>CM058160.1:16170273-17555282 GCA_030254885.1 Vitis rotundifolia
CTTATCAGCTAAACAAATGTCTGGAAGTAACACTAGTATATCATCTGTGTAAGGCTGTCATAATACCTGATATATTCAAATCTTAGTATGTATTTAATAAAGTTTAAATTATATTATTAATATTAATAATCTTGTTAAAGAATACTAATATTTAGCCCAAACCTGATTAGATCGTTGTCTATCAAACTCATCTCTGTATGTGACCAACACATGATGAGGAGTGTCTATATGAGATAAGGGAACTCTCCACCTACTCCCTAGTGCATCTAGTAGGAATCTCTCATCTACAGGCACTAGTGCATGGGGAAGTGATCTACTAGGACGACCCACATGTAATCGCTCCCATGACCATAACTAAAAATGAAATAAAATTATGTTTAAATGCACATAATTATGACAAAATTACATAATTAATAAGACTTGTAATTATACCTGCAACAACTGTAATGGTCCTGCAATAGATTCTGCACTATCTAAGCTAGCTCGATATAACTCTCAATAAAGATGTGCTAGTATTGCATTTCCCCAACTATATTGTGTAGTCTCACCAAAATCTCGTAACATGGGTAGAATTGCTAATTGGATGTAAACCCCCTTCTTATCTGGAAATAATGAACCACCAATTAACAATAAAAAATAAGCTCTAGCCTGGCGCTGTAACATGACCTCATCTACAACCCCTAGTGGTAAGTGGGAGAAATGGGTAGTAATAAAACAAATTATAAGGGATGCTCCACGAATATCAGTCGTTGTCGGTCGAACACCCAATAACTCCTCACAAAGTGCATGCCAATCAATATCTGTAGAATCAGTGACAGGATGACCATGTACACATTATCCAAATAAGATGGCTACGTCCTACAATGTGATGGTCATCTCACCAACTAGCATGTGGAATGTGTGTGTCTCTAGGCGCCATCTCTCTACCAATGTAGTAATCAAAGGCCAATCAACCTTAACATGGCCCACTTTATGGCCGAACACGATCATCCAAAACCCACTCTCGACACAACCTGTGTCGGCAAGTCAAAACACTACCCATATCTGGATCAACATGAATGGTGGATGATCGATGTCGATGCAGAAGAGTAAGCACAAATGTATCCTCAGGGTTAGGAAGAGTAGGAAACAACGGAGTATCCATGTCTGCATGTACATCAATACATGATATAAACAAAATATGAATGAATTGACAAGAAACAACAATGTCTAACAACATGAATTTCATTATTAAAATTGTAAAAATTTGAACAGCATTTCCCCTAAACAGTAGAGATTCAAAATTTTTCAATGTAACTTGATATAAGCAAAATATGAATGAATTGACAAAAAAGAACAATTTCTAACAACATTAATTTCATTATTAAAATTTTAAAAATTTGAACAGCATCTCCCCTAAATAATAGAGATTAATATTTTTTTTATGTAATCTAATATAAGCAAAATAAGAATGAATTGATAAAAAATAACAATTTCAAACAAACAAACGTCAATAAGATGTTCAATAAGATAGTTTCTACGTATATCTTAAAACGATCTACATACATCTTAAAACGATTAAGGTTAATACTAGTAAATTTAAAAAAAACAGTACAATAAGATGTTCATGAAGTACATCAACTCCTTCTATCATTGGTTTCTCTATTAAAACAAGAACGTCAATTGTGACTCGATTGCTTGCAAAGTCCACATGTTTGTGGAGTTCTAGTTTCCCTTGCATCCATCTCATTATGCAAACGACTTGATTTTGGTCGACCAGAAGTTAGCCGTTTCATTGAGTCCGAAGGCATAATTATCGGTTCATTATATTGAGGCCACTCCAACTCATCAAATATGGGATAAAACAAGGGAGCTCATGTTGATAGGTAAGCACGTGTGGTGTAATAACCTTGTACAAATTGTCGAAAATCAATTGCTCGACAATGACAAGCAGCAAGAATGTGCGAACATGGGAATCCTAACAAAAGTTTTTTGTTATATGTGTAAGACCCTGTTTGAAAGGTAACATGATATGTGCGAGGTTTCCTATTACTGCTTTCAACAGAGCGTCTAGTTTTAACATGAAAACGTCCCACCACATGATCATACAAAAGAACCTCATGTGAACCCGCCATAACAACTTTAGCCTTTATCTTGGCATCAATATATGGAGTGAATTCTTCACCTGAAGTGAGCCAACTGGCACCATGCTCCCGCCTGACTGTGAAGTAACTATTAACTTGATAGAAAGTTAACTGGACAAAAGCTATTATTGGTAAGTTACGAGCACCCTTAAGGACACCATTAAAAACTTCAGACATGTTAGTTGTCATAATCTCATATCTTCGCCCACCATCATGTGAGAGTGCCCATTTTTCAAGAGGAATTTGCTCCAACCAATTTCTAGCCTTGGCATTTATCCGGCTAATTATATCCATGTGAGAAATAAATTATTTAACTTTACTCTCCATAGCAGCCCTACACATGAGATCCTTTAAAGTCTTATCTTTGAACTTTGTATTGAAGTTACTCACTAAATGACGCATGCAAAATCTATGATAAGCATCTGGCTCAGTCCATCCCGAATATGTTTCATTGACAGCAGCTATAATGTCAGGATGACAATTAGATATCAGACAGAAGCCTTTCCTATGTGTTACTCCAACTCTGATACATGCCAAAAACCAACTCCAACTATCTATATTCTCTCCTTCTGTAATGGCAAATGCAAGTGGAAACAATTGGTTATTACTATCACATCCCATAGCAATTAGCAAAGTCCCTTTATATTTTCCATACAAATGTGTCCCATCAATACTAAGAACTGGTCGACAGTGAGCAAACCCTTTAATAGATGGAGCAAATACCTAAAAAACACGCTGAAAAATTTATTCATTCGGGTTGTTTCCAGGAACCATTTTGGAATACACAATGCATCCAGGATTTGACTGCTCCAAGGCAAGGAAGAAACGAGGCAACTCTGCATAAGACTTGTACCAATCACAAAATAATCGAGTCATTGCTTTCCTTTTTGCCTTCATTGCTTTTTGATAAGAAATTTGGTAACCAAATTGTTCCGCAACAACAGCTTGAATTGCAGCAACTGTAATGGTCATTTCTGTCTTCACCAATGTTTCAATATACTTAGATTCAGAGCTAGAATCCAACTGTGAATGGTCTTGATTAATACATGGATTGACACATGTATGAGGACCTTTGTACTTTGTGATTCTAAACATACCCGTATCTTTCATTGTCATTGCCCTTAGTCGTCATTGGAACTCTGGTGCTTTTTTACATTTAAGAACTAACACACTTGCATTTGATCTATAAACAATAAACTCTTGGTGCGCCTTTATGGAAAACATCTTCACAACATGTTGCAAATCTGATTTTGAGGGAAATATTTGGCTAATTGATAACTCCTCATCAACATTTCCTAAAGTTGGCTTTTTCCATGGAGTCCAATCACTTACAACACAATTAATTGCCTCGTCCATATTTAAAAATTGTGGTGTAGGTGGCATATGGTATGAAACGGGTGCAAATGTTTCCTCTAGGTTGTCATTAGAGATATTAAATTAGGTGCCATGTGGGGAGGCAACTAGTGATGTGTTTTCAACCTCAAACTCAACCTTAGGACTATTAGACCTATCACCAACTTCAAGGTTCACAAATCTTGTGCTTTCACATTCCACAACTTGTTGGACCATCACCAAATCAATATTTTCTCTTTGATAACAATTTTCATCATCATTAGGTAAATGAATCTCATCTGTGTTGATTGCATCATCTCTATCATCTTCCTCACCTCTCTCATTTTCGTCATCAACATCAGTATCACTTGTTGATAATTATGTCAAATGACCCACTTCATTACTCAAATGATAGTGGTTGGGAGGTTGCTTTATGAATAATTGAATTGAAGATATTTCATACTTCGATGGCACCAGTAGCATACGTGCAACTGTCCGATCATTTCTCACCACTAATGGTTGAAATTTGTTCATTTCAGTTGGATGTCGACATTTCAAGACTAATTGATAGTCTCTATCAACACCAATGATATCATATATCATCTTCAACAACTCCACAAAGGTCGTATGAATGGGCACATCTATAGGCTCAATCTCTACATTATTTCCAATATATCTCAAATCCGTTTCTGTCCTCAAAATTGTTCCATTCCAATAACATAGCACTTTTACTGTGGAATCAGTCATAACTGCCTTCACATAAATAATAACAAAAGGTTATTACATAAAAAATAATATTTATTCAAGTAAAAAATAATATTTTACGGTCAATGATTCATAAAATACAATAATAAACCAAATAAATATTGAAATGGAACAAAACTTCATGTCTAAATAGAAAACACTTGGAAATTCTCAATACACCAAAACCTTAACTCTACTTCTTACTCCTCATCATTCTTTACTTTTTCTTCCTTTTCCTCCCTTCTTATCCCTTTATCTGCTTTTTCTTTTTCTTTTCCTTTCTCTAAGGTTAGGATTTAATTTTTTTGCCCTTCTTTAAGATTATAATTTAGGATTTGAAGAAAATGAGGGCATGACAACAAATTCACATGTCATTTTATTTTCAATAATTAAAATAAAATTTTCCGATCTCCGAGCATCTTTGAGGATATGGTCAAATCCATTCTCCTCTTCAACGCCTCGTAAGAAAATTCACATTTATTATGGCTATTGTTCTAAGTGATTACTACTCAAAAATGCTATTTTGTAAGCTTGTAATTAACCCTTTTAAACACTTTTGAGTAGTAGTTATCACCTTTTAACCCAATTAACGTATTAAGGACCCTTGCAATCCATTCTAATCAAAATGTGTAAGTTTTGGTGTTTTTGTTAGCTATTTGATCACCAAAGCAATCCAAGATTGAGGAGAGTTATTTGGAATCCATGGCAAAGCTTTTGGAAAGCTTAGAAACATGAAGAACCAAAGCTTTGAAGCTCTAAAGTCCTTTGCCATAAACAAATCCGGAATGCAAGGAGGGAAGCAAAGAGGAATCTGCCATGAAGCAAAACAGGGGACAATAATTGCAGTCTTCTTGGGCACTTTTGGAGCACTTCCCGAAGTCCATTTCCTGCATGCTATATACCATTTTAAAGCTCAGGAAGTCAAGAATCCAATGCTTTAAACAATGCACGATTTGGAGTTGAAATGAAGAAGTTACAGCCATTAGAAGCCGATCACTCCAAGCTGAAGGAAAATTTCGCAGGGCTGCGAAATTTCGCAGCCCTTTTTGGACAGCTGCGAAACACCTCCTGAAGTTACCCGATAGCTGCAACCGACATCCTGAGATCTTTTTGCCTTAGATATTTGATGTCTAAATTCCCAAACTCTCCTTGTAACCCACCTATCATATGATTCCTTAGTCTTTAAGCAAAAACAAAAGGGTGAATAACCCCTTATATATATTGTAATTTTTCCCTTTGAAGAACAATCAGACAAGAGACAACTTTGTATATTTTTGAAGGAAGTAAAGTTCAGAGTTTTTCTATACCTTACTTTCCCATTTTGTTTGTATCTTCTTTATAGCCAAACAAGCTCTGAGGAAGTTTCCTCAGAGGATGGGTGGCTAAGCTTTTAATTCCTTGGAGCTAAGGTTGCCGGGGATGGTTCCAACTGCAAGAATTGGTAGTTTTGTGGTTTCAGCCATTAATGAAGAGTAAGTGTGACCCATTAATGATTTCTATGTTTTTAGTTAACTTAAAACACCTTGCAAGTCACCTGAGCCAACACTTGGTAAGGCAAGTGGTCTCCGTCCATGGAGATGCACTAGTTTACCTCTTGCAAGCTTCTGGGAGGTGACTTGAAGGTGGGATTTTCTTGAATTGCCAACACTTGGTAAACTTTTGGACTCCAAGGAGACATCCATTAGTTATCTCTTGCGAGCTTGGGACGGGAAGTCCAAGGTTAATGATCACCTCGAATGGCAACTGCTAGGTGAGAGGCATGAGCCATTCCAAGTTGCATCAGTGAGAAGGATTTAGTGCTAAAATCCATTAAAGGGTAGCATTTATACAAAACCGGTTAGAGGATTAACTACATGTTAATTCTCTAATGCGAGGAAGTGAACCAAGTGACCGAAGCCCTGTTTTTGCATGAGGAACCTCCCCTGTGAACCTAAACCTCCAAGGAATGTTTTTCTCCATAAGTAATTTCCATCACTTTCCTTTTAGTTAGCTTGAAACTAAAGCTTTTACAACCAAAGTTTGCGTTTTCTTCTTAAGCTAACCTTGAAATGAAAAAGCACCAAATTAGCTATGAATTGGTATCAGTTGTGAGTTGAAAACCCTTCCCAGTGAACGATCCTAGAGCCACTATGTTATATTAGCTAAAGCTATCCCAATGCATGGTGATATAGGTTATAAATTTTGTTGATTACTCCCTCAATCAAGGAGCACCAACTGGACGTGAATCAGCTGAGACACCAATTGGGCATGAGTCACTAAGTTAAGATGACCCCATTTAATTAGAAGGTATAAAAGAAAAAGCATTATTGTAGTTACAAAAATATAAAATTATACCTCAAATCTAAAGACCTTAGCTTGAGCCTCATTTGATGGTAAGAACTCCTTCACAAATTTTGCATCTAGTTGCTCTTGGGTATGAGATCCTAATGGTTTGTTGCTATTATGTTCTAATCTTTTCTTTGACACAAGTTTCATCTTCTACAGAATCATAGAATAGTTTTCTCAACTAAATATATGTAAACAAACACCCTATTGACTATTTTGGATCCAAATAACTAAATTTAGAGCAATATATAATATTTTGAAGGTAAAATTCATCATAATAGGAAAACACACACACACAATTAATCTAATAATAGAATTTAGGGTGTTGCTTATCCAAGTCCTTTATCTATCCAATTAATATGCATGAACAATTAAATGCTTCTAATCAAATAGTTCCAAAAAATACACTACTAACATAGGTTATCTTACATGATTCATTAATTAACCACATACTCAATTCCAAGGAAACAAATCTCGTATAGGAAATAAATAGTTATTTAAAAATCAATTAAAAGATATTGTAGGAATTTTTTTATCATGTAAATCATTTATATCTAAAGGAAAAAAAACAAGGGGAAACAAGGAAAACAAAATATTGAACAGCGTACTCCTAGTCAACATGAGAGGAAAGTATTAATGATAAAAATGCTACATGTTGGTATCTGGTGGGTACAATGGTGACCCATGGTGTTGAATATATTTTGTGCTTGGGAGAGGGACATTATTAGCATGGAAGAAGTTTGCATTTGATATTCAGATTTGAGAGTATGTTTAGAACCTTTTATTTAAAGCTTTTCGCCTGATGAATTTTGTGACTTTGGCTTTCAGAGTGTAAGTTGTTTTTCATATGCATTGCACTTTTCTGTAAAATGGATTATGAGACTTAAATCTTTATGCTAAGCAAGGCATATTTCAAATTCTATTTTTTCATGTTGCATTCTTCTTGCTTCTTGGTTTGGAAAAAGATATAATGAGGCTGAATTATAGGAGTAGAATATTTATGCTACAAACTGCACGTAAAATCCTTATCATTTACTGCAGAATGTTGTTGCCTTCAACTTTGCCTTTGACAATACTGTTCTATGATTCATTGTTTTTAGGTTCCTTCCAAATGTATTTTCCTTAAAGCATGCCTGACTTTAGTGGCATCCTGAGCTCTTCCATTTTTTGTTTGAATTGTTTGTATTGTTTGTATTTTTATTATTGCCTTGTGGTGGAGCAATGTAATGGCTGAAGATGTCCTATACAAGCTCCTTCCTTTCAAGCCTTTCCATTTGAAAATAAATCACCGGTGTTCTGAAGTTCCTGATTTCTATCCTATTTTCATCGAAAGTGAGACATTAAGAGAATAGAACCATGGAATCTTTCTAGGTTTTGATATTAGTACTTTCCTGCACTCCAGTTGAAGCTTTTTTTAAGTAGCTTCTTACTTTTTAAGATATCCTTCTGGAAATCCCATAGGAGTTTGGTGTTTTTTTTTTTTTTTTTTTATCATTATTATTTTTTTATTATGATTCCAGGATATGGGAAACATTTGGCTTTTAAACTTTTGCTCATGCTTAATTCCATCCAGTTTTAGCAATAAGAGGCGGTTTTGTATTTGCTTCCACTATCAATCTGAGTCCTTCAACCTGTCAAGCAACACTTGCAGTTTGGCTACCAGTCTGGCTGTTTTTCTTCTTTTTGCCTTCCTTAACCACACTATTGAGGTTTTCAATCTTGGGCCATAATGCCTATGTTGTTTGTCAGGATGGCCTCTGTAACATCCTTGATTAGTGTGCCTCTTCTAGTAGGATAATGTTTTAGAGTCTTCTTTTCTTAAATTTAGTTTAGTGAGGTTAACTGTTGGCTTAACGGTTTGATGTTTGACTTCCTTAAAACATTTTTGCCCATATTTACTAAAGTGTTGTGGATAATGTTTTTTTCTAACCTGAAAGTTTAGTTTCTTGTGATTCGCCTTTTGATCACACTTTCCTTGATAGTCTGCTAGAATATTTTCTAAAGTATGGCCTTATTCTGAGTTTATTTTTCCAGTTTGTGTGACTTCTGTTTGGTACCCCCTACCGAAGTGAAGACCTTAGATTACTTAAGAATGGATTGTGAATAGAGTGGATTCTAGGGGTCTACTCGATTGAGATTGTTTTAGGCTTCAAAAACTACACAAGAGTATGGAACCATTACTGATAATGGGTGAGAGTCTGTTTTTGTATGTTTTGCATTGCATTAAGAATTTCTCATGGAAAATTTGTTGACCTGGTCATAGGCTATAGATGTCTATACTTACAGAAATTATATGGAATACTAGAACTTCTTTGAGTTGCAGACAGAGCATATGATGGTGAACTTATAATTTCACTTGTGGAATCCTTCTAAAGCACTATCTTTTCCCCTTTTGGTGTAACCACTTCCTGCATATGCTAGAACCTTCTCATTAAGAGAGCCTAGCTTGAGTTTGTATGATCCATAGTTGTTAAGGACCCATGATACATGATACAAGAAGGTTTTTTTTTTTTTTTTTTTTGTAAACTGATATCTATAACTTGTACCATATAGATGCTACAAAGTACATCAGAAGTAGACAGTAGTTCTGGATTATCATTTCTTCTCCTATGCAATATTATCTTTCTTAAAAGATAGAAAGGGAAAAGAATATCCCTGTTAGTATGGTTATACAAATTTGTATTTGTTTTTGGTTGTTTTCTGGCCTATACTAGCATATTATGTTCTGTTATGTCTTGTACTTGTGCTTAGTCTATTCCTTTACTTTAAAACTGCTCACTCATAATTCATATTGTGCTAAAAGAAAAAAAAAAATACCTTCCGCATATATATGGATAGCATAAACTCCCTACCACATTCTCTTACTATATATATATATATATATATATATATATATATATATATAGGCTCCATCACCATTAGATATTTCTCTATCAGTTTTAAATTAAATATATCATTTATATTAAGCTCAATTATTAGAAAAAGATG
This sequence comes from Vitis rotundifolia, assembly GCA_030254885.1. Classification (NCBI taxonomy): domain Eukaryota; kingdom Viridiplantae; phylum Streptophyta; class Magnoliopsida; order Vitales; family Vitaceae; genus Vitis; species Vitis rotundifolia. The sequence goes on from CM058160.1 coordinate 16,179,786, forward strand.
CATCTGATAGCAATCATAAGGCGATATAATCACTTTTGGTCCGACATATACTATTCTTTTGAAATCATTTTAGCTTAAAGCTAGTTATGGTAACCGTAGATTTAAGTAAACAAGTCCAACCCTTATCATATACATATTTTTAATGCATATCTCTTTCTCTTAATTAAATTTTATAGGTGGAGAAGAACTTTGGACTAAAAGGTCATAAGAGAAAACGAGTGACAAACACAAGAAGAAAGGCAAAAAACAGTGTGGATGAAGTTCAATCCATAGGAAATTTTCCGAACACAACCAAAAAATTTCTCACAAAAATTTTTCATGAATGGAACAAAACTTGTAAGCCAAAAACAACCTATAAGCCAAAAAATATTTCCAAAAAAAATTCTCACAAAATTTTATCACGTATGGAACACAACCAAAAAAATTTCTTACAAAATTTTTTCACAAAAATTGCTCATGAATGGAACGGAACTTGTAAGCCAAAAAAATCTCACAAATATTTCTTACACTTGCAACATAACTTGTAAGCAAAAAATTTTCTCACAAAATTTTCTCAACCTGTAACCCAAAAAAATTTCTCAAAAAAACTTCTCACGCACGGAACAAACCTAAAAAATTTCTCACAAATTCTTCTCATGCAATGAAGCACAACCTGTAACCCAAAAAAATTTCTCACGCATAAACTCAAAACCAACCTCAATTGCAGCTCCAAAAACGTCTCTTATAGTGGCCCACTGGTGGGGCTAGGGCTTGAAGACGACCTCTGGATACAGCCAATACGGGATGAAGAAAAAGGGAAAGTTAAAAAATATATAAAAAAAAATTGTTGGCTCCGCTTACGTGGAAAGACATGTTATTTTGAACATTAGTTTGGCCTAAAGCCCAACTTTAATATTATGTTTGGGTACAAGGCCATTTTAGCCCAAAACTCTTTTGGAGGTCACATGTGAAAGTTAGATGAATAAAAAAAAAAACTCATCTTACAGGTTACCAACCGGTCGACAATCCCATGCCAAGGAAATAATCTTATGCCAACACAAAAATTTATGATCTTTACAACAAGAAGTTATATAATTTTAGGAAGTATTTTATAAAATTTGAAAAATATTTAATATTTTGTAAAAATAAAAATTTTGCGAAAGAGAAGTTGCAATTTATTTAGTAATATAAAATGATAAATCTAAGACCTTAAGAAAAATAAATTTAAATAAGTATATATTGTTAAAAATTAAAATGGTGATATACCAATTTATAAATTCAAAATTGTATTATTAATTAATTTTATTTTAATTTGAAATTATATGTGGAAAAAAATGGATGAAATATTAAAAGTGTGAAGAGCAATATAATTGGTATTTGAAATTGAAAAAAGAAATTACATTCTTGCATTCTTTCAATCAATTGTAAGTGTAATTACACTTTTTAAAACATATGAAAATGAATTTAAATAAATTAAAATAAGTATACATTGTTAAAAATTAAACTGGTGATTACTAATTATTAATTGAAAATTGTATTAATAAATTATTTCTTAAAATTTAAATTTATTTGTGGAAAAGATTGGATGAAATATTGAAAGTATAAAAAAATAATATAATAAGTATTTGAAGTGGAAATATTAATTGCATCATTTCCATAAATTTTAAATCATGCATACAATATCACAATAGTAGGTAGTCCAAAAATATTTTAAAAATTTCGAAGAAGTGGCGATTTTGGAGGGATGAAAAATGTGAGGATTCCTCAAATTCTTCATATCCTTATTAATTTTTTAATATTTTCAGTTTTCAATTTTTTAGAGCATCAATTCTACGACCTCTAAGTCTAATAAGGTGATATAAACAATATATAAGTCATATGAGGTCCAATTTAAAAAAAAAAAAAAAAATTCAAAGAAGTGAAGATCTGGGAGGGTATTAAGAATGTGAGGATTTCTCACATTCTTCGTATCTTTACTAATTTTTTAGTATTTTTGGTTCTCAATTTCTTAGGGCATCAATTCCACAACCTTAAGTCTAATAAGGCTATATAAACAATATTTAAACCATATGAGGGCCAAAAAAATTTTAAAAATTCGAAGTGGAGATTTAGGAGGTATGAAGAATGTGAGGAATCCTTATATTCTTCATACCCTTGCTAATTTTTTAGTATTTTTAGATTTTTTTTTTTTTTTTTTTTTTTGTATCAATTGTACAATCTTTAAGTGTAATTAGTCTATTTACACAATATCCAAGTCATGTGACATAAAAAAGATTTTTAAAAATTCAAGATTTGGGAAGGTACGAAGAATGTGAGGATTATTTTTGGATTTCGATTTTTTGGACATCAATTTCACAACCCCTAAGTATAATTAGCCTATTTAAACAATATCCATGCCACGTGACATAAAAAAAAATTCAAAAAATTAAAAAAAGTGGAGATTTTGGAGGATACAAAAAATGTCTCAATCCTCACATTCTTCAAGGCCTTGCAAATATTTTAGTATTTTTGGATTTCGATTTTTTCGGGCATCAATCCACAACCCCTAAGTGTAATTAGTCTATTTACACAATATCCAAGCCATGTGACATCAATTTAAAAAATAAAATAAAATTCAAAGAAGTGGAGATTTGGGAGGGTACAAAGAATGTGAGGAATCCTCACATTCTTCATACCCTTGCTAATTTTTTAGTATTTTTGGTTCTCTATTTTTTGGGGCATCAATTCCACAACCTTTAAGTGTAATAATGCTATATAAATAATATCTAAGCCATATAGGGGCCAAAATGTTTTTTTACAATTCAAAGAAGTGGAGATTTGGGAAGGTACAAAGAATGTAAGGATTCCTCGCATTCTTTGTAACTTCCTAGTTTTTTTTTTTTTTTTTTTTTTAATTTTCGGTTTTTGATTTTTTGGGGCCTCAACAAAAACTCAACCCCAGGTAAATACCATACATGAACAACTTGCAAAGTTTGGAACCAGTGGACCGTTTTTTAAGAGGTTTCAATATTTGACAACTCTAAACACTACCACTTTGTGAAATATGGAGAAGAAATACAGGTCAACCTCTACTACATAGTGGTTTAAATTTTTTCTTGCCCTCTAGGCATTGCTAGTGTTTGTTAAAGTTTGTTTTCATACAGGTCAACTACTCAATTTTAGCGGTTGAATTTTTTTCATCCTCTAGGTACTGCTAAGTTATTGAATGTTACCTATTGTTACCGGTCAACCGTTACACTATGCTGGCTATCTATAGATGTAGAGACATAAGCTAATTGAAATCTTGAATTTTCAATTATGTAAGAAATGCACTTGTCTAGTTCGAATAACTAACATTGATGCCAATTAAAAAGATGTAAAATAGAAATTACCATGACCGTATATACTTACAATAGCAATTAAATAATATTGAGAGGAGCAGTTAATCAGGTGAACCAAAGTCTAACACCATATCAAAGCATTAGTGCATGAAACAGTAGATCATGAGAATATAAGAAGTCTTAGCTCCAAGGCACTTCAAAATTAACTAAACCATGAACCTTAATGACTAAATATGAAGATTTCATGAGGATGAAGAAGACCCTAAAACCCAAAAAACCTGCAAATATCAAAACTGAGACAAGAAGCGAAACCTAATATAGTTGGCTTCTAAGGAAACACAAAGAAAAAGCCATGCACCAAGTGCACGAGCCTTCTCGAATCTTCATAAGCACATGCCTTACAATATATCAAAGGTAATGGATTATCAAAATTCATAGAAAACCCAAGGCTATTATATCAAATTGGGAAGCTTGGGAAGGTTAGAAGATAGGGAAGAAACAAAGTTCATCACTACTTTCAGAGCTCAAAGAAATATGAGTGAGGATGAAAGTCACAAAAAGGAAGCTACAAAACATTATGAATAACATAAATGTAAAATAATTTCATTCAACTCATGGAAAAGTGGGAACTAGTTAGAATTCAATTCCTAACATCTCTTAAAGAAGGGCAACATTAGTAAGTAGATAGAATCCATGCAAGAAACTAAGTATAGAATTTAAAAATCTAAATGAGGTATTTGGAAATTAACAAGTAATAACACTTCTTCTCATTCATGGAGTGATTGGCTTCAAAGAATTTAGAGGAGTAGCATGCTCATTTTGGATTTGACAAAAATAAAATAAAAAACTAAAAAAATCTAGTGCATTTGACTCTCTTGGATTAGCTTGCATTTTATTCTTATTTCATTTTGCTCTTCTAGAAAAAAAATAATAAACCAATACCAAAAGTATCTCATGAATAGATTAAGATAAACTAGTAAACTAGCACCTAGTATTCAAGTAAGTTTTCTTTAGCAGCTCAATCTAGTAAATGATTAATACTTGATCCCTACTAAAACAAGGGGTAATAGCTAACTATTATTCACCAATCAAAATCTTTTATTTTCCATATTAGCTTCATGTAATTGATGTTAACATTGATTGGAAATTTATGAGAAGACACCACTCTCCAAACTAAAATGAAGCTAGAATGGGTCTAAACTTCTGAACTAGGTGAGACATAAGGACCTCACATATTTGATACTTTTTCTAATTTTGGAAATTTTCTTAATTATTAAGGGGATATTGACCAAAGAAGTAAACTCAAAGAAGGGTTTATCTGCACCATTTTAGGGCATAAAACCATTTTTAGATGGAAAAACCAAATAAAATTAATGAATTAATTACTTGTTATTACAAATAATTCCAATCATTAACAAAAATAATAACAAAATTAAGCTCTCTTATAAATACTAAAAGTGATCCAAATACATCATAGAAATAGAATCATTTCAAAAGTCGTCATTAATGAAATATACACATTTAGAATGCCACATTGAACATGATAGAAGAATCAATTTCCTTGGGATGCTCAAAAACCAAAGATTCATGTAGGAAAAATGAATACAAGCAATTGAAAAGCAAAACCAATTGAACTTACCAACCAAACATCTACACATAGTAAGGTTAGGGGCTACAGTGTCATTTTTGGCTTAAGAAAGTATCATGAGACATGCATCTATATTATCCTTTCTATAAAGACGAAAAAAATAAAATTAAATATATCTTGTCAAAAGTTATAGGCTGAAAAGGAAAATTGAAAACCAAAAAATAAATGATCAATATCTAGAGAAATTATTTTTCACTAGCTACTAAAAGAATGGAGTATGTGATAATGTTTGGACATAAGCCCACTTTCTTCATCTTAGACAAACCTCTCATACCCTTCTCCAGTTGATCACCTTCAACTGCGGTGGAGCCTACCTATGTGATTTCTCAATCCTATTTTTGCCATCATAATTCATTTCAAACAAAACAAATCAAAATGATATTTCCAAAATTATTTAAGTTATAAAAACATCATCTTTTTTCAAATAAAAGAAGGAAATACTGCATTAAATTAAACAAAATTGCAAATAAAGAAAAAATTACATATGTTTAAAATGTAATAACTATTTATATGCCAGGATTTTCTATTCATCAAATTCCTAGTCCAAAGGTTTATTATAAATCTGGAAAATGTGACATTATATGACATCAAATTCTAGGTTCAAGTCCCACTAGGGAAAAAATTTACTTATAAAAAAAATAAATAAATAACACGCATGTAGACATAAGGCTATTATATGACGTGAAAACTTCAATTTGATGTTTGAGAATGCATCTATTTCCCTTATACTTGGCAATCAGCAGACATGGTATTACACCCACATAGTATGAATTTTACATGTTAGTGAATAATTTGGGGCCAAAGCAAAGTAGGCTTGGTATTTCCGTCTCTACTAATGTAGGAATATGGTCTCGTAATGCATAAGAATAACCTAACACAGTAAATGATAAAATAATAAAAACTTAGAATGTACTCAAATGAAGTAGAATTACTTGTGAAATTGCTATTTCTCTAGTTATCTATCCATATGCCAATTCCCACAATATGTAAAAATTGAAAATGTAAAACAAATAAGCAACAACAAAGTAGGTTTTAAAAGGGTATAATGCTTTCATATGCCAATAATAGCCTCATCATGAAGTGAGCATGGAAAGCAGAGCCTGGAGGAATCAGAGCCTAGAGGTAGGTGATCACTGCTACTTAGATGATAATTCATTAATACTAATTTGACCAATGACTAATTGCTAATTTTGATGTCATGCAAGCTTCTAGTATTCTAGAGCCCAATTGTCGACATACTAGAAATATGATTATTAATATTTGAAAAAACAAACTTTGGAAAGAAATGAATAAGTAGTAAAAAAACAAAAATGAAAATAAGAAGTGAAAACATTGGGGTTTTCTAAAATGCATGATGAAGCATGTAGTGCACTTCACCAATGATTCAAAGTATTAATATCTAAATATCTAGTGCTCCAACTGAGTATTCAAATAATTATGTTGAGTCATGTTGGAAACGTTTATATCATATTGGAACAAATCAATGTACAGATCATATTAATACATACGAAAGTCTGAATATAAGTTGTACTTTAATGTAATAAGAGATCAACATATGTACTTGAACCTTATAGAAAGGAACTTAAATCTTTCTAGGAAAGAAATGAATCTTACATTCTTGTAAGTGCTTCTTCAACAGATGGGTAGAAAAACAAGCATCTTGCAACTTCAATTTCAAGTGACAAATTAAAACAAATAAAATGGGAAAATGTTGTGCTTGCCCAATTGCCCTAATTAGCCATATGTGGTTACCAAGGTTTTAAATTCAATACCTTTTCCCTTTTCCCACATTTTCTCCCCAAGGAAAATAAACTACAGAAACTAAAGTGAAGATGTTTGGAAAATCAATACAAGATATCACGTAACGCATAAAGCAAAACAGTAATAATTATAATAGGCTAATAGCAACTAAGTAAAGAAAATAACATATAATGATTTAGTAAAAGAAATAGGCAAACATTATCGAAATGAAAGCAAATGAAATGCATAAATCCAAACTAACAAGTAACATAAAAAGGGTTATGACCAATGTGAAGGTAAATATATCATCCATATATGTTAATGGCTTATTAGTAGTCAAATAACTAACAAGAACAAGTGATAAATAAAAATTATCCATTCATTCCCACAATGTCCAAAAAAGAAAAGAAAAAAAAAGAAAGGTGATTATATAATCACTCTAAGCTGTAGGAAAGGGTCAATGCTAAGCTAGGTCATGAGATGGGAATTAGGCTATGAGAAATGCCATCATTTCTTCATATTGCCTCTTAAAAGTTGCATACTAGCTTTGAAATCCTCCTTGAACCTCTCAATTTGCCACTTCAGAGATGCCAATAGTCCATCATTTGCTAAAGCCATTTCCTCTAACTGTGTACCAATGGAGTTGATTTGGGCATTTAGGTTATCCAAAGACTCAACATCTTTCATAGTTGTATGATGGGGATGTTCCTCTATGACCTTTATTGTTGCCCCATTATCCTTTTGTAAATTAGTGGCAATTTTGTTTGGGCGTTTCCTCCCTCTATATCGTGATTGTCATCCTCCTCCTCTGAAGACACCTCGTTTGAAGACACCTTCTCTTCTATAGGATCCACAGAAGACTTCCTTGCCCAAAAACCATCTACCTTATGCACAAATTGCATACGACACATAGAGGCTCGATTGCATGTATCAAAGGACTTAAGTTTTTATCTGTCACTCTCTTAGCACAAATTAACATTGTAGAATTTCACAATCTCTGTGATAAACTTCCTAATTTAATGCTTTGTTGAGAAGTTGTTGGAAGAGAAGTTTATAGACATTGAGATATTCTAAAGTTAGGTAATTTTTGTTGGGAGTTTTTTTTAAAATTGTCCAACAACACCTATCCAACCCCCCCCCCCCCCCCCCCCCCTCTTATCCCTCTCTCTAGGTGTAGTCCATTATTGAGATTTACCTTTCTCTAATGATTTATGCAAAGAAAATTTAAATATGGTCATAATTTCAAATGCCTTCTTTTGAATCCAAGAAGTAAATGAATGCATGTGTTCATTTTGCAACCATTTTTGTCTTTTAGATTGACGACGAAATTTTGACTTTGAACATTTCATGTGTTTCCAATCAAGTTTTGAATAAATAATTCAAAATACTCCATATCCTCTATTAATGAAAGTAAAATATACACAAAAGATAAGTTTTGCTTACTCAATATAAGGTTGGATGATAGTTGTATTTTCTAACACATAATAATGTGTTTGCAATAGCAATTTATGGTCGATAATGGCCACACAACCCCCAGGTAAAGGTTTCCCACCTTTGCATTTATCATTCCTAGCATTAGGAATTCCGATTGCATTTATGTCTGATAGGTACTATAAAACCAAGGTTTGGTTAATCTCGGTTTTGATGATAACAAAACAAAGTTTAGAACTAATGATTATATTTCAAGTGTGATTAGGCAAGACGATTTTCAAAATGGCAATTACAAAGACAAATCAAGCCAAGGAGAAATCATGAAGAAGAAGATCACCTCAAAGAGAAGTGTTTTTCAAGACTCAAGCTTTATAAGATCTCTTTGTAAGGTTGTTGGTGCACTAGGTTTTTTTCATGCATTACATTCTTTACTTATGCACCAAAATCATCCAAGATTTATTTTGTTTTAAATGTTTTTACATTGGATGATTTCATGTTTTCAACTAAACCTTGTGTCAAATGATTTCCAAACTTGTTTTAAAGGTTTTAAGTTGAAAAGTTGGGTGTTGAGCCAAAAACAGCTCAACCGGTTGAACCGGATGAATAGTAACCGGTTGACCCCATCTCAACCCATGAACAGTAACCAGTCAACCGCCATTCAACCGATCGAAGGTGCAAAAAATTTTCTCTTTCTTCCAGAACGGTTGTTCAACCAGTCAAGGTTGAACCTCGTCCGGTCGAGGTCCGATCGAGGTCCAACGGCCACCTACCAAGCATTAAATGCTAACGACTAGTCAACTGGTCGACCCCCAACTCGACCGATCGAACCCAAACGGCTAGTTTGGCTTTTTTCTTCTATAAAAAGGCTTCAATCTTCATTGTTTCAATAGCTTAACCTTCCCAAACCTTTCTTGAATATATTTGAGCCTTAGAAGAGTATTTTGAGTGCACCATTGTTCTAACACTTGCATATCATTAGTGCACTTTTCAATCCTAGTTTTCTTGTATCATTTGAGCTTAAAGTTTTTGTACTAGGATTTTGTGAGATCTTTCATTTGTAAATCTTTAAGAGGAAATTTCTCAAGTGCGGGGTATCACTTGAGTGGTTGTTCAAGAGTGGGGTATCTCTTGAGAAGTGTAAAGGGTGCTTGAAGCCAAAAGTCCAAGAGGGTGGATTGGAACCATAATCCAATTGTATTGCTTGAAGGCTTGGTTTGGAAGCCTTAAATTAGTGGAACGTCAAGCTTGGGATTGAAGCTAAAGGAGAGTGGATGTAGGCCGAGTTGCGCCGAACCACTATAAAATCTTGTGTTTGCATTCTCTTTTCCCTACTCTTTTAATTTATATGCAATTTTCTTTATATTGTTTATTATATACTTGCATATAATTGTCTCTCACATTCACATAGTTTAAATTTGAAAAAAGAGACCATCACCCTATTCACCCCCTCCCCTCAAGGGTGATTACCATAGGTTGGATTAGTCTAATATTTCTAACAGGTACTCTATGCAAAACGCTAAAGCTTCCTCTGCAATATAGCGTTCAACAATACATCCCTTTAGGCGATTACAATTTCGTACATAATCCTTTAATACCTTTATAAACCTTTCAAAAGGATACATCCATCTTAGGTAAACTAGCCCACGTAGTCTCGCCTCTCTTATCAATTGCACTATTAAATGAAGCATGATGTAAAAAAATGAAGGTGGAAAATATTTTTCAAGTAAGCATAATGTTACCACCAACTCATCTTGTATTTTATACAATTTAGATACATAAAACACTTTGTTGAAAAAAAGGCATAGTTTAGATATAATGTGTCTCACATGTTTAGGTAGAACATATCGAAATGAATGCTATAGGTAATACTTATTGCATGAGCGCATGATAATCATGAGACTTAAGACCATAAAGCTTCAACTCTTCCATCGACACAAGGTTTCTAAAGTTAGAGAAGTATCCTTTAAGGACTTTCAGGTTAGCTAAGGTTTAACATACCATTTTTTTCTCCATCCTAAAAAGTGTGTAGCATGCAAGTGGGAGGTAAGTCCACTTCAAGTCAAATTTTGGTGCCAATTCAAACCTTATGCCCATCTCCATAAGATCAAAACTAGAATTGAGTTCATCCTTTGTTTTTGCTAGAATGTTAAGCAAAGAACCAATGATGCTTTCACACACATTTTTCTCAATGTGCATAACATCCAAGTTGTGATGGACAAGCAAATGTTTCCAATATTCCAAATCAAATAATATGGACTTTTTTTTTCCAACAAGTTGTAATATTCACATTAGAAGCACTAGCTTTAACCTTCTTCTTTTCCCATGAATTACAAGGAGAACCAACCTTTTCTAGTATTTCCTCTCCAGTTAATGGTTGTGAAGGTAACCTAAACTCTTGTTGACCATTGAATGCCTTCTTTTGTTTCATGTAAGGATGATTATATGGAAGAAACCTGCATATGAGTTTTTCTTTCCATGCTTCAATCTACTAGAATATGTTTCTTCTCCACATATAAGGCAAGCATCATATCCCTTAATAGTGCAACCTAACAAGTTCCCATATGCAGGGAAGTCATTGATTGTTCATAATAGGACCTACCTTTAACATTAACAACTCTCATTGATATGCATCATATACTTCGACTCCTACCTCCTAAAGAGTTTTAAGATCTTCCACCATTGGTGTCAACTAAACATCTATGTCATTTCAAAGTTGTCATGGACCCAATATCAATAATGATAACATCATAAATTTCCTTTTCATGCACAACCATGGTGGAAATTTATATGTGATCATTATAATTGGCCAACAACTATAATGACTACTAAGGGAAGTGTGAGAATTTATGTCATCTGCTAAAATAGCAAGTCTAAGGTTTCTAATCTCAAAAGCAAATTCAAGCCATAAATGGTCAACTAGCTTCCATGATGGAGAGTCGAACGAGTGATGCAGATTCCCATCTAATTCTCTTTCTTACGCATTCCATATGAGATCTTTTATTGTTTGTGAGGATTGGAACATTCTTTTAAACCTTGGGATTGGTGGGAGATACCATAAGACTTTTGCAAGAACACATGTTTTCCTCTTGTTTCCTTTTTTATTTACCTTCGACCTTGATGTTCTACAAGTAGAACATGATGATGCATTTTTATGCTCATTTCTGTAAATGATATAATCATAAGTGCAAATATGTATTTTCTCATATTTCATTCCCAACGCATTTAAGGTTTTTTTTTTTTTTTTTTTGGCTCATAAATGGACAAGGCCATTTCATTGTTCATTGGGAGCATATCGCCTAACATTTGAAATAACTCTGAAAAACTTTTATCAGACCACCTATATTTTGCTTTCAAGTTATACAATTTCACCAATGTAGATAACTTCGTAAAATTTGAGCTACCAAGATATAAAGGTTTTTCAACATATTCAAGTAGTCTTCCAAATGATTGGGGATCTTTCATATAGTCATCTTGTGCAGCATGGACCATCTGAATGGTATTGTCTAAATCATCACAATTAAGTTGATCATAATGATATTCCTTCACAATTGTTGCCTCCTTACTAGGAATTACCTCTCCATGTCAATACCATGTGTGGCGACTTTGATCAATTCCATCAAAATATAAGTGTTCTCTAATCACTTAAGGAGTATGGTTCATTAAGTTGTCACATTGTAGGCATAGACATCTAATATAGTTCAAATCTTTAGCATTCAGAGTTATAAATTGAATAAAGTTTTCAACCCTTTCTTCATACTCCCGTGATCTTCTATCCTTAGACATCCAAGATCGATACATTTTTGGGTTGATTCAACTAAACTCTTATATAACACAAGTTACATAATTTATTAGTTCTTAATTCTTAAACCAAACCAGGATATAAATTGAGCTATACAATTAGTAAATAAAGTATTAAAAAATAAAATAATATCATAATTGTACCTATATTATATCACATGCAACCTATTATATATGTTCAATCTTAAACACTTTATATTACTTCATTCAACATGAATTAAATAAATGCATAACTTCATTAGTAGCATAAAATGAATTATCAATAGTACATATGGGGAAAATACCATAATTAGTATCGTTGATATATCGTATACCATGATAATCCATTATACAATATAAATACTAAAACAAAATAAGAAGACTCGGAATTTAGCTATTTTAGCATAATATATATGACTAAACCTAAAGTATCTTATGTAACTGTATTCAATAAAAGAAAGTAGCAGTAAAAAATTAATTTACTTTGCTATTCAATCATAGTATATATGGTATGCCAAATCCTTAAGCATTAACTCTCACTAAAAGAAATAAGTTTTTATTAGTTGGGTTCTCAAAATTAAGATATTATTAATGTCTATAGATTCCATGAAAATGTTTGTCTTCACAAGGTTGACATTTTTATCATATCTAAGAATTGTATGTTTTTAAAATATTGCACAGATGCAAAATTTTAATTGCCATGAAAATTTCAACAACATTTCTCTACTATTCTCATAGATTAGCCCAAAATCTCAATGAAAGTCCTCACTGTATTTTGAGCAACTTCGTCAATTTTGAATGACTAAATGCAGTTTTTGCATTTTTGTCTACTAGAAGTCTTAAGTTATAAAATGGAACTAATGAATGAGCTAGGTCATGATTGGGATGCTTATATTCACCATCTACATTACTTTATTTTAATGGAGCCTAAACTAAATAGGAAACCCAACCATCTACCTAAATGCGATGTCATTTTACCAATATGATCTTTTTTAGCTAATCAAATTGGTACCTATTTATTTATAAAAATTGACACTATATGTGGAGTGTAGTGTTCTATAGTTAGTGATACATTTCATAATTTTAAAAGAAAGAATTCATTTGTTGATGGATCAACAACCATCCACCACTCACTCAACTACTTACAAAATTTAAGTTTGTTGTTTCTTTCCTATAGGTAATAATAAAAATAAAAAATTAAGTCCTGACACCATGAAAATAGAAAAAAAAAAAAAACAAAGGTTAAAAAGTTTGATTTTAAAAAAAATCAATGTTTTTTTTTAAAGAAAACTAAGAAACAAAATTGAAATTAATTTAACAAACCATTCAAGTTTTGATGAGGTAAGTTGACACTAAGAAGACTATTTTATTTTATTAAACAAAATAATAAAAATTACTATCAGAATTGACTAATTAAACAATTCTCTAACCACCACAATGATTCCTAAACAATAGTTAAATCCTAAGTCCAAAGATACCATGATGTCATATAAAAATCCAAAATATTTGTCCAAACCTAAACTCTAAAACCCAATGTGTTCTAAATCTCATCTCAATAGGATTTTTTTTTTTTTTTTTAAGAATTATAATTAAAAAAATTTTGTTTAAAAAATAGATACAAAAATACAAAATTTTTCATTACTTATTTTATTTTTGCACTAAACTTGTGTTTTCAAAAGATAAAATAACTTTTTATACTAAATTAAAAGATCAATTCACTTTAACTTAAATTTTTCCATGCAGAACTCTTTTTTTTTTTTTTTCACGAAATTAGTTTACTTTTTTAATGCTAAAATTGTCTTTTGAAGATACAAGTTCACTTGAAATATAAAAATGTGATAGTTTTAACATTATTTTCAATAGTATGACCTTTTAAAAAAGTACACTAGTCTTGTAGAAAGCTCCATCTCAATACTATTTTGGCTGCTAGACTCAACAGATTATGGTTTGGTATATCATTTCATATGCAATGTTAGATTTTATTTAGTTATTCATTTATTTGGTTTTTAGTTTTCTTTGAATTTGAATTGAGTTTTTATTTGAACTAGGTATAAATATGTGTTTGGGATGTAAACCATTAATATCTTATGGACATATATGGTGTAGGAGAGACCACTAGCTCTCATTTATCTTTTTTTTTTTTTTTCAAAGGTATCTAAATGATTCTAGATGCCTCTCCTTCAAATTAACATGGTTCATTCTACATTATGCATGTATTTTGCAATTAGATGCTTATATCAATATGTGGTTGAAGCTAAACAATTGACAACCTGGGTTCAATGAGAATAGTTGTAAGATTTAATCTTCCATATGAATGTTTTCACTAACAAAATACTAAGATAATTAAATAAGTAAATAAATAACCAAACGCATAGATTAGTAGATAAATAATAAATAAGGACAAACAAATTGATTTTTTTCACACAAAATTTATAAATCTAACTTGATAAAACATTATTTGAACCTTTGAATTAGCTTCCATTAAGGTGATATAAATTTAATAATATGATCAATTCTTAAATATAAAAATCATATTAAACATCTTCAATGTGCTAAGCATACATGTGTAGGCACAAATTTCATAATTCTCATACTAAACTATTGTTTAGTACAAAAAGATTAAGATTCTTACATGGCATATAAATTGGAAATTTTCTTTATTTTTTAAGTCCCTTTTATATGGGAAATTGGGTTTTGAAGAAAACACATAAAAGTTGAGATTTCTCTTAGATGGTTGATTGGGAAATTGAGTTATCAAGAAAAAGAAAAAAAAACAAACACAAGTTGTAGATAAAAGCAAAAGAAAAAATAGATTAACAAAAATAAGTGAAGAGTAGTTCAAGAAATTAGGATTTCTTATGAGGAGAATAATAACTTCTTTTTTTCTCTTTTTTTCTTTTTTTGTAATTGGAAAAGGTTCCTTTGATGTGGGAAATTGGGTTTTGAAGAAAACACATAAAGGATGAGATTCCTCTTTCTTAAGATAACAAATAAAACTTCTAGCAGAGAGCAAAAGATAAATTTCTTAGAATAAATTTCTTAAACTTTATGTCCTATTTAGAACATTTAAGGAAAAGTATGGGAGTAGTCAAGCAAAAAAATAGAAAAACAATAAAGAAAATGATTAATTGCAAATCTTTCTTGAATTGTTTTTGCTTGATTTAATATTAAATTTTTGAAGGTAGACAAAAAATAAAAAAAAATAAAAAACAAATAAAGAATAACAAAAATATTTTTAAATTTACAATTTTTTTTATTTATATTTCCTCAACTTTTGTGATTTTCCTTCATTCAAATCAAATAAGAGAATCTAAATTCTTTTCTATGTTTTTTCCCCAATATTTTCTATAATCTAAACAAAACCAAAATAAGTTAATTACTTTTATTGTATTAGATATCCATGCTTTAAAATTGCATAATTAATGCCCAACTCAACATTACCTAATGGCAAATACTTAATACACATTAAATTATTAGTTTAAAAAGAGGTGCACTAAATGAAAGTGAAATTCATGTTCAATACTTATGGAAATTAAACAAAACAAAAAACTAAATCCCTGTAACTTGAAACTTTATATTACCTAGATTCTATGGACAACATGCACCTCCCAAGACCGACAAAGTAGTTGCGAATTTTAAATAGGTAGTGTGGACAACAATGCTATTAAGGTAGGGCAAGTGTTGTGGCTACATTGAAAAACACCAAAAGTGAAAATTTGAAAAATCTAGAAAATGAAGAATAAAAAAAAAAAAATCTTTTATTTCCTCTGCAACCAACATTGAAATAAAGTTCTATAAAATGGAGAGAACAAACATTCCTCTATTTTTCCAACAACCAAAAACCTAACGTTGAAATAAAGAAATTAAACTAATTAAAATCAAACCTTAATGTTCTTAGAAACCAATAATGGAAACTAATGAATAAAAATAAAATATGAAGAAAACAAACCATTGCAAATGTATACAAAGAAAGAAGGATATTGATCACCTATTTCTTTGAACATAAGCTTTTCTGAGCCAAGGGATAAGGTCACCATTGTGGTTTGATCTCAAGAGGTTTAAGAACACATGTGTTAGGGGGAAGGTTTGAGAGCATGTTAGTAAAGGAGGTTTGAGAGCACATCTTTGGTGAGAAAATAAAACTGATAGAATTTTTTTCTTTTTAATAAATAAATAAATAAATAAATATATATATATATATATATATATATATATATATATATATATATATATATATATATATATGTATGTATGTATGTATGTATGTATGGAAAGATAAGATGACTTTTTCAAAGAATCATCTTCACTCAATAAACATGACTGTTTAAAAGAGTTATTTTAAATTGCAAAGTCATTATTTATCATATTAATTAAAGATAATGACAGTTTTTTTAAAAAAGTCATCAAAACAACAGTCATTATCTCCTCCCTTTGTAGTAGTGTGAAGGGATGGTTTGTCTTGGCCGTTAGGATGAGTTTCCCATGGTGAGTGTAATAGTGTATATTATGCACACTAGACAAGACCTACAGTGAATCATGATGCAAGGCTATCAATTGTCATGATTTACCAAGCTACTATGCTACATGGACTCTCAACTTTTAAAGGATATTGAGTTTATGTCAAAATCAATGGGAGGTTTTGACTTATGGGTGAGATCCTAAAGTGGTCATATATCCTTATGGATTGGGTCACTGTTGATAAAGGTTGGTGGCAACAGGTATTCTCAATACAGGCACCATGATATCTTATGGGATTGAGACAATGTGTTTCCTTGGGTGATCCAAAAGACATGTGATCTTGAAATCTATGGCTATAGTAATTCATTTAATGGAATTTGACATATGCTTTTTGAAGGTAGGGTATGTCAGTTAATCACATAATAAGTGGAATCTGTAACTCAAGGATTTGAGAGGTAATCTTGGTAAGTGATAGCACTACCTTGTTAGATTATGGACACCAATTCATTGGAAGTCTACATATAGTGGATAGTAGGTCATAGACTCGAGTTTCATCTCATTGTTATTTACATAAGGTAGTGGAATGTAGTTGATTTTCTTTAGTGTAATGTTGAATCAACTTCAGAATTAGATTTTGAGGAAACTAGTACTTCTATGGGTCCTAGTGATCCCCACTTTAAGCTCATATACCATGATGGCACGATTTATGAGGGTTGGATTGACTGTAGGTTCATTCTTGGCATAAAGGCATTTTGGTAATTACATAAGACTGCATAGTAGATAATGAACAAGGTCTCTAGATTGGGCTAATTGATTAATTAGATAACCCTGTGTTGTTAATTAATCAATTAGGACCCATTTTAGGCTAGATTAAGTGACCCAAGCCTTGATGGGCTTAAGTCATTTAAACCTAATTGGCAATCCTATAAATACCCTTTTATACGTTAGGGTTTCCTAATGACTTTCTTGTCCACCTCCAAAGAAAGAGAGAGAAAGTGCGATTCAAGAGATCCTCCATTCCAAAGCCCACACTTTGGAGTACCAAGATCGTGGTTTGAGTCATCAAATAGAAGATCTTAGGTGTACGAGACTTCCAAATTCATTATTCTTCATCTTTGTTAAGCGAAATTGATTTAGGAACATCCAAATCATAGGTAAAATTCTCTAATGACTTTCCTTTTGATCCTAGAATGTTAAAATTTTGATTTTTGCTTATGTTACATAGGATCTAGAGGCCTAAGGTAGTTTTGCATGCACCTATATGGTCTAAGGGGAGAAATCTAGGATTCCCAGCAAATAGTCCCTTGCATTAGTACTCCTTAAACTCTCAATGCATACCCCAAATTGGTTTATCATTTTGAAAAAACTTGGAAAAACTTCACTTCCTTCGAATTTTTGTTTCAAGAGAAAAACCCATGTTACCCTTGTGCAATCATTAATAAATGAGACGAACCACTTTGTAAATATTAGGAATTTTAGATGGTCCTTAAATATTAGAGTGAATCAAAGAAAATGGAGAAGATGATCTTGTATTATTCAAAGGAAAGGAAACAAGATGATGTTTAGAAAACTCACAAATATACAATGTAAATTGTTAACATCAACATTTTTTAATAGTAAAGGAAACATATCTTTAAGTAAACCAAATGGTGGATGTCCAAGATAGAAGTGTTAAAGCTAAATGTCATCATTATTGAAGGAAAAATTATTGGATAAATAGGAATGTGAAGGTTGGTTGCTACTTCCAACCCTTGTCTCAAGGAAATAGAGTTCATCATTTTCCTTAGCATGTCTAATCATCATCCCCGTGATTGTTCCTAAAAAAATAGTAGGTTGGATAAAAACTCACTTTACAATCCAAATCTTTAGTAACTTGATGAATAGGCAAAAGATTGATATACAATTTAGGAACATGCAACATATTTTTTACTGGAAGAGAGGGAAATAAAGCAATGGTTCCTTGACCTACAACAGTAGTGAAAGAGGCATCTACAATTTTGATTTTCTTATTACTAGGACAAGGACTATAAGTGATAAAGGACTAAGAAGAATATGTCATATGATTGGTTGCTCCTAAGTTTATTACCCAAGAATCATTGTGGAGTGTGTTTGAGGCACTAAGGGCATAAGAAGTAGGAAACTTAAATTCTGTACAAATGAACATGATCCATTTGTTTTTTCAAGGGAATTAAGGAGATTTCCTAGCCTCTCTATCTTCTCTTTATTGAATTCTCTAATCTCTAAGCTAGTTGAATTGGAATTCTCATAAGGATAACCTTCTACATGAGTTAAGTGAGCCTGACCTCTCTATTATCCACCCTTAAAACCACCATTTCAGCCTACTCCTTGGGGTTAATTTCCAAGGAGTTTCCAATAAGTTTCTTTGGTGTGACAAGGCTTCTTACAATAGGTGCACCATGCTTCATTATGGATGGATGGCCTTGTTGACTCATTCTTAATGGTTTTAATTGTGCTTCCTTTGCTCACAACATCCTTCTTAATTCCTTCATCACTTGTTCTTATAGAAACCATGGCAGACCCTTTTGAGAGTTGTGACTCAAGCATGATACCTCTTTGGCTTTCTTTGGCTCGAATTATTGAGAAAACACCCTAAAATGAGTGTAGAGTTTTTTTCCCTAAAATTTACACTTGAACTTGGTCAAACTAAACATTAAGTCTTGTAAGAAACTAAAAAAATCCGTTCCCTTTCTACAAACTTTAATAACATAGCAGCATCTCCCCTACACTTCATTTGAAAATTTTGATAATAGTCCAATTTGAGCCAAAGTCCTTTCATGACATTATAATGTTCAGTGATTGAAAGAGTACCTTGTTTGGTGGTTGTTATTTTTGTCTTGATTTCATAAATCAAGGTTGCATCTTACATCTTGGAATAGGTTTAGTGAACAATTTCGTAAATCTCCCTGGTTGTTAAAAACATACAAGTCTTGCTTACTTCAGACAACATTGAATTCCATAACCAAGACATGATCATGGAATCTTCTTCATCCCATTTGAAAAATTATTCTGAGCAAGTCCAATTCTCATCAAATGACTTAATTTCCTTTTTCCTTATAGGAAAGTCTTCAACACTTGTAACCATTGTAAGTAGTTTTTGCCATTCAAATTGATCTGACAATTGAATATTCTGCCACTCCTCTTTTGGAGAGTTTTGTTGCACCTCTTTAAATTGGTTTTCAATAATCACAATAATAAGGTTAACTTTGAATGTTTCAAACATGGCTGAATAATGGCTAGGACTAAATAATGGACAACTAAAAGAGATTTCTCAAAGAACCAAATTTTTCAAAAAAAAAAAAAAAATCAGCAAAAAAAAAGTTAGAGGATTTTGTAGAAATTTTTTCCCAAAGAGAAAGAGCTCTGATACCATGAAGAAAAAAAATTATTTTCTACTATATTGAATAATCCTTTACAAAGGAAAAATATATATACAAATTACCTACAATCTATTTAAAGAGAGTTTGACATCCTATCAAAATCCTATCAATCCCTAAAAATCAGGGGACAACCTTACTAATTACATGAAAACTAGGAAAGTGTTACATTTTTTTTTTAAAATAAAGTTAATTTTTTTTTCTAACTATTTTTTCAAAATGAATTAAATAAAAATCTCTTTTTAAATAATAAAATTTGATTTGGAAATAATTTTCATAAATAAAAGTTTCAAAAACCTTTTAAATAAAAAAATGAAATTAGTAGTTTTCTTAATAAATTGGTAAAAAAAAAAAAATGTTTCTAGATAAAATCCACAAAAAAAAAAAAAAAATTAAGAATTGAATTGAAACTTTCTTTTTGTAAATAGACTAGTAAAAACCCCTTTCTTGGTAAAATCATTTTTCCTCAATAAAAATTGAGTCAATACTTTTTGAGTAAAATTATAAAATCTTGATTTCAATAAAAATAATAAAATTTAATTCCTTTGTAAATAAAATCAAATTGAAACATTTTTTTTTTATAAATTTTTAAAATCTTTTTTTAAATAATTTGTAATTTTTTTAGATAATTTGTAATTTTTTTAAAGAAATTTTAAATTGAAATAATTTTGTAAATAAAATTGTAAAAAATTATTGTTTTTTTAGCAAAGGTAAATAAAAATCATTTCTTCTAAATAAACTCAAATTGAACAATTTTAGTGAAATTTCATTCAAAAACCTTCTTTAATAAAAACAAGAAAAGTCATATTGGAAATAAATTTGAATTTGAATAAAAATCATATCTTCTATGAAATAATTGAAAGTTTGCGAATAAATAAATTGAAATCACTAATTTGAAATTTCTTCTAAACTCTTTGAAAATTTCTTAAAGTTTTACTATGATATTTGAAATAATGAACATCTTTTCTAATAAATTGATGTGTATTTCTCATGTATCAATTCTGTTTATTTTTGTAATCCACTTTCACCATTTCATTATTGTATCATATTTTCTCAGTATCCATGTTCGATTAATCATTTGTTATAATTCTATCCATTCATTTAGTAGAGAATGTAGGTATACAGGCTTAAAATAATGCTACACCTTATCACCGCACCTTTCTGATAGGTAACCTAATCCCCAAATCTATCTTTTATTTGCATACTTGTCTTTTTTCCAAATAAGGAGTTTTATTTCTTATTTTATTTTTCTTTTTAAAAATAAACTAAAATAAGTGGCGATTCCAAATTTTCAAAAATCAGTTTTTCACAATAAAAAGTGAGTCTTGCCATCAAGTGGGGACATATGTGAAAAATGTGGGTCCACAATATGTCCTAACTTTTACCTAAGTCGCTTTTTCAGATTTTCAACTTAATGAATTTTTTTGTTTTATTTTGTTGTTGTTGTTGTTTTTTTTTTTTTTTTTTTTTTTTGTGTCAAACACGGTTTAGGTTTATGTGGGGTAGGAGCATGGTGTGACCTAAGCATAGCAACACTTTAAGAATTTTCCATTAATGGGCTTAACTCTTAATCCATCTTCAGCAACAATCTTATAAGCATCATTGGTGTAAACCTCCTGCATCATATAAGACCCATCCCATTTTTATGTAAATTTGTTTCCAATTTGATGTGTTGTAATGATAGATCTACGAATAGCGAAAATTATATCACCAACTTGAAAGGATCAAAGGTGAACCCTTTTGTTAAAAGCACTTGAAAGGCATGTTTGATAGTACTTTAAGTTTTGTTGGGCTTCAAGTCACTTTTCATCTAGTACTTTTAACTCTTGAAGATGTAACTTGACATTTTCTTCATCAGTTAGTCCTTCATGTATAGCAATCCTTAACAAAGGGATTTGACACTCAAAGACAGCACAAATTCTATTCCATAAACAAGGGAATTAAAGGTTGCTTATGTGGGCATTCGATATGTTGTTCGGTATGCCTAGAGTGCTTCTCCTACTCATTCATGTTAATTCCTCTTCAATAAGTAGCAAAGGGTCTTGTTAAATGCTTCTACAAGACCATTAGTCAATGCATTGTACATCAATGAATTATGTTGTTTGAAACTAAACCTTTTTAGAGATTGCTCATCAATTTGTTGTAGAAAAGTTTCTCATTGTCAATGATTATGTATCGTGATACCCAATATTGATAAATGATATTACCATGAATGAAGTTCACCATAGTTTTTTTCTTCACTTTCTTAAGTGGCATAGTTTCTACCGACTTAGAAAAAATAATTTGTCACCACTAATATGTAAGCATGTCCAAGCAGAGGATTGAAGAGTGATGGGTCTAACCACATCAAAACCCCATGCATCAAATGGCCATGACACAACTATAGGATGGAGAAGCGCAAGGGGTTGGTGAATAAAGTTTGCATGGAATTGACATGCTTGACACTTCTTAGCATATTCCATGCCTCCTTAACCATAGTCGTCTAATAATAACCCATCCTTTTGATTCGAAAATGAAGCTTCAGCCCTAATTGTGAGCACCACAAATCCTAGAATGAGCTTCTTTAATTACTTGATTTGTCTTTTCTTCTCCTAAGCATTGGATAAGTACTCCATCAAATGAGTGATGATAGTGTTTCTTTGTAATAAACAAAGCATGGAGCTCAACAACGTATTTATGTTTTATGCCTTAGTTCATCAAGTAACTTCCCATACTCTAAGTAGTTAATCAACGATTGTCACCAATCTTCAGTGTCAATAGTAAGCACTGATGTAGCATTCACATTTTTTTATTGTGTAAGTAATAATGGTGGCAATACTCACCTATGGAAAACTAGGATGTTTACTATTTCGTCCTTAAGCAATGTTAAACTTGCAGCTATATTAGAAAAAACATCTATTAGTTGGTTCTCTTTTCATGGAAAATGAACTAATGATATTTGCTCGAACTTTTCCATCAATTGAGTAGCATATTTGAAGTAATTAAGGAACTAGGTTATCACTTTTAACCCCATACATAGTTAAAAGTTGAATGATTACTAACTTAGAGTCCTCACATATTTTCAGGCTTGTGATTTTTATTTCGAACGCCATTTGTAATCCAACAATCAAGGCTTGATACCCAGTGATGTTGTTAAAGCATAAGTCACTAAAAACAAACTAATTTGGTAATATTTGTTTTTATGGTGAGATAAATACAACCCCTACACCAATTTCATCATAGCATGCTGACCCATCAAAGAACATCATCCATGAAGGAAAAACATCAATATAAAAGATCTCTTCATTAAGAAGATCATCTGAGATTTCCTAATTTTTAGGAATAGGATGATCTGCTAGGAAATAAGTGTTTGTCCTTTGATTGCATTTTAAGAAATGTAGATTATTTCATACTTAGTAAGTGGCAACCCCCATCTTGCCAATCTTCATGAAAGGATTGGCTTTGATAACATATATTTAATAAGATTAGCACATGCTATTAGATGTACAGTGTATGCTTGCATATAATGTCTTAGCTTTTTCGCCGAGAAGATTAAGACGAGACAAGTCTTCTCTTTTGAGGAGTAATTTAGTTATGGACCAATTAAAGTTCGACTTAAGTGATATAATGTTCTTTCTTTGTTTTCTTCATTTTTTTTGTACAACTAATGCTCTAAGAGAGCATTCTTATGTGGTGATGTAGAGTATCAATAGCTTCCCCACCATTGGAGCATCTAAAATTGGTAGAATAGCCAAGTATTTCTTAATGCTTTCAAAAGCATTATGACAAACTTGATCCCAAACAAGTAGCACATCCTTTTTCATAAGTCGGTTAAAGTGTTGACATCGTCTTGCAAGGTTTGAAATAAATTGTTGAATAAAAGCAAGATGTCCTTGAAGACTTTTGAGTTCTTGTAGATTCCTTGGCTCTAGCATATCTCAAATGGTCGCAATTTTAGAATGGTCTACTTCAATGTCATGGTGTCGAACAATGAACCTTAAAAACTTATTGAAAGTTGAAAGCACATTTGAGTGGGTTCATCTTCAATTGGTACCTTCTTAGTTTGTCAAACAACATATGAAGATCTTGTAGATGGTTCCTTCTTTTTTCTAGACTTTGCCACTAGATCATCAACATAGCATTCAACATTCTTATGGAAAATGTCATCGAAGATTCTTTGCATGGCACTTTGGTGTATTGCACCTACATTCTTTAGTCCAAAATGCATCACTTTTTAACAATAAACACCCTTTGGAGTTTGAAATGCAATAAGCTCTTCGTCCTTTAGCACCATCCATATTTGATTGTACCCCGATGATTCATCCATGAAGGACAAAGCTTCATGACCATTAGTTGTATCGACCATGAGCTTAATGATTAGCAAGAGAAATTCATTTTTTGGATAAGCATTATTTAGATATGTGAAATCTATACAAACATAGATATCTCCATTCTTTTTTTTTACTAGGACGATGTTTGCAATCCATATTGGGTATTTTGCCTCCTTAATGAAACCAGCCTCGATCCAATTTGTCAATTTCTACTTCTATTTATGAGACAAGTTTTGGTCAAAATCGTCTTCGAGCTTGTTTAATTGGTCGAACTTCGTGTTTGACCATGAGTTGTGCGCTATAACTTTTGGATCAAGACCTGACATTTCTTTATATGTCTAGGAGAAGACATCCTTATATTCAAGTAATGATTCACAATAACTTTTCTCTTCCAAAAAACTTAAAATCATACTAATAAACATTGGTCTCTTTTAACTCGTCTACAATGGATTATTAACCGTCCTTAAATGCTTGAGAAGCTTTCTTTGGTTCATCGTCCAAGGATTTTGTGTTAAACTTGACTTCTACTATAACATGGTAGCTAGTGTGTATCATTTCTTCTTCAACCTCTTTGAAGCATCCCTCATCTGACTACTTTGTGACTACAATGGTACGTCGTTATTTTTAATGAACCATTAGTACAAATTTTCCAAGTTAAGTGGTGTTTCATTTGTGATGGGATTGAAGTGTCCTCTTTTAGTTCGATACATCACTTCTTCTTAGAATTTATTCGCCGTGACTTTTTAGATAGAGTCGCAATTCTTTGTTGTGTTGATCTTCGTGGAATAAGTGTTGAATTGTTTTCCACTTGATTAAGATTACCCAACTTAGTGAACACCAAAGCTCAAGCAATTGGAGCCTTAATCTGATTAAACACTAAAGTTTGAGGAATAAAGTTTGACCCAATATTCTCTTCGACGTCTTTAAAAGTGATATGTTATGTACTTGCCTTGGTCCTTTTGGTCTTAACTAAAATCTTGATGGGCTTAGTAGGTACAAATCCTACCCCTACCTTAGAGAGTTTAGCTATATACCCCTGTCATTTTAACTTCTTTTGAGTTTAGTTAAGACCATGCATCTTTTTACCTACAATCTTGGGGCTAAGTTCTCTTAGTTGTGGTAATGAACTTGTATGCCTTGGGGCCAAACCGCTCATCAGTTCTTTTTATAGGGAAGAACCCTTGCTTTATTCAATCTTCAAAGGGATTGACGAATTTTTATGTCTCATCCTTAGAAATAAGTTGTAAGTTTAGAAGAGGAATGATTGTATCTTCTTTCATGATTTAAAGATCCCCATTTCCAACCTTTGTGCTTGTATTTTGCTTTTATCTTTTACAAAAGGTGGTTGACCCTTATTTCATCAAGATCTTAAGACATAACTAAAAATTGGGGAAATAGTATCATTTCTTAAGTTTGATGTTGATTCTTCAGAGGATTTCCCTTTTCTTTCAATTGGACTCATCCATGGTTGTGAAATTTCCTTTACTAGTGTTAGTTCACAGTGCTCAACTTTTTTCTTAAATTTAACTTTTTTAGTATAGGCAATAGTTGCAGGGAAGACCTCCTGCATAACATCATTTTTTGTGTAGAATTTGGCATTAGCAAAGTAAGACTCGACTTATATAAAGTTCTTAGTATCAACCTCTACTTTCTTTATGCATCTTGTGTAGAACTTGAAGCACTAGTGAAGTGTTGAAAGTGTTACCCCATTCTCATGAAGTCATGGTCGCCCAAGTAATACATTATAAGATGTTTTTTCATTGATTACATGAAACAATGTGTTTAAACTTAACTCACCAGTAATAAGCTCTAAGCAAATCCTACCAATAACTCGTTGTCCTCCTTGATTAAAGCTTTGGATCATTAGGTAACTTCGTGCTAACTCTTTTGTGGCAATTCTGAGTCATTTCATTGTTTCCTTAGGCATGATATTTGTTGCAAATCTTCCATGAATTAGGATACAAGTGACCTTTTGTTCTCACATTTATCCAATAAAAAATAGGGGTTGATTATGTGACTTTAACCCTAACTGAAGGTCTTCGTCGATGAAGGTGATGACTGCACAACATGTCACACAACTATGGCTTTCACTCTCAAGTCTTTTTCCTCCCTTTATTTTGGTGGCATAGATTGTTGGATTCCTAAGTGCTTGAATCAATGCACTTCGCATCTTGTTAGGAAGTTGTAGCATTTCATGGCTATTGAAAAGTGAGGGTAAGCATTGCAAGCTCGCTACTACCTTTTTTTCTTCCTTAGTTTTGCTTGATTCTACAATAGGAGTCCCTCCTTCATCGTTAGTTAACCCACCCTCTTTTGAACCCTCGTTCCAAGAGACCATATGAGTTGATGTCACGACCTTTTTATTGAAGAAACCTAGAGGGAAGTATTCTCCCAAGGTGATAGGGATGATGAGTTTTTGTACCAAGAGGTCATCTACATGTACAATCACTTGTTTTCTTTTGGGATTCTTTTTTTCCTTTCTTTTTCAAATGTTGACAGGTATTTTGCTCATATCATTCCCTCTTGGGAAAGTTAGGTTGTGAATGAGACACTTGCTTTTTGCAAGGTTTTCTTTGAGTCACCAATGTTCAACTTCATTATTTGGCATTGATTCATTATTAGAGCAAAGGTGAAGAAGGGTGGCTTAGTATGACACTTGTGTTTGCTTTTGCTTAGTTGATTCACTTTGATAGTTTTGGCGTGTGCCCTCAATGTTTTAGGTGAAGCATGTAATAGGACATGATTGAATGACCCAAAAGTGATAGTAGAGTGATTCCATTCTACTATACCATGAAGATCCAAATGAATCTTTCATTGTTTTGCAACGTTCATTATGAGCCCTTTTAGAATGAAATATTTCTCTACCGAGTGACTAACAATTGGTGGTAGTGGTAGTACTTTGGATCATTGGCATTACCCATTTCTTTTAAGCGATTACACTTGGGTAATTTAATAACCTTTTTTTGAAGTGGGTCTTTTAACATGTGAGGCACGTCAAAGTTAGAAAAAGAATACTTCTTCTCCTCCAATTCCTTCAAGGTAAACCAATGCCTCTCTTTTTTCTAGGTCGTTCTAATCTCTCTTACTTCTTTCTTTTTATCTCATGTTAAGATTTTGATAAGAGTCGCATTCACTATCATTGACTCTTAGACGGGTTTCTTCAAGGTCTTATTACTCCTCTTGCCATCGTGTCTCTCCTTTTGCTAGTCAATGATAAGGTCCTTCTTCGCACCATGGTTGGCTATGTTGAGCTCCATTTCATGTTGAGTAGCTAAATCTTTAAAGGTACAGGGTTGTATCCCTTAGAAGATGTATAGAAGACCTCAATGCATTCCTTGTATACACATTTCCATAGCTGACACCTTGAATAATCCAAAAATTTAGTAATCAAAGCTTTAAGTAACACCAATGATTAATGAAGTCAATGATTAACTCATCTTTCCATTACTTAGTATTAATAAGCTCTATCATGCTTACAGTTCGCTAGGTACTATAGAAGTAGTTAAAGAACTCATGCTCTATTTGGTCGTAACTGTCAATGCACTTAAGTGTAAGGTCTATGTATCAATTAAGTACATTTTTAGTTATTTTCTTTTGTATTGGTTATTTAAAAAAATAATTATATAAATATGGAAAATGATTAAAACTAAAATATTATATATAAAAATTATTTTTAAAATATAAAAAAAATAGATTAAAAATATTTTAGGTGTAAACAAAGACTTTTCTTGTACGGAACACAAAAGAAATAACCAAAAATTTGTGTCCAAAATTATTTTCCAAAACACTAGTCACACACAGTATAATTTTCTAGAACTTTCCTCTTCCACAAGGAAGGATAACATGCATCGCAATATCCAAATGCCACTAACCGAGGAAACCGAATCCGTTACCCAAACACATGCTCACACGTATTCCTCAACACAAACCACATTCCTACATTTCGTCCCCTTCTTAAATTCTTTCCTTTCACCAAACACCCACTTTGCCCATTCATTCATTGCTTCGGTTGTAGATTCCGATTGCCGCACATTGATTGAAGCTTACGGTTTATGGGTTGTTGCATTTGTCATTGATTGAAGTGGGTCCTTTAGTTTTTCCATATACCCCGTTGCATTTTTGCTACGT
This sequence comes from Vitis rotundifolia, assembly GCA_030254885.1. Classification (NCBI taxonomy): domain Eukaryota; kingdom Viridiplantae; phylum Streptophyta; class Magnoliopsida; order Vitales; family Vitaceae; genus Vitis; species Vitis rotundifolia. Next base: position 16,207,972 of record CM058160.1, read on the forward strand.
TGGGTCATTTGGGTTCTCCCAATATCTGGATGGGTGTTGTTCTGGTAAGCTCTTCAATTCCATTTTATTTCGTTGCGGGGCCTCTCTAGGTTTCTGGGTTTTACCTAATTTCATGTGGTTTGTATCTTTTTTATGGATTCCGATTTTGGGCTTTTTACATTCTTATGGTTTTGTTGGGCAATGGAGGAAGTTTGAATCTAAAAGTTAATGGAATGTTAGCACTTTATATGGATTAAAGTGGGGCCTCCAATGTTCTCAAATAACCTTTGCGCCTGTCGCATGTGTCATTGGGGTTGTTCGATGCCTACTGAGCACTTTAATCTCATTTTTTGTTTGGTCCTCTTCTTCTGATTTCCGGGTTTTGCTGAATTTAATTTAGTTTTGTATTTTTTATAGGGATTCTGATTGTAAGCTCTGTACTTCTAACGAAGTTGTTGGGGTAATTGAATAGGTGCATTTTATATTGATTCAAATGAGACTTTTATCATTTTCTAATACCCATTTGCATTTATCTCATGTTGAGTCATTTGAGTTCTTCTAGTATCTGGATGTGCATTCTTCTGGCAAGATGGTATTTTATCTCTAGCTTTGTGGATCTGCTTAAATTTAACTTGGTTTGTGTCTTTTTAATGAATACTGATGTTATGCACTGTACTACTTATGGTTTTGTTTGGGATGAACAGAATTTTGATCTAAAAGTTAAATGTTGCATTTTGTATTGATGAAAATGGGACCTGCACCATTCTCTAACAGTCAATAAATTGATATGAATTGCTTTGTTTTTCTATTGATCATTCATATGTGAATATATACACAGCTAGAATACGATTACATACAATATTCCATAATTGAAGAGATAAATTCTAGGGATAAAGCTATACAAGGAATGGGCTCTACGGGAAGAGAGCAACAACTCCTTCCATGTATGCATCGGCAAGAGTGGAGTTCCATCATGAACTCCATTATTGGTTTCAACTTGTTGGAGCTTTTGCTGAGATAAAGCTTTTTAGTCTAAGCATCTATTAGTTCATTTGCAGTAGACTTGGAGACCTGGAGTTGGTCCTTTGCAAATTGGTCTTGCACAAAGTGAAAGTCAATGGCTATTTGTTTCATCCTTGAGGGGAGTATGGGATTGTGCCATACAAGTGGCTCTAATGTTATCACTATAGATGGTGTGTTTGGAAGTTGAATGACAAGTTCATGAAGGAGATGTTGCAACTAATTAACTTTATTGACTGGGTGTAAACAACTTCAGAACATTAAGCTTTAGTGGATGATCGAGCTATTATTTTCTACTTTTTCGAGCACCATGAGATTGGATTGACACTAAGATAGACAATAAATATGGTTGTTGATGTTCAATCATCTTTATCTCTCGCCCAAATTGCATCAGCAACTGTATGTAGATAGAGGCTGTATGATGTTGGATGTAGAGGCCATTATGCAGAGTCTTTGAGATACTGTAGCACTACTGCATTGAGTATGGGAGGACTTATGGATGAATGAAGACAAGTTATTTCTATTTATTTACTTACAAAAAAAAAAAAAAAAAAAGAAGAAAGAAGCATCAGGACAATTTATTCATATTTGCCTATTTGGGTGAGTGGGAGACAAATATTACTAATCTCCACTGACTTTGAGATACTGTAGCACTCTTTGGCTACTGCATTGAGTATGGGAGGACTTATGGATGAATGAAGACAAGTTATTTCTAGTTATTTGCTTACAAAAAAAAAAAAAAAAAAAAAAAAAGAAGAAAGAAGCATCAGGACAATTTATTCATATTTGCCTATTTGGGTGAGTGGGAGACAAATATTACTATTCTCCTCTGACTCAATGATAAAAAGTTCCATTTGTAGAGGGGGTGACATAAAGGATGAATGGCTAGGATGTGGACATAGGAATGGTCATCTGTTTTGACTCTTCATGTTTGACTTTTTTGGTAAGTCACAAATATACTTGTATTGAGAAAGAAATAGCCCCTTGTTTGCTAAAGATGACTTTCTCTTCTAAAAAATAATTGAGAGTTCTAACATTATTGAGATAAAACCATGAGGCAAGAGGCACAATAGAAGCAAAGGCCTTGTGTAGAATTTCCTGTAATTATCAAATTATCCACATAGACCAAAAAAAATAAAGATTCATCTTATCATGGGAGTAGATAAATAAAAAGGTATTAGATTTTGAATCAAGGAATCTATTTGGTAAGAACTTAGTTTAATGTGCCATGTCCTAGGAGCTTGTTGAAAGTTGTAAGATACCTCTTTTTAAGTTTGCACACGTAAGAGGGATTGTATGGATCCCAGAAACCTAGTGGTTGGTCCATCTAGACATCATGTGTGAGTGTGTACTAGAGAAAGACATTTTTAATGTCAAGTTGGAAAATTAGTGACCCGTGTGTAATTGTTAGAGAGAGTGCTAGGCATATGGTTGCAAGTTTAACAAGAGGACTAAAAGCGGCATGAGAATCTATACCAAGGCATTGATGAAAACCTTTGGCCACAAGTCGTCTAGTCCTACTTTGTGATGAGAAATACTACCATCTTGGTTATGCTTGATTCTAAACACCCATTTGCATCCAACGAAATTTTGGGAAGATTGAGGAGGAATAAGATCCTAGGTGGGAATTATATAAGAGAGTATTAAACTCATCACCTAGGGCATTGTGCCATTGCGGATGTTTGAGTGCTTTTGGGAGACATGTGGGTGCAATGGTTTTGGGTGGGGAATGATATGTGTTGAGATGTAGTCATTTAGGTTTTGACAATATTATTTTGTGCCTTGGTCACCTTGGGATCTATGCATGTGGAACATGATGGAGATGAGGAGCTGGAGAAATACCTAGGTGTTGGATTGAAATTAAGAGGTATTACTTGGTGATTGCGCTTGTGGAGAAACATCATAGGATGACTTGGTTGTTGTAGGAATTGTATAGATCTTAGGTTTGAGACTTGGATGTGGAATGTGAATGGGAGATGGTTTAGAAGATGGAGTTGGACCAATTGTGTCTATTGGGTTGGATGTTGCGGAAGGCTGAAAAAGAATGGTGAAGTGATGTGATTCCATAAGAGAAGCTGATTGATGTAAAGCAATGGTGTTGATCCGTGGAGTATGCAATTCCTGTGTCTCAAATGCAATTCCTTTTTTTTCTTTTGTGTTTACTTTTGCCTTATACTATGCTTTTTTGTAGGAAGACATTGGAAAAAGGGAATAGGCTTTGTTATCTTTCAGCTATTTGGATTGGAAATGCCATTTTAAGATCCTTAATTTTCCTTTTTTTCCCTCCGTCATCTTGGTAGTTAAATGGAGACAGCAAGCATTTTCTTTAACATCTAGTTAAGATACCTTCCTTCCCTTTTGTTTTCAAACTTAACGGTAACATCATGTTTATTTAATAGGCTATATTTATTTCAAATGCTCATATAGTAGTCAAACTTAAACAATGTCATATCCATAAAGTTTTAAGGCATTCCACTGTCTTTCTAAAAGATGGTTGTATCTATTGTTTATTGTTTCTTTAGACACACCATTATATATTTACTATTTATCTGAATTCTTCCTTATTTATTTTGAATTTATTTCTTATTGACAAATGAGTGAGCTTGAGGCTTTCGTTTCATTAGTAATAGAATCCTAAGGCCTCAGAACACACCCACGACATTCAAAAGGCTAATATTTCAGCTATTCTTAACTTATTCTAATATTTAAAGAGTTTGTAAATCACAGTCGTTTTTATGCACTTTTTCTAAAGACCTAATGGGGATTGTAAATTCTAATACTGAAAAACATTTTCAGATGCTGAGTTGATGATACTTGTTCTAGAAAAATTATCATATTCTGTGTTTTCATGGTATCTTTTTCCTTCATTGCTGACTTCATTTTTCTCATTTGGTAAGAACGGAGATAGAAGGACATAGAAGAAGAAGGTCTTTCTGATGGTCAGTCATTGAAGCTATCATTTGAGGAATATATTAGGATGGCATCATCTGAAAGAACAATTATGGCTATCAAAGCTTACCAGAATCAGGCTGAACAGCTGGTTAAGGACTACTTATTAGCAGATCCTTTTATTCCATACACTTCCATCCTTAGTGGTTTATTTGCTTGCAAAATGGTATGCTTTGAACTTTCCTTTTTATTGGTTCCATTTTAAATTTGGGATGTTTTTACCCGATTAGGGTCTTGTTTGTTCATTTTATTGTCTATGAATTATGAAATTGTATATTTTTATCATTTGTTTAGCAAAATTAGTTCTTATAGATTGGACTTCACTATGTCTTGTCTGGGTTGCTCATTGCTTCTTGGTCTTCCTCACCTCCCTTCTTTTGACCCATTTTCATTCACACTCTCAGGTCTATGATCTTACTCAGTTAATCAGCACCTTTTACTTCAATAGTTATGCTGGACTTACAAAAATCCAAAGAATTGAGTGGAACAATCGGTGAGGATTTGTATCTGGTTTTTCTGATTTATATGTCTATTTTATAATAATTTATTTCCCTATTTTTTCACATCTAATTATTAATTTTGCAGAAGTATGTCTACTGTTCATTCCTTCTTTATAGCTGCTCTATCATTGTACTTTGTGTTCTGGTCAGATCTCTTTTCTGACCACCGACTTGCTGGCCTTGTTACCTTTCGTAGCTCACCACTTTCTACTTTTGGATTGGGAGTAAGGGTTTTCTTTCTTTTCTTTTTCTTTTTTGTTTTTGTTTTTCAAGGAATTCTAAATATATTAGAAAAAGTATTATTGTCTTGGTCAGAACTCAGAAGTTTCTATACCTACATATTAAAACACTGGTAGTTGTCAAATTTTGTCACATTGAGCACTGATTTCTGTAATTTTTGTATGTATCATTTATCACAAGATACATTAGAGCTTCTAAAATAAATTGAAAGAAATAAAGAAATATTTGCAATAAAGCATTTCCATTTACATGACCATTTTCACTGTAAAGTATCTGCTCCTTAATATTAAGCACTTGAAACAGGGTGTACATAAGATATATTGTCAAAGTGCGACCCCATTGCATTGCATTGATTAGTGAAGTGCAAAAAACTTAAAGATGAAGAAAACTATTTCCTTTTTAAATAAAATAATGTTTGATTTTCATTTTAGAGCACATTTTGCAAATAGTATAATTATAAAGAAAGAGTTTAAAATTGATTTTTCCCTTAAAGATTTCTAAAATCAATTAAAATGTACATATATTTGGTACACATAATTTATTTTTGTATGATTTCTGAATAGAAATCTGAATCTTAATTATTCATTGATTGATGAAAACTACATAAATAAGGGAGACTATCTTGTTCATCAAAAGAAAAAAAAAAGGAGACTATCTTGTTTACTGTAGTGTGCTGATCCTAGGAATACAATATGGTCATGATTTACAAAGGAAAAGTACCCAAAATCAGGAACTAAAAACAAGGAAAGGTAAAATGCAAATATGAGTATATATATAATCAGAATCATAATATGCTCCCCCTCAATTAAGTGTACAATCAGATAGAGTTGGATTCTAAATCAGGCACTTACCTACACTTCCCCTTAAACTAACTCAAATATGTTCTGCATTCCTAGCTCACCAAGAATAGAATGAAACACATCATTAGGAAGGACTTTGTGTAACAATGACGATTAGTTGTTGAGAGAAAAACATGTGGAATGCATATTTCCTGACTTTCCAATTTCTCTTTAATGAATCATCTGTCATACTCAAGATGTTTAGTTCAATCATGCTGAACCGGGTTATGAGCTATGCTAATTGTTAAAAATTGTTATCACAGTACAATGTTATTTCCTTCATTAATCAACCCTATATCAAAGAGAATGAATTTAGCCATTAGAGTTAGTTAACCAACTTCCAAATGACATTTTTGAGGGGCATGCATGAATTGACTCACCATACTGATTGCATAGGCATTATTAGGTCTAACATGGGACAAGTATATTAACTTTCCAGTAATCTTTGATATTTTCTTTTATGTACCATGTCATCTGTACTCTCTTCTCCAAGCTTGCGATTAGGATCTATTGGAGTATCAATATGTTTGCTTCCTAGAATCCCAGTTTCCTTAAGTAGATCAAGACTATACTTTTATTGAGATATGGCAATTCTTTTCTTGGAATAAACAACCTCGATATAAAAGAAATATTTAAGTGTTCCCAAATCTTTAGTTTCAAGTGTATTGATGATATATTTTTTCAATGTTTCAATTTCTTTCAAATCAGCCTTGTGACAATAATGTCATCCGCATAAACGATTAAGACAACTATCTTCCTAAGAGAAGTTCCTTTTATAAAGAGAGTGTGGTCTCCATGACTTTGATGGTAACCAAAAGTCAACCTAAATTTGATAAACTCACCAAACTAGGCTCTTAGAGCCTTGACAAAGATTTCTTGAGTCTACAAATTGTGTGGAATCCTGATGGGGGTATACATTTACACCTCCTCCAAGCCTCAACGTAAAAATGCATTTTTAACATCAAATTTTTGCATGGAGTACAACAAGACATTACAAAAATCTAATGGTATTTATTTTTTCCAAGAGTGTGAAAGTCTCCTAGCAATCCATGCCATTAGTTTGGTTAAAACCCTTGTCCATCAATCTAGCCTTGTACCTATCGAATGACCCATCCATCTTGTATTTGACTGTGAAAATACATTTGCACCCCGCTATTTCTTTTGTCTAGGAAGGCCCATTATGTCCCAATTCTTGTTCTTATTTAGTGCATTAATCTTGTGAATCTTGAAAAATTTCCAATGTTTATCCCTAAATACTTCTTGGACTACCATAGATATCTTTATGTATATCGAGTAAGAGATGAAAGCTTAAAAGGATAGAGATAGTTTTTGCTAGAATTTTCTAGTACCCTTTCAAGGGCAATTGACGTATCAAGATTTTTAGAAAGATCAAAAGTAGGAATAAGAGGCTAGGAAATATTACTTGGTTCACGTTAAGATACTTGATTATGTGCAGAGTTCTTGATAGGTTGTCATCTCCTTGTGTATGCCTTAAAAAGGTGAATGATTTGCTTTGCATTGATTGACCACATGCAACGTTAAGCTTAAATGGCTTAAGAGGTGTAGGAAGCTCAGTCTCAAGTTTAAATATAGGGTTGTTATGAGGGTTAGGAAGCCATTGTGGAGGTGATAGTGATTGTTGATATGATGGCTTAATGAGTTGAGGTAGAACCTAGACTCCATTTCTTTCTTCCCTTATTGAACTCTCCACTGGAAGATGGATGGTTGAAAAATAAGGTTGATGTTCAAGGAATGTGATAGGCCTCCTATACGTCATGTGTATACTAGAAAAGGGAAGAGGAATGTACTGCCACATGGAAGTTAGTTGTAACAGCCTTAGTATAGGCTAGGTCACAATCTGGATATGGGCTGGGATGGTTTAAATAGGAAAAAAGAGGGAATTACAGGGGTTGGATACTCTGTGGATCTGGTAGGAGACTGATAGCCTCTCGGATAGCTATCTGAGTATCAGTTAGGTCTCTTGTTTCTTGAAATTCTTGAAATTCAATAATAAATCTCCATTAGATACCTATCAATTTGGTATCAGAGTGTCGATCTAGATGGCTCAGAAAAAGAATGAAGGTCGGGTGGATTTTCTAGAGAAGGAAGTTGGAGAAATCAGAGAGGAGATGTGACGCTTACCAGGAATGGAAAAGACGGTGATGGACCTTGCCCATAACGTAATGCGAGTTTTGCAGTTGCTGGAAGAGACACAGAAGGCGGTGGCGGCGTTGTCATCGGGGCGGCTCACGACGACTGCTACTCAATGAGAAGACCATGCAAGATGGATCCCTGGAGTTGGGGAACCCAGTGGGGGTTGGATGGCGTCAGATGAGACGAGGCGAGGCGAAAACGGGGAATGGAGTGGCGACCGGCGGGTGGAGATGCCTGTATTTACAGGAGAAAACCCGGACAACTGGATCTTCCAGGCCGATCAATACTTTGCGACGTACAGACTCACGGAAGAGGAGAAAGTAGTCGTCTCCGCAATGAGTTTAGATGGGGATGCACTCTCTTGGTATCAGTGGATTGATTCGAGGGAGGCGTTTGGGAGTTGGGAAAATTTGAAGAGGCGACTGTTGCTTCGCTTTCGTCCGACTCAAGAAGGGAGGCTTTGTGAGCAGTTTCTGGCAATGCGACAACAGGGTTTAGCGGCAACATACTGGCGGGAATTCGAGATTCTAGTGACTCCTTTGAAAGGGATTTCGGAGGAGGTAATGGAAAGCACGTTTATGAATGGGTTGCTTCCTGAGATCCGGGCTGAGTTACGTCTTCTGTAACCATATGGGCTGGGCCACTTGATGGAAATGGCCCAACGGGTCGAAGATAGGAATTTAACCCTGAGGGTGGCCCGTGAACCAAAGGACCCAAAGAGCACCAAAATGTTGTCAATTGAAAATCGAGGTGATTGGAAGATTGGGGAGAATTTTCAGACTAGGGTAGTGGTTGTTAGCGAGAAGACGATGAGCCAGCGACGTGAGATTCCAATAAAGAATCTGACGAAATCGGAGCTTCAAGCCCGTAAAGAGAAGGGGCTCTATTTTAAGTGTGATGAAAAGTTCTCACCTGGTCATCGTTGTAAGAAAGAATTAAGGGTTTTATTGGTGCACGAAGATGAGGAGGACAAGGATAATTAGTTTGATGGTAGAGCAACTGAAGAACCTTCACTCATCAAGCTGAAAGATGCTGTGGAATTGTCTCTAAATTCCGTGGTAGGTTTAACTACGCCGGGGACTATGAAGATCAAAGGGACGATCAGGTCAAAAGAGGTAATCATCCTTGTAGACAGTGGGGCTACCCACAATTTTTTATCTCTTGATTTGGTTCAACAATTAGCACTTCCATTAACTACAACAACCAGTTACGGGGTGATGATGGGAATCGGGATATTCGTGAAAGGGAAGGGCATTTGTAGGGGAGTTTGTATTTCGATGCAGGGGCTCATGGTAGTGGAAGACTTTCTTCCACTTGAATTAGGCAACACTGATGTAATTCTGGGAATGCCTTGGTTGAGGACTTTAGGAGATGTGAAAGTAAATTGGAAGATGCTAACAATGAAGATCAAAATGGGGAAGGCAGTGATAGTGTTAAAGGGAGACCCGAGCCTTAGTCGGACTGAGGTGTCTCTTAAGGCAATGGCTAGAGCACTGCAGCACCATAGCCAAGGGGTATGGGTGGAACTCTGTCAGACTTCCACCACTTCGGATTTGAGTGAAGGAGTACAAGAGGTCCCGAAAACAGTCAAAGAAGTGTTAGCTCAACATCAGCGAGTTTTTGGGCCAATAACAGGGTTACCACCAAGTCGTGATATTGACCATGCTATTCAATTAATTCCGGGAGCATCTTTGGTTAACGTCCGTCCCTACCGGTATCCACATATTCTAAAGAATGAAATAGAGAGGTTGGTGCAAGAGATGCTTGAGGCAGGAATTGTTCGGCCTAGCTTAAGCCCATTTTCTAGTCTAGTGTTATTGGTTAAAAAAAAAGATGGAGGATGGAGGTTTTGTATAGATTACCGTGCTCTCAACAAAGTTACAGTCCCGGATTGGTTCCCCATTTTGATGATCGATGAGTTACTTGACGAACTTCATGGCGTGACCATTTTTTCCAAATTAGACCTCAAATTGGGCTACCACCAAATTCGAGTCCGACAACAGGATATCCACAAAATGACATTTTGCACCCATGAAGGTCACTATGAGTTCTTGGTGATGCCTTTTGGGCAAACCAATGCACCAATGACTTTCCAATCATTAATGAATCGGATATTTCGGCCACACCTTCGGAAATTTGTGCTCGTATTTTTTGATGACATATTGGTTTACAACAAGGACTTGAAGGAGCATTGTGATCATTTGCAAAGTGTGCTATCCATTCTGGTGAACCACCAACTGCATGTCAATGGAAAGAAATGTCTCTTTGCTAAACCACAGTTGGAATACTTGGGCCATTTGATTTCTGCCAAGGGGGTTGTTGTTGATCCCAACAAGATTTTAGCCATGGTAGAGTGGCCCACACCCAAATCCCTTAAAGAATTAAGAGGATTTCTCGGATTGACTGGATGCTACCGTTGATTAGTCAAGGGATATGAGCTATTTATTGGCCCCTCACTCAGCAACTCAAAAAAGATGCTTTTAATTGGAACCTTGAGGTTGAGGCAGCCTTCCAAAAATTGAAAACAACTACGACAACAATTCCTGTTTTGGCTTTGCCCAACTTCAGTCAACTTTTCATTGTAGAGACGGATGCCTCGGGGTATGGCTTGGGTGCTGTTTTGATGCAAAGTCATAGACTAGTAGCTTATTTTAGCCAAGTCCTCTTAGCAAGGGAGCGACAAAAGTCCATATATGAAAGAGAGTTAATGGCTATTGTCTTAGTAGTTCAGAAGTGGCGTCACTACCTGCTTGGTCGCCACTTTATTGTGCAAACGGATCAAAGTAGTTTGAAGTTTCTACTAGAGCAAAGAGTGGTGAATGAGTCGTACCAAAAGTGGGTCACAAAGTTGTTTGGGTATGATTTTGAAATTCAGTTTTGGCCTGGATTGGAGAATAATGCAGCTGACGCCTTATCTCGCATCCCCGTTTCTATGGAGTTAGCTGCCCTCATGGTTCCCAGTCGCTTAGACACTTTGTTGATTAGTTCACAAGTTGAAGTTGACCCACACCTTGCTAAGATTCGACAGAGGCTGCTGGTTGATCTGGATGCTTATCCTCGGTATTCTTTGGACTATGGCATTCTCCTCTACAAGGGGCACCTAGTTCTTCCTAAGGCCGCACCCCTTGTTCCAGCACTTCTTCAAGAGGGCCATGCTAGCGTGGTTGGAGGGCATTCCGGGTTCTTGCGGACTTACAAACGACTCACACGAGATTTTTTTTTGGGTTGGCATGAAGAATGACATCAAAGAGTCTGTGGAAAAATGTCTAGTATGCCAACAAAATAAGGCCCTAACTTTGTCACCTGCTGGGTTACTACAACCACTGCCTATTCCAGAAAAAATATGGGATGATGTGATGATAGACTTTATTAAGGGGCTTCCTAAGTTTGAGGGTTATAACTCCATTTTAGTTGTTGTGGATTGATTGAGCAAATATGCTCACTTCTCACTACTCAAGCATCCTTTCACAGCTCAAACGGTGGCCGCTGTCTTTGTTCGGGATGTTGTCAAATTACATGGAATTCCCCGTTCCATTATTAGTGATCGTGACAAAGTATTTCTTAGGCGATTTTGGACGGAGCTATTTCGGTTGCAGGGTACTTCTCTCTGCCATAGTACTGCATATTATCCTCAAACGAATGGATAAACAGAAGTGGTCAACCGTTGTGTGGAGACATACCTTCGATGTTTTTCATATAACAAGCCTAGACGTTGGTCTACATGGCTTCCATGGGCAGAATACTGGTATAATACCACATTCCACTCCACTAATATGACACCGTTTTGAGCAGTTTATGGGCGAGACCCACCACCATTGCTACGTTATGGATTAGATTCCACCTCTGTTCTGGCAGTGGATCAGTTATTGCAAGAGTGTGATCTAATTTTAAACGAACTAAAGGACCATCTTTGTTGTGCCCAATCCAAAATGAAGTCATCTGTAGATGCCCATTGTCGTGTAGTTCAATTTGAAGTTGGGGATTTTGTCTATATAAAACTTTGCCTGTATCGTCTTCGTTCCCTTGCCAAGTGACCCAATGAGAAGCTTTCCCCACGATATTTTGGCCCTTTCAAAGTGGTGCAACAAATTGGTCCAGAGGTGTACAAGTTAGAGCTTCCTTCTTCAGCCACTATTCATCTAGTGTTTCATGTCTCATAGCTCAAGTGGGCTCTTAGTTCAACTGATTTATGTCAGCCACTTTCCCCTGTTCTTGCTGATGATTTGGAATGGCTTGTGGAGCCTGATCAGGTCATAGATATTTGCCAGTCTCCCAATAACAATCAGCCTAATATTGAAGTACTTATTCAGTGGAAAGGACTTCCTCAGTTTGAAGCTTCATGGGAATCAGCTGACACAATTAAAGAGTACTTTCCTGACTTCCACTTTGAGGACAAGGTGTCTCTCATTGAGGGGGGTAATGACAGGCCTCCTATACGTTATGTGTATACTAGAAAAGGGAAGAGGAATGTATTGCCATGTGGCAGTTAGTTGTAACAGCCTTAGTATAGGCTAGGTCATAATTTGGATACGGGCTGGGATGGTTTAAATAGGAAAAAAGAAGGAATTACAAGGGATGGATATTCTGTGGATCTGGTAGGAGAGTGATAGCCTCTCGAATAGCTATCTGAGTATCAGTTAGGTCTCTTGTTTCTTGAAATTCTTGAAATTCAATAATAAATCTCCATTAGATACCTATCAGAATGTTACATCCATAGTCACAATTGTTTTGAGTTGGGGGATGATAACATTATACCATTTTTAAGTGGGAGAATAGCTAAAGAAAATGTGTAAGGGCTCTTATATCCATAGTTGTGAAAGGTGCGCCTAGGCTTGGGGCGGCGCGACGCCACCCTTCGGCGCCTTGCCTGAAGGCAGGTGACGCCCCTTCAGGAAGGCACCGCTTAAGCGCGCAAGGCGCTCGCCTCCGGCAAGGCGTGACGCGGCCGCCTGAAGCGCCTCCGGCCAGGTACGCCCTCCGATCCCTCCATCTTCTCCTTCTTCTTCTTCTTCTTCTTCTTCTGCCGTCGGGTTGCAGAGGGCTGGGGGAGCCCTAATTTTTTTTTAATTTTATTTTAGGGTCCAAAACGATTTAAATTTAAAAGGCCAAAACGACGTCGTTTTGGCCCTGTTTTTCTTTCCAACCCCCTTTTTTGGTGTTTTTCAACCTGAAATCACCCCCATTCGTGCCCTAAGCCTCAGCCGTGCGTGGAGAAGTGAAGAAGAAGAAGAAGAAGAAGAAGAGGAAAAATAGGGGAAAAATAGGAGAAAAATAGAGGGAAAATAGTCACGTACCTTCCGAGACCTCGGTATTTTTTTCTTTTCTTCACTTTTCTGCATTTTTTTCCATTCTTATGACTCAATAACTCATAACTCTCATTGGCAATTTTTTTTTTTAAATATAAATATTTTATTTTGACATGAAAATTTTCCTAAATAAAAATAAATAAGCAAAAAACAATCATATGCATATTTTTTGTTAATGTGATGATATACATTTTTTTTTTTTCAATTTTTTTTCTTAATTTAATTATAATTATTTTATTGTAGTATAGATAATTTGTTTGCAAGATGGAAATATAAGAGTGAAACTTAAGTGGACTCTAGTGCAAGTGGAATAAGAGATCCCGGATGGAAATATGCTCGTTTGATTAATGAAAAGAATTTGAACACCATCATATGCATTTTTTGCAATAAAGTAACCAAAGGAGGCATATATAGACACAAGCAACATCTTGTTGGTGGATATAGAAATGCCAAAAAGTGTAGAAAATGTCCGGAACATGTTAGAGAAGAAATGGAAGGGTACATGAGTTCCAAGAAAAATAAAAAAGATCAAATGCATATGGGGAGCGAAGATGTTAATGAAGATTTGTTTGGTTTGGAAGATGAAGATTTTGGTGAGGAGATTAATAGTAGAATGAATGTCACCAACATTTCTAGTGGAGGTAGTAACCGAGGAGGACGTGGTGGTTGGATGTTTTCTTCAAAAAAACCAAGACAAAAAGGTCCTATGGATCATTTTTTCACTCTTGATGCAGAGATGGTTGTTCAAAATCGAAAGAGTGGGAAGATGAATCAAACTACCATCAATGATGCCTACAAAAAGGAAGCAAGAGAAAGAGCTTGTATGCTTATCACAAGGTGGATGTATGAGGCTGCTATTCCATTTAATGCAGTCACATATCCGAGTTTCCAACCAATGATTGAGGCTATTGGCCAATATGGTGTGGGTATGAAGGGACCAACTCTTCATGAGGTAAGAGTTACTAACCTTAAGAAAGAATTGGCTCTTACAAAAGATTTGATGAAAGATCATATGATGGAATGGGGAAAAAATGGATGTTCAATTATGTCAGATGGATAGACCGATAGGAAAGAGAGAACTTTGGTGAACTTTTTGGTTAATTGTTCAAAGGGAACCATGTTCATGCAATCCATTGATGCTTTTTCAATGATTAAGACGGGAGAAAAGATGTTTGAGTTACTTGACAAATGGGTAGAGCAAGTTGGTGAGGAGAATGTCATTCAAGTTATAACAGATAATCACTCAAGTTATGTGATGGCAGGTAATAAACACTATTTCTTGAATTTTTATTTACTTTTAAAATTTGAATTATTTATCTTGAGAACTTATGTTAATTTATTATCTACAATGTCACATAGGGAGGTTGTTGGAATTAAAGCGCCCGCATTTGTATTGGACACCATGTGCTGCACATTGCCTTGACTTGATGTTGGAAGATATTGGAAAGCTACCAAACATCAAGAGGACATTGGAGAGGGTTATATCACTAAATGGGTATATTTATAATCGCTCAGGGCTACTCAACATGATGAGACGGTTTACTGGACAAAGGGAATTGCTTAGGCCTGCTAAGACTCGGTTTGCAACTGCTTTCATCACATTATCGCGATTGCATGAACAAAAAAACAACTTGAGGAAGATGTTTACAAGCTCAGATTGGTCAGATAGTAAATGGGCAAAAGAGCAGAAGGGGAAAACTATAGGCAACATAGTTTTAATGCCTTCATTTTGGAACACTATTGTGTTTTGCTTGAAGGTTTCGGGTCCCCTAGTTCGTGTGCTTCGTTTGGTTGATGATGAAAAAAAAGCTCCTATGGGATACATCTATGACGCTATGAATAGAGCTTAGGATACAATTGTGAGAAGTTTTAATGGAAATGAAGAGAAGTACAAAGAAATCTTCAACATCATTGATAGGAGGTGGGAGATTCAGCTTCATCGGCCTTTGCATGCAGCAGGGTACTTTTTGAACCCGGAATAGAGCATGATGCAGAGATTATGAGTGATTTGTATAAATGCATCTTAAGGCTAACAAGAGACCCTGCTAAGCAAGAAAAAGTTGTGGCCGAAGTGAGTTTGTACACAAATGCCTAAGGACTATTTGGGAATGAGTTAGTTATTAGGACAAGGAAGACTAGAGCACCAGGTTAGTTATTTTGTTTTGTTTATTAAAATGATTAGATTGTATTTTTGTTAAAATAAGTGAATTGTTTTACTAAATTGTTAATATATATACTACAGCTGAATGGTGGGCTGCATATGGAGCTTCAGCTCCAAATTTGCAAAGGTTTGCAATGAAAGTCTTCAACTTAACATGCAGTGCATCGGGTTGTGAACAAAATTGGAGCATCTTTGAAAATGTAAGTGACCAAAATAATTACAAATAATAGTCTAATAGAGTTTTGAATGTAACTTAAAAGTTAAAACTTTAAAATATATTTATGAGCTTATGAATTTTTGCAGATTCATAGCAAAAGGAGAAATAGGTTAGATCATCAACGCTTGAATGATTTGGTATACATTAAATATAATCGAGTCTTGAAGAGAAGATACAATGAACGTAACATCATTGACCTAATTTCTTTGAAAGATATAGATGATAGCAATGAATGGTTGATAGGAAGAATGGAAGATGAGGATTCTCATGGAGGTGCACAAGATGATTTTGTATTTGATGATGATAATTTGACATGGGGTGATGTTGCTAGAGCTACTGGAGCTGAGGAGGCCAGGTTTGATACTAGAGCTAGAGCGAGAGCAAGCTCAAGCATAATACCACCAACGAGGGGGATAGCTTCAAGTTCTAGAACTTTGCCTTCTCATTCACTAATAGATGAAGATGAAGATGCAGACATGGTTGATTCAGCAGATGAAGAAGATGGGGAAGACTACAAATGTGGTGATGGAAATGATGATGAAGATGATTTTGTTGATTTAGAGAAGGAGTGATGATTGCTTGTTGTGGACAAATTTGTTATTTAAGTGTTTTTTAATGATGCTTTTGAATTGTAGACAGATTTCATGTTTTGGACCTTTTGGTTTGGAAACTTTGGATTTGGATATGCATTAGACTATTAGCAATATGGATTTGGATTTGTTTTTATGCTTGGAGTTATTTATTTTTATGTTTTTTGTTGATTAAATTGAAGTTTTGGATGATATTTGATGATTTATGTGTTTAGGACAAATAAATGATTGTTAAATTTGATTATATTATATAAAAATATATATGTAAATTAAGGTGCGCCTCACTTCACTAAAGCCCGCGCCTTATGTGCGCCTTGCGCCTCAAGCTCCAGGACTACTTTGCGCCTTAGTGCGCCTTGAGCCTTTTAAAACTATGCTTATATCAAGTTTGGTTCTATGATGACCATGAATATGAATAATGCAATACATCTAAATACTTTAGGAGGAAGAATCCCAAAGCCCTTGAAAGAAGATCTTTTAGTAAGGCACCTTTAAGGACTTTTAAAATCAAGAATTCTTCACCGGTAAATGGTTTATGAGATGTGTGGTAGTTAAAAAACAACTTTGGATTTCCTCCAAACATCGCCTATGACAATTATATAATCCATAGAGACAATGAGAACGGTCATTTTCATGAGTAGCGAGTATTTAAAAAATAGTGTGTTGTCTCCTTGGCTTTGTGAAAAGTTATATTCCCTTAAAGACTTAATGAATCGCTCAAACTAGACCTTAGGGTATTGTTTAAGACCATATAAAGATTTCTTTGGTTTGCACACCCTCTTATTATTGGAGATCCCGTCAAATCTAAGTGGAAAATCCATATACACTTCCTTTTCTAGATTTCCATGCAAAAAGCCATTTTTAACATTAAAGTGGAATAAGTTCCAATGAAGATCAGAAGCTAGAGTTAAAAGAATTCTAACTCAATTCATCTTAGCCATGAGTGCAAATGTTTCTTGGTAATCAATACCAAGAGTTTCGAGTGTATCCTTTAGCTACTAATCTCACCTTGTATCTTTCAATGGAGTCATTGGCCTTATATTTGATTGTGAAAACCATTTGCATCCCATGGGTTTCTTTCCACTAGGCAAATAAACCACTTCCCAAGATTTATTCTCATAGAATGCTCTCATTTCCTTAAACACGTCATTCCTCCATTTAGGATTTCCTAAAGCTTCTTGTATATTTTTGGGGATGGTTTTTTATGACAAGGCAGTGTTAAAGGCTTTATAGTTATGGTTTAGACGATGGTAGGAGACAAAGTAAGCTAGGGGATTTAGTATAGGTTCTAACACTTTTCCTATTGGCAATGGGAACATCAAAGTAAAATTTAATTAAAGAATTTGATGGAGTTGAAGGATTAGGAAAAGTACCATTCTCTGGAGATAGGGATTGATAATGAGGAAGAGAGTTAGGATTTATCACATTCTCTTCTTTTGTAAACCAAGTGAGTTTTTTGAATTCCAACAACTTCTCCATTCATTTCATTACTACTATCATTTTGTGGAGTCATAGGCTCAATTTCAAGGTTAGTATCCTCAACTTTTTCAAGATTTTCTAGGCTTTGTTGTTCTCTGCTTTTTTAGGTTGCATTCGGGTTGACTATCATTCAAGGTGATGAGATCATTTATGGCAGGGTTAACTAGACCAAGTAGAGATAAAGATGATGACAAATCTTCAACTCCCAAATTCTCCCCTTGTGTTATCCAAGAAAAATTGCAAAAAATTTGGCATCCATGGTGATGTGGTTTTTCCTAGTTGGAAGATGAACACACTTGAAGCTTTTCTAAGTGGAAGAGTAACTTAAGAAAAGACACTTATTAATAGCTCTTGGATCCAATTTGGACCTTTGTTTACTTTGAACATGAACATAAGCAACACATTCAAATATTTTTGACAGAAGGGACTTGAAAAGATTTGTATGACGAAACATAGTTTTTTTAGCAAATCAATTGGAATTTTCATAACAAGAACTTTCCACTTCTCAAAGATGCCTGTTCTTTTTCTTAGCCACCCCATTTTGTTGAGGTATGTTATTGCACGAAGAAAAATGTACATTTTTCAAGAAGGTAAGTCCCAAAATGAAATTGAAATACTCTTTTCCTCTATTAGTTTTGAGAACTAATACTTTTGCTTGAAAATGAATTTGAATCATTTTATGAAAAATGTTTTAATGAGGGGGGCTAGGTAGGATTTTTCTTTTAGCAAGTAATCCAAGTGGTTCTCATGCAATTATCAATAAAACTCATGAACCACTTAAAACCATAGTAGGATAGAGTTGTGGAGGGACCTCAAACATCACTATGAATGATAGCAAAAGGAATTTCTTATCTTTTATTACTCACAGAATGACTCTTTGACATCTTGCAAATTTGACATTGAAAACTTGAAGGTTCAATTTCAACAAATAGTTTAGGAAACATTAATTTAAGGGACATAAAACTTCAATGTCCAAACAATAGTGTAGTAACTATATCTCTACTCTTTTATTTTCAAAAGCTTTAGAAACCAAAACCCTTGCATTTTCTTTCACTTTAAGAGTCATGTAATAAAGTCTTTCTGTCTCACCATTGCCAATCTTCCTCCCGATAATCAAGTCCTGAAAAACACAATGAGTTCAATAGAAATTTACACAACAATTGAGGATTTTGTGATTTTACTAATTGACAAAAGACTACAAGCAATTTTCGGAACATGGAGAAGTGAATCAAGAGTAATTGATGAAGAGATTGAAACATTACCGTTAGCACTAACAGGGATAAATGATCCATCAGCTACAGAGCCTTACTGTTATTTGAGTATGGACTATTAGACAAGAAATACTTTGATTCATCTGCCATATGATTAGAGGCCCCTAAGTCAATGATCCAGGGTATAGACAAAATATTTTTAGATACATTTAATTTGAAACCAATATTACCTGACTTGGAAAAATGGGAGGGAAGGTTAGATGAAAATCTAGATTAACCTAGCATCTTGTATAATAGCTCTAGTTGATCCTTAGTGAAGGGACTTTTGTTTGATGATTGAGAGGTTGTTTTAAGTTCAAGATCATTTGCAACAGTTCCTTGGAAAGTTTTCTTGAAGGATGCCTTGCCCTCATCACAAAGAGGTGGTTTTCCATTCAACTTTTAGAAAGTCTCTCTTGTATGCCTCAACTTCAAGCAATAGTCGCACCGATGATCATCTTTTGCTCCGATTTCTTTTGTTGCCAAAATTTAGAGTGATTGGGAAGAATTTGGGAGCCTCTATCTTGTTCAATTTTCAAAGCCAAGACTTCTTGAGAGATTGGACCCATTATACACTCCTTTATCCTTCCTCAGCATTCACGTAAGAAACCACATAACTAAGACAAGGAATAGACTCTTTACCAAGGACTTTACTGCTTACTTCATCAAATTCTGGTTTCAAGCCAACCAAAAAATCAAACACTATCGCATTCCAAAATTTCTGGCAAGTTTGTTGTATCTTTAGGAGCTACCATTTCAAAATGTTGAAGGAGATCAAGTTCCCACCATAAGACTATGAGGTTGTTGTAGTAGACCATCATGAAGTGATCACGCTGTTTGGAATTATGAATGGTCGTCTACAATTCGTAGATGTGAGTAATGTTTCCTTTCTTTGAATAGGTCCATAATGCAACATCCCTCACCTTCTTAGGCATTGAGAGATAAAGAAAAGGTTTCCTAATCTCTAGTTGCTGAATTTGCATAGAATTCAGCAACCATGACATGACCATTGAATGCTCTGCATCCTAGATCTAGAATTCAGGGTCTGATTCTTTCAGGCCTTCGATGGTTCCAAGCACATATTTCATCTTTCCTCTACTCATTAGGACAAGTTTGGTAGATTGGGACCGTGAGAAAAGTTTTCCATTTAATTTTTTTGTTGTAATATGAAGTGTGAAAATTTCAAAACTGATAACGATTTTGGATAGATTTGAAGAAGAATTAGACTTGGGGTTATTTGAGATCTTGACATTATTAATGGAAGAAAAAGACAAATTGGCAATGTAGGCTAGAAAAAACATCCATGTATGTTCTTAAGTGGATTTAACCTTTTTGTATAGGTCACCTTGTATAGTCGAGGTGTTCAATCATTTTTTGATTAGATTTTTGTAATTGTGGGGAGAACTCCTCATCCTCCTCATGTTCTTTTTAACTATAATTAATACATGTTTTATTTCTTGAAAAAAAAAAAGAAAAAAAGAAAAGGAAAAGAGAAGGCCAAAAAAAATTTCAAAAGAGAAATGACAATGGAGTCTAAGAAGAAGAAGAAATTGCCAGAAAAAATTATGGCTCTAGTACCATTAAATCTGGAATTAGAATTCTAATAATACATTCTTATTGATTTAATTGAATTATAACCTATTTATAAAAGTTGTGCAGTGAGGGGGGAAAAGAAGAAATAGGCTAAGGAAATAAAAAGAAAATCGTACAGTTACTCTAACTTTCCTATTTTACTGTAAATATATACAAATGTGATTTGATTTTCTATTCAAATTCCATGATTTCAGTTCATAATCAAATCAGAAAAAATATTTCATGTTTTCCAACAGCCCTAAAGTTTATAACCAGAGGTTAGAAAAATAATAGCTAGAACCGTTCAAAGCTTTAAAAATGTCTCCTAGTTGTGTGTAGGAGGTTGAGCATGTGGGAGTCTTGAGTTGGCCATGAAGAAACCTAAACTTTTTCGTATGTTGAGGCTTCCTATTCATGGTTGCTTGAACCAGGACTTTCTTGAGGTTTGGCTTCAGAGTTAACAACATAGGCCTAGTTAGTGTGCTAACCAGGTCTATCTTTGTTGTATCCTCCTTTATTATTTTTAGAAGGTTTGCCATGAGGTTTCCAACATGACACGAGTGTGCCTTGATTTCTTGCAATAATCACACCACCAAGCCTTTTTCCCTTTCTACCACCAGATTGTGATGATTTGTTGGATTAATCACTATTGTACTTGGCTGCAGCCGATGCCGAATTTTTGTGAGTAGGGGAAAAGAATTTTAGGCAATAAATAGACATGGTGAATGAAAGACCAAGGGAAAAGGCTATAGAAACCTGCAAGTAAAGTCTGAAAAATTGTGTTATTTTTCAACATAAAAAAGAGACAAAGACCAGAATAGGTTTTTTTTTTTTTTTTTTTTGGGAGCTACTGGTGTTGGAAAGGAAACAGGTAAGAAATAGCAATGAACATTAAGAAAGAATACCCAATGATGAGAAGGCTGAAAAAGATAGCAATGAGGTGATAGAGGCCAGATAAACCTGAATCTAGGAACCCTAGAGCTGTGATACCATGTATGATTTCTATTTAGGAATCTAAATTTGAATCAGTCATTGACCTATGAAAAATTACATAAAGAAGGGAGACTATCCTATTTACAGTAGCATGCTAATTTTAGGAATACATATGGTGAATGATTTACAAAGGGAAAGAAACTGTAAAAATGGGAAACTAAAAACAAGGAAAGATAAAGTAAAAGCAGGATAAAAAATAAAATATAATTAGAATCAGAAAATGCTTCCCTCAATCAAGCATATATTCAGGCAGAATCAGGCTCTAAATTAGGCACTTTCTTAACATCTTATAAAATTGGTTTTTCCCCCTTAAAATTTTCAAAAGCAGTTAACATGTGTTCATATCATACATATAATATTTAATGTCATTTGTCACATGCATCATAAGACACAATCAAGTTGTGATGTAAGCATAATTTACATACAAAACACATGAAATTGTATGAATTGCATTTTGTACCATAAGTTTGACAACTATGATTACCCCTAGTTGGTAATGCCTAGCAGTACAGGGTGTATGTCTCCCTTGGTTCTTGATTTTACAATTTCATTGCTTTCCATCTCATAAGAGGGGCACACCTTTCATTTCATTGAAAATATCACCTGTTATTTATTTATTTATTTTAACTAAATAAGGATGTGGAGACCTATTATAAAGAAGTAGGTAGGTACCATGTGATAAACCTTTGAAATGATTAATTAACAAAGTATAATCTTTTTCAGATAATGAAAACTTGTACAATATGACTTTGTACATACCAAAACCCCATGGTTCACTAAGCGTAACCCATATTACAAGTGTACAAAAAAAAATATAGATTACATCATTTCTTCCTATAAATTACATCATTTTTTTGCATTTGTATCATTCATCCTATGATACAAAGGCAAAAAGCCTCAAAAAGACTCTGAACATGAGCAAAACAACATCCGATCAGTATTACATGTAAAACTCAAGCATCAATCTTACTAAAATGTCTCGCATCTTAGAGGGAAAAGGATAGGGTGAATTCACAACTCAATAGGAGAGTTAATAATCATCTTATATATATCCATGAAAACGTGAATCAAATTAAAAAAAACATACAACAACATGCATTGTAAACTTTATTTATATAATTATGCAGTAATGACAAATATGCATAAATGTTGCAGATGGTTCCATCTCTGCTTTGCCTCATCCATTCTCACATATGTTGAACTGATAATTCCCACCAATGTACATATCATTTGTCCATGCTCTAAAAGGTGCTTTATCATAAAAAATGACTATTTTGGGACTATCACCTAAGGACAAGTCATATCCCGTGTCTTTTAGGACTAATACCCAAGGGCAAGACCAACCTTATATCTTTTAGGATTAAAACCCAAGGGTAGGACCAACCCCGTGTCTTTAAGGACTAAAACCTAGTGGCAAAACCAACCCTATACACTCATCAAAGTGTCTTCCTTGAGGGCTTTAGGGATTTTCACCCAGGGTCCCACATAAACAATATATTCAATATAGTGCTACACCTTCTCATAGATACTTCCCACATATCAATCTGTCCTTTGGATATTATCTACCATTATTTCATATCATATTTGCAGTGTAACCATACAATGAACAATCTCCACAATATTGAAGTGGTAATTCCTCATACCAATTCATATTAAAAAACATCGCAACATTTTAAAACAATGATGCAAATATACTAAAAACACCACAACACATTGAAATGCTTCATAAAATTATATTATGTATATTTTCAATAAATACTTTAGGAAAAGAAAACAAGGATACATAATAGAATGATATAAAATTTCTTACCTTACACCGACTTCTCCTTTGGAACTCTTCTATGTAGACTATTCCCCTTAGTTATTACAAGAAACTAAAATAAAACAATATACTTTAGGTTCCCCAGACATAAAGGAAAACTACACAAGTATGGTTTATGACATTTTCCCTTTTTTGCTAATTTTAGCAATTTAATGTTGATGATTTTGTTTCCACTTTCTCTATTCTATAGGCCTACAAGTTTTAAGTCAAAATTTAAGTTCAGTAAACAACCCCTAAGCCCAATCAATTAGCATGCTCCAAGTGCACAAATAAGCTCAAATAAATCACATAATTTATCAACCTATTTACTATTATTTCAAACCAATTGTTGATTTTATTAATTAAAGCAACTACACAAGTAAGCATGTTGCTTCTTCCTTTAAAAGATGCTTAAATTAAAATATTTAAAACCCTAATTAACTTTAATTTATAACTAAAACATGATTATAACTAATTAAATTTAGTTTTCAAATAAACTTTATCATTTATTTGCTTCAAGAGATTGTTTGGAATTCAAATATACCAAAAACACTAACCTTTGTCTCCTTTCTCCCCTTATCTCCTTCACTCTCTCTCTCTAATTTCTCTCTCTAAGCCCAACAGTTTTCCACAGAGATTAGAGCTGCAAATGAAGTCAAGCCACTCTTTTATATATGGTCTAAAAGCAAGCATGAGGTGGCAAGCCTTAAGGCCACAATATTTTCCAAATTGCACTTTATCCCCCTACTTGTAACTTTTTATGCTTTTACACCTACCAATCAGTCCCTCAATTCCTTTTAATTAAAATTAACCCTCATAGAGCTAATACATGAGCTTAAGCTACCAATTAATCATAATTAGTCTTAATCAAAGTTTAACTCATAATTAAATATGATTATGTTAAACTAGTTTTGACCTCTAATTAAACACATTTAAGGTTGAGTACTAACATAATTATTATTATTTATTTAATTACTACTAGGTATTATAGAAAAGGTACTCCTATTTTTGCAATTCACCTTTATTGCTTTTTTGGTGGTATGTGCCCCTTTTGTGGATGACATCTTAACAACTTTAATGTGGGAACTGGTGAGGTTATGGTTACATTGAATGTTTTTGAACATGTTGGGAATGAATTTGCTTGTGGATTTAGCAGCTCTATTTGAAGGTTCCTTGGGTATGCTTTATTTAGATTGACTTGCAACTGCAAATCACATATGATGTTTCTTTTGTACAATAGATCTAATATAATCCTTTCACAGGTATCTGTTGGTTACTTCCTTGCAGACATTGGAATGATTTTTTGGCTATATCCTTCTTTGGGTGGTATAGAATATGTAAGTGTATTAAATACAAATACAATTAAGCTTAGCATATTTCCTTTCCTTCAATCACCCGTGGATTCAATACAATGAATTTTTATACTTATCTTTCTTTACTCAAACCCCCTGCATTTGTCATATTTGTTATGTCCTTTAGTTATTATTTTCCTTTTTGGCTGATTCACCCTCATTCCAATTAATAGAATATGTTGTTAAAATCTCATTATAAGCAATAGGGTGATGAAGTTACTGACCTTGACCTCTAGATTTAATCTCTAAGATAATTAAACTCAAATTGTTTGTACTTTCTTGATATATAGGTTAAAAGTGTCCATTTCACCTGCGTTTGTAACATTGAATGAAATTTGGGTTTGTTAAATAGTATACAGTTATTTCAGTTATTTACTTTTCCTTTTTTTTCTTATTGTATTGTGGGTCCCACTAGCATGTATATATATATACCCAATGTGTATTATTGTATGGTTTTTATCAATAACAAAATTAGGGATTCTCCCTTTTCTCTCTTTTCACATGGTATCAGAGCCTAGGGAGAAAAAACCTAATTATTTCCGGTTTATCTGTGAAGTAATTTTGGGGAACCTTTCAGTGACCGTGTTTCATTCTGATCACCTTTCCCATCTCCTAAAGCTTTCCGGTCGACCCTCACTGCTGTCAGAAAACCCTCACCGCCGGCGACTTTTTCCGGCGAAGTCCTTTTCTGACACCGACCATACCATCAGGTGCGCAAGGAGGAAATCTTCAAGTTTTGTCAAGGCATTGGAGGGAGAATCTTAGTCACGTGCCGGCCACGCGCGTTTCTTCTCCGGGGGCTTGAACCTCACGCGCAGGCGCGTGAGGGCGCATGGGGAACTTTTCGGCAACGCGCTTCCACCACCAGCCTCGCCTGACGTCGTCTAGCCACTCTCCATCTGTGCTTGTGTCATCCGAACCCTGCTTCCCCATTTTTTTGGCATTTCAGCCTCCGCGGGTCTTCTTTCAGCCTCCTCCAACCTCCGACGGCAGCTCCCTTCCTTGGTCGAGACCTGTGTGTGCCTTGGGAAGGCCTCTTCTTCATCTCCAGTCCCTTTTCTCCTTTGTTTGGGTCCTGACATACCAGGTTCTTCTTCTACAGTTGTGATTCGACTTCCCTTTAGGGCTCTCTTCGATCCAAACATATTTCGTTCTCCAGATAAGTAGATATGGCTACTAAAAGTTCCAGTTTTTCCTCTGTTATATCTGGATCTCCTATGATTACTTCGGAGAAATTGGTTGGCAGTGAAAATTATTTGTCCTGGTCTGCCTCTGTGGAGCTTTGGTTTATGGGTCAAGGTTATGAGAATCACCTTGTTACGCAGGAGGCGGATATCCCTGAGGTTGACAGAGTACAATGGAGGAAGATAGATGCACAGTTATGTAGTGTGTTATGGCAATCAGTTGATCCTAAGATTCTACTTCATCTTCGGGCCTACAAAACATGTTTTAAATTTTGGAATTAGGCAAAAGGGCTATACACGAATGATATCCAACGTCTTTATAAGGTGACTTCTTCTATTGTCAATGTCAGACAACAAGACATGGATTTATCCACTTCTATTGGCCAAATTGCCTCTCTTAGGGAAGAATTCTTGAGCGTGATGCCTCTTACTACTGATGTTGGGGATCAACGAACATAGATTGACAAGTTCTTCATGGTTCTTACGCTTATTGGCCTCCGTCCAGATCTTAAGACCGTTCGCGATTAGATTCTTGGCAGTTCCTCCGTTCCATCCTTGGATGATGTGTTTGCTCGCCTTCTTCGTATCTTCTCTACTCAGACTTTGCCATCTGATAACACTTCAGATTCTTTTATGTTAGTTTCTCAAACTAACTCTCGAGGAGGACGCAATGGTAACTGAGGTAGAGGCCAACGTCCTCATTGCACCTATTGCAATAAGCTTGGCCACACTCGTGATCGGTGTTATCAGTTACATGGGCGGCCTCCCCGCACTGCCCACGTGGCCCAGTCATCTGATCCTCAGCCGCTTCAGCCTCCGAGCTCCTCCGCATCTCAGGATATTTCCCTCACTGACAGAGAGTATGATTAGGCCACCAAGTCAGCTTCTGGTTGTCTTACCCACACATCTTCTCTTGGACCTTGGATTCTAGATTCTGGCGCTTCTGATCACATATCTGGTAATAAGGATCTTTTTTCTTCTATTACTACTACCTCTGCCTTACCTACTGTTACCTTAGCTAATGGTTCTCAAACTGTGGCTAAAGGCATTGGTTTGGCACATCCTCTCCCTTCTCTACCTCTCACTTCTATCCTTTATATTCCTGAGTGTTCCTTTAATCTTATCTCCATCAGCAAAATCACTCGTACTCTTAACTGCTCTATTACTTTTTTTGATAAATTTGTGACCTTGCAGGACCGGCGTACGGGGAAGACGATTAGCATAGGACGTGAGTCTCAAGGCCTCTATCACCTCACCTCGCCTTCAACTCCTGCAGTTTGCCTTTCCACTGATGATCCCCTCCTCATCCACAGTCGCCTAGGCCACC
Organism: Vitis rotundifolia; assembly: GCA_030254885.1. NCBI lineage: Eukaryota > Viridiplantae > Streptophyta > Magnoliopsida > Vitales > Vitaceae > Vitis > Vitis rotundifolia. Next base: position 16,234,885 of record CM058160.1, read on the forward strand.
CTAGTCTATCCAAGTTCCAGAAGATGGTCCCTCATTTTTCATCTTTGTTGTCGCTTGCGTGTAAGTCCTGTCAGCTTGGGAAACATACTCGTGTCTCGTTCCCAAAGCGTTTGAATAATCGGGCAAAGTCTCCTTTGAACTTGTCCACACTGATGTTTGGGGTCCTTGTCGGACCGCGTCTAGTTTAGGATTTTAGTATTTTGTCACTTTCATTGATGACTATTTTCGATGTACTTGGTTATTTTTAATGAAAAATCGAGTTGAGTTATTCATTATTTTCCAGAAATTTTATGATGAAATCCAAACCCAGTTTAATATCTCTATTTGTGTGTTACGTAGTGACAATGCCAGGGAATATTTTTCTGCACCATTTACTTCATTTATGTCCCAACATGGGATCCTTCATCAGTCTTCTTGTGCTCATACTCCTCAACAAAATGGGGTAGCTGAACGTAAGAATCGACATCTTGTTGAGACAACTCGTACTCTCCTTCTCCATAGTAATGTTCCTTTTCCTTTTTGGGGGGACGCTGTGTACAACATGTTATTTGATTAATCGTATGCCCTCATCTATATTACATGATTAGATTCCTCATTCCCTTCTTTTCCCTGACCAACCACTTTATTTTCTTCCTCCTCGTGTTTTTGGTTGTACTTGCTTTGTTCATATTCTCACTCCTGGATAGGACAAACTTTCTGCCAGAGCCACAAAATGCATCTTCTTGGGATACTCCAGACTTCAAAAGGGTTGTTGTTGTTCCTCTGAGACTCATTGCTACTTTCTCTCCGTTGATGTCACATTCTTTGAGGACTCACCATTCTTCTCCACCTCTGAGTCTCTTCCTATTTCTGAAGTCTTACCCCTTCCCATTATCTCCCCACCTGATGCAGTGCCTTCTCGCCCACTTCAGGTTTATCATCGCATTCATCGTGTTGCTGTTCCTCCTTCTATGGCCGAGGTACCTATTGACTCACTTCCTATCCCTTCGACTTCTCCTGCTCTGGCTCTGCCTCCTTCTGCTGACCTACCCATTGCTCTTCGGAAAGGTAATCGATTTACTTGTAATCCTCATCCCATTTACAATTTTTTGAGTTACCATCGATTATCTTCACCCTATTCTGCATTTGTTTTTGTTATATCTTTTGTTTCTCTTCCCAAGAGCACTCCTGAGGCTCTTTCCCATCCAGGCTGGCGACTGGCAATGGTAGATGAAATGACTGCTTTACACTCCAATGACACTTTCTCTCCTGTTGCCAAGATTGCTTCTGTTCGTCTATTGCTCTCCATCGCTGCTATGCGTTCTTGGCCTCTTTATCAATTAGATATTAAAAATGCTTTCCTTCATGGGGATCTTGCTGAGGAAGTTTATATGGAGCAACCACCTAGTTTTATTGCTCAGGGGGAGTCTGGTTTAGTGTGCAGGTTACGCTGTTCTCTATATGGCTTGAAACAATCTTCTCTAGCATGGTTTAGCCATTTTAGTTCTGTTGTTCAGGAGTTTGGCATGTTTCGCAGTACAGCAGACCATTCCGTTTTCTATTATCATAACTCTTCAGGGCAGTGTATTTATCTGGTAGTTTATGTGGATGACATCGTCATTACAGGCAGTGATCAGAATGGTATTCATAAACTAAAGCAACACCTTTTCACCCACTTTCAGACTAAAGACTTGGGGAAACTTAAGTATTTCTTAGGGATTGAGATAGCTCAATCCAATTCCGGTGTGGTTCTTTCCCAAAGGAAGTATGCTTTAGACATCTTGGAAGAAACCGGTATGTTAGACTGTAAACCGGTAGACACTCCTATGGATCAAAATGTCAAACTTATACCAGGATAGGGGGAGCCTTTAGGAGATCCTGGGAGATATCGGCGACTTGTAGGTAAACTGAACTACCTCACCATTACTCGTCTAGACATTTCTTTTCCTGTAAGTGTTGTTAGTCAATTCCTACAGTCACCATGTGATAGCCATTAGGATGCTGTAATCCGCATTTTTTGATATATCAAAAGCACACCAGGCCAAGGTGTGTTGTACGAGAACAGAGGTCATACCCAGGTTGTTGGTTACATAGATGCAGATTGGGCTAGCTCACCCACAGATAGACATTCCACTTCCGGGTATTGTGTTTTTATTAGAGGTAACCTAATATCCTGGAAGAGTAAGAAAAAAGATGTAGTGGCCAGATCTAGTGCTGAACCCGAGTATTGAGCTATGGTTCTGGCAACATGTGAACTCATATGGTTGAAACATCTTCTTCGGGAGTTGAGATTTGGAAAGGATGAACAGATGAAGCTCATATGTGACAACCAAGCCGCTTTGCATATTTCATCCAATCCAGTCTTCCATGAAAGGACCAAACACATTGAAGTTGACTGTCACTTCATTAGAGAGAAGATCGCATCAGGATGTGTGGCGACTAGTTTTGTCAATTCAAATAATCAACTAGCAGATATTTTTACTAAATCTCTCAGAGGTCCTAGAATTAAATACATTTGTAACAAGCTTGGTGCATATAACATATATGCTCCAGCTTGAGGGGGAGTGTTAGATAGTGTACAGTTATTTCAGTTATTTACTTTTCCTTTTTTTTCTTATTGTATTGTGGGTCCCACTAGCATGTATATATATATACCCAATATGTATTATTGTATGGTTTTTATCAATAACAAAATTAGAGATTCTCCCTTTTCTCTCTTTTCACAGGGTTAATTAAAATCAGGGTGAATCTGTAATTTGGATAGCATAAAAGGAAATACAGAATGGAAATGTAACAGATTATCTAATAATATTTAAATTCTTATAGTAAAAGCATGTAATATTTCTATACAAAGGCCTGTCAATATGACTTGTTACTGGCATGTAATATTGTAACATCCAATTTCAGGTCGTCCATCACTCTCTTTCTGCAATTGCTGTAGCATATGCTATGATGTCTGGAGAGGGGCAGCTTTATACATACATGGTCCTTATTTCTGAGGTTACAACTCCAGAGATCAACATGAGATGGTAAGTTTCAGACTAGTTAATCTCTTCTAAGGCTTTCTTTTAATTTGGCTTTGATGTATTCTTTGATCCATGTGAAGGTACCTTGACACAGCTGGTATGAAGAGGTCCAGCGCCTATCTCATTAATGGCATTGTTATATTTCTTGGTTGGCTGGTGAGTTAAAGGTGTCACAGTATGAGAACATTCAATTTATTAGTTTCAACAATCAAGAATACAAAAGGACCTATCAAAAAAAAAAAAAAAACAATCAAGGATACAAAAGGTTGAGCTACCCATTTTATATCATCAGCCAAACTTTTGATCACAGAATTAGATCTCATTCAATCCCTTTGATATCCATTGTGGGAGAAGGGCACTCATTTTTTGCTAGTGGGTATTATTGCTTTAAATTTTTTCAGTCCTGATTATTAAGCTTCATTGGCATAATATAGGCATTTATGGTTCTGGCTATCACTGAGCTTTTTTTTAATCCAACTATGTCAAATAGCCAGTGCTGCTGATTTCAAGATTTTGACAAATAAGAACAGTTCATGTTACATCTTTTTTGTGCTTGCACTTTGTTTATCTGTCCTACAACTGAACAACATTATCTAGTTTCAGAACAATTTAAAATGATATGCTTGTCTTGTAAGTTTTCTGACCTAACTAAAGAGTTTGAGTTTTAGAATTTGGTCAAGCATGCATGAGTGATAATAGAAGAATAATTCTCATAAAGCATTAAAATATGTGATGCTAAAAAGAAATGTTTTAATTTGGAGAGCATATCCATAACTAGGGTAGAGTTTGGTGGACTTGATATAGTGACCTTCCAGATTGCAACAATAATTTCTATCAACCATGCACAACTCACGAAGTAAGCATCAAAGAGGGATCATGATCCACCGTGTGATGAGTCAATAACTTGATCAAGTTGAAAATATTAAATATATTGATGATTGCAGTCTTTCAGTTTCAATAAGATACTTTCCTTGAGAGTTTTTTGTGGACATTTAGAAAAAGACCATGCAAATTAGATAGGTTAAACTCATCAAATCAAGTTGACTTTTGCCTACTTGATTGACTAAAAGTGCATTTGGCAGGATTTCTATTCGAAGTGCTTTTAGGTCAATTATCTATCAAGTGTTTCTGTAGGAAGCATTGCAAGTGAATTTTCAACTTTTTAAGTGCTCTCTGAATTTTGTCAAACGTCTTATTTTTCTTCAAAAACAATTTTTATATTGAAAGCACTGCCAAACAGATGTTAGGAAGGATGGATTTGTGTTTGTGCCTTTTTGATGATTACATGACAAAATGGGAGTGGTCACTCAGGGTTAGTAGAATTAGTTTGTGGATGCAAGCCAATCATAGATGTTTGGTATTACTGAATTTGGTGAACAAGCCACCAATTCGTTCACTCTTCTTTTCTTATGTTCCCTGTTACTTTGGACTCCTAGAAATTCCATGAGGTCATGGTTGATAAAATCATTGGTAGGTCCTGTTCTTGTCTTGATGATACTGCACATCGCACCACACTGAGGATACACAGGCACTTTACTTTCAGCCAAAATACCGTGTCAAAACGATACTATGTGGGTGTGAGTCCATCAAAATAAATTTTAATAATAAATGAGGGAGTTTTTAAATCAATTTTGTAATTGCAGCATTTTTTATGTCTTTCTTCATTTTTTTTTTTTTAAATTATAATAGGTAAAATTTAAAGATAGTCTTATTTTTTAAAAAAACTATAATAGATAAATTTTAAAAATAAATATAATAATTAATATCATATAAACTTTAAAGATAACTATAATAATTAATATAAAAAAGTCAAAATTTGTAAGAAATTAAATATGAATGACATATTTAATCAATATCTAATCTATTAGGAAATTGTTATTAGAAAATCAACATGAACTTTTAAAATTTTAAACTAATCAAAATTTCTTGCTATAATATTCTCTTAAATATTTTTCTCAGCATCCTATTAATATAAATATATATATATATACATATATATGTCAAAGTAAAATAGCCTTAGCATCTTATTAAAATAAAAAAGATATAATAAATATATTCTTCAATGACAATTAACCATGTAGTATTATTTATAGATGACTTATACTTCTCTTAGTGTGCTTATATTTAGTGTTAATTTGTTTTTCATCAATACCTTATTCAAGTATGCACACCCCTTGTTGAGATCTTTTCAATTGAATCCCCGTGTCCTAAGATTTTGGGATGCAAAAGATTCAATGCCTTGATGCATACCCTCACTCAATACTTGTACCTGAACCTATGCAACATAGCACCACACGATCAAGTGCTTGATTTGCAGGACACCTATCTATGCAACCTCATGACATCATTTTGTGTTATTTCTACAGCAACTTGTATCTTTTGTTGGACATTCTTGCTAAAATAAATTATGGATTGCAGGTTGCAAGAGTTCTTCTGTTCGTTTACATGTTTTACCACGTATACTTGCACTATGATCAGGTAATTGTAAATGACATAGAATTTTCACTTTTCAGGCTCTATAGTCTTGACATCTAAATATATATTTTTTCTGTTTGCTCCAACTAGTCTGGCATTCGAACTTGGTAAATTATCATTCATTACATTTATAAAAGACTTCCAGAACTTTCAAGAGGTCAGATATTATTTGATTTTTTTCATTGATGATCTGTTTAGTTGTTGAAAGCAGTAGGGGGAGGGGAGGGGGGTGGAGGAAATATTGAAATTTTGACAAACATTCTAAACCCAAACAGTTGGAAGATCCACAGGTTCTTTCCTTTTTCTCAGTTCCATTGGCAGCCCAATGGAGGATGACTGTGTGAAACCCTACCTTATTGCATATGTTCATGAATTGTTCACAAATATAAATAATACTGCATAATTTCTGGTTTTTCATCTGTAAAATTCCTGGATGCCTTGAAATGGAAAATTGTGACCTCCTTGCTTTCTGATGTTTATTTTATGTAGTTATTTTGCTGTAACATGTGCTGATCCCTACTCTCGACTGCTTTCTGAATTGTTCCTGCAAATCTTGTTGCATCTCACAATTGGTTTTCTGAAAATTTCATGATGTGTTGCTAATTGTTTTCTGAGCTATAAATCTCTGCTGCCAGTAATTCTGGAATCATGGATGGTGTATAACTTCAAGTTATAATTAATTTCATCTAATGATTTCAAGGCCACTTGATTTGGTTGGCAGGTCAAGCAGATGCACATCTTTGGGTTTTTCCTAGTGTTTATGGTGCCAGCAGTGCTAGGTATCATGAACTTGATGTGGTTTGGGAAGATTATCAAGGGACTGAAGAAGACTTTAACAAAGAGGCAGTGACGGGCATTGTACATACAAGATAGTAGATTCCTCCCCTATGTCAGGTTTTATTCTGTGCATTCTTCTCGCTCTACACTGCAATGGCACAGGGGAAAGAAGAATAGAAAAATGGACATCTGACCATCCATGTCAATGGAAATTCAAATGTTGTAAATGAGTCAAGTTGCTTGAAACCCTCTGCTTCGTATATGCCATTCCTTGCCCACATCCACAGCGTTTACCTTCTCACTCAATTTGTGTATGTGGGTGTGCTTTGTCCATGGCCTTACTAGCATGTATCTTGTCCGCTCTTAATTTCTTCCTAAATTCTTTAATTTCAACTTCTAGGTGCCCTACTTGCCTCTACATCGTTTTCGAAGTTGGATTTATCAGGCAGGTTAAAGGCCTTCTGAGAAAAAAATTATTTTTTAAAAACATTTTTTCTTATAAATTTTATGGAACCAAACATGAATTCCCTAATACTCAAATCGATTTGTTGGGAGTGCCCAATTAAAAGTTCAATTTTAAGCAAAAGTTGAATGTAATATCCCCATAAAGTATTTTAGATAAGTTGTCGGTCATGCAGAAGCTGCTTTGTCCGGTGAAACAATGTTGAAAATTGAATACAAGATAACGTTGAGGGATGATAACATGATGACGTTCACGCGCAAACTAGACCTTTACACATCCACGAAAAGTCAATGTTATGTTTGGTTGGCTGATAATTCTCATGTTTGGTTTGTGGGCCCTATCCTTTGGCATTTGTCATACCATGTTCATGACTAGTTCATAAAAGGAATAAATATATGTATTGTATTTTCATATTTTATATTTTTTAAAATAAAAAATTTATTTCATTCCAGTTTTTATTATTAAAAAAAAATGTAAAATCTTTATCATATTTAGTATTATTTGAAAATCAATAATAACATCACTGCCATGTTCATAGTGGATTTTTCTAGTGATGACCACATGTGGAAATGTTTGATGTCAGGTACTGTTACTTCCAAAGGGCTACGATATTTCTTCAATGGGGTTTATAAGTGAGGGACGGATTATGATTTATTAGTGGTGGATTTCACCCATGGTGAAAGGTTCAGGACTTGTTACAAGTGGATTTCTTGGAACTTAGGATTTCATCCCTCAACGATTGACAAGTAGGGACCTGTTTCTCTATATGGATATGCAATGAGTCTCTGGTAGCTTCTCATTCAATCATAAATTTCATCCATTAGTACGAGCTTTGAGCTTTTTAGGGTTTGTTAAGTTCTGAAATGGAAGGAATGTTTGGCAGTAATAGATGATAGAGAGAAAAATATTTCAGAGAGAGCCATATATTTATATATGTATATTCAATGACACTTATAGAAGTGTCAAGGAAAAATAATACTAATTAATCAAACAATGATGCTTCTAATGATAGTTAGTGTATACCTAGGCAAAGGGGAAAATTAATATGTAAGACAAGGACTCTTTCAATAAGCATCATTGTATACCAACACATCTTTCAAATAGTATGTAAAACAATAACACTTTCAATAAGCACCATAAAATAAAGAACATTATATTAAATAATGACGCACTTTCAATAAGAGCCATAAAATAAAGAACATTATATTAAATAATGACACTTTTTAAAAGCACGAAGGAATGAAGCATCATTATTTTTAATTTTTGTAATAGTGCTAGAAAGGATCTAGCATGTAATTACATGTTAGATTCTTTCTAGGGTGTGCTCACTTGTTTTTGTAGGGTTCTTTTACATCCCATAGCCCAAAGGGGTGTTTCTGTGGATGTTAATATTATGAATGTGGTTGTGATTGAATTATTCTTACTTCTCACTACAAGAAAAAAAAAAGAGGAAACAATGACGCTTAGAAAATGTCAAGAAAGATATTCAGTGACGCTTCTCTAAAGCATCATGTTCTAGCTTGTCAAGAAAAGTACTAGAGCTATGTTGGCACTTCCAAAAAGCATCATATTCTTTTAGTGTCATCCTTGGCACTTGCAAGAAGCATCATCTTAGATTGTTTCAAGCATCATTATTTTCCCCCAAAGTTTATAACAAGTCAACCTTGACACTTTTTGTAAGTGTCAAGAATAGAAGAAGTGTCATTGTTTAACTCTTTCATAACATTGACACTCATAGAAAGCATTGTCTTATATGTCGTTCATATAGACAATGACGTTTGTGAAAGCGCCATGGTTTAATGTCTTGACAATGTTGGCACTTTTTTAAGCATCATTGTATATTTACATCAATCTTGACACTCTTTGCAAGCATTATGGATTGTATACCTTGAATTCGATTATTTTTCATTAAAAAAACTACTATTTTTGGTTAATTTCATTGACATGTAATCATTGTACCCTGCTATTGAAATTTTGCACATAATGGAAAAAAAGAATGTAAAGAAATAGATATCAGGAAAATGAAATTGAAAAATACTTCTTATGTGGCTCAAAAGTCATTATTATTATTTTTTTACTTAAAAATTATATAATAAACATCATATGTGGCTCAAAACTTTAATCCACTTATATCATAACTAATCTTAATATTAAAAGGATTCCTTCAACTTGTTATATGCTTCCTTCTAGAGAAGTCCATAGGCATCCTTAGAGGTTGGGCTTTGGTATATGTCTGCAAGTATAACACATACCACGTTTAGAAATCTAGTCACAAAATATTTCTTTATTTTTTGTCATTAAACTGATTGATGTTTCAGCTTATTTCAACAAGTGTAACACTTATTTTACTCATTAACAAAATATTGAGATGTACTACAACATATAGATAACATGGCCATGTCTTTCATTGACTATCGAACACTAGATTTGGTTTTAAGAAAGTACTAAGGAAAGAATAAAAATATAAAGAAAAATGATTTTCTCATTTTTTTGGTTTTACTATGAAAACTAATAAAGAGAATCATATATAATTAAAATTAGTTAGAAATGTATAATAAGTTATTGACTTTAAATCTATTTTTATTTTCTTTATGTTTTTCTTTTCTTATACTTTTCCTCTATATTTCTTTCCCTCACATTTCCCTTAAATTTTTATTATAGCCTTAGAGAAAATATAGTCTACTCACAAGATTGTGAAAGTCACCCCACATGTTTTCCATGACATTAAGCATTATTCTTTAAAAAACTAGGTGTCATTGTGTACTAGAGGTCATAGAAAGTTGTATCTCATAGTCTAGGATGTGCATAAATGCAACATTGCCTATAAATTAAGATTTTCATCAATATTTAACTAAAATATTATGAAAAAAAATAGGTTGATGTTAGTGCAAGCAAGAAAACTAGAAATACAAGAGGTACATGCCCAAAATTGATAACTATAGGAAATCATTATAGCAAACATTAGAATTGAAGTTAACTTGAAAATTCTTCTTCAAAGTCTCTTCTAGAACACACAATTAGGCATCAATTACTATAAGAGAAAGAAATTCAATATAAGAGGGTTTGCCTAATAAGACTTGTTAGTATGAATAGTTATAGTGCATGAGTGTAAATAATCATTAATCACAACTTCAAATTTTATTTCAATAAAATGAAGAGGCCTATGATGCTCAAATGAAAGCTTGCTAACTGAGGCTTGATAAGTAAGGTTAAGTCTAATATTCAAATAATGCATTTATAAAGATGAAAAGAAAAAATTATTATACAATATATAATATACATATGAACATGGGCACCCTATAAATTAGGAAGTTCTTTGATTATTTTGGGCTCTTAGAGGAAAATTTGTATGTTTAGATAGTATACTCACAAGCCTTTAGCAACTAGTATGTTCATGTCTAGTGGATATTGGGTCCATGTTTGCAAATTAGATAAAGATGAAAAATGATAAAATAAGAGTAAGTATAAAGGAATTCTAATTTAATTAAGGACCAATATATATTCCACCTACATAAAATTTTGCATATCTCTGTTCCCTACAGCTTGCAAGTTTTTGATGAATATAGAATGGCAACACCACATTGGACCATAAGATATTCAAACCATTAAACCCTGAATCTTTGTATCGTCATTTTGTTTTTCCATTTTAATTTGGAATGCTTACAAAATCAAACCAAAAAAAAAAAAAAAAAACAAATAATTTTGGGGTTTGGATATGGGTAGCAAAAGTACAATGAGTGGGAAAGTGTAGGAAAAAAATGTTGGGGTTTTACTTAAGAAAAAGGATGTTGGGGACTCATTAAATGCTTGTACCTTTTCATTGGATGCATTGACTTAGTTCATCACGCCTTTTTAGGCCCGACTTGCCATGTGGAGTTAGTTCATCATAACATGTCTTCGTTTCTCACCTCATAGATGCATAAAAATGTAATTAAGAAATTGCAAAGTGGCTAATACATGCTATCTAATTTTATGTGAAATTAAGAGTGATTTAGTGATTATATCCAAGATTTTTGTACACCTTTTCAATTTTTTGTTATTTCTTTTAAATACAAAAGAAGATATGAGTTTACACAAATGGTGTCATTTTCTTCCATACCACCAAACCTTTTCTTCCCACTTTATGTTCAATTCCATTCATCTTATCTTTATTTTCTTAATTAAAAAATAAACAAAACAAAACAAAAAAAAAAAAAGGTAAGAATGGAAAGAGTGTGGTGCTGCCATGGGCATGCAACTATAATAGTGGATTGCTTAAAAGGGTGCACAAAGAGAATTCTCCTTGAAAGATCTTTTAACCTAAATTTGATTCTTGAAAAATTTTAAAATATATATATATAAAGGAAAGAAAAAAAAGAAAAAAAATTAGAAGGATTAGAAGGAAGGAAAAAGTGAAAGAAATATAAAAATAGATATAAAATTAAATATTATTTTTCAAGCTTATTGAAATTTATATAAACTATTTTTATTTTACATGAAGATTTAATAATTTAAAAGTATATGAGTTGTTAATTAATTGAAATTTTATTTGACTTTATTTTTTATATTTTATGATGAATCAAATATGAGAAAATTACTTCTTTATTATTATTTTTTTCTTTTGTAGTGTTTTGTTTTTTTTTTTTTTGGAACCCAAACATAGTATTAAAGAAAATTACAACATAAACCCTGCTATTTAGAAGATATCTTAAGTTAGTATTTATCCTAAAGAAATAAGTTCACATGAATATTTGTACCTTATAAGTTTTATAATATAATAAAATTATTTATTTATTATTTTATCTTAAGTTATCCATATTAAAAGTAAGGTAAAAAATAAAATTTCTTTTGAGAATGTTGTTCTTCATATAATTTTTTTTTAAATGATTTTCATGGGGCTAAACAATATCTTAATCTCTTTTTATATGGAAAATACCATATTCTAATTTTGTTATTATTATTATTTTAGAAAGAGTATAAGTAATTAAATTAATCAATTTTAAAATTGCATTTGCAATCTTTCATTGTTTCTTCCATTTAATAACTTAACATTTCTTATTTGACATATTCTTATTTTAAAATGCTATTTTAATTCTCTATCTTCTCTCCATTTGCATCATCAACTTATCACCCATCTAGTAAGTCAAGATTAGAAATCAAAAATAGTGTTTTGAATATATCCAAGAAATAAACACTAATTGAAAAGGAGTTTAAAGACAAAAAATATTTATAAAAGTTTACTATATTAAAAAAATAACAAGAATGAATATATTTTAGACTTACAATAATATATATTAAAAAACTTACAAGAATGAATATATTTTAGACTTACAATAATATAAACTACAAGAATACATTTGTGAGGTCAATAGAGTTATCAAGATGAAATTGGTAGAGTTAGGTAACTTACCCTAGGATGGGTCACTTCTAAAATGTTGGAATGCATACATTCAATCAATGAATGCATATTATTAAGAGTAAGTAAAGATCACATAAATAAATTATGACTAAGAAAGAGTCAAACATGTGGAAGAAGAATGAGATAAAATTCAAAAAGAGAATTTTCAAGGATATTATAATGAAAGAATTGAAGTTGTTAAGTAGCAATCTTTTTTCTTTCTTCTTTTGACTTGTTCAGAGACATAGGCATGCAAAACAAAATTTTCCTACATGATTACTAAAACTTGAGTTGTGATATTACTTTTCCCAATACCCAACAACTTGGCCAGCTTGAAATTAGAAACCTTGGCATTGAAATCATCATCAATCAATATATTGCTTGATTTAATGTCAAAATGCACCACTTTTGACTTCGACTCATGCAACTAAGCAAGACTACAACCAGTATATCACTTGAAATGAGGATAGCAATGCTAGAAAGGAAATAAAGTGCATAGCTCCATGAAACCATTGCTCCAAATTGCCATTTTGACATACTCATAAACTAAGCATCCTAGAATTTTAATGAAAATTAAACTAAAGCTTTTTTTTTTTTCTTATATTAGCAACCTAGATCCTAGAATTTGGGTGATGATTCTACATGTCAAATATTTAAGATAAATATGGAAAACAAGCAAACAAACTATTTAACTAGATCTTATAGAAGAAAAATAGTATCTATGGTTCCCTTCAATATAGTATATAAGAAGTCCAACCCAATTCTTACGGTGCACATGGCCAATAGCTTCAACTTTAACTCCAACTCTAAATTCTTTCTTTGTTTAACCCCTAAAGAAAATAAGTTTAGAAGTTAAACTCTAGTTAACATCACTAAAGGAATAAATAAGAAACCATAACAAAGTTGTAAACACTTGATGCTCAATTACAGGAACACCTACTTCAGCAAATAAACACGATTTTTCCCCTTCTCTACTAGCACTATAAATAACCTCTCCACATCCTACCAATGATGGATGAGCAACATTCTTGCATGATGTTCTTTTAATGATAATAAGTCCATTACTCTCCAAAAAGCAACCCTCTAAATGAATGTAAACTAGCTCAAAATATCAATGTCAAGAACATAGATTCATTTAAGTGACCAAAAAAAGGTAGAAATAGGACTTTACTTGCAACAGTTAGAAGATATTCTTTCATGATTACCTACAAAAGGTCCAAAAGAGATTTTAGAAAAACACTAACTTTGAAAAATTTAAAATTAAAAGAAAACATAATGAGTATGGAAATTCTAACACTTTTTGGCACATAGTATTTTTATTTAAACTCTAAATCTACCATTTTCCTTTCAAAATTGGGGGTTCAAATTTCCTTTATAATTGTTGCTTGCTTATTCTTCTACTAATTTCATTGCCTATTAATAAAATTCTTTTAGGGTGAAAAATACCTAAAAGCACTAGAAAAGAACATCAACATACATAGATTTAAAATTCATTGGTGCTCACAAAGCCATGTTTCAACAAATATAAACTTTTCCCAGTGGCTTGTTTACAATAATAAAAAAATTTCCTAATGCTAATAAATTAATAGATAGAAAAAAAAAAAAACCAACAACAATGAAACTAACATTGATTAAAATGGCAACAATAATAGTAACAACAATAGGTAACACCTTATAAAATTGAACCTTAAACTGACCAAATAGGCCCAAAACTGTTTTATGTATCTTTCCTTAAAAAAGCCAATCTCGCTCAATTAAAGCCAAAAGAATCACAATGTATCAATCAATTAAACCTAATATATTAATAAGGAAAAACTTAATAATCCTAATCTTCGTGCAACAATCCTATATCATAAGACAATAATAATAACAAGACAAGATCACCATCAACACTAAATTGAATTCCCAGCATGCAATTTATTCTCACAAAATTGGTCCAACTACCCTTAGTTTGGTTGCTATGAAAATCAAAGAAAATATAATAAATTGACATTACCTAGGAAACTTAAAGTCACCATGCAATTGTAGTTTATGTAACCAATATTGGTTCAATTGACACGGTCTTTCAATTGTTAAACTAAAAACAAAAGAAAAGCTAAAAAATTTCCATTTTTGTTCCAACTCAACTTTCTTAGAGACCAAACATAGGTTTCAAAAAGAGAGAAACAACCAAAAGCTTCTAAACCACCATAGAAGGGGCTGATTGAAAAACTTAACTAGTTTCAATTACCTAATTGGAAAGAACCTTGGGAGGGACCCATTGAAAATCAGATTCCTCATTTTCAAGCCCATCGAATAAGTCTTGATCTGAATAGAACTATTCTTCATTGTTGTTTGCATAATCCTCCATTGTTAATTATATAAATATATAATATGGATGGATGGATACATATAACATTTGATCTAACAATAGAATCAATGATTTGATTAGAAGTATCATTCCCAATGAAGACAAGAGTCAATTTTCTGGTAAGATCCTAGCAAATTCCAGTGCAATGGCTGGTATATTTTAGGTTCGTCAAGCTGTAAGGGTTTTAAGTTAAGAGAATGAGAAATGAAGGTTATATATAGAAAGGGAGAATATGACACTTGTAAAAAGTGCCAAGGTTGCCAAAAAGTTGAAAGTTATTCTATGACGCTTTTAGAAAGCATCAAGGAAGAGAAACACCATTGAATCCTTTACTAAGCGTCAATATTAATCCACATTTAGTGAGCGCCAAGCTTAACGCTTTTTTCACTTGAATCTTGAGCTTTTTAAAAGCGCTAAGGAATAAAGCTTTCTTAAATTTGGTTTTTGTAGTAGTGTTTTATTAGGTTGTAAGCTCTGTGATTAGGAACATAGGATTTTTATTTTTATACTTTAAAATCAATTCTTGTTCATAGATGGGCTATAAGCTCTATTTTTTTAGGAGTGTGGGTTGTTTCATCCTATGTAAAAATCATATTTTTATCCATCTATAGTGACCCAAAAGTGGAGATCAAACAAGCATTTGGGAATATCCTTGGTGGAGGAACCTATTCGTAAAGGTGAGGTTTTTAGTAGAAAAGTGACTAGAAAAGATGATGGAAAGCTTTTAGGTGCATGATTACTACTCAAAAAGTGCTCTTTTATAGCTTGAAATTAACTGTTTTAAACACTTTTGAGTAGTAGTTAATACCTTTTAACTTAATTGGCACATTAAGGAACCTAGCAAGGGTTACTAATTAGTTTTTGACAAGTTTTGGTGTTTTTGGTAGCTTTTTGATCATTGAAACAAGCCAAGAATGAGGGAGAATTTTGTGTAATCCATGGCAATGCAAGTTGAAGCTCAAATACATGAAAATTCCGAGCTTTGGAGCACTTCATAGCCTTTGCCAAGCTTGGCAATTGGTTGCCAAGCCAATCAGAAATGCAAGGAAGAAAAACAGAGAAAGGAATCTAACATGAAGCAATTTCGCATGGCTATGCGAAATCTTCGCATGCTATGTGAAATCTTCACATGCTATGCGAAATCAAGAGAAGCACAACTATAGGACTGAGTGTGAAAGACAATTTCACACCTTGTACGAAATTTCGCAAGCCTTGCGAAACCACAAGATGCAAACAAAAAGGAATTTCGCACACTATGCGAAATTTAGCATGGTATGCGAAATCTTCCTGTGCACCGACTCAGTTAGATTTTTATCTCCAGATATTTGTGTAATTTCCTATTTTCTCCTTGTAATCAACCAATGATAAGATTTCTTGGTTAAGAAGTTGGAAAAACCTCTCTATATATTCTTTTGTATCTTTTGTAAACTCACTCGACTTTGGATACAATATACACTTGTAAAATTCCCGTAAGAGATATACAAAGCTTTTGCTCTGCCTTTCCTTCTCATTTTGTTTTCATTTTCTTTCTAGCCAAACAACCTCTGAGGATGATTTCTCAGGGGATGGGTGGCTAAGTTTTACGTTTCTTGGAGTAATGGAAGCTAGGTGAAGGACCCGAATGTAAAGGTGGGAGTTTTCCTTGCTTTAAATGAAGGTAGTTGGTAACCATTAATGGCTTTTATTTCAAGGTTTAGCTTTAAATCCCTTGGAATCACCTTGAATGACCAATACTTTGTAAGCTTTTCGGATTCTATGGATGCTTATTACTAAATCCATGGATTCTATTAGTTATCAAGTACGAGCCATTGGAAGGTGGTTCAAGGTGAGGATCTTTAGTGTTTGAAGCCATTAATGGGAAGCAACTACCATTTTTCGTGAACCCTTTGGATCAAGTCTTAATTGCTAAATACAAAACCGGTTTGGGAGATAACCATCCTTTATGTTATTGTCCCCAACGCGAGGAAAAGATCCGGAATCTCCTTCTTTGCATAAGGAACCCGATCCTAGTGACCAAAAGCTCTAAGAGACCTTTTCTTTATAATTAACTTCAATTACTATTTTTGCTTGACTTAAAATCAACCTTTTCAACTAAAATTCCATTTTCTTTAAAAGCTAATTTTCTTAAGGAAAAGCACCAGTTCATCACCTTTATTAATGTCACGTGTACGAAGAAAACCCATCCCTGTGGATGATCCTAGAGCTACTATGCTATGTTAGCTATGCTACCCTAGTGTACGGTGATTTAGGTTTATAAATTTGGTTGATAGCACCAGTCTGGGAACCAGAATCAAATTGGCACCATCTGGGGACGAATCAGTGCACAATTGTAAGCGATAGTGCTCAAGTACTTAGATTAATGTTTCAATGGCCTAGAATGCTTAAGTGCTCCTTATCGACCCCTCGAGCAAGATGCTTAAGTGCTCTAAGGTGGTTCCAATGGTGCTTCAAATTTTTTTCAGGCACTTAAGTACTCCTAATGACAACAAATTGATATCTTTAGGGAGTTTTGTAATAGATTAGGATCATTTGATCCTAACCTAATTTTTGGTTGCATGATGCTTTTAGTAAATTTGAATTTTATGTAAATGGAATTATGCAACATGATCCCTAAAGACCATAGGAAATTTTATTTTTTCTTGTTTATTATTTTGCTCTTATTTATCAATTGCATATGTTACCTAAAGGAAATAATTTTTGTACTCTTAATAAAATTTCATTAAAAATATTTTCCACAATCATTTATATAAATTGGATGTTGTTAATTATAAATTTCTATTCTTTTGGAACTATCCTTTTAGTTTGGGATAGGTGATTCTCTAGGCTCTCATCCTTCCTGAAAGAAAGAGAATAACACCTATGATGGTCCTCCAAACTTTACCCCAAGAAAAAAAGAGGATAGTGTTGGGATTGATTCCCTAAAAGCAAGACATGATGTAACAAAGTAAAATTTGACTGTCTCCTTGCTATCCCTTTTATGCATTAACATTGATTTGAGCATTCAACCCATCTCTCTTACAATGTACATGACTTGGAATTAGGAGTTGCATAGAAGATACAAGTCATAGATTCCTTGTAAGTAGATAAGTTATCCATAGTCAGTTCATGGATTTGGGCAATCTAATAGAGATTATAGTGCATCACCTTTTAATTGGAGGAATGATTTACCTTGGTTGTTAGGATGGGTTTCCCATGCTGAGTACACTAGTGTATGTGATGCACATTGGATACAACCTATAGTGAATCATGACACAAGGCTATCGATTTTCATATTCACTAAGCTAATATTTTGTATGGACTCTCAACCTTGAGAAGATATTGGGCCTATGCTGAAATCAATAAGAGGCTTTGAGTGTGTCCCCTTAGCTGATCCAAAGAATATGTGTTCATGAAATCTATGGCCATAGTAATTCTTTTAGTAGAATTTCACATATGCTCCTTAGAGTTAGAGTATGTTTGATCACATAATAAGTGAGTTTTGTAACTGAAGGATTAAAGAGGTAATCATGATAAGTGATAACACTTCCTAGTTAGATTACAAATACCAGTTCATGGGGAGTTTTCATGTAGTAGATAGTAGGTCATGGGCTTGAGTTTCGTCTCATTGTTATCTACATAGGGCATCCGAGTGTAGTTTATTCTCTTTAGTGGAATGTTGAATCAACTTTAGAATTAGATTATGAGGGAGCTAGTACTCCTATAGGTCTTAATGGTCCTCACTCTAAGCTCATATGGCATGATGACATAGTTTATGAGGGTTGGATTAACAATTAACTAACTCTTATGCATAAGGGTATTTTGGTAATTATACAAAGTTGCATAGGGGATAGTGAACAAATTCTTTAGATTAGGCTAATTGATTAATTAGATGACTCTATGTGGGTATTTAATCAATTAGGGTCAGTTTTGGGCTAGATTAAGTGACCTAAGCCTTGGTAGGCTCAAGTCACTTAGCCCGAGTAGGGAAACCCTATAAATACCTGTTAGGGGTAAGGGTTTGCATCACTTTTTGGTGTAGGAGTTGTGTTCCACCTCCATAGAGAGAGAGAGCCTAGGATTCCTCCTTTTTAAAGTCCACACTTTGGAGTGCCAAGATTGTGGTTCAAGTCATCAGGCAGAAGATCTTAGGGGTACAAGACCTCTAGAATCTTTAGGCTTCATCTTAATTGGATGGATTTTGATATAGGAACATCTAAATCCAAATATGGATTTCAATTTTCTAGATCTTTATTCTAAAATGATTTTGAAAGCATTATTTTTTGTTATGTTAGATCTAGAGATCCCTAACAATAGATGCATGCACCCTACAAGATCCAAGTAATGGGAATGGTGTATTCCCATGTTCCCAAAAACTTGTATTAAAGCTCTAAGGTAGGTTCTAACTTATTAGATCCCTTATAGCGTGTGTTAACTCTGTTTTACAATTTTTTTATTTTTATCCCATGTCCCCCCTAAGGATAAAATTAAATTTGTGAATGAATGAATAAATTTGTGATTGATTGTTATTTGTTCAATTGAATGAATAAATATGGAGAGGTGTGATATCTTGTTCTCTCTATCTTTAGGTTGGGTTGTACACCCATAAGGGGTATAAGATTTTTATTTTATTGTAAAAATATTTTCTTTTCAATAGATGGGTTAGCTTCATTATAGGAACACAAGATTTTTTTTTTTTTGGTTATTGTAAAAATTTTTAGTTTTTTATATCCATCTATGGAGGCCCAAGAGAAAAGAAACAATCTTGAAGTTTATTTTTGAGATTCTATGATGATTTAAGAGAAAAAAAAGAATATTTGAAGTTTCTTTTTTGAAATCCTATGGCGATTTAAGAAAGAAGAAAGATTCTTGGAACTTCTTGTTTTAAGATCCATGGCAGCATTGTGATGTTAAGTTTAACTCAAAATTAGAACTAAATCTTGGGAGTTTCTTGAGATAAATCACATATGATTTTGAATCTTAGGAAGTCAAGAATCTAAGCTTCAAAGGGATTACAATTAAGAGTTAAAAAGAAGGAGATATGATTGATTGAAGCAAGGCTGCACAAAGAGTATGGCAGCATAGTGATGTCAACTTTGACTAAAAATAGGGAGTACTTCTAGTGAATTTCTTGGGGTAAAATACATATGATTTTGAAGCTTAGGAAGTCAAAAATCCAATGCTTTAAATGGTTCACAATTTGAAGTTGAAACGAGGCAAATATGACCAATTGAAGTAAGGTTGCATAGAGAGCATGTTGTTACGGGATTACATATGGGTCCAATTCCTTTTGGTTATTTGGGCTGAATTTTAGGCCTCTTCTTGGGCTCATTTTTTGGTGGCAATTAGGCCTTTTAGGGGTTTTCAATTTTTACTAACCCTAATCTTTGTTTGTAGGTTTATTTTAGTAATTTGGATTTTATTTGTTTTTAATTATCAAATATGCAATAGGTTCCCTAAAGGCCATGGGAAGTTTTTTATTTATTTATTTTTATTTTTTTATTTTTATAATTATTCCCTTGTTTTTATTATATGCTATCTTAACTAAGAAATTTTCATGAGCCCTAAAATATTTTGGTATTCTTAATTGAAAATAAATTTTCATGTATTTTTCAAAATTGGAAAATTTATTTAAATTGGAATGTGCATGGTTAGGAAATTTTATTTTAAGAAAAAATAAGTTGGAAAAGGATTAAGAGTTTTCTTTTCTTTTAAAATTGATTCTTAGAGATTTTAATTTTATTTAAAATATTTTCAAATCTTTTAGATCTCTAAGAATAAAATCTTTCTTATAAGAAAAGCTTTTGTTTTTCCAAATCTTTATAAAATAATATTTTTCCTATTTTGCACATTAATTTAAAGAAAATAAGTTAATTTTGGAAATTTGTGATAGATAATTTATAATTAAGAAAGTTACCAAAACAAGTGTTCAAATCTAAAGAAAAGTATTTTGTTATTCTTAGTAATTTTTTATGAGAAGATTTTTCCAAGATTATTTATTTAAACTGGTTGTTACTAATAAGAATGTTATTCATTCTAGAACTATCCACTTGGTTTTGGGATAGGTGGTTCTGTAGGCTCTCCCCTAATGAGAGAAGGAAAACTATACTTATATGGTCCTCTAGGCTCTCCCATCCTAAGGGAAGGAAGAAATCATTCTGTTTGAATATGGATAATTCAATGATAAAGAATAAGAGAACAATGCTTTTAGCATAAGAGTTCTAGTTTAAAAGATAAATAATGAATTTGAAAAATCTTATGATAAAGAATTTATGATATGAAGGGTTGTTAAAATACTTTTGGAAACTTTTAGCTATTTAATGAAAATATAAAATATTTTGAAAATACTTTCCAAAATGGATTGTTTAATTCCTTTCAAGGAAATAAACATTTTTGGTAGTTTTTTTATAAAAAATATTTTATCCATGAAGAAATGACCATAAAGTTATGTTTTTGGTGGTATTAAATGGAATAAATTATTATGAAGTTTTCATGAGAATATTTATTAAATTGGAAAGGTGTAGGAATAAGGACAATAAATTTGTGAGGACTTTTGAATTTGAGAAGTTAAGGGCCTGTTTGGTTGCTGTTTTTGAAAATTGTTTTGGAAAACAATTTTTGGTATTTTCAAAAACAAAATTGTGTTTGGGAATTGGATTTTGGAAAACAGTTTTTGTTCTAAAAAACAAAAAAAACATGTTTGGTTGAGTTAATAAATTTTTTTTATTTAGAACAACTAAAATAAAAAACATATTTAAAGGTTTTTTTTTCTTCTTCAATTAACTTGATATCATAAGCATATAAATAATTTTTAAATTCATATTTTATTAAAATTTAAAAAATTCTTCTTAAATTTATTTACACCAATTATAATTTTTGTTAATTTTTAGTACATAAATATGAACATGGAATATGATATAGATAAATAAGGTAAAAAAATTAATAAAATAAAAAATAATTCAAATATAAATATAATTTTTATACCATTTAAAAATAATTATTGATTTCCTAATGCAATTTAAAATATTATAGGATAAAAAAATTACATGATATACTAAATTAAAAATGATTCAAATGTAAATATAATCTATTTACCATATAAATACATATCAGAAGTTGATCAACATGTAAATGTATCTTATATATACAAACCATGTTATTATTTATTAAATATGATATTGCATATAAATTACCAAATATTAAATTTGATGTTGCATATAAATTATAAAATTTACAAGTTTTTTTATAATGTATAAATTCTTAATTACTAAATATTACTTTACCAAATATTAAATATCATGCTACATATAAATTACCAAATATTAAATTTGATATTTATGAAATTTGATGTTGCATTATAAATTATAAAATTACAACTTTACCAAATGTGGTTCTCCCTATCCCAACAGCCACTGACAAATCCCCAAACCCAAAGCTCTCTTCCAAATCCCCATCACAGTCAAGGGTCGTCAGAGTTGGAGAAGAATCTTAAGTTCAGTCCCAGCGTCGGCGACGATGAGTCACCATCCATTGGCATTGAATCTCTCGCGGTTCGTCAATTGTAGTGAGGTAAGCTCCCTTGATCTCTCATCTTAATAGAGAGGTAATGGTTGGGTTAAATGGGAATACTTCTTTTTCTTCTTTTTTAATCTTCATGGCGGACAAGATTGATGGTTTGAAATTGGGATTTGAGAATCTCAGAATCGGATTGGTTGTACCTAGCATTGGACTTGGTGCGATCAGTGTCAAGGCGGGTAGGACTCGGTTGAGTCGTACCGGACCACCATCGGACTCGCCGACACCTTTCACACCCACAACCATTCACTCACGCCAAGACCACCATAGTCAGCCAACATGGCTGCCATCTTCATCCTCCATGACCTTCATTTCTTGTTGTTGAAGGAGAGACACATGTAGGAAAACACAAAAAACAGGAGAAGAAAACATGGAGAACAACTCTTTCTTTAATAGTGAAGAAAACAACCAAAACAACTTTTTTTTGTTCTTTGAAATGAGGCCTCTCAAGAACACAGAAAACACCAAAAACAAAAATCAACCCCTTTCCCAAACACGTTTTCAGTGTTTTTTGTTTTCAAGAACAGAAAACAGTTTTTGAAAACAGCAACCAAACAGGCCCTAAAGTTCCTTTCTTGGATAATGTGCTCTCAAGATTTTCAAAATATCATAAATTAGTAATTTCCTTATTACACTAGTGTTTAAAATTTGGAAAATAAATATTATGAAAATTTTCATTAGATATAATTTATCATGAAAGGGTTATTACCAAAAGGCTTAGTAATTTGATGGAGATAAATTTTTTTGAAAACATTTCCTAGATAAAATATTTATTGATTGGATTAATTGTGTATAGAAGGAGAATTTTATGAAAATAGTTTTAAAATTTTGAGAGTGAATATTTTATCAAAATTCATTTTGAAAAATACTCTCATGGAAAATTTAATTTTTTCATGTTGATATTCTCCTATTACACTAGATATCCAACTAGGAAATAAATATTTTTGAAAATTCTCAAAGTAGATAATTTATTCATCAAGATAATTACTGAGGATTTAAAATGCTCTTATCTACCTCAAAATATTAAGTGAGAATGGGCCTTAGACAAGCCAACACCTTTTATTATCAAGCCCATTTTGATTTGGGTTGATCACCACCCCATCGACATGTTAAGCCCTAGGAATTAAGGGATATGGACTCTACATTAGGACAAGACTAGACATGTTTGTAGTGGGAGCAACCACCCCATCGACGGGTTGAGCCTTAGAAATCAAGGGATATAGACTCTCCATTAGGACAAGACTAGACATGTCTCTAGTGGAAGCAACCACCGCATTAGCGGGGTCCCTTACTCGGTGACATTGATAGTTCAAGGACAATGGTTATACACTTATGATTGGATATGAAGTGGTCAAATCACTCACCATGATCCCACTTGCATAGTCCATGGTTCAAATAAAAGGCATGTTGATCTTGCCTTTAGATACCTTTCATAATTAAGGTAGGAGGATAAATCTAAGAGGGTCTCTAACTAGTAATAAGGTCATGACTTGCACATTGTAGGCTTGATTCTTATGATACTAGGATGCCTTGCAAAAGGATATGTAGTTTAAGAGCACTATATTTTTGTTAAATTAATTACCAATTATTTTGAATGCTCAATTATGTCATTTGCATAGTTGTATTATTTGTTACAGATATCATGTCGATTATTTATTATCACTCTCTTTCTCACTTTGGACCAAACTCAACTAATCATTTGATGAACTTAATATTATTATGTATATAGTAACTAATTGCATAGAAGTTAGTTTAGGTAGAGTTAACTATTCCTTATGAACTAAGCTAGCAAAAGGAAAGAGTGATATATCAAGGTGGTATTAGACAAATCAAAAGATCAAGTGTCTATTACTAGAGACTTTGATATTCTCTTTCTAGTTTGTAAGGGTCATTTGGTGATAAGGGCAGGTCAGCTTTGACAAGCTACCCTTAGGACTATTATGAACACTAGTATTCATATGATCTTAGAGACATTGCTATTTTCTTTCGAGATGGTTAAGGGGATTCTCAAAGAACATAGGGGTGTTCATATGGGAGTCAAGGCTTCTTCAGGTTCTTCTACCAAAGACGAACAACAACACCAAATAAGGGAAGTTTAGGAAAAGGAATAAGAGAGCAAGATTAGGGGCACATGATTCCTTTGTGACCTTTTAGGATACTAGCAAAGGAATACCCAATTTACCTAAAGGAGAAAGAAAAATATACATCATTTTCTCATTGTTGAATATTTAGTGGTGGATTTCACCATTTGTGGTGGATAGATTCTAGGTCCACTATCTATAAGTCCTTACAGGATATTTAATAAGTGAAAAGGTTAAATGATGGGATTGTACTTACCTTAGTTTCAATTTCAAAGTTAGTTGTGCAAGTTAGTGGGAAGTAATATCTTCTTCTTTTATATGTATTCCATTATCACTTTGCTAAGTGATGAGAATAGTCAGATCTCAAGATTGAAACTACTAGGTCATATTAATCTAAATCGGATCCAAAGACTGGTAATGTTTAGACTCTTTCATCCAGAAGATCTTTCAGTCTATGAATCTTATATAGATGGTAAAATGACCAAGAGGACTAGAGTTAAGGAATGTTTGGAGTTAGTGCATATTGACATGCATGAAACTTTTAGTGTCTATGCATAGGGTATGGGTATTTCATCACTTTTAGAAATGATTACTCAAGGTTTAGTTATGTGAATAGGAAATATAATGTCTTGGATATATTCATTGAATTTAAGGAGAGATCAAATAACCTATTGGTATGCATACCAAGTCACTTCAATCATATTGTGGTGGTAAGTTAATTTGACTCTTTCTATTGGAGCATGGGATTCCATTGCAAAATGCAAAAGTGAAAATAAGATATTGAAATTGGATAGACATAGTGAGATTGATGATTAGTTTCTCATCACTTCCCATATTCTTTTGGAGATAAATCATAGAGAATGTGTTATGCCTTTTTTTACCTTAGGAGATATACTAGTTTATAGGACATTTAAAAGGATTTTTAGGTTATTAGCTTTATAGTTAAGATCATCAGAAGATATTTGTTGACATAAATGTGAGATTTCTAATGAAGACTATATGATAAATAATAAAGCAAAAAGTAGTATAGATTGGAGAAAACATTAGAAGATAGTCCTACTTTTGCATAAGATACTATGGATCTAGAGGATTAGAGACATATCATTCTCATGATTTCTAGTACACTAATACCTCATCATAGTGGGAGGTTTATATCCCACAGATTATGATGAAGTAGTAAGCATTTTTTTTGCTCATTCTTAGCAAAGAGCTATGAAGGGACATTTAGAATCCTTGTATTCTAACATAGTCTGGATTCTTGTAGAAGCACTAATTTGAGCCAAAATATGTGCTTTAATGGCACATATTCAATATGATTTGTGCACCAAATGACACTCAAATCACCCAACTTGACCTAAATTGATGCTAAGGCCCTATCCATGAGTTTAACTTGTATTTTAGAGATTTATCTCAGGTTCAAGGGAAGAAAAGGGTGCAAGTTGAATCACTTTATATTTTGAAAGATCAAGAAAGGTTTAAATAAGGAAATAAGTGAGTAAAGACTCATAGACCATGAGAAAATGCAAGACGAGGATATCATGGTTTTGGGAGATGAGAAATGACCATTATGGAGTAAGAAAGAAGGCAAAAAAACATGAGATATGAGGCATGAAGCAAAATTCAACTGCATGAAAATTTAGAACTCAAAATTTGGTGGTAACATATACTTTAAATTTGAAGATAAATTTGGAACACTTTTAGAAGTCCATTTTAAGCATACTTATATTGTTTCAAAACTCAAGAAGTCAGGATTCTAATGCTTTGAATAGTGTACAAATTGGAGCTGAAATGAAGAAGTTATGGCCATTTGAAGACAATTGTGCAAAGTTGAAGGACCATTTCAAAATAATTTCGAAATTCAACTTATGAATTTGGAATCCAATTCGAAATGATCCCAATTTCGAATTCACACACTGCCACTTTCATGTTTTGCCTCCTCTACCTCAGGAATTTCATCTAGGGCACTCTATCCACCCTAAATGGGTCCCACATGACTAGAAATCACCATTTTATTATTTTTTTAGTCATTTTTAGGTAATTATATTGGAATAAGTTGTCAATGAGGGAGTGCCACATGTTAGGTAATTGATGATATTATATGAACTCTCATAGTTCTAGGGTTTAGTGATCTTGGATTTTTTTCCAGAGAGTTTGACATTGGAGGTGAAAGAAGACAAGAACTTTGGTTTGTTTTCTTTTCTTCTTTATTAAATATATTGTTTTTAGTTTCTTTTGATTCAAATTATGGATTTTTACCCTATTAGGGATTATGAATGTGACATCACCCCCATGGGAGGCTAAGAAGCCAACTTAGGGCTTGAAGCATGAAAACCTAAGGGCTAGGAAACATATAGGGACAATGGGTAAATTATTATAACAATGAGATTAATTATTGTTTGGGTGACAATTTATCAATTTTTTTTATCCTATCATTGTGAGTTAGTTTAGGGAATGATACGGTAGGTTATTACCCAATACTAGTGATTCTTGGTAACTCTTGATCATTAGTTATCCTTGTCTTCCTTATCGTTATTCACCCCAAAACAAAGCTATAAGGAGTATGAAGGGTAAAAAGCCCAATCTTAAACTAGTAATCAATCTCATTCATTTGATGGTTTTAGGAATCTATTTCAAAAAGGAAAAATTAGGCTTTGGATGCAATTTTGAATTATAGAATTGAAGTTGATCGCAAGCGGCCAAGGATCCCAAAACCTTAAGATCATATTACTTAAAAGACCCTTGTTTTCTCTAATTTCTATACCCTAAGTTAGATTGTGGAAAGCCCCAAACTTGAGTTAATCAAATTTAAAATCAATATTCATTTTGTTATTAATTTAATTTCTTTTACTTAGTTTCACATTATTCACATATCATTTTCCACTTTAGGATTCAAACAAAGACAATTCATTTACCCTAGAATTGATAAATCCTATAAGCCAATCCATGAGGACGATCCCATAATACTACAAAAGTCGTAGTAGCTGTTTCTCTAATCTTTCTTGGTCAAAGCTACTACATATTAGGCTTAAGTATTTTAGTACAATAGAGAAGTTCGGTCAAGCACCTAAAGGGATAAAATCCATAGGTGTAAGTTGGTGTACAGGAGGAACAAGGGAGTAGATGGAAAGCTTGAGTTTTTTTGTGGCTAGTCTATAGCTAAAAGTTATAATTTGAAACTTTATTTTAACTATAGAAAACCTTTTCAACAGTAGCCATGCTCAAGTTCATCAGAATATTCCTATCCATTATGGTACATCTCATTTGTGAAATGTAACAACTAGGCATTTTCATAGCAATCAGTCTTTTGTGTACAAGAAGACACGAGGAAGCATAGTAGTACTCTTAGATCTTGTAGGTAGATGGCAATCTACTAATTTTGAATGATGTGGGGATATTGTCATCAGTCAAGATTTGTTTGCCTACTCAGTTCTAAATGAAAATCTATAAGGGGTGTAATATATTCTTGGGTTTAAGGCTTTTTGAGACTATAAGAATAGGAAAATTACACTATATCACCAACATTGATAAGAATTTGGGTCAAGTGCATGATGCAAAACTCTAAGAAGGGTTTACTACCCTTTGGGTTTGGAGTTAAATTTCTTAGAATTAATATCCTTGGACATCTGATGAGAGAGAATGCATTAAAGTGGTATCCTATGCCTCTATAATGGGTAGCCTGAAGTATGCGATGCTATGTGCTAGAAAAGATATTTGCTTTGCTATAGGAATGGTGAATAGATATCAATCCAATCCATGATTAGAAGTCTTAGGCGGATACTAAGCATGTACTCAAGTATCTTTGAAGAACGAGGGATTGTGTACTTGTGAGTCTTGGCATTGAGTTGGTACTCCTTAGTTATTGGGAAATAAACTTTCAATTTGATAAGGATTCTTATTGGTCTACCTCGAGGTATGTGTATACCCTACGTGGTTTTTGTTGCTTCTTAAGCAACAAAGGAAGCCTTTTGGCTTTAGGGTAGTTCTCTTGGTTGTATCGTCCAAGATGTTGTTATGTGATATTAGCCCAAGGGTTCTAATTGCATTTTGATGATAACAAACCATTGTTAAGTTGTTAATTGGTTTGAATTATAAAGAATTTTAGGTATTAGTTTGGAAATTCATCAAAGGACCTAATGGATGCAAGATTAAGACAATTGGAAGACCTTTAATCATAGGAAACATATGTAAGATGAATGCATGGGTGCACTTAGGATTTTCATATCTTTTCATTCATCTTTAAAAACTCGGTTTATGCATTAAAGTTACATTTCCATAAAAACCCAAGTTTTATCAAATGAACCTTGGGAAAATCCTTTCAAAATTGGCATATTAATTTACCTAAAGACCTTGCCTAAGTGTTAGAAGAGAAAATAATAGAAAAGATAGGTTTTTGGGTAAAAAAAGGTGAACCGGTCAAGGCACTGGTTGACCGGCTCAATTGGCTAGGGTATCGACCGACCAGTTACACCTTCTTGGTTGACATTCGATCGAGAGATGAAAAAAAATCTTCTTTCTTCCAGTAGCCTTACAGTCCCAGTCGAGGTATATGCCTTCCTGGTCGAGGTCTGGTCGATGTTCGGTTGAGGACCAGTCGAGGCCTAACATCCACCTGTCATGCATTTATTGCCCAATAGCTAGTCAACCAGTCGACTCCCAACTCGATTAGTTGAGGTTGCTTTTTGGCATTTTTTGCTCCTGAGGCTAGAAATCTATAAGTTGAGAGCTCAACTTCATTTATGAGTAAGAGAACACTTGCATTTATTTGTTTACCTACTTGTTCTTGCCTAAAAGCTCTCACGGTTTCTTTGGTGCATTAAACCTCCACTTGCATATTTCTTATTGCACCCTTGTGATTCATCCTAGCATTTGAGTTGTGTTTGAGCCCTTGTTGAGCTAGGTTGAGATATTTGCATTTTTTATTTGAGTCTTAGAACCTTCAAGTGAGTAGAGACTTGAAGAGATTGTGTAAGAGCCCATTGGAGCTAGAATCCAAGTGTAAAGGTGTTAGAAGCTTGGTTGAAGCTTCAAGTATAGTGGAATCCTCACACGGTTACGAGCTTGAGGAGAGTGGACGTAGGTAAGGGGTGCCGAACCACTATAAAATTTGAGTTTACTTCCTCTAACCTTATCTCTTTATATTTATGCTTTCTTTGCTTGAATTTGTTGTGTTTGAAAAAGATTTTTTAAAACCCAATTCATCCCCCTCTTGGGTGTTTTCTCTATAAAGATTAGCCTTTATTTTCTCATATGATAATAGTAAGGCGGTGACATAGTCTAAAAAAAATAAAGTACCACTAGGAGAGAAAACACATAGAGAGGAAATACTAC
This sequence comes from Vitis rotundifolia, assembly GCA_030254885.1. Taxonomy (NCBI): domain Eukaryota; kingdom Viridiplantae; phylum Streptophyta; class Magnoliopsida; order Vitales; family Vitaceae; genus Vitis; species Vitis rotundifolia. Next base: position 16,264,292 of record CM058160.1, read on the forward strand.
TAGAATTAGTGAGATAGTATAGAGATGTGATGTGATTATGGAGTAGATTCTTTTTACAGTGCCTAGTTTGCTTTTGGGCTAGTGGGAGTTTGTTGGGATTGAGCCCCTAAAAGCAAGATATAATGTAACAAAGTCAAATTTAATTGTACCCTTACTATCCCTTTTATGCATTGACATTGATTTGAGCATTTAACCCATATCTCTTACATTGTACATGGCTTGGGTGCATTTAGAGTTACATAGAAGATATAAGTCATGAGTTCTTTATAAGTAGATAAGTTGTCCATAGTCAGTTCATGGATTTGGGAAATCTAATAAAAACTGTAGTGTACCACCTCCTAATTAGAGGGATGGTTTGTCTTGACAATTTGAGATGAGTTTCCCATGGTGAGTGTACTAGTGTATGTGACGCACACTAGATAAGACCTATGGTGAATCATGACTCAAGGCTATCAATTTTCATGATTCGCTAAGTTACTATGTTGTATGAACTCTTAACCTTGAGAGGATATTGAGCCAATAGGAGACTTTGACCTATAGATGAGACCCTAGAGATGCCATATATCCTTATGGATTGGGTTAATGTTGATGAAGGCTGGTGGCAGCAAGTATTCTCAATAGAGGCATCATGATATCATATGGGATTGAGACAATGTGTCCCCTTGAGTTATCCAAAGGAAATGTAATCATGAAATTTGTGGCTGCAATAATTCCTTTAGTGGAATTTGACATATGCTCCTTGAAGGTAGAGCATGTTAGTTGAACATATAATAAGTGGAATCTATAACTTAAGGAACCTTGTTAGATTACATATATCAGTTCATGGGGAGTATGCATGTAGTGGATAGTACGTTATAGACCTAAACTTTGTCTTGTTGTTATTTACATAAGGTATTGGAGTGTATTTTATTCTCTTTAGTGGAATGTTGAATCAACTTCAAAATTAGATTTCGAGGGAGCTAATAACCCTATGGGTCCCAATGGTCCCCGTTTTGAGATCATCTACCATGATGACATGGTTTATGAAGGCTAGATTAGCTCTTAGTTCACTATTGTGCATAAGGGCGTTTTGGTAATTACATAAGGTTGCATAGGGGATAAGAAACAAGTTCTCTAGATCAAGCTAATTGATTAATTAGATGACCTTGTGTAGTTAATTAATCAATTAGGACCCAGTTTGAGCTAGATTAAGTAACCTCAGCCTTGATGGGCTCAAGTCACTTGAGCCAAATAAGGGAACCTGTAAATAATCTTTAGGGCTTAGGGTTTCCATCACTTTTCGGTGTAAAAGCTGTGTTCCACCTCCATAAAGAGAGAGTGTAGGATTTCTCTCTTCCAAAGTCGACACTTTGAAGTGCCAAGATTGTGGTTCGATTCATTAGGCGGAAGATCTTGGGTGTACCAAACCTCCAAACTCTTCAGGCTTCATATTCATTAGATGGATTTTGATATAGGAACATCTAAATCCAATTTTGAGTTTCAAATCTCTAGATCTTTATTCTAAAATGGCTTTGAAGCCATTCTTTTCCATTGTGTTAGATCTAGAGATCCTTAGAAATAGATGCGTACACCCTAGAAGGTCCAAGGCAAGGGAACGGAGTAATCTATAGTTCCCAACATAAAGCACAAAGTCCTTTAGGCTTTTCTCTTTAAGAAAATGACTTCTATGGCTAAGGATAGTTAAAGGACAAGAAATATGAGAGAAATTTTATTTTAACACAAGCATTCCAATTTAAGAAATAAATAACAAATTTGGAAAATCTCATGACAAAGAATTTATTTTGAGAATGGTTACCAAAATGGTTCTCATTGTGTTTATTTGGTAAATTTTAATGAAATAAATTATTATGAAAATTGTATAATATTTATTAAATCGAAAAGGTGTAGGAATAAGGAAAGTTATTTTATGAGGAATTTTGAATATAAAAACTAAAGTTCCTTTACTTGGATAAGGTGCTATCAAAGTTTCAAAATCTTATAAATCGAAAGTTTCCTTATTACACTAGAATTTCTAATTTGGAAAATAAATATCTTTTGAAATATAATGTATCATTAAAGGTTATTACCAAAAGGTTTAGTAATTTGATGGAAATATATGTATTGAAAATATTTGCTAGATAAAATATTTATTAATTGGAATTGTGTGAAGAATGAGAATTTTTATGAAAGTAGATTTTAAATTTTGAAATTAAAGATTTTATCAAAATTTATTTTTCGATAAAATGGCATCATGGAAATTTTAAATTTTTTATATTGACAATTTTCTATCATACTAGGTTTTCAATTAAGAAATAAATATTTTTAGAATTTCTCAAAAAAGATAATTTATTCATCAAGATATACCACTAGACAAAATGTTTATATATATACATACACATACATACATATAATATATATATATATATATATATATATATATATATATATATATATATATATATATTATGTATGTATGTGTATGTATATATATATGTATATATTTATATATGTATATAATTATTCATCTAGGTATACCACTAGACCGAATGCCTATTGTTAATGATTATCATATTCAAATATGATTAATTTGGCAAAGGACGTACTTTTTCATTTACTTTCTTTATATATACACTATAACTCATTTTTATAGAGCTAGAGCGCCAACATATATACTAGAAAAGATGTCATCATAAAATATCAAATCACTTTCAAATATGCTATTAAATAGCCCAGAGAGAGATCTATGTGCTCAGATTTGAGTACTATAATTGGTTCGGTTGAATGAATAGAATTCGAGGAGGTTGGTACGACATTGAAAGCTACTCCACTTTGTTTAAGATAACTAGAACTCCTAATGCCTAAAGGAGAACTTCCAATGGTTGGAAAAGACTCTTACCATTACTTCATAAGGAACTCACTAGCACACTTGCTCTAATGAATGTAATGTGTGTATGTATATATACATACATATATATGTATGTATGTATGTATGTATATTATTATTCATCCAAGTATACCACTAGACCAAATGCCTATTGTTAATAATTATCATATTCAAATATGATTAATTTGGCAAAGGACTTTTTAATTTACTTTTTTTTACATATATATATATATATATATATATATATATATACACCTAATTTTTATAGAGCTAGGGCGCCAACATATATAGTAGAAAAGATGTCATCATAAGATATCAAATCCCTTTCAAAATTAGATAGGCCTAGAGAGAGATCTATGCACTCATATCTGAGTATTGCAATTGGTTCGACTGAATGAATAGAATCTAAGGAGGCTAGTATGACATCGAAAGCTACTCCACCTTGATTAAGATAACTAGAACTCCTAATGTCTAAAGGAGAACTTCCAATGGTTGGAAGAGACTCGAACCTTCACTTCATAAGGAACTCACTAGCACACTCGCACTAATGAATGTAACGTGCCCTTACCTTCCTTGAAAAATCCACTACGATTGTAAGAGACTTAAGGGTGAAATCCATTTTTCCTATTGTTCGAGTGATTGTTGCCTTGGAAGATAATCCTGGCAAGCCTCGCATTGAAGCAAGTTTTATAATTGGATCATAAGCATAGACATTGGAAGGCGATGGAACTGAACCATATAAGTTTTATTTATTTTTTCATATATTTTTTTTTTGTTTCAAGGAAGGGCATATATATTGAATTTTAGGAACATAAATAAATCAAGTTGTTTTGAAGGAAGAGTTATAGAAATTGCACTTATGGAACATTATAAGGGAGAGTAGCAAATAGGTATGAATTTTATTGCATATTATTGTTTTTTGGCTCACATATTTGTGTTGGGACCTACTAGTATAGAAACCAATATTAACGCATAGAACCATGCCTACAAGGGTTCATTGGAGTGATGGAAGAGCTTTAGTTAAATTGTATTAATGATCCTAGCATCTAACTATTGAAGCATGGTCCAACATTACTTTTTCCTTTTCTTTTCCCTTTCTTCTTCATCTTTTCTTTTTTTATTTTTTATTTTTTACCTTTTTTTTCTTTTTTTTTCTTCTAATAAAAGATATCGTAGGGAGTTACTTTCCCTTGAGAGTTCCTCTTATGGGATGCTTCAAAGTTAAAGAAAGTCATTTTTTGCAACACATTCAACTTTCTCATTGATGTATTTGATTTTGTTGCAATGGTGTTGAAAGATGAGGGAGGGGGGGGGGGGGGGGGGGGGGTGAGGTGCTAAGCCCTAGGGTTGTGAAAATAGAGAAATCTGCACACTAACCCAAGATCCAAGCAAACTTGCTTAGCTTCTAAAAAGAAAAAACTAAAATCTTTCGAGTCGGTATGCCCTCAAAATCATGATAATAAAATTAGGCAATACTTTTTTTTAGGAGCATGATTCTTGGACTATTTCAAATCCTTGAGCATGATTTTGAAATTGCAACAAGGAATTCAAATGATAGCGAAATGCCTCATCTAGCTTGTGCTGAGTATTTTATATGTCCAATTCTTTATACTGTTCAATATCAACTCTCTATTTTATCATAAAGAAGTTTACTTATTTATGTCTCAGCTAAGTTTTTTGGTTTGGTGTTCTAGCTAGCTTCTAAAAATTCTCAAATCTAATATTTGAATGTAGTGCTTCTTGTTGTCTTGTTAAAAATTAAAACAAAATTTTAAAACTCTTGAAATTTAGTATAAAAAAAGTATAGGAGTTTGTTTAATTCTTAAAATATTGAAATTTCTTGACATGATCTTAGAAATTTGTGAAATTTAAATACATACATTTCATTTGTGCAGTTGTTTTCGACATGTTTGTCTATTGTAATTTGTTACCATCTCAATTTATATCTTGTAGGTTGAACATTCAAAGAGTGAGTTGTGTTCTTATATGGTCTGTGCTTATGCACTTTCTAGAAAAAGGATGTAGAACTAGATGCAGTAAAGGACTTTGAACAACTCCCTGCTCAATAAGAAGCTGTAAACATATATGTTTCGGTTGCCTATTTCTTATCAATATTTAGACTCACATAAAAGTTAAGTAAATTTCTAATTAGCTATTTATCACATTTATTATATTATTTTAAGAGGTTGGAAAAAAAATCGTAGATGGTATTTTTGTGTAAAGAGTATATGAAATTAAGTTATTAATAATGATTTAATTCCTGGTATATGTTGTACGAAATTTATGTAGAAAATTCTGATAACACCATAATGAGATCTCAAGATAGCCCAAAAATCCTAAAACCTGTGCATTACAGATGATGATACTTGGGTAAAGCATCAAGGTTGTAGTAACTATACAACAATTAGTTTTTTTTTTTTTCCTTGGTGCTTTCATTGAGCATTGACAATATGACTTAGAAAAAAAAAAATTTATTCATATAATAACTCTCAAAGACCGCTAAGGTCCAGAATCAATGATGTTTGTTTTAGATGACACTTTAAGGCTATGTTTGGTTCTCGGAAAATTTGAGGAAAAATGCAAAGGAAAAAAATAAAGAGGAAAGGTAAAAAGAAAGAAAAAGTGAAGGAAAATAAAAAATAGAATTAAAAATGATAAATTATTTTTATTTACTACTTCATACTCATTTTATTTATTTTAACTCATCAATATAAAGATTAAATAATTTTAAAATGCATAAATTTTTAACTAATTTTAATTTTATTTAATTTTCTTTAAAATATTTTATAGGACAACCAAACATGAGAAAATTATTTTCTTTCATATTTTTTTTCTTTCCTTTGTACTTTCTGGAAACTAAATATAACCTAAAGGAACTCTTATATCTTTCGTCACGCGTAAAAAACATCATCTTTTTCACTTTCTTTTTCCTTCTAATGAGTATTGGTATTAAAGAAAATGGAATCATCTCCTATATCAAATACAACTAAAGCAATTGGGATGATTTGATTTCGTATTTGGTCTCTACTTTCGTGCAACTTTTTTACACAATTTCTGACAGCTCTGATCACTGGACAATACTTAACCTAATGATGTAATTGCACCATAGAATACAAATAGAATACTTTTCCCTAATATCAGATATCAGGAATGATTACTCACCTGGCGGTCACCTACCTGCATACCTGAGGAGTTTGATTGGGTAACTTTAATAAGCATTTCAACTGAAAACAATATAAAAATAATGAAGAAAAGCACATGTGCAAGCAGTTATGGTACATCACTAGCTGATTCTTCTCTCTCCAACACCATTGCAGATTGTGTCATTTTCCAATATCATCTTTTATTAATCTTCGAGTTCTGTGTTTTATAAATAAAAAGATGCAATGCAAGTACACTTGATGGGCTGTAAACTAAGATATTTATGCTTGTAAGTGGCCTAATTTTTAAACCTAGTTAACACAGTTGAGATACTTCTTCTGTCAAATTATAATATATCTTTCCTTCCACAAGTAGCAAACCCATGTGGCTATATTGAGATGTCATGCTATAGTTTATTAGTTGATATTGAAGATGCCGCGCTTTCTGCGGATTGATGTTGTGTCATCTTCATGACAGCAAGCTCCAAATATGACCTGGCTTGAAGGTCACTTTCTCCTTGGAATCTATTTGTTAGTGCAGAATTAGATTTCTTATTTGGATTATTCTTTTTGTTCTTTTCATGGAACATTTTCTATACGTACACTCTCAGTATAAGTTAATTCCAGCCTAGTGTGGCCCAAAAAAACTGCAGGCCAAGTTGGAGAATGAAAATAGATCCAGGGATTAATCAACTTGATATGTAAATAATATTTTTCTTGTTAGGAACTAAAGAGTACTTCAGGTGTGTCCATCTTATGTCAAGTTATTGTGTACAAATCTCTCTTAAGGTTAATCTCGAGTGAATATTAACTTACAATAGGATGAAGATGAATGAAAAGGTATGCTAATATGGACTATTGAAGACTAGTTATAGGTAAGTTATATGAAATTATTATAAAAATAATGAAATTATGTTGGTGATTCAAGAATCCTATGAAGTTTGAAACTTTTCATAAATCTATTACATTCAATATCTCCAATTTCTTTTTGTAACATTCCTATTAACATATGACATATTTTCAATTCCCATTATTTTCTCTTGTAACCACAAATTCAATAACTTATCCACAATTGAGTTGCATTTAGACTAGCATTTAGTAGAAAAACTTTACCATTAAGAATGAGCCTTTTTTTAATGCTCTCCCTCTATATATGTTTCACCGGGATGTACTAGTGCATGTCTATAATGAACCATGATCTCCACTTAGCCTAAGCACATGCACCCATGAATTAAGAAAAATATTTGGAGGTTTTACTTTTCATAAAATCTTAAATCAAAATAACTTATGAAAGTATTTGGTTAGAGAACTTGCAATCATCCAATGTATGGCATTTCAGGTGGCCTCCACTAGCATGTGCAATGACGGCTAATTGAATTTTTCATGTGTTTAGAGACGGATTATTCCATAAAGAGCCTCTTTCCATGGAACTAAAACATGGGATCCTCTTAACTTTGCCTTAATCCTCTACCCTTTAAGTTCAATATAGTACTAATAAAAGAGTAAAGCATGCGCACTTAATCTTTAGTCTATTTATGCTTACTAAGTGCAGTTATCCATTGGGGAAGTTCCACTAGCCCCCTTCTCTAAATTAGTTTATCCATGCACACAACATAAAGTCTTGTTTAGACTTTGTATGACATTGAGAATCTCATGCTAGTACTACTTGATGAGCACATCTCAGTCACTCTTGTCCATGCAACATTTGTTCTCTAACTTTCATCCATCACACCACAGAAACCCTAGTTTTTGGCTCACACCATCCTTAAAAATGGATCCCTAGGTATTCCAAATCTTCACTATATATAGTCTGATTAGTGGTAATGAAATCTGCTCATCTCAACACCAGGACCAGAAAATCACAATGTCATCACCCTTCACCATTGCCACTTTTTCCCTCTTGTTTTTACTCACTGCATTAAGCGATGCTAATCACTCCCTTGCAAAAAAGCAGAGAAACCCTAATTCACTGGTTCTAGGCCTGACTCATTCAAGGGCCTTTTATCCCTCTATGAAAATCTCTGATAATGGTTTGACAAAGAAACCATCAGAGATGATAGACATGATGGAGCCACTGAGAGAAGTTAGAGATGGTTATCTAATATCTCTAAATTTAGGGACGCCTCCGAAAGTCATCCAAGTGTATATGGACACTGGGAGTGACCTGACTTGGGTTCCTTGTGGGAACCTATCTTTCGATTGCATGGATTGTGATGACTATAGGAATAATAAGCTAATGTCTACCTATTCTCCTTCTTATTCCTCTTCATCCCTTAGAGACCTTTGTGTTAGCCCCCTCTGCAGTGATGTCCATAGCTCCGATAACTCTTATGATCCATGCGCTGTAGCTGGATGCTCATTAAGTACTCTTGTCAAAGGCACATGTCCTCGACCATGCCCATCATTTGCTTACACTTATGGTGCTGGAGGGGTCGTCATTGGAACACTCACTAGGGACACCCTTATGACTCATGGGAGTAGCCCTAGCTTTACACGGGAGGTTCCAAATTTTTGTTTTGGTTGTGTTGGGTCCACTTACAGGGAGCCAATTGGAATTGCAGGGTTTGGCAGGGGTGTACTTTCTCTCCCTTCACAACTAGGGTTTCTTCAGAAGGGCTTCTCTCACTGCTTCTTGGGGTTCAAGTTTGCAAACAACCCCAATATTTCAAGCCCATTAGTCATAGGAGACCTTGCAATTGCTTCCAATGACCATTTGCAGTTCACTCCACTGCTGAAGAATCCCATGTACCCTAACTACTACTATATTGGTCTAGAGGCTATAACGGTGGGCAATGCCACTGCGATTCAGGTGCCTTCAAGCCTGAGGGAGTTTGATTCACATGGCAATGGGGGTATGATAATTGACTCAGGAACTACTTATACTCACCTACCTGGGCCTTTCTACACACAACTTCTCTCGATGCTCCAATCAATAATAACGTACCCCCAAGCCCAGGAACAAGAGGCACGAACTGGTTTTGATCTTTGCTATAGAATCCCATGTCCAAACAATGTTATTACAGATCATGATCATCTTCTTCCTTCAATCACCTTCCATTTCTCCAACAATGTTAGTCTTGTTTTGCCCCAAGGGAACCATTTCTATGCCATGGGAGCTCCAACCAACTCCACTGTGGTGAAATGCCTGTTGCTCCAAAACATGGAGGATAGCGACTCTGGACCAGCTGGGGTGTTTGGGAGCTTCCAACAGCAGAATGTGAAGGTTGTGTATGACTTGGAGAAGGAGAGAATTGGTTTCCAACCAATGGACTGTGCTTCTGCTGTGGCTTCTCAAGGAATTATACGCAAAACATAATTTCTTTTCCGAACGGTGGTTCATGGTGGTTCTTGCTGTTACTACATAGTGCGTTTTTGGGATCAATGATCTACTGAAAAAGTGCACACAGCATCTACTCATGGCAGTTCTTTGGGCTTCAATAATGTCTTTCTTTCTATCTTGTCTAATCTAGCAGTTCTTTGGGCTTTAATAATGTCTTTCTTTCTATCTGGTCTAATCTTTGATGAACTTGGTTTGCAGTAGGGTTTTGTTTCTTTATGGAACTTGATGACTTTCGTCATGTTTGGTTTTGGATTATGAAGAAAGTGAGTTGGATGTATTCTTCCTCTTAATGTTCTTATTTGCGGCTTCTACTTCCTCATTAGTTTGTGGCCTATATGCAGACGATTTGTGATGCTAGATACCATATCTTTATAACAAAATGTCAACCTCAACTCTAAGGTATACTCCTTTATTTGAAATCAACTCATGAGAAACCCCATATTGACAACTGATATGTGACCTGATAAAACTAGCAACTCTAGTTGTTGTCAATCTCACATAAGAGGCAGCCTCCATCCACTTAGTGAAGTAATCAATGGCAACTAGGATGAACTCATGACCACTGAAAGATTGTGGCGAGGTCTTCCCAATAATATCAATACCCCAAACTAAGGATGGTCATGACAAAGTCAAAGCATGCAACTTTGATGGCAGCACATGAATAAGATCACCATGCATTTGACACTTTAGGCATCTCTGAATGAACTAGTAGCAATCTATCTTCATAGTCAACCAGAAATAACTAGTACTCATTGTTAGGAGTATGAGTCTTCATTGTATGTTGGTAATTTTGTTTCATTCTATTTTTGGCCTATGAATATTTTTAGATAGTGACTTACTCTCCATTAAGGATCCAAGGTTATTGTTCGTCCAATCAAAAAATCACAGGTATGTCTAAGAAGGTTTGACTTATGGCAAATTAGGTAATCAAAGGGAATAAAATGGATCAATATATTTTTTTAATGGATAAAAAGGTTTGTTAAAGGCAAGTTAGTTTATTTTATTTTTATTAATAAGGTAGTGTTGCATTGGAAGTTTTAAAAATTGAGCCAAAATCTGTTAATTAATTTTTAACAACTTTGAGATTTTATTTTTTACAAAATTATTTTCTTAATTAATTTTTAGAAAGTTGATATTTTATTTTTTAAGAAAACTCTTTTCTTAATTAATTTTCATAAAATTGATCTTTTATTTTTAAGAAAATTATTTTCTTATTTAATATTTAGAAAGTTGATATTTTTTTTAAGAAAATTATTTTCTTAATAATTTTTAGAAATTTGATATATTTTTTTTAAGAAAATTATTTTTTTAATTAATATTTACAAAGTTGAGATTTTATTCCATTTCCAATCCTCTTAGCTTTTAGGCCTTTATTTAAACCCTCTCTTAACTCATTTTAAGGTTGGACATTATTGAAAGAGACTCAACCAAACTTGCCCTACCATCCCCAATCTCTCAAGAAAGATTCAAATATTGAATCTTGGATTGTTGGAAGACCTACATCCCTTCAACGAAGTCGAAGAGTATTCACTAGAGCAATTGGAGAATGCTACATTATGGATGTGGATCAAGTTGTAGGTACCGGAAAGTAAGTCTTTAGGTTAAAGCAATCAGATAAATTTGTGTAACTTGATCTCATATAGTGGATTTAGTTTAGAAGTCTTAGACCCTATGGTTTTTTATCTCCACAATTAGTGTGAGGGTTTTCCACTAAAAACTCTACTCCCTAGAGCAATTGCATACTAATTTACTTTTTTTGAATATTTTAGATATTCTATTAATCCTTGATATCATGTAGGTTTAATTACATTCAAAACTCTACTCCCTATTTAAATTTAGTTATTAATTCTTAATCCTTATATTATAATTTTTAATTACACCCATTTACCCCTTCTTTAGATGTTACCCCACTGGACCATAGTTTTTCAATTAGTATTAGAGTGGGATAAAAATCAATTTTTTTTTTTTAATCCTGCAAGTCCAATATGGAACAACCAAGAATTTTGGGCTCCTCTAAATAGTCCATCATATTTGATAGAAGTAACTATCCCCATTAGAAAGCTCGAGTGAAATTTTTCTTAAAATGCAAGGTGAACCTAGGCACATGATAGGTGATAAGTCCTTTTTCACTTCATTTAAGGACTACAATGGTGGTATAGTCACCTTTGAAGATGGAAGCTTAGCTTATGTGAAAGATTAGGGAAGTATATCCAACCCTGGTTGCCCTAAGTTAGATGAAGTTCTTTATGTGGCTTAGCTTAGAACAAACTAAATTCGATTTCCTTGTCCATGACCGAAGTTGAATACATTGTTGTAGGAAGTTGTTATACACAAGTCTTATGGATGAAACAAATGCTAAAAGACTATGGAATTGAGCAAAGGACCATGAACATACATTGTGACAACTCTAGTGCTTTCAATATTTCCAAAAACCTTGTTATTCATTCTCATACTAAGCATATTGAAATACATCATCACTTCATCCAGGACTTAGTTGAAGATAAGATAGTTTCTCTAAAGTTTGAACTACGGAATATCAATTGGTAGATATCTTTACCAAGCCTTTGGATTCTCTTAGGTTTGATTTCCTTAGGAAATCCTTAGCCATATGCCTAATTGATTGATTTTCACTATGTTAGGCATTCAAAGGTTTAATCTTTATTATGTTCATTCTTTATTCCTTTGGCCTTTTTTAATTATTCTTTGGGCATATGATGATTGTTTATTTACTTACCTTATTAGCATGATTAGTAAAATCTCAAATTTTTTATCTGGAGAAATATACTAAATCTATTGATTTAATGTTGATTTTCCTTAGATATTTGTTAATCACTTTTGAAATATATGATTTTTGATAATTAAATATCTTTGTATAGTGGAAAATTAACCTTAGTTCCAATTTGTGATTGATTAAGACAGAGACTTCTTAAGTTTAACTTATAAAATAGATTTTGATTTATTTTGAAGGATCTATTATCATGCCTGAATCTTATTATCCAAATACCTTGTTTGACTAAGATCATTATTATTGTTTCCCAAAGTGAGTCAGTATAAAATTTTGAATCCTTGCCTAAATCAACTCCTATATTCTATCCAAGATTCATCTCCATATGCTTCTCACTTGCAACATTTAGAAAAACCCCCAAAGTGGATACAGAGACAACCATGAATAAAAAATAAAAATAAAAAAATAAATAAATGAAACACATGAAATCTTAGTGTATAATGCCTCCACTTTTGAAATTGATCAACGGTGTCATGTTAAACAGAAATCCAAAAATCTTAAAACAAATTAATTGGATGTGTACTTAATTTTACCAAAGGCATGGCTTAGATTTCTTCTAAGAGATCAATTTCAAAATATAGAATTAGACAATAAGTTGTTTTTCCTTGAGCATCAATACTACATCGAGCGCTCAAGTGCTTCTTCCAACACTCAAGCACGATCTTTTTATGCTCCTAGCACTTCATTTTTTTTTCTCTATTTATTGCTAGTCTTTGTTAGGTCTAGATGTGTATTCAATATTGCATATCTTTTGTTGTATCCAAAACCTTTGCTTATATATTATCTATATAGCTCTCTTTTGTGTCATGCTTATATTACTTTTTCATTTTTGTGACAAAAAGAGGGAGAATAAAACTTTTGTTAAGAATGGGAAGAATTTATAGAAGAGGAGAAATTTTCCACTTAGGAGAGGGAGGGGGGGGAGGGGAGAGAATTCTTTTAATTTTTTGTTTAATTTTGGGGGAAACCAAGTAATCTGATGATTACATGCTTTAAAAGTTTGAAAGAGATACCTGACATGGATGTTTCCTGCAAAATATTTCTTTTTGATTTGTCAAACTCTCTTAAACTATTCTATACAATAGAAGCTTATTCTCATGGTCTTCCTTATGAATATTCTAATTGGTGAAATCACCATGTGTTTTTATTTTTGATCAACTACAGCTTGTAAAGCTTCTCCAAGACTCAGTTGAATTGCATGTAATCATGTGTGTCCATATGGACATTGCACATTAGTATCCTTATAAGACTGTGTTTCTCCTTCAACCTTTTGCAATGCATCAAACAAAACCTCCCACTATCTTTTTTTGCTTCTTTGACTTTATTTTTTATCACACACATTGTTTTACCTTGGGTATAGTTTTTTCTAAGTGTGTAGGTCACAGGATTAGGAGATAAGTACTACAAGATGATGTAATGCTTTCCCTTGAATTCTTTTTAGTTGAGCGTACTTGAGTGTCATGAAAACTCCATTATGAGAGTTTGGGAGGGTTTATGTAACGATGTTTTGTCACAAAATTGCTAAATGGGGAGATTGTTAGGATAATGAGTCTTCATTGTATGTTGACAATTTTGTTCCATTCTATTTTTGGCCTAGGAATCTTTTTAGATAGTGACTTACTCTTTATTAAAGATTTAAGGTCAACAACTTTGGGACTTTATTTTTAAGAAAATTAATTTTTAGAAAGTTGGTATTTTATTTTTTAAGAATTTTTTTTTTCTTAATTAGTTTTTAGAAAAATGATATTTTATTTATTAAGAATTTTTTTTTGTTAATTAACATTTAGAAAGTTGATATTTTATTTTCAAGAAAATTATTTTCTTAATTAATTTTTAGAAAGTTGATATTTTTTTATAAGAAAATTATTTTCTTAATTAATCTTTAGAAAGTTGAGATTTTATTCCATTTCCAACTCTCTAGGCTTTTAGGCCTTTACATAAATCATCTTTTTACCTATTTTAGTGTTGGACATTATTAAGAGAGACTCAACCTAACTTGCCTTATCATTCCCAATATATCAAGAATGATTCAAAGATTGAATCTTAGGTTGTTGAAAAACTTGCATCAACGAGGCTAGGGGAGTATTCACTGGAGTAATTGGTCATTGTTACGTTGCGTACGTGGATCAAGTTGTAAGTACTAGAGAGTAAGTCTTTAAGGTAAAACAACTAAGTAAATCTATATAACCTAATATCATATAGTGGATTTAGATTAGAGGTCTTAGACCGTGTGGTGTTTTATCTCCACAGTTAATGTGAGGCTTTTCCATGTAAAATTTCTTAAGTCCCTTGTATGCTTGTTTACTTTCTTGAATATTTTGGATATTATATTAATCCTTGATATCTTACAGGTTTAATTAAGTTAAAAACTCTACCCCCTATTTAAATTGGGTTAGTAATTCTTAATCCTTATATTATAATTTTTAATTACACCCATTCACCCCCTCCTTGGGTGTTACCCTACTAGAACGCAATTTTTCACTCATAATCTTATGAGCTAACATGTATCCTCCTGCATGCGATCCATAAACTCGTATTGAAATTGAGCCCATAAAAGTAAGACATAATGTAACAAAGTCATATTTGACTATCCCATTACTATCATTTTTATGCATTGAGATTGATTTGAGTATTCAACCCATATATTTTACATTGTACATGACTTAGGTGCATTAAGAGTTGCACAGAGGATACAAGTCATGGGTTCCTTATAAGTAGATAAGTTGTTAACAGTCAGTTCATAGATTTTGGGCAATCCAATAGAGACAATAGTACACTACTTCCTAATTTGAGGGATCCAAGGATTGATGTAGCTCTCTTTGTCTAAAAATATTTATTTAATTTTTTTTTTATTAAAAATATTTTTAAAATAAGGAAAATTAGAGAAAATTAGTTTAAATAATTTTAAAAGTTGGCTTTCATTAGGGAAAATCATTTGCAACATGAATCCATGGATTAATACAACAATCTTTCTAAGAATTATATAAAAAAATAATTTTACTGAAATTAATAATAATAAATATCAAAATAGCTAAAAAATCGAACAATAGCCTTTGGGTGAAAGTATGCTATAATTGGATCATAATGAAGCCTATGAAGTGGTCAAAAAGAGTACAAACAGCTCCTAGCTCATGTATAGCATTCCATGACTAAGATTAGACCATAATTTAGAACCTTGTCAAGGCATCAGGGTCAAAAGCCAAATTGGGCATGGGTGGTGGTAGCAAGTTTCATGGTGCGGGTTGTGGCACTTATCATAGCATAAGCCTTGGCACACATCATGGCATGGGTCACGTGTCTTAGCACAACCTCTAGCACCATGCCATAGGTCATTGCAAGCATCATGGCACAGATCACGTGTCTTAGCTCAAGTTATGACACCATGGCATGGGGGTCATGGCACGCATCATGGCATAGGTCATGTGTCCTGGCACAACCTTTAGCACCCTACCATGGGTCATTACAAGCATTGTGGCATGGACGGTGGCATGTGCATGTGTTTTGACTCGGGTCATGGCACACATCATGACATGGGCAGTGACACGCGTCACGTGTCTTGGCATGCATCATGGCATGGACAATGGCATGCATCATGAGTCTTGGCACAGGCCATGGTATCATGCCAGGGACTGTGGCAGGCGTCATGGCATGAATGACGGCACGCATCAAGTGTCTTAGCTTGGGCTGTGGCACTATGCCAAGGGCTGTGGCACTATGCCAAGGTCCATGGCACATGTCATGGCAAGGGTGACAACACATTTCATTTGTCTTGCCATGAGCCATGGTACCATGGCATGGGGGTCGTGGTGTTGGGAACCCTAGATTACTCCATTCCCATGCCTTGAATCTCATAGGGTGCATCCATCTATTCTTAGGGCTCTTTAGATCTAACGCAATGGAAAATAAAGGCTTCAAAAACCATTATAGGATAAAATTCTAGAGAAAAAATGCTCATACATAGCTCCAAGGAGCATATGTCAAATCCCACTAAAGGAATTATACTATGACCACAAATTTAATGATCACATGTCCTTTGGATTACCCAAGGGGACACACTATCTCAATCTCATGACACATCATGGTGCCTTTATTGAGAAAACTTGTTGCCACTAGCCTCCATCAACAGTGACCCAATCCATTGGGATATATGACCACTTTAGGCACAGTCTCAATATCCTCTCAAGGTTCACTACTACAAAAAATGAAAATGATGACACTCACTTCCTTGGTGCTTTAAAAAAAGCGACATGATTTAGTTTGATGCGTACCATCATTGGCGCTTGTTTACTATGACGCTTTTAGAAGCGTCATTGAACGACATGGGTTTAGAAACTTTGGTGCTTATTTTTAAGCGTCGTCATTAAATCTATTTTTTTGGCATCCTTAACACTTCTGAAAAATGCCATTTTCTTTCATGATATATAAATGCCTAAATTTTCACTCCCTCCAAATGATTTCACATCCACCAAAAGTATATGCTTTCACACCACACCGATTGTGAGTGTAAAAAACTCTAAGCCTTCAGTACTTTTTATCAATTTTCAAACAATGTTTAGGTCTTCTATGATCTCACATCATCAACAACAACAACATCAAGACCCACAAGCAATGAAATTTCACAAATTTGAGTGGTTCTTGAAATCAGAAGTGAGACAGGAGATGATTGAGGAGTAGTTTTCGGCCTTCTCCTCTATAAAATAGCCAAGAGCGAATCAAGATCTATGTTTTGTTGGGAAGATTTGGTGTGGTGTTCATTTGTATCGTGCTTGAATAACTGGTGCAGGATGAGGGAATGTAGTCGGGAGCAGAGGATCACCAGAGGGAAGAGAAGATTCCAATGGGTTTCTTCTTATTCCAATTTAAACCCTAATTTTTTTTTCTCCTTTCATCTAACCTTGGTCTAGTCTTGTGTCCTCTCAAGAAGTAAGAAAAGTTCTTAGTAGATCTTGGTTTTTTAACATCAAAGTTAGGTCAATTAATTTTTTTCTTCGTATTATGTTAAACTCTATTTAAGAATCATATATCTATAAAAATTATCTACTGCTCTTACTGTCGGAGATTGAAGTTGACTCTGGCCCAATTGGTGTCTCAGCTGATTCACGTCAGCTGGTGCTCCTTGATTGAGGGAATAATCAACAAAATTTATAACCTATATCACCATGCATTGGGTTAGCTTTTAGCTAATGTAGCATAGTGGCTCTAGGATCGTTCACTGGGAAGGGTTTTCAACTCACAACTGATACCACTTCTTAGCTAATTTGGTGCTTTTTCATTTCAAGGTTAGCTAAAGAAGAAAACACAAACTTTGGTTGTAGAATGTTTAGTTTCAAGTTAACTAAAAGAAAAGTGATGAAAATTACTTATGGAGAACAACATTCCTTGGAGGTTCAGGTGCACAGGGGAGGTTCCTCATGCAAAAACAGGGCTCCGGTCACTTGGTTCACCTCCTCGCATTAGAGAATTAACATGTAGTTAATCCTCTAACCGGTTTTGTATAAATGCTACCCTTTAATGGATTTCAGCACTAAATCCTTCTCACTGATGCAACTTGGAATGGCTCGTGCTTCTCACTGGCAGTTGCCATTCAAGGTGATCATTAACCTTGGACTTCCCGTCCCAAGCTCGCAAGAGATAACTAATGGATGTCTCCTTTGGAGTCCAAAAGCTTACCAAGTGTTGGCAATTCAAGAAAATCCCACCTTCAAGTCACCTCCCAGAAGCTCGCAAGAGGTAAACTAGTGCATCTCCACGGACGGAGATCACTTGCCTTACCAAGTGTTGGCTCAGGTGACTTGCAAGGTGTTTGAGGTTAACTAAAAACATAGAAATCATTAATGGGTCACACTTATTCTTCACTAATGGATGAAACCACAAAACTACCCATTCTTGCAATTTGAACCATCCCCGGCCACCTTAGCTCCAAGGAATTAAAAGCTTAGCCACCCATCCTCTGAGGAAACTTCCTCAGAGCTTGTTTGGCTATAAAGAAAATACAAACAAAGTGGGAAGGTAAGGTAGAAAAACTATAAACTTTACTTCCTTCAAAATTATACAAAAGTTGTCTCCCGTTCGATTGTTCTTCAAAGGGAAAATTACAATATATACATGGGGTTATTCACCCTTTTGATCTTGCTTAAAGACTAAGGAATCATGTGATAGGAGGGTTACAAGGAGAGTTTGGGAATTTAGACATCAAATATCTAAAGCAAAAATATCTTAGGATGTCGGTTGCAGCTATCGGGTGGCTTCAGGAGGCATTTCGCAGCCAGCACTGTAGCGCTGCGAAATTTCGCAGCCAAAGGATCAAATTTCGCAGCCCTGCGAAATTCTCCTTCAGCTTGGAGCGATCGGATTCCAATGGCTGTAACTTCTTCATTTGAACTCGGAATCATGCACCGTTTGAAGCATTGGATTCTTGACTTCCTGAGCTTTGAAATGGTATATAGCATGCATGAATTGGACTTCAGGAAGTGCTCCAAAAGTGGCCAAGAAGACTGCAACTGCTCTCCCCTGTTTTGCTTCATGGCAGATTCCTCTTTGCTTCCCTCCTTGCATTCCGGATTTTCTTATGGCAAAGGACTTTAAAGCTTCAAAGCTTTGGTTCTTCTTGTTTCTAAGCTTTCCAAAAGCTTTGCCATGGATTCCAAAGAACTCTCCTCAATCTCGGATTGCTTTGGTGAGCAAAAAGCTATCAAAAACACCAAAACTTTCACATTTTGATTAGAATTGATTGCAAAGGTCCTTAACATGTCAATTGGGTTAAAAGGTGATAACTACTACTCAAAAGTGTTTAAAAGAGTTAATTACAAGGTTACAAAATAGCATTTTTGAGTAGTAATCAGAAGTGTGTAGAATACTTTGTTTGATTTTACGTTTTTTTCTTAAGTAAGTAGTTTTAGGCATTAAATTACATAGGTGTGAATTTTGATTTGAATATTGTATTGGCTTGGGAAATCTTTCCTTCATTGTTTGAACAAGTTGTTGTGGAGCTCGTGCTCTCACTTTTCTTTCTTGATGCCTTTTACTCCCATCTACCATTTCCTTGCTCGGGGTCTCAAACTGAGTCAGAACCTCTAATCCTCTTTTCTGGAGTTTTCTGATCTCTGAATCTCATTCCAAGTTTGCAAATATTGCAAGCACTTCTTAAATTTTAATTCTTTTTATTTTTTTCTTCTTCTAATTTGTTGATTATATATTTATGTTTGATGAATTTGAAGTGGAGTTAAGGAAAGAATTGTGGAGTTCAACTTGTTAATACTAATTTATTTATTTATTTCGAAGTGTTGAGGATGATTTTTATTTTGGCATTAAGGTTTAAATCCAAGCCGTGACATATTTTTTGCTTGCTCACTAAGTGTTCGGTTGATGTTCTTGGTAGTTTTTGCTTTATTTTCTTCTTCAGCATTGTTAAGGCATCTTGTTTTCTTCTTAGTCCATATTCAGTTAGTTGTTTGGCTTGAAGGTCTCAATTTTATATTTTTTTCCTCTTAATATATTTTAGGTTTTGAGTTGTATGAGCTAGTTAACTTGTGTGAATGTATGATGAAATGTTGAAGAACTCTGTTTAGCATCATCGTTCCTGTACGCACAAATTTCGTAAATGGTCCTACAATATTAGCAAAACAATAAAAAAATAATGCGAACAAAATATTTATTAAAATTAAAATTGTTGGGGTACAATCTCAAAAATAATATTCTTTTCACAAAAGAATATTTTCCCTCTGATTCTTTCACTTTGACCACAACTTGAAGAACGACGATAACGTTTTCTTGATTTTGAAGATCAATCGATGGCAAAAAATGGCTTATTCCCTAATGAACTCGTTGAATGGCCAAAAATGCGTGTAGCAATTCTTTTGCCGTTTACTGAACTAGTAGGGAGATTTGATGAAGCCTTTTCTTTTGTTGATGAAGAATTTTTTTTTTTTTTTTATGTACATGCATTTTCATGTGGATGAGGTGAGTCTTGAAGTAATTTTTTTTTTCAAAGAAATATTTTAATACGAAATTTCCTTTTTTTTTTTTTCAAAAAAAATATTTCTTTTCCACTTTCTTCCAAACTCCACTTCGTTTTCCTTCTTGATCTTTGACTGTTCTTTGACCCAAATTGAGAAACTTGACTTGAATTCTTTTAGAAAATTCTTTCAATATTTTGGGTGATCTCCAAGCCAATTTTAAGAAACGCCAACGGTTGATATAGTCTACAACTGACTCGTCTTTCCATTGCTTA
This sequence comes from Vitis rotundifolia, assembly GCA_030254885.1. Classification (NCBI taxonomy): domain Eukaryota; kingdom Viridiplantae; phylum Streptophyta; class Magnoliopsida; order Vitales; family Vitaceae; genus Vitis; species Vitis rotundifolia. The sequence continues at coordinate 16,284,650 of CM058160.1, forward strand.
GTGTTAGTAAGCTCCATCATGCTTATAGTTCGTCGGGTGCTATAGAAATAGTTGACGAATTCCCATTCCATTTGGTCTCAACTATCAATACACTAAGGTGCAAGGTTTATGTACCAATCAAAAGCATTTCCTAAGAGAAAACGGATGAATTGTTTAACTAATAAGTCATCATCTGTACTTGCATTATTACAAGTTTCAATGAAATGGGTAACATGTTGTTTTGGATTTCCTTTCCCGTCAAATGATTAAAACTTTGGAGGTTGATAATCCATAGGCATATGTAGACTATCAATCTTCTTAGTGTAAGGTTTAGAGTACACAAGCATACTCAGTGAGGGTCCACCGTACTACGCTCTAATGATGTTTATCATGTCCTGAAGTTGCTGGACAGATAATGACTCCATCGAGGTAGATTCCATCGTTTATCCCCTGACTTGCACTGTCCTAGATACATGTGGTGCATCATCGAGAGGAGATGTAATATTCGGAAGGTGGTTGAGTCCTTAACTTGACTCACCTATATTTTGTACTTGTGTCTCGACCTTGTTTATGAGGGAGGCTATTTGCATATCCTTCTTCTTGACCGTCTTAGTGAGTTTGGTGATGGCATAAGCCATCTCTGACAATTATTCCTCTATGGATGTAGTGCTAGTTGCCATTACCGACATAGTCATCGATAATGGAGAAGTAAAAGAGTCGGAACAATTGGAGTAGTTTTCCTCATTTGACATTCTAGTTGGCGATCTAGAGTGTGAGTTGCTGTTGGAGTTGTCATTGGTAACAGAGCAAGGAGATTTATCCCCAAAGTCCTTTAGTGCTGAAGGGAGTTTTTCCCTGCTATGAGGACTATGGCTCTTTGCCCCTAAAGAGGCCAAAGTGATGAATGGTTGGTGCTAATCATGCGTTCTTACTGGTTTTAGCAAATAAGCATACTCACTTATTTGTTTTGTTGAGAGTGAAGATGTTGATTTTGCTTTCCTACGAGTCATGGGGGTTGTACTGGTGTTGTGTGTCGATTGTGCAATGACGATCTTGTCACTGCCCTTGTTGACATGCAAAACTTGAGTTCTTTTAGATGCCATTGACATAGTAGTGATCAATCTTTTAATTAAAGAGATGAGAGGTAGAGACGTCCTACTGGGAGTGCTAGAAATTTGTACGCATAAATTTCGGAAAAGTCTTGCGAACTTAGCAAAACAATAGGGAAATAATGCAAACAAAATATTTATTAAAATTAAAATTATTGGGGTACAATCTCAAAAATAAAATTTTTTTTTTACAAAATAATATTTTCCCTCTGATTATTTTGCTTTGACCACAACTTGAAGAACGACGATGATGTTTTCTTGATTTTAAAGATTAATCGAGGGCCATAAGTGGCTTATTCCTAAACGAACTCGTTGAATGGCGAAGAACGCATGTAGTAGTTCTTTTATCATTTACTGAACTTGCAGGGAGATTTGATGAAGCTTTTTCATTTGTTGTGAAGCCTCTTTTCCCATATGAAGTCGTCTTTGGATTTTCTCCCTAAGATTTTCCTTTTTGGATTTTTCTGATTTCTGAATTTCTCCCCCCGTTCTTGAAAGAAGACACCTCTATTTATAGGTTAAGATAGGGAATTTGAATTTCAAATTCCCGAATTTTAGTTGCTTAATTCAAGGGATTTAGCTCATTGATTTTAGCAATTTTTCTTCTCCCAGGAGGTTTTACCAACAAGATAATAATAATAATAATAATTTTCTTATTATTATTATTATCCTTTTTATAGTTGGAGATTAGGGAAACTTATCCATTAAAGGACATCTTTTTTTTTTCTTTATTCATTTTGAAGACCAAGTTAGTGGTAATTTAATCCACTATTTTTTTATTTTATTTTTTTATGTCTACAGTTCCAAAATTCTGGTATTTTTTTTTTATTTAATGCAAAACCGTTTTTTAACTCATAGAGCTTCACTTGGGTTGTGAGCCCTCTCTTCGTAGCATTGTTTATTGTGTATTTTTTCCTTTGCCTATAAAAAAAAAAATTGAGTGAATCATATCTTATTCAAAATCCTTTTTGTGATCTAGAAAATTTTTTTCTAAGCCAATAAACATGTAAAGAGGTTAAAATCATTCAATACTCTACTCATAAAGCCTTTCTAACTACTAGTGTTAACCTTATGAATTTTTTCCTTTTTTAATATGGGTTTAGTTGGTGTTGCTGCCTTAACCATTACATATGCACCACCTTGTGGGGACCCATCCATTTGGTCAGACAGATATGATGATATAAGTTGAAGATCTTCAAGTAATTATAGTTTAGGATTCGACATATGATCATAGCATTGAGCATTAATTATTAGTCCTTGAGCTACATGTCTGGCTTAAATTTTCATTCACATTTTTTCTTCTTAAAAGATTTATTTGTGTTGTTGCTACCTTTTATATTAACTCATCCATTTATTTTTATTTTTGTTCACTTGAGTTTTAGCATAATATATGATATATCTAATCCATTTAGTTTTTTTACACACCAAACGCAAACAATTACTTATCTTAAAAATTTTCAATTACCACTTTAATTAATAATTCTATTTTGTTCAATAGAGACATACAGGAAAATAAACTAGAAGAAATTAGTGTTTAAGATTTAGAATTAGAATTTGATAATAATAATTAGACATTGGCCTTAGAAAAACAACTTGGTTGTGGATGGGAAGGAATGAGATGTAAGCATAGTCATTCTCTAACGATAGATATATAGCACACAATTGTCTGGACATGACATTTTCACCCATGTGATGCATGACTAGACTCAGTTGGAAGCACTTTTTTTAAAAAAAATTTCTTTTTTCTGGGCACATATTGGACCACTTAGTGAGCCCACCATTTTTTTTCTATAATCTTGATTAGCACGAAAATGGGTTATACAAAGGATGACATCAATAACCTCCATCCTTGTAACATAATTTTATTAATTTGAAGCTTGACTTTATTGGTATGCAAATCTATTGTCAAGGGAATGACCATTGGCAATTACCATTGGCATATGCAACCTAGTATCTTCCAACACTCTACTTATTAATCTATACTTGACCTTTACCTATACTCTCCTTGTCTAAAGCCAATGGCTCATCTCCTTCGGATGTATTGAAATAAGTCTGCAAAGTTCCAAGATAAAGTTTTAGTTCTTAATGTTGGTCCATTACTAATTAAAGGGATTAGCATGTCTTAAAATTGGAAAACTCATTTCTTAATTATGTTCTCCTAGTTTGATAAATCACAAGAGGATTTTTACCTATCCAAAAGAAGTGTCTTTTCTATCACCTTAAGCAACATTCCTTCTAGCCTTACCATCTTCTTTGTACCACTTCCAATTTGAATCAAATTGTGTTTCCTAACAGGCAGGCAGCTAAACTTTGTTCATGACCAAAACAATCTTTTCCATCATCTTGTCTTGAATTGCTGCCTTGGTGTAGTACCTAGTCCTTCATAAATGTTGTGTTCATTGTAGATAATTAATGCACAAGTGTGAACTTTTTACTTTCCAAAACATTATTTTTATTCTGCCCATAAAGTTATGACTCACATGTCATGATAATGTAGGCTAATGAAGATTGCAACTGATATAGGTATGATGCTAGAAAATTAGATGAAGCCAAATGTGTGTACAAAGATCATGTTTCTATAGTATAATATGTCACTTTTTTTTTTTTTATTTCTTGACACATAAGATTTTTTATTGTTCATTTGATATTTTCTTGATCATTTAGGAAATGTCTTTAAGAATGCTTTGTTTCTCAGGATGGATATTGATTACTCAGTCACTGGTCATGAATTTGTAATTGGATCTTATGATAGAACAGTGAGCACTTTGCCTCATATTGAATTATATTCTATTTAAAACTTTTTTACTAATGCATACAAAAAAATCTAGGGAGTGATGACATTCCTTCTGCGTCAAGTTCACCTATGATGCAAGTTACATTATCTTAGGAAGTGATAACACCAACCTATGACTTTGGAAGCTAAAGCATCAAAACAATTAGGAGTTGTAAGAATATCCTCTTTTCTACTTGTTTCATTGCTAGAAGTTTGAATTAAATATTGATTGTCCTGTGATAGGAAATCTTCTTTTCCATGCACAAATATCAATATCTTGTAGATAAATATAATTGAGAGAAACCATGCAGAAATTATCCATAATAGTTTAGACTTTAAAATTTTCTTAACAGTAACAGCTAGGATGAGCCATGTTAATTTCCCCTTTTTCATCAACGACTTCAGTAGGCTTTGGATGTGCTTGATTTCTAATGTGTGTTTAGTCATGCTGCCTTTATAAAATCAATCTCCTCTCTCTATCTTTGATTTTCATTGCATTCTTGTGTTAAATTCATCTATGATGGGATTGATATTTTTTAGGTGGTAGTAGTTTCATGCTTTCTCTTATGATGCCTTTAACACCTCTTATGCAATTGTTGCTCCCAATTAGCTAGTTATATATTGGTATTTATTTAGGTGAAAGGTTACTATAGGGCTAACCTCTTCAGTCATGAAACTAAGGATTGTTACTGTTCAAAACTGAGGTCATATATGAAACTAATGCTTGAAAATTTTCATTTTGTGCCCTAAGGCCCTAACTAGTTTTCTTTGTTTTTGAAAAAGGATGTGTAATCATAGACAAGAAAACTTATGGGAAGCTAAAAAATTGATAAGGAGTCTCATGAGTCCCTATTGACTCTAATTAGGATGGTTTGGATTACTGCTCTAATAATCTTCCAAAGATCATCTCATTGTAAGTGTATTACCGAGCTTTTTAAGTCATAATTCATCCACTAGTAGTTACTTTATTTTTCATGGTACTTGAATGCAAAAACTACTCTAGAAAGGAGAGCCCTTACAAATAGAAAGAACATCTGTTAATTCTGGTTTAATTATGGAATCTTGTCTTAGTTATGAAAGTCGATAAGTTATCCTTATTTTCTTTCTTTCTTAATTTTAGCTTATTTGTTGAACTACTTATCAAATGTCTATGGCTGCCTAGAGAATTTTCAGAAAAAAACTTAGTAACAGAGGATTAGAATTTTTATGGAAAATATAATCTACATGCATGCCTATTTTAGATTATTAAGATGCATGTGTTCAATATAATCTAGATTCTCACCTAGATTGGATTACTACTGATTACTACTCAAAAAGTGCTATTTTGTAGCTTGTAATTAACTCTTTTAAACACTTTTGAGTAGTAGTTATTACCTTTTAACTCAATTGGCATGTTAAGGACCCTTACAATCGTTTCTAATCAAAATGTGTTAAGTTTTGGTGTTTTTGATAGCTTTTAGCTACACCAAAGCAATCCAAGAATGAGGGAGATTTTTGTATGGTTCATGGCAAACCAAGTTGAAGCTCAAATTCATGAAGAAACCAAGCTTTGGAGCTTCATAATCCTTTGCCAAAGTCGTTCAAAGTATGCAAGGAGGAAAAAGCAGAGAGAAGGAAATCTTGAAGAAAAACATGGGACAGCAGTTGCAGTCTTCTGTTGCACTTTTGGAGCACTTCCTGGAGTCCATTTTCGACATGATATATACCATTTCAAATCTCAGGAAGTCAAGAGTCTAATGCTTTAAACGGTGTGCAAATTGGAGTTGAAATGAAGAAGTTATAGCCATTTGAAGACAACCGCGCAAAGCTGAGCGAAATGAGCTGCGAAAATTTCGCAGGGTGTTTCGCAGCTGCGAAACCACCCTTTGGCACACGAGTTCCATTTCGCAGCTTCACCTCCTCATTTCGCAGCTGCGAAATGGGCTGCGAAAATGTCTCCACCCTGCAAAAATGCTTCTTGGCTGCGAAATGACACTTGGTTGTGAAATGGCCTCCAAGCTACGAATCAAGTTGCAAATCATCTCCAAGTTGCGGAATCACCTCCAAGTTGTGAAATCACAAATTCAAACTTGCAAAATGGATAATTCAACATGTGAATCACCGTGCGAAATCCACCTGTGCAATCTTAGATATTTGCACCGACTCTATTAGATCTTTTCTTCAGATATTTTTGTATAAATTTCCATTCTTCTCCTTGTAATCCGCTAATCATAAGATTTCTTAGTTAGGAAGGTTGGAAAAACTTCCCTATATATGTTCTCTTGCATCCGTTGTAAAAATCATCATGTGAATGAGATATCAGATATGTAATTAATGAAAGAGCACTTGCTCTGTTTTTCCTTCTCTTTTTGTTTTCTCTTTCATTTTCTTTCTAGCCAAACAAACTCTAAGGATTTTCCTCAGAGGATGAGAGGGCTAGGCTTTTTGTCTCTTGGGTGAAGGAAGCTAAGTAAGCCGGCTACATAAGCGTGAGTTTTTGTTGTTTTAGTTTTTAATGAAGAGAAGGTGTGACCCGTTAATAGTTTTTATCTTTTTAGTTAACTTAAAACGCCTTTTAATCACCTAGGCCAACACTTGGTAAGGCAAGTGGACTCCGTCCATTGAGTTTCACTAGTTTACCTCTTGCGAGCCTTTGGGAGGTGATTCAAAGGTAGGATTTTCTAGACCAGCCAACACTTGGTAAGCTTTTGGATTCCAAGGAGACATCCATTAGTTATCTCTTGCGAGCTTTTGATGGGTAATCCAAGGTTAAAGATCACCTTGAATGGCAAATGCTAGGTGAGAGGCACGAGCCATTGCAAGGTGTATCAGTGAGAGGAATTTAGTGTTTGGAACCATTAATGGTAAGCATTTGTACCACACCGGTTCGGGAAATAACTATATGTTAAATCCCCAACGCGAGGAAAAGAAACAAGTGACTGGAATCTCCCTTTTTGTTTATGGCACCTGATCTTAGTAATCTAAGATCCCAAGAAACATCTTTCTTTCTAATTACTTTTAGTTATTTTCAATTTGGTTAGCTTAAAACCATTCGTTTTCATGCAAACTTGTGTTTTCTTTTAAAGCTAACCTTGGAAAGGAAAACCACCAATTCAGCTTTTGAACTAATAGCAATTGTGGAGTGAAAACCCATCTCTGTGGACAATCCTAGAGCCACTATGCTACCCTAGTATATGGTGAATTAGGTTTATAAATTTTGTTGATAACTCCCGTCCAAGGACTGAATCAAGAGTACACCAATTGGGGACGAATCAACTACCATTACACTTCATGGTTCAACTCTTATTTGGTCGAGAATTCAAGTTCATCAACAAAATTTAGGTCCATATTCAATCAGTTCTTGATACATAACGAAAAAGTTGCATGAATAGAAAATGTTTTCCAGTTTGTTAAACTAGTTTTGAATTTTGATAAGTTGACCTGAAAATTACCTTCACAAAAGATTGTTGTAAACTAAATTATTTTGTTTGTTTGAATTTTGCAAACATAATTCATTAAACCATGTGAGTAAGATTACCTTGATGTATTGCTAATCAATACAAAATAATTTCACCCTACAAGTACTAATATCTAGAAAACTATTAAATCTTCATGTGTCTACATTATACTTAATTCAATTTGAACATATCCTTAATGGGGAACAAGAATTCTTTTAAGGGAAAATAGGGATTACAAAGAGGAGAAAAAAAGGGGAAGCAAAAATTTTCTGGTAATAAGTGAGGACGATTAGATTTTTTTTAGCACAAAAGGAGAACCAAGATTTTCCTAGTAGCAAGGAGGATAATCAATTCTTTTTAGCAAGAAAAGAGAACCAAAATTTTGCTAGTAGCAAGTAGGATAATCATTTTCTTTTTTTGTTTTTGTTTATTTATTTATTTATTTATTTACTGGGAAGAGGGGGCATAATTTTTATTTTTTATTTTTAAGAAAAAAAGATGAACCAAAAATTTTCCTCCAGCAAGAAGAATGACCAAAAACTTCTCCTAGCAACAAGAAGGAAAATCAAATTTTTTTTAGCAGCAATAAAATTGTCTAGGAAATGATTAAAAAAAAAAAATGTAATGCAAGGTTTTGCTACTGGTGTTTGGCACAACCTTAGGCTTTTAGGATTTTTTGGTTAAAATTAGATCACTCTAAAAATAGAAGTATTTTAAGGTCTAAAAGCTCTTTTGTATGAAAAAGGCTTTAGGGGAAAGGTTTTAGAATTTAAAGCTTTTAAATTTCCATGAATATGTAAACAGTGGGAGAGAAGTTTTTCTATTGAGTTGCTATTCAGGTTAGGCATAGAGAAGCGTTTTTTTATTTTTATTTTCTGCATAAAATGTCGAAGTTGTTTTTGTGTGTAGATTATAATATATTATCTCCCAAAGTCATGTGTCTCCTAAAAAGCATTCTCATATAGGTATTTTTTTTTTTTTGGAATTAATGGAGTTATTCTATTTGGAGTAAGAGTTCATTTTTTTTACTTTGTTTGTTCTATAGACACTAGAAATGAGGACATGACAAATTTTTCCAATTGCTTAGTTCATTCATCAACTAAAAAGGTTTTTCCAATGTCTTAAATCTAAAAATGAGTGTTCTACCATTCTTGGTTGAGTTAGAAAACAATGTTCTAATCTAATAATGTTCTATTAGGCAACAATTTGTTCTCTTTCCTTTTTAGGTTTCTTTCTTTTGTGTTCTTGAATAGTATGTCTACTTTAGTGCAACTAGCAATGAGAAACTGTAATATTTGTTGTAGGTAGCATTGGCTAATATATTTCTAAGGGGCACCAATATCATGATAGATACTCAAGGGATGACATCTTTGGTAAGAGCTCATTCCTTGGTTTCTTACTATCATGATTGCTAAATTTGTATCTTACTACGAATTCTTTGAATTGTAGATTGGAGTGTTGCCTCTATTTGTGTCATTTGCCCAAGTGTTATTATAATTGACCAAAATTTACTGAATTTTTTCGATAATGGACAACTGGATAGAAAGTAAAAACAACAAGCACATCTTCCAGAGGTAATCCTTGAAACATCCACAATTTGTAATAATGTTCCATGTTTTCATTTTTAGATTTACCTTGATATGGTGGTTCTAGTGGAGGCCAAAGGAGACATATTAGATAACATTGAAAACCAGGTTTGCTTTTGCTTTTAAATCCATTTTGTAAGCTTGTTTCATTAGTGATGACATTGGGATAAGCATTTTCTGGTTCTCAAGTCCATTCTTATTTTGTTCCTAGAAAAGGTACCTAGAACATCAAGGCTAGAACATGAACATTAATGACCCAACTAGGTCCATAATCTAAATCCCACCAGGGTTTCCAAATTTGGTAGAATTATGAGAGATCTTTAGTAGAGTATCAACCTCATCATGTCAAGCAATGCAATCATTATTTTTCTCTTATCCCTTGACATCTCTTTGTTCTAAGCCATCTGTGCGTTGAACCAAGAAGATCTCTCTTTGGTTGTGCCATCACTATTTGTTCTTTAATATTTTCTTCTATCTTCTCTTTTATTAGGCATTGTTTGTCTAAAATAACCAAATTTAAATGTTTATTGCAGACCTCAACCTTATTGATTGGAAATGAATTAAAAAGGTTCTCCTCTCTTCATCAATTAGATCATTTTGTATAACTAAAAGTTAGCAAAACAGGTTTAAATATATTAACTAGATGGCAAGAATAATAGATGTTGTAAAACCACCACTTAATGACTTAACATGGAAAAATTTAATCAACAACTTCTTCTAATATCCAAACCATTCATCATAATAATTCCTAAGCTTAACTTCTCATAATATAACTAAAAGTTCTATATTTAGAGTCTTTTTTAATACTAAAACATTTCTCATTTTCATGGATCCAATAAATACAGGACACCTACGCTTTTATGTTGGTAGCTAACAAAATACAGAATAAGATTGACCCTTTTCAACTAATTGTTGTTGCATCATATTTCTAGTACTTTGTGCAAATAAGTTGTACCCCCAATTAGGATCCTACTTATATGATTTATCTTCAGCCACCATGAAGCATCCATTGTTAGTACATTTGTCCACAACTCATCCATTAGTGCTACTTTACTAAAGTGTGTACAGTCCTTATGGCCTAGCCTTGGATAGTCTTTTAGTATTGTTTTTCTATCTAGAAACTTCAATTTTTTTTTTTTATGGATGTTCAATTTTGATTTAATCAATATTATAGTATTGTTGTCTAATTATCATACTATGGTTAAATACTAAAGGAAGGTGAAAGAATTAACTAATTTATTTGACCATATGATTATAAGATAATATCTTAAAAAATATAAATAGTGAAAGATTTTATGAAATTAAGATAAATTTATTATATTTTGAGAAAAAGATTAAGATAAATAATGATTTGATTTATATTTTTTATTTTGAATATACTATCTTTCTAAAAATTAAGATAAATAATAAAAGTACTAATAAAGATGTAATGATTAAAAAAGAGAAATAGTATATTAATTTACAAAATAATTATTTTTTAAAATAAATATTGAAGATGTGAGATAAAATCAATTATAATTAGTTTTATTTGTTTATGGGTTTAAATAAATTATTGTATATTAGTTATTATAATATATCAATATGAAGGATTTTCAATACCCATTTTTTATGAGAGATGATTTGGGGTAAAAATAAATTCTCAAATTCAAATTCTTGAACTTGAATTAGTGGGATGAAGATATAACACAACATTCTTGAGACCCTATTAGGTGAACCAAACATGATTGATAAGATAAATATGAACATCATTTAAAGATGAGGGGACCAAGTATATTTATGTTAAGATAACATTTAACTTCTTCATTTAGAAGTATAAAAAGTAAAAATAGAAATAACATTTAACCTATAGTTTCTTTGTCTAGATACATTCTTATATTAGCAAATTTATTCTGTAGGAGTTGAAGCTAAAGGATTCATGTTTGGTCCATCAAGCTAAAGTTCATATTTGTAAAGGTAACCCACCACTATACTAGAAACTTCCCTCTCAAAGATATAATAGCTTGAAAGGATGACTAAATAGAAGATAAAATTTTATTTTTATTATTACTTTACAATTTAATTATTTACTTTTAGAATTGCATAAGTGTTTAATGGTATCTTAAACAAGACAATGCTGCATTGCACGGTTTTGTTGAAATAAAATATAAAAATAAGTTTATACTTCCTATCCTTGTATTTTTGTCATACACTCACCTAATAATTTATATTTTCAAAAATTTTAAACAAGCTCCTCTTATCAACTCAAGAAAAATAAAAATCAAAGGAACTAGAATAAAAGTAAAATAAAATAAAATTCAAATAAATTAAAAATAAAAATATAAAAAATTAATATTAAAATAGTGATAATAAGATGGTTTTCATTTTATTTGGACCTTGATTTTTTTTTTTTTTTTTAATTATGCATTATAGGTCTCACATTATTCTTTTATTTGACAATGTTTTAGGAGTTTACTATTAAAAGCATATAAGGAGTCACCCCCAACTCCTACGCTTCATGCTTTTGAGATTTCTATTTGGAAATATTAATAGAAACTAACTTTGTGTTTCTTTCTTGTGAAGTAGACAACTATTATCATTGCAATTCGTTGAATTGGTGCTTTTTACATTGCTTGTTTGGAACATGCAAGTAAGTTTGCTAGTTTAATGATATTTATGTTAATCCACTAGGAACATATTTGAGTACATTTTTTTTTGCTTTTATTAATTTTCTCTCATGAACTTTATATCAATAGATTAACATTAGAATGAATGAGAGTTCAAGTTCATTGCATTGCTTTTCAAATATATAACTTAATTCATTCATCCTTCATTTGCTTCAATTTTTGAAAATATTTATTATAAATGAGTTTTGATTTGTTAGAATGAATTTTTGATTGATTCTATTTTTTTTTTATTAAGAAGCAAAATTTAAGCTTAGTAATGAATTGATTCTCAAATCTTATATATGATTGTTTGGGCATTCAATAACCAATATAACTATGTAAATTTTGTTAAATTTTGAATTTCATCATCAGGTTACATTTGGTTAACTCTTCATAATATATTTTTTTTTGGGCGAATTATTTTTATTTTTTTTCTTGTAATTTTCTTGCAGTCACTCAATATTTAAGAGGCTAAGGGGATTTAGAGTGGCGAGTAAACTTCAATATTCTAAATTAATTTCTTTTGAAAGTTATAATTTTAATTATACTTATTGGTTGATATATACATAATTTAGAGATTTAATATTCTTCCTATCTTTGTTTACAAGTTGGAAAGGAAACCGATTAGCCAAAAGAAGAGAAATCATTTTGTTAAAGGAGACGATATTGATAACCGTGAAAGATTACAACAATGACTCATTAGGAGGTTGAACTGTGTTTTTATAGATTATGGTTTGTCTTAATCTTGTTGAAATATTTTGATATAATTAAAAAATTTATATGTGATTAGTGTATATAGGTACTTACATTAATTGTTAGAATTAAGTTATTGTATATAAATATTTGGAGATATTATATATAATTAGTAAAATTCAATTTGACTTTATGGCTTATAATTGTTTTTTCTTTTATTTAATTATATGCTAAATTCATTAGTTTAAAAATATGATATAAATATTGTTTTTAATAGAAAATTTTTAAAGATGACGCTTCTAGAAGTGTCGTTGATAAAATTAATCAAAGATGATGTTCATATATGTGTCATAATTTTGTAAAAATGATTTCAATAAAAAAATTGTTCAACAATGACATTTTTACAAGCATAACTGTTAATGTTATTCAATAATGACACTTTTTAAAGCGTCATTGAAAGCATAAATAAAGATGGTGCTTCCTAGAAGCATCATTGTTGATGAAAACATACAATGACCGGGTGGAAGATGACGCTTTAGGGAAGCATCACCATTTACCTTTCTTGACACTTAAAAAGTGTCATTATTTGTCTTTTTTTCTTATAGTGGTTGAGGGTCCATGTAGTATAGTAGCTCGGTGAATCATAAAAATTGATAGCCTTGCGTCATGATTCACCGTAAATCTTGTCTAATGTGTATGTATCACATACACTAGTGCACTCACTATGGAAAACTTATCCCGACGACCAAGACAAGCCATACTTCTAATTAGAAGGTAGTGCACTACAATCTCTACTAGATTGCCCAAATCTATGAATCAACTGTGGACACCTTCTCTAGTTATAAGAAGCTGATGATTGGTATCTTATGTGCAACTCCTAATGCACCAAAGTTATATATAATGTAAGAGACATGAGTTGAATGCTCAAATCAATGTCAATACACTAAAAAGATAGTAAGGGGATAGTTAAGTCTAACTTTTTTACATCAGTTTTTACTTTTAGGGGCTTAATCCCAACACGTGGCATCATGGTAGGGGGGTCGTGGCACCATGCCAGGGGCCATGGCACCAAGCTGAGGGTTATGGAACACGTCTTGGCATGACAAATTGTATGTGTCACATGTCTTAGCATGGGTTGTGGCACCATGGCAAGGGTCGTGGCAAGCGTCATAGCACAAGCGATGGCACACATCATGTGTCTTGGCATAGGTAGGGGTTGTGGCCTGCATCATGGCACAGATGATGGTATGTGTCACATGTCTTGGCATGGTCCTTGGCACTATAGTAGGGGTCGTGGCACGCATCATGGCAAGGGCAATGACACGTATCACATGTCTTGGCATGGGTCGTGGCTTAGCACAAGTCATGGCACCTTGTTAGGGGTCACAACACGCCTCAATGGCATGTATCATGTGTCTTAGCATGGGCCACAACACGCGTCATAGCAAAAGCGGTGGCACACGTCAGTTGTCTTGGCTTGGGCTGTGGCACCATGCTAGGGGTCGTGACACGCATCATAGCACATACGGTGACATGAATCATGTATCTTGGCATAAGTTGTGGCATCATGCCAGGGGCCATGTCATGCGTCATAGAGATATCAGCTTCTAGCCTCACCTCCCTCATTGCCTTATTATTCATCTTTCATTCTTATTGCCTTTTCTTCTCCCACCGACAACATTGACATCCTCACCATTCATACCAACGTCCCTTTCATCAGCCATGAAAACAAGCCACCCTTGTGCAACATTGAAATCACTTTTAGGAAGATGCTTGGACTTTTCCATTTGGCGTTGAGGCATTAGAGGCAAGTTGCTCTCACCTTTATGATAGACAAAAAGCGGCAACAGCTAGTGTAAAGGCCACGATTGCAGGAGAAGATTGCACCATCACTGCAGTTGTTGCGTTAGCTTAGAAAATTATACATACTATAATATTTTCAGGCATACATCATAGTTGGATCAAATGGTTAGAGGTCGACATTTATCCTAATTCTTGACCTAATTTTTTGTATTACCTATATGTTTTGCAGGGTGATTTTGATATGATCATGAAAGAAACATTATTTTTACATTTAAACTTCCGAACAAGCTCATGGGAAAAAATCTTGTAACTTCATAGACATTTTCACTTTGAAATGCACTTGGAGGAGGAGTATCATGTAATTTTGTAGAAGTAAACTCTTATTTATATGACATTGTTCTTAATGAAAATTATTTTTTTACTTTTGAGCATTAGAGAATTGAACTATAAGAACCTCAACTTCATTTGATATACTCAATAACTTTTGACCCTCCAGTGAGATGTAGGACACTGTAAGTATCATCTAGTTATGGAAGATTAGAGTTTAAGAAACAATAAGCATCATCCATGCCCTGGCCAATATGTTTGAAAATGAACTATTATATGCAGTATGATGTTATAGACAACAATTTTCAGAGCCTAGAAAACTCAACTACAATAGTATAAACCCCAACCATGTACACTCTTCCAACCATTTTGCTTCCCTTTAAGAGAAAAAACATATTAAGGGAAACGTGACTAAGGAACATATTGTACAACTCCATAATTTAGAAAATGAAAGTTTAATTTCACATTTTTTTAATAATCCAATATTGAAGATAAAATTCCTGATCCCCTAAACTTTTTCTAATGACATTGTCTCATAGGTCCTCTTACCTATATATAGAGAAGAATATTCAAATTTTGAAATCAAGAAACCATTACAAAAACAAGATTTGCTTACCTGTCTCTAGATCTCCTTTTGGAAAAGGTATACTCAAATTTTGAAATCAAGAAATGGTTACAACAGCAAGATTTGCTTACTAGTTTCCAACTCTTTTTTTGGAAAAGGTATATTCAAAATTTGTAATTAAGAAACGGTTACAATAACAAGATTTGCTTACCTGTTTTAGCTCTTTTCTTTTCTCTCTCTCTTTTAAGATAACTTTCATCTCTCACGCTCTCATTATAGTTTTTCTCTCTTTTAAGACAGCTCAATGTCATGGACTTAGGCCATTTCTAAGCTCACGTGTGACACTTAGACAACTCACCTACTTCAAGTTGCTAAGTTAGCCTTTCCCTCGTACTTGGTTATCCAAACTAAGTTAGGCATGCGATTTGGAAGTTAAGAAAACCATAGGCAATACTTGAAGAATAGGAAGCTTTATTGCTCAAAAAATGTTTACAAGGCTTTTGGAAGCTCACTTGCTTGGTTGGCTAAATTCTTTGGTGGTTTTGGGTGGTGCCTTGGCCAAATGAGGGTTTCACCTATTTATAGGCACTTTAGGAACTCTCTGGAACCTGAGAGGGTTCCTTACAAATCAAGAATGTTCTAGACTATCCTATATGCTACCTATGTACATGTATATACATGATGAGTCTGGAACACTCTAGAATACTCCCATCCTTTCCCATGTCTTCCATCTCTTAAGTAGAGATGAGTGAGTGTCTCTAGGTTTCTTTGGAATGTTCCACACTCTCTACTAGTGGATGTCTCCAAGAGGTTCAAGAAGCTTCCTGCCCTTATACAAGCTCAAGGGGAGGGTCATTTGGAGCAGGTCGTGACATCAATCTCTCATTCTCATCCTCTATTTTAACACAAATTTCTATCAAGAGATGTGAAGATCAAACCCTAAGGTCAAAGCTTTGAAAGGTATTCATATGTTGTTTATCTTTTCCTCCGATTATCTCATATCATGAGTTCCTTTCTTTCCCTTTTCCTAATTTTCTCTACAAAATAGTTGTTTAAATTTCTTAGTTGTTCTTTTTGACCATTTTCTCTCTGTTTTCAATACAATACATATAAATTTTTTCAAGATCAAGTCATTAAGTACTCAACATCCATCAAACATCTCAAACTAATCACTGGTTAAAGAGAATGTCATTTAGGTTTTCATCTTTCACTTAATGAAGATATTACTGCACCAACATTTCCATATTAACACGTTGGATGATAGTTTCTAATAGAAAAAGACTTCTTATGACACTTTGATTACTACTCAAAAAGTGCTCTTTTATAGCTTGTTATAAACTCTTTTAAACACTTTTGAGTAGTAATTAATACCTTTTAACTCAATTGGCACATTAAGGACCCTTGCAAGTGTTACTAATCAATTTTTGGCTAATTTTGGTGTTTTTAGTAGCTTTTTGGTCATTAAAGCAAGCCAAGAATGAGGGAGATTTTTTTGTGCAACCCTTGTCAATTGGTTTCCAAGCCAATCAAGAGATTCAAGGAAGAAAATCAGAGAGAGAAATCTAACAGGAAGCAATTTCGCATGGCTATGCGAAATTCAGCATGCTGAAGTTCAAGATGGGAGTAGCTGCAGTCTTATTTTGAAAATTTGAATCACTTCCTGAAGTCCATTTTATGCATTCTATATATCATTTCGAAGCTCGGGAAGTCAAGAATCTAACGCTTTAAATGGTGTGCAAATCGGAGCTGAAATGAAGAAGTTATAGCCGTTTGAAGCTGACTGCATCAGGTATTGCGAAAATTTCGCAACAGCACTTTTCACTTGCGAAATTTTCGCAAGTGACTTTCTCACTTGCGAAAATTTTCGCAGCAGCCTTCCCTCTTGC
Organism: Vitis rotundifolia; assembly: GCA_030254885.1. NCBI lineage: Eukaryota > Viridiplantae > Streptophyta > Magnoliopsida > Vitales > Vitaceae > Vitis > Vitis rotundifolia. Next base: position 16,301,450 of record CM058160.1, read on the forward strand.
GAAAATTTTCGCATCAGCCTTCCCACTTGTGAATTTTTTGCAAGAGCATTTCCCAGTTGCGAAAATTTCGCATCACCCTTCCCACTTGCGAAAATTTTCGCATCAGCCTTCCCACTTGTGAAATTTTCGCAAGAGCATTTCCCAATTGCAAAATTTTCGCATCAGCCTTCCCACTTGCGAAATTTTCGCAGCACATTTTCCTCTTGCGAAATTTTCGCAACACCTTTTTCACTTGCGAAAATTTTCGCAGCCACCTTTCCCTCTTGCGAAATTTTCGCAACTCCATTTCTCACTTGCGAAATCCTCCTGGGATATTTTCCGATATTTTCAGATATTTTCTCGCCGACTCCGTTAGATTTTTAGCTCAAGATATTTTGTGTAATTGCCTATTTTCTCCTTGTAATCGGCCAATGACAAGATTGTTTAGTTAGGAAGGTTGGAAAAACTCCTCTATATATTCTTTTGAACCTTTTGTAAATGTAATCGAGGATCAGAGACAGAATCGATCAATATATATTATACAGAGCCTTGCTCTGCTTTTGTTTCTCAATTTTATTTTCATTTTCATTTTCTTTCTAGCCAAACATCCTCTGAGGCCTCAGAGGATGAGTGGCTAGACTTTTTGTTTCTTGGATTGAAGGAAGCTAGGTAAGGGACCCGAATACGAAGGTAGGAGTTTTCCTTGTTTCAGTTTTTAATGAAGAGAAGGTTGTGACCCGTTAATGGTTTTTATCTTTTTAGTTAACTTAAAATCCCTTATAATCACCTGGGCCAACACTTGGTAAGCTTTTGGACTCAGTCCATAGAGATCCAATTGTTATCTCTTGCGAGCCTCTGGGAGGTGGTTTAAAGGTAGGGTTATTTAGAATAGCTAATACTTGGTAAGCTTATGGACTCCCTGGAGACATCCATTTTTTATCTCTTGTTCGCTTTTGAAGGGTAATCCAAGGTTAAGATCTCCTTGAATGGGAAATACTAGGTGAGAGGTACGAGCCATTGCAAGGTGTATCAGTGAGAGGGATTTAGCGTTGAAACCATTAATGGGAAGCAACTGTAACACACCGGTTGGGAGGATAACTATAGGTTAAATCCCCAATTCGAGGAAAAGATCCGGAATCTTCTCTTTTGTATAAGGAGCCTGAACCTAGTGACCTAAAAATCCAAGAAACCGTTTTCTTTGTAATTAATCTCAATTAATATTTTTGGTTTACTTTAAAATCAATCTTTTTCACCCAAAAATTATGTTTTCTTTTAAAACTAACTTGTAAAAGAAAAATCACCATTTCAGTGCTTTAAATTAATATCAGGTGTGAAATGAAAACCCATCCTTGTGGACGATCCTAGAGCCACTATGCTATGCTAGCTATGCTACCCTAGTATATGGTGAAATAGGTTTATAAATTTTGTTGATAACTCCCGTCTGAGGATTGAATCAAAGGTACATCAGTTGATTGATCTGAATCAACCAGAACACCAATTGGGGACGAATCACACTTTATTCTTTTTAATGGATTACATTGTTTCAAAAGTTTTTGTAAAAAAAAAAAGAGGGATTTATTACCATATTGGATTCTCTTGGTTTATGCTGATGAGGGTCATCCATTGATGCCTAATATTTTTCCCACTTGGGGATTAATTATGAACTTCATTGCATGGCTTATACTCACATGCACTAATCCTTTAAAGCTTCTAAATTCTGATATGCTTCATGAATGGTAGGAATATTATTAGCAAATCTAATAGCCCGTTTGGTAGTGATTCTAGGAAACACTTTTAATATTTTTAATACTTGAATATTTTTATCATTTAAGTGTTAGAAATGCTAGAAACGCTTTCTATAATCACTCCCAAACGCACTCTAAGTCCTAAATGCGGCACACCAATGTAAAGAGTGATAAATGTTTAGTGTCAACATATTAGAAGAATTTAATTATATATATTTATAGTTCTTCATCATTGGAATAGTTTGCAGTTGTGTCGACGAATTGCTAAATGCTTCCATAGTAATCTTTAGTGGAATTTTTTCATAAATACAATAATTTTAAAACAAATTAAAAATAGTTCTATAAAAAATAATTTTTTTAAAAAATCACATTTTGGAATTCTGCATAAAATTTGTCTTTTGAAAAATGAGTTGAGAATAAAAAGTCGATTTATATTTCAAAAAGATCAGTTTTATATTAAAAAAAAAATGGACTCATTTTTTTAAGTTAATTTTGTAAAAACAAAAAAGATAAAATATCAAAACTAACTATTTTTAATAATACTTTTTTAAAATAAAAAAACTATAAATTTTTGTTAAATACATGTTTGTTAAACTTGAAAAAAATAAAAATAAAATAGTTTTTAAAATAAATTAAGCTTTGAACCTTTAGAAAGGTTTCTCACCTAACAAATAAACTTGATTGTGACATTTTGGGGGAGTTTTTTTATTGGGTCAATACTAATTTTGGGAACATATTGAATGCAATTATTGAGATGGTGAGATGATAGGGAAATATGATAACCTAAATAACTTTATGAGGACAACTATTTAAATGTTATAGATATAGCATATGTGTGTGCTTTGGAGTATGTATTAACATATTGGATTCTCTCTCTCTCTACTTTATAGAGATTGGTATTTCGATTTATAGATATAGCTTATGTATGTGCTTTTGATGAAACAATGAACGGTCCAAAGGGATATGTAGAATCCAAATCTTTCAAAATCTCAATAGAGATTATCAAAGCTTAGGAAGGGGTTAGGTGCCTAATATCATTTTAAAGAAATAAAACGATAAGTTAACAACACAAGTTCACCACTCTAAGGATAAGAAATTCAACACCTTAAAGATAAGAACTCACAATTAAGTTCACCACTCAAAGGAATCCACCTTAGAGATAAGAACTTCGATAGAAAAATCAAACACACAGGCTTTTTCTTAATAATTTGAAAAGTCCTTTCAATTTTGAAACTGAGCATATTTAATCTTGGAACAACCCTCCAAGAATAGGAAAATACTATATTTAGATTGACATGGGAAATATTTTATTTAATCTTGGAACAACCCTCCAAGCATAGGAAATATAAAAGCTATTAATGGTTAGATTCATTGACTAATTAACCAACCAACTAATTGAATAATTAAAGCAAATATTGGGTTGGTCAATTGTGAACTTTTAGGCTTTAATTACTTGTTGGAACATTAAACCAAATTGGGTTGTCTCTTTTGTAAGAGAATTCACATTGGGCTCATTTGCACCTTCAAGTGGGCTCATATTGGGTTGCTTACCTGCATCACTCATGTTGGGTTGGTTACTTGCATAATTCTCCTCCAGTTGAAAAATATCATCCTTGAGTCTAGTGGCTCATCTTTATGATATGGAGATAAATCTGAGACATTGAAAGTTGTTGAAATTCCATAATCACCAGGAAGCTCCACCTTGTAAGCATTGTCATTAATCTTATTAACAATTTTGAGTGGACCGTCAGCTCTTGGTTGAAGTTTAGCATACTTCCTATTAGGAAATCTTTCTTTTCTTAAATGAATCCGTACCAAATCTCTCTCTTGAAACACAACTTTCTTCCTTTGTTTATCATCTTGCCTTTTCTATTTATCAGTTTGCTTCAAGATTGCGTTTCTTACCTGCTCATGAATTTTCTTAATGGACTTAGCTCTTTCATCAGCTTCCCCACTAAAATGGTTGTCAATATGAATGGGAGATAAATCCAAGGGGGTAATAGGATTTATCCCATAGACTACTTCAAAAGATGAACAACCAGTAGTTTGACTTGTTGAACGATTGTAAGCAAATTCGACATAACAAGCTCTCCCATTCTCTAACATTCTTTTTCACCAAGCTTCTAATCACAATTTCCAAAGACCTATTAACAATTTCAGTTTGTCCAACCATAAATGGATGATGAGAGGAACTAAATTGAAGCTTAGTTCCCAACTCTTCCAAAGAGTTCTCTAAAAATGACTCAAAAATTTTGAATCTCGGTCAGAAGTGATGGTTTTAGGAATGCCATAAAGCTTAACAATTTCTTTGAAATAAAGGTTAGCAACATGAGTAGCATCCAAAGTTTTGTTGCATGGAACAAAATGAGCCATTTTAGAAAATATATCTACTACCAACATAATTGAATCTTTACCTCTTTGAGTTCTGGGCAGTCCCACAATGAAATCCATACTCACATCCTCCCAAGGTGCTATTAGAATTAGAAGAGGAGTATATAATCCAACATTTCTCCTATGCATCTTAGCTTTGTGACAAGCAACACATCTCTACACAATCTTCTGAACATCTTACACAAGCTTAGGCCAATAAAAGTTTTCTTGCACATGATTAAGGTTTTGTCTCAACCAAAGTGTCTAACAAGTCCTCCACTATGAGCCTCATGAATTATGGCTTCCCTAAGTGAGAATTTTGGTACACACAGTTGTTTACCCCTGAAAAGGAAACCATCATGAATAAAGAATTGGTTCTTTGGTCCACTTAGACAAGCTCTCCAAAGATTGCCAAAATTAGAATCATCTTCAAACAGAGTTTTAATAATCTTAAACCCAATCACCACAGATTGCATCGTGTTTAACAAAACATATCATTGACTTAGTACATCAACCACTACATTCAATTATCCAGATTTATGTTTGAGAACAAATTGAAAAGCTTGAAGGAATTCTACCCATTTTGCATGTTGTGCACTTAGCTTGTGTTAGGTGCTCAAATACTTCAATGCCTCATGGTCTGAATAGAGCACAAACTCTTTGGGCAGAAAGTAGTGACTCCAATGACTAAGAGCTCGGATTATTGCATAGAATTCTTTGTCATAAGTTAAGTACTTCCTTCTAGCTTCGTTCAATTTTTCACTAGAGAAAGCAATGGGTCTACATTCTTGGATAATTACAACACTAATTCCCATATTAGATGCATCATAATCTACTTCAAACACTTTGTTGAAATGCGAAAGTATCAGAACTAGAATTGTGGTTATCTTCCTCTGGACAAGATCAAAGCTTTCTTAGGCTTCCTTGGTCCACTTGAAATCTCTTCCCCTAAGGCATTCAGTGATAGGAGATACTAGTGTGTTGAAATGCTTTATAAACCTTCTATAGAAAGAGACCATCCCATGGAAGCTCCATGCCTTATGAATGGTTTTAGGCTCTGGCAAACTTTCTACTGCTTCCACCTTACTAGGATCTATTTTGATTCTTACACTACACACCATATAACCCAAGAAAATAAAGTTATCTGTGATGAAATGAAATTTTTGCAAGTTAGCAAAAAGTCTTTGTTCCCTCAAGGTTTGAAAAACACTTCTTAGATGCTCCATATGGTCCTATAAAGATTTTCTATACACGAGAATGTCATCTAGGTATACAACCACAAACTTTTCCAAGAAAGGTGTAAGAACATGTGTCATGAGCCTCATGAAGGTACTTGGTGCATTTGAAAGCCCAAATGGCATCACAAGCCATTCATAAAGTCCTTTTCTAGTTTTGAATGTCGTTTTCCATTGATCTCCTTCTCTCATTTTGATTTGATGATAACCGCTTTAGAGATCAATCTTAGAGAACACCTTAGACCATGGAGTTGATCAAGTAAATTGTCCAATCTTGGAATAGGAAACTGATACTTGATGGTGATCTTGTTGATGGCTCTACTATCACTACACATATGCCATGAACCATCCTTCTTTAGGAATAAAAGGGCATAAACAACACAAGGACTCATACACTCTTGAATCGGCCCCTTAGCTATTAAATCATCCACTTGCTTTTGTAATTTAACTTATTGAAATGGATTCATTCAATATGACGCTTTATTAGGTAAGGTAGCTCCTACAACAAGATCAATACAGTGTGGAATGTTCCTCATTGATGGTAAACCAATAAGAATCTCATTAGGTGTCACGTCCTTAAACTCCTCCAACAAAGGCAACAAAAACTCATGACATGGTACTTGTTGAGTGGCAGAAGCATCCATAATCAAGAGAGAATAGATTTCATCTTGCTTAGTCAAAACTTTTTCTAGCTGTGAACCTGATTACTACTCAAAAATGCTATTTTGTAAGCTTGTAATTAACTCTTTTAAACACTTTTAAGTAGTAGTTATCACCTTTTAACCCAATTAACATATTAAGGACCCTTGCAATCAATTCTAATCAAAATGTGTAAGTTTTGGTGTTTTTGTTAGCTATTTGATCACCAAAGCAATCCAAGATTGAGGAGAGTTCTTTGGAATCCATGGAAAAGCTTTTGAAAAGCTTAGAAACATGAAGAACCAAAGCTTTGAAGCTTTAAAGTCCTTTGCCATAAGCAAATCCGGAATGCAAGGAGGGAAGCAAAGAGAAATCTGCCATGAAGCAAAATAGAGGACTGCAGTTGCAGTCTTCTTGGCCACTTTTAGAGCACTTCCCGAAGTCCAATTTCTACATTCTGTATACCATTTCAAAGCTCAGGAAGTCAAAAATCCAATGCTTCAAACGGTGCACGATTCGGAGTTGAAATGAAGAAGTTACAGCCATTGGAAGCCGATCACTCCAAGCTGAAGGAAAATTTCGCAGGGCTGCGAAATTTTGTCCTTTTGCTGCGAAATTTCGCAGCCCTTTTTGGACAGCTGCGAAACACCTCCTGAAGCCACCCAATAGCTGCAACCGACATCTTGAGATCTTTTTGCTTTAGATATTTGATGTCTAAATTCCCAAACTCTCCTTGTAACCCACCTATCACATGATTCCTTAGTCTTTAAGTAAGAACTAAAGGGTGAATAACCCCTTATATATATATTGTAAGTTTTCCTTTTGAATCATATCTTGGGAGCTTGTTCTCAGAGACAACTTTTTGTATAGTTTTGGAAGGAAGTAAAATACAGAGCCTTGCTCTGCTTTTTCTTAGCATCTTTGTTTTCTCTTTTATTTTCTTTCTAGCCAAACATCCTCTGAGGCCTCAGAGGATGAGAGGCTAGACTTTTTGTCTCTTGGGTGAAGGAAGCCAGGTAAGGTGCCGGCATGCATCAGTGTGAGTTTTTTTTGTTTCCATTTTTAATGAAAAGAAAGTGTGACCCGTTTATGGTTTCTATGTTTTTAGTTAACTTAAAACGCCTTTGAATCACCTGGGCCAACACTTGATAAGGCAAGTGGTCTCCGTCCATTAAGATGCACTAGTTTATCTCTTGCGAGCCTTTGGGAGGTGATTCAAAGGTAGGATTTTCTAGACTAGCCAACACTTGGTAAGCTTTTGGACTCCAAGGAGACATCCATTAGTTATCTCTTGCGAGCTTTTGAAGGATAATCCAAGGTTAAAGATCCCCTTGAATGGCAAATGCTAGGTGAGAGGCACGAGCCATTGCAAGGTGTATCAGTGAGAGGGATTTAGTGTTGAAACCATTAATGGTAAGCATCTGTACCACACCGGTTTGGGGAATAACTATATGTTAAATCCCCAATGCGAGGAAAAGAAACAAGTGACCAGAATCTCCTCTTTTGTAGATGGCACCTGATCCTAGTAACCTGAGATCCCAAGAAACATCTTTCTTTCTAATTACTTTCAATTACTTTATGTTTGGTTAGCTTAAAACCATTTCCATGCAAACTTTTGTTTTCTTTTAAAGCTAACTTAGAAAAGGAAAAGCAACGATTCAACTTTTGAACTAATATCAATTGTGAAGTGAAAACCCATCTCTGTGGACGATCCTAGAGCCACTATGCTATGCTAGCTATGCTACCCTAGTATATGGTGAATTAGGTTTATAAATTTTGTTGATAACTCTCGTCTAAGGACTGAATCAAGAGTACACGAATTGGGGACGAATCAGAACCCATTAGAAAAGAATTTCCAGCCACCTTGGAATCTTTCACTCTAAGCTTCAAGGGAGCTCAAACAATCCTAAAACCATCATTGACAAATAAGTGAGTATTTTTAAACCTATCATGTGACACATTTCAATCATATTGACAAGGTCTTTCAAGCAACAAATGGCATGCATCCATTGGCACAACATCACACCAAACTTTATCTTTGTAGTTCTTACCAATAGAGAAAGAAACCAAACATTTGTTTGTAACTTTCAAACTATTACCCCTTTGAAACCATTGAATTTTGTATGGTTGAAGGAGAGGCTCGGTTGTCAAGTTTAGTTTAGTCACCATCTCTTCGGCCACCATATTTGTACAACTTCTACTATCAATTAACACATTACAAACTTTCTCATGGCTTGTGCACCTGGTTTGAAAAATAGTCTTGCAGCCATGACTCATCATTCCCTTGAATCACATTAAGGCTTCTCCAAATCACCAACGTCTCCCCTTCATCAGCATATTTGGTGATTTCTTCAATCTCTTCTTCTTCATGGTTCATTTCTTCCTCATCTTCTTCATTTACATTCTCAATAATGGTCACTACTTTCAGTTTGGGCAATCAATAGCACTATGACCATACCCTTAGCATTTAAAACACTTTCAGATAGTATTGGAATTACTTGAGGACTTTTGTCCCATTCCTCCATCCCCTTTTACTTCAGTCTTGATAGAAGTTGCTCCCTTGATAAGAGGCTTATTAGAGCTAGAGGCAACAGTCCCCTTGTCACACCCCCGATTTTAGACTTAATAATTTATACTCAAATACAACATAAGTGCTTTAAAAAATTTGGGGATACAAAAATTTAAATGTTGAATTCCTACTTGATTTTGTGCAAAAAGAGAATATGAAAACCTGTTATAAAGAGTTATACATCCTGTATTAAACTTTGTAACTATTAGTTAACAAAATATGATCTGTTTCACAAAAAAAACTTTACTACATTACTTTACAAATACCAAAACCCCATGGTTCACTACGGGTAGCTCATACTACAAGTGTACATGACAAATATACATTACATTATTCCTTCAAAAAGATTTAGTCTTTGTATAATACAAAGGTAAAGCCTCAAAACACTTTCAATGCGAGCAAACAACATCCAATCAACAGAAAAGCAATGCTCAAGCATTATTTCTAGCATAGGTCTTTTGACTTGCATCTAAAGGTGGAAGGGATAGGGTGAGTTCACAACTTAGTACGAAAGTTTATAACCATCCAAAGCATACCCTAGAAAACCTTGAATTAAACGTATAATAGCATGCATCATAAACATTTTATAATCATTAACAAATATGCAATAATGTCAAACATGTATGCATATGTTTGCTGGTTTCATCTCCACTTTTCCTCATCCATCCTTAGACAATTGATAAATTGATAACCCCGAGCAATGTACACATCAGATATTAATGCTCCACAAGATACTTGGTCAATAAAATAATATGACTATTCTAGGACTATCACCCAAGGGTAAGTCATACCCCATGTCGTCTGAGACTCATACCCAAGGGCAGGACCAATCCCGTGTCTTTAGGGACTAAAACCCAGGGGCAGGATCAACCCCATACACCCACATCAAAGTGTCTTCCTCGAGGGCTTTAGGGACTTTCACCCAAAGACCCACAATCCCATATAAATACTATGTCAAAGGATAGTGTCTGTAGCTTTACATAAACACTTCCCACATATCAATCAATTCTCTGGATATCATCTATCGTTATTCCATATCCTTCTTGCAATGCAACCACACCATGAACCATTTCCACAACACTGAACCATGAATCTTCATACCAATATACATTCCAATATCGTTGTAACATTTCAAATCAATAAACCGAGATGCAATGACATTAAAACATTTCATGAAATCATAGAAATGACATGAAATTTCAATAAATGTTTCAAGGAAAGAAACCAAGATGCACCATGGAACAACATAAAATTCCCTACTAATTCGTCCTCAATTGGTGTATCTACTTGATTCAGTCCTCAGACGGGAGTTATCAACAAAATTTATAAACCTAATTCAGCAAATACTAGGGTAGCACTAGCTAGCATAGTATAGTGGTTCTAGGATCGTCCACAAGGATGGGTTTTCATAGCACACGTGATATTAGTTCAAGTACTGAAATGGTGATTTTTCCTTAAAAAGTTAGCTTTAAAAGAAAACATAATTTGTGGTGAAAATGATTGATTTTAAGTTAGCCAAAAATAAAAACTGAAATTGATTATAAAGAAAATGGTTTCTTGGACTTTTAGGTCACTAGGTTCAGGTTCCTTATACAAGGATGGAGATTCCGGATCTTTTCCTCGTGTTGGGGATAATATCATAAAAGATGGATATCTCCCGAACCAATGTGTATTTAGCAAATGAGAATTGATCCAATTGGTTGATGAAAAACTGTAGTTGCTTCCCTTTAATGGTTTTAAACATTAAAGACCTCTCACTGAATCACCTTCCAATGGCTCGTAAATGATAACTACTAGACTACCATGGATTCCACAGAGTCTACTAAGCTTACCAAGTATTGGCCATTCAAGGTAATTCTTAACCTTGGAATATCCGTCAAAGGTTCGTAAATGATAACTACAGGACACTCATGGAGTCCGTTAAGCTTACCAAGTATTGGCCTAGGTGATTTTAAGGGATTTTAAGTTAAATAAAAAAAAACAGAAACCATTAACGAGTCACAACTTTCCTCATTTTAAGCAAGGAAAAACTCCCACCTCTGTTTCCGGATCCTTTACCTGGCTTCCCTCAGTCCAAGAAACGAAAAGGTTAGCCACTCATCCTCTAAGAAAACATCCTTAGAGGCCGTTTGGCTAGAAAGAAAATGAAAATACAAAATGAGAAGGTAAGGCAGAGCAAGGCTCTGTATTTTTCTAAGAGAATTTACAAGTAAAAACTATTCTGATATATTGATCGATTCTTTGTCCGATTCCTCGATAAAATTTACAAATGGTGCAAAAGAATATATAGAGAGGTTTTTCCAACCTTCCTAACTAAGCAAACTTATCATTGGCTGATTACAAGGAGAGAATAGGTAATTATACAAAATATCTTGAGCTAAAAATCTAACGGAGTCGGTGGAAAATATCTGAAAATATCACAAGAGGATTTCGCAATGGGGTTGCAAAATTCCACTTTCTCAGCCTTAGTTTCGCAGGGGGGTTGTGAAACTTCATTCTCCTTCATTTTAGTTTCACAAGGGGGTTGCGAAACTTCCTTTGGTATTTCGCACTGGGGTTGCGAAATTCACTTTCTCACTCTTTTGGTTTCGCAAAGGGGCTGCACAACTTCTTGGCATTTTGGAATGGGGTTACGAAATTGCTTCCACTCTTTGGTTTTGTAGAGGGGCTGCGAAACTTCTTTCCATTTCGCATAGGGGTTGCGAAATTGCTAGACAATAGATTGCTCCTCTGACTCTCTTCCTTGCTCACTTGATTGAATTGGCCAAGGCTATGAAGCTCTCCAAAACTTGGATTCTTCATGTATTTAAGCTTCAACTTGCTTTGCCATTGACTGTACAGAATTCTCCCTCATTCTTGGCTTGCTTTCAATGATCAAAAAGCTACCAAAAACACCAAAACTAGCTAAAAACTGATTAGTAACACTTGCAAGGGTCTTTAATGTGCCAATTGAATTAAAAGGTAATAAATACTACTCAAAAGTGTTTAAAAGAGTTTATTTCAGGCTATGGAAAAGCACTTTTTGAGTAGTAATCACTCCCCCCAACCAACATATTGCTAGTCCCTTAGCAATGAAGGAGAGAAAAAGAAAAATAGATAGTAAAATAATTTACAAAATCATGCTAACCACTCCAAAATAAGTTCAAGTGGCATGAAGCGAATCATACTCTCTCATGGAATATCAAAGAAACAAAACCCAACCCTTAACAAGAGTCATCAGATCTTTTGCCTAATCACAATTTATAAAGAGTAGGCATTTTGCAAATTTAAGCGTTGGAGGAATTTCCACTCCCAAAGGGCCAAACCTTACTCTTCCACACAAATCTAAGTGTTATTTGTTAGTTTCTGAATATAGTATGTCAAACTATTCTCTTCCCCCAACTTAGTTCTTTCAAAACTTAGCAAACTGATCAACCTCCAATAAGCTAAGAACGCACCTCTTTTATTTCACAATTTTTTTCATTGTAGGAGTGCAATGCTTAAGGCATTGTTTTCTAAAGTGTCCATGTAACGGGGGTCCATCGATGACTCCCAACCAATCAAGGTTTAAGGCATCAAGCTTTAAGGATCTTTCGACCACTAACTCCTTAGGTTTCACCCCGGACTTTTGAAATTGAAATTTTAATACCCAAGCGCCTACAATATGCTAAACTCCACCTGTTCACCCTTTTAACGAGCATTGAGGCCGGTGACTCCCAACCAATGAAGGCTTAGGGCACCGGGTTTTAAAGATTTTCACTATATACCCCTCGGACCTTGCTCGGGTTTGAAGGCAAGTGTAACACTTTTTTTTTTTTTTGAAGGCTTATTGGCCTTAGATAAGGTGTCCCAACACTATTAAACAAGGTCAAAGGTACCAAGTCTAAATTTTCCTAAGTCAAGGGGTAAGATAGTTTTTCATCTTATAATCAGAACCTAGTGTGCACAGTGTGTGGTAAGATTAAAGTGGAAGAAATAAGGTTGAATTCAATAGGAGTTTCAATTTTTCATCAACTTCAATAAGCATAATACAAACTCTAATATTCAAGTAAAGAAACAAGAATTCAATTTCTCCCATTTCATTTTGAGAATTTTTCCTTAATAACCATGGAGAATAGAGTAAAAACTTTTGAAATTTAGCAAAAAGTACTAAATTAACAAAATAACTTAGCATTATTAACAAAACTTCCTTCCTCAAACTCTCCCCTCAACCAAGCTCAACATTGCCCTCAATGTTTCAAGAGCGATTAAAAGAGTCGTACCTCCTTCATGAAATGGAGTCTGAGTTGTACAGGAGAAACCACATGATTCAAAAAAAAAATAAAAGAGTAATCAGAAGAGGATATAGAAAAATGCCAAGTATGAACAAAAATGATGTCTATATATTACTCTGAGAAAATACAATAGACGATATGATCATGTAATACATCCAATCACAGAATATAAAAAGATAAAGAGATGATCAAGTGGTAGGGGCATGAGGCGATGATGCATCTGAGGTGGCCTCGACTCTGGTAGTCTTGTTGATTACTACTCAAAAAGTGCTATTTTGTAGCTTGTAATCAACTCTTTTAAACACGTTTGAGTAGTAGTTACTACCTTTTAACTCAATTGGCATGTTAAGGACCCTTACAATCATTTTTAATCAAATTGTGTTAAGTTTTGGTGTTTTTGATAGCTTTTAGCTACACCAAAGCAATCCAAGAATGAGGGAGATCTTTGTATAGTTCATGGCAAAGAAAATTGAAGTTTAAATTCATGAAGGAACCAAGCTTTGGAGCTTCATAACCCTTTGCCAAAGTCAATCAAGAATGCAAGGAGGAGAAACAGAGATAGGAATCTGACATAAAGAAAAATAGAGGAGAGCAGCTATAGTATTCTTTCATACATTTAGAGCACTTCCTAAAGTCCATTTTATACATGATATATATCGTTTCGAATCTCAGGAAGTCAAGAGTCTAACACTTCAAATGGTGTGCAAATCGGAGCTGAAATGAAGAAGTTATGGCCATTGGAAGACAAATGCACCAAAACTGAAATACAATTTCGCAACTTGCGAAATCACAATTTCAACTTGCGAAATTTTCGCAAGTCATGTTTCAACTTGCGAAATCCACCTGTGTAATCTCCAGATATTTACGACCGACTCCGTTTGATCTTTTCTTCAGATATTTTTATATAAAATCCCTATTTTTTCCTTGTAATCCGCCAATCATAGGATTGCTTAGCTAGGAAGGTTGGAAAAACTTCTCTATATATATTCCCTTGCATCCATTGTAAAAAAAAATCGATCAATATAATTGATTCGTCCCCAATTGGTGTTCTACTTAATTTAGCTCAATCAACTGATGTGCATTGATTTCAATCCTCAGATGGGAGTTATCAACAAAATTTATAAACCTAATTCACCATATACCAGGGTAGCACTAGCTAGCATAGTATAGTGGCTCTAGGATCATCCACAGAGATGGGTTTTCACTTCACAATTGATATTAGTTCAAAAGCTGAATTGGTGGTTTTCCTTTCCAAGGTTAGCTTTAAAAGAAAACATAAGTTTGAATTGAAATGGATGGTTTTAAGCTAACCAAACTGAAAATAACTAAAAGTAATTAGAAAGAAAGATGTTTCTTAGGATTTCAGGTCACTAGGATCAAGTGCCAATACAAAAGAGGAGATTCCGATCACTTGAATCTTTTCCTTGTGTTGGGGATTTAATATATAGTTATTTCCCAAACTGGTGTGGTACAGATGCTTACAATTAATGGTTTCAACACTAAAACCCTCTCACTGATACACCTTGCAATGGCTCGTACCTCTCACCTAGTATTTGCCATTCAAGGTGATCCTTAACCTTGGATTACCCTTCAAAAGCTCGCAAGAGATAACCAATGGATGTCTCCTTAGAGTCCAAAAGCTTACCAAGTGTTGGCTATTCTAGAAAATCCTACCTTTGAACCACCTCCCAAAGGCTCGCAAGAGATAAACTAGTGAAACTTAGTGGATGGAGTCTGCTTGCCTTACCAAGTGTTGGCCCGGGTGATTCAAAGGCGTTTTAAATTAACTAAAAACATAGAAACCATTAACGGGTCACACTTTCTTTTCATTAAAAGCTGAAACAACAAAAACTCACAGTTATGTAGCCGGCACCTTACTTAGCTTCCTTCACCCAAGAAATAAAAAGCCTAGCCACTCATCCTCTGAGGCCTCAGAGGATGTTTGGCTAGAAAGAAAAGGAAAAAGAGAAAACAAAAATGAGACGGAAAAATAGAGCAAGGTTCTCTATATTCTATATATTGATCGATTCTATATTCGGTTCCTCCATTCATCGATATTTTTACAACGGATGCAAGGGAACATATATAGGGAAGTTTTTCCAACCTTTCTAGCTAAGCAATCCTATGATTGGTGGATTACAAGGAGAAAATAGGGATTTTATACAAAAATATCTAAAGAAAAGATCAAGCGGAGTTGGTTGCAAATATCTGGAGATTGTACAGGTGGATTTCGCAGCATGCAACATGGGCTGCGAAAATTTCGCAAGAGCAACTTGCGAAATTGCCTTTCAACTTTGGCGTGGTTTTCTTCCAATAGCCATAACTTTTTCATTTCAACTCCGATTTGCACAAAGTTTAAAGCGTTGGACTCTTGACTTCTTGAGCTTCGAAACGGTATATAGTATATAGAAAATGGACTCCGAGAAGTACTCTAAATGTGCGAAAGAAGACTGCAGCTGCTCTCCTCTGTTTTTCTTCATGTCAGATTCCTATCTCTATTTCTCCTCCTTGCATACTTGAATTACTTTGGCAAAGGGTTACGAAGCTCCAAAGCTTGGTTTCTTCATGAATTTGAGCTTCAACTTTATTTTCCATGAGCTATACAAAGATCTCCCTCATTCTTGGATTGTTTTGGTGATAAAAAACTATCAAAAACACCAAAACTTAACACAATTTGATTAGAAACGATTGCAAGGGTCTTTAACATGCCAATTGAGTTAAAAGGTAATAACTACTACTCAAAAGTGTTTAAAAGAGTTAATTACAAGATACAAAATAGCACTTTTTGAGTAGTAATCAATAATATACAAAGCCTTTCTCTGCTTTTTCCTTAGCATCTTTGTTTTCATTTTCTTCCTAGCCAAACATCCTCTGAGGCCTCAGAGGATGAGTGGCTAGGCTTTTTGTCTCTTGGGTGAAGGAAGCTAGGTAAGGTTCCGCATACAAAAGTGTGAGTTTTTGTTGTTTCCGTTTTTAATGAAGAGAAAGTGTGACCCGTTGATGGTTTTTATATTTTTAGTTAACTAGGATTACCGTGAATAGCCAATACTTGGTAAGCTTTCGGATTCCATGGATTCTTATTGCTTGCAATCTTGCTCTATGGAGGTCTAATTGTTATCTCTTGTTCGCTTGTGAAGGATGATCCGATGTTAAGGATCACTTTGAATGGCAAATACTAAGTGAGAGGTACGAGCCATTGCAAGGTGTATCAATGAGAAAGATTTAGCGTTGAAACCATTAATGGTAAGCATCTGTACCACACCGGTTCGGGAAATAACTATAGGTTAAATTCCGAATGCGAGGAAAAGAAACAAGTGACCGGAATCTCCCTTTTTGTATAAGGCACCTGATCCTAGTAACTTGGAATCCCAAGAAACACCTTTCTTTCTAGTTACTTTTAGTTACTTTATTTTTGGTTAGCTTAAAACCATCCATTTCCATTCAAACTTATGTTTTCTTTTAAAGCTAACTTAGAAAAGAAAAAGCACCAATTCAGTTTTGAACTAATATCAATTGTGAAGTGAAAACCCATCTCTGTGGACAATCCTAGAGCCACTATACTATGCTAGCTAATGCTACCCTAGTATATGGTGAATTAGGTTTATAAATTTTGTTGATTACTCCCGTCTGATGATTGAAATCAAAGCACATCAGTTGATTGAGCTTAATCAAGTAGAACACCAATCAGGCACGAATCACTGGTCATCTGAAGGAGTGGGGTCAGCTAGAGTTATGGGCTCTAATGGTCCAGGAATATCAGTCTGAGGTGATGGTATAATACCTAGATGCTGCTGAATCTGTAGAAGGATGGTAGTATGGTGGTCCTACTGCTGCTGAATTTGACGAAGGATAGCAACATGCTGGTCTTGCTGTGCTCGTATCGCATCCATCTGCCTGAATAGAGCACTGTGTGTGGTGCACAATGTCTGGAAGATACTAATAAGGGCTTGAAACTCCACAGTAGAGATGGTAATAGAGGCCTCAAATGTAGAAGGTGCATCTGGTGGGATAGCGGGAGTGGCAGGAGGAGCAATAGGAATAACCTCAGGGGGTGCTCTAATAGGGGATGCAGAAGCAGTATAAGTGGCCTCAGGCATAGGTGCTGCAGGGGCAGGTGATACAGACTCCGTGGGAAGCTCATCCTACTGTACCTACTCAGCCTGTGGTATCTCTGGAGATGCTGGTCTGGGTGAGGCTCCTATAGGTGCTAAATAGTCCGCATATTGTGCCCATTTTCCAAGAGAAAATAGCTCTCGACAGAGGTAGCGACGCTCAAGGTGAGACTCAGTAGAATAGCCCATATGCTCCAATACTTGACAGAGCAATCTCGGAAACAGTAGTGGAATAGTATCGACACACTGGAGTTTCTTCCTGTGAACCTTCTCCTCAAAGTGGAGGAGAGAGGTGATTACTACTTAAAAAGTGCTATTTTGTAGCCTATAATTAACTCTTTTAAAACACTTTTGAGCAGTAGTTATTACCTTTTAACTCAATTGGCACATTAAGGACCCTTGTAGATGTTTCTAATCAATTTGTGGAAATTTTTGGTGTTTTTGATAGCTTTTTGATCACCAAAACAAGCCAAATAATGAGGGAGAGTTTAGTATAGTTCATGATAAAGCAAGTTGAAGCTCAATTTCATGAGGAATCCAAGTTTGAGAGAGCTTCAAAGCCTTTACCAAATCACTCGAGTGTGTTGATTACTACTCAAAAAGTGCTATTTTATAGCTTGTAATTAACTCTTTTAAACACTTTTGAGTAGTAGTTATTACCTTTTAACTCAATTGGCATGTTAAGGACCCTTACAATCGTTTCTAATAAAAATGTGTTAAGTTTTGGTGTTTTTGATAGCTTTTTTATCACCAAAGCAATCTAAGTTGAGGGAGATCTTTATATAATCCATGGAAAAGAAAATGAAAGCTCATTTACATGAAGAAGCCAAGCTTTGAAGCTTTGTAGTCATTTGCCAAAAGCAAATCAAGAATGCAAGGAGGAGAAACAAAGAGAGGATTCTAACTTGAAGAAATTCAAGAGAATAGCAACTGTAAGACACATTTTGAGCACTTCCTGAAGTCCATTTTATGCATACTATATGTTGTTTTGAAGCTCGGGAAGTCAGAAGTCCAATGCTTTAAACGGTGTGCAAATCGAAGCTAAAATGAAGAAGTTATGGCCATTAAAAGACAATCGCACCAAGTTGAGAGGCAATTTCACAAGTTGCGAAATCAACCTTTTCATGCGAAATCAACCTTTTCTTGCGAAATGGAGACTTTCAGCTTGCAAAATTTTTGTAGCCCATGTTGCATGCTATGAAATCCACCTGAGTGCTTCCAGATATTTGCGACCGACTCTTTTAGATTTTTTCTTCAGATATTTGTTGTTTAAATCCCCATTTTCTCCTTGTAATCCACCAATCATAGGATTCCTTAGTTAGGAAGTAAGAAGAAAGGGTGAATAACCTCCTATACATCATTTGTAATTTTCTTTACATAGGGATATCTCGGGAGCTTGTTCTCAGAGACCAACTTTTTGTATAGTTTTGAAGAAAGTAATGCACAGAGCTTTGCTCTGCCTTACCTACTCATTTTGATTGTATTTTTCTCACTAGCCAAACAAGCTCTGAGGATGTTTCCTCAGAGAATGAGTGGCTAGGCTTTTTGTCTCTTGGAGTTAAGGAAGCTGGGTAAGGTGCCGAATGCAAAAATTGGAAGTTTTGTTGTTTCAGCTTTTAATGAAGAAAAAGTGTGACCCGTTAATGGTTTCTATGTTTTTAGTTAACTTAAAACGCCTTAAAATCACCTGGGCCAACACTTGGTAAGGCAAGTGGACTTCGTCCATTGAGTTACACTAGTTTATCTCTTGCGAGCTTTTGAAAGGTAATCCAAGGTTAAGGATCACCTTGAATGGCAAATGCTAGGTGAAAGGCACGAGCCATTGCAAGATGAATCAGTGACAGGGATTTAGTGTTTGAATCCATAAAAGGGAAGCATCTGTACCGCACCGGTTCAGGAAATAACTATATGTTAAATCCCCAATGTGAGGAAAAGATTCAAGTGACCGGAACTCTCTTTTTATAGTTGGAACCTGAGCCCAGGGATCCAAAAACTCCAAGAAACACTTTTTTTTGTAATTAAAATCAGTTACTATTTTTGGTTAGCTTAAAACCAACCCTTCTTCAACCAAAGATTATGTTTTCTTTTAAAGCTAACCTTGAAATGAAAAACCACCAAGTCAGTTTTGAATTGATATCAGTTGTAATTTGAAAACCCTTCCCAGTGAACGATCCTAAAGCCACTATGCTATACTAGTTGAGGCTATCCTAGTACATGGTGAAATAGGTTATAAATTTTGTTGATTACTCCCGTCTGAGGACCGAAATCAAGTTACACTGGTTGATTGAACACCAATCAATAGGACATACACCACGTGGGCACGAAATCATGTGTAAGGAAGAGAATCAGAGGAGGAATCTAACACTGAAGAATTCCGTAACCACTTGCGAAATTTTCGTAAAACAAAAGAAAATTTTCGCATCAGCTTTTTCAATTGCGAAATTTTTGCATCAGCTTTTCCATTTGTGAAATTTTTGCAACCACCTTTTCCTCTTGCGAAATTTTCGCAACTCCATTTCTCACTTGTGAAATCTCCATGTAATCTTCAGATATTTTGCACCGACTCCTTAGATTTTTACCTTAAGATATTTTGTGTAAATATCTATTATCTCCTTGTAATCGGTTGAAGATATTTTAAGATATTTAAGATATCTAATTGAGGGGGTGAAAATATCTCTCTATATATATCTTAAGATATCTCTCTTTGTAATCTATCTCAGAATCTCGGAAGACATTCTTGGGGATCACTTGTACATTTTTTTAGTAAGAAATATACAGAGCTTAGCTCTGCCTTACCTTCTCATTTTGTTTTCTCTTTTATTTTTCTTTCTAGCCAAACAAACTCTGAGATGTTTTCTCAGAGGATGAGTGGCTAAGCTTTTTTGTTTCTTGAATGAAGGAAACCAGGTAAGGTTCTGGATACAAGAATGGAAGTTCCTTTGTTTCAGTTTTTAAAGAAGAGAAGGTTGTGACCCATTAATGATTTTTATATTTTTAGTTAACTTAGGATCACCGTGAATAGCTAATACATGGTAAGCTTTCGGATTCCATGGATTCTTATTGCTTGCTCCATGGATGTCTAGTTGTTATCTCTTGTTGGCTTTTGAAGGGTGATCCAAGGTTAAGGATCACCTTGAATGGCAAATACAAGGTGAGAGGTACGAGCCATTGCAAGGTGTATCAGTGAGAGGGATTTAGCGTTGAAACCATTAATGGGAAGCAACTGTAACACACCGGTTGGGAGGATAACTATAGGTTAAATCCCCAATGCGAGGAAAAGATCCGGAATTTTCCCTTCTTATATAAGGAACCCGAACCTAGTGACCTGAAACTCCAAGAAACATTTTCTTTAATTAATTTTAGTTACTATATTTTTGGTTAGGCTAAAACCAACCGTTTTCATGCAAACTTATGTTTTCTTTTGAAGTTAACTCATAAAAGAAAAAGCATCAATCCAATTCTTTAAACTAATATCATGTGTGAAATGAAAACCCATCTCTATCGACGATCCTAGAATCACTATGTTATGCTAGCTATGCTACCCTAGTATATGGTGAATTAGGTTTATAAATTTTGTTGATAACTCATGTCTGAGGATTGAAATCAAGGCACATCAGTTGATTGATTTGAATCAAGTAGAATACCAATTGGGGATGAATCAAATGGCGCCGTTGCCAGGGATGGTGCCACTTCACAGTGATATGATTTTTTTAGAACACTTGTGATTTTCATCACAAGTTTGGTGATTTTTCTTTTCTTTTACTAACTCTTTATTTGTTTCTTTTTATTTATTTCTGTGTTTCATTTATCTTTTAATTAATTATTAGTTAACCGTAATTTTCTTTCTTTCAGAATTATTTTTCTTGGGTTTTCTTTGTTTTTAATTTTTGTTTCAGATATTGCTAATTGTGTATGCCATATTGGATACAAGACAGTGAGGGAAGACTTGTGAAAATAAAAAATCGTCACGAAACAGAGTTGGAATTGGAAGTGGAAGTCATGGAAACTATACTTAAAGATCAGCATAGTCAACATGCTCCAGAAGAAAATCTTAACGCATACCGATCCATGAGGGACCGCATGCATCCACCACGTATGAGTGCACCATCATGTATAGTGCCAGCTACAGAGCAACTGGTGATTCGACCACATATTGTTCCCCTTCTACCTACTTTTCATGGGATGGAACGTGAGAATCCCTACCAGCATATCAAGGAATTTCAAGAAGTTTGTAATACTTTCCGAGAAGGAGGGGCCTCAATCGACTTGATGAGGCTTAAGCTATTTCCTTTCACTTTAAAGGACAAGGCCAAGGTTTGACTTAATTCTTTAAGGCCAAGGAGTATCCGGTCTTGGACTGATTTGCAAGCTGAATTTCTCAAGAAATTTTTCCCGACTCACAGGACCAACGGTTTAAAAAGGAAAATCTCAAACTTCTCAGCTAAGGAGAATGAGAAATTCTATGAATGTTGGGAACGATACATGGAAGCTATTAATGCTTGTCCTCACCATGGCTTTGATACATGGCTATTGGTGAGCTATTTTTACGATGGTATGTCTTCCTCGATGAAGCAACTCTTAAAAACGATGTGCGGAGAAGACTTCATGAGTAAGAATCCAGAGAAAGCCATGGATTTCTTGAGTTATGTAGCTGAAGTTTCAAGATGATGGAATAAGCCCAATGCCAGAGAAGTGGGAAGAATGAATTCTCAATCAAATGCTTCTAATGCTAAGGTTGGGATGTATATTTTGAATAAAGACACTGATACGGACGCAAAATTTGCAGTTACGGCTAGAAGATTGGAGGAGCTTGAAATAAAGGAAAAGCAAGAAGTGCAAGCCATTTCAGACACACTAGTGCAAGCTAAGCTGTGTTCAATTTGTCAATCTTTTGAGCACTTGGTGGAGGAGTGTCCTACGATGCCAGCTGTGAGAGAAATGTTTAGGGATCAAGCAAATGTTATTGGACAATTCAAGCCCAATAACAATGCTTCATATAGCAACACCTATAATTCAAACTGGAGGAACCATCCAAATTTCTTTTGGAAACCAAGGGCACCTCAGTACACGCAACCTGGCCAAGCACCCTGTAGACCCTCAATTTTGTCCATCGACACTTGCATTTATCTTAGAGATGTCACATGCACTCAATTTTTTCCTTATGGCACCATTATGGCCCCTCTTTTGGGCTTGATCGGTTTTCGAGCCTTGTGTAGATTCATCTGCGGTCCAATGTAGTGTGAGTGATTACTACTCAAAAAGTGCTATTTCATAGCTTGTAATTAACTCTTTTGAACTCTCTTGAGTAGTAATTATCACCTTTTAACCCAATTAACATATTAAGGACCTTTGCATTTGTTTCTAATCAAATTGTGTTAAGTTTCGGTGTTTTTGATAGCTTTTTGCTCACCAAAGCAATGTAAGAATGAGGGAGATTTGTATATAGTTCATGGCAAGGCTTTTGGAAGCTCAAATTCATGAAGAACCAAGCATTGGAGCCTCATAGTCCTTTGCCATAGTCGGGTAAAGTATGCAAGGAAAGAACAAAGGAGAGAGGAAAACAGAGTAAAGAAAACAGAGCATGCCAGATGCAGTCTTCCTTCCCACTTTTGGAGCATTTTCCGAAGTCCATTTTGTGCATGCTATATACCGTTGGAAAGCTCTGGAAGTCAAAAATTCAACGCTTCAAACCGTGTGCGATTTGGAGCTGAAATGAGGAAGATATGGCTTTCGGAAGACAACTGCATCCAGCTGAGGGACAATTTCGCACCTTGCGAAATTGGAACTCCAACATGCGAAATTGTAGCCTGCCGTGCGAAGTGGAAATGGATGGCAGCTGTGCATTCTCGGTGAAGCCCAACATGCGAAAGTGATTTTGCAACTTGTGAACTTGAAGCTCAACGTGCGAAAGTGGATTTCAACATGCGAAATCAACTTGCGAAATTTCGCAAGTCACCATGCAACGTGCGAAAATGGGATATTTGTTCACCGACTCTTTTTCTTCTGATATTTTTGTGTAAAAATCTCCATTTTCTCCTTGTATTCAGCCACTTATGTAATTCCTTAGCTAGGAAGTATGGAAGGAAGGGTAAATTGCCTTCCTATATAAACTCTTTTGTAACACTTATCAGAAGGCTCGGGAATTTTGTTCCAGGAGACCATTTTATATATAGAAAAATTCAGAGTCTTTCTTCACCTTACCTTCCCACTTTGTTTCTATTTTCTTGTTAGCCAAACAAGCTCTGAGGAGGTTTCCTCAGAGAATGGGTGGCTAAGCTTTTAGTTCCTTGGAGTTAAGGTTGCCGGGGAAGGTTCCAACTGCAAGAATGGGTAGTTTTGTGGTTTCAGCCATTAATGAAGAGTAAGTGTGACCCGTTAATGATTTCTATGTTTTTAGATTAACTTAAAACACCTTGCAAGTCACCTGAGCCAACACTTGGTAAGGCAAGTGATCTCTGTCCATAGAGATGCACTAGTTTACCTCTTGCGAGCTTCTGGGAGGTGACATGAAGGTGGGATTTTCTTGAATTGCCAACACTTGGTAAGCTTTTGGACTCCAAGGAGACATCCATTAGTTATCTCTTGCGAGCTTGGGACGGGAAGTCCAAGGTTAATGATCACCTTGAATGGCAAATGCTTGGTGAGAGGCACGAGCCATTCCAAGTTGCATCAGTGAGAAGGATTTATTGCTGAAATCCATTAAAGGGAAGCATCTGTATAACACCGGTTAGAGAATTGACTACATGTTAATTCTCTGATGCGAGGAATTGAACCAAGTGACCGGAGCCCTGTTTTTGCATGAGGAACCTCCCCTATGAACCTAAAACTCCAAGGAATGTTTTTCTTCGTAAGTAATTTCCATCACCTTCTTTTTAGTTAGCTTGAAACTAAACCTTTTACAACTAAAGTTTGCATTTTCTTCTTAAGCTAACCTTGAAATGAAAAAGCACCAAATCAGCTATGAATTGGTATCAATTGTGAGTTGAAAACCCTTCCCAGTGAACGATCCTAGAGCCACTATGCTATACTAGTTGAGGCTATCCCAATGCATGGTGATATAGGTTATAAATTTTGTTGATTACTCCCTCAATCAAGGAGCACCAGTTGGACGTGAATCAGCTGAGACACCAATTGGGCACGAATCAGTGAGTATGTAGTTCATTTTGGAGTTTCATCATGGCCAACTCCTTAGTTGTTCACATCATGTTAAAGAAAGGAAGTGAGGTCTCCCCAAAACTTCAGTTCAGTTGGAGTTCATGGGAACAGGTTCGAATACAGAGCACCTGGGCTTGTTTTGATCATATCTCCTTCATCCAAACTCAGAATCGCACACCGTTTTTTTTTTTTTTGGATTCCTTATTCTTCAAGGAATATTTGTTCAAAATTTCATTTTTTTCCTCAGCCGGTCGACTGGATGGTCAACCGGTCGACTGGATGGTCAACCGGTTCAACCGGTTCATCAAGTCTTTTTGAGGCGGTTGACCGGTTGGCAACTAGTCGACCGGTTCGTTGGGGCTGTTGGCAAATGACACTATTTTTGGCTCTTTTGATGCCCTATTCCGGGTTGGTTTGAGCCCTGGTGCCCTTGATAGGCTTAGGGAAGGGTTTTAGGTCCGATTTTGGGCCATTTTGTGGGGAGGTTGTAACCCACCTTGAGTCCGTGTGGATTCTTGGTGGGCAAGGCATGTTAAAATTATGAGGGGCAGCTGACCACCTAGGGAAAAGGAGAACTAAATGTGTTGGGGAGTTCCAAGGTTGAAGAGGAAGATTTACAGAGCTTGAAGGAGAGAAAAACGAAGAGGCTCTAATGGCTGGAGGTTTGGGGACTATAAAAGAGGAAAAAAATCAAATTTGGAGGGACTTCTTCATTTTTTTGAGAGGAGGGACTTTGTGGAATCGTGAGGGGAAATATCAAAAAAGGTAAGAGTCTCTGAGGGTTTGGGTGGCCTAAAAAGAAAAGAGGAAGAAGGAAAAAAGAGAGGGCTAAGGGGAAAATGGGAAGAAGCTTTTAAAGAAAAACAGAGAGAATGGGAAAAAGAAAATATTGAGGAAAAAGAAAAGAGAGGAATTTTTGTTTGTTTCGAAAAGGAGGAAAGGAGATCCTGATCACTGATCTTGAGCAGATTTTGCAGAAGAAGCATCAATCTCACTTGAAGCTAAGGAGTACCTCTCAAAGGCTGGTTCCCCAGGTACGTTTCTAGTTACTCACAAAATTCTTGCTTGCATTTAGTTACTCTTCCTGGTTGGTTCAAAATGCTTAATGCTTTATTGATTGGTGTGGACGAAAAGGGCCACACATTGCTATGTTGAAATTGGTTCTTTGTGTGTTTGCCATGATCTTCGTTCAGTTTATGCCGTTGATCCCATTTGATGTTGTTCATGTTAGAAATCTGTTTTGAATCATTCTCCCATTTTATAAACACGTTACGGTGTTTCGGCTGATTCTCCCTCATCCGAGCTTAGAATTGAGTGCCATTTCTTTTTTTGGGTTCCTTATTTTGTGAGGATTCTACTATTAAAATTTCATAATTTTTCTCAACCGGTTGTACCGGTTGGGAACCAGTTCAACCGGTCCTGCATGACCAGCCCTGTCTTATAAGCACGTTGCAGTGTTTCAACCGATTCTCTTTCATTCGAGCTTGGAATTGAGCGCCATTTCTTTTTTTGGGTTCCTTATTCTGTGAGGAGTCTACTGTTAAAATTTCATAATTTTTCTCAATTGGTTGGACCAGTTGGGAACCAGTTCTACCGGTCCTACATGACCAGCCCTGTCTTATAAACACGTTATGGTGTTTCAGCCGGTTCTCCCACATCCGGGCTCGGAATTGAGCGCCGTTTCTTTCATTGGGTTCCTTATTTTGTGAGGAGTCTGTTGTTAAAATTTTAGAATTTTTCTAAACTGGTTGGACCAGTTGAGACCCGGTTCAACAGCCCCTGCCTGACCAGCCCTGTTTTAGCATGTTTTGATTCCTATTTTTGTATTGGCTTGAGCCCTTGGGCTCCAAGGCACTAGTGGGACTCCTTTAGGGTTTTAAATGGGTCCTAAACTAAATTAGAATGGACCCACTTCAGAGATAAAGGCATTAGGGGTCAGGTAAGTTTGATTTGGTTTGATGTTGGAGATTGGTGAATTGTTGTTTGAGGGAATGTGGAAGGAATAAAATAATTGGTTGCCGTCATTTCCATTCACTTCCTCTTTAAGCATGAACTTTGATGCTTGATTATGACTACCTACTACAATGCTTGTGTTGGTTGACTCATTTTATCTGCAGCGCGTGGCTAGGGACCACAGGTACGCAGTATTGTTTTGATTGTTCCTATGCATGTCAAGTACTAACCGGGATTATAGGATTCATGTTATTTGTTTAGCCCAAGGGTTATTTGATCTTTGACCCATATGCTCTCATATACCTAGTTCATTAGTAGAGACCGAATTCCGGGTCTAGAGGGGTGCTAGCTCGCATGAGGTACCTTCCCGATAGGTAACCTGATCCCCGAACCCAGAATCTAGTTTTCGTAGACCGTTTTTTCCTAACTGGAGTCATGTTGGGGTTTTTGTTCTTACTTAAATTTTCCCCATTAAAAAATAAAAATAAAAAGTAAGTGGCGACTCCAAACAAAACCGTTCCTCATTGGGACGAATTTTTCAAAACTTGAAAATCACATTTTCTCCATATTTCACTATCATTTGTTTTAATTCGCGAGTCGTGTCGGTCGGTGGATCGGGTGAGGGTCCACAAATTGGCGACTCTACTAGGGATCGAACCCAGAATCTCTGGTTTCATAAGAGGATCAAGCTTGAACTTGAATTGGGTATATTGGAGCACATGGTTCTTTGATCAGTAGACCCTTAGGCTACATAGATAAATGATGATCACGTACTTGGTTGGTATCTGGCTTGCACCTGTGATATGTTGATGCTTGTGTGTCCACTTGATTGGTTTTAGCATGCTTGCTCATTATTGATTGGTACTTAGTTATGAGATTTAGGATTGGCATAGATAGTCAGATTATGTGTGGATTTTGTGGTAGGCCTCACCCTTGGCGTATGACTGTTTGCTGCATGGCTACCCTTTCTCTTGCATGACTTTTTGCCGCTTGTGTTTGTGGGGCGCGCTTGTATCCCCTTATTTTTGAATTACTAGTCTTGGTCAACTATTTCTCATTGATTGCTCGAGTTGTTTGGGAGTCATTCCCAACTGTTTGCCTTCGACCAAGTTAGGGGTTTGAGAGTAGGGTCTAGCATAGGGGCTATATCAATGTTTGGAAGCACTATGGAGATGACAGATATCTGAGCAATGAAGACCTATATAGCCCTGAGCTGGATTTCGTGGATACCTGCGTGGCTAGAGTGTCACTTTGATTGTTGGTTAGAATCATAGGTTGTGTATCCCCTTTGTAGGTACTGTCATCTAGCTTTTAGGACTTGCCTTTTCCCATTGTTGGCTTTTGAGCCACCTTGCCCCTGAGGTATCACCATGTTAGAATCCCGTTCTTGCCCATGGAGCCATGTATTAGATTAGCTGTTAACATCACATGACAGTTTATTCCCTTAGACGATTTAGTTGTAAGATTGCATTATTGGATTGATTTTAAGATTGATAGTCACGGGGATTATTGACCGAGATCGACCTGGGTTCTCGAGCTTGGATCAGGGTTGGAGGTAGATTGGTTAGAGGATCAAATCCACACAGTCAGTTAGAGCAGATATCAAATCATAGAGATATGGACCCCCAGTACACTACTGTCGACCAGTTGACAGAGATTATAGATACCATGGCATCACTCCGGGATGCTGTATTGGGATTAGGTTGGAGGATTGACGGGCACCAGTACCAATTCAGGGGACTGCCCCACATGATTCTCCCGCACCTCCACCACCACCACCATTTGGACCTACCATACAACCGGACTACACAGTTCCACCTCTACCACCACCCCCAGTTCAGTCAGCCCCACAGGCAGGGGCCTTTGTCTTACATGGTCAAGATGAGACTATGCCACATTCTATTATGGCCCCTGCACAGGTTGTAGATGATACTCAGGCCCGCATTGAGAGGATTGAGCACAGGATGAGGTCACTACATGTCACTGATGGAGTCATGAGTTGGGATGGGTATGATGACCTGCCTGTTGCAGCTTTGCTAGTTGAGTTCCGCATGCCAGACATGGAGAAATACACGGGGATCGGGTGCCCCCATATTCACTTGCAATTGTACAGCGCTGTTATGCGCGGATATAGGTTAGACGAGACACATATGATCATGTTGTTTCCCCTGACCCTGAGTGGTGCCGCCCAGCGGTGGTTTGCTTTCTTGGACCCCTCGCGACACCGGACATGGACTGATCTGGCGCAGGAGTTTATCAAATAATATTCCTTTAATACTATAGTTGATGTATCCCGAAGAGAGTTAAAGGCCAGATGAGACAGTTACCTCCTTCATCTCCCGTTGGAGGGAGAAGATAGCACGGATTATTGACAGACCCTCAGAGCATGATCAGATCAGTATGATTATGCGCAGTCTTTAGCCCCGTTTTGCCAGGCATCTCGTGGGTTTTTCACAAACAAACTTTGGATCATTGGTTCAGGCCCTCTATGGTATTGAGGAGGGCATAGCTAGAGGATTATGGGCAGACTCTTCCCATTCAGACTCAAAGGGGAAGAAGCCGAGGTCATGATCCAGGCCTTCAAATGTTGGTACCATTGACACTATAGGGCACAGGTCCCCTCGTCTCCTTCTCAAAGACAGTTCTTAGACACTCCTTACTAGATGATACAGTAGGATCAGTACAGACCAGCTCTCCCTATAGGCCGGTAGGGCCTATATGCTACACAGGCTCCTCAAAGGCCACTTGTACAGTTCCATCAGCAGTATAGAGCACTGCCTCCACCGAGGCCGATTAGGCATTTTACATAGCTAGGGATGCCTTTGAGCCGAGCATTTCAGAGATTGGTTGAGGAGGGTTTGATTGCTCCACTACCACCCAGACCACCACCACATCCTACCCCACCAGGATTCAGGATAGATCTTCACTGTGCCTACCATCAAAGAGTTGGGCATGATACAGACAATTGTGCGATGCTGAGGCACGCCATTCAGGACTTGATTGATCAGGGTTTGGTTGATTTAGGACGCCCTGCACTGACTACAGACCCACTACCTACTCATGACACTAGAGCTGTACCTCTACCCTTAGGGGCTTACATTTGATTGAGTTTTTAGGAGATGAGATGTTCATGATGGGGTGGGATGGAGAGGCTCCTCAGCCTATTAGTTTGTACGAGGACTCAGATTTCAGTGGATGTATCCATGGACAGCAGGTTCCCAGGCCATTCAGATTGATCCCAAATGAGATTCCCTGATAGACATCAGTATCGCCGGTATACTTACACATGTTCCGCCCATGACACCCTTCATTCTGTTCTCGGAAGAGTATGGGCCCATTCACAGAGATGTTCAGATTGTTACACGGAGTGGGAGGGAAGCTCAGCTCCCACCCGTTGACAGGCCTTTTGCTAGCACAGATGCTAAAGAGGATGTTCAGAGAGAGGATGATGAGATATTGCGCTAGCTGCACACCACACAGGCTAGCCTATCCATTTAGAGCCTCTTGGCCTTGTCTAGCACACATAGAGATGCCTTGATCAAAGCTCTTAGTCAGATCCGAGTTAATACTGCTACTACCCCTGAGGGACTGATTCACTTTCTGACGGTTGATAGAGTTAGATGCATTGTATTTTGAGATGATGATTTACCACTTGAGGGGTCAGATCATGTTCGACCCTTATTCATTGATGTTGCTTGTTCAGGTCGTCGGGTGCCATCTATCCTGCTGGACAATGGCTCCGCCCTGAACTTATATCCATTGGTTACTGCCATTGCTTTGGGATTTTCACCATCCAATTTTGGGCCATCTATGCAGACCGTCAGAGCATACGATAGGACTCAGAGGACTATTATGGGTACCATTACTGCACACGTTATGATTAGGCTAGTCAGATACTCCATGCTATTCCAGGTTTTGAAAATCCAGTCATCCTTCAACCTACTTCTCGATCGCCATTGGATTCATGAGGCTGGCGCCATACCATCTTCCCTTCATCAAAAGGTGAAGTTCATACACGAGGGGCGCATTATCATGATACAGTCTGACAGAGACATAGTTACCTCTTCCGAGCCAATATTACAGATTAGTCATAATGAGGGTGACTTAATCTTGAAAGTCCTCAGGGGATTGATCAGTGACCCTAGAGGCAAGTTTAGACCGACTTAGAGCGGGCCTTATGTTATTCGAGATTTGACCCGAGAGGGAGCCGCCTGGCTGACAGACCTAGATGGAAATCAATTTACGGAGCCAGTCAATGTGGATCAGCTGAAAAAGTTTTATGCGTGGGATCATGGTCAAAGGATAGGTGGCCATCATTTTTGAGTAGTCATTTTCCCTGTTGCACACCCACACATTGATATATCCTATTGCTAGCCTGTTGAGCCTCATGCGGTTTGTTATGACATATTCATTCATTTAGCCTTGCATACTTTTTCTCACCTAGGTTGGGGGCCTGCCCCTGTGCGCTTTGCATTTATTGATTGGATCTGTGAGTGGTGAGCTTTGTGTCATTATTCATGTGTTCTTTCTTTAGTCATTCATGGTTTCTTCTTTTGTCCATTGTGCATTTTCATTTCGTCTGCCTTTTGAGTTCTGCTTCTATCATCTTGACTCTATTCGCTTATGTTTTCTCTTATGTGATGATGATATGCTCTTGTCCCAGAGCTACAGGTCAGGCCTGTCACACCCTTCCTTGCACTTGTAGGCTTTGATCTAGGATTCTTAGGTTGAGGGGGGACCATTAGGGATGAGAGGTTTGGGGTTCTTTTGGTTGGACTATGCTAGTGTGGCATTCAGCTAGTTTTGGTTGTTCGACGAAAAAAAAAAATGCTTATTTGGCATTTGTTGTTATGCTTGGATCATCAGAGGTCATTTGGGTTTGAAAGATTTATTACTCATCTGATAGTTGGGTAAGAGCATTGTACAATCCTTCTCCATGGATCTGGGTGACGTATTGGGAGTGAGGCTTGGGTTTCTTTGGCACTCGGTCCCCTGGATCATTGTTTACATCACCTTCCCCATCTTATAGTGGCTTGCTTCGGTCTGGCGTTCTTGGGATGAGTTGTTTATCGTTGTCACACCTTGCTACATTTCTATCCCAGCTTGTTCCTCCATTTTCTACTACATCCATTCATCATTTTTCTTATCCCTTTTCGTCTTCTTCTATCCTCATCGAACGTCGTCTCGCCTTATGAACGACGAGTTCTTTGGTGCACCTCACCTATCGTTTGACATTATTCATTTGGATGTAGGTTGAGTCACCTTGCTCACATGATTCTGTGATATTTGGCATTGTGTATAGGGGTTTGGCATTAGTTATTGGGTATTTGGGCATTTGTTTCCTATCATTTCATTCACCTTTCACCCCTGACCTACATTACGGTCTGAGTCGTAAGACCACCCTAAGGCCATGAGATCTCGTGTCTGCTTCGACGCGGTTCATTCGGACAGGCTTCGTTTACTGATTGAGTACGGGATGTCAACAGGTCTCCATTGCTTCAGGGAATATCGAGGGTCACATATTGCCTTTCCATTTAGTTTGCTTGCCTCAGGTCCATGATCAGAGGTAGATGATACAGAGAATTGGGACCGTTGAGGGTGTTTTACTTGATGCTTTGACATGTTCATACTGGGGCATACCCCCATCCTTACATGCTGGCTTCAGCTCTTACACATGTACGCAGGCAATTTGTTTCGCCTAGAGATGTTTTGGATATCAGAGTTTGGGTAAGCCCCACATTCAATTTGGTTTCTTCATATAACAGAGTGCTTCTGAAAGCTGACTTGGGATCAAGTTCACGGTATTCATTGACCTAGCAGGGGTGTGCACACCGGGGCATACCCTATACTTTGTCATGTTCACTTATCCAGATGATTGGATCTTTAGTGATATATTTCTGAGTTGTTTTTCTACCGAGGCACTTGCATATCAGATGTACACACTGGGGCATACCCTTTATTAGTTTTTTTTGTGGATATTGGATGTCGCGGTATAAAGTTGATGCTATTCTAGGAATGAATGTTTGTGATGATTTTAGCTCTTTGACTTTGACCATATGTACGGTTATGGGATTCTGACATGGTGTGGATATCTTAGACTGGGGCATAGCCCTTTCTTTTCACCTCCAGTCACATTTTTGAGTTGTCCTACTGGGGCATACCCCCCTTTCCGACATGGTACTGACATCCTAGACTAAGGTCATACCCCCTTCTTGTGTCATGATTGAGATGTTTGATTTCTTGCTTATTCGAATCATTTAGTGGCATTCTCATATCCCACACTAGGGCATCCTCCCCTCTTTTATGGTGCCATTACTTTTCGTTTCCTAGTCATTCGGCGGCTCTCCGGCATTGTGCCCGGATCCCCTAGTCATTCGGCAACTCTCCAGCATCGTGCCCGAATCCCCTAGTCATTCGGCGGCTCTCCGACATCGTGCCTGAATCCCCTAGTCATTTCGGTGGCTCTCCAGCATCGTGCCCGGATCCCCTAGTCATTCGGCAGATCTTCGGCATTGTGCCCGGATCCCCTAGTCATTTCGGCGGCTTTTCGGCAT
This sequence comes from Vitis rotundifolia, assembly GCA_030254885.1. Classification (NCBI taxonomy): domain Eukaryota; kingdom Viridiplantae; phylum Streptophyta; class Magnoliopsida; order Vitales; family Vitaceae; genus Vitis; species Vitis rotundifolia. Next base: position 16,334,014 of record CM058160.1, read on the forward strand.
CGTGCCCGGATCCCCTAGTCATTCGGCGGATCTCCTGCATCGTGCCTGGATCCCTTAGTCATTTCAGCGGCTCTCCGACATCGTGCCCGGATCCCCTAGTCATTTCAGCGGCTCTCCGATATCGTGCCTGGATCCCTTAGTCATTTCAGCGGCTCTCCGACATCGTGCCCGGATCCCCTAGTCATTTCAGCGGCTCTCCGATATCGTGCCCAGATCCCTTAGTCATTTGACAGCTCTTTGGCATCGTGCTCGGATCCCCTAGTCATTCAGCGGCTCTCCGGCATCGTGCTCAGATCCCCTAGTCATTCTGCAGTTCTCTGGTTCCGCGGCTCTCTAGCATCGTGCCCGGATCCCCTAGTCATTTCGGCGGCTCTCCAGCATCGTGCCCAGATCCCCTAGTCATTTCGGCGGCTCTCCGACATCATGCCCGGATCCCTTAGTCATTTCGGCGGCTCTCCGGCATCATGCCCAGATCCCCTATTATCCGGCATCGTGCTCGGTTTCCTTTTATCTTTCCCGACATCGCGCCCGTATTTCCTTTGTTTTCTCCGACATCGCGCTTGGATCTTATATCTCTCCTAGATACGATCTATGCTCCGGTACTCGTCCGAATACGATCTCTTCTTCGGCATCTTGTCCGGATTTCTTTGGGTTCCCCCGTACTCGCCCGGACTTGATCCTTTTTCCTATAGTCCACTTCGGCATCGTGTCCAGATCTTCTGATCTTTTCCAGCATCGCGTCTGGTTTCCTTTAGTCTTCTTTGGCATCGTGTCCAGATTCCTTCAGTTTTTTTTCGGCATTGTGCTTGGGTCCTTTAGTCCTTCGACCATCATGACTCATTTCCCTTAGCCTTCTTTATTGTTGTGCGGGGACAAAATTGTTGGTCATTTGAGTTCTTCACTAGAGTTCATTTCACTCATTCATTGCTTGCACTTCGCACTCACGTTTCACTCGTTCATTCACTCAACTGAAGAGGGGCTGATTCTCCTTCATCTAGGCTCAGAATTGAGTGCCGTTTCTTTCATTGGGTTCCTTATTCTATGAGGAGTCTACTGTTAAAATTTCATAATTTTTCTCAACCGGTTGAACCGGTTGGGAACCAGTTCAACCGGTCTTGCATGACCAGCCCTGTCTTATAAGCACATTGAGGTGTTTCAGCCGGTTCTCTCTCATCCGGGCTTGGAATTGAGCGTTGTTTCTTTTTTTGGGTTCCTTATTCTGTGAGGAGTCTACTGTTAAAATTTCATAATTTTCTCAACCGGTTGAACCGGTTGGGAACCAGTTCTACCGGTCTTGCATGACCAGCCCTGTCTTATAAACATGTTACGGTGTTTCAGCCAGTTCTCCCTCATCTGGGCTCAGAATTGAGCTCCGTTTCTTTTGTTGGGTGCCTTAGTCTGTGAGGAGTCTACTGTTAAAATTTCATAATTTTTCTCAATCGGTTGAACCAATTGGGAACCAGTTATACCGGTCCTGCATGACCAGTCCCGTTTTATAAACACGTTACGGTGTTTAGGCCGATTCTCCCTCATTCGGGCTTGGAATTGAGCACCGTTTCTCTTGTTGGGTTCCTATTTTTTTGAGGAGGCTGATGTTAAAATTTCATAATTTTTCTCAACTGGTTGTATCGGTTTGTGACCAGTTCAGCCGGTCCTGCATGACCAACCCTGTCTTATAAGCATGTTGCAGAGTTTCAGCCGGTTCTCTCTCATCCGGGCTCAGAATTGAGTGCCATTTCTTTTGTTGGGTTCCTTATTCTGTGAGGAGTCTACTTTTAAAATATCATATTTTTTCTCAACCGGTTGGACTGGTTGGGAACCAGTTCAACCGGTCCTGCATGACCAGCCCTGTCTTATAAGCATGTTGTAGTGTTTCAGCCGGTTCTCCCTCATCCAGGCTCGGAATTGGGCGCCGTTTCTTTCGTTGGGTTCCTTATTTTGTGAAGAGTCTGCTGTTAAAATTTCAAAATTTTTATAAACCATTTTAAGCAGTTGAGACCCGGTTCAGTAGCCCTTGCTTGACCAGCCCTATTTTAGCATGTTTTGATTCCTATTTTTGTATTGGCTTGAGCCCTTGGGCTCCAAGGCACTAGTGGGCCTCCTTTAGGGTTTTAAATGGGTCCTAAAATAAATTGGAATGGACCCGATTCAGAGATAAAGGCATTAGGGGTCAGGTAAGTTTGGTTTGGTTTGATGTTGGAGATTGGTGAATTGTTGTTTGAGGGAATGTGGAAGGAATAAAATAATTGGTTGCCGTCATTCCCATTCACTTCCTCTTTAAGCGTGAACTTTGATGCTTGATTATGACTACCTACTACATGCTTGTGTTGGTTGACTCATTTTATCTACAGCGCGTGGTCGGGTACCACAGGTATGCATTATTGTTCTGATTGTTCCTATGCATGTCGAGTACTAACCGGGATTATAGGATTCATATTATTTGTTTAGCCCAAGGGTTGTTTGATCTTTGACCCATATGCTCCCATATACCCAGTTCATTAGTAGAGACCGAGCTTCAGGCCTAGAGGGGTTCTAGCTCGCATGAGGTACCTTCCCGATAGGTAACCTGATCCCCGTACCCAGAATCTAGTTTTCACAGACTGCTTTTTCCTAACTGGAGTCATGCTGGGGTTTTTGTTCTTACTTAAATTTTCCTCATTAAAAAATAAAAATAAAAAGTAAATGGCGACTCCAAACAAAACCGTTCCTCACTGGGACGAATTTTTCAAAACTTGAAAATCACATTTTCTCCACAGTTCACTATCATTTTGTTTTAATTCGCGAGTCGCGCTGGTCGATGGATCGGGTGAGTGTCCACACACCCCCACAAGCCCTAAGTCTTGAACAAGCCATTGTGAATCTTAGCCAAGTCATGGGAGATTTTATTGTAGACCAGAAATCCATCAATGATCAATTCAGGTAAGAAATTGCCAATCAAGACAGAAGGATGGAGGGTAAGTACAATGATCTATCTTAGAAGATAGATAGTCTCCAGTACCAAATCTCAAGGCTTACCAATCTCAACACAGTACAAGAGAAAGGAAAATTTCCTTCTCAACCTCATTAGAATCCAAAGGGTATCCATAAAGTGGAGGCTTAGGAAGGGGAATCTTCTCAAATGAGGGAAGTTAAAGCCGTAATCACTCTAAGGAGTGGTAAAGAGGTTGATTTGCCTACATCCAAGCCAGAGCGAGAACCAAAGAGTGAAGCAGAGAAAGAGAAGAGGGAGGAAAACATAGGAAAGAGGAAAGAAAATAGTACAAAGAAGGAGGACATTGAAGCTAAGGTGAAGGAAAAATCGGAGAAGACCAACAACCAAGAAGATGTGATGAAAAAACACATGCCTCCACCTTTTCCTCAAGCTTTACATGGGAAAAAGGAATCAACAATGCATCAGAAATTCTTGAAGTGTTGAGGCAAGTAAAAGTTAACATCCCTTTGCTAGACGTGATTAAACAAGTTTCGACTTATGCAAAATTCTTGAAGGACTTGTGCACTATAAAAAGAGGGTTGAATGTGAGTAAGAAAGCCTTCTTAACTGAGCAAGTAAGTTCCATTATATAGTGCAAGTCTCCAGTAAAATACAAAGATCCGGGCTGTTCTACCATATCAGTGATGATTGGAGAGACGTGTGTGGAGAAAGCTTTGTTGGACTTAGGAGCAAGTGTTAATTTGCTACCATACTCTGTCTACAAGCAATTGGGACTTGGTGAATTAAAGCCAACATCAATCACTCTATCTTTAGCAGATAGATTTATGAAAATTCCAAGAGGTATGATTGAAGATGTCCTAATTCAAGTTGACAAATTCTACTACCCAGTGGATTTTGTTGTTCTTGATATGGACCTGGTCTCCAAAGGAATTAACTTTATTCCTATCATACTTGGAAGACCATTCCTAACTACATCAAATGCAATCATAAATTGTAGGAATGGGCTCATGCAACTGACGTTTGGCAACATGACATTAGAGCTCAACATCTTCAATTTGTTCAATAAACAATTCCATCCAGGAGAAGAGGAAGGACCAAGGGAGGTGTGCATGATTGACAACTTAGTGGAGGAGCATTGTGATAAGAAGATGCTAGAAGATCTGAACGAGAGTTTTGGGGATCTTGATGAAGGGTTACCTGAACCCTTAGATTTGCTTGCTACTCTGCCTCATTTGAAGATAAGGGAAGAAATTCTCCCTTTGTTCAATAAGGAGGAGACACAAGAAGCCGTTAAGGAGGAACCCCCAAAGCTTATTCTGAAGCCATTGCCCACAGAGTTGAAGTATGCATATTTGGAGGAGAACAAGCAGAGCCTTGTTGTTATCACTTCATCTCTTACCACTACTCAGGAGGATGGTCTACTTGAAATCCTTAGGAGATGCAAGAAGGCGATAGGGTGGAAAATTTCTTATCTAAAAGGGATCAGCCCTTTAGTCTGTACTCATCATATATACATGGAAGAAGAAGCTAAGCCAGTTCGTCAACCCCAGCGAAGGTTGAACCCTCACATGCAAGAGGTGGTGCGAGCTGAAGTTCTGAAGCTACTTCAGGCCGGTATTATCTACCCCATATTAGATAGCCCATGGGTGAGTCCTATGCAACTTGTGCCAAAGAAATCAGGGATCACAGTGGTGCAAAATGATAAGGGAGAGGAAATCTCTGCATGCCTCACTTCAGGTTGGAGGGTGTGTATTGATTATAGAAAGCTAAATGCTGTAACAAGGAAGGACCACTTCCTGTTGCCATTTATTGATCAAGTGCTTGAGAGGGTCTCAAGCCATCCATTCTACTGTTTCTTGGATGGCTACTTCGGGTATTTTCAAATTGAAATTGCTGTTGAAGACCAGGAGAAGACCACTTTCACTTGTCCATTCAGAACTTATGCATACAGAAGAATGCCTTTCGGGTTATGCAATGCATCGACAACATTCCAAAGATGCATGTTAAGCATTTTTAGTGATATGGAGGAGCGTATTATGGAAATATTTATGGACGATATCACCGTATATGGAAGTGCGTTTGACGAATGCTTAGTCAATTTGGAAGCTATGCTGAACCGATGTATTGAGAAAGACTTGGTGCTCAACTAGGAGAAATGCCATTTCATGGTACCCCAAGGGATTGTTCTTGGGCATATTATCTCTAGCCAAGGCATTGAAGTGGACAAAGCAAAAGTTGAACTAATTGTCAAGTTGCCATCGCCAACAACTGTCAAAGGAGTAAGGCAATTCTTTGGCCACATTGGGTTCTATAGGAGGTTTATCAAAGATTTCTCTAAACTTGCAAGACCTCTTTGTGAGCTATTGGTAAAGGATGCTAAATTTGTATGGAATGATTGATGTCAATGGAGTTTTGAAGAATTGAAGTTATTGCTGACAACCACTCCAATAGTGAGAGCTCCTAACTGGTAATTACCTTTTGAAGTGATGTGCGATGTCAGTGACTTTGCTATAGGAGCTGTTCTTGGGCAAAGAGAAGATGGAAAGCCCTATGTGATCTACTATGTGAGCAAAACGTTGAATAAAGTGCAAAGAAACTACACAACCACAGAGAAAGAATTATTGGCTGTAGTTTTTGCTTAAGACAAATTTCGCGCTTACTTAGTAGGGTCTTTCATTGTGGTTTTCACTGACCACTCGGCCTTGAAATATTTATTGACTAAACAAGATGCAAAAGTGAGGCTGATTAGATGGATTCTCCTGCTGCAAAATTCAATCTTCAAATCAAAGACAAGAAAGGAGTGGAGAATGTGGTAGCCGACCATCTGTCGAGGCTAGCCATTGCACATAATTCCCATAGTTTGCCAATTAATGATGATTTTCCAAAGGAGTCACTCATGTTGATAGAAGCTGCTCCGAGGTATGCTCATATTGCTAACTATCTAGTTACCGAAGAAGTTCCAAGTGAGTGAAAAACACAATATAAGAAGCACTTCTTTGCAAAAATTCATGCCTACTATTGGGAAGAGCCATTTCTATTCAAATATTGTGCGGATCAAATAATACGGAAGTGCGTCCCTGAGCAAGAGCAATAGGGGATCCTTAGTCATTGCCACGAAAGTGCATATGGAGGCCACTTTGCTTCTCAGAAAATAGCTATGAAGGTGTTGCAATCGGGTTTTTGCTGGCCCTCACTTTTCAAAGACGCCTTCACCATGTGTAGGAGCTGTGATAGATGCCAAAGGCTTGGAAAATTAACACGTAAGAGCATGATGCCTTTGAATCCCATCTTGATAGTCGATCTTTTTTATGTATAGGGTATTGACTTAACGGGACCTTTTCCTATGTCCTTTGGCTATTCCTACATCTTTGTGGGAGTGGATTATGTTTCTAAATGGGTTAAAGCAATCCTGCGCAAGCGAAATGATCACAAAGTTTTTCTCAGTTTCTCAAAGAGAACATTTTCTCCAGATTTGGAGTACCCAAAGCCATAATTAGTGATGGAGGTACTCATTTTTGTAATAAGCCGTTTGAAACTCTTTTAGCCAAGTACGGGGTGAAGCATAAGCTAGCTACACCTTACCACTGTCAGACTTCTGGGCAAGTTGAATTAGCCAACCGGGAGATCAAGAATATATTGATGAAGGTGGTGAATACGAGCAGAAGAGATTGGTCTGTTAAGCTTCATGATTCACTATGGGCTCACAAAGCAGCTTACAAGACCATTCTTGGAATGTCTCCTTATCGCATAGTCTATGGCAAAGCGTGCCATCTCCCCGTTGAGGTGCAATACAAAGCTTGGTGGGCAATCAAGACACTCAACCTTGGACTTGAACAAAGCCGGCATGAAGAGATTTCTAAACCTTAATGAGATGGAGGAATTGAGAAATGACACCTATATCAATTCAAACATTGCAAAACAGAAATTGAAAAGGTGGTATGATCAATTAGTCTCCCGCAAAGAATTCCAAAGGGGACAAAGAGTCTTGCTATATGACTCTAAACTCCACATCTTCCCGGGAAAGTTGAAGTCAAGATGGATAGGTCCGTTTACTATCCAAGAAGTATATTCAAATGGAGTAGTAGAGCTACTCAACAGTAATGAGAGTTTCAAAGTCAATGGCCAACGTCTCAAGCCATTCGTGGAGTCATTTTCTAAAGACAAGGAGGAAATCAACCTCCTTGAACCACATCAAGCCTGAAAGACAAATGGTTAGATGGACTTAGTATGTCGGAAGACATTAAGTCCATATTTTTGTTTTGTTGTTTGTTCTTTTGTTTTAAAATTTAAATTCAAGTTTTATTGATTTAGTATATGTTGTAAATTGAAATTTCTTGCTTTAATTTTATTTTGTTATGACTTAATTTAATTTTTGATGATCAAATGCAAGGGAATTCCAAAACTGGGGAAAAACAGAGCATTTCGAAGGTTAAAAATTCATTTGCGAAAATTTCGCAACACCAAATGTCACTTGCGAAAATTTCGCAACCTCTACGCACAATGCTCTATTTTGGCAGATGACAGACATATGTGCTCAGTAGGACCAACATACTAGTATCCTTCGTCAGATTCAGCAGCATCTGGGACTTCCACCACCACCTTAGACTGATATTCCAGGACCATCAGAGCCCATAGCTCTAGCTGAGGAGACTATCAGAGCCAATGTCCCGCCCCAGGCCACTCAGGAGGCAGACACAAAGCCATCATCTCCACCAGAGAACCTCATTCTTTGATCATTTCTTTATTTTGTATTGACTTAGCATATTAGTAGACATTATTACTTGTGTTGATATTTTATATTCTGGGATTGGATGTATTACATGATCATTTCATTATACTTTCTCAGAATAATATATACATATCATTTTGGTTTATACTTGGCATTTTCTTTTCTACCTCCCTTACTCATTAATCTTTTGGTTTTTTTTTTAATCATGTGGTTTCTCCTATACGACTCAGACTCCATGTCACTCAGGAGGAACCACTTTCTCCCTTTATTTCTAATCGCTCTTGAAACATTGAGCACAATGTTCAACTTGGTTGGGGGGAGAGTTTGAGGAAGGAAGCTTTGTTACTAATGCTAGGTTATTTTGGTAATTTAGTTGCTTTTTGCTTAATTTTTAAATTTTTTTTAAAAAAAAAAAAAAAAATTATTCTACTCTCCATGGTTATTAAGGAAAAATTCTAGAAATGAAATGGGAGAAATTGAATTCTTGTCTTTTTACTTGAATATTAGAGTCGTATTATGCTTATTGAGGTTGATGAATTATTGAAACTCCTATTGAATTCAACCTTATTTCTTCCACTTTAATCTTACCACACACTATACACCTTAGGTTCCGTTTATAAGATGAAAAACTATCTCACCTCCTGAACTTAGGAAAATTTAGACTTGGTACCTTTGACCTCATTTTAATAGTGTTGGGACACCTTATAAAAGGCCAATGAGCCTTAGAAAAAAAAAAGAAAAAAGAACAAAGTGTTATACTTGCTTTGAAACCCGAGCAAGGTCCGAGGGGTATATGGTGAAAATCTTTAAAACCTGGTGCCCTAAGCCTTGATTGGTTGGGAGTCACCGACCTCAATGCTCATTAAAAGGGTGAATAAGTGGAGTTTAACATATTGTAGGTGCTTGGGTATTAAAATTCCAATTTCAAAAGTCCGGGGTAAAATTTGAGGAGTTAGTGGTTGAAAGATCCTTAAATCTTGATGCCCTAAACGTTGATTGGTTGGGAGTCATTGATGGACCCCCATTACATGGACACTTTAGAAAACAATACCTTAAGCATTGCACACCTACAAGAAAAAAATAAATAAAAGAGGTGCGTTCTTAACCTATTGGGAGTGGTCAGTTTACTAAAATCTGAGAAAGAGCTAGGTTGGGGAGAGAGATTAGTTCAAAGTACTATATTCGGAAACTAATAAGATTAACACATAGATTTTTGTGGAAGAGTAAGGATTGAACCCTTGGGAGTGTAAATTCTTTTGTTGCTTAAAAAAATTGCAGAATGACTACTCTTTATGAACTATGATCAAGTAAGATTTTTGATATCCTTTTGTTGAAGGATGGGTTTTGCTTCTTTAATGTTCCATGTGAGAGTATGCTTTACAATCATGCCACTTATGATTTTTTTTTTGGAGTGATCAGAATGATTATGTAAATTATTTTACTATCTTAATTTTTGTTTTTCTCTCCTTCATTGATAAGGGACTAGCAATATGTCGGTTGGGGGGAGTGATTACTACTCAAAAAGTGTTTTTTTATAGCCTATAATTAACTCTTTTAAAACACTTTTGAGTAGTAGTTATTACTTTTTAACTCAATTGGCACATTAAGGACCCTTGCAAATGTTTCTAATCAATTTGTGGAAAGTTTTGGTGTTTTTGATAGCTTTTTGATCACTAAAACAAGCCAAAGAATGAGGGAGAGTTTAGTATAGTTCATGACAAAGCAAGTTGAAGCAAAATTTCATGAAGAATCCAAGTTTCAGAGAGCTTCAAAGCCTTTGCCAAATCACTCGAGTGTGCAAGGAAGAGAATCAGAGGGGGAATCTAACACTAAAGAATTTCGCAACCACTTGCAAAATTTTCGCAAGACAAAAGAAAATTTTCGCATTAGCTTTTTCACTTGTGAAAATCTTCGCATCAGCTTTTCCCACTTGTGAAATTTTCGCATCAGCTTTTCCCACTTGCAAAATTTTCGCATCAGTTTTTCTACTTGCAAAATTTTCACAGCCACCTTTTCCTCTTGCGAAATTTTCACAGCTCCATTTCTCACTTGCGAAATCTCCATGTAATCTTTAGATATTTTGCACCAACTCCTTAGATTTTTACCTTAAGATATTTTGTATAAATATCTATTATCTCCTTGTAATCAGTTGAAGATCTTTTAAGATATTTAAGATATCTAATTGAGGGGGTGAAAATATCTCTCTATATATATCTTAAGATATCTCTCTTTGTAATCTATCTCAGAATCTCGGAAGACATTCTTGGGGATCACTTGTACATTTTTTTAGTAAGAAATATATAGAGCTTAACTCTGCCTTACCTTCTCATTTTGTTTTCTCTTTTATTTTTCTTTCTAGCCAAACAAACTCTGAGATGTTTTCTCAGAGGATGAGTGACTAGGCTTTTTTGTTTCTTGAGTGAAGGAAACCAGGTAAGGTTCCGGATACAAGGTGACCCATTAATGATTTTTATATTTTTAGTTAACTTAGGATCACCGTGAATAGATAATACTTGGTAAGCTTTCGGATTCCATGGATTCTTATTGCTTGCTCCATGGATGTCTAATTGTTTATCTCTTGTTTGCTTTTGAAGGGTGATCCAAGGTTAAGGATCACCTTGAATGGAAAATACTAGGTGAGAGGTACGAGCCATTGCAAGGTGTATCAATGAGAGGGATTTAGCATTGAAACCATTAATGGGAAGCAACTGTAACACACCGGTTGGGAGGATAACTATAGGTTAAATCCCCAATGCGAGGAAAAGATCCAGAATTTTCCCTTCTTGTATAAGGAACCCGAACCTAGTGACCTGAAACTCCAAGAAACATTTTCTTTAATTAATTTTAGTTACTATATTTTTGGTTAGCTTAAAACCAACCATTTTCATGCAAACTTATATTTTCTTTTGAAGTTAACTCATAAAAGAAAAAGCATCAATCCAATTCTTTAAACTAACATCATGTGTGAAATGAAAACCCATCTCTGTGGACGATCCTAGAACCACTATGCTATGCCAGCTATGCTACCTTAGTATATGGTGAATTAGGTTTATAAATTTTGTTGATAACTCCCGTCTAAGGATTGAAATCAAGGCACATTAGTTGATTGATCTGAATCAAGTAGAACACCAATTGGGGACGAATCAAGAGGCCATAATCAAGTGATGTGGCCTAAAATAGAAACCCTCTGATATCCTGAATAAAGCGTCCAGGATAGGTCCTCGCCTCTGCACTGAATGTTGAAGAGGAAAAAGGTTGGACCGCAGCAATACATCGATAAGGAGCATCCCTAGTGGAAGCTCCTTTCATAGAACTAAACCTGCCAAGGTCCCCCTGGATAAGATGTGGACCATGTCCCTCTCAGATAGAGGGGACCACTGCCTGAAGTCTGTTGGATCCTTTGGATAGTATGGAATGTGGAGAGCCTCAACGATGTGGAGAGCCTCTAAGATACCCTGGCGCTCGTCAATGCTGAAATGAATGGAAGTAGGCCTCCTGACACCATGAGTAGTCATAGACTGATAGAAGTCTAATGCCACTCTCGGGTAAAAGAACTCCCTGGGAGTCATAAGATGCTCGAGATGGTACCTCTGGAGTAGTCTAAATGAATCCTAGAGCTTTGGCTGTCGTCGAAAAATGTCCACATCAAAATATAGCTCGGAATGGAACTCTTTGGCTCTATAATATGAATTGCCCTCAATGGGTGGCGCTGCGATCATGGGCCATTTGATGATGGCTTCCGGTGGCATATCGGAAGGAAGCTGAGAATTAGTAGGAGCTTGAGGATGTCTAGAGGTCTCCAGGGCCTGAAGTCCTGGCCCTCCTAGTTGGAGCGCGACGCTCTGAGCTCTCAAGGCGCGAAGATATCGCCCTGGGTGTAGTTGGTGGCCTTTGCGTTCCTCAAGGTGCCTCTTGAAATTCCAGGGCGCTGTCAATTTCGCATAAGGGTTGCAAAATTTTGCATAGGGGTTGCGAAATTTCGCAAAACAATTTCCAATTTCGCAGAGGGGTTGCGAATTTTTGCATAGGGGTTGCGAAAATTTTGCACTAAGATTTTTTATTTTTGCAGAGGGGCTGCAAAATTTCGTATAGGCAATTCTAGTTTCGCAGAGGGGTTGCGAATTTTTGCATAGGGGTTGCGAAATGCTCTGTTTTTCCTCCGCCTAAAAATTTTAAAGTCTTTCCCAATTGTTTTGAAATTTACTTGCAATTGATCATCAAAAATTAAGTTAAATCACAATAATATGACATTAAAGCAAGAAATTATACCATTTCGCAGCCCCATTTTCCATTTCGCACCCTACAAACTCAAATTCTCCATTTTTCACCCTACAAACTCATTTTCCACTTCGCACACTATGCGAAAACATTTCGCACCCTGCAAACTCAATTTCCCCATTTCACGCCCTAAAAACCCAGTTCGCATCCTGTGCGAATACCAAAAGGCAGTGTTTGAAAGCCAAAGGGGCCCTTCGACTTTCTTTTTAAATCCCTCCCAAGCCCCCATTTCACAAAATCCCTCTCATTGCGAATCCCTCTGCCACCTTGCAACCGTCCCTCTCCCATTCGATGCCCCACCCATCCTGAATGCATCTCATTTCCCCATTTCGCCATTTCCATAGGGCACGGACCCGAGGAGCCCTTGCTACCCCTTCACCAAGTCGCACTCTGAGGCCGAGAGCCTCCTCTTCTACTCCTCAGCGCAGATATGACATGAGGAGAGCAACTACTACATCAGGGGTGAATGCTTTGCGCCCTGAGAGTTCAGTGCGACGCCCTCTTACCAAGAGGGCCAGGACTTCAGACCCAGGTGAGTCGTCCAGAGATTCATAGCTTGCGCCTCCTATAGATATTGAGCTTCCTTCCGATAGGTCACCGGAGTCTATTATCAGACGCCTGATGCTCATAGCATCACCCATTGAGGGCAACTCAGATTGCAGATCGAGACCTTTCCACTCGGAGTTCTATTTTGATCAGGACACATTCCGACAGCAGCCTGAGCTCCGAGACTCTTATGCCCTACTGCAGAGGTACTATCTTGAGCAGCTTATGAGTCCTCGTGAGTTCTTTTATCCTAGAGTAGCATTAGACTTTTCCCAATCCATGACTACTCGTGGCATCTCGAGTCCTACCTCGATTCACTTCACTATTGATGGACATCATGGTATCCTCGAGGCCAGACATATTGTAGAGGCTCTCCAGATTCCTTTCGAGCTAGTTGATCAATTTGCTTTCCGCCAGTGGTCCCCACTATCTTAGAGGGACATGGTCCACGTTTTATCTAAGGGGACTTCTATATATTCAGTCCTTCTTCGGAAGGAGCTTCCACCTGGGATGCTCCTCGTAGATGAGGTGCTATGCTCCAACCTCTTTCCCCTACAGCATTCGGTATAGAGGCAAGGAGTTATCTTGGATGCTTTGTTCTGCATATCAGAGGGCTTTTATTTTGGCCTACACCACTTGATCATGGCCTCCCTCGTCTATTTTGAGGAAAAGGTCCATAGAAAGAAGCTTCAGAGGGGGACACTATTCCATTGCTATTTCCGAGGTTGCTTTGCCAGATTTTAGAGCATGTGGGTTTTCCTATTGAGCCTCAACATGAGCGTCGTCGTCTTTGTCGAGAACAATTCACTCTTGACAAATGGATTCAGTTGGTGGGCTATTTTGCACCTCCAGGAGCCCTTCCCATGGTAGCACCTCCAATGCTCCCACAGACTGAGCAGACACAGTCTACTCCAATACCTACAGAGTAGGGCAACCTTTCGACAGAGACTATACCACTAGTGCCCATGCCTGAGGCTGTTTTTGCTACTCCCCTTACTGCCCCTACTGTTCCACCTGTTCCTCCTACTACATCCGAGCCTTTTATCACCCCCTCTGTTTCGGAGTTTCGTGGCATTGTACATACCTTGCGGACAGTGACCACCACACATACTACTCTCTTCCAGTAGATGGCTGAGATGCGTTCCCAGCAGGACGAGTAGATGGCTATATTTCGCCAGATCCAACAACACCTGGGTCTTCTGCCTCTACCTCAGCCTGACCTTCCTGCATCATCAGAGCCTTTAGCTCCAGCTGAGGATACTATTCCCGCCACCTTAGGAGGCCACCACAGATGCCATTGCTTCAAATGATCCTCAGGATGAGCCTCAAACAGTTGACACAGTCACAGGTACACCTGAGGATGCATCATTTCCACCTGAGGCCCCCACTACTTGATCATAGGACATCTTTTTATCTTTTTGTATTTACATATTATATTAGTGGAGATTGTTCCTTGTTTTGATGCTTTATATTCTGGGATTGCATGTATTTCCTAATGCTATCTCATATTGTACTTTCTCAGATTAATATATAGACATCCTTTTTTATTATACTTGGCATTTTTCTATTTCCTCTACTCATTACACTTTTGTTTTTTGAATCATGTGGTTTCTCCTATACGACTCGAACTCCATTTCACTCAGGAGGTACCACTTCCTCCCTTTCTTTTCAATTGCTCTTGGCCCATTGAGGGCAATGTTGATCTTAGTTAAGGGGAGAGTTGAGGAAGGAAGTATTGTTAATAATGCTAGGTTAATTGGTCAATTTAGTTACTTTTTGCTTAATTTTAAAAGTTTCCACTCTACTCTCCATGGTTATTAAGGAAAAATTCTCAAAATGAAATGGGAGAAATTGAGTTCTTGCCTTTTTACTTGAATCTTAGAGTTTGTATTATGCTTATTGAGGTTGATGAATTATTGAAACTCCTATTGAATTCAACCTTATTTCTTCCACTTTAATCTTACCACACATTGTGCACATTAGGTTCCGATTATAAGATGACAAACTATCTCACCCCCTGAACTTAGGAAAATTTCGACTTGGTACCTTTGACCTCATTTTAGGGACACCTTATAAAAGGCCAATGGGCCTTCAAAAAAAAAAAAAAAGAAAGAAAGAACAAAGTGTTACACTTGCCTTGAAACCCAAGCAAGGTTCGAGGGGTATATGGTGAAAGTCTTTAAAACCCGGTACCCTAAGCCTTGATTGGTTGGGAGTCACCGACCTCAATGCTCGTTACAAGGGTGAATAGGTGTAATTTAACATATTGTAGGTGCTTAGGTATTAAATTTCAATCTCAAAAGTTCGGGATGAAATTTGAGGAGTTAGTAGTCGAAAGATCATTAAAGCTTGATGCCCTAAACCTTGATTGGTTGGGAGTCATCGATGGATCCCTATTACATGGACACTTTAGAAAACAATACCTTTAGCATTGCACTCCTACAATGAAAAAAAATTGTGAAATAAAAGAGGTGCGTTCTTAGCCTATTGGAGGTTGGTCAATTTGCTAAGTGATTCGTTCCCAATTGGTGTATCAGCTAATTCATGTCCTCTCAATAGTCCCCAACAATGGTGCCATTTGATTCGTGCCCAGCTGGTGCCTTCATTTTGATCCTCAAACGGGAGCAATCAACAAAATTTATAACCTATTACACCATGTACTAGGATAGCCTTGGCTAGCATAGCATAGTGGCTCTAGGGTCGTTCACTAGGATGGGTTTTCACTCCACAATTGATATTAATTCAAAGATGAATTGGTGCTTTTTCATTTCAAGGTTAGCTTTAAAAGAAAACGTAAGTTTGCATGAAAACGGATGGTTTTAAGCTAACCAAACAAAAAGTAACTGAAATTAACTAGGAAGAAAGGTGTTTCTTGGGATTTCAGGTCACTAGGATCAGGTGCCATCTACAAAAGAGGAGATTCCGGTCACTTGTTTCTTTTCCTCGCGTTGGGGATTTAACATATAGTTATTTCCCGAACCGGTGTGGTACAGATGCTTACCATTAATGGCTTCAACACTAAATCCCTCTCACTGATACATCTTGCAATGGCTCGTGCCTCTCACCTAGCATTTGCCATTCAAGGTGATCTTTAACCTTGGATTACCCTTCAAAAGCTCGCAAGAGATAACTAATGGATGTCTCCTTGGAGTCCAAAAGCTTATCAAGTGTTGGCTATTCTAGAAAATCCTACCTTTGAATCACCTCCCAAAGGCTCGCAAAAGATAAACTAGTGAAACTCAATGGACGGAGTCCACTTGCCTTACCAAGTGTTGGCCTAGGTGATTCTAAGGCATTTTAAGTTAACTAAAAACATAGAAACCATTAACAGGTCACACTTTCTTTTCATTAAAAATGGAAACAACAAAAACTCACGCTTATGTAGTCGGCACCTTACTTAGCTTCCTTCACCCAAGAAATAAAAAGCCTAACCACTCATCCTCTGAGGCCTCAGAGGATGTTTGGCTAGAAAGAAAATGAAAAAAAAGAGAAAACAAAGATGAGACGGAAAAATCAGAGCAAGTGCTCTATATAATATATTGATCAATCCTACTTATCTACATGATTCGATATTTTTTACAACGGATGCAAGGGAACATATATAGGGAAGTTTTTCCAACCTTCCTAGCTAAGAAATCCTATGATTCGTGGATTACAAGAAGAAAATAGGGATTTTATACAAAAATATCTGAAGAAAATATCAAACGGAGTCGGTCGCAAATATCTGGAGATTGCATAGGTGGATTTCGCAGCATGCAACGTGGGCTATGAAAATTTCGCAAGAGAAAAAGGTGGCTACGGAATTGCCCTTCAGGTCGGAGTGATCGGCTTCCCATGGCTGTAACTTCTTCATTTCAACTCCAATTTGCACACCATTTAAAGCATTGGACTCTTGACTTCCTGAGCTTTGAAATGGTATATAACATGTAGAAAATGGACTCCGGGAAGTGCTCCAAAAGTGGGAAAGAAGACTGCAACTGCTGTCCTCTGTTTTTCTTCAAGATTTCCTTCTCTCTGTTTTTCCTCCTTGTATGCTGTTGAACGACTTTGGCAAAGGGTTATGGAGATCCAAAGCTTGGTTCTTCATGAATTTGAGCTTCCAAAAGCTTTGTCATGAACTATATACAGATCTCCCTCATTCTTGGATTGCTTTGGTGAGCAAATTACTAACAAAAATACCAAAACTTACACACTTGATTAAAAATGATTGCAAAGGTCCTTAATATGTTAATTGGGTTAAAAGGTAATAACTACTACTCAAAAGTGTTTAAAAGAGTTAATTACAAGCTACAAAATAGCACTTTTTGAGTAGTAATCACTAAGGTTGAGAAAGAGCTTGGTTGGGGGGAGAGAATAGTTCGACATACTATAATTGGAAACTAATAAGCTTAACACTTAGACTTTTTCGGAAGGGTAAGGATTGGACCTTTGGGAGTGGAAATTCTTTTGATGCTTAAATTTTCATAATGCCTACTCTTTATAAATTGTGATTAGGCAAGAGATTTGATGACTTTTGTTAAAGGTTGGGTTTTGCCTCTTTGATGTTTCATGAGAGAGTATGATCCGCTTCATGCCACTTGAAAATTTTTTTTTGGAATGATTAGCATGATTTTGTAAATTATTTTACTTTCTATTTTTCTTTATCTCTCCTTCATTACTAAGGGACTAGCAATGTGTTGGTTGGGGGGAGTGATTACTACTCAAAAAGTGCTCATTTATAGCTTGAAATTAACCGTTTTAAACACTTTTCAGTAGTATTTAATACCTTTTAACTCAATTGGCACATTAAGGAACCTAGCAAGGGTTACTAATCAGTTTTTGGAAAGTTTTGGTGTTTTTGGTAGCTTTTTTATCATTAAAACAAGTCAAGAATTAGGGAAATTTTTGTGCAATCCATGGCAATGCAAGTTGAAGCCTAAATACATGAAGAATCCGAGCTTTGGAGCACTTCATAGCCTTTTCCAAGCTTGGCAATAGGTTGCCAAGCCAATCAGAGATGCAAGGAAGAAAACCAGAGAAAGAAATCCAATATGCAACAATATTGCTAGTCACACACCCTGTGAAACCACAAGACAGCAACAAATGAATTTCGCACACAATGCGAAATTTAGCATGGTCTACGAAATCTTCCTGTGCACCGACTCAGTTAGATTTTTACCTCTAGATATTTGTGTAATTTCCTATTTTCTCCTTGTAATCGACCAATGATAGAATTTCTTGATTAGGAACTATAAAGGGGGGTTGGAAAAACCTCTTTATATATCTTTACATTTTTTGTAATAGATATACACTTGTAAATTCCCGTAGTAAGAAATATACAGAGCTCTTGCTCTGCCTTTCCTTCTCATTTTTTTTTCATTTTCATTTTCTTTCTAGCCAAACATCCTCTGAAGATGATTTCTCAGGGGATGAGTGGCTAAGTTTCACGTTTCTTGGAGTGACAGAAGCTAGGTGAAGGACCCGAATGCAAAGATGGGAGTTTTCCTTGCTTTAAATGAAGGTAGTTGGTAACCATTAATGGTTTTTATTTCAAGGTTTAGCTTTAAATCCCTTAGAATCACCTTGAATGGCCAATACTTGGTAAGCTTTTCGGATTCTATGGATGCTTATTGCTAGATCCATGGATGTCTATTAGTTATCAAGTACGAG
The DNA here is from genome assembly GCA_030254885.1 of Vitis rotundifolia. Lineage (NCBI taxonomy): Eukaryota > Viridiplantae > Streptophyta > Magnoliopsida > Vitales > Vitaceae > Vitis > Vitis rotundifolia. The sequence goes on from CM058160.1 coordinate 16,352,148, forward strand.
CCATTGGAAGGTGGTTCAAGGTGAGGGTCTTTAGTGTTTGAAGCCATTAATGAGAAGCAACTACCATTTTTCGTGAACCCTTTGGATCAAGTCTTAATTGCTAAATACAAAACCGGTTTGGGAGATAACCATCCTTTATGCTATTGTCCCCAACGAGAGGAGAAGATCCGGAATCTCCCCCTTTGCTAAAGGAACCTGATCCTAGTGACCTAAAGCTCCAAGAGACCTTCTCTTTGTAGTTAACTTCAATTACTATTTCTTTTGCTTAACTTTAAATTAACCTTTTCAACTAAAATTCCATTTTCTTTAAAAGCTAATTTTCATAAGGAAAGCACCATTTCATTAACTTCACTAAAGTCACTTGTATGAAGAAAACCCATCCCTGTGGACGATCCTAGAATCACTATACTATGTTAGCCATGCTACCTTAGTGTACGGTGATTTAAGTTTTATAAATTTTGTTGATAATGCCCGTCCGGGAACTAGAATTAAATGGCACCATCTGGGGACGAATCAATATTGAATTATTATGACCAATTAGACCAGGTGTAGTTTATGATGAAAACCAGTGAAGACAACAACGTGAATGATTGTATAGGTGCAATTTACATGAAAATGATATTGAATTGTCGTGATCGATCAAATTGGGTGCCGAATAAGACAAAAACCAGATAAGAAAACTACGTGACTGATTGTATAGATGCGGTTTACACCAAAAACAAAACTGAGCTGCCATGACCGATCAGATTAGGTCCAGTTTGTGACAAAAATGAGATAAGACAACAACAGGACATATCATATAGATCTGGTCTACATAAAAATCGAAACTGAATTGTTGGGATGTATCTGACCGAGTGTGGTCTATTCTGAAGACTAGATAGGACAAAGACCTTATTGATTATGCACATGCGTTGTGCACCAAAAATGATACTGAACTATCATGATCAATCAGACCGAGTGCAGTTTCTAACAAATCCTAGAGAGGACAACGACATGACCAATCCTACAGGTGCAGTCTATGTTGAAAATGATACTAAATAGTTATGACCAATCGGATTGGGTGTCGAATGTGACAAAAACCAGATATGATAATTGTGTGACTGATCATACAAATGTGGTCTAAGTCGAAAACAAAATTAAGTTGTTGCAATCGATCAGATCGGGTCCAATTTATGATGAAAACCAGACAGGATAACGTCATGACCAATCTAACTTAACTTGTGGGACCTATCTAACTAAGTGCGGTCTCTGATGAAAACCATACAAGACAACGATTTGACCAATCGTACAAGTGCATTTGAGATCAAAAACGATACTAAACTGTCATGACCGATTAGGGTTGGTGCAGTCTATGACGAAAATTAGATAGGACAATGACGTGATTGTATAGGTGCGATCTATGCTAAAAATGAAACTAAGCTATCGTGATCAATCGGACTGGGTCCAATCTTTGATGAAAACCAGACATGAGAACGATGTGACAATCGTATAGGTCTAGTCTTTGTCAAAATTGAAATTGAACTATCAAGACCTATTTCACTGGGTGGGGTCTGTGATGAAAACCATAAAGACAACGACTTGACCAATCGTGCAGGTGCGTTTAATGTCGAAAATGATATTGAACTGTTGTGACTAATCAAATTAGGTCTAATCTGTGATAAAAACTAGACAAGATAACGACATGACCCATCGTACAGGTGCAATCTACATTTTCACCATATTCAACTATCAAGACTAATCGACTTGGGTGTCAACTATGATGAAAACCAAATAGGACAACTACGTGACTGATTGTACACATGTGGTCTACGTCGAAATGAAACTAAGCTACCATGACCGATCAGACTGTGTCCAGTCTGTGACAAAAACCAAATAGGATAAAGACATGAACAATCAAATAGGTTTAGTCTACTTCGAAACCAAAAATGAACTATCGGGACCTATCTGACCAAGTGCAGCTCATGATGAAAACTAGACAGAACAACGATTCGATTGATCATACAAATATAGTCTAAGCTGAAAAGGAAACTAAGTTGTCATGGCCCTTTGGACCGAGTATGATCTGTGACAAAAACCAGACAAGAATATAACGTTACCGATTGTATAAGTTTGGTTTACACAGAAATTGAAACTGAACTGTCGAGACCTATTTAATCGGGTGTGGTATGGGATGAAAGCCAGAAAAGGCAACGATGTGACCGATCTTGTAATTGCAATCTATGTCGAAAATGATATTGAACTGTCGTGATTAATTGGATCAAGTGCCGACTATGATGAAAACCAGATAGGACAACTACGTGACTAATTGTACAAATGCGATCTACGTAAAAAATAAAGTTGAGCTATTATGACTGATCGAACTGAGTCCGGTTTGTCATGAAAACCAGACAAGACAATAACGTGAGTGATTGTATAGGTCTAGTTTACGCCAAAACTGAAACTGGCTTGGACTTATCTGATCGGGTGCAGTTTGTGATAAAAATCAGATAGGACAACGATGTGACCGATTGTACAAATGCGATTTATGCCATGAACAAAACTGAGCTACCGTGACAGATTAGACTGGGTATGTCTATGATGAAAATAAGACAGGACAACAAGGTGACCGATCTTATAAGTTTGGTCTACGCCGAAACCAAAAGTGAATTGTCAAGACCTTTCTGACTAGGTGTGGTCTATGATGAAAACCAAATAAGACAACGACGTGATCAATGGTATAAGTGCGTTTCACACTAAAAACAATACTGAGTTGTTGTGACTAATTGGATCGGGTACGATTTGTGATAAAAACCAAACAGGACAATGACGTAACTAATCGTATAGGTCTAGTCTGTGATGAAAACTAGACAAGACAATGACATGACCGATTATACAGGTGCAATCTACGCTGAAAATGATACTAAACTTTCATGACTAATCGGTTTAGTTGCTAATTATCATGAAAACAAGATATGACAACTACGTGACCTAACATAAAGATGCAATCTACAACGAATACGAAACAAAGTTGTCATAACTGATCTGACCATGTTTGGTCTGTGACAAAAACCAAATAGGACAATGATGTGATCGATCGTATAGGTTTGATCTATGTTGAAATCGAAACTAAAATGTCGAGACCTATTGATTCGTCCCCAATTGGTGTTTTACTTGATTCAGCTCAATCAACTGATGTGCTTTGATTTCAATCCTCAGACGGGAGTTATCAACAAAATTTATAAACCTAATTCACCATATGCTAGGGTAGCATTAGCTAGCATAGTATAGTGGCTCTAGGATCGTCCACAAAGATGGGTTTTCACTTCACAATTGATATTGGTTCAAAACTGAATTGGTGTTTTTTCTTTTATAAGTTAGCTTTAAAAGAAAACATAAATTTGTATGGAAATGGTTGGTTTTAAGCTAACCAAAAATAAAGTAACTGAAATTAATTAGACAGAAGGGTGTTTCTTGGGATTTCAGGTCACTAGGATCAGGTGCCTTATATAAAAGGGGAGATTCCGGTCACTTGAATCTTTTTCTCGTGTTGGGGATTTAACATATAGTTATTTCCCGAACCGGTGTGGTACAGATGCTTACCATTAAAGGTTCCAAACACTAAATCCCTCTCACTGATACACCTTGCAATGGCTCATACCTCTCACCTAGTATTTGCCATTCAAGGAGATCCTTAACCTCGGATCACCCTTCAAAAGTGAACAAGAGATAACAATTAGACTCCATGGAGCAAGATTGCAAGCAATAAGAATCCATGGAATCCGAAAGCTTACCAAGTATTGGCTATTCACGGTGATCTTTAGTTAACTAAAAATATAAGAACCACTAACAGGTCACACTTTCTTTTCATTAAAAATGGAAACAACAAAAACTCACACTTCTGCATTCGGAACCTTACCTAGCTTCCTTCACCCAAGAAACAAAATGCCTAGCCACTCATCCTCTGAGGCCTCCGAGGATGTTTGGCTAGAAAGAAAATAAAAGAGAAAATAAAAATGAGAAGGAAAAGCAAAGCAAGGCTCTGTATATTCTAAATATTGATCGATGAGTTTTACAACGGATGCAATGGAATATATATAGAGAAGTTTTTCAAACCTTCCTAGCTAAGCAATTGATTACTACTCGAAAGTGCTATTTTGTAAGCTTGTTATTAACTCTTTTAAACACTTTTGAGTAGTAGTTATTACCTTTTAACCCAATTAACATGTTAAGGACCTTTGTAATCAATTCTAATCAAAGTGTGTAAGTTTTGGTGTTTTTGTTAGTAATTTGATCACCAAAGCAATCCAAGAATGAGGGAGATCTGTATATAGTTCATGGAAAAGCTTTTGGAAGCTCAAATTCATGAAGAACCAAGCTTTGGAGCTCCATAACCCTTTGCCAAAGTCGTTCAACAGCATACAAGGAGGAAAAACAGAGAGAAGGAAATCTTGAAGAAAAATAGAGGACAGCAGCTGCAGTCTTCTTTCGCACTTTTGGAGCACTTACCGGAGTCCATTTTCTACATGCTATATACCATTTCAAAGCTCAGGAAGTCAAGAGTTCAATGCTTCAAACGGTGTGCAAATTGGCGTTGAAATGAAGAAGTTACAGCCATTGGAAGCTGATCACTCCGAGCTGAAGGGCAATTTCGCAGCCACCTTTTTCTCTTGCGAAATTTTCATAGCCCACGTTGCATGCTGCGAAATCCACCTGTGCAATCTTCAGATATTTGCGACCGACTCTGTGTGATATTTTCTTCAGATATTTTTGTATAAAATCCCTATTTTCTCCTTGTAATCCACCAATCATAGGATTACTTAGCTAGGAAGGTTGGAAAAACTTCCCTATATATGTTCTCTTGCATCCGTTGTAAAAATCATCATGTAGATAGGTAGGATTCAATATATTATACAGATCACTTGCTCTATTTTTTTCCGTCTCATCTTTGTTTTCTCTTTTTTCATTTTCTTTCTAGCCAAACATCCTCTGAGGCCTCAGAGGATGAGTGGCTAGGCTTTTTATTTCTTGGGTGAAAGGAAGCTAAGTAAGGTGCCGGCTACATAAGCGTGAGTTTTTGTTGTTTCCATTTTTAATGAAAAGAAAGTGTGACCCGTTTATGGTTTCTATATTTTTAGTTAACTTAAAACGCCTTTTAATCACCTGGGCCAACACTTGGTAAGGCAAGTGATCTCCATCCATTGAGATGCACTAGTTTATCACTTGCGAGCCTTTGGGAGGTGGTTTAAAGGTAGGATTTTCTAGAATAGCCAACACTTGGTAAGCTTTTGGACTCTAAGGAGGCATCCATTAGTTATCTCTTGCGAGCTTTTGAAGGGTAATCCAAGGTTAAAGATCACCTTGAATGGCAAATACTAGGTGAGAGGTACGAGCCATTGCAAGGTGTATCAGTGAGAGGAATTTATTGTTTGGAACCATTAATGGTAAGCATCTGTACCACACTGGTTCGAGAAATAACTATATGTTAAATCCCTAACGCGAGGAAAAGATTCAAGTGACCGGAATCTCCTCTTTTGTAGATGGCACCTGATCCTAGTAACCTGAGATCCCAAGAAACATCTTTCTTTCTAATTACTTTTAGTTACTTTATGTTTGGTTAGCTTAAAACCATCCGTTTTCATGCAACTTATGTTTTCATTTAAAGCTAACCTTGGAAAGGAAAAACACCAATCCAGCTTTTGAACTAATATCAATTGTGAAGTGAAAACCTATCTCTGTGGACGATCCTAGAGCCACTATGCTATGCTAGCTATGCTACCCTAGTGTATGGTGAAATAGGTTTATAAATTTTGTTGATAACTCCCGTCTGAGGATTGAATCAAAGGTACATCAGTTGATTGATCTGAATCAAGTTGAACACCAATTGGGGACGAATCAGCAATCCTATGATTGGTGGATTACAAGGAGAAAATAAGGATTTTATACAAAAATATTTGAAGAAAAGATCTAACAGAGTCGGTCGCAAATATCTAGGATTACACAGGTGAATTTCGCAAGTTGAAACATGACTTGCAAAAATTTCGCAGGTTGATTTCACAACTTGAACTTCAATTTCGCAAGTTGGATTGGCATTTTCGCAAGTTGGACTTCCATTTTCGCAAGTTGCGAAATTGTCTTTCAACTTGGTGCAGTTGTCTTCCAATGGCCATAACTTCTTCATTTCAGCTTCGATTTGCACACCGTTTGAAGCGTTGGACTTCTGACTTCCCGAGCTTCGAAACGATATATGGTATGTATAAAATGAACTCTAGGAAGTGCTCCAAATGTGTCCTGAAGCTGCTCTCCTCTTGAATTTCTTCGTGTTAGATTCCTATCTCTGTTTTTCCTCCTTGCATTCTTGATTGACTTTGGCAAAGGGTTACGAAGCTCCAAAGCTTGGTTTCTTCATGAATTTGAGCTTCAACTTGCTTTGCCATGAACTATACAAAGATCTCCCTCATTCTTGGATTGCTTTGGTGATAAAAAAGCTATCAAAAATACCAAAACTTAACACAATTTGATTAGAAACAATTGCAAGGGTCCTTAACATGCCAATTGAGTTAAAAGGTAATAACTACTACTCAAAAGTGTTTAAAAGAGTTAATTACAGGCTATAAAATAAGAACTTTTTGAGTAGTAATCACCTATTTGACCCAATGCGATCTATTGTGAAAACCAAATAGGACAACGACATGGTCAATCTTACAAGTGTGTTCTACACCAAAAACAATATTGAACTGTCATGATCGATCAAACTAGGTGCAGTCTATGATGAAAGCTAGATAGAACAATGACTTGACCGATCATACAGGTGTGGCCTACATTTTCATGATACTAAACTATCATGACCAATCGCATCAAGTGTCGACATTGATGAAAACTAGACAGGACAACTGCATGACTAATCATATAGATGTGGTATACGCCAAAAACGAAACTCAACTGCCATGACCAATCGAATCGGGTACAGTCTATGACAAAAACCAGTAAGGACAATGATGTGACCGAACATATAGGTTTAGTCTACGTCGAAGTCAAAACTGTTGGGAATTATCTGATCGGGTGCAGTCTGTGATGAAAACTAGAAAGGACAACGACGCGATTGATCGTATAGGTGCGTTTTATGTCAAAAATGGTACTAAACTATCGTGACCAATTAGACTAGGTGTAGTTTGTGACGAAGATCAAATAGAACAACGACATGACCAATCGTATAGGTGTAGTCTACCTTTTCATGATACTGAACTATCATGACCGATTAGATCGGGTGCCATCATTGATGAAAACTAGATAGGACAACTATGTGACTGATAGTATAGATGCGGTCTACACTGAAAACGAAACTCAGTTGTCATGACCGATCGGATTGGGTATGGTTTTTTATGAAAACTAGTAAGAACAATGATGTGACCGATCATATAGGTGCGGTCTATGTTTTCATGGTACAAACTGTCATGACTGGTTGGATCAAGTGCCGACATTGATGAAAACCATATAAGATAACTACATGACTGATTGTATAGATGCGGTCTATGTCGAAAACGAAACTTAGTTGCCATGACCAATTGGATCGGGTATGGTTTGTGATGAAATCTAGTAAGGATAACATGATCGAGTGTATAGGTATGATCTACATCCAAACTAAAACTAAACTGTCGAGAATTATTTGATCGGGTACGATTTGTGATGAAAAATCAAAAAGGGCAACAACGTGACTGATCATACAGGTGAATTCTTCATCGATAACAATATTAAACTGTCATGATCGATCAGACTGGGAGTAATCCATTATAAATACCAAACAGGACAATGACAATACTGATCGTACAGGTGTGACCTACACCAAAAACGATACTAAACTATCATGAATTATCGGATCAAGTGCCGACTATGACGAAAACTAAATAAGACAACAACGTGACTTATTGTACAGATGCAATCTACGTCGAAAACGAAACTAAGCTACCATGACTGATTGGATCATGTACGGTTTGTGATGAAAACTAGACAGGATAATAACGTGATAGATTTTATAGGTCTGGTCTACACTGAAATAGAAATTAAACTATCAAGACCTATTTGACCAGGTGCAGTATATAATAAAACAAGACAAGACAACAACATGGTCGATCGTACAAGTGTGTTATACACCAAAAATGATACAAAACTATCATGATCAATCAGACCAAGTGTAATATGTGACAAAAATCGGGCAAGAAAACGTGACCGATTGTACAGGTGTGGTCTACGTTTTCACGATATTGAATTGTCGTGACTGATCGGATCGGGTATCAACTTTGACAAAAACTAGACAAGACAACTGTGTGGCTAATAGATGAGGTATACGCCAAAAACGAAACTGAGTAGTCATGACCGATTGGACTACGTTCAGTCTATGACATAAACTAGACAAGACAACAACATGATCGATCATATGGTTCTGGTCTACACCGAAACCGAAACTAAACTGTTAAGACCTATCTAACCGAGTGCAATTTGTGATAAAAACCAAATAGGACAATGACGTAATCGATCATACAGGTGCTTTCTTTGTCAAAAATGATATTGAACTATTGTGACCAATCGGATCGGTTGCAATCTTTGAAAAATACCAGTTAAGACAATGATGTGATTGATCATACAGGTGCGATCTATGTCGAAAACGATACTGACCTATCATGACTGATCAGATCATGTGTTGATTGTGACGAAAACAGATAGGACAATGACATGACTCATCGTTCAAATGCAGACTACGTCGAAAATGAAACTAAGCTGCCATTACCAACCACATCAAGTACAGTCTATGATGAAAACCAGATAGGATAATAATGTGATCAATCATTTAGTTCTGGTCTACACCGAAACCAAAATTGAACTATTGGGACCTATCTCATTAGGTACGATCTGTGATGAAAACCAAACAGGACAACAACGTGATCGATTGTATAAGTATGGTCTACACTGAAAATGATACTGAACTATTGTGACCGATTGGATCGGGTACTATTTATGATCATGACTAATCATACAGATGTGGTCTACGTAGAAAATGAAACTGAGCTACCATGACTTACTAGATCATATCTAGTCTATGACGAAAACCAAACAGGACAATGACATGACTGATCGTATAAGTCTGGTCTATGTAGAAACCGAAACTTAATTATTAGGACCTATCTGATTAGGTACGATCTGTGATGAAACCTAAATAAGACAACAACGTGACCGATCGTACATGTGCTTCTATGTCAAAAACAATACTAAACTATTGTGACTGATCCGATCGGGTGCAATTTATGATGAATACTAGATAGGATAACGACGTGATCGTTCGTAAAAGTGAGATCCACACCGAAAATGATATTATACTATCATGACCAATCAGATTGAGTGCCAATTGTGAAGAAAACCAGATAGGAATACTACTTGATTGATCGTATAAATATGGTCTACGTCGACAACAAAATTGAGTTAGCGTGACTGATCAAATCGCATATGGTCCTTGACAAAAACCAAACACAAGAACAATGTAACCAATCATATAGGTTTGGTCTATGCCGAAACCAAAACTAAACTGTCAGGACCTATCTGACCAAGTACAATATGTGATGAAAACTAGACAAGACCATGATGTGACCAATCGTACAGATGTAGTCTATGCCGAAAATAATACTGAATTGTCATGATCGATCGAATCAAGTGTTGATTGTGACAAAAACCAGATAGGACAATGACATGATTGATCATACAAATGCGGTCTACACCAAAAATGAAACTGAGTTGTCGTGACTGATTAGATCAGGTACCGACTGTGATGAATATCAGACAGGACATGACAATTATGTGACTAATTGTATATATGTGATCTACATCGAAAATGAAATTGAGTTTTCGTGACTGATTGAAATGGGTCTGATTTGTGACGAAAACGAGACAAAACAATGACATGACCAATCATATAGGTCTAGCCTACGCCGAAATCGAAAATGAAGGATTGAGACCTACTTGACCGTGTGCGGTCTATGATGAAAACTAGATAGGACAACAACGTTGTCGATCATACAGGTGCGTTCCACACCAAAATCAATACTAAATTGTTGTGACTGATCAGACCAAGTGTAGTCTATGATGAAAACCAAGCAGGATAACGATGTGACCGATCATATAGGTGCAGTTTATGTTTTCATGATACTCAATTATCATGATCGATCGGATTGGGTGCTGACTTTGATGAAAACCAGATAGGATAACTACGTGACTAATCATACAGATATGATCTATGCTGAAAATGAAATTGAGTTACCATGATCGATTTAACCATGTTCAGTCTATGACGAAAACCAGATAGGACAACAACGTGATTGATTGTATATGTCTGGTCTACACTGAAACCGAAAATCAATGGTCGTGACCTATCTGACCGTGTGTGGTATGTGATGAAAACCAAATAGGATAACGACCTGGCCGATTATACATGTTCGTTTTACGCTAAAATTGATACTAAACTGTAGTGACCGATCAAACCAAGTGTAGTCTATGACAAAAACCATAGGAAAATGATGTGACCTATCATACAAGCGCGGTCTATATTTTCATGATGCTGAACTATCATGATCAATCGGATTGGGTGTAACTTTGACGAAAAATAGATATGACAAATACGTGATTGATTGTACAGATGCGGTATACGTTGAAAATGAAACTAAGTTGTTATAATTTATCGAACTGTGTCCAATTTGTGACAAAAACTAGACAAGACAACAACATGATCAATCATATAGGTCTAGTCTACACTTAATTCGAAATTGAACGGTCAACCGGGTGTAATCTGTGATGAAAACAAAATAGGACAATGACATGACCAATCATAAAAGTGTGGTCTATACCGAAAATAATAGTGACTAGTCATGACTGATCAGATCGAGTACCGATTGTTATGAAAACCAAACATGAAAATTATGTACTATGTGTATAGATGAGGTCTACGCCGAAAACGAAATTGAGTTGCCATGACCAATCGGACCGAGTCTAGTTTGTAACGAAAACCAGATAGGACAACAACATGACCAATTGTACAGGTGTGGTCCACACCAAAAATGAAAATGCGTTGTCATGACTAATCGGATTGGGTGCCATCTATAATGACAACTAGACAGGACAATGATGTGATCGATCGTACAGGTGTAGTCTACGTCGAAAACAATACTAAACTTTCATGACCAATTGGATCAAGTGCTGACTATAATGAAAACTAGATAAGACAACTACGTTACTGATCATACAAATGCAGTCTATGCTGAAAACAAAATTGAGTCATCATGATCAGTTGGACTGTGTTTGATCTATGATGAAAACTAGACAAGACAACCACTTAACTGATCATCTAGGTGTATTTTATATCGAAAATGATACTGAATTGATGTTACCGATCAAATTAGGTGTCGACTGTGATGAAAACCAGATAAGACAACTACGTGACTGATCGTACAGATGCGGTCTATGCCAAAAATGAAACTGAGCTATTGTGACCGATCGAACCTGGTCCGGCCTATGGCAAAAACTAGACAAGACTTGATCGATCATCTAATTACATTTTATGTCGAAAAGGATACCGAACTATCATGATCGATCGAATTAGGTGTCGAATGTGATGAAAACCAGATAGGACAACTACGTGATTGATAGTATAGGTGTAGTCTATGCCAAAAATGAAACTAAGCTACCATGATCGAACGGACCGGGTTTGGTCAGTGACGAAAAACCAGATTGGATAACGACGTGATCAACAGTATAGATATGGTCAACATCAAAACCGAAACAAAACTGTGAGGACATATCTGACTGAGTACAATTTGTGATGAAAACCAAATAGGGCAATGACTTGATCAATCGTCCAAGTGCATTCTACGTTAAAAATAATACTAAACTATGTTAACTAATCAGACCGGGTGTAGTTTTGTGACAAAAACCAGATAAGACAACGACGTGACCAATCGTACAGGTGCGATCTATGCTAAAAATGATACTAAACTATCGTGATCGATCAGATTGAGTGCTGATTGTGATGAAAGCAGATACAACAACTATGTGACTTATTATATAGATGTAGTCTACGTTGAAAATGAAACTAAGTTGTTGTGATCGATCAGACCAAGTACGGTCTGTCATAAAAACCAGAGAGGACAACTACATGATTGATCATGTAGGTCTTGTCCATGCTAAAATTGAAACTAAACTATTGAGACCTATCTAATCGTGTGCGATATGTGATGAAAACTAGACAGGACAACAATGTGACCGATCGTACAAGTGTAATCTATGCCGAAAATGATAATGAACTATCATTACCAATCGGATCAAGTGCAGTGTGTGACGAAAACCAAACAAGATAACAACGTGATAGATCGTATAGGTGTGGTATACGCCAAAAATGATACTAAACTATCATGATCAATTGAACTAAGTATGATCTATGACAAAAACCAAACAGGACAACGTCGTGACTGATCATATAGATCTACTCTACATCAAAATCGAAATTGAATTGTCAAGACCTATCCAACCAGGTGTGGTCTATGATGAAAACTAGATTGGATAACGATGTGACCGATCATATGTGTTTGGTCTATGCCAAAATCAAAATTGAACTATCAAGACCTATTTGACCATATGCGATCTGTGATGAAAACTAGATAAGACAACGGAGTGGCTAATCACATAGGTGCGATCTATGTCGAAAACGAAACTAAGTTGTCGTGACTGATAGGACCGAGTACAATCTATGATGAAAACCAGGTAAGACAACACCGTGACCAATCGTATAATTTTACTTTACATCAAAACTAAAAATAAATTGTTAGGACCTATCCAACCAGGTGCGGTCTGTGATGAAAACTAGATAGGACAATAATGTGACCGATTGTATGAGTATGGTCTATGTCGAAATCAAAAATGAATTGTCGGTACCTATCTGACCCGGTGTGATCTGTGATGAAAACCAGATAGGACAATGGAGTGGCTGATCGTACAAGCGTCCGAAAACAAAACTGAGTTGTTGTGACCAATTAGACCAAGTACGGTCTATGACGAAAACAAGAGATGACAACAATGTGATTGATCTTATAGATTTGGCCTATGCCAAAATTGAAACTGAACTATCGGGACTTATTTGAATAGGTGTGGTCAATGAGGAAAACTAAATAATAGAACAACGTGATCGATTGTATAGGTGTGATCTAAGATAAAAACGAAATTGAGCTATCATGACTGATTACTACTCAAAAATGCTATTTTGGAAGCTTGTAATTAACTCTTTTAATCAATTTTGAGTAGTAGTTATCACCTTTTAACCCAATTGACATGTTAAGCACCCTTGCAATCAATTCTAATCAAAATGTGTAAGTTTTGGTGTTTTTGTTAGCTTTTTGATCACCAAAGCAATCCAAGATTGAGGAGAGTTCTTTGGAATCCATGGCAAAGCTTTTGGAAAGCTCAAATTCATGAAGAACCAAGCTTTGGAGCTCCATAATCCTTTGCCAAAGTCGTTCAAAGTATGCAAGGAAAGAGCAACGGAGAGAGGAAAAACAGAGGAAGCAAAACAGGGGACAGCAGCTGCAGTCTTCTTGGGCACTTTTGGAGCACTTCCCGGAGTCCAATTTCTACTTCTATATATCATTTCAAAGCTCAGGAAGTCAAGAATCCAATGCTTCAAACGGTGCGCGATTCGGAGTTCAAATGAAGAAGTTACAGCCATTGCAAGAAGATCGCTCCAAGCTGAAGGCAGAATGTTGCACGGCTGCGAAATCAGCCTTTGGCTGCGAAAATGTTGTCCTTTGGCTGCGAAATTTCGCAGCCATTTTGCACAGTGTCGCGGTGTCCTGAAGCTTCCCGATAGCTGCAACCGACATCTTGAGATCATTTTGCTTTAGATATTTGATGTCTAAATTCCCAAACTCTCCTTGTAATCCACCAATTAGAGAATTCCTTAGCTAGGAAGGTTGGAAAAACTTGCCTATATATTCCCTTGCATCCGTTGTAAATAAAATGATGTAACATATCTCGGGAGCTTTTCCAGAGACCACCTTGTATGTAGATATATAAAATATACAGAGCCTTGCTCTGTTTTTTTCTCTCTCGTTTTTGTTTTCTCTTTCATTTTCTTTCTAGCCAAACAAACTTTGAGGATTTTTCCTCAGAGGATGAGAGGCTAGACTTTTTGTTTCTTGGGTGAAGGGAGCCAGGTAAGGTGCCGGCATGCATGAGGGTGAGCTTTTGTTGTTTCCATTTTTAATGAAGAGAAAGTGTGACCCGTTTATGGTTTTTATCTTTTTAGTTAACTTAAAACGTCTTTGAATCACCTGGGTCAACACTTGGTAAGGCAAGTGGACTCCGTCCATTGAGTTTCACTAGTTTACCTCTTGCGAGCCTTTGGGAGGTGATTCAAAGGTAGGATTTTCTAGACTAGCCAACACTTGGTAAGCTTTTGGACTCCAAGGAGACATCCATTAGTTATCTCTTGCGAGCTTTTGACGGGTAATCCAAGGTTAAAGATCCCCTTGAATGGCAAATGCTAGGTAAGAGGCACGAGCCATTGCAAGATGGATCAGTGAGAGGGATTTAGTGTTGAAACCATTAATGGTAAGCATCTGTACCACACTGGTTCGGGAAATAACTATATGTTAAATCCCCAACGCGAGGAAAAGAAACAAGTGACCGGAATCTCCTCTTTTGTAGATGGCACCTGATCCTAGTGACTTGAAATCCCAAGAAACATCTTTCTTTCTAGTTAATTTTAGTTACTTTATGTTTGGTTAGCTTAAAATCAACCATTTCAATACAAGTTTATGTTTTCTTTTAAAGCTAACCTTGGAAAGGAAAACCACCAATTCATCTTTTGAAATAATATCAATTGCGAAGTGAAAACCCATCTCTGTGGACGATCCTAGAGCCACTATGCTATGCTAGCTAATGCTACCCTGGTATATGGTGATTTAGGTTTATAAATTTTGTTGATAACTCCCATTTGAGGATTGAATCAAAGGTACATCAGTTGATTGATTTGAATCAATCAAAACACCAATTGGGGACGAATCAATGACCAATCAAATCGGGTGTAATTTGTGACAAAAACTAGATAGGACAACGACATGACTGATTGAACAAGTGCGGTGTACGTTGAACGAAACTGAACTGTCATGACCAATCAAATATGGTGTAGATTGTGATAAAAAGTAGATAGGATAACTATATTACTGATCATGTAGATATGGTTTACGTTGAAAACGAATCTGAGCTATTGTGATCGATCAAAGTAGGTAAGGTCTATGATGAAAACCAAATAAGACAACGACACGACCAATCGTACAGGTGCACTCTATGCCGAAAATGATACTAAACTATTATGATCGATTGGACTTAGTGCACTCTGTAACAAAAACCAGATAGGATAACCACGTGATTGATAGTACAGGTGCACTCTATGTCGAAAACAATATTGAACTATCGTGATTGATTAGATTGAGAGCAAACTATGACAAAAACTAGATAGGACAACTACATGATTGATCGTACGTATGCGGTCTACGCTGAAAACGAAATTGAGTTGTCATGACTAACCAGACCGAGTATGGTCTGTGATGAAAACAAGATAAGACAATGACGTGATCGAATATATAGGTTTAGACTATGTCGAATTTGAAGGGAAAACCTCGGATCTCTCCATTTCCTAAGTCCAGATTAGGTTAAGAACATGCATAACTATCCTAGGCTTTTTCTAAATCCTATACACAACAAAAAATAACATTTTTATACTTTAAATGGATTCAAAAAGTGCTAACAAAAACCATACCTCATATTCGGATGTTCCCGAATTAAATCAACATGGTGAAAATGAAGATCGAAATCGCAAAAGTCTCGTGAACCCGAAGTCTTCCACCCGATCACTTGAACCTTGATCTTGGTATACTTCCGATGGGGAGGAAAAGAGGGTGGAGGCTATGGATCTCTATCTCTCTAGATGGTGGAAGAGAAAAGCTATGGAAACCCTAACCCTTAGGGGGTATTTTTAGGATTCCTAAGTGGGCTTAAGTGACTTGAGCCCACATAGGCTTGGGTCACTTAATCTAGCCCAAAATGAGTTCTAATTGATTAATTAATCTAATAAGGCTTACTAATTAATCAATTAGCCCAATCCAGAGACCTTGTTCACTTATACTTTTACGACCTTACGTAATTACCAAAATGTCCTTATGCACAAAAGTGAACCTATAGCCGATTCGACCCTCATAATCTGTACCAACAATGTATATGAGCTCAAAGTGGGGACCATTAGGACCCATAGGAATACCGACTCCCTCAAAATCTAATTCTAAAGTTGATTCAACATCTTACTATAGAGAATCAATTGAACTCCAATATCCTATGTAAATAACAATGAGACACCAAGTGCTCAAGTTCGTGATATGCTATCCATCGTGTTCAGTCTCCTTATGAACTGGTGTTTGTAGTCTAACAAGGTGAAAGCGATTAGCCTTTCAAGACTACCTCTACCATCCTTGAGTTACAAATCCTCCTATTGTGTATTCAATTGACATATCTTAGCTCTTAAAGAGCCTGTGTCAAGTTCCACTTAAGGAACTACTATGGCCATAGTTTCAATGAACACACCTCCTTAGGATCACCCAAAGGGACACTCTATCTCAATCCCAAAAGAATACCTATTGCTACTGGATTCCATCAACAATGACCCAATCCTTAGAGAATATATGATCATCTTACAATCTCACTTATAGGTTAAAGTCATTGCTAACTTTAGCACAAGCTCAACATTCTATCAAGGTTGAGAGACAACATAATAAAGTAACTTACTGAGGTAATGACTACTTAATGGCCTTAAGTCATGACTCACCATAGGTCCTATATAATGTGTAACCATACACACTAGTGCACTCACCATTGGAAGCCCATCACAATAGCCAAGACCAATCATCCCTCCAATTAGGAGGTGGTGAACTACAACCTCTAATGGGTTGCCTAGACCCATGAACTGGTTGTGAACAAGTCATTTATTTGTAAGGAACCCATGACTTAGATCTTCTATGCAACTTGTAATATACTTATGTCATGTACAATGCAAAATATGCAAGTAAGAATGTTCATAAAGTATAATACATGGAATAAGGATATATTATTAAATAAATAATGAATTCCAATTTTATTACATCGTGATTGATAGGATTGGATACCAACTGTAACGAAAACCAGATTAGACAACTACGTTACGGATTGGACAAATGTGGTTTATGTCGAAAATGAAACTGAGCTGCCATGAACGATTGGACAACTTATAGTCTGTGATGAAAACTAGAGAGGACAACGACATGACCAATTGTATAGGTATGGTCTACGCCGAAACCGAGATTGAATTGTCTAGACCAATCTGACTAGGTGCGGTCTATGATGAAAACCAAACAAGACAACGACGAGATCGATGGTACGGGTGTGGTTTATGACAAAAACGAAACTGAGCTATTATGATTTATTGAACCATGTACGATCTATGACAAAAACCAGATAGGACAATGACGTGACTGGTCATATAATTTTAGTCTATACCGAAACCAAAATTGAACTGTCGGGACCTATTTGACCGATGTGGTCTATGATGAAAACGAAATAGGACAACAACTTGATCAATCGTATAGGTGTGTTCTACGTTGAAAATGATATTAAATTGTCATGATCGATTGGACTGAGTGTAGTTTGTGATGAAAACCAGAGAGGACAATAGCATGATTGATCTTATAAGTGCGATCTACGCCGAAAACAATACTGAATTGTCATGATCGATCAAATCAGTTGTCAACTGTGACGAAAACAAGATATGAAACCTACGTGACTAATCGTATAGATGCGGTCAATGCGAAAAACGAAACTAATCTATCATGACTGATCAAATCGGGTACGATTTGTGATGAAAACCAAATAGGACAACAACGTGACCTATCATATAGGCTTAGTTTAAGCCGAAATTGAAATTGAATTGTCGGGACCTATCTGACTAGGTGCGGCCTATGAGAAAAATCAGATAGAACAACGACATGACCGATTGTACAGGTAAGATTTATGCCAAAAACAAAATTGGGCTATCATGACCAATCAAATCGGGTATAGTTTGTGACGAAAACCTAACAAGACAACGACATGACCAATTGTACAGGTACGGTCTATGCCAAAAATGAAAATGAGTTATTATGAATTATTAGATCGTGAGTCATCTGTGATGAAAACTAAACAAAATAGCGATGTGACTGAACATATAGGTGTGGTCTACGTTAAAAATGATATTGAACTGTTGTGACAGATCAAACTGAGTGTCATCTATGATGAAAACTAAACAAGACAACTACGTAATCAATCATATAGATGCAATCTACAGTTAAAATGAAACTGAGCTACCAAGTCAGATCAGATTGGGTGCGGTCTGTGAGGTAAACAAGATAGGACAACGATGTGACCAATCATACAAGTGCAATCTATGCCGAAAACAAAACTGAGTTGTCGTGACTGATCGAACAGAATGCCATTTGTGATAAAAACCAAATAGGACAATAATGTGATTGATCATACAAGTGTAGTCTACATCAAAAACAATACTTAACTATCATGACCGATCACATCGAGTGTCAACTATGACAAATACTAGATAGGAAAACTACGTGGTTGATCGTATAGACATGGTCTATGTCAAAAATGAAACTAAGCTGTTATGATCAATTGAACTGGGTTCGGACAATGAAAAAAACCAAATAGAACAATGATGTGATCGATTGGGTTTATGCCGAAATCGAAATAGAACTATCAGGACCTCTATGACTGAGTACGGTATGTAATTGAATCCAAACAGGACAATAATGTGACTAATCGTACAAGTGCGGTTTACGACAAAAATGAAATTGAGCTATCGTGACTGACTCTTTCCCAATTGGTGTCTCAGCTGATTCACGTCTAGCTGGTGCTCCTTGATTGAGGGAGTAATCAACAAAATTTATAACATATATCACCTTGCATTGGGATAGCTTAAGCTAATGTAGCATAGTGGCTCTAGGATCGTTCACTGGGAAGGGTTTTCAACTCACAACTGATACCACTTCTTAGCTAATTTGGTGCTTTTTCATTTCAAGGTTAGCTAAAGAAGAAAACGCAAACTTTGGTTGTAAAATGTTTAGTTTCAAGCTAACTAAAAGAAAAGTGATGAAAATTACTTATGGAGAACAACATTCCTTGGAGGTTCAGGTTCACAGGGGAGGTTCCTCATGCAAAAACAGAGCTCCGGTCACTTGGTTCACCTCCTCGCATTAGAGAATTAACATGTAGTTAATCCTCTAACCGGTTTTGTATAAATGCTACCCTTTAATGGATTTCAGCACTAAATCCTTCTCACTGATGCAACTTGGAATGGCTCGTGCTTCTCACCTAGCAGTTGCCATTCAAGGTGATCATTAACCTTGGACTTCCCGTCTCAAGCTCGCAAGAGATAATTAATGGATGTCTCCTTGGAGTCCAAAAGCTTACCAAGTTTTGGCAATTCAAGAAAATCCCACCTTCAAGTCACCTCCCAGAAGCTCGCAAGAGGTACACTAGTGCATCTCCATGGACGGAGACCACTTGCCTTACCAAGTGTTGGCTCAGGTGACTTGCAAGGTGTTTGAAGTTAACTAAAAACATAGAAATCATTAATGGGTCACACTTACTCTTCATTAATGGCTGAAACCACAAAACTACCCATTCTTGCAGTTGGAACCATCCCCGGCCACCTTAACTCCAAGGAATTAAAAGCTTAGCCACCCATCCTCTGAGGAAACTTCCTCAGAGCTTGTTTGGCTATAAAGAAAATACAAACAAAATGGGAAGGTAAGGTATAGAAAAACTATGAACTTTACTTCCTTCAAAAATATACAAAGTTGTCTCCCGTCTGCTCTTTCTTCAAAGGGGAAGATTACAATATATATAAGGGGTTATTCACCCATTTGTTCTTGCTTAAAGACTAAGGAATCATGTGATAGGAGGGTTACAAGGAGAGTTTGGGAATTTAGACATCAAATATCTAAAGCAAAAATATCCCAGGATGTTGGTTGCAGCTATCAGGTGGCTTCAGGGGGTGTTTCGCAGCTGGCACTGTAGCACTGCAAAATTTCGCAGCCAAAGGACAAAATTTCGCAGCCCTGCGAAATTTTCCTTCAGCTTGGAGCGATCGGCTTCCAATGGCTGTAACTTCTTCATTTGAACTCCGAATCGTGTACCGTTTGAAGAATTGGATTCTTAACTTCTTGAGCTTTGAAATGGTATATAGAATGCATGAATTGGACTTCGGAAAGTGCTCCAAAAGTGGCCAATAAGACTGCAATTGCTGTCCCCTATTTTGCTTCATGGCAGATTCCTCTTTGCTTTCCTCCTTGCATCCCGGATTTGCTTATGGCAAAGGACTTTAAAGCTTCAAAGATTTGGTTCTTCATGTTTTTGAGCTTTCCAAAAGCTTTGCCATGGATTCCAAAGAACTCTCCTCAATCTTGGATTGCTTTGGTGAGCAAAAAGCTAACAAAAACACCAAAACTTACACATTTTGATTAGAATTGGTTGCAAGGATCCTTAATATGTTAATTGGGTTAAAAGGTGATAACTACTACTCAAAAGTGTTTAAAAGAGTTAATTACAAGGTTACAAAATAGCATTTTTGAGTAGTAATCAGTGACTAATCGGATCGGATGTCGATTGTGACGAAAACCAGATATGACAATTATATTAATAATCGTATAGATGCTATCTACGTCAAAAACTTGAGCCACCATGATTGATCGAACCGGGTAAAGTCTGTGACGAAAACCATATAGGATAACTATGTGACAAATTATACAAATGCGGTTTAATTCAAAAACGAAACTAAGCTATTGTGATTGATTGAATCGGGTCTGGTCTCTGATGAAAACCAAACAGGACAATGATGTGATCGATCGTATAGGTCTAGTCTACGTCGAAATTGAAACTGAATTGTTGAGACTTATATAACAAGTGGGGTCTGTGAGAAAAACTAGACAGGACAATGAACTGACTGATCGTACAGGTGCGTTGTACGTTGAAAACAATATTAAACTGTCATGACCAATCGGAAAGGGTGCAGTATGTGATGATTATTAGAGAGGATAATGGTGTGTTCGATCGTACAGGTGCGATCTACGCCGACAACAATACTAAACTGTCATGATCGATCGGATCGGGTGTCGACTATGACGAAAATCAAATAAGACAACTACGTGACTAATCATATAGATGCGGTCTACGCAAAAAATGAAACTAAGATGCCATGACCAATCGAACCAGGTCCGGTCAGTGATGAAAACCAAATCGGACAACGACTTCTCCGATTATATTGGTCTGCTATACGTCAAAAATAAATCTCAACTGTTTGGACCTATCTGACCGAGTGAGGTCTATGAAGTAAACCAGATAGGACATCAATGTCACCAATCATACAGGTGTAGTCTACGCAGAAAACAAAACTAAGTTGTTATGATGCTCGGACTGACTGTCATCTATGACGAAAACCAAATAGGACAACGACACGACTAATCGTATAAGTGTAGTCTATGAAGAAAACAAAGCTTAACTATCGTGATCGATCGGATCGGGTGTCAATTGTGACGAAAACCAGATAGAACAACTATGTTAATAATTGTACAGATGTGATCTACATCAAAAATGAAACTGAGCCACCATGACCGATCGGACTGGGAAAAGTGTGTGACGAAAACCAAATAGAACAATGTAAACCCCTCATTTTGCCCATGACACATATAGGTGACTCTCCAAGCAAATCACTGTAATTCATCGATCAGTAGTCTCTGATTCTTCCTCGAGAGCTTCTTCGAGGATAAACTAAGGAATTTTAATGTGATCACATGTACCTCTATTTTTTTATAGTTTAGGATTCTCTGATTGTTTAATTATCATCAATCGTAAATTGAAACGAAACTTAGAGTTCTTTATAAATATTAAATCCACATCTTAAAAATATAAGATAAAATAAGTTGTTCATTTAAAGTAACAAAGCTGACAAAATAATTTTCTTTTAAATAGTTCATGAACCAAAAATAAATAAATAAATAATAATAATAATAATAATAAATTCAAGTTATTACAAGTATCATCACACTTCAATTGTAAAATAATATGTATTATTTCTTTTAAAAATAAATATATCAGAAAATGAATAAATATATATATATATATATAAAATGAAATTCTTTTCCCCAATACTTATCGAACCATAAATTGAAATAAAGATTTGAGTTTTTTTATTATATATATAGATAACAATTAAATCTATACTTTAAGAATGTGATTACTTTTATAACAAATATATCATTTATAAACTTTAACAACTAATTCTATATATTACACAATTTGATACATTTAAAAAAAGAAAAACTATACACCTAGTTGACCCTAGCCTTATGTAGATACTTTAATCCATACTATCCTAAGCAGCAGGTCACAACTCACTTTTCAATTACCCAAAATTGCACGTGAAACCATGCATAAACCATTAACAAGAGACCCATTTTATTTTCATCCATCAACTATCCTCCCACCTACAACCATTAGCCACACCATCACCCACACCCACCCACCTGCACACACATGCAAAGGTAGATAATGAGGACAGTTCCAATGGCAACAACATCGTTTCAATACCACTCTTGGTTCTCACCTTCTCTCTCTCTCTCTCTCTCTCTCTCTTGTCTCTAACTGCCAATGAGAAAGCCAATCTCGCTCCTCTTCTTTCTCCTTCTCATCCATGGAGTTCTCTAATCAAGCTCCATCACCGTCGACCATTTCATCAGTGATTGCTCTAAGCTTTTCGACATCATCATACTTGGCTTTGCTTCCACTCAGCTCCATGCTTGGTCCATCCTCAATTGTCCTTACTCTCCTCTCGATTTCTACCCTCTCGATTTGGTTTGTCTCGACACCACCAAGCTTCTTTTTGCTGTGAACTGTTGGCTTAAGTGCATGCTACTAGACCCTTACAATCAAACAGATCACCCTGAATGCAAGTCACGGCCTGATAGTGGTCTTTCTTCCATTATTGAACTTGATCTAGATTGTTAGCATCAAAGCTTGAAGAGCCAGATCTTTACTTTCACCAGCTAAAGATAACTTTCGAAACTGCTCTAAAACTTCATGGTGGCCCCTCAATAGTTTTTGCCCATTCATTGGGTAACCATGTCTTCTGTTACTTTTTAGAGTGGTTAAAGCTAGAAATTCCACCAAAAAAATATATCCAGTGGCTAGATGAACATGTTCATGCCTACTTTGTTGTTGGTGCTCCTCTTCTTGATGTGATTGAGATAGTCAAAGAAACCTTTTTTGGATTCACATTTAGTCTTCCTCTTTCTGAGGGAACAATTCGATTGATGTTGAATTCATTTGGCTCTTCATTACAGATGATGCCATTTTCAAAGCATTGTAGAGCGGAAAATATCTATAGGAAGTGTCATGCCTCAAAACCCACTCCAAGGGCATGACGGTCATTTCACACCTCAAGCCTAAAGGCTCAAAGTGGAAATGACACAAACATCCGTATTGTAACTGGAAATTTACCAATTACCAAATTCCTATTCAAAGTAGTAGGACAAAATTCTAAAATCTCTAATTATCAACTTTTAAAAAAAACTAATACATCAACCAAAGTGTTATTGTCCAAATAACTCCCAACTCAAAATAATTCAAACGAGAATTAAGTTTTAACATTTAAACAATGTCCAAGATAAAGAGAGTTTAAACAAATGTCTTAATAAAGCTAAATTTCCCTTCTAACAGTCACTCCTCGCCCAAACTGAGGTTACCTGAAAGATTATCAACAAATGGGGATGAGTACAAAGCCCAATAAGGAACATTAATACAGTTTCATGAATCAAACATTTTCAATCATGCTTGCAAATAGGAGGTATAACATGTACTTATTTTTATAAAAAATTTTGAGTTCAAAATACGATTACATTCAAACTTTTCAACATAACTTTCTCATATCCATTTCAAAACAATTTCTCATCAAAATCAAATCAAATACATTCAAAATATCTTTACTCTGGTTATCAAATAACAAATGGTGCCCTATTAGGTGGGACTTCACAATGAGTGGCTACTTTCAAATTTGTTCCATTTAAGGTGAACAAAACCAAAAGTCAATAATTATAACTCATTGACTAGGGCTATAAGGTCAACTATAATAACCCGTTGACTACGGCCTTAAGGTCAACTATTATAACCCGTTGACTAGGGCCATAAGGTCAATTATTATAACCCGTTGGCAAAGGCCATATAATACAAAGTCAAACACTTTATTTCATTAATTCAAACTTACAAAACAAAATATCATATCTCCTCAATTTTTCATTTTTCATAAACAAAGAAATTTCTCAAATACACTTTCCATACAAAACGCATATTTGATCCATGTGAAAAGATAAAAATAATATTTTTACACATTTCAAATTACAATATAAAAAGAAAATTATTTTCTTTTATAAAAATCTGCATTAATTTCCCTTACCTTGAAGAAGCGCTCAAAAACTTGAAGTATTTAGCTTAATGAATTTACTCCTCACCTAACATAATATCATACACAATTATTTAAAGGTAAAAATTTGACAATCCTAAAAATATTTTATTTAGTATTAGGGATCCTAATTAATTTCTCATGCTAATATTATTACCACCCAATATTATTTTCAACTTCTTAAACAATAATAATATAATTTAATGAATTTCCAAACTTTTTTATAGACTCATATTGCTTCCAAATCTTACTCTAACCATTTGTTTCTTTTGTATACTTAAACTAAATTCAAAATTTTATTAAAAACAGTTACTATTATTATTACTATATTTTTCAATACCCCGCAACACCCAAACGTCACTCACAAGCATCCAAATCACACAATTCTTATTATTATTATTATTATTATTATTATTATTATCATTATTATCATTATTCTTATTAATCCCAACTATTATTATTATTATTATTCTTACGTCACTTACAAACGTCCAAATCACACAATTCTTACTAAGATTATTATTATTATTAATATTACTATTATCATTATTCTTATTAATCCCAATGTCCCCTCTTAATAAAATACCCTATGTGCTTTAACAATTCCAACAACCCCACCAACTCTACACATTATTATTATTTTAATTTATTCCACTACCACCCTTTGCCTTTCACGGTTACATATTGATTTTTTTTTTTTTTTTGTCACCCCAACACAGTGCCTCAAATCCAAAATCTAGAAACATGCAATTCTTTTTCTTATTATTTTCCAATCCCTTAAGCCACATTAAATCATAGATTTATTTACTCATTTAATTTTTAAAATTTCATTGTCTAGATTTATTCATCTAAAAAAATTTCAAATTTCCCTATTCTCATCAATGAAACAACCTATATTCATAATTTCAATATTTTAATCTTAAAATAAATTAAATAAACTAACCCTAATCTAAATTGAAATTTTCTAAAGAATATCTAATGTGTTCAAAACTAACTAACGAATATAATATATTAACTAGGGTTAGAATCTTACCTGTAAAAATCTTAACTTCAAACTCTAGACCTCCAAACCTTTAACCCTACGTTATGCAATTATTTGATTTTTGGTTAATAGAGTTTTCTGAATAAAGAAGACAAGAGGAAGATCTAATTTATACTAAAGATTATTAATTGTAAAAGGACTCTTTTACCTTTAATGAGTTTAATTAATTTATAATTTACTCTTTTACCTCTAAAGTTTATTTTGGGGTGTTACATCCTCTCCTCCTTAATAAAAGTTAAGTCCTCTAAACTTGACGTACATAAATAAATGAGGATGCTTTTCTCTTATCTCCATTTCTAATTCCTGAGTGACCTCTTGAATACTAAGATTGCATCACTAAACCTTTATCAACCTGGCAATAATAGATTGTTGTTTTTATTTATTTATTTATTTATCATGCATGATTACTACTCAAAAAGTGCTATTTCATAGCTTGTAATTAACTCTTTTGAACTCTCTTGAGTAGTAATTATCACCTTTTAACCCAATTAACATATTAAGGGCCTTTGCATTTGTTTCTAACCGAATTGTGTCAAGCTTTGGTGTTTTTGATAGCTTTTTGCTCACCAAAGCAATTTAAGAATGAGGGAGAGCTGTATGTAGTTCATGGCAAAGCTTTTGGGAGCTCAAATTCATAAAGAAAACAAGCTTTGGAGCTCCATAGCTCTTTGCCAAAGCCAATCAAGCATGCACGGAGGAAAAACAGAGTGAAGAAGAAACAGAGCATAGCAGCTGCAGTCTTCTCTCCCACTTTTGGAGCACTTCCCGAAGTCCATTTTCTGCATGCTATAACCGTTGGAAAGCTCTGGAAGTCAAGAATCCAATGCTTCAAACGGTGTGCAATTTGGATCAGAAATGAGGAAGTTATGGCCTTCGGAAGATAACTGCGTCCAGCTGAAGCACAAATTCGCACCTTGCGAATTTGGAACTCCAGCGTGCGAAACCTGGAGCTTACCTTGCGCGATGGGATTGGAGCACAAACACACAGTCACAGAGAGTGCCAACTTGCGAAAATGGTTTTCCAACTTTCGAAAGTGACATCCAACGTGCGAAAAGGGAACTCAAGTTGCGAAACCAACTTGCGAGATTTTCGCAAGCCACCATGCAGCGTGCGAAATCTTCATGCGAAGTGGAAAACTTGCGCACCGACTCTTTTGGATATTTTTCTTCAGATATTTTGTGTTTAAATCTCGTTTTTCTCCTTGTAACTGACCACTCATGTAATTCCTTAGCTAACAAGGAATGAAGGAAGGGTAAATAACCTTCCTATATAAATACTCTCTTGTAATCACTGAAGAAGAAGACTCGGGAGTTTTTTCCAGAGAACAATTTTTGTATAGTTTTGAAAGCAATATATAGAGCTTTGCTCTACCTTACCTTCTCACTTTTATCTTTACTTATAATTATGTTTTCTAGCAAATCAACCTCTGAGATGTTTTCTCAGAGGATGGTTGGCTAAACTTGTTGTTCCACGGGTGAGGGAAGCTAGGTAAGGTGCCGGATGCAAAGAGTGAGCTTTTGTTGTTTCTATTTTTAATGAAGAGAAAGTGTGACCCGTTGATGTTGTTTATATTTTTAGTTAACTAGGATTACCGTGAATAGCCAATACTTGGTAAGCTTTCGGATTCCATGGATTCTTATTGCTTGCAATCTTGCTCCATGGAGGTCTAATTGTTATCTCTTGTTCGCTTGTGAAGGATGATCCGATGTTAAGGACCACCTTGGATGGCAAATACTAGGTGAAAGGTACGAGCCATTGCAAGGTGTGTCAGTGAGAGGATTTTAGAGTTGACATCATTAATGGTGAACATCTGTACCACACCGGTTCGGGAAATAACTATAGGTTAAATCCCGAATGCGAGGAAAAGACTCAAGTGACCGGATTCTCCTCTTTTGCATTTGGTACCCGAGCCTAGCAACCTGAAGTCCCGAGGAACTCCTTTCTTTATAACTAATTTCAGATAATTTGTATGTTTGGTTAGTTTAAAGTCTTTTGTTCCCATTCAAACCTTTGTTTTTCTTTTAAAAGCTAACCTTGAAATGAAAAAGCACCCATTTAGCTCTTGAACTGATATCATGTGGAAAGTGAAAACCCATCTCTGTGGACGATCCTAGAGCCACTATACTATGCTAGCTAAATGCTACCCTGGTATATGGTGATTTAGGTTTATAAATTTTGTTGATTACTCCCGCTTGAGAATTGAGATCAAAGCACATCAATTGAGTTGAATCAATTGATACACCAATCGGGCACGAATCAATGCACCACATAAGCATAAAACCTTTAACAACCCTTCCTAAGCAAGAACTAGCCCATAAAGCTAAGGTCATATACAATGGTCTAATCACATGTTTTCCCTCAAAACTAAACTCAAGCTTACCATAAATGTGGAAAATCACACTTTTCCTAAACACAATCAAGATAGACATAGCAAGAAGCTAACAAATCTATCACCAAAATCTTGAAGGTTAGGGAGTACTAAGTCAATTGACATCTTCTATAACCAATCATCACAAGACAACCTCCAAACATTATAACTTATATTAAATGAAACCAAAACTTAAACTAATGCGTCACTTATCTATCCCCAATCTAAACCAATTCAAGTTCCCCATAAGATCATAACCTAGTGCTCTGATACAACTCTGTCACGCCCTAAAACTCACTTTAAGGGCATGACTGTCATTTCACACCTCAAACTTAAAGGGTCAAAGTGGAAACAACAAAATATTCATCTTGTAATTGGAAATTACCAATTACCAATTTCCTGTTTAGAGTAGTAAAATAAATAAATTCTATGATCCCCTATTCTCAACTTTAAAAACTAACACATCAACCAGAGTGTTATTGTTCAAATAACTCCAAATTCAAATAATTTAAACAAGAATTAAATTTGAACATCTAAACAATGCCCAAAATAAAGTTTGAACCAAAATCCTAACAAAGAAAAATTCCCCAACCTAGCCATCACTCCTCGTCCAAATTAAGAATACCTGAAAAATTATCAACGAAGGGGTATGAGCTTAAAGCTCAATAAGGAACATCAATACAATTTCATGGATCAAACATTTTCAATCATGCTTACAAATAGGAGATACAGTATATACTTATTTTCATAAAAACTTTTGAGTTCAAAATACTAATACATTCAAACTTTTCAACAAAACTTTTTTATATCCATTTCAAAACAATTTCTCATCAAAACCGAATTGAATACATTCAAAATATCTTTACTCTGGTTATCGTATGACAAATGGTGCCCAATTAGGTGAGACTTCACAATTGAGTAACTAGTTTCAAATTTGTTCCATTTAAGGTGAACAAAATCAAATGTTAACAATTATAACCGGTTGACTAAGGCCATAAGGTTAACTATTATAACCCGTTGACTAGGGCCATAAGATCAACTATTATAACTCGTTGACTCGGGCCATATAATATCAACTATTATAACCCATTGACTAGGGCCATATAATCCAAAGTCAAATACTTTATTTCATTAATTCAAACTTACAAAACAAAATATCATATCTCCTCAATTTTTCATTTTTCATAAAAACAAAGAAATTTCTCAAATACACTTTCCATACAAAACACATATTTGATCCATGCGAAAAGATAAAAATAATATTTTCACACATTTCAAAATACAATATAAAAAGAAAATTATTTTCTTTTATAAAAATTTGCATTAATTTCCCTTACCTTGAAGAAGCGCTCAAAAACTTGAAGTATTTAGCTTGACAAATTTACTCCTCACCTAACATAATATCATACACAATTATCTAAAGATAAAAATTTGACAATCCTAAAAATATTTTATTTAGTATTAGGGATCCTAATTAATTTCTCATGCTAATATTATTACCACCCAATATCATTTTCAACTTCTTAAACAATAATAATATAATTTAATGAATTTCCAAACTTTTTTATAAACTCATATTGCTTCTAAATCTTACTCTAACCATTTAGTTCTTTTGTATACTTAAACTAAATTAAACTTTTATTAAAAACAATTAATATTATTATTACTATATTTTTCAATACCCCGCAACACCCAAACTTCACTCACAAGCATCCAAATCACATAATTCTTACTATTATTATTATTATTATTATTATCATTATTCTTATTAATCCCAACTATTATTATTATTATTATTATTATTATTCTTACGTCACTTACAAACATCCAAATTACACAATTCTTACTAAGATTATTATTATTATTAATATCACTATTACCATTATTCTTATTAATCCCAATGTCCCCTCTTACTTAATAAAATACCCCATGTGCTTTTAACAATTCCAACAACCTCACCAACTCTACTCATTATTAATATTTTAATTTATTCTACTGCCACCCTTTGCCTCTCATAGTTACATATTGATTTTTTTTTTGTCACCCCAACATAGTGCCTCAAATCCAAAATCTAGAAACATGCAATTCTTTTTATTATTATTTTCCAATCCCTTAAGCCGCATATAATCATAGATTTATTTACTCATTTAATTTTTAAATTTTCATTGTTTAGATCTATTCATCTAAAAAAATTTCAAATTTCCCTATTTTCATCAATGAAACAACCTATATTCATAATTTCAATCTTTTAATCTTAAAACAAATTAAATAAACTAACCCTAATCTAAATTAAAATTTTCTAAAGAATATCTAATGTGTTCAAAACTAACTAACAAATATAGTATATTAACTAGGGTTAGAATCTTACCTGGAAAAATCTGAACTTCAAACTCTAGACGTACAAACCTTTAGCCCTACGTTCTCCAATTACCTAATTTTTGGTTAATAGAGTTTTCTGAATAAAGAAGACAAGAGGAAAATCTAATTTATACGAAGGATTATTAATTGTAAAAGGACACTTTTACCTTTAATGAGTTTGAATAATTAATTAATTAATTAATTAATTTGTAATTTACCATTTTGCTCTTAAAGTTTATTTTGGGGTGTTACAAAAAGCATATCTAATCTTCCAAGATTTCTCTGAGAAGTGTCAGATGATAGGGTTGATGCTTAATGAGAAAGCTTTTGGTAAAGATCTTCTTCGCAAAAGAGATAATCCTAAGTACAAGGGAGAGCTAGTGAGTTAGCTTCGGATAGACTCATTGAAAATTTGCAACACCTTGGATTTGAATCTGACCGGTTTAAAACTGGAATCCTTGCACTTGAGGGAGCACCACCTTAGGCAAAGGAGCTTCCTAGTCACGTGTTCGAATGGCCATGCATTCGTTGAGGTGGTTTTTTAAGGGGAAGTCTCCAAAAGAAGAATATTTCAGTTGTGGGAATATATGAGGCATCGGTAAAGGAGAACGACCAGAGAAAGAGTTCCAAGGAGACTAGGAAGATTGAGAGTAGAAAGATCACCGACAAAGAAGCTTTCTTGGGATTCTTGGAGAAATAGTGTCACGCCCCAAATTCTAGGCAACCTAGAACTCGACTTGTGACCCTAAGTCAAGGGTTTGACCCTAAGGGTTACTCTTATCCATGTTGGCAATCAATTAAAACACTCTGAAATTTTATTTTATTTTTTTTACTTTTTCAGTAAAGTGTCTAATCCTAAATAAATTTATTAAGCTAAGATTTACTGTAACATATTATTTTACTTTTCCAAAACCAATCATCACACTATCTCCTAATCACAAGTATAATAAATCCACTAGTCATCTTCCTACCCAACAGCTCAAATATTTACAATAATCTCTAAGTCAAAAAGAATATTTCCAAAAATATTTTACAAACTAACAAAATATAATTTAACTTACTAAAGTTCATTATACATGTCAAAAGGGTAATATACATTTAAAAACAACCATTATTATGGTTCTTTTGTTGTCTGGAACACTTCTTGATCTTCCTGTAGTCTCTCAAAGACTATATCTACTTCTAAAAATTTTAGAAAATAAAGGGGTGAGCATTTCCTAGTTGCTTAGTAGGGTGTTTTACACCCAAATGGGTTATAAATTCTAGGTCAATAAAACACAACCATAAGCCAAAATATAATATTATTTTTACTTTATACACACTAAAAGAAACTCCAACCATACAAATTTAAAACAATCAAAATTATCATTTTCTTCATTCAATCATATGTTTAGTATATCAACAATTCTAAATTTACAAAATAAACAAGTCATTTTAGCCTTGAATAATATATTCAACATACACTTGATAAATAATACAAATCCTTCTTCGAAATGTAACCATGATGTAAATGCTTACACGCAATCACATAATGTACTGTCGTTCTCGGGCTTTCACCGAAGGATACGCGTCCGTACCCAAATATACTCCCCATTTGGAGTCTTCCCGGGGTAAACTTTTGGATCTTTCACCCTAGGGATCTCACTCTCTTCTTAATTCGCCCTCTCTAAGGTCATTTCATTTCTTTTCTTCTTTTTTTTCTTTTCAGTTTTGCCCTCTCCAAGGTCTTTTCATTCTCATTTCCATTTCACACAACCATTTCTTTAATCTTTATTTTTCTTCACGCAACCATGATGCATAGGAAGTGCAATCACATCATATTTCAACATCCAAATTTTTCCAAGACATAATTCTATTTACTCTCATTATGTTTCATAATTTCCAATAATCCACACAATGATTTTTCTTCACTTTAATCACCACAAACATCAAAGAAAATTCACAATTAATTGTATAAGATCAACAGATAGTTTTAAACCTTAGCCACATAAATTCTATTTTTTTTCCCAATATATAGAATAATTTCCAACAACCAACTAACCATTTTTTTTTCTTCAATTAAATAACCACACATATCCAAAAAAATTCCCACTAATACAAATATCAAGAAAAATGCAATTTATGTCATAATTTATTGATCTCCAATAATCTCAATAATATTAACACCCAATACAACAATTTTCCACAATTACACCACCACAACATTTGGGAAATATTTTTTCAATAATTCAAATATTAACAAAAACCCAATTTATATCATCAATTTATTTATTTCTAATAATATTAATAATTTTAAAACAATCATTTTAAACATATTTCAATACTTAAAATTTTCAACAAATAATTTCCATTATTTTCAACACTAATATATCACCAATAAATTTATATAATTTCTAACATAACAACAACTATTAAAATATATTAACCAATATTCCAATAAAAAGAATTTTCACAACCACAACAATCCAGTAAATCCTATCACAAAAACAACAATTAAATACCAATAATTTTAATATTCTTATCTTGCATTAAACTTCCATTGACTTCCCATTTAACATTTTCTAAGCAAAACCAAATCATTTTCACATTTAGGGTTTCCAAAAACAACCTAAATGAAAACTATTTGACGATCTACCACAACCCAACAACTCACCCATTTCCATGGAGTTTTTTGAAAGTAAATAAAAGCAAAACGAAAAGCCCAAAAAAAGTCAAGAGAGAAATTTAGGAAAAATACACCCCTACCTGTAAAGAAAAATCCAACCGTGGGATCGAAAATTCGACTCTGTAGAAGTGTTCACCACGTTGAAGACTATCACCATTTGAAATTTCGTCACGATCGGGGGTTGTTTCACCGTCGAATCAACGGAAACACGCGACGGAGAACCTCCTTACATCTCCCCTATGCTGCCTCCTCCATTCCTTTCTTTCTTTTTTTACCTTCCCACGCAACAACCCAATTTTATATATATATTAAACAATTTTAAAAATGCCACAGACGTCCTTTCTCTTAATAAATTAAAACCATTATTCTTAAATTCACCTTCCATAATTATGAATTATACCCAACTTATGATTTTCCACCTCATGAAAAATACTACCGTATTCGTAATTTAATTTACTACAAGCCAACTCTTCGAAAAGTATAATTTGACTATAATTACCTGAAGTATTTTTACTCTAAAATTTATTTAAAACATGATATAATTAACTATTAATAAAATTCAATTTCATAAAAATATTAAATACATAAAATATTTTTTTTGGCAACCAAGAAGTTGAAATTTGTAATAACCCTTAACACGTTAATTTTAATAATATTTATTTACCAACAAAAATTTAAGTAATATTCTAAAACTTAATTTCATAAATTAATTAGTTATTCAATTTATAAAAATCAAATTCTTAACCCTTTGGTATAACTTTTATTTAATTTACTTCATTTGACAAATTATTTAATCACATCAAAATTTCAAAAGTTAAATTCATAAAATTCACATTTAATTAATTTACCCCTTTTGTATATTTTTTTCTAAATTCACATATCATAATTTACTTTAATTTAATTTCAATTCAACTTCGTTTAATGTTTCATAATTCTATAAAGTTTAATTCTAGTTATAAAAATCAAGTTGATTCGTTATAAAATTAAATTCAATTTCTTTTTAATTATCCATTATAACAATTTGATATATTATAAATTTTTACCAAGTTTTTCTTACTACGATTTTTTTGATAATAACCCAATAATGATTAAATTAATTCTCCTAACGTACTTGATATTCAAATTTTTAAAACCTAATCTCAATTATTTGATAGCTAAATTTTTTTCTTCAAATCAAAATTTTATTTATGAAATTCCCACTCCTTACATCTGACATGACAAAATTTTCAAATTATCGACTTTTGACCAACTTTTCCAAAATCTCTCCCAATTAGATACTAACACGTGGATCTTCATGACTCTTTTTGACCATTTGACCTACAATTTTATGAAATACTTTATACTTCTAAAATCTTATGTGCCCTTAAAAACCCGGGTATTACAAATAGACTTCATCTCCGGCAACACTTGATCGAGGCTTGATCACCACACATCCAGCATTGGAACAAGGGACCAGCTTCACCAGTGTGGATCCGTTGTCAGGGAATTCGTCAACAGTGTGTCATTTTGGTAAATATCAGCAGATCATGGGCATGGCATCATTCACATCTCCATCATCGACCTAGAAAGAAGGACTGCCACCGGAGATTGTCACTTATCTCTTTCTAAAATAGTTCATAAGCAGCCTACTTCCTTTCGGATGAACCCGATGTCTCACCACGAAAACACTAGCTTCACCACTTACCAGTTCACTCATCTCGATCATTCGCTCACCACTAGAACAAGAAACACTTGTAGTGCCATATTAATCCTCATCAAACCGAAAGTTTCAAGTTTCTGTCAGCATCTTCATTTCTGGCATTTTCATCTAAGGAAATTTTAGATTTCTATTTGCACCTTGATCGCTGCCTATTTACTTATCTCCGGAAGTGTTTCTTCTCATCATCAGATGTCTTCATCTAAGGGAATTATCAAAGGATTATATCTTCACTAATGATGAGTAATTCATCACCCTCACGGTTTGCTATTCCGTCTACCAAGGTCTTCATCAAAGAACCACTCCATCAACATTTGTTATTTTCATCATTGTGAAAAGATTACTTATAATACACCCATTCCATCAGCTTCAAAACATTTACAAGCGCCAGTTGGTATTATTTTGTCCCATTTTAAATTACTTTCTCATGCTTATTTAATTAGATTATAGGAATAGTGACTTAGTTTGGATGTAAGAAAGGCCACACAGATTTGTTGCTTAATCATGTATATGTTTAAAATGCATTTTGATTCGTGATAAATACAAAAAAAAAAAAAAAAAAAACTGATAGTGTCTTTTTAAATAGTTGTTTTCTAGTGATTCATCTTGTAAATAATTTAGTTTTTGAATTATTTTAGAAAAGAGAAAATGTGTCATCAGATTGTATAGCCTATAATTAACAGTATATGTAGTTTATATTATTCACTTTCTTTTCTTTCATTTCATGATTTTTTGAATAGAAATATTAATTATAGCTTAGTTTAACACATTCCATAACAGTGACTTAACTCTATTTTAGATGCACTTTATATAATATATCAACTTGTCTATTGAATGCGTTCTACATGATAATTTACTTTTTTTTAGATATTCAACTAAACAACGAAATAAATTATAATGAAAAATATATACAATGTGATTAATTTGTAAGTGAACTATTGATAAAATGATGTGTGAATTAAATAAAATAGGATATAACTCTTCCTGAATACCATTGTATAAAGGGATGCATGGTTACTTGTTCTTGTGAACATAACACTAATTTACAAAAAAGTCAAGTTGATGATTTCATCTTGTAATTATACAATAGAATATATCCACTAGTTGTGTATATTTTGGAAATTTCTATGAAGTGTTTTGGAAAATATGTTTGTTTAATTTGAAAAATCATACAAACAAATAGAATAATACAAACACATAAGTTTTGTTCAAGTATGCTAATAATCTTTTGCTAAAAGTGTTCTAAAACTAAAATGTGATCATGTTTTAAAATTCAATCACAATTGTGAAAACTAAATGAAAAATAAAATACATTATGGAACTTTAATTTAGAACCAAAAAATTCCATTTTATTTAAGAAAGACATTGGAGAATAACATGATAATTGGCTTTAGATAAATCCTTTCAATGATTGATTCATGAAAATTCGACTTCACTTACAATTTTTTGGCAATCCAAATTTAAAAATATATATGAATCATTTTTCTTTTTTGAAATTTGATTTTATACCTCATTCATAACAAAATCAGACTTAGTCTCTTTTATAATGGATTGCTTTTATATTTAAAACCTATATTTGTCTCTTTTAAGTATAAAATTTCAATTTCTAAAAAAAAAAAAATAATGTTGTCCATTTTTATTCAGTATGCAACTTTTAAAAAAGTTTTTTTTAAAAAAATGAATTTTGGTTTTAAATACATATGAATTAAAATTCATAGCTCCAATCAATTGAGCCTTTATGAACAAATTCATGGAAATTAACATGGGATTTAATAAATCCCTACATACAATTTTTTTTAAGAAGAAGGTTTTCTATTGATAGCTCACTACATATTTGAATTGAAAATTGGAATATGTACATATTTGAACTGTAAATTGGAATATGACCACTTATATACTCTTTCAAAATTTTCTAATTATTCCATGATATTCTACACCCTTTGAACTTAATTTCAAAATTTTATTTTAGTCAAAAATAATTTCTCAATTTGAAGATATAAATCCATCTTTCAAAAGATTCAACTTTCTTTTTGTTTTTGACACTCAGTCTTATTCTGCAAAATTAAATTACTAAATGATTTCTTTAAATTTATTGAACATTTTTCTCTTAATCTAAACTTCCTAAATTTAATTTTTGATGCATAAAATATTGAGAAATGATTACTAAAAAGTGAGATATAATTTCTTCTTCTTCAACCTACTACACTAGTGCTCTCTTGGAATTGAAAGATGTTTACTTATTTTTAAATATGTTATGGATGTAATATTGCCTTGTGATTATTTTTCATTCAAAATTTTAAGACACCTTCAAGTTAATTAAAAAAAATCAATTGTTGAATATTTTAACAAAATGCCCTATTCTGAACCTACTAATATCATTATGAAATCTAGTATTAAATGACAACTAGTTGATTAATTTGATCACTTGAATGATAAACTAGACATATAAGAGATATTCTCTTAAAATTTTCATGATGAAACTTAACTCCTAGATATTTGTTTTAGATTTATTCTATAGAATCTTCTGTTTTGACCACTTGATGATTTTTTCTATAAAGAAACCCACATGTGAATAAATCTGACATTGATTATATATAAGTTTAGTTTCTGATTCCATTTTAAATTCATTACTATTATTTATGAGTTAATCTCATTTCTATAAAAATGCTTTAAGATGCTGAACTAGGTATGCAAACCTTTTCTTCACAACTTATTTAAATTAAAGCTTGTGATTGAATACTACTTATTAGTGTTTGCTAGTTATGTTGAGGGATTGTATGACATTAGATATGACTTATTATGGAGTATATGATTGCTTAGAGTGTAATGTGATGTTATTTTTTTTCTATTTTAACTTTCGTGTTTTCTGAAAGTGCTTGGAATGCAAACCAGGTACGCCTTTCTCTATTAAATTAATGAATTGTGTTGATGTGTTCATTTAGTTCATAGTATCCATTAATTAAGTAATTAATCCTCGCAATTATTTCAACTTACTTAGTAGAGACCTAACTTTTAGGGCTTAGAGGGATGCTACCATTATTCATTGTACCTTCTTGATAAGTAACATGATCCTTGGACTTAAACTGGGGTTTTCAAAGACAAGCCTTTCTAAATAAGAAAGAGTCATTTTTGGAGGTTTTTCTTTGTTATTTTGTTTACCCTTTTACAAAAAATAAAACAAGGATAAGTGGCGACTCCAATATTTATAAAATTAGTTTTTCACAAATAAAAAGCGAGTCTCGCCATCGAGTGAGAATGCATGTGAAACTGTGGGATCACAAATTGGTGACTCCACTGGGAATCATATAGGGTCAAGCTTGAACTTAAGTTGAAATAAATGTGAGGTTTAATTAGTCGATTAATGGATACCCCTTCTTTGTGCCTTTGTATGATTGTGTGATTAATGACACATTCAAGTTTTTTTTTTTTTTTTTTTTTGATGCTATAAATATCTATGATAGACGCATATTAGGTGATGATGTTTACTCATGATTGCTTCTCTGGTCTATTATGTTTTTCTTAACATGATTGATTGTATTCTTATCACATGATTATTATCCTTTAGCATGATGGTTGATCTAGTTGTATAATTTATCATGTCTTTGTTTAATTTGAATATAGTGATGGATGATTTATACCTATATTGCATGACTAATTGTTGAATGACTACTCTTCTCTTGTGTGACTGCATGTTGCATGTTCATATGGGATGCACTTATATCCCCTCAACTCCAATTCTCTAATCTTGGTCTGTTTTGTTTCCCTTGATCTTGTATTATATACGAGACTTGATAATTCATGTTTGCTTTCTACCAACCTAGAGGCTAGGAGTAGGATCCAATGACGGGCTATATTGATGTTTGGGAGTGTTATGGAGTTAGGCATATTAATGCCAACAAGAGTCTGATTGTTAAAGACATGTATGGCTTAAAATTGGATTGAATGGATACTCATGTGGCCAGTTTGTTCCCTTTACTGTTTTAGTCACATAGGTTTTCAGATGCACCCACATCATTCTAAATGTACACTTAGATTAACCTTAAATGTCGAGAGATGTAAAAACTTTACCTATAGGAAACCTCCTTAGGATGTGAGGAAGTGCATGTGTGGAGGTGATGACCACCTTGCATGGAAGCACCCTATCTCTTCGAAGGCATGCAGAGGGTTGCGTACCTTTAGAGGGTACGATCGCCTTTGCTAGGGATTCCTTTAACTCACCCTCTTAATTTTCTGGAGCCACCTTGTTCTTATAAGTTAAACTTAGACCTTTTTTATTAGGAATCTTAAATCCTACACGTGGGTGCATCCGAGGGCCTTCAGAGGTCATTGTAATTACATCAAAAGATTCGATACCTCCTCCACTTAGCTTCTTTTTGTGAATAATCAGAGATTTGAATTACAATAGGATGCTTGGATATGTCATGCTTGGTTATGGTTCCTTAGTGAAATATATGTACTCCTTTTATGTCTGGCCTTATCCAGTCTTTGTACACCTTGTAGGAGTAGTCATCCCTCTCAGTCTGGATCCATCGACGTGGGTTAGAGTTGATGGTAAACTTGTTCGCACAGGAGATTAGAGAGATATGGACTCACAACTAGTTATAGATGATCAGTTTGCCTCGGCTATGGCTTCTATCCAAGAGGCTATTGTGAGCCTCGAACAGAGGATGGATAGGTAGTAGATTCGATAGACACCCATTTAGGAGGACACTCAATTTGAACCCATGCCTCCACTACCTCCCCTTATTAGTTAGTCAGACCCATCGTTCGCACCATTTATTCTCCATAGTCAGACTGAGGTTGTTGCACCTCTTATTACCATGCCTACCCCTACTTTAGATGATACCCATGCTCGCATGGATAGGCTTGAGGAGAGACTAAGACATATGAGAGCTTCAAACAAAGGGGTTATGTGGGATGATTTTGATGGATCTCCAGTGGCCAACTTATCGGCTAAGTTCAGGATGCCAAATATTGAGAGATATACGAGCATCGGTTGTCCTTGTATTCATTTGAGACTTTATAGTACTATCATGAGGGCTCACAGGTTGGATGAGAGCTAGATGATTATGCTCTTCCCTATGTCTTTGAGTGGCGTTGCCTAGAGGTGATTAGCTTCATTAGATGCTTCACGCCGTAGGACCTAGGACGACTTCGCTTAAGAGTTCTCCAGACAGTTTGCCTTCAACATTGTTGTTGATATTTCTAGGAGAGAGTTACAGGCCCTGAGCCAGAGACTAAATGAGTCAGTGACTTTGTTTATCTTCCGTTGGAAGGAGAAGGTAGCATTAATTGTTGATCATCCTTTAAAGAGAGATCAGATTTGCATGATTATGATAAGCTTACAACCTAGGCTTGCCAGGTATTTGATGGGGTCTACACATGCAGATTTTGGATCTTTGGTTCAAGCACTTTATGATGTTGAGGAGGGTATATCTCAAGGGTTATGGCCAGAGTCTTCCCCCTCTTATCCTAAGAGGAAGAAGCCATTAGGAAGTTAGCGTTCAGATGTGGGTTTCATATCTACCTTTAGGTCGAGGCCACCTAGATATCAGCAGTCATTTCCACATACTTTCACGGCTCATTCCCCTTACACTCCATACCCTCAATATCAGTATAGGTCGTTGATTCCTCCACAAGCTTATGATCAGACTTATTTGTATTCTGCTCTTCCTTAGCCTTGTTATTCTGCTCAGACTATTGATAGGCCACCTATTGCATATATACTCCAAGCCCCGAGCATCTCAGACTCTGGTTACTTTCACTCATAGACCATAGAGGTAGTTTTCCCAATTGGGTATGCCATTGAGTCAGGCTTTCAAGAAGCTTGTTGATGTCAGATTATTGATAGCACTAGCTTCACACCTGGTACCTTAGTCGATTCCCTCGAACTATAGATTGGATTTTCATTACCTACACCATCAGAGTCTAGGGCATGACATAGATAGATGCACGACTTTGAGACATGCCATACCAGATTTGATAGATCGGGGTTCAGTGAACTTAAGGTAGCCAAGTGTTACCCCAAACCCACTACCGACTCATTCCACTCATGTAGTACCACCACCAGCTGGAGGTATCCACTTTATTGATCTTAATGGAGATGACGTTATTCATATGATGAGTGAGGAGGATCATGTGCCAGAGCCTATAGTATTAGATGCAAGATCAGAGGTTGATGAAGTCACTTTGGGTACATCGTCTATCATACCTTTCAGTTTGATTTCATATAGACCTCTATTTCAGTTGATCCCAGTTCATGACTTAGTTGCTGGACACGATGCTTTGGTTCCCTTTGTTTTGATGCCCGAGGATACTAGTGGGAATGTTGATCGAGACATCCATATAGTCACTCATTGTGGGAGAGTGAGTTAGTCTCCATTAGCAGAGACTAGACCATTTCAGGGCATAGGGTTTAGAGATGCCATGGTATAAGAGGATGATGAGATCATAGAGGCAGCTATAGAGTACATAGGCTTGCATCTCTATTTAGAGTTTGCTAGCTTCTTCTATTGCTCATAGAGACGCATAGATTAGGACTCTAAGTCAGATTAGAGTTGAGTCTATTTTATCTCCAAGCAGTTTGATTCACATGTTGAGTGTTGATAAAGCTACATGCATTGTATTCTTTACTGATGACCTACCCCTTGGAGGCTCAAATCATACCCTACCTTTATGATTCGTCCCCAATTGGTGTTCTACTTGATTTAGCTCAATCAACTGATGTGCTTTGATTTCAATCCTCAGACGGGAGTTATCAACAAAATTTATAAACCTATTTCACCATATACTAGGGTAGCATAGCTAGCATAGCATAGTGGCTCTAGGATCGTCCACAGAGATGGGTTTTCACTTCACAATTGATATTAGTTCAAAAGTTGAATT
This sequence comes from Vitis rotundifolia, assembly GCA_030254885.1. Taxonomy (NCBI): domain Eukaryota; kingdom Viridiplantae; phylum Streptophyta; class Magnoliopsida; order Vitales; family Vitaceae; genus Vitis; species Vitis rotundifolia. Next base: position 16,393,758 of record CM058160.1, read on the forward strand.
GGTGGTTTTCCTTTCCAAGGTTAGCTTTAAAAGAAAACATAAGTTTGCATGGAAATGGTTTTAAGCTAACCAAACTGAAAATAACTGAAATTAATTAGAAAGAAAGGTGTTTCTTGGGACTTCAGGTCACTAGGATCAGGCGCCTTATACAAAAAGGGAGATTCTGGTCACTTGTTTCTTTTCCTCGCGTTGGGGATTTAACATATAGTTATTTCCCAAACTGGTGTGGTACAGATGCTTACCATTAATGGTTTCAATGCTAAATCCCTCCCACTGATCCATCTTGCAATGGCTCGTGCCTCTCACCCAGCATTTGCCATTCAAGGGGACCCTTCAAAAGCTCGCAAGAGATAACTAATGGATGTCTCCTTAGAGTCCAAAAGCTTACCAAGTGTTGGCTATTCTAGAAAATCCTACCTTTGAACCACCTCCCAAAGGCTCGCAAGAGGTAAACTAGTGAAACTCAATGGACGGAGTCCACTTGCCTTACCAAGTGTTGGCCCAAGTGATTTTAAGGCGTTTTAAGTTAACTAAAAACATAGAAACCATTAATGGGTCACACTTTCTTTTCATTAAAAATGGAAACAACAAAAACTCACAGTTATGTAGCCGACACCTTACTTAGCTTCCTTCACCCAAGAAACAAAAAGCCTAGCCACTCATCCTCTGAGAAAACATCTCAGAGTTTGATTTGCTAGAAAGAAAATGAAAACAAAGACAAGAAGGAAAAAACAAAGCAAGTGCTCTGTATAATATATATTGATCGATTTTGATCGATTCCTCAATTCCTTGATGATTTTTACAACGGATGCAAGGGAACATATATAGGGAAGTTTTTCCAACCTTCTTAGCTAAGCTATCCTATGATTGGTGGATTACAAGGAGAAAATAGGGATTTTATACAAAAATATCTGAAGAAAAGATCAAGCGGAGTCGGTCGCAAATATCTAGAGATTGTACAGGTGGATTTCGCAACATGCAACATGGGTTGTGAAAATTTCGCAAGAAAAGGTTGATTTCGCAGCTTGCGAAATTGCCATTCAACCTGGCGCAGTTTTCTTGTAATGGCCATAACTTCTTCGTTTCAACTCCGATTTGCACACCGTTTAAAGCATTGGACTCTTGACTTCCCAAGATTTGAAATGGTATATAGCATGTAGAAAATGGACTCCTTTAATTACTCCAAATGTGAGAAAGAAGACTATAGCTGCTCTCCTCTATTTTCCTTCACTCTGTTTTTCCTCCTTGCATACTTTAAATGACTTTGGAAAAGGGCTACGAAGCTTCAAAGCTTGGTTTCTTCATGAATTTGAGCTTCAAATTGCTTTGCCATGCTCTATACAAAAATCTCCCTTATTCTTGAATTGCTTTGGTGATCAAAAAGCTATCAAAAACACTAAAACTTAACACAATTTGATTAGAAACGATTGCAAGGGTCCTTAGCATGCCAATTGAGTTAAAAGGTAATAACTACTACTCAAAAGTGTTTAAAAGAGTTAATTACAAGCTACAAAATAGCACTTTTTGAGTAGTAATCACTTTATATATTTTTATTGGTTGCTCAGGGCACCGAGTTTCATCTTTCCTATTGGACAATGGCTATGCCCTAAATGTGTGTCCTTTGGCTACTACTATGGCACTTGGGTTTGGTCCTTCAGAGTTTGAGCCATCTACATAGTCTGTTAGAGCTTATGATAGCACACAAAGAGAGGTCCTTGGCATAATAACACTTGAGCTGTAGATTGGTTTAGTTGCATTCACCATAGTATTTAAGGTTTTGAGGATACCTACATCCTTTAACCTATTATTAGGCAGACCTTGGATTCACTAAGTCGGCACCATACCATTTTCCCTTCATCAGAAGGTGAAGTTCATACATGAGGATAGAGTCATCACCATAAAGTTCAGTGGAGATATTTCTTCATCCTCTGAGCCAGTTTTAGAGATCAACCATAATGAGGATGACTTGTTTTTTACTAGTTTCACATTTGATGAGTTCAGATTATGACTATTGAGGAGTCTCACAGAGATCATGTACCTTTGCCTTTTGATCGCCATAGTGGCACTGTTGTCTTGAGTATGATGAGAGACATGTTTTATCTTCCTGGTTTGGGATTGGGATGATGGCAACATGGTACTAGTGAGTTTATAGTTACTATGAGTCATGATACACCCTTTGGCTTAATATACACCTATAGAGGTAAACTATCAATACATGGCATATCTATACAGACAAAGGCTTAGAGCTTGATTACTTTACATACCATTTGATTACCCACTCCAACCATACACGATGGCTACGACATATTATTTTGTGAGAGCTTCTGAGATGCCTTTGGCATCGGAGGGTATTATTGGTAGATTTGATAGTGATCGACCTATTGAGGGACTTTTCCAGCAACTTCAGTTGACAGATAGATCTCCTAGTACTTTCACCTTAGTATTGGTGGCTCCTCCATCCCCAAATCGTGCCAGCATGATGTCACTTTGTTTTCCTGAGGAGATAGGTAGCCAAGTGCCATTATTTCAGCATGTAGACATATCCGATGGAGTTGACTTACCAGATGACTACCAAGATGAGATAGCTATGATGAGTTTAAGCTAAGCATTTGATACCATTTAGCTTGATTCTTTTACTCTAGCTACCACATATGAGGCATCTACCATTGAGATCTCTGACATTGTCAAAATTGGACCCATTTCAGATTTATTTGATATAGATGTTTCTCTTACAGATGTTGCACTCAAGGGCACTATTAGCCCGATGGTGGTAGTGTCTGACTTTGTGGACTCACCCCATTCTTTTGATGTATTTTCAGGTTTTATCTCCCATGTTGATGATGTACCTACTGATTCTTCATATATGGACATGGGCATTTTTAGTATTTGTCTACTTCTCATGATGATGTTATTGTACATGCACCTTGCTCATTTACATCCCATGTATGCGATTTAGATAACGAGTCCTTACCATATGATTTAGATGAGGGCTCTCCTTCAACTCCCGATTCCATTCCTATAGATCAGAGAGTCTCACTTGCCATAAGAGACATTGAGACTATTGATTTTGGCACACTAGATTAGCCTAGAAAGCTGAAGATTGGATTGAGTGTCCACAGATGAGAGAGATGGATTTGTGCAGCTACTCAGGACATACTTAGATGTCTTTGCATGGTCCTATAAGGATATGCCAGGCCTCAATCCTTCTATTGTTCAACACCGATTACCACTTCTACTACATGGTAGACTAGTTAAGCAGAAGTTGAGGCGATTACACTATAGACCCTCAATTTTTTCCCTTGACACTTGCATGTATCTTGGGGATGTTGCCTGCAACCAATTTTTGTATGTCACAGCCATGGAGCCCTTGTTGAGCTTAATCGGTTTTCAAACCTCACATGAGTTCACCTATGGCTCGATTTAGTGCGAGTGTTTGGTCCATTATGAAATGTGGGCATGGCCAATTCCTTGATTCATATCATGCTATAGGTCAGAGGTTAAGGTCTCCACAAAAACTTCAGTTCAGTTGGAGCTCGCTGAAGCCCATCCAAATCGGGAGCACTCTAGCTTGTTTTAGTCATTTCTCCCTCATCTGAGCTCAAAATTGCGCACCATTTTTTTGTTGGATTCCTTATTCTTTGAGGGATATTCTGTAAAAATTTGATAATTTTCCTCAATAGGCTCGACCGGTTTGTTTTTGGCATTCTTGGCACCCTATGCCCATTTAGATGCACCTGGCCCATTAGGTACACTCCTAAGTCACTTAGCACATTTTTTTGATCACTTGGACACTTTCTTGGTTTAGTTTCCACCTAATTCAACTTGGCACTTTCCACTTAGGTCACCTAGGTCACTTAGATACTTTTTGTGGGCTTAATTCCCTAAAATTAATTTCTTGATTGATTGATTTTTGAGATTAGGTGAGAATTTAGCTTGATCTTTTTTTTATTTATTTGGATTCTTGAGATGAATTTTCGATGTTTAATTGTGTCAATTTGATATTCTGTTTTTATTTTTATTTTTTATTTGTGTTTTAGTTTAATATTTAGATTATTGTTACATGCATGCGGTATTTATTTATTTTTCCTGCTTTATTTATTTATTCATCCACTTATTTATTTTCAAAAAATTGCAAGTGATCGGGGATCTTATATTATTGTTATTATTTTTAGTATTATTATTATTATTATTATTATTATTATTATTATTGTTAGTGTAATTATTATTATTAGTATTCATTTGTTGTATGTTCTTTTTATTATTATGTTATTCTTCTTAATTTATTTTCATTCTTTTAATATTTATTTATCTTTATTTTTATTTTTATTTTCTTTTTTTATTAACTAAAAAAGAAAATATATATATATAAACAAATGGAGAGGCATGGAAACCGGGCAACTACATGAAAAAAGTGGTAGAGTTTTTGAAAAAGAAGAAAAATGAAGAAAATGAGACAGGGAAAGATGGGAAATGATTTTTTTAGGAAAAGAGAGCAGTTGGGATTTTCCGAGGGGTGTATGGAAAATAAAGCTGGGTAGGCAATCTTAAAAGGGAAGAAAGGAAATAAAGAGGCGTGGGAAGTCTGATAAGAGTCTGGGGAGGTTTTCAAAAAGAGTAAGATGTAGACTTAACAGGGAAGAAAAATAGAGAATGGAGAGAAGAGAGAAAGAGGAGAGGTCGGTAGAAGAGATTTTTTTTAAAAAAAAAAAGTTTATGAGATTTGGAGCAAACTGTAAAAGGCAAGGGAAGAGAGAAGATAACAAAGAAGAGGGGAGGATTTCAGTTAGTTCTTTGGCCTTGGAGAAAGAAAACTTACCGATCTTTGAAGAAGGAAACAGGTGTTCTCAAGTATGATTATTGTAACTCTTATGTTCATTTCCGTTTATGAATTCTGTTGATTATGGACTGATGTTGAATTTGGAATTGTTTTCTTTCATACCATGCTCTTGGGATTTCATTTGAGAATTGATTTGAACATGGTCCACTTTTATAGTGAGAGTTCTTTGATGATTCTATCTTAGTACTTGCTTTGAATCTTTCAACTGTACCGCTGATCTTTGAACTCATTAAATTCAGCATGAAGTAGGCTTCTATTTAACGGTTCATTTATCTGTTTGTTCTTGTGGTCATGCTTTGTTTTGGGATATTTTTCTTCTTGTTTCTATTGAATATACAATCCTTTTATGGTTTTGCTGAGATCCTTCATTTCTAGAGCCTAGTAAACCATTGTGTTCCTGTATGATTAGAGACATGTAGCTCTGCCTGCACCTATACTAGCACACACTTTATATCCCACAGTGCAATCTCCATCAGTTCCTTCATCTCAACAATATGGGCTAGTAGTCGCAAGGCCTCCATTGTTACCAAGTTCATATATCCATGGGCCTTACAGTCCTGTGTTGATTCCCCCATGAATGGTTCCTTGTCCAGGTTGGAGTCATTGCCCCGCGTCTGTTAGTCCAGTAGCCTCTCCAAGCACTCAACCTACTGTTGGATCAGGCTAGGTGTATGGGTTAACACCATTATCTCTTTCAGCACCTACCTATACCAGACCGTATACGCCCTTACCTTCTTCTACTAGTCCTTTAAGTAGTAATGGGTCTTTCTTCCTGTCCAGGTGCACCCCAATGCACTCACTATGCACAACATGGAATGTGCAAGTTTGGGCCTGCATGCAAATTTGATCACTCAATGGGAACGCTGAGTTACAGTCCATTCGCATCATCTCTAGTTGATATGCCAGTTGCTCCCCACCCTATGGGATCTTCTATGGGTACTTTTGCGCCATCATCGTCATCTCCAGATTTGAGGCTAGAACTTATCTTAGGATCTAGCAAAGGAATTTCCTTCAACCAGAACGCCATCTTCCACGGGAACACCGAATGGTTCAGTTGGTTCATTTTTTTTTTTTAAAGAAGTGGGTCCAGTCATTCTAGTACCTAGCAGCCTTGTTCAACCGCGTTCTGACTGTTATAATTTACTCATTTGTCGTCGGACAGGACTGCTACTCCATTGGTGGCCGTGGCGGCTCCCCTTGCTGCCATGGCATAGGCGGCGCTCTTTCACCTCAACCAGAGCTCGTTTCTTCCACACAGCCCGTTTCAACCGCGTTTTGGAGCCATTGCAGCTCGCTCCTCCATCGTCAGCTTAGGTTGTAGCTCCACCAGCGGTTGTGGTAGCTTCCCTTGCTGCCATGGCATTGGCGACGCCCCCTTTGGCCCTCATCGCCGAAACTACCCTAGGTTCAGGGTAGATTTTTTGTTTTAATGAAAGTCTCGCCGACAGTGGCAAGCCGGCCACCCTCCAGTGCGACATGCAGGAGGATTGCCTCGTCTTCATGCTTTTTCCCCCTATTGAAGTCAAAGACTCAATTGCTTATTTGTTTTATTCACCCATTTTCTGTTAGTTTCAAATAATCTTTTTAAAATACAATTTTTAAGATGCTTGCTGCTTGTCTTTTAACGTTGTTTAAAGTCCTTTTCTTTTATCCAATCTTTAAGTTTCAATCCTCAAATAGCTTTTCAAAATTTTCTCCAACTGAATTTTTAAGATACAATTTTTAAATAGTCCTCTAAAACTTAATTTTCAAAAATGAAACTTTTAAATAGTTTTCTAAAACATAATTTTTTTTAATACGATTTTCAAATAGTTTTTTTTTTTTTTTTTTTTTTTTTTTTTTTTTTTTAATTTTCCAAACTTAAGTTTTTCTTCAAATAAATTTTCCAAAATTCCAATTTTTTTAAAATATTATCTTCTGAAATTCCAAACTCTCAAAATTCCAAATTTTCATTTTTTTTTAATACCATTCTTAAATCAATTTTCCAAAATTCCATTTATGAAATTTCCAAAATTCCCGAATTTCCAAATTTAATTCTTTAAGTTTTCGTTTTCAAAGTTTTCAAAATTTTCAAAATTTCCAAAAATCCGAATATAATTTTTTATGTTTCGATTTCTAAAGTTTCCAAAATCTCGAAAATTCTGGATTTAATTTTTTTAGTTTTCGTTTCCAAGGTTTCCAATCTCGAAAATTCCAGATTCAATTTTTTTAGTATCCGTTTCCAAAATTTCCAAAATTTTGAAAATTCCAGATTCAATTTTTTTAGTTTTCATTTCCAAAATTTTGAAAAATCCGGATATAATTTTTTTAGTTTCTGTTTCCAAAATTTCCAAAATTCCTAATATAATGTTTTTAGCTTCCGTTTCTAAGGTTTCCAATTTCGAAAATTCCAAATTCAATTTTTTTAGTTTCCGTTTCCAAGGTTTCCAATTTCGAAAATTCCAAATTCAATTTTTTTAGTTTTCATTTCTAAAATTTCCAAAATTCCCAAAATTGTAGATTTAATTCTTTAAGTTTCCATTTTCAAAGTTTCCAAAATTTTGAAAATTCCAAATACAATTTTTTAATTTTCCAAAATCTCAAAAATTTCGAATTCAATTTTTTTAGTTTCCGTTTCCAAAATTTCAAAAATTTCGGATATAATTTTTTTAGTTTCTGTTTCCAAGGTTTCCAATTCTGAAAATTCCATATTCAATTTTTTTAGTTTCCATTTCCAAAATTTTGAAATTTTCGAATATAATTTTTTTAGTTTTCGTTTGCAAAATTTCAAAAATTGAATATAATTTTTTTAGTTTCCGTTTCTAAGGTTTCCAATTTCGAAATTTCCGGATTCAATTTTTTAGTTTCCGTTTCCAAGGTTTCCAATTTCGAAAATTTCAAATTCAATTTTTTTAGTTTTCGTTTATAAAATTTCCAAAATTCCGGATTTAATTCTTTAAATTTTCATTTTCAAAGTTTCTAAATTTTCCAAAATTCCGGATATGATTTTTTAAGTTTCCATTTCTAAAGTTTCCAAAATTTCGAAAATTTCCGAATATAATTTTTTTAGTTTCTGTTTCCAAGGTTTCTAATTTTGAAAATTCTGGATATGATTTTTTTAGTTTCCGTTTCCAAGGTTTCCAATTTCAAAAATTCCAAATTCAATTTTTTTTAGTTTTTGTTTCTAAAATTTCCAAAAATTATGGATTTAATTCTTTAAGTTTCCATTTCCAAAGTTTCCAAAGTTTCCAAAATTTTGAAAGTTCCGAATTCAATTTTTTTAAGTATCCATTCCCATTCCCAAAGTTTCCAAAATTCCAAAAATTCCATATTTAATTCCTTAAGTTTCCATTTCTAAAGTTTCCAAAATGTCCAAAATTCCCAAAATTCCGGATTTAATTTTTGAGTTTCCATGCATGCAACTTTCATGAACTCGGTGGCCTTTAATTGATCAAATTCAGATGAAGTTTTTATTTGTGGCTGTTAGTGGATGAAATTTAAGTAGAAAAGATGTTAATTCCCAACTGTAAGTCAATGGAATTGGAATAGCTAAATGTTAACCACATAGTGAAGTTTCATGACTGTATTTTGGTTATCGTTTGGTGGCCATTGGGTAGAGACTAGAGGTTACATTTATAGGGTTTGGTCATGACTGAAAATTTTAGTAAATTTGGAGCTTGCATATATTGCGTACTTGTGCTTATTAACTTACCATTTCTTGCAACGCATGGCTAGGGACCTCAGGTATGCATTATTATTTTGATTTTCGATTTCCTATGCATGCCGAATATCAACTAGAATTATATGAGTCTTGTTATCCATGTAGCCTCGGGGGGGAGGAATTGACAAACCTTTGACCCATATGTTCCAATATACCCAATTCACTAGTAGAGACCGAATCTCGGACCTAAAGGGGTGCTACCTCACATGAGGTACCTTCCTAATAGGTAACCTGATCCCCAGACCTAGAAATCAAGTTTCGCAGACCGCTTTTTCCTAACTGGAGTCATTGAGGGTTTTTTGTTCATACTTAATTTTCCCCATTTCAAAAATAAAAATAAAAACTAAGTGACGACTCCAAACAAAGTCGTTCCTCATTGGGAACAAATTTTCCAAAACTCAAAAACCGTTTTTTCTCCACACACATTTTATATTTTTTAATAACAAGTTGCGCTGGTTGGTGGATCTGGGGAGGGTCCACATACACCCTCAGTGGAGTTTGAAGGTAAAAGAGGAGATCCAAATGCAATTTTGATTTCAACATAAACCAGACTTATAGGATCGATCACATTATTGTCTTGTCTAGTTTTCATCACAAACTGTACTCGATCTGATTGATCACGATAGCTCAATTTCATTTTTGGCAAAGATTGAATTTATACGATCAGTCACATAGTTGTCTTATCTGGTTTTCGTCACTATCGGCACCCAATTTGATCAATCACGACAATTTAGTATTCTTTTTACCATAGACTGCACATGTATGATCGATCACGACAGTTCTATGTTGTCAATTATTTTTCGACGTAGACTACACTATTACAATCGGTCATGTCGTTGTCCTTTTTTGTTTTCATCATATACCATACCCTGTCCGATCAATCACAACACCTGTATGATCAATCACATAGTTGTCCTATTTGGTTTCTGTCACTATCGGCACTCGATCTGATCGATCAAGATAATTCAGTATTGTTTTCATCGTAGACCGCACATGTATGATCAATCACATCGTTGTTCTATTTGGTTTTCTTCATAGAAAGTACTCAGTTCGATTGGTCAGGACAACTTAATTTTGTTTTCAGCATAGACCGCACCTGTACAATCGGTCACATCATTGTCCTATTTGGTTTTCATCACAAATTGCACTCGATCAAATAGGTCCTGATAATTCAGTTTCGGTTTCGACGTAGACCAGACCTATAAAATGGTAATGTCATTGTCCTATCTGGTTTTTGTCACAAACTATACTCAATCTGATTAGACATGGTAACTCAGTTTCGTTTTTGACGTAGAGTACATCTAAATGATTGGTCATGTCATTGTTTTGTTTGGTTTTCGTCATAGACTGCAGTAGGTTTGATAGGTCACAACAACTCAATTTTGTTTTTAACAAAGACCCTATCTGTATGATCAGTCATGTAGTTGTCCTATCTGGTTTCTGATTACTACTCAAAAAGTGCTATTTTGTAGCTTGTAATTAACTCTTTTAAACACTTTTGAGTAGTTGTTATTACCTTTTAACTCAATTGGCATGTTAAGGACCCTTGCAATCATTTCTAACCAAATTGTGTTAAGTTTTGGTGTTTTTGGTAGCTTTTAGCTACACCAAAGCAATTCGAGAATGAGGGAGATCTTTTTATAGGTCATGGCAAAGCAATTGGAAGCTCAAATTCATGAAGAACCAAGCTTTGGAGCTCCATAACCCTTTGCCAAAGCCAATCAAGCATGCACGGAGGAAAAACAGAGTGAAGAAAAAATAGAGCATAGCAGATGCAGTCTTCTTTCCCATTTTTGGAGCACTTCCCGAAGTCCATTTTCTGCATTTCTATATACCGTTGGAAAGCTCTGGAAGTCAAGAATCTAATGCTTCAAACGGTGTGCAATTTGGATCAGAAATGAGGAAGTTATGGCCTTCGGAAGACAACTGCGTCCAGCTGAAGGACAAATTCGCACCTTGCGAATTTGGAACTCCAGCGTGCGAAACCTGAAGCTTACCTTGCGCAATGGGATTGGAGCGCAAACACACAGTCACCGAGAGTGCCAACTTGCGAAAATGGTTTTCCAACTTGTGAAAGTGACATCCAACGTGCGAGAAGGGAACCCAAGTTGCGAAACCAACTTGCGAGATTTTCGCAAGTCACCATGCAGCGTGCGAAATCTTCATGCGAATTGGAAAACTTGCGCACCGACTCTTTTGGATATTTTTCTTTAGATATTTTGTGTTTAAATCTCATTTTTCTCCTTGTAATCCACCACTCATGTAATTCCTTAGCTAGGAAGGAATGAAGGAAGGGTAAATAACCTTCCTATATATATACTCTCTTGTAATCACTGAAAAACACTCGGGAGTCTTTCCAGAGAACAATTTTTGTATAGCTTTGAAAGTAATACATAGAGCTTTGCTCTACCTTACCTTCTCATTTTATCTTTGCTTATAATTATGTTTTCTAGCAAATCAATCTCTGAGATGTTTTCTCAGAGGATGATTGGCTAAACTTTTTGTTCCACGGGTGAGGGAAGTTAGGTAAGGTGCCGGATGCAAAGAGTGAGTTTTTGTTGTTTCCATTTTTATTGAAGAGAAAGTGTGACCCGTTAAGGATGTCTATATTTTTAGTTAACTAGGATTACCATGAATAGCTAATACTTGGTAAGCTTTCGGATTCCATGGATTCTTATTGCCTGCAATCTTGCTCCATGGAGGTCTAATTGTTATCTCTTGTTCGCTTGTGAAGGATGATCCGATGTTAAGGACCACCTTGAATGGCAAATACTAGGTGAGAGGTACGAGCCATTGCAAGGTGTGTCAGTGAGAGGAATTTAGTGTTGACATCATTAATGGTAAGCATCTGTATCACACCGGTTCGGGAAATAACTATAGGTTAAATCCCGAATGCGAGGAAAAGACTCAAGTGACCGGATTCTCCTCTCTTGCATTTGGTACCTGAGCCTAGCAACCTGAAGTCCTGAGGAACACCTTTCTTTCTAATTAATCTCAGATAATTTTTATGTTTGGTTAGCTTAAAATCTTTTGGTCCCATTCAAACCTTTGTTTTTCTTTTACAAGCTAACCTTGAAATGAAAAAGCACCTATTTAGCTCTTGAACTGATATCATTTGTAAAGTGAAAACCCATCTCTGTGGACGATCCTAAAGCCACTATACTATACTAGCTAAATGCTACCCCGGTATATGGTGAAATAGGTTTATAAATTTTGTTGATTACTCCCGCCTAAGAATTGAGATCCAAGCACATCAATTGAGTTGAATCAATTGGTAGCACCAATCGGGCATGAATCAGTTTCCATCATTGTCGGCACCTGAACCGATTGGTCATGATAGTTTAGTATTGTTTTCACCATAGAACACACCTGCACTATCAGTCAATTTGTAGTCTTGTCCAGTTTTAATCACATACCGTACCCAATTAGAAAAGTTCTGATAATTCAGCTTCGGTTTCAACAAAGACCAGATCTATAAGATTGATGACGTCGTTGTTCTATCTAGTTTTCATCACAGAATGGACCCCATCCCATCAGTCACAACAACTTAGTTTCGTTTTCAACATAGACCGATTTTGTACGATCAGTCACGTTGTGGTCCTATCTGGTTTTCATCACAATCGACACTCGGTCGAATCGATCATGATAGTTTAGTATCATTTTCGATGCACACTACACCTGTATGATCGATCACATTGTTGTCATGTCTTATTTTCATCACAGATGACACCCCGTCCAATCAGTTATGACAGTTTAGTATTGTTTTCAATGTAGAACATACCTGTACAATAGGTCATGTCATTGTCCTATCTAGTTTTCATCATAGAACGCACCCTAATAAGATAATTCCTGACAGTTCAATTTTGGTTTCATTGTGGATTAGACCTATAAATTGGTCACATTGTTGTCTTATCTGGTTTTTATCACAGATCGCACCCAGTCCGATCTAACATGGTAGCAAAGTTTCATTTTCACCGTAGACCACGTCTATACAATCGGTCATGTCATGTCATTGTCTTATTTGGTTTTCATCACAGTTGACACCTGGTCTGATCGGTCACGACATTTTAATATCGTTTTTGGTGTAAACCTCACCTATACATTCGATCATGTCGTTATTCCATTTGGTTTTCGTCACAAACAACACCTGGTCGGATCAGTCATAATAACTCTGTTCCATTTTCGACGTGGAACGCACCTATACAATTGGTGATGTCATTATCCTATTTGGTTTTCATCACAGATCACACTTGATCAGATAGGTCATAATAGTTTAGTTTTGGTTTTGGCGTCGACCAAACCAGTACAATCAATCATGTCATTGTGCTATCTTGCTTTTGTTAAAGACCGAACCGGTTAAGGTAGTGCAGTTTCGTTTTCAACATAGATTGCATCTAAATGATTAGTCACATAGTTGTCCTATTGGTTTTTTTCAAAGACAACACCCGATCCGATTGATCACAAAAGTTTAGTATCGTTTTTGACGTACAATGTACCTATTCGATCGATCGATCACGTCATTGTCATGTCTTGTTTTCATCACATACGATACCCCGCCTGATTGATCATAATAGTTTAGTATAATTTTAGGCGTAGAACGCACCTATATGATTGGTCACATCATTGTCCTGTCTAGTTTTCAGCACATAGTGCACTTGCTCAAATAGACCCTAAAAGTTTAGTTTCGATTTTGGCGTAAATCGAACCTATAGATTGGTCACATCATTGTCTTGTCTGGTTTTTGTCATAGATCGTACCTAGTTCAATCGTTCATGACAGCTCATCTTATTTTTGGCATAGACCGCATTTGTACGATCATTCACGTAGTTGGCCTATATCCCTTTCATCACAATCTACACCCGGTCTAATTGGTCACGACAATTCAGTATCATTTTCGGGATGGACCGCACTTGTACTATCGGTCACATTGTTGTCCTCTCTGGTTTTCATCACAGATTGCACTCGATCCAATCTATCATGACAGTTTATTATCATTTTCACCATAGATCGTACCTGTATGATTGGTCACCTCATTGTCCACTCTGGTTTCATCATAAATTGCACTCAATCAGATAGGTACTGACAATTTGGTTTTGGTTTCAACGTAGACCACACTTATACGATCGATCATGTCATTGTCCTTTCTGGTTTTCATTATAGAATGTACGCAATTTGATTGATCATGACAACTCAGTTTTGTTTTCGGCATAAACCGTATCTATACAACCACTCACATAGTTGTTCTATATGGTTTTCATCGCAGTCGCCACCTGTCTAATTGGGTACGATAGTTCAATATCATTTTCGGCATAGACCGCACCTATATGATTAGTCATGTATTATCCTCTTTATTTTTTGTCATAGACTGCACTAGGTTTGATCAGTCATGACAGTTCATTATCGTTTTCGTCAGAAACCGCACTTATATGATCGCTCACCTTGTTGTCAACTCTGGTTTTCCTCATAGACCGCACCCCATTTGATACGTCCCAAAAGATTAGTTTCAGTTTTAACGTAGACTAGACTCATATGATTGATCACATCATTGTCCTGTTTGGTTTTTGTCACAATGTACATAGTTCAAACGATCAAGACAGCTTAGTTTCATTTGACATAGACCACATTTGTCCAATCAGTCATGTAGTTGTTCTATATGGTTTTCATAATAGTCGACACCTAATTCAATTGGTCACAATAGTTCAATATTATTTTTCGACGTAGACCACACCTGTACGATCGGTCATGTCATTATCCTATCTAGTTTTCGTCATAGACAACACCTAGTCTGATCGGTCATGATAATTCAATATCATTCTTGGCGCACACCGCACCTCTATGTCCAATCATGTTGTTGTTTTCATCATAAACAACACCTAATTTGATCAATCATGATAACCCAGTTTTGTTATTGGCTTACGTCACATTTGTAAATCGATTATGTCGTTGTCTCTTCTAGTTTTTGTAAGAGATCGCACCTGGTTCAATAGGTCTCAACCGCTCAATTTTGGTTTTAGTGTAGACCAAGCCTATTTGATTGATCACATCTTTATCCTGTCTAGTTTTAATCATAGACTGCACTCGATTCAATTGATCATGATAACTCAATTTCATTTTCAGTGTAGCCCGCACTTGTTCGATTGGTCATGTCGTTGTCCTATCTGATTTTCATCATAGACTACACCCGATTTAATCAATCATGACAACTCAATTTCTTTTCTATCGTAGTTGCACCTGTATAAATGGTCACTTTGTTGTTCTGTTGGATTTTCCTCACTAACCACACCCAGTCAGATAGGTCCCAATAGTTCAATTTCAATTTCGACATAGATCATACCCAGTTCGATCAGTCATGACAACTCAATTTCATTTTCGGCATAAATCGCATCTATACAATCAACCATGTCATTGTCCTATCTAGTTTTCATCATAGACAACACACGTCCCTACCATTCATTTTCAGTTTCGGCATGGACATATATGATTGGTCATGTCATTGTCCTATCTAGCTTTCATCACAGATCGGACATAATTCAACCAATCACAACAACTCAATTTCTTTTTCAACGTATACCACATCTATATGATCAGTCACGTAGTTGTCCTATCTGGTTTTCGTCAAAGTCGGCACCTAATCCGATTAGTCATGACAGTTTAGTATCATGAAAACGTAGACCGTACCTATATGATCGGTCAAGTCATTATCTTGTCTGGTTTTCATCACAGATGGCACCCAGTCTGATCAGTCATGACAACTCATTTTCATTTTCGATGTGGACCAAACTTGTACGATTAATCATGTCATTGTCTTGTCTAATTTCATCACACACCAGACCCGATGAGATCGATCATGATAATTCAGTTTTGTTTTCGGTGTAGACTACATCTATATAGTCAGTCACGTAGCTGTCCTGTCTAACTTTCATCACAATCGGTACTTGATTCAATCGGTCATGACAACTCAGTTTTGTCTTCGGCATAGACCACTTTTATACAATCAATCACATCATTGTCCTATTTGGTTTTTGTCACAATCGACACTCGATCCAATTAGTCATGACAGTTCAATATCGTTTTCGACATAGATCACATCTGTATAATTGGTCACATTGTGGTCCTATTTGGTTTTCATCACAAACCACACTTGGTTAGATAGGTCCTGATAGTTTAGTTTCGGTTTCGGTGTATACCATACCTATATGATCAATCATGTCATTCTCGTGTTTGGTTTTCAACAAAGACTATGCCTGATCTAATCGGTCCTACAAGCTCAATTTCTTTATAGTGTAGACTGCATTTGTACAATCAGTCACGTAGTTGTCCTATCTGGTTTTCTTCATAGTCGACACCCGATCTGATTGGTCACAATAGTTCAATATCATTTTCTGTGTAAATCGCACTTGTATGAACCATCACGTCGTTGACTTGTCTAGTATTCATCACAGATTGCACCCGATCCAATCGGTCAAAACATTTCAGTGTCATTTTCAACTTAGAATGCACTTGTACTATTGATCACATTGTTATCTTGTTTGAGTTTCATCACAAACTGCACCCAGTTAGATAGGTCCTGAAAGTTAAGTTTTGGTTTCTATGTGAACCAGACCTATATGATCGGTCACGTCATTATCCTGTCTAGTTTTCGTGACAAACTGAATATGGTACGATAAGTCACGACAGCTCAGTTTTGTTTTTTACGTAGACCGCATCTTTACAATCAGTCACGTAGTTGTCCTATTTGATTTTCGTCACAACTAATACCTGATTCGATTGATGATGACAATTTAGTGTTGTTTTCAATGTAGACTGCACCTGTATGATCGATCACGTTGTTGTCTTATCTGGTTTTCATCACAAAGTGCACCCGGTGAGAGAGGTCCTAATAATTTAATTTTGATTTCAACATAGACTAGACCTAAACAATTGATCACATTATTGTCCTATCTAGTTTTCATCATAGACCATACCCGGTTTGATCAATAATGGCAGCTTAGTTTTGTTTTCGGCATAGACTGTATCTGTACGATCAGTCACGTCGTTGTCTTATTTGGTTTTCATCACAATCAACACCTATCCAATTGGTCACGATAATTTTGTATCATTTTTTACTTAGATCGCACCTATACGATTGGTCACATTGTTGTTCTATTTGGTATTTGTTAGATTGCAACCGGTCCGATTGGTCATGATAGTTTAATATCGTTTTTGGTGAAAAAAAACACTTGTACAATTAGTCATGTCATTATCCTGTCTAGTTTTGATCACAAACCGTACTCGATTAGATAGGTCTTGACAATTCAAGTTCGATTTTGGCGTAGACTAGAACCATACGATTGATCACGCTGTTGTCTTATTTGGTTTACATTATAGACCGAACACGGTCCGATCGATCATAACTACTTAGTTTCGTTTTCGATGTAGACCACATTTTTATGATCAATCACATAGTTTTCCTGTCTAGTTTTCATCAAATTCAGCACCCAATCTAATCGATCACAACTTTTTAGTATCCTGAAAACTTAGACCACACCTATACGATTGGTCATGTTGTTATCTTGCTTGGTTTTCATCATAAATTACACTTGGTCTAATCGATCACAATAGTTCAGTATCGTATTCAGCGTAGAATACACCTGTACAATTGACCACATTGTTGTCTTGTTTGGTTTTCATCACAAACCGCACCTGGTCAGATAGGTCCTGACAATTCAGTTTCAATTTCGATGTAGACCAGACCTATATAATCAATCACGTCGTTGTTCTATTTGGTTTTGTCACAGACCATACCCAATCCAATCAGTTATAGCAGCTCGTTTCATTTTCGGCGTAGATTGCATCTGTACGATAAGTCACGTTGTTGTTTTATCTGGTTTTTGTCACAATCGACACTTGATTCAATCGGTCACAATAGTTCAATATTGTTTTTGATGTAGATCACACCTGTACGACGAGTAACGTCATTGTCCTATCTGGTATTTTTAATAGACTACACCCGGTTCGATCGATTACTACAGTTTAGTATCGTTTTTGACATAGAATGTACTTGTACGATTAGTCAAGTCGTTGCCTTTTTTGGTTTTCATCACAGACTGCACCTAGTCAAATAATTCCCGATAGTTTAGTTTTGATTTCGGCGTAGACCAGACCTATACGCTTGGTCACATTGTTGTCCTTATTGGTTTTCATCATAGATTGTACCCGATTTGATTGGTCATGACAGTTGAGTTATGTTTTCGATGTAGACTACATCTATACAATCAGTCATGTAGTTGTCCTATTTGGTTTTCGTTAATGTTTGTAACTGATTCGATTGGTCACAACAATTTAGTATGATGAAAATGTAGACTGCACCTATACGATCAATCATGTTGTTGTCCTTACTGGTTTTCATCACAGATCATACCTGATTTGATCGATCATGGTAGTTGGGTTTCATTTTCAGAGTAAGCCACATTTGTACGATCAATCATATAGTTGTCCTATCAGGTTTTCGTCAATGATGACCCTTGATCCGATTGGTCACTTTAGTTCAATATCATGAAAATGTAGACCGCACCTATATGATCGGTCACATCGTTGTCCTATTAGGTTTTTTTGTCAGACTACATGCGATTTGATCAATCACGATAATTCAGTATCATTTTCGATGTAGAATGCACCTATATGATCGATCACATTACTGTCTTTTCTGGTTTTCATCCCATACTACACGCAGTTAGATAATTCTTGATAGTTCAGTTTTAGTTTCCGTGTAAACCAGACATATACGTTCGGTCAGTAATGGTTTTTGCCATAGATCGTACTCAATCTGATTGGTTAAGGCAATTGAGTTTTGTTTTCGATGTAGACAACATCTATACGACCAATCACGTAGTTGTCCTATCTAGTTTTCATCAATGTCAACACCTAATGAGATTGATCACAATAGTTCAATATCATGAAAAAGTAGACTGCACTTGTATGATTGATCACATCGTTGTCTTATTTGGTTTTCATCATAGACTGTACCTAGTCTGATCGACACAACCATTTAATATCATCTTTGGCATAAAATGCACCTGTAAGATCGGCCACGTCGTTGTCTTGTCTGGTTTTCATCACAAACCGTGCCTAGTTAAATAGGTCTCGACAATTCAGTTTTGGTTTTGACGTAGATTAGACCTATTAGATAATCAATCACGTCATTGTCTTATTTGGTTTTCGTCACAAACCAAACCCTGTCCACTTGGTCACGACAACTCTGTTTCGTATTCATCGTAGATCGCATCTATACGATCAGTCACGTAGTTGTCAGATCTTATTTTTTCATAGTCGGTAACCAATTCGATCGGTCATGAAAGTTCATTATTGTTTTTGTCATAGATCACACCTGTATGATCGGTCACATCGTTGTATTGTCTAGTTTTCATCATAGGCTACACTTGGTCAGATGAGTCCCGACAGTTCAGTTTTGGTTTCGATGTAAACCATACCTATATGATCAGTCACGTCATTGTCCTATCTGGTTTTTGTCACAAATTGTACTTGGTATAATTGGTCACAAATTGTACCTGGTCTAATTGGTTACAATAGCTCAGTATCGTTTTTGGCGTAGAATGCACTTATACCATCGATCACGTCATTGTCCTATTTGGTAGGCCACATGTGGTCAGACAGGTCCCAACAGTTCAATTTGGTTTCGACATAGACCAGACTTATAAGATCAGTCACATCGCTATCCTATATGGTTTTCGACACAAGCCATACCTAGTCTGATTAATCACGGCAGCTCAGTTTCGTTTTTAGCGTAGATCGTATTTGTATGATTGGTCACGTCATTGTCTTGTTTGATTTTCATCATAGATCGCATTGTTTTCCTATCCGATTTTTGTCACAGATCGTACCCCGTCCAATTGGTCATGGTATCATAATTTTATTTTTAACATACACCACGTCTGTACGATCAATTGCATAGTTGTCCTGTCTAATTTTAGTCAGTTGGCAATCGATCCGATCAATTACGGTAGTTCAATATCATTTTGGTGTAGACTGTAACTATTCGATCGATCATGTTGTTGTCCTATCTAGTTTTCATTGTAGATGACACTTGGTCTAATTTGTCATGACAACTCAGTTTCATTTTCAACATAGACCGCACTTGTTCGATTGGTCACATAGTTGTCTTGTCTGCTTTTCATCACAGACCACACCTAGTCTGATAGGTCCTAAAAGTTGAGTTTCGATTTCAATGTAGACTAGACCTATACGATTGATCACATCATTGTCTTGTCTAGTTTTCAACATAGACCGAACCTAGTTCAATCAATCATGGCAACTTAGTTTCATTTTTAGCGTATACCACATCTCTACGATCAGCCATGTAGCTGTCCTATTTGGTTTTTGTCATAATTGACATCCGATCCAATCGGTCTTGATAGTTCAGTATTGTTTTCGACGTAGACTACACCTATATATTCAGTCATACCGTTGTCCTGTTTGGTTTTTGTCAATGACTACACTTGGTCAGATTGATCATGAAAACTCAATTTCGTTTTCGACGTATATCGCACTTGTACAATCGGTCATGTCATTGTCCTATCTAGTTTTTGTCACAGACCACACTTGATCTAATTGGTTAAGATAGCTCAATTTCAATTTTAGTGTAGAATGTAACAATATGATTGGTCACGTTGCCCTCTTATCTGGTTTTCATCACAGACTGTACCCGATCAGATAGGTCTCGACAGTTGTGTTTCGATTTTGGTATAAACCAACCTATACTATTAGTCATGCTGTTGTCCTGTTTAGTCTTTGTTGCATACTAGAATCAATCCAGTCGGAAATGATAACTCAACTTCGTTTTCGACGTAGACTACATCTATATGATTAGTCACGTAGTTGTCCTATCTAATTTTTGTCATATATCATACCTAGTCCGATCTGTCGGGCAGCTCAGTTTTGTTTTCGGCATAAACCATGTCTATATGATAAGTCACATAGTTGTCCTATTTGGTTTTCATCACAGTTGGCACTCGATTTGATCGATCACGACAATTCAATATCGTTTTTAGTGTAACTGCACTTGCATGATTGATCACGTCATTGTCTTGTATGGTTTTCGTCACAGATGGCACTCAGTCTTATCAGTCATGACAACTCAGTTTCCTTTCAGTGTAGACCATACCTGTACGATCGGTCACATCATTGTTCTATCTGGTTTTCATCAAAGATCGGACCTGGTCGAATAGATTTCGATAGTTGAGTTTCGATTTTAACGTAGACTAGACCTATAGAAAAGGTTACATCATTGTCTTATCTAGTTTTCGTCATAAATTGAACTTGGGTCGATCGGTCACGAAAGTTCTATTTCATTTTCGATATTAACCGCATTTGTATAATCAGTCACATAGTAGTCCTATATGGTTTTCATCACAATTAGCACACGATTTGATCAGTCACGATAGTTCAGTATCGTTTTTGGTGTAGACCGCATCTATATGATTAGTCATGTAGTTTTCCTATTTGTTTTTCATCACAGTCAACCTCTGATCTGATCAGTCACGACAATTAGTGTCGTTTTCAGAGTAGACCACACCTATAAGATCAGTCATATTGTTGTCTTGTTTGGTTTTCATTACAGTCGCCACCTGATCTGATTGATCACGACAATTTAGTATTGTTTCCGGTGTATACTGCACCTGCACCTGTATGATCGATCACGCCATTGTCCTCTTTAATATCCATCACAAACTACACCGGTTTGATCGATCACATTAGTTCAGTGTCATTTTTGGCATATAACACACCTGTACGATCAATCACGTTGTAATCCTGTCTTGTTTTCATCATAGACCGCATTCGGTGAGATAGGTCCCAATAATTCAGTTTTGGTTTCGGTGTAGACAAGACCTATACGATCAATCATGTCGTTGTCCATCTGGTTTTTGTCATAGATCAGACCCAATTCGGTCGATCACGATAGCTGAATTTCAATTTTGGCATTGACCGCATTTACATAATCAGTCATGTAGTTGTCCTATTTGGTTTTCGTCACAGTAGGTACCTAATTCGATTGGTCACGAAAGTTTAGTATTGATTTTGGCATAGACCACACCTATACGATCAATCATGTCATTTTCTTTTCTTCTTTTCATTACAGACGACACCTAATCCAATCGGTCATGACTGTACAATATCGTTTTTGACATAAATCACACCTGTTCATTCGATCACACCATTGTCCTATCTTGTTTTTGTCACACACTGCACCAGTTGGTTGGTCACTAAAGCCCAGTTTCATTTTCGACATAAACCGCACCTATACTATCGGTCACGTCATTGTTCTGTCTGGTTTTCGTCATAGACCGCTCTCAACAAGATAGGTCCCAACAATTTAGTTTCGGTTTCAGCTTAGACTAAACCTATATGATTGGTCACATTGTTGTCCTATTTGGTTTTCCTCACAAACTGCACCTAGTCAAATAGGTCCTGACATTTCAGTTTCGGTTTCGACGTAGACCATATCTATAGGATCAGCCATGTAGTTTTCCTATCTAATTTTCATCACATTCGACACCCGATCCGATTAGTCACGACAATTTAGTATTGTTTTTAGCGTAGACTGCACCTGTACGATCAATCACATTGTTTTCATCTCTATTTTTCATCACAAACTACACCCCCAGTTAGGTCAATCATAACATTTTAGTATCAATTATAGTGTGGACTGCACCTATACGATCGATCACGTTGTTGACTTGTCTGGCTTTCATCATTGACCACACTAGGTCGAATAGGTCCCGATAGTTCAATTTCGGTTTTGACGTAGACCAAACCTATATGATCCATCATGCCATTGTCCTGTCTAGTTTTAGTCACAAACTGTACCTAGTCCGGTCAATCATGACACTTTAGTATCATTTACAGCATAGACCACACCTATACAATCGGTCACATCATTGTCCGTGAGAAAATAAAGGCTAATCTTAAAAGGGAAAACACCCAAGAGAAGAGGAGTGAATTGGATTTTAAAAAATATTTTTCAAACACAATAAATTCAAGCAAAAGAATGACAAGTATAAAGAGATAAGGTTAGAGAGAGCAAACTGAGATTTTATAGTGGTTCGGAACCCCTTGTCTACGTCCACTCTCATCAAGCTCCTAACCAAGTGAGGATTTTACTATACTTGAAGCTTCAACTAAGATTCTAACACCTTTACACTTGGGTTCTGACTCCAATGGGTTTTTTCACAATCTCTTCAAGTCTCTACTGACTTGAAGCTTCTAACACTCAAATAAAAAATTTAAATCTCTCAACAAGGGCTCAAATACAACTCAAATGCTAAGATGAATAACAAGGGTGCACTAAGGAATATGCAAGTAGAGGTTTAATGCACCAAAGAAAGAATGAGAGCTTTTGAGGTAAGAACAAGTAGGTAAAAAAATAAATGCAGGTGTTCTCATACTCATAAATGAAGTGGAGCTCTCAATTTATAGGTTTCTAGCATCGGAAGCCAAAATTCCAAAAAGGAGGTTTGATTGGTCGAGCTAGGGGTCGATTGGTTGACTAGCCATTGAGTAATAAATGCATGGCAAGTGACTATTAGGCCTCTATCGAAACTCAATCGGACCTCAACTGAGAAGGCATAGCCATCGACCAGGAATGAAAGGCTACTGGAAAAGAGAAAAGATTTTTGCATCTCTCAACTAGACCTTGACCGGGAAGGTATAACCGATCGACCGGTACCTTAGTTGGTGGACCCAATTGACTAATGCCTCGATCGGTTCACCATTTTTAGCCCAAAAACCTATCTTTTTTATGTTCTTTTTCCTTTTAACACTTAGGCAAGGTCTTTAGGTAAATTAATATGCCAATTTTGAAGCGATTTGCCTAAGGTTCATTTGATAAAACTCGGGTTTTGATGGAAATGTGACTTTAATGCATAAACAGAGTTTTTAGAGATGCATGAAAAGATATGAAAATCCTAAGTGCACCTATGCATTCATCTTACATATGTTTCCTATGATTAATGAGTCTTCTAATTGTCTTGATCTTGCATCCATTAGGTCCTTTGATGAATTTCCAAACTAACACCTGAAATTCTTTTTAATTCAAAACAATTAGCAACTTAACCATGGTTTGTTATCATCAAAACACGATTAAGATAACCCTTGGGCTAACAATCTCCTTTTTTTTTTTTATGATGATAAACCTTGGCTATCTAGGAGGAAAAGAATCTCCTCCTTAAACTAATCATGGATCAACAATTAATATTTAAGAATTTAAAACAAGATGATCAAGACATATTAGAGAGTATTGCAACAAGGAACATCCAATGTAAGTCATCAAATCTATAGGCATATCCTATATCATATGTCAAATGTACTAGTCAGTACATCATATGTCCAACAAGCTAAAGTAACTAAAGATAAACAATGTATGATCTAAACTATAAAATAAAAAATAAAAAAAAATGATATGCATGTACCATCAGTCACATAGTTGTCTTATCTGGTTTTTGTCATAGTTGGCACCCGATCTGATCAATCACAATAGTTCAGTATCATTTTCGACGTAGAGTATACATGTACGATCGGTCATGCCATTGTTCTATCTAGTTTTAATAATAAATTGCACCCGATCCAATCGGTCACAACAACTCACTATCATTTTTGGCATAAACCTTACATGTATGATCAGTCACATGAAGGGAAAAACCCGGATCTCTCCGTTTCCTAAGTCTGGATCAGGTTAGGAACATGCATAACTATCCTAGGCTTTTTATAAATCCTATGTACAATGGAAAAATAACATTTTTATACTTTAAAAGGATTCAAAAAGTTCTAATGAAAACCATATCTCATAATCGAATGTTCTCAAATCAAATCCACATAGTGAAGATGAAGAATAAAATCGTAGAAGTCTCGTAAACCCAAAGTCTTCTGCCCAATGACTGGAACCTTGATCTTGAAAGACTTCTAGTGGGGATGGAAGGGAGGGTGGAGGCTACGACTATTTCTTTCTCTCTCTAGAGATAGAAGATGAATCTTTAGAAAAACTATGGAAACCCTAACCCTTAAAGGGATATTTATAAGGTTTCCTATTGGGTTTAAGTGACTTGAGCTCACTAAGGGCTTGGGTTACTTAATCTAGCTCAAAACGGGGTCCTAATTAATTAATTAATCCAACAAGGCCTGCTAATGAATTAATTATTAGCCCAATCTAGAGACCTTATTCACTTACCTCTGTGCAACCTTGCATAATTACCAAAACATCCTTATGCACAATAATGAACCTAGAGCCAATCTGACCCTTATAACCAATGCCAATAAGGTATATGAGCTTAAAGCGGGGACCACTGGGACCCATAGGAATATTGGCTCCCTCAAAATCCAATTTTAAAGTTGATTCAATATCCCACTATAGAGAATCAACTCAACTACAATATCCTATGTAAATAACAATGAGACACCAAGTGCTTAGGTCCATGACCTACTATCCATTGTGTTCAATCTCCCCATGAACTGGTGTCCTTAGTCTAACAAGGTAAAAGTTATCAACTTTTCAAGACTACTTCTACTATCCTTGAATTATAGATCCTCCTATTGTGTGTTCAATTGATATATCTTAGCTCTTAAAGAGCCTATGTCAAGTTCCACTTAAGGAACTACTATGGCTATAGTTACCACCATGAACACACCTCCTTAAGATCACCCAAGGGGACACATTGTCTCAATCCTAAGAGATATCATGGTGCCTTTATTGACAATACCTATTGCTACCAACTTCCATCAACAATGACCCAATTCATAAAGAATATATGATTAGCTTACAATCTCACCTGTAGGTCAAAGCCACTAGTAACTTCAGCACAAGCTTTGTATTCTCTCAAGGTTGAGAGACAACACAATGAAGCAGCTTGATGGAGTCATGACTACTTGATAGCCTTAAGTCATAATTCACTATAAGTCATATCCAATGTGTAACCATACACACTAGTGCACTCACTATGGGAAACCCATTCCAATAGCCAAGACCAACCATCCCTCAAATTAGGATGTGGTGCACTATAGTCTTTAATGGGTTGCCTAGGCCCATAAACTAACCATTTGCAAGTCATTTATTTGCAAGGAACCCATGACTTAGATCTTCTGTGCAACTCCTAATGCACCCAAGTCATGTACAATGCAAAAGACGTAGATAAGAATGCTCTTAAAGTATAATACATGGAATAAGAATATGTAAGAGTGAAACTGGAACATCATTAAATAACTAATAAATTCTAAATTTATTACATCATGTCATCCTTTTAAGGGCTCTATCCTAATATCACGTCGTTGTGTTGCTTGGTTTTTGTCATAGATGGCACCCGGTCCAATTGGTCATGATAACTCAGTTTCGTTTACGACATAGACTGCACCAATATGATCAATCACGTCATTGTCCTATTTAGTTTTTATCATAGACCACACTAGATTAGATATGTCTTGACAATTCAATTTTGGTTTCGACGTAGACCAGACATATACAATCAATCACGTAGTTGTCCTATTTGGTTTTTGTCATAGATTGAACTCATTCCGATCAATCATAACAGCTTAGTTTCATTTTTGGAGTAGACCGCATCTATACGATCAATCACATAGTTGTCCTATTTGGATTTCATTAGAGTTGACACTTGAGCAAATCAATTAGAACAATTCAATATCGTGAAAATGTAGAGTGCACCTATACGATCGGTCATGTCGTTTTCCTGTTTGGTTTTCATCATAAACTACACCAGGTCCGATCAGTCACGACAATTCAATATCGTTTTCAAAGTATAACGCACTTGCATGATCAATCACATCATCGTTTTATCTAGTTTTAATCATAGACCACACCCGATCTGATAGGTCCCAATAGTTCAGTTTCGATTTTAGTGTAGACCAAACCTATACAATCAATTATGCTGTTGTCCTATCTGGTTTTCATCATAGACCACAACTAGTCTGATTGGTCATGGCAGCTCAGTTTTTTTTTTTTTACGTACACCGCAGTTGTACGATTAGTTATGTAGTTGTCCTATCTAGTTTTTATCACAATCGACACTCGATCTGATCAGTCATGAAAGTCCATTATCATTTTCGATGTAGACCGTACTTGTATAATCAGTGACGTCGTTTTCATGTCTTGTTTTTGTCATAGATAGCACCTAGTTGATCGGTTCTGATAGTTTAATTTTGGTTTCAACATAGGCCAAACCTATATGATCAGTCACCTCATTGTCCTCACTGGTTTTCATAACAGATTGTGCCCAATTGGATCGATCACGACAACTTAGTTTTTTTTTCACCATAGACTGCATCTGCATGATCAGTCATGTAGTTGTTCTATCTGGTTTTGTCAAAGTGGGCACCCGATCCGATTTGTCACATTGTTGTCCTGTCTGGTTTTCATCACAGACTTCGCCAGATCCGATTGGTCACAAAAGTTTAGTACCTTTTGGCATAGAACGTACCTATACAATTGATCATGTCATTGTCCTGTCTAGTTTTCATCATAGACCACAGATGGTCAAATAGGTCCTGACAGCTTAGTTTTGGTTTCACCATGGACAAGACCTATATGATTGATCACGTAGTTGTCCTCTTTGGTTTTCATGACAGACCGTACCTGGTTCAAACAGTCATGACAACTCAATTTCATTTTTGACGTAGATCGCTTCTGTACGATCAATCACATAGTTGTTCTATCTAGTTTTCATCATAGTTGGCACCCAATCCGATTGGTCATGATAGTTTAGTATCATTTTTGGTGTAGATAGCACCTATATGATTAGTCACATTATTGTCCTATCTGGTTTTTATGATAGACTGCACTCAATCAGATTGGTCACAATAGTTTAGTATCATTTTTGGAATAAAACGCACCTAGACAATCGGTCAAGTTGTTGCCCTGTCTAGTTTTCATCATAAATCACACCAAGTCAGATATGTCTTGATAGTTCAGTTTCGATTTTGACACTGACTAGATCTATAGAATCAGTCACGTCATTGTCTAGTTTGGTTTTTGCCACAGATTGGACTCAATCCAATCGGTCATGGTTGTTTAGTTTGGGTTCGGCAAAGATCGCATCTTGATTACTGCTCAAAAAGTGCTATTTTATAGCTTGTAATTAACTATTTTAAACACTTTTGAGTAGTAGTTATTATCTTTTAACTCAATTGGCATGTTAAGGACCCTTGCAATTGTTTCTAATCAAATTGTGTTAAGTTTGGGTGTTTTTGATAGCTTTTTAATAATCGAAGCAATCCAAGATTGAGGGAGATCTTTGTATAGTTCATGGCAAAGCAAGTTGAAGCTTAAATTCATGAAGAAGCCGAGCTTTGGAGCTTCCTAAAGCTTTGCCAAAGTCATTCAAAGTATGCAAGTGAGAAAAGAAAAGAAGAAATCATCAACCAAGCAATTTCGCAAGTTGGAAGTTCAACTTGTGAAATTTTCGCAACTTGCGAAATGGAAGAGGAACACAGTCGCCAAGTCACAAAGAGCTCAACTTGCGAAAATAGAATTTCAACTTGCTAAATTGGAGTTCAACTTGTGAAAATGGACTTCAAGTTGCGAAATCAACCTGCGAAATTTTCGCAAGTCATAATTCAACTTGCGAATTCCATCTATGAGCTGGGATATTTGCGCACCGACTCCTTTTGATATTTTTCTTCAGATATTTGTGTATAAATCTTTATTTTCTCCTTGTAATCCACCACTCATATAATTCCTTAGTTAGGAAGTAATCAGGGAAGGGTAAATAACCTTCCTATATAATATCTCTTATAAACGTCTGAACCATCTCTCGGGTGTTTTTCTTAGAGAACATATTGTATAGTTTTTGAAAGTAATACATAGAGCTTTGCTCTACCTTACCTTCCCATTTTGTTTTCTCTTTTATTTTTATTTCTAGCAAATCAAACTCTGAGATGTTTTCTCGGAGGATGAGTGGCTAGACTTTTTGTTTCTCGGGTGAAGGAAGCCAGGTAAGTTGTCGGATGCATAAGTGTGAGTTTTTGTTGAATCCATTTTAATGAAGAGAAAGTGTGACCCGTTAATGGTTTTTATATTTTTAGTTAACTAGGATTACCGTGAATAGCCATTACTTGGTAAGCTTTCGGATTCCATGGATTCTTATTGCTTGCAATCTTGCTCCATGGAGGTCTAATTGTTATCTCTTGTTTGCTTGTGAAGGATGATCCGATGTTAAGGATCACTTTGAATGGCAAATACTAGGTGAGAGGTACGAGCCATTGCAAGGTGTATCAGTGAGAGGGATTTAGCGTTGAAACCATTAATGGTAAGCATCTGCATCACACCGGTTCGGGAAATAACTATAGGTTAAATCCCAAATGGGAGGAAAAGATTCAAATGACCGGAATCTCCTCTTTTGTATACGATACCTGATCCTAGTGACCTGAAATCCCAAGAAACACCTTTCTTTCTAAATAATTTCAATTACTTTGTGTTTGGTTAGCTTAAAACCATCCGTTTCCATTCAAACTTATGTTTTCTTTTAAAGCTAACCTTGAAAAGAAAAAGCACCAATTCAGTTTTGAACTAATATCAATTGTAGAGTGAAAACCCATCTCTGTGGACGATCTTAGAGCCATTATACTATGCTAGCTAGTGCTACCTTAGTATATGGTAAATTAGGTTTATAAATTTTGTTGATAACTCTCATCTGAGGATTGAAATCAAAGCATACCAGTTGATTGAACAAGAATCAAATTGGAACACCAATTGGGGACGAGTCACATCTATACGATTAGTCACGTAGTTATTCTATCGGGTTTTCATCATAATCGACACACGATTAGATCGATCACAATAGTTTAGTATAGCTTTCAGTGTTGAACGCACCTGGACGATCGATCAAGTTGTTGTCTTGTCTAGTTTTCATAACAGACTGCACTTGGTTAGATAGGTCTAGACAATTTAGTTTTGATTTTGCGTTGACTAGACTTATACAATTGATTACATTGTTGTCGTGTTTGGTTTTCATCACAGATTAAACTAGGTTCGATCGATCACGACAAATCAATTTGGTTTTTGATGTAGACCACATTTATACGATCAGTCACAGAGTTGTCCTATTTGGTTTTTGTCACAGTTGGTACCCAATCTAAGCGGTAACGACAGTTCACTATCGTTCTTAACATAGAATGCACCTGGATGATCGGTCAAGTCATTGTCTCATCTAGTTTTCATCACAAACCGCATTAGGTCAGATAGGTCTTTACAGTTCAGTTTTAGTTTCGGCATAGACCAAACCTACATGATTGATCACATTGTTGTCTTGTCTAGTTTTCGTCATAGACCATACCTGGTCTGATCGGTCACAGTAGCTCTATTTTATTTTTGGTGTAGACTATATCTGCAAGATCAATCATGTAGTTGTCTTATATGGTTTTCATCATAGTCGGCACCTAATCTGATTGGTCATGATAGTTCAGTAACATTTTCGACATAGATTGCACATGTATGATTGATCACGTCATTATCCTATTTAGTTTTCAGCACAGTAACTTTGTTTCATTTTCAGATTAGGTACCATTAGTCACGTAGTTGTCTTATTTTGTTTTCACCACAGTTGGTACCAGATCCAATTAGTCATGACAATTCAATTTCATTTTCAATGTAGACTGTACCTGTATGAGCAGTCACATCATTTCTTAACTAGTTTTTATCACATACCATACCTGGACTGATCGGTCATGGCAACTCAATTTCATTTTTGGCGTAGACAACATCTGTACAATCGGTCACGTCGTTGTCTTATCTGGTTTTTGTCACAGACTGCACTTGGTCAAATAGGTCCCAATAGTTCAGTTTTGGTTCCAATGTAGACCAGACCTATATGATCGATCACGTCGTTGTCCTATCTGGTTTTTGTCACGGATCGGACCTGGTCCAATCAGTCATGACAACTAAGCTTCATTTCCAATGTAGACCGCATCTGTATGATCTATGACATGTTATCTTATCTGGTTTTCATCACAATTGGCACCCGATCCGATCGGTCATGAAAGTTCCGTATCGATTTCGACATAAAACGCACCTATATAATCGGTCACGTCGTTGTCCTGTTTAGTTTTCGTCATATATTGCCCCCAGTCTAATCGTTAATGATAGTTCAGTATCATTTTTGGTGTAGAATGCACCTAGATGATTAATTAAGTCATTATCCAATCTAGTCTTCATCACAAATTGCACCCAATCTAATCGTTAACGATAGTTCAATATTATTTTCAGAGTAGAATGCACCTAGATGATCGATTAAGTCGTTATTCTGTTTGGTCTTCATAACTGACTGCACCCAGTCAGATAGGTCCTAATAGTTCAGTTTTCGTTTCAATGTAGACCAGATCTATATGATCCATCACTTTGTTGTCCAATCTCGTTTTTGTCATAGATCAAACATAGTCCAATCGGTTACAACAACTCAATTTCATTTTTGGTGTAGATTGCATCTATACGATCAATAACATAGTTGTCCTATCTAGTTTTCATCATAATCGACACCTGATATGATCGGTCATGAAAATTCATTACTGTTTTTAACGTAGACTACACCTGCACAATTGGTCACGTTGTTGTTCTGTCTGGGTTTCGTCATAGATGACACCTGGTCTGATTGATCACGACAACTCATTTTCATTTTCGGCGTAGATCTCACTTGTATGATTGATCAGGTCATTGTCCTATCTAATTTTTTTATCACGAAATGCACTAGGTTAGATAAGTGTTGATAGTCTAGTTTTGGTTTCGACATAGACCAAATTTATACAATCGGTCACGTCATTATCCTGTTTGGTTTTTGTCACAAATAGGACTTAGTCCAATTGGTGACGGCAACTCAATTTCATTTTCGATGTAGACCACATCTATATGATCAGTCACGTCGTTGTCCTATCTAGTTAACATCATAGATGACACCTAGTCTAATCAGTCAAGACAACTCTATTTCGTTTTCGGTGTAGACTGCATTTGTACAATTAGTCACATAGTTATCTTATTTGGTTTTCGCCATAGTCAGCACCTGATTTAATCGATCATGAGAACTTAGTTTCATTTTTAGCATAGATCTCACCAGTATGATCGGTCACATCATTGTCCTAACTGGTTTTTTCATAGACTGTACCCAGACCGATCAGTCATAGCAGCTCAATTTTGTTTTCTACATAGACGACATCTTACAATTGGTCACGTTGTTGTCTTGTTTGGTTTTTGACTACTACTCAAAAAGTGCTATTTTATAGCTTGTAATTAACTCTTTTAAACACTTTTGAGTAGTAGTTATTGCCTTTTAACTCAATTGGCATGTTAAGGACCTCTGCAATCGGTTCTAATCAAATTGTGTTGAGTTTTGTTGTTTTCGATAGCTTTTTTATCACCAAAGCAATCCAAGAACGAGGGAGATCTTTGTATAGTTCATGGAAAAGCAAGTTGAAGCTCAAATTCATGAAGAAACCAAGCTTTGGAGCTTCATATACCTTTGTCAAAGTCATTCAAAGTATGCAAGGGAGAAAAGAAGAAAAGAAATCATCAACCAAGCAATTTCGCAAGTTGGAAGTAAACTGCGAAATTTTCGCAACTTGCGAAATGGAAAAAGGAACACAGTCACCAAATCACAGAGAGCTCAACTTGCGAAATTTGGAGTTCAACTTGTGAAAATGGACTTCAACTTACGAAATCAACTTGCGAAATTTTCGCAAGTCATGTTTCAACTTGCGAATTCCACCTATGAGCTGAGATATTTGCACACCGACTCCTTTTGATATTTTTCTTCAGATATTTGTGTACAAATCCCTATTTTCTCCTTGTAATTCACCACTCATGTAATTCCTTAGTTAGGAAGTAATCAGGGAAGGGTAAATAGCCTCCCTATATAATATCTCTTGAAAACGTCTGAACAATATCTCAGGGAGCTTTCTCAAAGAACACTTGTATAGTTTTTCTGAAGTAATATACAGAGCTTTGCTCTGCCTTCTCATTTTGTTTTCTCTTTTATTTTTGTTTCTAGCAAATCAACCTTTGAGATGTTTTCTTAGAGGATGAGTGGCTAGACTTTTTGTTTCTTGGGTGAAGGAAGCTAGGTAAGGTTCCGGATACAAAAGTGTGAGTTTTTGTTGTTTCAGTTTTTAATGAAGAGAAAGTGTGATCCGTTAATGGTTTTTATATTTTTAGTTAACTAAGGATCACCTTGAATAGCCAATACTTGGTAAGCTTTCGGATTCCATGGATTCTTATTGCTTGCAATCTTGCTCCATGGAGGTCTAATTGTTATCTCTTTTTTGCTTTTGAAGGGTGATCCAAGGTTAAGGAACACCTTGAATGGCCAATACCAGGTGAGAGGTATGAACCAGTGTAAGATGATTCAGTGACAAAGATTTAGTGTTTGAAATCTTTAATGGTAAGCATCTGTATCACATCGGTTTGGGAAATAACTATATGTTAAATCCCCAACGCGAGGAAAAGATTCAAGTGACTGGAATCTCCCTTTTTGTATAAGGCACCTGATCCTAGTGACCTAAGACCCCAAGAAACACCTTTCTTTCTAATTAATTTCAGTTACTTTGAGTTTGGTTAGCTTAAAACCAACCATTTTCATACAAACTTATGTTTTCTTTTAAAGCTAGCTTAGAAAAGAAAAAGCACCAATTCAATTTTTGAACTAATATCAATTGTGGAGTGAAAACCCATCTCTGTGGACGATCTTAGAGCCACGATACTATGCTAGCTAGTGCTACCCTAGTATATGGTAAATTAGGTTTATAAATTTTGTTGATAACTCCCATCTGAGGATTGAAATCAAAGTACACCAGTTGATTGAAAAAGAATCAACTTGGAACACCAATTGAGGACGAATCAAATGGCGCCGTTGCCGGGGATGGTGCCACTTTGCAGTGATATGATCTTTTCAGAACACTTGTGATTTTCATCATAAGTTTGGTGAATTTTCTTTTCTTTTACTGACTCTTTCTTTGTTTCTTTTTATTTACTTATGTTTTTCATTTATCTTATTATTAGTTATTAGTTAACTGTAATTTTTCTTTCAAAGATTATTTTTCTTTCGTTTCCTTTGTTTTTATTTTTGTTTCAGATATTGCTAGTTGTGTATGCCATATTGGATACGAGACAGTGGGGGAAGGCTTGTGAAAATAAAAAATCATCATGAAATAGAGCTAGAATTGGAAGTGGAAGTCATGGAAGCTACGCCTGAAGATCAGCATAATCACCATGGTCACCAGGACAATCCCAATGCAACCAGATCAATGAGGGATCATGATTACTACTCAAAAAGAGCTATTTTGTAGCTTGTAATTAACTCTTTTAAACACTCTTGAGTAGTAATTATTACCTTTTAACTCAATTGACATGTTAAGGGCCTTTGCAATCGTTTCTAATCAAATTGTGTTAAGTTTTGGTGTTTTTGATAGCTTTTAGCTACACCAAAGCAAGTTAAGAATGAGGGAGAGCTGTATATAGTTCATGGCAAAGCTTTTGGAAGCCCAAATTCATGAAGAACCAAGCTTTGGAGCCTCGTGATCCTTTGCCATAGTCGTTCAAAGTATGCAAGGAAAGAGCAACGGAGAGAGGAAAAACAGAGTGAAGAAAACAGAGGACAGCATCTGCAGTCTTCTTTCACACTTTTGGAGCACTTCCCGAAGTCCATTTTTTACATGCTATATACCATTTCAAAGCTCAGGAAGTCAAGAATCCAAGGCTTCAAACGGTGTACGATTTGAATCTGAAATGAGGAAGATATGGCCTTTGGAAAACGACTGCATCAAGCTGAAGGACAATTTCGCACCTTGCGAAATTGGAATCCAAAGTGCGAAATTAAGGCCTGCCTTGCGAAATGGAAATGGATGGCAGCTGCACAGTCACGGAGAAGCCCAACATGCGAAAGTGATTTTGAAACTTGCAAACTTGGAGCTCAACGTGCGAAAATGGAATCCAAGTTGCGAAATCAACTTGCGAAACTTTCGCAAGTCACCATGCAACATGCGAAACCAACATGCGAACTGGGATATTTTTGCACCGACTCTGTTAGATCTTTTCTTCAGATATTTTTGTATAAATTTCCATTCTTCTCCTTGTAATCCACCAATCATAGGATTACTTAGCTAGGAAGGTTGGAAAAACTTCCCTATATATGTTCTCTTGCACCCGTTGTAAAAATCATCATGTAAATCATATATAGAATATATATTAGATTTGTAATCGACGAACAGAGCACTTGCTTTGTTTTTCCTTCATATCTTTGTTTTCTCTTTTATTTTCTTTCTAGCCAAACATCCTCTGAGGCCTCAGAGGATGAGAGGCTAGGCTTTTTGTCTCTTGGGTGAAGGAAGCTAGGTAAGGTGCCGGCATGCAATAGTGTGAGTTTTTGTTGTTTCCATTTTTAATGAAGAGAAAGTGTGACCCGTTAATGATTTCTATGTTTTTAGTTAACTTAAAACACCTTCAATTCACCTGAGCCAACACTTGGTAAGGCAAGTGATCTCCGTCCATGGGGATGCACTAGTTTACCTCTTGTGAGCTTTTGGGAGGTGACTTGAAGGTAGGATTTTCTAGAATTGCCAACACTTGGTAAGCTTTTGGACTCCAAAGAGACATCCATTAGTTATCTCTTGCGAGCTTGAGAAGGGAAATCCAAGGTTAATGATCACCTTGAATGGCAAATGCTAGGTGAGAGGCACGAGCCATTGCAAGTTGCATCAGTGAGAGGGAATTAGTGCTGAAATCCATTAAAGGGAAGCATCTGTACAACACCGGTTAGAGAATTGACTATATGTTAATTCTCTAATGCGAGGAACAGATTCAAGTGACCGGAATCTCCTCTTTTGTAGATGGCACCTCATCCTAGTAACCTGAAATCCCAAGAAACATCTTTCTTTCTAATTATTTTCAGTTATCTTTAGTTTGGTTAGCTTAAAATCAACCATTTCCATTACAAGTTTATGTTTTCTTTTAAAGCTAACCTTAAAAGGAAAAACCACCAATTCATCTTTGAATTAATATCAATTGCGAAGTGAAAACCCATCTCTGTGGACGATCCTAGAGCCACTATACTATGCTAGCTAGTGCTACCCTAGTATATGGTAAATTAGGTTTATAAATTTTGTTGATAACTCCTGTCTGAGGATTGAAATCAAAGGAAATTAGTTGATTGATCTGAATCAATCAGAACACCAATTGGGGACGAATCAGATCACATGCATCCACCTTGTATGTGTGCACCATCATGCATAGTGCCACCTATAGAGTAGCTAGTGATCCGACCACATATCGTGCCACTTCTACCTACTTTCCATGGGATGGAAAGTGAGAACCCCTACGCGTATATCAAAGAATTTGAAGATGTTTGTAATACATTCCAAGAAAGAGGATCTTCAATCGACATGATGCGGCTGAAGTTATTTCCTTTCATCCTGAAGGACAAGGCTAAAATTTGGCTGAATTCTTTAAGGCCAAGGAGTATCCGAACTTGGACTGATTTACAAGCTGAATTTCTCAAGAAATTTTTCCCTAATCATAGGACCAATGGCTTGAAAAGGTAAATTTCAAACTTCTCAGCTAAGGAGAATGAGAAATTTTATGAGTGTTGGGAGAGATACATGGAAGCTATCAATGCTTGTCTTCACCATGGCTTTGATACATGGCTATTGGTGAGCTACTTTTGTGACGGTATGTCTTCCTCAATGAAGCAACTCCTAGAGACAAAGTGTGGAGGTGATTTCATGAGTAAGAATCTGGAGGAAGCCATGGATTTATTGAGTTATGTAGCTGAAGTTTCAAGGGGATGGGATGAACCGAATAGGGGAGAAGTTGGAAGAACGAAGTCTCAACCAAATGCTCTTAATGCTAAGGTTGGGATGTATACTTTGAATGAAGATATCGACATGAAAGCAAAAGTTGCACCTATGACAAGAAGATTGGAGGAGATAGAACTGAAAAATATACGTGAAGTGCAATCCATTTCTGACACACCAATGCAAGTTATGCCATGTTCCATTTGTCAATCTTTTGAGCACTTGGTGGAGGAGTGTCCTACACTTCCAGCTCTCAGAGAGATGTTTGGAGATTGATTACTACTCAAAAAGTACTATTTCATAGCTTGTAATTAACTCTTTTGAACTCTCTTGAGTAGTAATTATCACCTTTTAACTCAATTGACATGTTAAGGGCCTTTGCAATTGTTTCTAATCAAATTGTGTTAAGTTTTGGTGTTTTTGATAGCTTTTTGCTCACCAAAGCAATGTAAGAATGAGGGAGAGTTGTATATGGTTCATGGCAAGGCTTTTGGAAGCTCAAATTCATGAAGAATCAAGCTTTGGAGCCTCATAGTCCTTTTCCATAGTCGTTCAAAGTATGCAAGGAAAGAGCAACAGAGAGAGGAAAAACAGAGTGAAGAAAACAGAGCATGGCAGCTGCAGTCTTCCTTCCCACTTTTGGAGCACTTCCTGAAGTCCATTTTCTGCATACTATATACCTTTGGAAATCTCTGGAAGTCAAAAATCCAACGCTTCAAACCGTGTGCGATTTGGAGCTGAAATGAGGAAGATATGGCCTTCGGAAGACAACTGCATCCAGCTGAGGGACAATTTCGCACCTTGCGAAATTGGAACTCCAACGTGCGAAATTTTAATCAGCCTTGCGAAATGGAAATGGATGGCAGCTGTGCATTCTCGGTGAAGCCCAACATGCGAAAGTGATTTAGCAACTTGCGAACTTGAAGCTTAACGTGCGAAAGTGGATTTCAATATGCGAAATCAACTTGCGAAATTTCGCAAGTCACCATGCAACGTGCGAAAATGGAATATTTGTTCACCGACTCTTTTTCTTCTGATATTTTGTGTTTAAATCTCCATTTTCTCCTTGTATTCAACCACTTATGTAATTCCTTAGCTAGGAAGTATTGAAGGAAGGGTAATTTACCTTTCTATATAAACTCTCTTGTAAACACTTAAGAAGGATGCTCGGGAACTTGTTCCAAGAGACCATTTTTATATATAGAAAAGTTCAGAGTCTTTCTTCACCTTACCTTCCCACTTTGTTTCTATTTTCTTACTAGCCAAACAAGCTCTGAAGAGGTTTCCTCAGAGAATGGGTGGCTAAGCTTTTAGTTCCTTGGAGTTAAGGTTGCCAGGAAAGGTTCCAACTGCAAGAATGGGTAGTTTTGTGGTTTCAGCCATTAATGAAGAGTAAGTGTAACCCGTTAATGATTTCTATGTTTTTAGATTAACTTAAAACACCTTGCCAGTCACCTGAGCCAACACTTGGTAAGGCAAGTGATCTCCGTCCATAGAGATGCACTAGTTTACCTCTTGCGAGCTTCTGGGAGGTGACTTGAAGGTAGGATTTTCTTGAATTGCCAACACTTGGTAAGCTTTTGGACTCCAAGGAGACATCCATTAGTTATCTCTTGCGAGCTTGGGACGGGAAGTCCAAGGTTAATGATCACCTTGAATGGCAAATGCTTGGTGAGAGGCACGAGCCATTCCAAGTTGCATCAGTGAGAAGGATTTATTGATGAAATCCATTTAAGGGAAGCATCTATACAACACCGGTTAGAGAATTGACTACATGTTAATTCTCTAATGCGAGGAATTGAACCAAGTGACCGGAGCCCTGTTTTTGCATGAGGAACCTCCCTTGTGAACCTAAAACTCCAAGGAATGTTTTTCTTCGTAAGTAATTTCCATCACCTACTTTTTAGTTAGCTTGAAACTAAACCTTTTACAACTAAAGTTTGTGTTTTCTTCTTAAGTTAACCTTGAAATGAAAAAGCACCAAATTAGTTATGAATTGGTATCAGTTGTGAGTTGAAAACCCTTCCCAGTGAACGATCCTAGAGCCACTATGCTATACTAGTTGAGGCTATCCCAATGCATGGTGATATAGGTTATAAATTTTGTTGTTTACTCCCTCAATCAAGGAGCACTGATTACTACTCAAAAATGTTATTTTGTAAGCTTGTAATTAACTCTTTTGATCACTTTTGAGTAGTAGTTATCACCTTTTAACCCAATTAACATATTAAGGATCCTTGCAATCAATTCTAATCAAAATGTTCAAGTTTTGGTGTTTTTGTTAGTATTTTGATCACCAAAGCAATCCAAGATTGAGGAGAGTTCTTTGGAATCCATGGCAAAGCTTTTGGAAAGCTCAGAAACATGAAGAACCAAGCTTTGGAGCTCCATAATCCTTTGCCAAAGTCGTTCAAAGTATGCAAGGAAAGAGCAACGGAGAGAGGAAAAACAGAGGAAGCAAAACAGAGGACAACAGCTGCAGTCTTCTTGGGCACTTTTGGAGCACTTTCTGGAGTCCATTTTCTACATTCTATATACCATTTTAAAGCTCAGGAAGTCAACAATCCAATGCTTCAAACGGTGCACGATTCAGAGTTCAAATGAAGAAGTTACAGCCATTGCAAGAAGATCGCTCCAAGTTGAAGGAGAATTTCGCAGGGCTGCGAAATTTTGGCCTTTGGTTGCGAAATTTCGCAGCGCTACAGTGTCAGCTGCGAAACGCCTCCTGAAGCCACCCGATAACTGTAACCGACATCCGGAGATCTTTTTGCTTTAGATATTTGATGTCTAAATTCCCAAATTCTCCTTGTAACCCTCCTATCACATGATTCCTTAGTTAGGAAGTAAGAAGCAAAGGGTGAATAACCCCATATAAATGTAAATATCTCGGGAGCTTTTCCAGAGACAACCTTGTATAGTTTTTAGTAAAATATACAGAGCCTTGCTCTGTTTTTTCCTTCTCGTCTTTGTTTTCTCTTTTATTTTCTTTCTAGCCAAACATCCTTTGAGGATTTTTCCTCAGAGGATGAGAGGTTAGGCTTTTTGTTTCTTGGGTGAAGGAAGCCAGGTAAGGTGCCGGCATGCATGAGGGTGAGTTTTTGTTGTTTCCATTTTTAATGAAAAGAAAGTGTGATCCGTTTTTGGTTTTTATCTTTTTAGTTAACTTAAAACGTCTTTGAATCACCTGGGCCAACACTTGGTAAGGCAAGTGGACTCCGTCCATTGAGTTTCATTAGTTTACCTCTTGCGAGCCTTTGGGAGGTGGTTTGAAGGTAGGATTTTCTAGACCAGCCAACACTTGGTAAGCTTTTGGACTCCAAGGAGACATCCATTAGTTATCTCTTGCGAGCTTTTGAAGGATAATCCAAGGTTAAAGATCCCCTTGAATGGCAAATGCTAGGTGAGAGGCACGAGCCATTGCAAGGTGTATCAGTGAGAGGGATTTAGTGTTGAAACCATTAATGGTAAGCATCTGTACCACACCGGTTCGGGAAATAACTATATGTTAAATCCCCAACGCGAGGAAAAGAAACAAGTGATCGGAATCTCCTCTTTTGTAGATGGCACCTGATCCTAGTGACCTGAGATCCCAAGAAACACTTTTATTTGTAATTATTTTCAGTTATGTTTAGTTTGGTTAGCTTAAAACCATTCGTTTTCATGCAAACTTGTGTTTTCTTTTAAAGCTAACCTAGGAAAGGAAAACCACCAATTCAGCTTTTGAACTAATATCAATTGTGAAGTGAAAACCCATCTCTGTGGATGATCCTAGAGCCACTATGCTATGCTAGCTATGCTACCCTAGTATATGGTGAAATAGGTTTATAAATTTTGTTGATAACTCCCGTTTGAGGATTGAAATCAAAGCACATTAGTTGATTGATCTGAATCAATCAGAACACCAATTGGGGACGAATCAAGCACCAGCTGGACGTGAATCAGCTGAGACACCAATTGGGCACGAATCAGAGATCAAGTAAATGTTATTGGAAAATTTAAGCCCAATACCAATGCTTCATATGGTAATACCTACAATTCAAATTGGAGGAACCATCCAAATTTCTCCTTGAAACCAAGAGCACCTCAGTACGCGCAACCAGGCCAAGCACCTCAACAAGCTTCAAATCTTGAACAAGAAATTGTGAATCTAAGCAAGGTTGTGGGAGATTTTTTTGGAGACCAGAAATCCATCAATGCTCAACGTAGTCAAAGAATTGACAGTGTAGAGAATACATTGAACAAAAGGATGGATGGAATGCAAAATGATCTATCTCAGAAGATAGATAATCTCCAATATTCAATCTCAAGGCTCACCAACCTCAACACAGTGCAAGAGAAGGAGAGATTTCCTTCTCAACCTCACCAAAATCCAAAGGGTATCCATGAAGTGGAGGCTCATAAGGGAGAATCATCCCAGGTGAGAGATG
Source organism: Vitis rotundifolia (assembly GCA_030254885.1). NCBI lineage: Eukaryota > Viridiplantae > Streptophyta > Magnoliopsida > Vitales > Vitaceae > Vitis > Vitis rotundifolia. Next base: position 16,434,547 of record CM058160.1, read on the forward strand.
TCAAAGCCGTGATCACTCTGAGGAGTAGTAAAGAGGTTGAGCTACCAACAACCAAGCCAGAGCATGATGAACCAGAGAATGAAGAAAAGAAAGAGAAGATGGAGGAAATCAAAGGAAAGAGAAAAGGGAAGAGCAAAGAAACAGAGGACCATGAATCCATTGTGAATGAAGATCTGGAGAAGATAGTAATCAAGGAAGATGTGATGAAAAAGCACATGCCTCCACCTTTTCCTCAAGCTTTGCATGGGAAAAATGCAATCAACAATGCTTTAGAAATTCTTGAAGTATTGAGGCAAGTGAAGGTCAACATCCCATTGTTAGACATGATAAAACAAGTGCCAACTTATGCAAAATTCCTAAAGGACTTGTGCATCATAAAAAGAGGGTTGAATGAGAATAAGAAAACGTTCTTGATTAAGCAAGTAAGTGCCATTATACAGTGCAAGTCTCCAGTGAAGTATAAAGATCTAGGCTACCTTACCATTTCAATGATGATTGGAGGCACGTTAGTGGAGAAAGCCTTGTTGAACTTAGGAGCAAGTGTGAATTTGCTACCATACTCTGTCTACAAATAATTGGGACTTGGTGAATTGAAGCTAACATCAATCACTATATCTCTAACAGATAGATCAGTAAAGACTTTAAGGGGGATGATTAAGGATGTCTTAGTTCAAGTTGATAATTTCTACTACCCAGTGGATTTTGTTGTTCTTAATACGGACCCAATTATCAAAGGGACTAACTGTGTTCCTATCATACTTGGAAGACCATTCCTAGCTACATCAAATGCAATCATCATTTGTAGGAATGGACTCATGCAACTGACGTTTGGCAATATGACACTAGAGCTCAACATTTTCAATTTATACAATAGGCAATTCAATCCGGAAGAAGAAGAAGGTCCAGAAGAGGTGTGCATCATCGACATGTTAATGAAGGAGCATTGTGATAAGAAAATACAAGATGAGTTGAATGAAAGTCTTGGGGATCTTGATGAAGGGTTACCTGAACCTTCAGATTTGCTTGCTACTCTGCCACACTCTAAAAAGATAGAAGAAATTCTACCTTTATTCAACGAGGAGGAGACGCAAGAAGCTGTTAAAGAGGAGGCCCTAAAGCTTATTCTGAAGCCACTACCTATTGAGTTGAAGTATGCATACTTAGAAGAGAATAAGAAGTGCCTTGTTGTTATATCTTCATCTCTTACCACTGATCAGGAGGAGTGTCTACTTGAAGTCCTCAAGAGATGTAAGAAAGCAATAGGATGGCAAATTACTGACTTGAAAGGGATCAACCCTTTTGTCTGTACACATCATATATACATGAAAGAAGAAGCTAAGCCAGTTCGTCAACCTCAGAGAGGATTGAATCCCCATATGCAAGAGGTGGTTCGAGCTGAAGTTTTGAAGCTACTTCAGGTCGGTATTATTTAACCCATATCAGATAGCCCATGGGTGAGTCCTACTCAAGTAGCACCAAAGAAATCAGGGATCACAGTGGTGCAAAATGATAACAAAGAAGAAGTTTCTACACGCCTCACTTCAGGTTGGAGGGTGTGTATTGATTATAGAAAATTGAATGTTGTGACAAGGAAGGATCACTTTCCATTGCCATTTATTGATCAAGTGCTTGAGAGAGTCTCAGGCCACCCTTTCTATTGTTTCTTGGACAGCTACTTCGAGTATTTTCAAATTGAAATTTCTATTGAAGACTAGGAGAAGACTACATTCACATGTCCATTTAGAACTTATGCCTATAGAAGAATGCCTTTTGGTTTATGCAATGCACCTGCAACATTCCAAAGATGCATGTTAAGCATTTTCAGTGATATGGTGGAGCGCATTATAGAAGTATTTATGAAGGATATCACCATATATGGAAGCGCATTTGAGGAATGTTTAGTCAACTTGGAAGCTGTTCTAAACCGATGCATTGAAAAAGACTTAGTGCTTAACTGGAGAAATGTCATTTCATGGTACACTAAGGTATTGTCCTTGGACACGTCATCTCCAACAAAGGCATTGAAGTTGATAAAACAAAGGTGGAACTTATTGTCAAGTTGCCATCCCCAACAACTGTCAAAGGAGTAAGACAATTCCTTGGCCATGCTGGTTTCTATAGGAAGTTTATCAAAGATTTTTCTAAACTTTCAAGACCTCTTTGCGAACTATTGGCGAAGGATGCTAAATTCAAATGGGATGAAAGATGTCAAAGGAGTTTTGAACAACTGAAGCTATTCTTGATAACCACTCCAATAGTGAGGGCTCCCAACTGGCAACTTCCTTTTAAAGTGATGTGTAATGCCAGTGACTTTGCTATAGGAGCTGTTCTCGGTCAAAGAGAAGATGGAAAGCCCTATGTGATCTACTATGCAAGCAAAACATTGAATGAAGCACAAAGAAACTACACAACCACAGAGAAAGAATTGTTAGTTGTAGTTTTTGCTTTAAACAAATTTCGAGCTTACTTGGTAGGGTCTTTCATTGTGGTTTTCATTGACCACTCAGCTTTGAAGTACTTATTGACAAAGCAAGATGCAAAGGCAAGGCTAATTAGATGGATTCTTTTACTACAAGAGTTCAATCTCCAAATCAAAGACAAGAAAGGAGTAGAAAATGTGGTAGTTGACCACCTTTCAAGGTTAGTTATATCACATAATTCCCATGGGTTGCCAACTGATGATGATTTTTCGGAGGAGTCACTTATGTTGCTAGAAGATGCTCCTTGGTATGCTCATATTGCTAACTATTTAGTTACTGGTGAAGTCCCAAGTGAGTGGAAAGCACAAGATAGGAAGCACTTCTTTGCAAAAATTCATGCCTACTATTGGGAAGAACCTTTTCTTTTCAAGTATTATGCAGATCAAATAATAAGCAAGTGTGTCCCTGAACAAGAGCAATAGGGGATCTTCAGTCATTGCCACGAAAGCGCATGTGGAGGCCACTTTGCCTCTCAAAAAACAGCCATGAAAGTGTTGCAATCAGGTTTCAGTTGGCCATCACTTTTTAATTATGCTCATACCATGTGTAGAAGTTGTGATAGATGCCAAAGGCTTGGAAGTTGACTCGTAGGAACCAGATGCCTATGAACCCCATTTTAATAGTTGATCTTTTCGATGTATGGAGCATTGACTTCATGGGACCTTTCCCTATGTCCTTTGGTAACTCTTATATATTGGTGGGAGTAGATTATGTTTCAAAATGGGTTGAGGCAATTCCCTGTAAACACAATGATCATAGAGTTGTTCTCAAGTTTCTCAAAGAGAACATCTTCTTGAGATTTGGGGTGCCCAAGGCCATAATCAGTGATGGAGGTACACATTTTTGCAACAAGCCTTTTGAAACTCTCTTAGCCAAGTATGGGGTGAAGCACAAGGTAGCTACAGCTTACCACCCTCAGACATCTGGGCTAGTTGAGTTAGCAAACAGGGAAATAAAAAATATATTGATGAAAGTGGTGAATATAAGTAGAAGAGATTGGTCTGTTAAGCTCCATGATTCACTATGGGCATACAGAATAGCTTACAAGACCATTCTTGGTATGTCTCCTTATCACCTTATCTATGGAAAAGCATGTCATCTCCCTGTGGAAGTTGAATACAAGGCTTGATGGGCAATCAATAAGATAAACATGGACTTAACTCGAGTCGGGCTGAAGAGGTGCTTAGACCTTAATGAGATGGAGGAATTGAGAAATGATGCATATATCAATTCCAAAATTGCAAAATAGAGGATGAAGAGGTGGAATGATGAATTAATCTCTGAAAAAGAATTTTAGAAGGGACAAAGAGTCTTGCTATATGACTCTAGGCTCCACATTTTTCCAGGAAAGCTAAAGTTAAGGTGGACAGGCCCTTTCCTCATTCATCAAGTGCATTCCAATGGAGTAGTGGAACTACTAAATTCCAAAAGCAATGACACCTTCAAAGTTAATGGCCACCGTCTCAAGCCATTCATGGAGCCTTTCAACCAAGGCAAGGAGGAAATCAGTCTCTGATTCGTCCCCAATTGATGTTCTACTTGATTTAGCTCAATCAACTGATGTGCTATGATTTCAATCCTCAAACGGGAGTAATCAAAAAAATTTATAAACCTATTTCACCATATACTAGGGTAGCATAGCTAGCATAGCATAGTGGCTCTAGGATCGTCCACAGAGATGGGTTTTCACTTCGCAATTGATATTAGTTCAAAAGCTGATTTGGTGTTTTTCCTTTTCTAAGTTAGCTTTAAAAGAAAACATAAGTTTGCATGGAAATGGTTTTAAGCTAACCAAACATAAAGTAACTAAAAATATTTAGAAAGAAAGGTGTTTCTTGGGATTTCAGGTCACTAGGATCAGGTATCGTATACAAAAGAGGAGATTCCGGTCACTTGAATCTTTTCCTCGCATTTGGGATTTAACCTATAGTTATTTTCCGAACCGGTGTGGTACAGATGCTTACCATTAATGGTTTCAACTCTAAATCCCTCTCACTGATACACCTTGCAATGGCTCGTACCTCTCACATAGTATTTTCCATTCAAAGTGATCCTTAACATCGGATCATCCTTCACAAGCGAACAAGAGATAACAATTAGACCTCCATGGAGCAAGATTGCAAGCAATAAGAATCCATGGAATCCGAAATCTTACCAAGTAATGGCTATTCACGGAAATCCTAGTTAACTAAAAATATAAAAACCATTAACGGGTCACACTTTCTCTTCATTAAAATGGATTCAACAAAAACTCACACTTATGCATCCGACAACTTACCTAGCTTCCTTCACCCAAGAAACAAAAAGTCTAGCCTCTCATCCTCTGAGGCCTCAGAGGATGTTTGGCTAGAAAGAAAATAAAAGAGAAAACAAAAATGAGAAAGAAAAAGCAGAGCAAGGCTTTGTATATTATATTGATCGATTCTATATATTGATCGATTCTTTTTACAATGGATGCAAGGGAATATATATAGAGAAGTTTTTCCAACCTTCCTAGCTAAGCAATCCTATGATTGGTGGATTACAAGGTGAAGAATTGAAATTTATACAAAAATATCTGAAGAAAAATATCAACTAGAGTCGGTGCAAATATCTGGAGATTGCACAGGTGGATTTCGCAAGTTGAAACATGACTTGCGAAAATTTCACAAGTTGAAATTGTGATTTCGCAAGTTGCGAAATTGTCTTTCAGATTTGGTGCAGTTGTCTTCTAATGGCCATAACTTCTTCATTTCAGATTCAATTTGCACAATATTTGAAGTGTTGGACTCTTGACTTCTTGAGCTTCGAAATGGTATATAGCATGTATAAAATGGACTTCAGAAAGTGCTCTAAATGTGTGAAAGAAGACTGCAGCTGCTGTCCTCTATTTTTCTTCATGTCAGATTCCTATCTCTGTTTTTCCTCCTTGCATCCTTGATTGGCTTTGACAAAGAGTTATGAAGCTTCAAAGCTTGGTTTCTTCATGAATTTGAACTTCAAATTGCTTTGCCATGCTCTATACAAAAATTTCCCTCATTCTCGGATTGCTTTGGTGTAGCTAAAAGCTATCAAAAACACCAAAACTTAACACAATTTGATTAGAAACAATTTCAAGGGTCCTTAACATGCCAATTGAGTTAAAAGGTAATAACTACTACTCAAAAGTGTTTAAAAGAGTTAATTATAAGTTACAAAATAGCACTTTTTGAGTAGTAATCAGTCTCCTTGAACCACAGCAACCTTAAGAGAATAGGGTTAGATGGACTTAGTCTGCTTAAAGACTACTTAAGTCTATGTTTTTGTAGTCAATTTTTGATTTTTAAAGCTTTATTATTTCTTTTAATTTTAATTTTAGCTTTAATTTGGTTTATTTTAACTTAACTTGAATTATTTTTTATGATCAATTTCAGGAAGAATCTTAAAGAATGTGGGGAAGCCTTGAGGAATCGAAAAGAGGAGAAAAAGCATGAAAACAGAGCACTGCAATTCAACTTGCGAAAATTTTGCAAGTTGAAATCCAGCTAAGTTGCGAAATTCCAAAATTCATTTTTGCAAGTCCACTGTTCAAGTTGTGAAAAATTTTGTAGGCTGCGAAACACCTCCTAAGCACACGTGTGCCAATTTCGCAAGTTGCGAAATGATTTCGCAGGGTGCGAAATAAGTTGCGAAAATGCCAACTTGCGAAAACTGAACCAAGTTGCGAAAATTCCAATCGTTAGCTACACCTATTTTTAAATGACTGAACCTCTCATTTTCATTTCGCACACCATTTTGCCTTGCGAAAAGCCCTTTCCCCTTGTGACCATTCAAATTCCGACCCTCCCTCTCCATTTTAAGCTTTAGGGACGTGCATTTGAGGATAAAAGACCACCGTGCACCCTTTGTGTACCCGGTGGAAATCAAAAACTGACATTTCTCTCCATATTAGCCATGGCCAAGACTAGAGGAGGCCATTTCGCGTCTCCATCAGCTCAAACTCTAAGGCCAAGAGTGTCACCCACGCGAGATTCCACTTCTCAGGCACCATAGGACTCTGCCATTCCATCATTTGAGGGTGGAATGCATTTTAGCCCTCCTCAGCGTCGGTACCAGACGAGGAGACCACCCACTACACTTAAGGTAGCTACTTCAAGTCCCAAGAAGTCAGTTCGTCGCCCCCTGCAAAGAAAGCCAAATTTTCAGGTCCAGGAGAGTCATTTGCACCACCACAGACTGAGCCACCTACTATAGAGTCTTAGATTCCCCCAGAAGCTATTATCAAATGACCTATGATTGCAGGAGCCTCTATAGAGGGAAATTTGGACTATAGAGCTAGGCCATTCCACTTCGAGCTATGCTTTGACTTGGAGACTCTCAGATAGCAGCCAGAGCTTAGAGACCCATTCCATCTATTGCAGAGATACCATATGGAGCATCTGATGACTCCTAGGCAGTTCTTCTATCCCAGAGTCGCACTAGACTTTTATCAGTCTATGACTACGCGCGGAGTCCGAGATCCTACTCTCATTTACTTCAATATAGATGGACACCAGGGTATCATTGGAGTTAGACACATTGCAGAAGACCTCCATATTCCTTATGAGCCTGTGAGTCAGGCAGATTTCAGAGAGTGGTCCCATTTTTCTCAGAGGGACATGGTTCATATCTTGTCCAGAGGGACCTCTATAGCCTTAGTTTTGATGAGAAAGGAGCTTCCACTTGGGATGCTCCTTATAGATGTACTCCTGTACTCCAACATTTTCCCACTTCAGCATATGGTGCAGAGGAGAGGAGCTATACTGGAGGCTTTGTTCAGGATATCTAAGGGTTACTACTTTGGCCCTCATCATTTGATCATGACCTCTCTTTTTCACTTAGAGGAGAAGGTCCATAGGAGGAAGCTCTAGAGAGCAGATGTCATTCCTTTACTATTTCCTAGACTGCTTTGTCAAATATTAGAGCATTTGGGTTATCCTTCGGAGCCACAGCTTGAGCGACGTTGCCATTGCCGAGAGCAATTCACTCTTGACAAATGGAATCACTTGGCAGCTTATGTTGTACCTCAGGGAGCCCTAGATATGCCTGCACCACTGGAGCCACTAATTCGTTCCCAATTGGTGTATCAGCTGATTCATGTCCTCTCAATGGTCCCCAACAATGGTGCCATTTGATTCGTGCCCAGCTGGTGCCTTGATTTTGGTCCTCAAACGGGAGCAATCAACAAAATTTATAACCTATTACACCATGTACTAGGATAGCCTCAGCTAGCATAGCATAGTGGCTCTAGGGTCGTTCATTAGGATGAGTTTTCACTCCATAATTGATATTAATTCAAAGATGAATTGACGGTTTTCCTTTCCAAAGTTAGCTTTAAAAGAAAACACAAGTTTGCATGAAAACGAATGGTTTTAAGCTAACCAAACATAAAGTAACTAAAAGTAATTAAAAAGAAAGATGTTTCTTGGGATTTCAGGTCACTAGGATCAGGTGCCATTTACAAAAGAGGAGATTCCGGTCACTTGTTTCTTTTCCTTGTGTTGGGGATTTAACATATAGTTATTTCCCGAACCGGTGTGGTACAGATGCTTACCATTAATGGTTTCAACACTAAATTCCTCTCACTGATCCATCTTGCAATGGCTCGTGCCTCTTACCTAGCATTTGCCATTCAAGAGGATCTTTAACCTTGGATTATCCTTCAAAAGCTCGCAAGAGATAACTAATGGATGTCTCCTTGGAGTCCAAAAGCTTACCAAGTGTTGGCTATTCTAGAAAATCCTACCTTTGAATCACCTCCCACAGGCTCGCAAGAGATAAACTAGTGAAACTCAATGGACGGAGTCCACTTGCCTTACCAAGTGTTGGCCCAGGTGATTCAAAGGCGTTTTAAGTTAACTAAAAACATAGAAACCATAAACGGGTCACACTTTCTTTTCATTAAAAATGGAAACAACAAAAACTCACGCTTATGTAGCTGGCACCTTACTTAGCTTCCTTCACCCAAGAGACAAAAAGCCTAGCCACTCATCCTCTGAGGAAACATCCTCAAAGGATGTTTGGCTAGAAAGAAAATAAAAGAGAAAACAAAGTGGAAAGGAAAGGCAGAGCAAGTGCTCTGTATATTCTATATATTGATTGGTTCTATATTTACATGATTTTTACAACGGATGCAAGAGAACATATATAGGGAAGTTTTTCCAACCTTCCTAGCTAAGTAATCCTATGATTCGTGGATTACAAGGAGAAAATAGGGATTTTAGACATCAAATATCTAAAGTAAAAAAATCTCAAAATGTCGGTCGCAAATATCGAGAAGCTTCAGGAGAATTTCGCAGCTGTGCAAGAGGGCTGCGAAATTTCGCAGCAAAAAGGACGCCATTTCGTAGTCGTGCAAAATTTGCCTTTAGTTTGGAGTGATCGGCTTCCAATGGCTGTAACTCCTTCACTTCAACTCCGAATCGTGCACCGTTTGAAGTATTGGATTCTTGACTTCTTGAGATTTGAAATGGTATATAGCATGTATAAAATGGACTTCGGGAAGTGCTCCAAAAGTGTGAAAGAAGACTGCAGCTGCTGTCCTCTATTTTTCTTCAAGATTTCCTTCTCTCTGTTTTTCCTCCTTGTATGCTGTTGAACGACTTTGGCAAAGGGTTATAGAGCTCCAAAGCTTGGTTCTTCATGAATTTGAGCTTCCAATTGCTTTTTCATGAACTAATTACAGGTCTCCCTCATTCTTGGATTGCTTTGGTGAGCAAAAAGCTATCAAAAACACCAAAACTTACACACTTTGATTAGAATTGATTGCAAGGGTCCTTAATATGTTAATTGGGTTAAAAGGTAATAACTACTACTCAAAAGTGTTTAAAAGAGTTAATTACAAGCTTACAAAATAGCACTTTCGAGTAGTAATCAGCCACCATAGGATGAGCAGCCACCACAGGCACAACAGGGTGAGATTCCTACAGATATCATATTCCCTGCCCTTGGAGCACCTACCTCAATGCCCATGCCTAGGGCTACATCTTCTACTCCTCCTACCACTTTTGACACTCCACCAGTTATGCCAGCTACATCAGCACCTCCTCCTTCATCTGAGTCTACTATCACCGTATCTCTTACGGAGTTTAGAGGCTTAGTGCATACATTGCAGACATTGAGCACCACTCAAGGTGCTCTCTTCCAGCAGATGGCAGCTATTCGTGCGTAGCAGGATCAGCTTATTGCCACTCAGACCCAGCATACTACCATCCTTCATCAGATTTAGCAGCATCTGGGTATGCAACTACCACCTGAGCATGATAGACTTGACCCATCCAAGCCTACAGCACCAGATGAGGAGACTACTCCAACTGAGCAGATCATACCATCAGAGGAGACCACAGCAGAGCCATCATCTCCACATGATCCCACTACTACTACTTAATCATTTATTTTTTTTGTATTTACTTTTTATATTAGATCAGTGAATCCCATGTTTTTTATGTTTTATATACTGGGATTGGATGTATTACTTGTGCATAACTCATATTGTACTTTCTCAAAGTAATACATATATATCATTTTTTATTATGTTTTACATAATATTTCCTATACTCATCACTCTTTTGTTTTTGAAACATGTGGTTTCTCCCAAATGAATCAGACTCTATTCCACTTAGGACATACCACTTCCTCCCTTTATTTTAAATTATTCTTCAAACATTGAGGACAATGTTGAACTTGGTTGGGGGAAGAGTTGAGGAAGGAAGTTTTGTTATTAATACTAGTTTATTTTGATAATTTAGTTGCTTCTTGTTTAAATTTTAAAATTTTTAAAGTTTTTATTCTACTCTCCATGGTTATTAAGGAAAAATTTTCAAAATGAAATAGGAGAAATTGAATGTTTGTCTTTTTACTTGAAACTTAGAGTTGCATTATGCTTATTAAAGTTGATGAATTATTGAACTCCTATTGAATTCAACCTTATTTCTTCCACTATAAGCTTACCACACACTGTGCACACTAGGTTCCAATTATAAGATGAAAAACTATTTTCCCCTTTTACTTAGGAAAATTTAGACTTGGTACCTTTGACCTCATTTCAATAGTGTTGGGACACCTTATAAAAGGCCAATGAGCCTTTGAAAAAAGAAGAAGAAGAAGTGTGTTTTACTTGCCTTGAAACCCGAGCAAGGTCTGAGGGGTATATGGTGAAAATCTTTAAAACCTGGTGTCCTAAGCCTTCATTGGTTGGGAGCCACCGACCTCAATGCTCGTTACACGGGTGACTAGGTGGAGTTTAACATACTGTAGGTGCTTGGGTATTAAAATTCATTCTCAAAAGTTCGGGGTAAAATCCGAGGAGTTAGTGGTTGAAAAATCCTTAAAGCTTGATGCTGATTACTACCCAAAAAGTGCTATTTTGCGCCTTTAATTCATTATGTTTTAAGCATTTTTGTGTAGTAGTTCTCCATTCTTATTCCAATTGGCATGTTAAGGACCTAGCAATGACTTCTAATAATATTTGTGGCTAGTTTTAGTGTTTTGACAGCTTTTTGGATCATTAAGAAAAGCCAAGTAAAGGAGAGAAGCAAAGAGGAAAACAGAGTGAAGAAAATAGAGGACAGCAGCTGCAGTCTTCGTTCACACTTTTGGAGCACTTCCTGAAGTCCATTTTCTACATGCTATATACCATTTCAAATCTCAGGAAGTCAAGAATCCAACGCTTCAAACCGTGTACGATTTGGAGCTGAAATGAGGAAGATACGGCCTTCGGAAGACAACTGCATCAAGCTGAGAGACAATTTCGCACCTTGCGAAATTGCAACTTCAAAGTGCGAAATTCGCACCAGCCCATGCAAGTGCGAAATTCGCACCAGCCCATGCAAGTGCGAATTTCGCACCAGCCCATGCGACTTTGGTGCGAAATCTCCTCTGTTCTGCCGACTCCACATGAGATCTTTTCTTCTGTTTTTTTTTAATGTAAATTCCTTTCTTATCCCCGTAATTAGCCAATCACAGGCTTTGCTTTGTAAAGACTTTAAGAGGGGTGGAAATCATCTCTCGAGGGAGCATGTGTACATTTTACACTTAGAAAAATTTCCTCTGGAAAAAAATACAAAGCTTTCTTTGCTTACCTTTTCTCTTTTCTATTTTTCTTTTTCTTGGAAGCCAAACAACCTCTGAGGATGTTTTCCCAGAGGATGAGAGGCTAAACCTTTAGTTTCTTGGAGTGAAGGAAGCTAGGTGAAAAGTCCAGTTGCAAAAGTGGAAAACTCTCGTGTCTTAAATACAGGTAGTTGGAGTTCATAAATGGCTTTTAAATCTAAAGTTTTGCTTTAAATCCCTTAGAATCACTTTGAATGGTCAATACATGATAAGCTTTTAGGTCTCTGTGGATACTTATTGCTAGATCCACATAAGACCATTAGTTATCATGTACGAGCCATTGGAAAGTGGCTCAAGGTGAAGACCCATAGTGTTTAAAGCCATAAATAGAACTTGACTACCATTTTTATTGATTTTTTATGGATTAAATCTTCATTGTTAAACCTATACCGGTTTGGGAAACAACCATCCTTTATGTTGTTTTCCCCAATACGAGGAGAAAAATCCAGAATTTCCCACTTTGCATTCTGAACTTGATCCTAGCAACCTTTAGCTCTGAGAGACTTTCTTTCTTCCATTTTTACCTAGTTATATGTTAGTTTAGTTTCAAACACCACTTTCAAAACAAATTTTATTTTCTTTTAAACTTTAAGTTTTTGACCAAGGAAATCATCAGATTCAATTTCTAATCTTGAGTTTATCACTGGTAGAATGAAAACCCATCCCAGAGTTCGACCCTAGAGCTGCTATACTATAGTAGCTTTGCTAGGCTAGTATGAGGTCATAGGTTTTATAAATATTTTTGATTAAAATACCCGACTGGGCACGAATCAGATGCCCTAAACCTTGATTGGTTGGAAGTCATCGATGAACCCCCGCTACATGGACAATTTAGAAAAGAATACCTGTAAGCTTTGCACTACTACAAGAAGAAAATTTGTGAAAGAAAAAAGATGCGTTCTTAGCCTATTGGAGGTTGATTAGTTTGCTAAGCTTTGAAAAGAACTAAGTTAAGGGGAGAGATTAGTTCAGTATACTATATTCGGAAACTAATAAGTAACACTTAGATTTTTGTAGAAGAGTAAGTTTTGGACCTTTGGGAGTGGAAATTCTTTTGAAGCTTAAATTTACATAATGCCTACTCTGTATGAATTGTGATTAGACAAGTTATTTGATAGCTCCCATTGAAGTTTGAATATTATTTCTTTAATGTTCCATGTGAGAGTTGGATTAGTCATGCCACTTGAAATTTTTTGGAGTAATTAGCATGATTTTGTAAATTATATTACTTTTATTTTTATTTTTCTCTCCTTCATTGCTAAGGGACTAGCAATATGTCAGTTAGGGGGAGTGATTACTACTCAAAAAGTGCTATTTTGTAGATTGTAATTAACTCTTTTAAACACTTTTGAGTAGTAGTTATTACCTTTTAACTCAATTGGCATGTTAAGGACCCTTGCAATCGTTTCTAATCAAATTGTGTTAAGTTTTGGTGTTTTTGATAGCTTTTTTATCACCAAAGCAATCCAGGAATAAGGGATATCTTTGTGTAGTTCATGGCAAAGCAAGTTGAAGCTTAAATTCGTGAAGAAACCGAGCTTTGGAGCTTCATAAACCTTTGTCAAACTCATTCAAAGTATGCAAGGGAGAAAAGAAGAGAAGAAATCATCAACCAAGCGAAATCAACGTGCGAAATTGCGGAATGGAAAAGGAACATAGTCACCAAGTCACAGAGAGTTCAACTTGCGAAATTGGAGTTCAACTTGCGAAAATGGACTTCAAGTTGCGAAATTAACCTGCGAAATTTTCGCAAGTCATAATTCAACTTGCGAATTCCACCTGTGAGCTGAGATATTTGCGCACCGACTCCTTTTAATATTTTTCTTCAAATATTTGTGTATAAATCCCTATTTTTTCCTTGTAATCCACCACTCATGTAATTCCTTAGTTAGGAAGTAATCAGGGAAGGGTAAATAGCCTCCATATATAATATCTCTTGAAAACGTTTGAACAATATCTCGAGAGCTTTCTCATAGAACACTTGTATAGTTTTCAAAAGTAATATATAGAGCTTTGCTCTGCCTTACCTTATCATTTTGTTTTCTCTTTTATTTTTGTTTCTAGCAAATCAACCTTTGAGATTTTTTCTCAGAGGATAAGTGGCTAAACTTTTTGTTTCTTGGGTGAAGGAAGCTAGGTAAGGTTCCAGATACAAAAGTGTGAGTTTTTGTTGTTTCAGTTTTTAATGAAGAGAAAGTGTGACCCGTTAATGGTTTTTATATTTTTAGTTAACTAAGGATCACCTTGAATAGCAAATACTTGGTAAGCTTTTGGATTCCATGGATTCTTATTGCTTGCAATCTTGCTCCATGGAGGTCTAATTGTTATTTCTTGTCCGCTTTTGAATGGTGATCCAAGGTTAAGGAACACCTTGAATGGCTAATACCAGGTGAGAGGTATGAACCATTGCAAGATGATTTAGTGACAAGGATTTAGTGTTTGAAACCTTTAATGGTAAGCATCTATACCACACTGGTTCGGGAAATAACTATATGTTAAATCCCTAACGCAAGGAAAAGATTCAAGTGACTATAATCTCCCTTTTTGTATAAGGCACCTGATCCTAGTGACCTGAGATCCTAAGAAACATCTTTCTTTCTATTTACTTTAAGTTACTTTAAGTTTGGTTAGCTTAAAACCAACCATTTCATTACAAATTTATGTTTTCTTTTAAAGCTAACCTTGAAAAGAAAAAACATCAATTCAGTTTTGAACTAATGTCAATTGTGGAGTGAAAACCCATCTCTGTGGACGATCCTAGAGCCACTATACTATGCTAGCTAGTGCTACCCTAGTATATGGTGAATTAGGTTTATAAATTTTGTTGATAACTCTCGTCTGAGGATTGAAATCAAAGCATACCAATTGATTGAACAAGAATCAAATTGGGACACCAATTGGGGACGAATCATGCACCCTTTGTGTACCCTGTGGAACTCAAGAACCACCATCTCTCTCCATTTCAGCCATGGCCAAGACTAGAGGAGGCCATTCCGCGTCTCCATTAGCTCAAACTCTAAGGCCGAGAGTGTCACCCACGCGAGATTCCATATCTCAAGCCCCACAGGACTCTACCATTCCACCATTTGAGGGTGGAATGCAATCTAGCCCTCCTCAGTGTCGGTACCAGATGAGGAGACCACCAACTACACTTGGGGCAGCCACTTCAAGCCCCAAGAAATTAGTTCATCGCCCTCCTGCAAAGAAAGCCAAATTTTCGAGTCCAAGAGAATCATCTGCACCACCACAGACTAAGCCACCTACTATAGAGTCTCAGATTCCTTCTGGGATTCCCCCAGAAGCTATTATCAGATGACCTATGATTGTAGGAGCCCTTATAGAGGGAAATTTGGACTGTAGAGCTAGGCCATTCCACTTCGAGCTATGCTTTGACTTGGAGACTCTCAGATAGCAGCCAGAGCTTAGAGACCCATTCCATCTATTACAGAGATACCATATGGAGCATCTGATGACTCCTAGGCAGTTCTTCTATCCCAGAGTCGCACTAGACTTTTATCAGTCTATGACTACGCGTGGCGTCCGAGATCCTACTCTCATTTACTTCAGTATAGATGGATGTTAGGGTATCATTGGAGCTAGACATATTGTAGAGGCCCTCCATGTTCCTTATGAGCCTGTGAATCAGGCAGACTTCAGAGAGTGGTCCCATTTTTCTCAGAGGGACATGGTCCATATATTGTCCAAGGGGACCTCTACAGCCTCAGTTTTAATGAGAAATGAGCTTCCACTTGGGATGCTCCTTATAGATGTACTCTTGCACTCCAACATTTTCCCACTTCAGCATATGGTGCAGAGGAGATGAGCTATATTGGAGGCTTTGTTCAGGATATCTAAGGGTTACTAATTTGGCCCTCATCATTTGATCATGACCTCTTTTCTTCACTTTGAGGAGAAGGTCCATAGGAGAAAGCTCCAGAAAGCAGATGCCATTCCTTTACTATTTCCCAGGTTGCTCTGTCAGATATTAGAGCATTTGGGCTATCCTTCGGAGCCTCAACTTAAGCGATGCCGCCATTGCCGAGAGCAATTCACTCTCGACAAATGGAATCACTTGGCAGCTTATGTTGCACCTCAGGGAGCCCCAGATATGCTAGCGCCACCAGAGCCACCACAGGATGAGCAGCCATCATAGCCACCACAGGCACAACAGGGTGAGATTCCTACAGATATCATATCCCCTCCCCTTGCAGCACTTATTTCAGTGCCTATGCCTATGTCTGAGGCTACATCTTCTGCTCCTCCTACCATTTCTGACACTCCACCAGTTATGCTAGCTACATCAACACCTCCTCCATCATCTGAGTCTACTATCATCGTATCTCTTACGGAGTTTAAAGGCTTAGTTCATACGTTACAAACATTAAGCACCACTCAAGGTGCTCTCTTACAGTAGATGGCAGCTATACGTGAACAGTAGGATCAACTCATTGCCACACAGACCCAGCATATTGCCATCCTTCATCAGATTGAGCAGCATCTAGGTATGCAGCCACCACCTGAGCATGATAGACCTGACCCATCCGAGCCTAAAGCACCAGATGAGCAGACTATACCATCAGAGGAGACCACAACAGAGCCATCATCTCCACATGATCCTCCCACTACTACCTGATCATCTATCTATTTTTTGTATTTACTTTTTATATTAGATTTGTGAATCCCATGTTTTTGAGATTTTAATATACTGGGATTGGATGTATTACTTGTGCATCATTCATATTGTACTTTCTCAAAGTAATACATACATATCATTTTTTATAATGTTTAGCATAATATTTCCTCTACTTAGTGAATCTTTTGTTTTTTTTTTAATCATGTGGTTTCTTCCAAATGAATCATACTCTATTCCACTCAGGAGGTACCACTTCCTCCCTTTATTTTTAATTATTCTACAAAACATTGAGGACAATGTTGAACTTGGTTGGGGGGAGAGTTGAGGAAGGAAGTTTTGTTATTAATACTAGGTTATTTTGGTAATTTAGTTGCTTTTTTTAAAAATTTTAAAATTTTTTAAAGTTTTTTTTCTACTCTCCATGGTTATTAAGGAAAAATTTTCAAAATGAAATGGAAGAAATTGGATGTTTGTCTTTTTACTTGAAACTTAGAGTTGTATTATGTTTATTGAAGTTGATGAATTATTGAACTCCTATTGAATTCAACCTTATTTCTTCCACTTTAAGCTTACCACACACTGTGCACACTAGGTTCCGATTATAAGATGGAAAACTATTTCCCCCTTGACTTAGGGAAATTTAGACTTGGTACCTTTGACCTCATTTTAATAGTGTTGGGACACCTTATAAAAGGCCAATGAGCCTTTGGAAAAAGAGAAAAAAAGGAAGAAGACGTGTGTTTTACTTGCCTTGAAACCTAAGCAAGGTCTGAGGGGTATATGGTGAAAATCTTTAAAACCTGGTGCCCTAAACCTTGATTGGTTGGGAGCCACCGACCTCTATGCTCGTTACATGGGTGAATAGGTGGAGTTTAACATACTGTAGGTGCTTGGGTATTAAAATTCATTCTCAAAAGTCCGAGATAAAATCTGAGGAGTTAGTGGTTGAAAAATCCTAAAAGCTTGATGCCCTAAACCTTGATTGGTTGGGAGTCATCGATGGACCCCCGTTACATGGACAATTTAGAAAAGAATACCTTTAAGCTTTGCATTCCTACAAGAAAAATTGTGAAAGAAAAGAAGTGTGTGCTTAGCCTATTGAAGGTTGATCAGTTTGCTAAGCTTTGAAAAGAACTAAGTTGAGGGGAGAGATTAGTTCAGCATACTATATTCGAAAACTAATAAGTAACACTTAGATTTTTGTGGAAGAGTAAGTTTTGGACCTTTGGGAGTGGAAATTCTTTTGAACCTTAAATTTGCATAATGCCTACTCTGTATGAATTGTGATTAGGCAAGTTATTTGACAGCTCCTATTAAAGTTTGAGTTTTATTTCTTTAATGTTCCATGTGAGAGTTAGATTAGTCATGCCACTTGAAATTTTTTGGAGTGATCAGCATGATTTTGTAAATTATATTACTTTTATTTTTATTTTTCTCTCCTTCATTGCTAAGGGACTAGCAATATGTCGGTTGGGGGGAGTGATTACTACTCAAAAAGTGCTATTTTATAGCTTGTAATTAACTCTTTTAAACACTTTTGAGTAGTAGTTATTGCCTTTTAACTCAATTGGCATGTTAAGGACCTTTGCAATTGGTTCTAATCAAATTGTGTTGAGTTTTGGTGTTTTTGATGGCTTCCAAAGCAATCCAAGAGTGAGGGAGATCTTTGCATAGTTCATGGCAAAGCAAGTTGAAGCTCAAATTCATGAAAAAACCGAGCTTTGGAGCTTCATAAACCTTTGCCAAAGTCATTCAAAGTATGCAAGGGAGAAAAGAAGAGAAGAAATCATCAACCAAGCAATTTCGCAAGTTGGAAGTAACCTGGGAAATTTTCGCAACTTGCTAAATGGAAAAAAGAACACAGTCACCAAATCACAGAGAGCTCAACTTGCGAAATTTGGAGTTCAACTTGCGAAATTGGAGTTCAACTTGCGAAATTGGACTTCAACCTGCGAAATCAACTTGCGAAATTTTCGCAAGTCATGTTTCAACTTGCGAATTCCACCTGTGAGCTGAGATATTTGCGCACCGACTCCTTTTGATATTTTTCTTCAGATATTTGTGTATAAATCCCTATTTTCTCCTTGTAATCCACCGCTCATGTAATTCCTTAGTTAAGAAGTAATCAAGGAAGGGTAAATAGCCTCCCTATATAATATCTCTTGAAAACGTTTGAACAATATCTTAGGGAGCTTTCTTAGAGAACACTTGTATAGTTTTTCTAAAGTAATATACAGAGCTTTGCTCTGCCTTACCTTCTCATTTTGTTTTCTCTTTTATTTTTGTTTCTAGCAAATCAACCTTTGAGATGTTTTCTCAGAGGATGAGTGGCTAGACTTTTTGTTTCTTAGGTGAAGGAAGCTAGGTAAGGTTCCAAATACAAAAGTGTGAGTTTTTGTTGTTTCAGTTTTTAATGAAGAGAAAGTGTGATCCGTTAATGGTTTTTATATTTTTAATTAACTAAGGATCACCTTGAATAGCCAATACTTGGTAAGCTTTTGGATTCCATGGATTCTTATTGCTTGCAATCTTGCTCCATGAAGGTCTAATTGTTATCTCTTGTTCACTTTTGGGTGATCCAAGGTTAAGGAACACCTTGAATGGCCAATACCAGGTGAGAGGTATGAACTATTGCAAGATGATTCAGTGACAAGGATTTAGTGTTTGAAATCTTTAATGGTAAGCATTTGTACCACACCAGTTCGGAAAATAACTATATGTTAAATCCCCAATGCGAAGAAAAGATTCAAGTGATCGAAATCTCCCTTTTTGTATAAGGCACCTGATCCTAGTGACCTAAGACCCCAAGAAACACCTTTCTTTCTAATTAATTTCAGTTACTTTGAGTTTGGTTAGTGATTCGTGCCCGATTGGTGTTCTTCTCAATTCAATCAACTGATGTGCTTTGATTTCAATCCTCAGACGGGAGTAATAAACAAAATTTATAAACCTAATTCACCATATACCAGGGTAGCATTAGCTAGCATAGTATAGTGGCTTTAGGATCGTCCACAGCGATGGGTTTTCACTTTGCAATTGATATTGGTTCAAAACTGAATTGGTGCTTTTTCTTTTCAAAGTTAGCTTTAAAAGAAAACATAAACTTGTATGAAAATGGTTGATTTTAAGCTAACCAAACTAAAGATAACTGAAAATAATTACAAAGAAAGGTGTTTCTTGGGATTTCAAGTTAGTAGGATCAGGTATCGTATACAAAAGAGGAGATTTTGGTCACTTGAATCTTTTCCTCGCATTCGGGATTTAACCTATAGTTATTTCCCGAACCGGTGTGGTACAGATGCTTGCCATTAATGGTTTCAATGCTAAATCCTTCTCACTGATACACCTTGCAATGGCTCGTTCCTCTCACCTAGTATTTCCATTCAAAGTGATCCTTAACATCGGATCATCCTTCACAAGCGAACAAGAGATAACAATTAGACCTCCATGGAGCAAAATTGCAAGTAATAAGAATCCATGGAATCCGAAAGCTTACCAAGTATTGGCTATTCACGGTAATCCTAGTTAACTAAAAATGTAAAAACCATAAACGGGTCACACTTTCTCTTCATTAAAATTGAAATCAACAAAAACTCACACTTATGCATCTGACACCTTACCTGGCTCCCTTCACCCAAGGAACAAAAAGTCTAGCCTCTCATCCCCTGAGACAACATCTCAAAGGCTGATTTGCTAGAAATAAAAATAAACAAGAAAACAAAATGGGAAGGTAAGGCAGAGCAAAGCTCTATGTATTACTTTCAAAAACTATACAGGGTGTTCTCCGGAAAAGCTTCCAAGAGATCCTTGTTATGTGATTACAAGAGAGTTTATATAGGAAGGTTATTTACCCTTCCTTGATTACTTCCTAGCTAAGGAATTACATGAGTGGTGGATTACAAGGAGAAAATAGAGATTTAAACACAAAATATCTGAAGAAAAATATCAAAAAGAGTCGGTGCGCAAATATCCCAGTTCGCATGTAGATTTCGCACGTTGCATGGTGACTTGCGAAAATTTCGCAAGTTGATTTCGCAACTTGGAATGTATTTTCTCACGTTGAGCTCCAAGTTTGCAAGTTACAAAACCACTGTCACAAGTTGGGCTTCCCTGTGACTGTGCAAATGTATTCCATTTCCATTTAGCAAGGTAAGCTTTAATTTCGCATGTTGGAGTTCCAATTTTGCAAGATGCGAAATTGTCCTTCAATTTGATGCAGTTGTCTTTCAAAGGCCATAACTTCTTCATTTTAGCTCCAATTTGCGCACTGTTTGAAGCATTGGACTCTTTGGCTTCCTGAGCTTCAAAACGATATATAGGATGTATAAAATGGACTTCAGAAAGTGCTCCAAATGTGTGAAAGAAGACTACAGTTGGTCTCCTCTATTTTTCTTCATGTTAGATTCCTATCTCTATTGTTCTTTCCTTGTATTTCTGATTTGGCTCTGGCAAAGGGTCACGAAGCTCCAAAGCTTGGTTCCTTTATGAATTTGAACTTCAAATTTCTTTGCCATTCTCTACACAAAAATCTCCCTCATTCTTGAATTGCTTTAGTGATAAAAAACTATCAAAAACACCAAAACTTAACACAATTTGATTAAAAACGATTGCAAGGGTCCTTAACATGCCAATTGAGTTAAAAGGTAGTAACTACTACTCAAAAGTGTTTAAAAGAGTTGATTACAAGCTACAAAATAACACTTTTTGAGTAGTAATCAGTTAGCTTAAAACTAACCATTTCCATACAAACTTATGTTTTCTTTTAAAGCTAACTTAGAAAAGAAAAAGCACCAATTCAGTTTTTAAACTAATATCAATTGTGGAGTGAAAACCCATCTCTGAGGACTATCCTAGAGCCACTATACTATGCTAGCTAGTGCTACCCTAGTATATGGTGAATTAGGTTTATAAATTTTGTTGATAACTCCCATTTAAGGATTGAAATCAAAGCACACCAGTTGATTGAACAAGAATCAACTTGGAACACCAATTGGGGGCGAATCAGTTTTCATCACAAACCTTACTTGGTCAAATAGGTCTTGACAATTCCATTTCAGTTTCGACGTAGACCAGACCTATACGGTTGGTTACGTTATTATCTTGTATGGTTTTCGTCATAGACAAAACCTGGTCTGATTGATCATGATACTGAGCTTCGTTTTCAGCATAGATTGCATCTATACGATCAATGACATGTTGTCCTATTTGGTTTTCATTACAGTTGGCACCCGATCCAATTGGTCATGAAAGTTTAGTATCGGTTTTGGTGTAGGATGCAACTGTATGATTGGTCATGTTGTTGTCATGTCTAGTTTTTGTGATAGACTGTACATGGTTTGATTGTTAACGATAGTTCAACATTGTTTTCGATGTAGAACACACTTAGACGATTGGTCAAGTCATTATCCTATCTAGTCTTCACAATAAACTGCACCCTATTAAATAGTTCCTAACAATTTAGTTTTGATTTCCACGTAGATCAAGTTTATACGATCGGTCACGTTGTTGTCCTGTCTAGTTTTTGTCACAGACTGCACCTAATCTGACCAGTCAAGATAGTTCAGTATAGATTTTGACGTAGAATGCAATTGTATGATTGACCATGTTGTTGTCCTGTATGGTTTTCATCACATATCGCACTCGGTCAGATAGGTCCCAACAATTCAGTTTTGATTTTGATGTAGACCATACCTATACGATCGGTCATGTTGTTGTCTTATCTGGTTTTTGTCACAAAATAGACGTGGTCCTATCTGTCATGCTTGCTCAATTTCTTTTCCGACGTAGACCGCATCTGTATGATCAATCACATAGTTTTCTTATCTGGTTTTCGTCAAAGTCAACACTCGATTCGATCGGTCATGACAATTAAGTATCATGAAAACATAGACTACACTTGTTCAATTGGCCACGTCATTGTTTTGTCTGGTTTTTGTCACAAACGACACTTGGTCCTATCGGTCACAACAACTCAATTTCATTTTCAACGTAAACTGCACTTATACGATTAATCATATCGTTCTCTTGTCTAATTTTCATCACAAATTGCACCCAATCAAATAGGTCCCGACAGTCTAGTTTCAATTTCAGCGTAGACCAGATCTATATGATCGATTACATCATTGTCCTTTTAGTTTTCATCATAAACCAAACCCAATATGATCAATCACGGCAGCTCAATTTCATTTTTTATGTAGACCACATCTATACAATTGGTCACGTCGTTGTCCTGTCTGGTTTTCATCACAAACCGCACTTGGTCAGATAGGTCTTGACAATTTAGTTTTGGCTTTGACATAGACCAAACCTATGTGATCGATCACGCCATTGTCCTGTTTGGTTTTTTTCACAGACCGTACCCAAATTGATCAATCATAACAACTTAATTTTTTTTTTCAATGTAGACGACATCTATACGATCAATCACATCGCTGTCCTGTCTAGTTTTCATCACAAATTGCACTTGGTCAAATAGGTCCTGACAATTCAGTTTTGGTTTTGACGTAGACAAAACTTATATGATTGGTAATGTCATTGTCTTATGATTACTACTCAAAAAGTGCTATTTTATAGCTTGTAATTAACTATTTTAAACATTTTTGAGTAGTAGTTATTATCTTTTAACTCAATTGGCATGTTAAGGACCCTTGCAATTGTTTCTAATCAAATTATGTTAAGTTTTGGTGTTTTTAATAGCTTTTTTATCACCAAAGCAATCCAAGAATGAGGGAGATCTTTGTATAGTTCATGGCAAAGCAATTTGAAGTTCAAATTCATGAAGAAACCGAGTTTTGGAGCTTCGTAACCCTTTGCCAAAGTCATTCAAGTATGCAAGGAAGAAAAGGAAAGAAGAAATCTACAACCAAGCAATTTCACAACCAGCGAAATGGAAAAGGAGCATAGTCACAGAGAAGTCTAACTTGTGAAAATGGGATTTCAACTTATGAAATTAGAGTTCAACCTATGAAAATGAACTTCAAGCTGCGAAATCAACCTGCGAAATTTTCGCAGGTCATAATTCAAGTTGTGAAATCCACCTGCGAACTAGGATATTTGCGCACCGACTCCTTTTGATATTTTTCTTCAGATATTTTTGTATAAATTTCCATTTTCTCCTTGTAATCCACCACTCATGTAATTCTTTAGCTAGGAAGTAATCAAGGAAGGGTAAATAACCTTCCTATATAGTATCTCTTGTAATCTTAAAGCAAACAATCTCAGGAGCTTTCCAGAGAACACTTTGTATAGTTTTTTAAAGTAATACATAGAGCTTTGCTTTGCCTTACCTTCCCATTTTATTTTCTCGTTTATTTTTATTTCTAGAAAATCAGCCTTTGAGATGTTGTCTGAGGGGATGAGAGGCTAGACTTTTTGTTTCTTGGGTAAAGGAAGCCAAGTAAGGTGTTGGATGCAAAAGTGTGAGTTTTTTTTGTTTTCGTTTTTAATGAAGAGAAAGTGTGATCCGTTTATGGTTTTTATATTTTTAGTTAACTAAAGATTACTGTGAATAGCCAATACTTGG
The DNA here is from genome assembly GCA_030254885.1 of Vitis rotundifolia. NCBI lineage: Eukaryota > Viridiplantae > Streptophyta > Magnoliopsida > Vitales > Vitaceae > Vitis > Vitis rotundifolia. Next base: position 16,458,290 of record CM058160.1, read on the forward strand.
TAAGCTTTCGAATTCCATGGATTCTTATTGCTTGCAATCTTGCTCCATGAAGGTCTAATTGTTATCTCTTGTTCGCTTGTGAAGGATGATCCGATGTTAAGGATCACCTTGAATGACAAATACTAGGTGAGAGGTACGAGCCATTGCAAGGTGTATCAGTGAGAGGGATTTAGTGTTGAAACCTTTAATGGTAAGCATCTGTACCACACCGGTTTGGGAAATAACTATATGTTAAATCCCCAACACGAGGAAAAGATTCAAGTGACAGGAATCTCCTCTTTTGTATAAGGCACCTGATCCTAGTAACCTGAAATCCCAAGAAACACCTTTCTTTCTAGTTAATTTCAGTTACTTTATTTTTTGTTAGCTTAAAACCAACCATTTCCATACAAATTTATGTTTTCTTTTAAAGCTAACTCATAAAGGAAAAGCACTAATTCAGTTTTTGAATTAATATCAATGGCAAAGTGAAAACCCATAATCTGTGGATGATCCTAGAGCCACTATACTATGCTAGCTAGTGCTACCTTGGTATATGGTGCATTAGGTTTATAAATTTTGTTGATAACTCCCATCTGAGGATTGAAATCAAAGCATATCAGTTGATTTGACAAGAATCAATTTGGACACCAATTGGAGACGAATCAAATGGTGTCGTTGTCGGGGATGGTGCCACATACCAGTGATATGATTAGTTCAGAACACTTGTGATTTGATCACAAGTTTGGTGAATTTCCTTTTATTTTACTAACTCTTTCTTTGTTTCTTTATATTTGCTTTTTTATTTATTACTATTCTCTTTTTAGTTATTAGTTAACTGTAATTTTTCTTTCAAAGCTTGTTTTTCTTTTTGTTTCTTTTGTTTTTATTTTGTTTTAGATATTGCTAGTTGTGTATGCCATATTGGATACGAGACAGTGGGGGAAGGCGTATGAAAATAAAAAATCCTCATGAAACAGAGTTGGAATTGGAAGTGGAAGTCATGGAAGCTACACCTGAAGATCAGCATAGCCACCATGGTCACCATGACAATCCCAATGAATTCAGATCAATGAGAGATCACATGCATCCACCTCGTATGAGTGCACCATCATGCATAGTGCCATCTACAGAGTAGCTAGTGATCCGACCACATATTGTGCCACTTCTACCTACTTTCCATGGGATGGAAAGTGAGAATCCCTACGCGCGTATCAAAGAATTTGAAGATGTTTGTAACACATTCCAAGAAGGAGGATCTTCAATCGACAAGATGCGGTTGAAGCTATTTCCTTTCACCCTGAAGGACAAGGCTAAAATTTGGCTGAATTCTTTAAGGCCAAGGAGTATCCGAACTTGGACTGATTTCCAAGCTGAATTCCTCAAGAAATTTTTCCATACTCATAGGACTAATGGCTTGAAAAGGCAAATCTCAAACTTCTCAGCTAAGGAGAATGAGAAATTTTATGAGTGTTGGGAGAGATACATGGAAGGTATCAATGCTTGTCCTCACCATGGCTTTGATACATGGCTATTGGTGAGCTATTTTTATAACAGTAAGTCTTCCTCAATGAAGCAACTCCTAGAGACTATGTGTGGAGGAGATTTCATGAGTAAGAATCTGGAGGAAGCCATGGATTTCTTGAGTTATATACCTGAAGTTTCAAGGGGATGGGATGAACCAAACAGGGGAGAAGTTACAAGAATGAAGTCTCAACCAAATGCTCTTAATGCTAAGGTTAGGATGTATACCTTGAATGAAGATATCGACATGAAAGCAAAAGTTGCAGCTATGACAAGAAGATTGGAGGAGCTAGAACTGAAAAAGATACGTGAAGTGCAATCGTTTCTGACACACCAATGCAAGTTATGCCATGTTCCATTTGTCAATCTTGTGAACACTTGGTGGAAGAGTGTCCTACACTTCTAGCTGTCAAAGAGATGTTTGGAGATCAAGTAAATGTTATTGGACAATTCAAGCCCAATAACAATCCTTCATATGGTAACACCTATAATTCAAATTGGAGGAACCATCCAAATTTCTCCTGGAAACCAAGAGCACCTCAGTACACGCAACAAAGCCAAGCACCTCAGCCAGCTTCAAATCTTGAACAAGCAATTGTGAATTTAAGCAAGGTCGTGGGAGACTTTGTTGGAGACCAAAAATCCATCAATGCTCAACTCAGTCAAAGAATTGACAGTGTAGAGAATACATTGAATAAAAGAATGGATGGAATGCAAAATGATCTATCTCAGAAGATAGATAATCTCCAATATTCAATCTCAAGGCTCACTAACCTCAACACAGTGCAAAAGAAGGGAAGGTTTCCTTCTTAACCTCACCAAAATCCAAATGGTATCCATGAAGTGGAGGCTCAAGAGAGAGAATCTTCCCAGGTGAGAGATGTCAAAGCCGTGATCACTCTAAGGAGTGGTAAAGAGGGTGAGCTACCAACAACCAAGCCCGAGCATGATTAATCAGAGAATGAAGGAAAGAAAGAAAAGAGAGAGGAGATCAAAGGAAAGAAGAAAGAAAAGAGCAAAGAAACAGAGGACCATGAATCCATTGTGAATGAAAATCCGAAGAAGATATTAATCAAAGAAGATGTGATGAAAAAGCACATGCCTCCACCTTTTCGTCAAGCTTTGCATGGGAAAAAAGCAATCAACAATGCTTCAGAAATTCTTGAAGTATTGAGGCAAGTGAAAGTCAACATCCTATTGTTAGACATGATAAAGCAAGTTCTAACGTATGCAAAATTCCTAAAGGACTTGTGCACTATAAAAAGAGGGTTGAATGTGAATAAGAAAGCCTTCTTGACTGAGCAAGTAAGTGCCATTACACAGTGCAAGTCACCAGTGAAGTATAAAGATCTGGGTTGCCTTACCATTTCAGTGATGATTGGAGGCATGCTAGTAGAGAAAGCCTTGTTGGACTTGGGAGCAAGTGTGAATTTTCTACCATACTCTGTCTACAAGCAATTGGGACTTGGTGAATTGAAGCCAACATTAATCACTCTATCTCTAGCTGATAGATCAGTAAAGACTCTAAGAGGGATAATTGAGGATGTCCTAGTTCAAGTTGATAATTTCTACTACCTAGTGGATTTTGTTGTTCTTGATACGGATCCAATTGTCAAAGGGACTAACTATGTTCCTATTGTACTTGGAAGACCATTCCTAGCTACATCAAATGCAATCATCAATTGTAGGAATGAGCTCATGCAACTGACGTTTGGCAATATGACCTTGGAGCTCAACATTTTCAATTTGTGCAATAGGCAATTCAATCTGGAAGAAGAAGAAGGTCCAGAAGAGGTGTGCATCATTGACACATTAGTGGAGGAGCTTTGTGATCAGAAAATGCAAGATAAGTTGAATGAAAGTCTTGGGGATCTTGATGAAGGGTCACCTGAACCTTCAAATTTGCTTGCTACTCTACCATCCTGGAAAAAGATAGAAGAAATTCTACCTTTATTCAATGAGGAGGAGACACAAGGAGCTGTTAAAGAAGAAGCCCCAAAGCTTATTCTGAAGCCACTACCTGCGGAGTTAAAGTATGCACACTTAGAAGAAAATGAGAAGTGCCCTGTTGTTATGTATTCCTCTCTTACCACTGATCAGGAGGAGTCTCTACTTGAAGTCCTCAAGAGATGTAAGAAAGCAATAGGATGGCAAATTTCTGACTTGAAAGGTATCAACCGTTTAGTCTGTACACATCATATATACATGGAAAAAGAAGCTAAACCTATTCATCAGCCTCAAAGGAGATTGAATCCCCATATGCAAGAGGTGGTGCGAGCTGAAGTTCTAAAGCTACTTTAGGCCGGTATTATTTACCCCATATCAGATAGCCCATGGGTGAGTCCTACTCAAGTAGTGCCAAAAAAATTAGGGATCATAGTGGTGCAAAATGATAAGGGAGAAGAAGTTTCCACACGCCTCACTTCAGGTTGGAGGGTGTGTATTGATTATAGAAAATTGAATGTTGTGACAAGGAAGGATCACTTTCCATTGCCATTTATTAATCAAGTGCTTGAGAGAGTCTCAGGCCATCCTTTCTATTATTTCTTGGATGGCTACTCCAGGTACTTTCAAATTGAAATTGCTGTTGAAGACCAAGAGAAGACCACATTTACATGTCCATTTGGAACCTATGCCTACAGAAGAATGCCTTTTGGTTTATGCAATGCACCGACAACATTCTAGAGATGCATGTTGAGTATTTTCAGTGATATGGTGGAGCGCATCATGGAAGTTTTTATGGACGACATTACCATTTATGGAAGCGCATTTGAGCAATGTTTAGTCAACTTGGAAGTTGTTCTAAACCAATGCATTGAAAAAGACTTAGTGTTTAATTGGGAGAAATGTCATTTTGTGGTACACCAAGGTATTGTCCTTGGACATGTCATCTCTAACAAAGGCATTGAAGTTGATAAAGCAAAGATGGAACTTATCGACAAGTTGACATTACCAATGACTGTCAAAGGAGTAAGACAATTCCTTGGCCATGCTGGGTTCTATAGGAGGTTCATCTAAGATTTTTCCAAACTTTCAAGACATCTTTGCGAACTATTGGTGAAGGACGCTAAATTCAAATGGGATGAAATATGTCAAAGGAGTTTTGAACAACTGAAGCTATTCTTGACAATTGCTCCAATAGTGAAAGCTCCCAACTGGCAATTACCTTTTCAAGTGATGTGTGATGCCAGTGACTTTGCTATAGGAGCTGTTCTCGGTCAAAGAGAAGATGGAAATCCCTATGTGATCTACTATGCAAGAAAAACGTTGAATGAAGCACAAAGGAACTACACAACCATAGAGAAAGAATTGCTAGTTGTAGTTTTTGCTTTAGACAAATTTCGAGCTTACTTGGTGGGGTCTTCCATTGTGGTTTTCACTGACCACTCAGCTTTGAAGTATTTATTGACAAAGCAAGATGCAAAAGCAAGGCTGATTAGATGGATTCTTTTACTGCAAGAGTTCAATTTCCAAATCAAAGACAAGAAAAGAGTAGAAATGTGGTAGCTGACCACCTTTCAAGGTTAGTTATATCACATAATTCCTATGGGTTGCCAATTAATGATGATTTTTTAGAGGAGTCACTTATGTTGATAGAAGATGCTCCTTGGTATGCTCATATTGCTAACTACCTAGTTACTGGTGAAGTCCCAAGTGAGTGGAAAGCACAAGATAGGAAGAACTTTTTTTGCAAAAATTCACGCCTACTATTAGGAAGAACCTTTTCTTTTCAAGTATTGTGCAGATCAAATAATAAGGAAGTGTGTCCCTGAACAAGAGCAACAAGGGATCCTCAGTCATTGCCATGAAAGTGCTTGTGGAGGCCACTTTGCCTCTCAAAAAATAGCTATGAAGGTGTTGCAATCAGGTTTCAGTTGGCCATCACTTTTCAAAGATGCTCATACCATGTGTAGAAGTTGTGATAGATGCCAAAGGATTGGGAAGTTGACTCGTAGGAACCAGATGCCTAAGAACCCCATTTTAATAGCTGGTCTCTTCGATGTTTGAGGCATTGACTTCATAGGACCTTTCCCTATGTCCTTTGGTAACTCTTATATATTGGTGGGAGTAGATTATGTTTCTAAATGGGTTGAGGCAATCCCCTGTAAACAAAATGATCATAGAGTGGTTCTCAAATTTCTCAAAGAGAACATCTTCTCTAGATTTGGGGTGCCTAAGGCCATCATCAGTGATGGAGGTACACACTTTTGCAACAAGCCTTTTGAAACTCTCTTAGCCAAGTATGGGGTGAAGCACAAGGTAGCTACACCTTACCACCCTCAGACGTCTAGGCAAGTTGAGTTAGCAAACAGGGAAGTCAAAAATATATTGATGAAGGTGGTGAGCATAAACAAAAGAGATTGGTTTGTTAAGCTCCATGATTCACTATGGGCTTACAGAACAGCTTGCAAGACCATTCTTGGTATGTCTCCTTATCGCCTTATCTATGGTAAAGCATGCCATCTTCCTGTGGAAGTTGAGTACAAGGCTTGGTGGACAATCAAGAAGATAAACATGGACTTGACTCAAGCCAGGATGAAGAGGTGCTTAGACCTTAATGAGATGGAGGAATTGAGAAATGATGCATATATCAATTCCAAGATTGCAAAATAGAGGATGAAGAGGTGAAATGATCAATTACTCTCCAAGAAGGAATTTCAGAAGGGACAAAGAGTCTTGCTATATGACTCTAGGCTCCACATTTTTCCAGGGAAGCTAAAGTCAAGGTGGACAGGCCCTTTCCTCATTCATCAAGTACATTCCAATGGAGTGGTGGAATTACTCAATTTCAAAGGCAATGAAACCTTCAAAGTCAATGGCCATCGTCTCAAGCCATTCATGGAGCCTTTCAATCAAGACAAGGAGGAAATTAGTCTCCTTGAACCACAACAACCTTAAAAGAACAGGGTTAGATGGACTTAGTCTGCTAAAAGACTACTTAAGTCCATGTTTTTGTAGTCAATTTTTTATTTTTAAAGCTTTATGATTTTTTTTAATTTTAATTTTTGCTTTAATTTAGTTTATTTTAACTTAACTTGAATTAATTTTGATGATCAATTTCAGGAAAAATCATAAAGAATGTGGAGAAGTCTTGAAGAATCAAACAGAGGAGAAAAAACATGAAAACAGAGCACTGCAATTCAACTTGCAAAATTTCGCAAGTTGAAATCCAACTTATGAAAATCCAGGTAAGTTGCGAAATTCCACAATCAAGTTTCGCATGCCCATTGTTCAACTTGAGAAAATTTTCGCAGGGTGCGAAACACCCCTCTGGCACATGAGTGTCATTTCGCAAGTCCAAAGCCCAATTTCACAGGGTGCGAAACATGTTGTGAAAAATTTCGCATGTTGAAACCTAAGTTGTGAAATCCATTTTTAAGTTGCAAAAATCCAAAACTCAGTTTCGCAAGTCTATTGTTCATGTTGCGAAAATTTTCGCAGGTTGTGAAACGCCTCTTAGGCACACGTGTGCCATCAACTTAAGTTGCGAAATGATTTCGTAGGCTGCGAAACAAGTTGCGAAAATAAATTCAACTTGCGAAAATTTCGCATGTTGAAATCCAAGTTGCGAAAAATCAACTTAAGTTGCGAAAAAGGCCAATTGTCTTTTAAACCCATTTTTAAACACCTGAGCCTCTGTATTTCATTTCGAAAGGCCATTCTGACTTGCGAAGGAGATTTTAGCCTTGTGACCATCCAAATTCCAACCCTCCCCCTCTATTTGAAGCCTTGGGGACAAGCATTTGAGGAGAAACGAGCCCCGCGCACCAGCTAAGTACCCTTTAGAACTCACGAAAAACCATCTCTCTTCACTTTGGCCATGGCTAAGACTAGAGGAGGCCATTCCATGTCTCCATCCACTCAAACTCCAAGACCAAGAGTGTCGCCCACGCGAGATTCCACTTCTCAAGCCCCACAGGATTCTGTCATTCCACTATCTGAGGGTAGAATCCATCCTAGCCCTCCTCAGCATTGGTACCAAACAAGGAGGCCACCTACTACACCAGGGGCAGCCACTTCAAGCCCAAAGAAGTCACTTCGTTGGCCACCTACAAAGAAAGCCAGATTTTTAGGTCCGGGAGAGTCATCAGAGCCACCACAGCCAAAGCCACCACAGTCTGAGCCACCCACTACAGAGTCTTAGATTCCTTTAGGGATTCCCCTAGAGACCATTATCAAGCAGCCTATGATAGCAGGACCACCCATAGAGGGAAATCTAGATTGCCGAGATAGACCATTCCACTCCGAGCTGTGGTTTGATCTGGACACTTTCAAAGAGCAGCCGGAGCTCAGAGATTCATTCCACTTATTACAAAGGTACCATATGGAGCATCTGCTGGCTCCTAGACAGTTCTACTATCCCAAAGTGGTTTTAGACTTTTATCAGTCTATGACTACTTGAGGCATCCCGCATCCTACTCTCATTCATTTCAGCATAGATGGACGCTAGGGTATCATTGGAGCTCGACACATCGTAGAGGCCCTCCATATTTCCTATGAGCCTGTGAGTCAGGCAGATTTCAAAGAGTGGTCCCATTTTTCTCAAAGGGACATGGTTCATATCTTGTCCAGAGGGACATCTACAGCTTCAGTTTTGAGGAGAAAGGAGCTTCCATCTAGGATGCTCCTTATTTATGTACTCCTGCGCTCCAACATTTTCCCACTTCAGCATATAGTGCAGAGGAGAGGAGCTATACCGGAGGCTTTATTCAGGATCTCTGAGGGTTACTACTTTGGCCTTCATCATTTGATCATGACTTCTCCTCTTCACTTTGAAGAGAAGGTCCATCAGAGAAAGCTCCAGAGAGTAGATGCCATTCCTTTACTATTTCCTAGGCTACTCTGTCAGATTTTAGAGCACCTAGGCTATCCTTCAGAGCCACATCTTGAGCGACGCTGCCATTGTCGAGAGGAGTTCACTCTCGACAAATGGCATCACTTGGCAGCTTATGTTGCACATCAGGGAGCCCCAGATATGCCTTTACCACCAAGCCACCATAGGACGAGGAGCCACCACAGGCACAACAGGATGAGATTCCTACAGATATCATATCCCTTGCCGCTATAGCACTTGCTTCAGTGCCCATGCATGAGGCTACACCTTCTCCTCCTCCTACCACTTCTGACACTCTACCAGTTATGCCAGCTACATCAACACCTCCTCTTTCATCTGAGTCTACTGTCACCGTATCTATTACGAAGTTTAGAGGCTTAGTGCATACATTGCAGACATTGAACACCACTCAGGATGCTCTTTTCCAGCAGATGACAGCTATTCGTGCACATCAGGATCAGATTATGGCCACTCAGACCCACCATACTGCCATCCTTTATCAGATTCAGCAGCATCTGGGTATGTCGCCACTACCTGAGCATGATAGACCTGACCCATCCGAGCCTACAACACCAGATAAGGAGACTACTCCAGTTAAGCAGACCATACCATCAGAGGAGACTTCAGCCAAGCCTCCATCTCCACATGATCCTCCCACTATTATCTGATCATCACTCTATTTTTTGTATTTACTTTTCATATTAGATCAGTGAATCCCATATTTTTTATATTTTATATACTGGGATTGGATGTATTACTTGAGCATCATGCATATTGTACTTTTTCAAAGTAATACATATATATGCCATCTGTGATTATGTTTTACATACTATTTCCTATACTCATCACTCTTTTGTTTCTGAAACATGTGGTTTCTCCTAAATCAATCACACTCTATGCCACTCAGGAGGTACCATTTCCTTCCTTCATTTTAAATTGTTCTTCAAACATTGAGGACAATGTTGAACTTGGTTGGGGGGAGAGTTGAGGAAGGAAGTTTTGTTTTTAATGCTAGGTTATTTTGGTAATTTAGTTGCTTTTTGCTTAATTTTTAAAATTTTTAAAGTTTTTATTCTACTCTCCATGGTTATTAAGGAAAGATTTTCAAAATGAAATGGGAGAAATTGAATTTTTGTCTTTTTACTTGAAACTTAGAGTTGTATTATGTTTATTGAAGTCGATGAATTACTGAACTCCTATTGATTTCAACATTATTTCTTCCACTTTAAGCTTACCACACACTGTGCACACTAGGTTCCGTTTATAAGATGAAAAGTTATTTCCCCTTTGACTTAGGAAAATTTAGACTTGGTACCTTTAACCTCATTTTAATAGTGTTGGGACACCTTATAAAAGGCCAATGTGCCTTTGAAAAAAAAAAGAAAGAACAAAGTGTTTTACTTGCCTTGAAACCTAAGCAAGGTCCAAGGGGTATATGGTGAAAATCTTTAAAACCTGGTGCCCTAAGCCTTCAGTGGTTGGGAGTCACCGACCTCAATGCTCGTTACATGGGTAAATAGGTGGAGTTTAACATACTGTAGGTGCTTGGGTATTAAAAATTCATTCTCAAAAGTCCGGGGTAAAATCCGAGGAGTTAGTGGTTAAAAGATCCTTAAAGCTTGATGCCCTAAACCTTGATTGGTTTGGAGTCATCGATAGACCCCCGTTACATGGATAATTTAGAAAAGAATACCTTTAAGTTTTGCACTCCTATAAGAAAAAAATTGTGAAAGAAAAGAGTTGCGTTCTTAGCCTATTGGAGGTTGATCAATTTGCTAAGCTTTGAAAAGAACTAGGTTGGGGGGAGAGAATAGTTTGGCATACTATATTCGGAAACCAATAAGTAACACATAGATTTTTGTGGAAGAGTAAGGATTGACCCTTTGGGAGTGGAAATTATTTTGAAGCTTAAATTTGCATAATGCCTACTTTGTATGAATTGTGATTAGGCAAGTTATTTGATAGCTCCTATGGAAGTTTGAGTTTTATTTCTTTAATGTTCCATGTGAGAGTTTGATCAGTCATACCACTAGAAATTTTTTGGAATGATTAGCATGATTTTGTAAATTATATTACTCTTATTTTTAATTTTTATCTCCTTCATTGCTAAGGGACTAGCAATATGTCGGTTGAGGGGAGTGATTACTACTCAAGAAGTGTTATTTTATAGCTTGTAATTAACTCTTTTAAACACTTTTGAGTAGTAGTTATTACCTTTTAACTCAATTGGCATGTTAAGGACCCTTGCAATTGTTTCTAATCAAATTGTGTTAAGTTTTAGTGTTTTTGATAGCTTTTTGATCACCAAAGCAATCCAAGAATGAGAGAGATCTTTGTACAGTTCATGGCAAAGCAATTTGAAGTTCAAATTCATGAAGAAACCGAGTTTTGGAGCTTCGTAACCCTTTGCCAAAGTCATTCAAGTATGCAAGGAAGAAAAGGAAAGAAGAAATCTGCAACCAAGCAATTTTGCAACCAACAAAATGGAAAAGGAGCATAGTCACAGAGAAGTCTAACTTGCGAAAATGGGATTTCAACTTGCAAAATTGGAGTTCAACCTGCGAAAATGGACTTCAAGCTGCGAAATCAACCTGCGAAATTTTCGCAGGTCATAATTCAAGTTGCGAAATCCACTTGTGAACTGGGATATTTGCGCACCGACTCCTTTTGATATTTTTCTTCAGATATTTTTGTATAAATTTCCATTTTCTTCTTGTAATCCACCACTCATGTAATTCCTTAGTTAGGAAGTAATCAAGGAAGGGTAAATAACCTTCCTATATAATATCTCTTGTAATCTCAAAGCAAACAATCTCGGGAGCTTTCTAGAGAACACTTTGTATAGTTTTTGAAAGTAATACACAGAGCTTTGCTCTGCCTTACCTTCCTATTTTGTTTTCTCGTTTATTTTTATTTCTAGAAAATCAGCCTTTGAGATTTTGTCTGAGGGGATGAGAGGCTAGACTTTTTGTTTCTTGGGTGTAGGAAGCCAGGTAAGGTGCCTGATGCAAAAGTGTGAGTTTTTGTTGTTTTCATTTTTAATGAACAGAAATGTGATCCGTTTATGGTTTTTATATTTTTAGTTAACCAAAGATTACCGTGAATAGCTAATACTTGGTAAGCTTTCGGATTCCATGGATTCTTATTCTTGCAATCTTGCTCCATGGAGGTCTAATTGTTATCTCTTGTTCGCTTGTGAAGGATGATCCGATGTTAAGAATCACCTTGAATGGCAAATACTAGGTGAGAGGTATGAGCCATTGCAAGGTGTATCAGTGAGAAGGATTTAGTGTTGAAACCTTTAATGGTAAGCATCTGCACCACACTAGTTCGGGAAATAACTATATGTTAAATCCCTAACACGAGGAAAAGATTCAAGTGACCGGAATCTCCTCTTTTGTATAAGGCACCTAATCCTAGTAACCTGAAATCCCAAGAAACACCTTTCTTTCTAGTTAATCTCAGTTACTTTATTTTTGGTTAGCTTAAAACCAACCATTTCCATACAAATTTATGTTTTCTTTTAAAGCTAACTCATAAAGGAAAAACACCAATTCAGTTTTTGAATTAATATCAATGGCAAAGTGAAAACCCATCTCTGTGGACGATCCTAGAGCCACTATACTATGTTAGCTAGTGCTACCCTGGTATATGGTGAATTAGGTTTATAAATTTTGTTGATAACTCTCGTCTGAGGATTGAAATCAAAGCATATCAGTTGATTTGACAAGAATCAATTTGGACACCAATTGGGGACGAATCATCTGATAAGGTTTTTGTCACAGACTGGACCTAGTCCGATCGATCATGATATCTAAGCTTCATTTTCGACGTAGACTGCATTTGCATAATCAACGACGTGTTGTCCTATTTGATTTTCGTCATAGTTGGCACCTAATTCGATCAGTCATGAAAGTTTAGTATTAGTTTCGATGTAAAACGCACCTATACGATCGGGCATTTCGTTATCCAGTCTAGTTTTTATGACAAATTCACCTGGTCTGATCGTTAACGATAATTCAACATCATTTTCAATGTAAAACACATCTAGATGATCTATCAAGTCATTATCATATATGGTCTTCACAATAGATTGCACCTTGTTAGATAGGTCCTGATAGTTCAGTTTTGGTTTTGATGTAGATCAAATCTATACGATCGGTCATATCATTGTCTAGTCTGGTTTTTGTCACAAATTGCACTCGATCCGATCGGTCAAGATAATTTAGTATCGATTTCGACGTAGAACTCAAATGTAGGATCGACCACATTGTTGTCTTGTATGGTTTTCATCACAAACCGCACCCGATCAGATAGGCCCTAATAGTTCAATTTTGGTTTTGGCGTAGACCAGACGTATACAATCGATCATGTTATTGTCATCTCTAGTTTTCGTCATAGAATAGACACGGTCCGATTAGTCACACTTTCTCAGTTTCTTTTCTAACATAGACTGCATCTGTACGACCAGTCACATAGTTATCCTATCTTGTTTTTGTCAAAGTCAACACTCGATCCAATCGGTCATGACAGTTAAGTATCATGAAAATGTAGATCGCACCTCTACAATTGGTCATGTCATTGTCTTGTATGATTTTCGTCACAAATGGCACTCGATCCTATTGGTCACAACAACTCAGTTTCATTTTTGAAGTAAACCGCACCTGTACGATCAATCATATTGTTGTCTTGTCTAATTTTCATCATGGATCGCACCCAATGAAATAGGTCCCAACAGTCCAATTTCAGTTTCGGTGTAGACTAGATCTATACGATCGATCACGTCGTTGTCTTGTTTGGTTTTCATCATAGATCAAACTCGATACAATCGATCATGACAACTCAATTTTTTTTCAATGTAGATCGCATCTATACGACCAGTCATGTCGTTATCTTGTTTGGTTTTCATCACTAATCACACTTAGTTAGATATGTCCCGACAGTTCAGTTTCAGTTTCGGCGTAGACCAGACCTATACAATCAGTCATGTTGTTGTCCTGCATGGTTTTCATTATAGAACAAACCTGCTTTGACTGGTCAGGATAGCTAAGCTTCATTTTTTGCATAAACCACATCTATACGATTAGTCACATAGATGTTTTATCTAGTTTTGGTCAGAGTCAGCACCCTAGCCGATTAGTCACGACAGTTCAGTTTCGTGAAAACATATGCTATATATGTACAATCGGTCATGTCGTTGTCATGTCTTGTTTTCGTCACAACCTGCACTCTGTCTGATTGCTCACGACAGTTTAGTATTATTTTCAGCGTAGAATGCACCTGTACCATCGATCATGTCATTATCCTGTCTAGTTTTCATCACAGACCACACTCAGTTAGATAGGTCCTAATAGTTCAATTTCAGTTTCGACGTAGACCAAACATATATGATCGATCACATCATTATTTTGTCTAGTTTTTATCCTAGACTAGAACTGGTCCAATTGATCATAGCAACTCTATTTTGTTTTTGGCGTAGATCGTCTTTATACAACCAGTCACGTAGTTGTCTTATCTGGTTTCTATCACAATCGACACCCGATTAGATCGGTTAAGATAGTTTAGTATCATTTTCAATGTAAACCGCACATGTATGATCGGTCACATCATTGTCCTATCTAGTTTTTATCATAGATGACACCTGGTCTAATCGATCATGACAACTTAGTTTCGTTTTCAGCGTAGACTGCACCTATACGATCGGTCAAGTCGTTGTCTTGTACAGTCTTCATCATAGACCACACCTAGTTAGATAGGTGTTGATAGTTCAATTTTGGTTTCGGGGTAAACCAAACCTATACGATTGATCACATCATATTCCAGTTTGGTTTTTGTCACAGATCGTACCTTGTTCGAATGGTCACGAAAACTCTGTTTTATTTTCGGCTTAGACCACATTTACATGATCAATCACGTTGTTGTCTTTTCTGGTTTTCATCATAGATCGCACCTTGTCAGATAGGCCTCGATAGTTCATTTTTTGGTTTCGGCGTAGACCACATTTATACAATCAGTCACGTAGTCATCCTATGTTTTTTTTTATACAGTCGACACCTGAGCCAATCAATCATGATAGTTCAATGTCATGAAAACATAGACTACACCTGTACGATTGGTCATGTCGTTATCCTGTCTACTTTTCATCACAGACTGCACCCGATCTAATTGGTCATAATAGTTCGGTATCATTTTCGACGTAAAACGCACCTGCACGATGGGTCAAGTCGTTGTCATGTCTAGTTTTTATTATAGACCCCACTTGGTGAAATAGTTCCTCACAGTTTAGTTTTGGTTTCGACATAGACCAGACCTATATGATCGATCACGCCATTCTCTTCTCTGAATTTAATCAAAGATCGAACTCAGTCTAATTGATCATAGTAACTCTGTTTCACTTTTGGCATAGACCGCACCTATACAATCAGTCACATTGTTGTGCTATTTGATTTTCATCACAGACTGCACTAGCTCCGATCGATCTTGATAGTTCAGTATCATTGTCATCGTAAAATGCACATGTACGATTGGCCACATCATTATCATGTCTAGTTTTCATCACAAACTGCTATAGGTCACAAAAATTTAGTTTCGATTTCGGCATAGAGTAGATCTATATGACCGGTCACGTCATTGTCTTGGCTGGTTTTTATGACATACCGTACTCGATATGATCGATCAAGCCAACTCAATTTCATTTTCGATGTAGACTATATCTCTACAATTGGTCATGTCATTGTCTTCTTTGGTTTTCATTACAGACCACACCTAGTTAATTAGGTCTCAGCAATCTAGCTTCAATTTCAGCGTAGACCAGACCTATACGATTGATCACGTCATTTTCTCATTTGGTTTTCATCTAAGATGAGACCTAGTATAATCGATTACGGCAGCTCTGTTTCATTTTTTGGCGTAGGCCACATATGTACGATCAGTCATGTAGTTGTCCTATCTGGTTTTCATCACAAACTACACCTGGTCCAATCGGTCATGACAATTCAATATTGTTTTTAATGTAGAACGCACTTGTACAATCAGTCAAGTCATGTCCTGTCTCGTTTTCATCACAAATCGCACTTGGTCTAATTGGTCGTGACAACTTAGTTTTGTTTTTGGTGTAGATTGTACCTGCACGATCGATCACGTCGTTACCTTGTTTGGTTTTCATCACAAACCGTACCCAATTAGATAGGTCCCGACATTTAAGTTTCGATTTCGGCGTAGACCAGACCTATATGATCGGCCACGTTGTTGTCCTCTCTAGTTTTTGTCATAGACCAAACCTGTTCCAATTGATCATGATAGCTTTTTTTTGTTTTAGCGTAAATTGTATTTGTACGATCAATGATGTCGTTGTCCTTTTCAGTTTCCATAACATACAGATTCGTTCCCAATTAGTGTCTCAGTTGATTTATGTCCTCTCAATGGTCCCCAAAAATGGTGTCATTTGATTCGCGCCCAGCCGGTGCCTTGATTTTGGTCCTCAAACGGGAGCAATCAACAAAATTTATAACTTATTACACCATATACTAGGATAGTCTCAGCTAGCATAGCATAGTGGCTCTAAGGTCGTTGAATAGGATGGGTTTTCACTCCACAATTGATATTAATTCAAAGATGAATTGGTGCTTTTTCCTTTTCTAAGTTAGCTTTAAAAGAAAACATAAAGATGTTTGAAAAGGTTGGTTTTAAGCTAACCAAAAATAGTAACTGATTTTAATTACAAAGAAAAGTGTTTCTTGGAGTTTCAGATCACTAGGCTCAGGTTCCTTGTACAAAAAGGGAGTTTCGGTCACTTGTTTCTTTTCCTCGCATTGGGGATTTAACATATAGTTATTTCCCGAATCGGTGTAGTACAGATGCTTCCCCTCAATGGGTTCAAACACTAAATCCCTCTCACTGATTCATCTTGCAATGGCTCGTGCCTCTCACCTAGCATTTGCCATTCAAGGTGATCCTTAACCTTGGATTACCCGTCAAAAGCTCGCAAGAGATAACTAATGGATGTCTCCTTAGAGTCCAAAAGCTTACCAAATGTTGGCTATTCTAGAAAATCCTACCTTTAAACCACCTCCCAAAGGCTCGCAAGAGATAAACTAGTGCATCTCAATGGATGGAGATCACTTGCCTTACCAAGTGTTGGCCCAGGTGATTAAAAGGCGTTTTAAGTTAACTAAAAAGATAAAAACCATTAACGGGTCACACTTTCTCTTCATTAAAATTTGAAACAACAAAACTTCCAATTTTACATTCGGAAACTTACCCGGCTTTCTTCACTCCAAGAGACAAAGAGCCTAGCCACTCATCCTTTGAGGAAACATCCTCAAAGTTTGTTTGGCTAGAAATAAAAATAACGAGAAAACAAAAATATGAAGGAAAAACAGAGCAAGTGCTCTGTTCGTTGATTACATATCTGATATATGATCCTCTTCTTTACATTGTTTCAAAGATATATATAGAGAAGATAGTTTCTAAGAAATATCCCAATAATATCTTTGACTGATTACAAGGAGAAAATAGAAATTTACACAAAATATCTTGAGAAAAAATGTAACTTAGTCGGTGGCAAATATTTGAGATTGCACAGGTGGATTGCGCACATTGATTCACATGTTGAATTATCCATTTTGCAAGTTTGAACTTTGGTTTTGCAAGTTGAATTTGTGATTTCACAACTTGGAGGTGATTCCGCAACTTGGAGATGATTTGCAACTTGATTCGTAGCTTGGAGGCCATTTCGCAACCAAGTGTCATTTCACAGCCAAGGAGCATTTTTGCAGGGTGGAGACATTTTCGCAGCCCATTTTGTAGCTGAAAAATGAGGAGGTGGAGCTGCGAAATGGCACTCGTGTGCCAAAGGGTGGTTTCGCAGCTGCGAAACACCCTGAGAAATTTTCGCAGCTCATTTCGCTCAGCTTTGCGCAGTTGTCTTCAAATGGTCATAACTTCTTTGTTTCAGCTCCGATTTGCACACCGTTTGAAGCATTGGACTCTTGACTTCCTAAGCTTTGAAATGGTATATAGAATGTAGAAAATGGACTCCGGGAAGTACTCCAAAAGTGCGAAAGAAGACTGCAGCTTGTGTCCTCTATTTTTCTTCAAGATTTCCTTCTCTCTGTTTTTCCTCCTTGTATGCTGTTGAACGACTTTGGCAAAGGGTTATGGAGCTCCAAAGCTTGGTTCTTCATGAATTTGAGCTTCCAAAACTTTTCCATGAACTATATACAGATCTCCCTCATTCTTGGATTGCTTTGGTGATCAAATTACTAACAAAAACACCAAAACTTACACACTTCGATTAGAATTGATTGCAAGGGTCCTTAATATGTTAATTAGGTTAAAAGGTAATAACTACTACTCAAAAGTGTTTAAAAGAGTTAATAACAAGCTTACAAAATAGCACTTTCGAGTAGTAATCACATACCACATTTGGTGAAATAGGTCCCAACAGTTCAATTTCGGTTTCAA
Source organism: Vitis rotundifolia (assembly GCA_030254885.1). Lineage (NCBI taxonomy): Eukaryota > Viridiplantae > Streptophyta > Magnoliopsida > Vitales > Vitaceae > Vitis > Vitis rotundifolia. The sequence continues at coordinate 16,476,093 of CM058160.1, forward strand.
CGTAGACCAGACTTATATGATTGTTTATGTCATTGTCATTTTGGTTTTCATTAAGGACCAAACCTAGTCCCATCAGTCACGAGAACTCTGTTTCATTTTCGGCATAGACCGCATTTGTACGATCAGTCTCGTAGTTGTCTTATCTGGTTTTCATCACAGTCGACACCCAATTCGATCGATCATGAAAGTTCAGTATTGCTTTCGGCGTAGACCATACCTGTACGATTTATCACGTCATTGTCTTATCTTCTTTTGTCACAGACATCACCTAGTCTTATCGGTTATGACAGTTTAGTATTGTTTTCGATGTAGACCGTACCTGTATGATTAGTCATTTCATTGTCTTATTTAATTTTCATCACAAACCACACCCAATCATAAAGGTCTCGATAGTTCAGTTTTGGTTTCAAGGTAGACTAGACTTATACGATCGGTCACGTTGTTATCCTGTTTGCTTTTCATTACAAATTGGATTTGGTTCTAGTTTTATTTTTCGGCGTAGACTGCATATGTACGATTAATCACATAGTTGTCCTATTTGGTTTTCATCATAATCGGCACCTGATTCAATCGATAACAATAGTTCAATCTCGTTTTCGGCTTAAACCACACCTGTGTAATCGATCACGCCATTGTCCTGTTTGGTTTTTGACCCTACTTGATTTGATTGATTATGACAACTCAGTTTTGTTTTCAGCATATACCCAATTTGTAAGACCAGTCACGTTGTTCTCTTATCTAGTTTTCATTATAGAATGCACCTGATTAAATAGGTCCCGATAATTCAGTTTCGATTTCACTGTAGACTAAACTATACGATTGATCATGTTGTTGTCTTGTCTGGTTTTTATCAAAGATTGTACCCAGTTTGATCGGTCATGACTACTCAGTATCATTTTTAGGATACACTAATCCTATACAATCGGTCATGTCGTTGTCCTATTTAGTTTTCATCACAAACCGCACCTAATCAGATAGGTCCTGATAGTTCAATTTTAGTTTCAACGTAGACCAAACCTAATGATCGGTCACATCGTTGTCTGATTACTACTCAAAAAGTGTTATTTTGTAGTTTGTAATTAACTCTTTTAAACACTTTTGAGTAGTAGTTATTACCTTTTAACTCAATTGGCATGTTAAGGACCCTTGCAATCATTTCTAACCAAATTGTGTTTAGTTTTGGTGTTTTGATAGCTTTTAGCTACACCAAAGCAATCCAAGAATGAGGGAGATCTTTATATAAGTCATGACAAAGCAATTGGAAGCTCAAATTCATGAAGAAATCAAGCTTTGGAGCTTCATACCCCTTTGCCAAAGCCAATCAAGTATGCACGGAGGAAAAACAGAGTGAAGAAAAAACAGAGCATAGCAGCTGCAGTCTTCTTTCCCACTTTTGGAGCACTTCCCGAAGTCCATTTCCTACATACTATATATCGTTGCAAAGCTCTGGAAGTCAAGAATCCAATTCTTTAAACCGTGTGCAATTTGGATCTGAAATGAAGAAGTTATGGCCTTCGGAAGACAACTGCATCAAGCTGAAGGACAAATTCGCACCTTGCGAATTTGGAACCATGCAGCGTGCGAAACCTGAAGCTTACCTTGCGAAATGGGATTGGAGCGCAAACACACAGTCACAGAGAGTGCCAACTTGCGAAAATGGTTTTCCAACTTGCAAAAGTGACATCCAACATGTGAAAAGGGAACCCAAGTTACGAAACCAACTTGCGAGATTTTCGCAAGTCACCATGCAGCGTGCGAAATCTTCATGCGAATTGGAAAACTTGCGCCGACTCTTTTGGATATTTTTCTTCAGATATTTTGTGTTTAAATCTCATTTTTCTCCTTGTAATCCACCACTCATGTAATTCCTTAGCTAGGAAGGAATGAAGGAAGGGTAAATAACCTTCCTATATATATACTCTCTTGTGATCACTGAAGAACACTCGGGAGTTTTTCCAGAGAAGAATTTTTATAGTTTCAGTAATACATAGACCTTTGCTCTACCTTACCTTCTCATTTTATTTTTGCTTATAATTATGTTTTCTAGCAAATCAACCTCTGAGATGTTTTCTCAGAGGACGAACGGCTAGACTTTTTGTTCCACGAGTGAAGGAAGCTAGGTAAGGTACCGGATGCAAAGAGTGAGTTTTTGTTGTTTCCATTTTTAATGAAGAGAAAGTGTAACCCGTTAAGGATGTTTATATTTTTAGTTAACTAGGATTACCATGAATAGCTAATACTTGGTAAGCTTTTGGATTCCATGGATTCTTATTGCTTGCAATCTTGCTCCATGGAGGTCTAATTGTTATATCTTGTTTGCTTGTGAAGGATGATCCGATGTTAAGGATCACCTTGAATGGAAAATACTAGGTGAGAGGTACGAGCCATTGCAAGGTGTGTCAATGAGAGGAATTTAGTGTTGACATCATTAATGGTAAGCATCTGTACCACACCGGTTCGGGAAATAACTATAGGCTAAACCTCGAATATGAGGAAAAGATCCAAGTGACCAGAATCTCCTCTCTTGTATTTGGTACCCGAACCTAGCAACCTGAAGTCCCGAGGAACACTGTCCTTTCTAATTAATTTTGATAATTTTTATGTTTGGTTAGGTTAAAATCTTTTGTTCTCATTCAAACCTTTGTTTTTCTTTTAAAGCTAACCTTGAAATGAAAAAGCACCAATTTAGCTTTTGAACTGATATCATTTGTAAAGTGAAAACTCATCCCAGTGAACGATCCTAGAGTCACTATGCTATGCTAGCTATGCTACCCTAGTATATGGTGAAATAGGTTTATAAATTTTGTTGATAACTCCCGTCTGAGGATTGAAATCAAAGCACATCAGTTGATTGATCTGAATCAATTAGAACACCAATTGGGGACGAATCAAATGGCGCCGTTGCCGAGGATGGTGCCACTTAACAGTGATTAAATCAGTTCAGAACACTTGTGATTTTCATCACAACTTTGGTGAATTTTCTTTCCGCTAACTCTTTCTTTGTTTTTTTTTATTTCATTTACCTTTTCTTTTCTTTTTAAGTTTTCTTTTTCAGCAAATTGCTAGTTGTGCAAGCCATATTGGATACGAGATAGTGGGGGAAGGCTTGTGAAAATCAAAACTCCTCACAAAACACAGTTGGAATTGGAACTGGAAGTCATGGAAGCTACGCCTGAAGAGCAGCAAAGCCACCATGGGCACCAAGACAATCCCAATGAATTAAGATCAATGAGAGATCGCATGCACCCACCTCATATGAGTGCACCATCATGCATAGTGCCTCCTACAGAGCAACTAGTGATCAGCCCACATATCGTGCCACTTCTACCTACTTTTCATGGAATGGAAAGTGAGAATCCCTACGCTCATATCAAAGAATTTGAAGAAGTTTGCAACACATTCCAAGAAGGAGGGTCTTCTATTGATAAGATGCGGCTGAAGCTATTTCCTTTCACTCTAAAGGACAAAGCAAAAATTTGGCTAAATTCCTTAAGGCCAAGGAGTATCTGAACTTGGACTGACTTGCAAGCTGAATTCCTCAAGAAATTCTTCCCCACTCATAGGACCAATGGCTTGAAAAGGCAAATCTCAAACTTCTCAGCTAAGAAGAATGAGAAATTTTATGAGTGTTGGGAGAGATACATGGAAGCTATCAATGCTTGCCCTCATCATGGCTTTGATACTTGGCTATTGGTGAGCTATTTTTATGACGGTATGTCTTCCTCAATGAAGCAACTCCTAGAGACTATGTGTGAAGGAGATTTCATGAGTAAGAACCCGGAGGAGGCCATGGATTTCTTGAGTTATATAGCTGAAGTTTCAAGGGGTTGGGATGAACCAAACAGAGGACAAGTTGCAAGAATGAAGCCTCAATTTAATACTCTTAATGCTAAGGCAGGGATGTATACCTTGAATGAAGATACCAATATAAAAGCAAAAGTTGCAGCCATGACAAGAAGATTGGAGGAGCTAGAACTGAAAAAGGTACGTGAAGTGCAATCCGTTTCAGACACACCAATGCAAGCTATGCCATGTTCCATTTGTCAATCATGTGAACACTTGGTGGAGGAGTGTCCTACACTTCCAACTGTCAGAGAGATGTTTGGAGACCAAGCCAATGTTATTAGACAATTCAAGCCCAATAACAATGCCTCATACGGAAATATATACAACTCAAATTGGAGGAATCATCCAAATTTTTCTTGGAAACCAAGAGCACCTCTCAGTACACGCAACAAAGTCAAGCACCTTACCCAGCTTCAAATCTTGAGCAAGCAATAGTGAATCTCAGCAAGGTCGTGGGAGATTTTTTTGGAGACCAAAAATCCATCAACACTCAACTCAGTCAGAGAATTGACAGTGTGGAGAATGCATTGAACAAAAAGATGGATGGAGTGCAAAATGACCTATCTCAAAAGATGGATAATCTCCAATATTCAATTTCAAGACTCACAAACCTCAACACAGTACAAGAGAAGGGAAGGTTTCCTTCTTAACCTCACCAAAATCCAAAGGGTATCCATGAAGTGGACGCTCAAGAGGGAGAATCTTCCTAAGTGTGAGATGTCAAGGCAATGATCACTCTGAGGAGTGGTAAAGAGGTTGAGCTACCAACGACCAAGTCCAAGCATAAAGAATTGGAGGATGAGAAGAAGAAACAAAAGAAGGAGGAGACCAAAGCAAAAAGAAAAGAAACAAAGGATCATAAATCCTTTGTCAATGAAGAGCCGGAGAAGAAGATCCTAGTCAAGGAAGATATGATGGAGAAGCATATGCCTCCACCATTTCCTCAAGCTTTACATGGGAAGAAGGCAATCAACAATGCATCCGAAATTTTTGAAGTATTGAGGCAAGTGAAGGTCAATATTCCATTGTTAGATAATTAAGCAAGTTCCGACGTATGTAAAATTCCTAAAAGACTTGTGCACTATAAAAAGGGGGTTGAATGTGAATAAGAAGGCCTTCTTGACTGAGCAAGTAAGTGCCATCATACAGTGCAAGTCACCTGTGAAGTATAAAGATCCGGGCTGTCCTACCATTTCAGTGATGATTGGAGGCACGCAAGTGGAAAAAGCCTTGTTAGACTTAGGAGCAAGTGTGAATTTGCTACCATACTCCGTCTACAAGCAATTGGGACTTGGTGAATTGAAACAAACATCGATCACTCTATCCTTAGCTGATAGATCAGTGAAGACTCCAAGAGGCATTATTGAGGATGTCCTAATTCAAGTTGATAATTTCTACTATCCCGTAGATTTTGTTGTTCTTGATACGGATCCAATTGCAAAAGGGACTAATTGCGTTCCTATTATTCTTGGAAGACCATTCCTAGCTACTTCAAATGCAATTATCAATTGTAGGAATGGTCTCATGCAACTTACTTTTGGTAATATGACCTTGGAGCTCAACATTTTCAACCTATGCAAAAGGAAATTCAGTCTAGAAGATGAAGGTCCTGAAGAGGTGTGCATAATTGACACACTAGTGGAGGAGCTTTGTGATCAGAAACTACAAGATAAATTGAATGAAAGTCTAGGGGATCTTGATAAAGGGTCATCTGAGCCTTCAGAGACGCTTGCTACTCCACCATCCTGGAGGAAGATAGAAGATATTCTACCTTTATTCAATAAGGAGGAGACACATGGAGCCATTGAAGAGGGACCCCCAAAGCTTAGACTGAAGCCACTTCCTATGGAGTTGAAATATGCATATTTAGAGGAGGATGACAAGTGCCCTATTATAATATCTTCATCTCTTACCAATGATCAGGAAAAATCTTTACTTGAAGTACTCAAGAGATGTGATAAAGCAATAGGATGGCAAATTTCAGACTTGAAAGGTATTAGCCCTTTAGTCTGTACACATCACATATACATGGAAGAGGAAGCTAAACCTGTTCGTCAGCCTCAGAGGAGATTGAATCCCCATATGCAAGAGGTGGTGTGAACTGAAGTTTTAAAGCTACTTCAAGCCGGTATAATCTACCCCATATCAGATAGCCCATGGGTGAGTCCTACTCAAGTAGTGCCAAAAAAATCAGGGATCACAGTGGTGCAAAATGATAAGGGAGAAGAAGTGTCCACACGCCTCACTTCAGGTTGGAGGGTGTGTATTGATTATAGAAGATTGAATGCTGTGACAAGGAAGGATCATTTTCCATTACCATTCATTGATCAAGTGCTTGAGAGAGTCTCAGGCCATCCTTTTTATTGTTTCTTAGATGGTTACTCCGGGTATTTTCAAATTGAAATAGCTGTTGAAGATCAGGAGAAGACAACATTCACATGTCCATTTGGAACCTATGCCTATAGAAGAATGCCTTTCGGGTTATGCAATGCACCTACAACATTCCAAAGATGTATGTTGAGTATTTTCAATGATATGGTGGAGCACATCATGGAAGTCTTCATGGACGACATCACCATTTATGGAAGCACATTTGAGGAATGTCTATTTAACTTGGAGGTTGTTCTAAACCGATGCATTGAAAAAGATTTGGTGCTTAATTGGGAGAAATGTCATTTTATGGTTAGCCAAGGTATTGTCCTTGGCCATATAATCTCCAACAAGGGCATTGAAGTTGACAAAGCAAAGGTGGAAATAATTGGCAAGTTACCATCACCAACAACTGTCAAAGGGGTAAGGCAATTCCTTGGTCATGCTGGGTTCTACAAGAGGTTCATCAAGGATTTTTCTAAACTTTCGAGACCCCTTTGTGAACTATTGGTGAAGGATGCTAAATTCGAGTGGGATGAAAGATGTGAAAAGAGTTTTGATCAATTGAAGCTATATTTGACAACCACTCCAATAGTGAAAGCTCCTAATTGGCAACTACCTTTTGAGATAATGTGTGATGCCAGTGATTTTGCTATAGGAGCTGTTCTTGGTCAAAGAGAAGATGGGAAGCCCTATGTGATTAATTATGCAAGCAAATCTTTGAATGAAGCACAAAGAAACTACACAACCACTGAGAAAGAATTGCTAGCTGTAGTTTTTACTTTAGACAAATTTCGAGCTTACTTGGTGGGGTCTTCCATTGTGGTTTTCACGAACCACTCAGCTTTGAAGTATTTATTGACAAAGCAAGATGTAAAAGCAAGGCTGATTAGATGGATTCTTTTACTACAAGAGTTCAATCTCCAGATCAAGGACAAGAAAGGAGTCGAGAATGTGGTAGTTGACCACCTCTCAAGGTTAGTTATAGCACATAATTCTCATGGGTTACCAATCAATGATGATTTTCCAGATGAGTCACTGATTGTGATTGAAGATGCTCCTTGGTATGCTCATATTGCCAACTACTTGGTTACTGGTGAAGTCCCAAGGGAATGGAAAGCACAGGACAGGAGGCATTTCTTTGCCAAAATTCATGCCTATTATTGGGAAGAACCTTTTCTTTTCAAGTATTGTGCCGATCAAATAATAAGGAAGTGTGTCCCTGAACAAGAGCAACAAGGGATCCTCAGTCATTGCCATGGAAGTGCTTGTGGAGGTCACTTTGCCTCTCAGAAAATAGCTATGAAGGTGTTGCAATCAGGTTTCAGTTGGCCATCACTTTTCAAGGATGCTCATACCATGTGCAGGAGTTGTGACAGATGTCAAAGGCTTGGGAAGTTGACTCGAAGGAATCAGATGCCAATGAGCCCTATTTTAATAGTTGATATCTTTGATGTATGGGGCATTGACTTCATGGGACCCTTCCCTATGTCTTTTGGTAACTCTTATATATTGGTGGGGATAGATTATGTTTCCAAATGGGTTGAGGCAATCCCCTGTAAACACAATGATCATAGAGTGGTTCTCAAGTTTCTCAAAGAGAATATCTTCTCTAGATTTGGGGTGCCCAAGGCCATAATCAGTGATGAAGGTACATATTTTTGCAACAAGCCTTTTGAAGCTCTTCTAGCCAAGTATGGGGTGAAGCACAAGGTATCTACACCTTACCACCCTCAGACATCCGGACAAGTGGAGTTAGCCAACAGGGAAATAAAAAATATATTGATGAAGGTGGTGAGCACAAGCAGAAGAGATTGGTCTGTTAAGCTCCATGATTCACTATGGGCTTACAGAACAGCTTACAAAACCATTCTTGGTATGTCCCCCTATCGTCTTATCTTTGGTAAAGCATGTCATCTCCCTGTGGAAGTTGAGTACAAGGCTTGGTGGGCAATCAAGAAGATAAATATGGACTTGACTCAAGCCGGGATGAAGAGATTTCTAGACCTTAATAAGATGGAGGAATTGAGAAATGATGCATATATCAATTCCAAGATTGCAAAATAGAGGATGAAGAGGTGGAATGATCAATTGATCTTGAAGAAGGAATTTCAAAAAGGGCAAAGAGTCTTGCTATATGATTCAAGACTCCACATTTTTCCAGGAAAGCTCAAGTCAAGGTGGATAGGCCCTTTTCTTATCTATCAAGTGCATTCCAATGGAGTGGTGGAGCTACTCAATGCCAAAGGGAATGAAACTTTCAAAGTCAATGACCATCATCTCAAGCCATACATGGAGCCTTTTAATCGAAACAAGAAGGAAATCAGCCTCCTTGAACCTCAGAAGCCTTGAAAGAACAGGGTATTATGGACTTGGTCTATTACAGACTATTTAAGTCCATGTTTTGTGTGAAAGTTTTTTGATTTTGAAGCTTTATGATTTCTTTTGATTTTAATTTTAGCTTTAATTAGAGTTATTTTAATGTAATTTACGTAGTTTTTGATGTTAAATTTCAGAAAAAAATCAAGAAAAATTGAAGAAGAAGCTTGAGGAGCAAAATAAGGGAGAAAAATAGGGGAAATTAGCTTTGAAATTCAAGGTGCGAAAATTTCACACCTTAAAATTTCAAGGTGCGAAAATCCAAAAGCCATTTTCGCACACCACTATTCACTGTGCGAAATGGTTTTGCACCGTGCGAAACACCCTCCTGGCACATGAGTGCTACCACCTTAAGTTGCGAAACCTTAAGTTGCGAATTGGTTTCGCACAATGCGAATTGGTTTCGCACAGTACGAATTGGTTTCGCACAGTGCGAATCAAGGTGCAAAAATTTTCGCACACCCCTGTTCAAGGTGCGAATTCTCCTCCCAAAGTGCGAAATTAAATTTCAAGGTGCAAAAATCCAAAAGCCATTTTCGCACACCACTGTTCATGGTGCGAAATGGTTTCGCACCGTGCGAACCACCCTCCTGGCACACGAGTGCCATCACCTCAAGTAGCGAATTGGTTTCGCACAATGCGAAACAAGGTGCGAAACAAATTCGCATGGTGCGAATTTTGTGTGCGAAACGCATTTTTAGGTGCGAAAAATTCGCACGGTGACTTTTCAGAGTGCGAAAATCATCCCTGGTGTGCGAAAATTTCACACCTTCAAAATTAAAGTGCGAAAAAAGTCGCACACCACTTCCCAGAGTGCGAAATTTTTTTTAAGGTGCAAAAAGCCTAACTGACTTTTAAAACGCTCGGGACTCAAATTTTTTCAATTCCAAACGGACTTTTCAGCTTCTGAGGGTTTATATAACCCTAAACCTTTCAAATTTCGTCCCACCCTCTCATTTTAAAAACCCAAAGGCGTGAAGATTAGGCGACCCTCGCCCCCCCCGCGCTTATCTTGCACTCTCTGGAAATCAGTGCACGCCCTCTTTTTTGCATTTCGGCCATGCCTAAGACACGAGGAGGCCATTCCGCCTCTCCAGCTACCCTACCCTTCGGACCAAGACTGTCCCCCACGCGAGGCAACATTTCACAGGACCCCACTGTCCCCCCATCAGCGGATGAGACGCATCCGGGCCCTCCACTCCATCGGTACCAAACTAGACGGCCACCCACTACACCTGTGGCCGACTCTTCCACAGCCAAGAGGCCAGCCACTCGCCCGCCTGCAAAGAAGGCCAAGCTTTCGGGTCCAAGGGAGTCCTCAGAGCCACCACAGACGGAGCCGCCCTCTGCTGAGCCTCAGATTCCTGTGGGGATTCCTTTAGCTACCGTCATCAAGCGCCCAATGGTAGCGGCATCCCCCATTCAGGGCAATTTGGATTGCCGGGATAGGCCATTTCACTCTGAGCTATGGTTTGACATAGCCGTTTTTCGAGAGCAGCTCGAGCTCAGAGACTCATTTCATCTGCTACAGAGATACCATATGGAGCATCTGCTGGCTCCTCGACAGTTCTACTATCCCCGAGTCGTCTTAGATTTTTATCAGTCTATGACTACTCGAGGCGTCCGGGACCCTACTCTCATTTATTTCACTATTGATGGACGCCAGGGCATTCTTGGAGCACGCCACATAGCTGAGGCCCTCGATATCCCCTATGAGCTTGTGCGTCAGGACGATTTCAGAGTATGGTCAGATTTTTCTCATAGGGATATGGTTCACATTTTGTCTAGAGGGATATCCACCGCCTCCGTGCTGATGAGGAAGGAGCTTCCATCTGGGATGCTCCTTATTGATGTACTCTTGTGCTCCAACATCTTCCCACTTCAGCATAAAGTGCAGCGAAGAGGAGCTATACTTGAGGCGCTATTCAGGATCTTTGAGGGGTATTATTTCGGCCCTCATCATTTGATCATGGCTTCTCTTCTTCACTTTGAAGAGAAGGTCCATAGGAGGAAACTTCAGAGAGCAGATGCCATCCCTCTCCTATTCCTGAGGCTACTTTCACAGATTTTAGAGCGTCTGGGCTATCCTATAGAGCCTCATCTAGAGCGCCGATTCCATTGCCGAGAGGAGTTTTCTCTCGACAAATGGAAGCATTTGGCCAACTATTTTGCACTTCAGGATGGCCCAGATATGCCTATACCACCAGCGCCTGCACAGGAGGAGCAGTCACCAGAGGCCCCGCAGGGTGAGATTCTAGCTGATATCATTCCGCCTCCCCCTGTAGCACCCGCTTCAGTGCCCACACATGAGCCTACACTTGCTACTCCTCCTACCATGTCAGACACTCCACCGGTCAGGCCAGCTTCATCAGCACCTTCTCCTCCATCTGAGGCCACTATCACCATATCTCTTACGGAGTTCCGAGGGTTGGTACATTCATTCTAGACGTTGAGCACCACCCAGGATGCTCTCTTACAGCAGATGGCGGCTATCCAGAGACATTAGGACCAGCTCATGGCTACTCAGGCCCAGCATACTGTCATACTTCTACAGATCTAGCAGCATCTAGGCATGCATCCATTCCCTGAGCAGGATAGACCTGACCCATCTGAGCCTCTACCACCCGATGAGGAGACCACGCCAGTTGAGCAGACCATTCTACCAGTGGAGACCATAGCAGAGCCCTCATCTCCCCATGATCCCACTCCCATATGATCATCTCTCTATGTTTATTTTGTATTTCCTTTATTTTAGACTTGTAAATCCCATCTTTTTGATGTTTTATATACTGGGATTGGATGTATTACCTGCACATCATACATATTGTACTTTTTCCAAGTAATACATATATACATAGATCATTTTTTTTTTTTATGCCTTTTGTTCTATTTCCTATACTCATAACTCTTATATTTTTGAAACATGTGGTTTCCCCTACTTCAATCAGACTCCATGTCCATCAGTAGGTACCATTTCCTCCCTTTATTTTTTAATCGCTCTTGAAACATTGAGGACAATGTTTAACTTGGTTGGGGGGAGAGTTGATGAAGGAAGTTTTGTTATTAATGCTAGGTTATTTTGGTAATTTAGTTCCTTTTTGCTTAATTTTTAAAATTTTTAAAAGTTTTTATTCTACTCTCCATGGTTATTAAGGAAAAATTTTCAAAATGAAATGGGAGAAATTGAATTTTTGTCTTTTTACTTGAAACTTTGAGTTGTATTATGCTTATTAAAGTTGATGAATTATGAAATTCCTATTGATTTCAACCTTATTTCTTCCACTTTAAGCTTAACACACACTGTGCACACTAGATTCTGATTATAAGATGAAAAACTATTTTCCCCCTTGACTTAGGAAAATTTAGACTTGGTACTTTTGACCTCATTTTATAGTGTTGGGACACCTTATAAAAGGCCAATGAGCCTTTGGAAAAAAAGAAAGAAAAAGAAAAATGTTTTACTTGCCTTGAAACCCGAGCAAGGTCTGAGGGGTATATGGTGAAATTCTTTAAAGCCTGGTCCCCTAAACCTTCATTGGTTGGGAGTCACCGACCTCAATGCTCGTTACATGGGTGAATGGGTAGAGTTTGACATATTGTAGGTGCTTGGGTATTAAAAATTCATTCTCAAAAGTCCGGGGTGAAATCCGAGGAGTTAGTGGTTGAAAAATCCTTAAAGCTTGATGCCCTAAACCTTGATTGGTTGGGAGTCATCGATGGACCCCTGTTACATGGACAATTTAGAAAAGAATACCTTTAAGCTTTGCACTCCTACAAGAAAAAATTGTGAAAGAAAAGAGGTACGTTCTTAGCCTAGTGGAGGTTGATCAGTTTGCTAAGCTTTGAAAAGAGCTAGGTTGAGGGGAGAGAATAGTTTGACATACTATATTCGGAAACTAATAAGTAACACTTAGATTTTTGTGGAAGAGTAAGGATTGGACCTTTGGGAGTGGAGATTATTTTGAAGTTTAAATTTGCATAATGCCTACTCTTTATGAATTGTGATTAGGCAAGTTATTTGATAGCCCTTATTGAAGTTTGAGATTTATTTCTTTAATGTTCCATGTAAGATTTTGATCAGTCATGCCACTTGAAATTTTTTGGAGTGATCAGCATGATTTTGTAAATTATATTACTTTTATTTTTATTTTTTCTCTCCTTCATTGTTAAGGGACTAGCAATATGTCGGTTGGGGGGAGTGATTACTACTCAAAAAGTGCTATTTTGTTGTTTGTAATTAACTCTTTTAAACACTTTTGAGTAGCAGTTATTACCTTTTAACTCAATTGGCATGTTAAGGACCCTTGCAATCATTTTTAACCAAATTGTGTTAAGTTTTGGTGTTTTGATAGCTTTTAGCTACACCAAAGCAATCCAAGAATGAGGGAGATCTTTATATAGGTCATGGAAAAGCAATTGGAAGCTCAAATTCATGAAGAAATCAAGCTTTGGAGCTTCATACCCCTTTGCCAAAGCCAATCAAGTATGCACGGAGGAAAAACAGAGTGAAGAAAAAACAGAGCATAGCAGCTGCAGTATTCTTTCCCACTTTTGGAGCACTTCCCGAAGTTCATTTCCTACATGCTATATACCGTTGCAAAGATCTGGAAGTCAAGAATCCAATGATTTAAACCGTGTGCAATTTGGATCTGAAATGAAGAAGTTATGGCCTTCAGAAGACAACTGCATCAAGCTGAAGGACAAATTCGCACCTTGCGAATTTGGAACCATGCAGCGTGCGAAACCTGAAGCTTACCTTGCGAAATGGGATTGGAGCGCAAACACACAGTCACAAAGAGTGCCAACTTGCGAAAATGGTTTTCCAACTTGCGAAAGTGACATCCAACGTGCAAAAAGGGAATCCAAGTTGCGAAACCAACTTGCGAGATTTTCGCAAGTCACCATGCAGCGTGCGAAATCCTCATGCGAATTGGAAAACTTGCGCACCGACTCTTTTGGATATTTTTCTTCAGATATTTTGTGTTTAAATCTCGTTTTTCTCCTTGTAATCCACCACTCATGTAATTCCTTAGCTAGGAAGGAATGAAGGAAGGGTAAATAACCTTCCTATATATATACTCTCTTGTGATCACTGAAGAACACTCGGGAGTTTTTCCAGAGAAGAATTTTTATAGTTTCAGTAATACATAGACCTTTGCTCTACCTTACCTTCTCATTTTATTTTTGCTTATAATTATGTTTTCTAGCAAATCAACCTCTGAGATGTTTTCTCAGAGGATGAACGACTAGACTTTTTGATCCACGGGTGAAGGAAGCTAGGTAAGGTACCGGATGCAAAGAGTGAGTTTTTGTTGTTTCCAATTTTAATGAAGAGAAAGTGTGACCCGTTAAGGATGTTTATATTTTTAGTTAACTAGGATTACCATGAATAGCTAATACTTGGTAAGCTTTCGGATTCCATGGATTCTTATTGCTTGCAATCTTGCTCCATGGAGGTCTAATTGTTATCTCTTGTTCGCTTGTGAAGGATGATCCGATGTTAAGGATCACCTTGAATGGAAAATACTAGGTGAGAGGTATGAGCCATTGCAAGGTGTGTCAGTGAGAGGAATTTAGTGTTGACATCATTAATGGTAAGCATCTGTACCACACCGGTTCGGGAAATAACTATAGGCTAAATCCCGAATACGAGGAAAAGATCCAAGTGACCGGAATCTCCTCTATTGTATTTGGTACCTGAACCTAGCAACCTGAAGTCCCGAGGAACACCGTCCTTTCTAATTAATTTCGATAATTTTTATGTTTGGTTAGCTTAAAATCTTTTGTTCCCATTCAAACCTTTGTTTTTCTTTTAAAGCTAACCTTGAAATGAAAAAGCACCAATTTAGCTTTTGAACTGATATCATTTGTAAAGTGAAAACCCATCCCAGTGAACGATCCTAGAGCCACTATGCTATGCTACCCTAGTATATGGTGAAATAGGTTTATAAATTTTGTTGATAACTCCCGTCTGAGGATTGAAATCAAAGCACATCAGTTGATTGATCTGAATCAATCAGAACACCAATTGGGGACGAATCATTGTCCTATCTAGTTTTTGAAAAGGAAGTAAGTTTCTTATTTCTTTCCAACTTGTCTTTACCTAAAATAAAATTTTCCTTATTCCTAGCACATTCCAATTTAATAAATTATCTAAAACAAGGAAAAAAAAAAGAAAATTCATTAAATTGAGAATACCAAAATATGTTGTATGCCAAAAAATTTAAAAACATAAAAGACATAAAGGAAATTAAATAAATAATTCCCATGGCCTTAGGGATCCTATTGCAAATTTGGTAACCAAAATTTGGATAAAATCGAAATTACCAAAAAGATCCTACAACCAAAGATAGGGTTAGTGAAAAAAGAAAAACCCAATGGGCCCAAATGCCATAAAAAGAGCCTTAAAAGAGGCCCAAAAAATTGAGCCTAAACAACCAAAAATAATTTGGCCCAAACTCAATCCCTTAATTGCATGCCATTTGTGTAGCCTTGTTTTAATAAGTCATAACTCCCTCGCTTCAACTCCGAATTGCAGTTCGTTTGAAGCAATGGATTCCTGACTTCCTAAGCTTCAAAACCATATGTGGCTTATCCTAAGAAAATACTGGAAGGTAGTCCCGATTTTGAGTTCAAATCAACATCACTATGCTACTATGGATATTAAAAGAAGAACTTCCAAGATTTCTTCTTTTTTTCTTTAAAGACCATTGAATTCTCAAAAAGAACTTTCAAGATTCCATCTTTTCTCCTGGGTCACCATATATAGATACAAAAACTGAATTTTTTTACAATAATAAAAAATAAGATGCTCCTATAAAGGAGCTTACAACCCATCTATTGAAAAACAAAGATTTTTACAACAAAATAAAAATCCTATATCCCTTATGGGGTGTATAACCCAAACTAGAGAACAATAATCAAAGATCATATTACAATTATAATCAATCAATCCAAATATATTGATATATTTTATTGAATCAATAAAATATCTCATCCATTCATCCCTTATGGTCATGGGATAAATAAAACAACCTTGCAAAACAGATTTAGCACACTCTAAAATAGATCTAACATGCTAGAACCTACTCTAGGGCTCTGATACCAATTGTTGGGAACCTCGGATTACTCCGTTCCCATGCCTTGGATTGTGTAGGGTGTATGCAAATCTATCCTAAGCTCTCTAAATCTATTGCAACAAATAAATAGGTATTAAAAAACAATAAGAATACCATAGAAAACATAGATTGAGAGAATAAAGCCACATACCTTTGATCTAAATGTTATCAGATCAATTTTAATCGATATAGATAACTCCAAAGTCGCAATGGGTCTCATAAACACCATGATTTTTCGCTTTATGACTCGAACCTTGATCTTGGCACATTTCCAATGGGGAGGGAAAAAAAGTGGAGGCTATGGTTCTCAATCTCTCTAGATGGTGGAAGACAAAAGCTATGGAAGGGAATTTATAGGGTTCCTAAGTGGGCTTAAGTGACTTGAGCCCACACGGGCTTGGGTAACTTAATTTAGCCCAAAATGGGTCCTAATTGATTAATTAACCCAATAGGGCCTATTAATTAATCAATTAGCCTAATCTAGAGACCTTGTTCACTTACCCTTGTGCAATCTTGTGTAATTACCAAAACACCCTTATGCACAAAAGTGAACCTAGAGCCCAATCCAACCCTCATAACCTATGCCAACAAGGTAAATGAGCTTAGAGCGAGGACCACTGGAACCTATAGGAATATTGGCTCCTTTAGAATCCAATTCTAAAGTTGATTCAACATCCCACTATAGAGAATCAACTGAACTTCAATATCCTATGTAAATAACAATGAGACACTAAGTGCTCAAGTCTGTGACTTGCTATTCGCTGTGTTCAATCTCCCTATGAACTGGTGTTCATAGCTTAGCAAGGTGAAAATTATAAACCATTTAAGACTACCTCTACCTTGAGTTACATATCCTCTTATTGTGTGTTCAATTAACATATCTTAGCTCTTAAAGAGCCTATGTCAAGTTCCACTTAAGGAACTATTATGATCATAGTTTCCATGAACACACCTCCTTAAGATCGCCTAAAGGGATACACTATCTCAATCCTTAGAGATATCATGGTGTCTCTATCGAGAATACCTATTCTTGCTGGCTTCCATCAATAATGACCTAATTTATAGGGAATATATGTTCAACTTACGATCTCACCCGTGGGTCAAAGTCACTGCTAACTTTAGTATAAGCTTAATATTCTCTCAAAGTTGAGAGACAACACAATGAAGCAACTTGGTGAGGTCATAACTACTTGATAGCCTTAAGTCATGACTCACTGTAGGTCCTATCTAATGTGTAACCATACACACACTAGTGCACTCACCATGGAAAACCCATCCCAATAGCCAAGACCAGCTATCCATCCAATTAGGAGGTGGTGCACTACAACCTCTAATGGGTTACCTAGACCCATGAACTGATTGTGAACAAGTCATCTATTTGCAAGAAACCCATGACTTAGATCTTCTATGCAGCTCCTAATGCACTTAAGTCACGTATAATGCAAAAGATGTAATCAAGAATGCTCATAAAGTATAATACATGGAATAAGGATAAATAAAAGTGAAACTAGAACATCATTAAATAATGAATTCTAAATTTATTACATCATGTCATGCTTTTAAGGGCTCTATCCTAATAGTAACATTGTTGTCATGTCCAATTTTCATCATAGACTGTATTTGATCAGATAGGTCCTAACAATTCAGTTTCAATTTCGGCATAAACCAGACCTATATGATACGTCACATCATTTTCCTATCTGTTTTTCATCACAAATCGTACCGGGTCCGATTGGTCATGACAACTTTTTTTTTTTTTTAATGTAAACCACACCTATATGATCGATCACATCATTGTCCACTTTTATTTTCGTTATAGACTGCACCTGGTCCAAACGGTCACGACAGTTCATTATCGTTTTTAGTGTAAATTACATATGTACGATTGGTCATGTTGTCGTCCTATCTAGTTTTCATCACAAACCATACCCGATTAGATAGGTTTTGATAGTTCAGTTTCGATTAGGCATAGACCAGACTTATACAATCGAACATGTCTTTCTCCTATCTGGTTTACATCACAAACTGTACCTAGTTTGATCGGTCACGATAGCTCAGTTTCGTTTTGGGTTTAGACCGCATTTGTACCATCAGTCACGTACTTGGCCTTTTTTTTTATAATCGTCAACACTTGATTTGATCAGTCACGATAGTTCAGTATTTTTTTCGATGTAAACCACACCTGTATGAACAGTCACATCATTGTCTTTTCTAGTTTTCATTACAAAATGCACCCAGTACAATCGATCATGACAGTTCATTATTGTTTTCGACATAAATTGCACCTATATGATTGGTCACGTCATTGTTTTGTCTAGCTTTCATCACAGATTGCATTTGGTCAGATAGGTCTCAAATGTTCAGTTTTGATTTTGACATAGACCAAACTTATACAATTGGACATGACGTTTATCCTTAGAGAGCATTTGTATCATTAGTCATGTACTGGCCTTTTTTTTTTTCTTAATCGTCAACACCCGATCTGATCGGTCATGATAGTTCAGTATCGTTTTTTACGTAGACCACACCCATAATATTGGTCACGTTGTTGTCCGCTCTTGTTTTCATCATAGACTGTACCTGGTCCCATCGGTGATGATAGTTCATTATTATTTTTGACGTAGAGCGCACCTGTATGATTGGTAATGTCATTATCTTGTCTTATTTTCATCACATACCGCACCCAATCAGATAGGCCCCAATAGTTTAGTTTTATTTTTAGCGTAGACCAAAACTATAGATCGGTCTCGTAATTGTCCTATCTAGTTTTTGTCACAAACTGCACGCTATCCGATCGGACACAACAACTCATTTTTGTTTTCGACGTAGACCGCACCTATATGATCGGTCATGTCATTGTCCTATCTATTCTTTGTAACATACCGCACCTTGTTTGATAGGTTTTAATAGTTTAGTTTCAATTTTGACATAAACCAAACATGTATGGTTAGTCATGTCATTATCCTGACCAATTTTAATCACAAATCACACTTGGTCTAATTGTTCATGAAAGCTCAGTTTCATTTTCTATGTAGACCGCACCTATACAATTGGTCATGCCATTATTTGTCTAATTTTTGTCATAAACCGCACCCAATCTGATTAATCATGAAACTTCAGGATCATTTTTTACGTACATGACACCTGTACGATCGGTCACGTCGTTATCTTCTCTGGTTTTTGTAACAAACTACACTCAATCTGATCGGTCACAACAGTTCATTATCATTTTTCGTGTAGATCGCACTTGTATGATCAGTCACATTGTAGTCCTATCTAGTTTTCATCATATACTATACTCGGCTAGATAGGTTTCGATAGTTCATATTCGGCTTCAGTGTAGACTAGACTTATATGATCGATCGCATCATTGTCCTATCTGGTTTTTAGCATAGACCACACCTATATGATTGATCATGTCATTGTCCTATCTAGTTTTCATAAGAGACGACACTTGCTTCGATAGATCGCAATAGCTTAGTTTCAGTTTCGACATAGACTAGACCAATACAATCAGTCATGTAATTGTCTTATTTTGTTTTAATCATAGACTGCACCCTGTCTAATCGATCATGATAACTCAGTTTCATTTTTGGTATGGACCGCACCTGTACTATCAGTCATATCTTTGTCCTGTTTAGTTTTTGTCACAGACCACACTCGATCCGATCGGTCATGACAACTCAGTTTCATTTTCGACGTAGACCACATTTGTACCATTAGTCACGTTGTTTTCCTCTCTGGTTTTCATCACAGACCATACTCAGTCCGATCAATCAAGATAGCTTAGTTTCATTTTTTATGTAGACCGCACCAATATGATCAGTCGCATCATTGTCCTATCTGATTTTCATCATAAACCTCACCCGGTCAGATAGGTCTCAATAGTTCAATTTCGATTTCGCAATAGACCAGACCTATTGATTACTACTCAAAAAGTGCTATTTTGTAAGCTTGTAATTAACTCTTTTAAACACTTTTGAGTAGTAGTTATTACCTTTTAACTCAATTGGCATGTTAAGGACCTTTGCAATCGTTTCTAATCAAATTGTGTTAAGTTTTGGTGTTTTTGATAGCTTTTTGCTCACCAAAGCAATCCAAGAATGAGGGAGACCTGTAATTAGTTCATGGAAAAGCAATTAGAAGCTCAAATTCATGAAGAACCAAGCTTTGGAGCTTCATAACCCTTTGCCAAAGTCGTTCAAAGTATGCAAGGAGGGAAAAACAGAGAGAAGGAAATCTTGAAGAAAAATAGGGGACAGCAGTTACAGTCTTCTTTTGCACTTTTGGAGCACTTCCCGGAGTCCATTTTCTACATGCTATATACCATTTCAAAGCTCAGGAAGTCAAGAGTCCAATGCTTTAAACGGTGTGCACATTGGAGCTGAAATAAAGAAGTTATGGCCGTTGGAGGTCAACTGCGCCAAAGCTGAAAGGCAATTTCGCAGCTGCGAAATTGGCTGCGAAATCAGCCTTTTCATGCGAAATGGAGATTTTCAGCCTGCAAAATTTCACATCCCATGTGCATGCTGCAAAATCCACCCGAGTGCTTCCAGATATTTGCGCATCGACACTTTTAGATTTTTCTTTAGATATTTGTTGTTTAAATCCCCATTTTCTCCTTGTAATCCACCAATTATAGAATTCCTTAGTTAAGAAGTAAGAAGTAAAGGGTGAATAACCTCTTATATATAAATTGTAATTTTTCTTTTATAAATATATCTCGGGAGCTTGTTCTCAGAGAGACAACGTTTTGTATAGTTTTGAAGGAAGCAATACACAGAGCTTTGCTCTGCCTTACTGTCCCATTTTGATTGTATTTTTCTTACTAGCCAAACAATCTTTGAGGATGGTTCCTCAGAGAATGAGTGGCTAGGCTCTTTGTCTCTTGGAGTTGAGGTAGCTGGGTGAGGTGCCGAATGCAAAAATTGGAAGTTTTGTTGTTTCAGCTTTTAATGAAAAGAAAGTGTGATCCGTTTATGGTTTCTATGTTTTTAGTTAACTTAAAACGTCTTTGAATCACCTGGGCCAACACTTGGTAAGGCAAGTGGACTCCATCCATTGAGTTTCACTATTTTATCTCTTGCGAGCCTCTAAGAGGTGATTCAAAGATAGGATTTTCTAGACCAGCTAACACTTGATAAGCTTTTGGACTCTAAGGAGACATCCATTAGTTATCTCTTGCGAGCTTTTGAAGGATAATCCAAGGTTAAAGATCACCTTGAATGGCAAATGTTAGGTGAGAGGCACAAGCCATTGCAACGTGTATCAGTGAGAGAAATTTAATGTTTGGGACCATTTATGGTAAGCATCTGTACCACACCAGTTCAGGAAATAACTATATGTTAAATTCTGAATGCGAGGAAAAGATCCAAGTGACCGGAACTCTCTTTTTGTATTTGGCACCTGAGCCTAGTGATCCAAAAACTCCAAGAAACATCTTTCTTTCTAAGTTAAATTCAGTTGCTATTTTTGGTTAGCTTAAAACCAATCCTTTTCCAACCAAAGATTATGTTTTCTTTTAAAGCTAACCTTGAAATGAAAAAGCACCAAATCAGCTTTGAATTGATATTAGTTGTAATTTGAAAACCCTTCCCAGTGAACGATCCTAGAGCCACTATGCTATACTAGTTGAGGCTATCCTAGTACATGGTGCAATAAGTTATAAATTTTGTTGATTACTCCTATCTGAGGACCGCAATCAAGGTACACCAGTTGATTGAACATCAATCAACAGGGCATACACCAGCTAGGCACGGAATCACCTATAGATTGGTGATGTCATTGTTTTGTTTGATTTTTGTCACAAATTGCACTTAGTTCAATCGGACAAGGATACTCTGTTTCATTTTTTATGTAGACCGCACTTATATGATCAGTCATTTTTTATCGATAGGTCTCGATAGTTCAGTTACAATTTCAGCGTAGACTAGACTTATATGAACGATCACGTTGTTGTCCTGTCTGGTTTTAATTACAGACTGCACCCCGTTCTATCGATCATGAAAGTTAAGTTTCGTTTTCAGTGCATACCGCGCCTATATGGTCTGTCGCGTCATTGTTATGTCTAGTTTTTATCATAGACCACACCTAATACAATTAGTCATGACAGTTTATTATCATTTTCGATGTAGATTGCAACTCTACTATCACTTACATCATTGTCCTGTCTAGTTTTCATCATAGACCGCACTCGGTCAGATAAGTTCAGACAGTTTAGTTTCGATTTCAACATAGACCAGACTTACATGATTGATCACATCATTCTCCTGTTTGGTTTTTGTCACAAACTGTACTCGATCTGATCGGTCATGGCAGTTGAGTTTCATTTTCGTTGTAGATCACATCTATACCATCAGTCACATAATTGACCTATCTAGTTTTTGTAACTGCTGGCACTAAATCCGATTAGCCACAATAGTTCAATATCGTTTTTGGCATAGATCGCACCTAAACGATCGGTTACGTCATTGTCCTCTCTTGTTTTCATCACTAACTACACCCAATCTCATTGATCATGACAGTTCATTATTGTTTTCGACGTAGATTTCATTTGTACGATCGGTAACATTGTTGTCTTGTTTGGTTTTCATCACAGACCGCACCTGGTCAGATAGGTCTCGATAGTTCAATTTTGGTTTCGACGTAGACTAGACCTATAGATTGGTGTCATCATTTTCCTGCCTAATTTTTGTCACATACCACACACGGTTTGATTGGACAAGGTAGCTCAATTATTATTATTATTTTTTTTTTGTAGTAGACTGCACCTATACGATCAATGATGTCGTCATCCTGTTTAGTTTTCATTAAAGATAACACCTAATCCGATTGGTCACAATAGTTTATTGTTGTTTCCAATGTAAATTGCACTTGTACGATGGGTCACGTCGTTGTCCTGTTTGGTTTTCATCACACACCGTACTTGGTTAGATAGGTCTCAACATTTCAATTTCAATTTCGACGTAGACTAGACTTACATGATTGATTATGTCATTGTTCTATTTGGTTTTCGTCACAAACCTCACCCGGTCTGATCAGACACGAAAGCTCAATTTCATTTTTGGTGTACAGTGCACCTATATGATCAGTCATGTCGTTATCCTATCTGGTGTTCATAATAGACCGTACCATTTTCGATAGATCCTGATAGTTCAATTTCGGTTTCTTCATATACCAGACTTATACGATCGGTCACGTTGTTGTCCTATCTAATTATCTACATAGACTGCACTCGTACGATCGATCATGTTATTGTCCTATCTGGTTTTTGTAACAGATTGCACCTGGTTCGCTAGGTCCCGACAGCTCAATTTCAATTTCAACGTAGACGAGACTAGTACGATCGCTCACGTAATTGTCCTATCTGGTTTTAATCATATACCACACCTGGTCCAATTAATCATAACAACTCAATTTCATTTTCGACCTAAACTGCACATGTACGATCAGTCATATCTTTGCCCTGTATAGTTTTCATCACAAACTACACTCAGACTAATCGGTCATGACAACTTAGTTTTGCGTAAACTGCACCTATATGATAAGTCAAGTTGTTGTTTTGTCTGGTTTTTGTCACATATTATACTCAGTTCGATCAATTAAGATAACTTGATATCATTTTTGATATAAACCATAACAATACTCGTGGCATTGTATTGTCTAGATTTCATCATAAATCGCACCTGATCAGATAGGTCCCGACAATTTAGTTTCGATTTCCCCATAAACTAAACCTATAGATTGGTCACGTCATTGTCTTGTCTAGTTTTCGTCACAGATCGCACCCGACTCAATAGGTCTTGACAATTTAGTTTCCATTTCGGTGTAGACCAAACCTATACAATCGGTCACATCATTTTCCGATCTGGTTTTAATCATAGATTGCACCCAGTCCGATGGTCATGAAGTTTTTTTCTTTTTTTTTGGTGTAGACTGCACCTATACAATTGGTCATGTCATTGTTTTATCTAATTTTCGCCATAGACAGCACTTGATTCGTTCAATCACGACAGTTTAGTATCGTTTTCAACATAGACCGCACCTGTATGATCGGTCACATTATTGTCCTCTCTGGTTTTCGTTACGGACTACACACGGTCCACAATTCATTATTGTTTTCGACGTAGATTGCACATGTACAATCAGTCATGTCTTTGGCTTGTATGGTTTTTATCAGAAATTGCAACTGGTTAGATATTTCCTTATAGTTCAATTTTGGTTTCAGTGTAGACAAGACTTATACGATCAGTTATGTCGTTGTCCGATCGGGTTTTTAGCATAGATTGCACCTGTACGATTGATCATGTCATTATCTTGTCTTGTTTTTATAATAGATTGCACTTGATTTGATAGGTCCATGAGAAAATAAAGGTTAATCTTAAATAAGAAAAATACATAAGATGAGGGTGAATTGGGTTTAAAAAAAAATCTTTTTAAACACAATAAATTTAAGCACAAGAAAAGCAAATAAAGAGAGATAGAGTTAGAAAAATTAAATTCAGATTTTATAGTGCTTTGGCACTTCCTTGCATACATCTACTCTCCTCAAGCTCCTAATCAAGTGAGGGTTCTACTAACTTAAAGCTTCAACCAAGCTTCTAATCTCCTTTACACTTGGATTCTGGCTCCAATGGGCTCTTACACAATCTCTTCAAGATTTAACTCACTTGAAGGCTTTAACACTCAATTAACAAGAAAGAATCTCTCAACCTAGCTTAACAATAGCTCAAATACAATTTAAGGCTAGGATGAATCACAAAGGTGCATTAAAGAATATGCAAGTGAAGATTTAATGCACCAAGAAAGAAATGAGAGCTTTTAAGGCAAGAACAAGTGGGTAGAGAAATAAATGCAGGTGTTCTCTTACTCATAAATGAAGTCGAGCTCTCTATTTATGGGTTTCTAACCTCGAAAGCCAAGAAAAACAAAAATCAGCCTCAACCGGTCGAGTTAGGGGTTAACCGGTTCACTAGCCGTTAGAGCATTTAATGCTTTGACAGGTTACCGTTGCTTCGACTGGACTTTGACCAAACCTCGATCGGAGGTTGATCGGGAAGGAAGATACCTCGATTGGGAAGGAAAGGCTACTAGAAGAAAGAGAGTGCTTATTGCACTCCTCGATTGGACCTCAACTAGAAAGAGGGAACCGGTCGACCGGTACCCTGTCTAATTGAGCCGATTGGCCAGTGCCTCGAGTGATTCAACATTTTTACCCCGAAAACCTATCTTTTTTTGGTATTTTCTCTTCTAACATTTAGGCATGGTCTTTAGGTAAAATAATATGCTAATTTTGAAGTTATTTGCCTAAGGTTCATTTGTTAAAACTCGGGTTTTGATGAAACTATAACTTTAAATAATAAACCTAGTTTTTTAAAGATGCATGAAATGGTATGTAAAACCTAAGTGCACCCATTCATTTGTCTTACATTTGTTTCCTATGATTAAAGGTCTTCCAAATGTCTTGATCTTGTATCCATTAGGTCCTTTGATGAATTTCCAAATTAATACCTGAGATTCTTTACAATTCAAACCAATTAGTAACTTAACCCTGGTTTGTTATCATCAAAACCTGATTAGGAGAACCCTTAGGCTAACAATCTCCCACTTTTTTATGATGACAAACCTTGGTTATCTAGGAGAAGAAGAATCTCCCCCTCAAACCAATCATGGATCAATCAATCAAAATTTATGAAGTTAAAACCAAGATAATCAAGACATGCTAGAGAGAATGAATTTTCAATAAGAAACAATGTAAGTCATGAAACATATAGGCATATCATATATAAGTCAAATGCACATGAAACATATAAGCCTATCATATATACGATCCAAACAAATAATATGACAATGATATGCATGTAAGTCTCCTAAATCCTAAATATCTCCTCCTTTTGGCAACATAAAAAAGGAACAAAGGGGGTCTCTATGAAATCAAGGCTGAGGAAGTGGAGGTGGAAACATAGAGTGCAGGTAAGCCATCATCTCCTCATGCTAACTCTCCAAGCGATCCTCAATGTGCTCAATCCTCTACTGGAGATGCTCAAACATTGAGGTGAAGCCAGCCTGCTGCTAATCCATGCGATCTTCAAGACGCTCAAATCTCTGCTACAAATACTCAAATTGAGAGGTGAAGTCAGCCTAATACTAATCTATGCGATCCTCCATGGAGTAGAATCGAGTATCACTTACTACAATAAGCTCCTCCATGCGAGTGCCTGGAGAGCTAATCTGAGTAGATAGATCCATCTAAGGTGCATGATTAGGAGCTTGAGGTGCCTGATGAGGTGGTATCTCTATGTGAGGAGGCTCGATGAATGATGGTTGAGAAGATGGTCCCGTTGTATAAGTCGGCTCAAACATCATCGGCTAAAAAAATGTGGCCTCAAACTGAAAATCCTTTTATTGGAGTGGAGGAATGTCAAGCTTGGGCTCTCTCTGCTGATAGCCTGATTCGTCCCATAACGACTGTTTCATTTGATTCTGGCCCAGACAGGTGTCATCAACAAAATTTATAAACCTAAATCACCTTACACTAGGGTAGCATAACTAGCATAGTATAGTGGCTCTAGGGTCGAACACAGGGATGGGTTTTCATAGTACACGTGACATTCATTAAAGTACTGAAATGGTGCTTTTTTTAAAAAAAGTTAGCTTTAAAAGAAAACATAATTTTGGGTGAAAAAGATTGATTTTAAGTCAACCAAAAATAATAACTAAAATTAATTACAAAGAAAAGGTTTCTTGGAGTTTTAGGTCACTAGGTTCAGGTTCCTTACACAAAAAGGGAGATTCCGGATCTTTTCCTTGCGTCGGGGATAATAACATAAATGATGGTTACCTCCCGAACCGGTGTGTATTTAGCAAATAAGATTTGATCCAACTGGTTCATGAAAAACTCTAGTTGCTTCCCTTTAATAGTTTTAAACGCTAAAGACCTCTCACTGTAAATCATCTTCCAATGGCTCGTAAATGATAACCACTAGACTACCATGGATTCCATGGAGTCTGCTAAGTTTACCAAGTATTGGCCATTCAAGGTAATTCTTTAACCTTGGAATATCCATCAAAGGCTCGTAAATGATAACTACTAGACTACCATGGATTCCATGGAGTCTGCTAAGCTTACCAAGTATTGGCCCATGTGATTTTAAGGGATTTTAAGTTATTAAAAAGAAACAAAAACCATTAATGGGTAACAACTCTCCTCATTTAAAGCAAGGAAAACTCCCACCTTTGTATCCGAATCCTTTACCTGGCTTCCCTCAGTCCAAGAAATGAAAAACTTAGCCACTCATCCTCTAGAAAAACATCCTTAGAGGTTGTTTAGATAGAAAGAAAATGAAAATGCAAAATGAGAAGGTAAGGCAGAGCAAGGCTTTGTATATTAAAATTCTATCTGATATTCTATATCTCTTCCATATGATTTACAAACGATGCAAAAGAATATATAGAGAGGTTTTTCCAACCTTCCTAACTAAGCAACCCTATCATTGGTTGATTACAAGGAGAAAATAGGTAATTACACAAAATATCTCGAGATAAAAATCTAACGGAGTTGGTGAAAAATATCTGAAAATTACACAGGAGGATTTTCGCAAGCTTGCGAAAATTTGCAGGGTAGTTTCGCAAGGCTTTCCTATTCCTCACTCTTGGTTTCGCAAGGCTTGCAAAATTTCTTCTAGCATTTCGCAAGGTTGCGAAAATTTCGCAAGGGGTTTTGCAAGGCAATTTCCTTAGTCTTGGTTTCGCAAGCCTTGCGAAATTTCGCTTAGCATTTTGCAAGGTTGTGAAAATTTCGCAATGCCTTGCGAAATTACTGGATGTTAGATTTCTTCTCTGATTCTCTTCCTTGCATACTTGATTGATTTGGCAAAGGCTACGAAGCTCTCCAAACTTGGATTCTTCATGTGTTTGAGCTTCAACTTGCTTTGTCATGGAATATATAGAATTCTCTCTCATTCTTAGCTCGTTTTAATGATAAAAAAACTACCAAAAACACCAAAACTAGCCAAAAATTGATTAGAAACATTTGCAAGGGTCCTTAATGCGCCAATTGAGTTAAAAGGAAATAACTACTACTCAAAAGTGTTTAAAACAGTTAATTTCAAACTATAAAAGAGTACTTTTTCAGTAGTAATCACTCCCCCCAACCGACATATTGCTAGTCCCTTAACAATGAAGGAGAGAAAAAGAAAAATAAACAGTAAAATAATTTACAAAATCATGCTAATCACTCCAAAAATTGTTCAAGTGGCATGAAGCGGAACATAGTCTCTCATGGAACATCAACGAAACAAAACCCAACCTTCAACAAGAGTCATCAAATATCTTGCTTAATCACAATTTATAAAGAGTAGGCATTATGCAAATTTAAGCATCAAAAGAATTTCCACTCCCAAAGGTCCAATCCTTACTTTTCCACAAAAATCAAAGTGTTAAGCTTATTAGTTTTCGATTATAGTATGCTGAACTAATCTCTCCCCCCAACCTAGTTTTTTCTCAAATCTTAGCAAACTAATCAACCTCCAATAGGCTAAGAACACACCTCTTTTATTTCACAGTTTTTTTCATTGTAGGAGTGCAATGCTTAAGGTATTTTTTTTGAAAGTGTCCATGTAATGGGGGTCCATTGATGACTCCCAACTAATCAAGGTTTAGGGCATCAAGCTTTACGAATCTTTCAACCACTAACTCCTCAGATTTCACCCCAGACTTTTGAATTTGAAATTTTAATACCCAAGCACCTACAATATGCTAAACTCCACCTATTCACCCTTGTAACGAGCATTGAGGTCGGTGACTCCCAACCAATGAAGGCTTAGGGCACCGAGTTTTAAAGATTTTCACCATATACCCCTTGGACCTTGCTCGGGTTTCAAGGCAAGTGTAACACTTATTCTTTTTTTGTTTTTTTTTTTTAAAGGCTCATTGGCCTTAGATAAGGTGTCCCAACACTATTAAAATGAGGTCAAAGGTACCAAGTCTAAATTTTCCTAAGTTTAAGGGGTAAGATAGTTTTTCATCTTATAATCGGAACCTAATGTGCACAATGTGTGGTAAGATTAAAGTGGAAGAAATAAGGTTGAATTCAATAGGAGCTTCAATAATTTATCTACTTCAATAAGCATAATACAAACTCTAAAGTTAAAGTAAAAAGACAAGAATTCAATTTCTCCCATTTTATTTTGAGAATTTTTCCTTAATAACCATGGAGAATACAAAAAGTAACTAAGTTAACAAATTAACCTAGCATTATTAACAAAACTTCCTTCCTCAACTCTCCCCCCAACCATGATCAACATTGCCCTAAATGTTTCAAGAGCAATTAAAAATAAAGGGAGGAAATGGTACCTCCTGAGTCGAATTGAGTCTGAGTCGTATAAGAGAAACCATATGATTAAAAAAAAAAAAACAAAACAAACAAACAAACGAGTAATCAGAAGAGGAAATAGAAGAATGGCAAATATAATAAAAAATGATGTCTATACATTACTCTGAGAAAGTACAATATAAGATATGATCATGTAATACATCCAATCCCAGAATATAAAACATCAAAACATGAAACTATATATACTAATATAATACATGAATACAAAAAGATAAAGAGATGATCAAGTAGTAGGGTCATGTGGAGATGATGCATGTATGGTGGCCTTTGCTCTGGTAGTCTCCTCAGGTGGAATAGTCTGCTCAACTGGAGCTATGGGCTCTTATGGTCCAAGAATATCAGCCTAAGGTGATGGTAGAATACCCAGATGCTGCTGAATCTGACAAAGGATAGCATTATGCTAATCCTACTGTGCATGAGTCGCATCCATCTGCTGGAAGAGGGCACCGTGTGTAGTGCACAGTGTCTGGAAGGTACTGATAAGGGCGTGAAACTCCGCAGCAAAGATGGTGACAGAGGCCTTAGATGTAGAAGGTGCATCTGATGGAATAGCAGGAATGGGAGGGGGAGCAGTATAAGTGGCCTTAAGCATAGGGGTCGCAGTAGGAGTAGCCTCAGGCAGTGCTCTAATAAGGGATGCAGGGGCAGGGAGTACGGTGTTTGTGGGAAGCTCATCCTGCTGTGCCCGCTCATCCTGTGGTGGCACTAGAGGCTCTGGCCTGGGTGGGGCTCCTAGAGGTGCCAAATAGCCCGCCAACTGTGTCCATATGTCGAGAGTGAATCGCTCTCAAAAATGGTGGCGGCACTCAAGGCGAGGCTCAGTAGGATAGCCCATATGCTCTAATATGTGACAGAGCAGCCTCGAAAATAGTAGTGGAATAGTGTCGGCCCTCTGGAGCTTCTTCCTATGAACCTTCTCCTAAAAGTGAAGGAGAGAGGCCATAATCAAGTGATGTGGCCCGAAATAGAAACCCTCTGATATCTTGAATAAAGCGTCCAGGATAGCTCCTCGCCTCTACACTAGATGCTGAAGAGGAAAAAGGTTGGACCGTAAGAACACATCTACTAGGAGCATCCCAGGTGGAAGCTCCTTATGTAGAAGAACTGAATCTGTAGATGTCCCCCTAGATAGGATGTGGACCATGTCCCTCTGAGATACAGGGGACCACTCCCAGAAATTTATTGGATCATCTGGTTTGTATGAAATGTGGAGAGCCTCTGCGATGTGTCTAGCCTCTAGGATACCATGTCGTCCGTCAATGCTGAAGTGAATCGTAGTAGGCCTCCGGACGCCACGAGTAGTCATAGACTAATAGAAGTCTAATGCTACTCTCGGGTAGAAAAACTCTCGAGGAGTCATAAGGTGCTCGAGATGGTACCTTTGGAGTAGTCTGAATGAATCCTAAAGCTCTGGCTGTTGTCGAAAAATCTCCAATTCAAAATATAGCTCGGAATGGAACTCTCTAGCTCTACAATCTGAATTACCCTTAATGGGCAGCGCAACGATTATGAGCCGTTTGATGATGACTTCCGGTGACATGCTGGCAGGACGCTGAGAATCGACAGGGGCCCGAGGGTCAGGCTGTGAATGTCTAGACGACTCTCCAAGGCTTGAAGTACTGGCCCTCTTAGCTGGAGCGTGACTAACTGAGCTCTTAGGGCACAAAGAAATCGCTTTGGGGGTAGTCGGTGGTCTCCGTGTCTCGTATCTGCGCTGAGAGGGACTAGAGGGCACTCCATGCTCAGAAGATGGAATGGTCGGGGCCTCGGGGGCCTGAGATGTCGAATCCCGCTGAGGGGAGGCTCTGTCAGTATGGTCTCTTCTAATCCACGCCATGTCCAAAATGGAATGAGAGGTATGGGTTGCCTCTTCAAATAGGTGGCCGCGGGTTGTCCAACGGAGAAAAATGATGGAAGCTTGGGCATCGCCAGGTAATGGAGGTTTTCGCAATGGGCAGATGGGGTGTGCGAAATGAAACAAGGCTTAGAGGGCTTTAAATATAGTTTTAAGTGACCGTTGGCATTTTCGCAGGGTGTCCCTTGAAATTCACAGGGTTGCGAAATGGGTTCGCAACCCTGACCCCATTTCGCAAGGCAATTTCGATTTTGCAAGGCGATTTCACAAAGCAATTTTGATTTCGCAAGGCAATTTTGATTTCGCAAAGCTATTTTGATTTCGCAAGGCAATTTCGCAAAGCTGTTTTGATTTCGCAAGGCAATTTTGATTTCGCAAGGCGATTTCGCAAAGCTGGGTGCACAGAAAATTTTTCGCAAGCCCTGCAAAAATTTTTGCAAGGTTTTTGGATTTTCGTAAGGCATTTTGGATTTTCATAAGCTTGCAAAATGCTATGTTTTTGCTCTGTTTTTCCTCCGCTCAAATTTTTTTAAGGATTTTCCCATTTGTTTTGGAATTCACCTGCAATTGATCATAAAAAATTAAGTTAAATCACAACAAAATAAAATTAAAGCAAGAAATTAGAATTAAAACAAGTACTAAATCAATAAAACTTGAAATCAACATCAAAACAAAAATTATGGACTTAATGTCTTCCAACAAAATAAGTCCATTTAACCACTTGTCTTGTTAAGCTTAATGTGGCTCAAGGAGGATGATTTCCTCCTTGTCTCGAGAAAAAGGCTCCACGTATGGCTTGAGATGGTGACCATTGACTTTGAAGCTCCCGGTGCTGTTGGAATTGAGTAGTTCTACTACTCCATTTGAATGAACTTGGTGAATGGTAAAAGGACCTATCCACCTTGACTTCAACTTTCCCGAGAAGATGTGGAGCTTAAAGTCATAGAGCAAGACTCTTTGTCCCTTTTGGAATTCTTTGCGGGAGACTAACTGATCATGCCACCTCTTCAATCTTTGTTTTGCAATGTTTGAATTATTGTAAGCGTCATTTCTTAGTTCCTCCATCTCATTAAGGTCTAAGAACCTCTTCATCCTGGCTCTGTTCAAGTCCATATTGAGCTTCTTGATTGCCCACCAAGCTTTGTATTCTACTTCTACGGGGAGATGGCATGCTTTGCCATAGACAAGGCGATAAGGAGACATGCCAAGAATGGTCTTGTAAGCTGTTCTGTATGCCCACAGTGAATCATGAAGCTTAACAGACCAATCTCTTCTACTTGTATTCACCACCTTCATCAGTATGTTTTTGATCTCCCAATTAGCTAACTCCACTTGCCCCGAAGTCTGAGGGTGGTAAGGTGTATTACCTTATGCTTCACCCTGTACTTGGCTAAAAGAGTTTCGAACGGCTTGTTACAAAAATGAGTACCCCCATCACTGATTATGGCTTTGGGTACCCCAAATCTTGAGAAGATGTTCTCCTTTAGAAACTTGAGAACAACTCTATGATCATTGTGTTTGCATGGGATTACTTCAACCCATTTTGAAACATAATCTACTCCCACCAAGATGTAGGAGTAGCCAAAGGACATAGGGAAAGGTCCCATGAAGTTAATGCCCCAGACATCGAAAAGATCAACTATTAAAATGGGGTTCAAAGGCATCATGTTCCTGTGTGTTAACTTCCCAAGCCTCTGGCATCTATCACAGCTTCTGCACATGGTGTGCCCATCTTTGAAAAGTGATGGCTAGCAGAAACCTGATTGCAATACCTTCTTGGCTGTTTTCTGATAAGCAAAGTGGCCATCATAAATGCTTTCATGGCAATGACTGAGGATCCCTTGTTGCTCTTGTTTAGGGACTCACTTTCGTATTATTTGATCCGCACAATATTTGAATAGAAATGGCTCTTCCCAATAGTAGGCATGAATTTTTGCAAAGAAGTACTTCTTATCTTGTGATTTCCACTCACTTGGAACTTCTCCGGTAACTAGATAGTTAGCAATATGAGCATACCAAGGAGCGACTTCCATCAACATGAGTGACTCCTCTGGAAAATCATCATTAATGGGTAAACTATGGGAATTATGTGCAATGGTTAGCCTTGATAGATGGTCGGCTACCACATTCTCCACTCCTTTCTTGTCTTTGATTTGGAGATTGAACTCTTGAAGCAAGAGAATCCATCTAATCAGCCTTCCTTTTGCGTCTTGCTTAGTCAGCAGGTATTTCAAGATCGAGAGATCAGTGAAAACCACAATGAAAGACCCCACTAAGTAAGTGCGAAATTTGTCTAAGGCAAAAACTAGAGCCAACAATTCTTTTTCTATGGTTGTGTAGTTTCTTTGCGCTTCATTCAACGTTTTGCTTGCATAGTAGATCACATAGGGCTTTCCATCTTCTCTTTGCCCAAGAACAGCTCCTATAGCAAAGTCATTGGCATCGCACATCACTTCAAAGGGCAATTCCCAATTGGGAGCTCTCACTATTGGAGCAGTTGTCAAGAATAGCTTCAATTCTTCAAAACTTCATTGACATCGATCATCCCATATGAATTTAGCATCCTTCACCAATAGTTCACAAAGAGGCCTTGCAAGTTTAGAGAAATATTTGATAAAACTCCTATAGAACCAAGCATGGCCAAGGAATTGCCTCACTCCTTTGACAGTTGTTAGCGATAGCAACTTAACAATAAGTTCAACCTTTGCTTTGTCCACTTCAATGCCCTTCTTTGAGATAATATGCCCAAGGACAATCCCTTGGTGTACCATGAAATGGCATTTTTCCTAGTTAAGCACCAAGTCTTTCTCAATGCATTGGTTTAGAACAGCTTCCAAGTTGATTAAGCATTCGTCAAACGTACTTCCATATATGGTGATATCGTCCATAAAGACTTCCATAATACGCTCCACCATATCACTGAAAATGCTTAACACGAATCTTTAGAATGTTGCAAGTGCATTGCATAATCCAAAAGGCATTCTCCTATATGCGTAGGTTCCAAATGGACATGTGAAAGTGGTCTTCTCCTGGTCTTCAACATCAATTTCTATTTGAAAGTACCTAGAATAGCCATCCAAGAAATAGTAGAATGGATGGCCAGAGACCCTCTCAAGCACTTGATCAATGAACGACAATGGGAAGTGGTCCTTCCTTGTTACAACATTCAACTTCCTATAATCAATACACACCCTCCAACCTGAAGTGAGGCATGTAGAAATTTCTTCTCCCTTATTGTTTTGCACCACCGTGATCCCAGATTTCTTTGGCATAACTTGCGTAGGACTCACCCATGGGCTATCTGATATGGGGTAAATAATACCGGCCTGAAGTAGCTTAAGCACTTCAGCTCGCACCACCTCTTGCATGTGAGGATTCAACCTTCTCTGCGGTTGTCGAACTGGCTTGGCTTTTTCTTCCATGTATATATGATGAGTACAAACTAAAGGGTTAATCCTTTTTAGATCAGAAATTTGCCACCCTATCGCTTTCTTACATCTTCTGAGGACTTCCAGTAGACAATCTTCCTGAGGAGTGGTAAGAGATGAAGATATAACAGCAGGGCACTGCTTGTTTTCTTCCAGGTATGCATACTTCAACTCCATGGGTAGTGGCTTCAGAATAAGCTTTGGGGACTTCTTAATGGCTTCTTGTGTCTCCTCCTCATTGAATAAAGGTAGAATTTCTTCTCTCCTCTTCCAAGGGGGTAGAGTAGCAAGCAAATTTGAGGGTTCAGGTAACCCTTCATCAAGATCTCCAAGACTTTCGTTCAATTCTTCCAGTATTTTCTGATCACAATGCTCTTCCACTAAGTTGTCAATCATGCACACCTCCTCTGGTCCACTAAATAGAAGATGTTGAGTTCCAACGTCATGTTGCCAAACGTGAGTTGCATGACTCCATTCCTACAATTGATGATGGCATTCGATGTACCTAGGAATGGTCTTCCAAGTATAATAGGAACATAGTTAGTTCCTTTGGCAACCAAGTCCATATTAAGAACAACAAAATCTACTGGGTAGTAGAATTTGTCAACTTGAACTAGGACATCTTCAATCATGCCTCTTGGAACCTTCACAGATCTATCTGCTAGAGATAGAGTGATTGATGTTGGCTTCAACTCTCCAAGTCCCAATTGCTTGTAGACAGAGTAGGGTAGCAAATTCACACTTGCTCCCAAGTCCAACAAAGCTTTCTCCACAAACGTCCCTCCAATCATCACTGAGATGGTAGGCCAGCCCGAATCTTTGTATTTCACTGGAGACTTGCACTGTATGATGGCACTCACTTGCTCAGTCAAAAAGGCATTCTTGTTCACATTCAACCCTCTCTTTATAGTGCACAAGTCCTTCAGGAATTTTGCATAAGTCGGCACTTGTTTGATTATGTCTAGCAAAGGGATGTTGAATTTCACTTGCCTCAACACTTCAAGAATTTCTGATGCGTTGTTGATTCCCTTTTTGCCCTGCAAAGCTTAGGGAAAAGGTGGAGGCGTGTGTTTGGTCATCATTTCTTCTTTGATTATGGTCCTCTCCGGTTCTTCATTCGTAGTAGAATCATGGTCCTACTTCTTTGTACTGTTCCCATTTCTCTTTCCTTTGATTTCCTCCTCCTTCTCTTTCTCTGCTTCACTCTCTGGTTCATCTGGCTCTGGCTTGGATGTAAGCAGATCAACCTCTTTACTACTCCTTAGACTGATCACTGCTTTGATGTCCCTCACTTGTGACATTTCTCCCTCTAGAGCTTCCACTTCATGAATTCCCTTGGGATTTTGATGAGGTTGAGAAAGAAACCTTCCTTTCTCCTACACGGTGTTGAGGTTGGTGAGCCTTGAAATTGAGTACTGGAGGTTGTCTATCTTCTAAGATAGATCATTTTGCATTTCATCCATCCTTTTGTTCAATGTACTCTCTACATTGTCAATTCTTTGACTGAGCTGAGCTGAAGGATTTCTGGTCTCTAACAAAGTCTCCCACGACCTTGCTAAGATTCACAATGGCTTGTTCAAGATTCGAGGCTTGTTGAGGTGCTTGGACACATTGCGTGTACTAAGGTGGCCTCGGCTTCCATGAGAAATTTGGATGGTTCCTCCAATTTGAATTGTAGGTGTTGCCATATGAAGCATTGTTATTGGGCTTGAATTGTCCAATAACATTTTCTTGATCCCAAACATTTCTCGCACAGCTAGAATCGTACGACACTCCCCCACCAAGTGCTCAAAAGATTGACAAATGGAACACAACATAGCTTGCACTGGTGTCTCAGAAATGGCTTGCACTTCTTGCATCTTCTTCACTTCTAACTTCTCCAATCTTCTTGTTATAGCTCCAATTTTTGCTTTTATATCGATGTCTTCATTTAAAGTATACATCCCAACCTTGAGACTTCATTCTTCCCACTTCTCTGGCATTCGGCTTATCCCATCCCCTTGAAACTTCAGCCATATAACTCAGGAAATCCATGGCTTCCTACGGATTCTTACTCATGAAGTCTCCTCCGCACATCGTTTCTAAGAGTTACTTCATTGAGGCAGACATACCGTCGTAAAAATAGCTCACCAATAGCCATGTGTCAAAGCCATGGTGAGGACAAGCATTGATAACTTCCATGTTTCTCTCCCAACACTCATAGAATTTCTCATTCTCTTTAGCTAAGAAATTTGAAATTTGCCTTTTCAAGTCATTGGTCCTATGAGTCAGGAAAAATTTCTTGAGAAATTCAGCTTGCAAATCAGTCCAAGTTCGAATACTCCTTGGCCTTAGAGAATTAAACCAAATCTTGGCCTTATCCTTTAAGGTGAAAGGAAATAGCTTGAGTCTCATCAAGGCGATGGACGTTCCTCCTTCTTGGAATGTATTACAAACCTCCTCAAATTCCTTAATATGCGAGTAGGGATTCTCACTTTTCATCCCATAGAAAGTAGGTAAAAGTGGCACAATATGTGGTTGGATCACTAGTTGCTCAGTAGGAGGCACTATACATGACGATGCACTCATACGAGGTGGATGCATGTGGTCCCTCATGGATCGAAATGCGTTGAGATTGTCCTCCTGACCATGTTGACTATGTTGATCTTCAGGTGGCGCATCCATGATGTTCAAGCACAATTCTAACTTTGTTTCATGAGGAGTTTCAATCTTCACCAGTCTTCCTCCACTATTTCGTATCCAATAGGGCATGCACAACTAGTAATTATTGAAACAAAAACAAAAACAAAGAAAAAAAAAGACAAACAATTCTAGAAAAAAAAATTAAGAGTAACTAAGACTAGATAAAAGATAAACTAAAACAGAAACAAATAAAAAGGAATAAATAAAAAAAATAGTAAAAGAAAAGAAAAATCACCATACTTGTGATGAAGATCATAAGTTTTCTGGAAAAATCATATCACTCTACTGTGGCACCATCCCCGGCAGAGGCGCCATTTGATTCGTCCCATAACGGTTGTTCCATTTGATTCTGGCCCAAATGGGTGTCATCAGTAAATTGATTTTTGACTCTTTCACTTGATTTATTCCTTCATGAGTTATTTTAAGCAATCTCCAAATTTTTTAGCCGATTTGCATTGACATATTCTATTATATTCATTTCAATCCATAGAGCATTGCAAAGTGTAAACGACCTTAGCATTTAATTGAAAATTTCTTATATCACGCTCATCCCATTCTTGCTTGGGTTTTGGAACCATGACTCCATCAACTAGTTTTGAAGGAAAAGTTGGGTCATCTTCAATGATGTCTCATACGTCTAAATCAATTGATTATAAAAACCAAGTCATTTTAGTTTTCCAATAGGGATAATCGGTTCCCATAAAAAATGAAGGTCTATTTTTTTGCAAAACTTTCAATATGAGATGAGTTTGATGGAATAACCATTTCCTCTTAGACGATTAAATCTTAAAAAAGAGGCTTAGCTCTGATACCAATTAAGAAAATAAAGGCTAATCTTAAATGAGAAAAATACCCAACAAGGGGGTGAATTGGGTTTAAAAAAAAATCTTTTTAAACACAATAAATTTAAGCACAAGAAAAGTAAATAAAGAAAGCTAGAGTTAGAGAAATCAAACTTAGATTTTATAGTGGTTCAACACTTCCTTGCCTACATCAACTCTCCTCAAGCTCCTAACCAAGTGAGGGTTCCACTAACTTGAAGCTTCAACCAAGCTTCTAATCTCCTTTACACTTGGATTTCGGCTCCAATGGGCTCTTACACAATCTCTTTAAGATTCAACTCACTTGAAGGCTTTAACACTCAATTAACAAGAAAGAATCTCTCAACCTAGCTCAACAATAGCTCAAATACAATTTAAGGCTAGGATGAATCACAAAGGTGCATTAAAAGATATGCAAATGAAGATTTAATGCACCAAGAAAGAAATGAGAGCTTTTAAGGCAAGAACAAGTGGGTAGACAAATAAATGCAGGTGTTTTCTTGCTCATAAATGAAGCTAAGCTCCCTATTTATATGTTTTTAATCTTGGGAGCCAAGAAAAATAAAAAATAGCCTCAACCGGTTGACCTAGGGGTCAATTAGTTTACTAGGCGTTGGAGCATTTAATGCTTTGGCAGGTTATCATTGCTTCGACCGGACCTCGACCAGATGTCGACCTAGAAAGAAGATACCTTAACCGGGAAGGAAAGACTACTGGAAGAGAGAGAGTGTTTTTTGCACTCCTTAACCTGACCTCGATCGAGAAGAGGGAATCGGTCGATCGGTACCCTGTCCAATTGAGTCGGTTGACCAGTGCCTCGACTGGTTCAACATTTTTGCCCCGAAAACCTATCTTTTTCTGATATTTTCTCTTCTAACATTTAGGCAAGGTCTTTAGGTAAAATAATATGCTAATTTTGAAGTTATTTGCCTAAGGTTCATTTGATAAAACTCGGGTTTTGATGAAATTGTAACTTTAAAGAATAAACTGAGTTTTTGAAAGATGCATGAAATGGTATGTAAGACCTAAGTGCACCCATGCATTCATCTTACATTTGTTTCATATGATTAAAGGTCTTCCAAATGTCCTGATCTTGT
Organism: Vitis rotundifolia; assembly: GCA_030254885.1. NCBI lineage: Eukaryota > Viridiplantae > Streptophyta > Magnoliopsida > Vitales > Vitaceae > Vitis > Vitis rotundifolia. The sequence goes on from CM058160.1 coordinate 16,515,082, forward strand.
ATCCATTAGGTCATTTGATGAATTTCCAAATTAATACTTGAGATTCTTTACAATTCAAACCAATTAGTAACTTAACCATGGTTTGTTATCATCAAAACTTGATTAAGAGAACCCTTGGGCTAATAGTCCCGATAGCTCAATTTTGGTTTCGACGTAGACCAAACTAGTATGATCGGTCATGTCTGGTTTTAATCATAAACTGCACTTGGTGCGATCGATCATGACAACTCAATTTCATTTTCGACGTAGATCGGACTTGTACTATCGGTCATATCCTTGTCATGTTTGATTTTTGTCACAAAATGCACTCGGTCCAATTGGTCATGACAACTTAGTTTCATTTTCGGTGTAAACTAGCCTATACGATCAACCACATCATTGTTTTATCTAGTTTTCATCACAAACCGCATGTAATACAATCAGTCACGATAGTTTAGTATCTCTTTTGGCGTAGACCATACCTATACGATCAATCATGTTGTTGTTCTCTCTAGTTTTTGTTATAGATTGCACCCAATTTGATTGGTCACAACAGTTCATTATCATTTTCGGCATATATTGCACATGTACAATCGGTCATGTTGTTGTCCTATCTCGTTTTCATCACAAACTGCACCCAGTCGGATAGGTCTTGACAATTCAAATTCAATTTTGGTGTAAACCAAACTTATATGATCGGTCATATCATTCTCCTACTTGGTTTTCGTCACAGAATGCACCCGATCTATTCGATCATGACATTTTAATAAAGTTTTCGGCGTAGATTGCACCTATACTATCAATCACATTGTTGTCCTCTCTGGTTTTCGTTACATACTACACCTGGTTCGATCAGTCAAGACAGTTCATTATCATTTTTTACGTAGATGGCACCTATACAATTGGTCACGTCATTTCCTATATGGTTTTCATCATAGACCGCACTAGATCAAATAGGTCCTACTAGTTCAATTTTGATTTTAGTGTAGACAAGATTTATACGATCGGTCACGTCATTGTCCAATCGGGTTTTTAGCATACATTGTACCTATATGATGGATCATGTCATTGTCCTATCTTGTTTTTATAATAGACCACACTTGGTTTCGATAAGTCCTGATAACTCAGTTCCGATTTTGGGGTAGACCAAACCAACACAATCGGTCACTTAATTATCCTGTCTAGTTTTAATCATAGACCACACCCGGTGCAATAGATCACGACAACTTAGTTTCATTTTTTGTGTAGACCTCACTTATATGATTAGTCATGTATTTGTCTTGTCTAATTTTTATCACAAACTGCACTCGGTCCAATCAGTCATGACAACTCAATTTCATTTTCAACGAAGGCCACACCTGTATGATCCGTCACGTCATTGTTCTGTCTGGATTTCATCACAGACCACACCCAATACAATCAGTCACAATAGTTCAGTATCGTTTTTAGCGTAGACCACAACTGTATGATCGGTCATATCATTGTCGCTCTAATTTTCGTTACAAACTACACCTGATCTAATTGGTCACGATAATTCATTATTATTTTCAGTGTAAATTGCACTTGTATGATCGGTCATGTCGTTGTCCTGTCTCATTTTCATCATGGACCGTGCCCGATCAAATAGATCCTGATAGTTTAATTCCAATTTCAACGTAGACCAGACTTATACGATTGATCACATCATTCTCTTATCTAGTTTTCGTCATAGACCATACCTGGTCTAATTGGTCATGGGAACTCAGTTTCGTTTTTAGCATAGACCGCATCGTACCATTAGTCATGTAGCTGGCTTATCTTTTTTTCGTAACCGTCGATACTTGATTTGATCAACCATGATAGTTCAGTATCGTTGTCAGTGTAAACCACACTTGTACGATCGACCACGTTGTTGTCCACTCTTGTTTTAGTCATAGATTGCACTCGGTCCCATCAGTCTTGACAATTCATTGTCGTTTTGAGTATAGATCGTACCTATGTGATCGGTCACATCATTGTCCTATCTTGTTTTCATCACAAATCACACCTAGTTAGATAGGTCCCAATAGTTTAGTTTTGGTTTCAACATGGACCAGACCTATAGATTGGTCTCATCGTTTTCCTATTTGCTTTTCGTCACAAAACACACACTATCCGATCGGACACTACAACTCAATTTTCTTTTGACGTGGACCACACTTGTATGATTGATCATGTTGTTGTCCTGTCTAGTCTTCGTAATAGACCGCACCCTATTCAATAGGTCCCGATAGTTTAGTTTCAATTTTGGCATAGACCATCCCCGGTATACGATCAATCACGTGTCATCCTAACTAGTTTTAATCACAGACTTCACCTAGTCCGATCATTCACAAAAGCTCAGTTTCGTTTTCAACATAGACCGCATATATACAATCAGTCACATCATTGTTCTGTCTGGTTTTCATCACAAATTGCACCCGATCTGATTAGTCACGATAGTTTAATATCATTTTCGGCATAGACAATACTTGTACGATTGATCACGTCATTGTTCTCTTTAGTTTTCATCGCATATTACACCTAGTCCGATCAGTCATGATAGTTCATTATTGTTTTCCACGTAGAATGTACTTGTACGATCGGTCACATTGTAGTCCTATCTGGTTTTCATCATAGACCGCACTCGATTAAAAAGATCTCGACAGTTCAGATTTGGTTTTGGTGTAGACTAGAATTATATGATCGATCACGTCGTTGTCCTATTTAATTTTCGACATGGACTGTACCTGTACGATCGATCATGTCATTGTCCTGTTTGATTTTTGTAAAATATCGTACTTGGTTCGATAGGTCCTAACAGCTCAGTTTCGGTTTCAGCATAGACTAGACCAATACCATCGATCACGTAATTGTCCTATCTGGTTTTAATCACTACAACTCAATTTTGTTTTTGGTGTAAATCGTACCTATACAATCGATCATGTCATTGTCCTATCTAGTTTTCATAACATACCACACCCAATCCAATAGGTCTCGATTGTTCAGTTTCGATTTCAACGTCGACTAGACCTATAGATTGATCACATTGTTGTCTTGTTTGGTTTTCATCAAAGACTGCACCCAATCCGATTAGACATGACAACTCTATTTCATTTTCTATGTAGACCACACTTGTACAACTAGTCATGTTGTTGTCTTGTCTGGTTTTTGTAACAGACTGCACCTAGTTTAGTTTCAGCATAGACTTGACCTATATGATTGGCCATGTCATTGTTCTATTTAGTTTTAATCACAAATCGCTCTCGGTTCGATCTATCATGAAAGTTTAGTTTAGTTTTTGATGTAGACTAAGCCTATATGATCAGTCATGTCATTGTTCTGTTTGGTTTTTGTCATAGACTGCACCCAATAAAATCAATAGCGATAGTTTATTATCATTTTTGGCGTAGATTGCACCTTTATGATCGATCACATCATTGTCCTATTTGGTTTTCATCACAGACCGCACCTAATCAGATAGGTGCCGACAGTTCAGTTTTGGTGTAGACCATACTTATATGATCGATCACGTCATTCTCCTATCTAGTTTTCATCACAAACCGCACCCAGTTTGATCAATCACGATAGTTGAGTTTCATTTTCATCGTAGATTGCTTCTATACCATCAATCATGTAGTTGACCTATCTTATTTTTGTAACCGTCGGTACCAAATCCAATCAATCATGATAGTTCAGTATTGTTTTTAGCATAGACCGCATTGGTACCATTAGTCACATTGCTGGCATATCTTGTTTTTTTAAGTGTCAGCACCTGATCTGATTGATCATGATAGTTTAATATCATTTTCGGCATAGACTCTACTTGTACAATTGGTCACATTGTTGTTTTCTCTTATTTTCATCACAAATTGCACTCGATCCCATCGATGATGACAATTCATTATCATTTTTAGCATAGATCATACCTGTACGATCAATTATATTGTTGTCCTATCTGGTTTTCATCACAAACCGCACCCAATCAGATAGGTCCCGATAGTTCAGTTTCGGTTTTAATGTAAAATAGACCTATACATTGGTCTTATCATTGTCTTGTTTGGTTTTCATCATTAACTGTAACTTGTTTGATCGATCATGGTAACAGAGTATCTTTTTTGTTGTAGATGGCATTCATACCATCAATCACGTCGTTGTCCTATCTAGTTTTGGTTATAGACTACACTCGGTCCGATCGGTCATGATAGTTCATTATCATTTTTGGCATAGATTGCACCTGTACAATGGGTCATGTCATTGTCTTGTCTGGTTTTCATCATAGACTGCACATGGTCAGATAGGTCCTAATAGTTCAATTTCAATTTTGGTGTAAACCAAATCTATACGATCGGCCACATCATTATCATGTCTGATTTTAATCACATACCACACCCAGTCTGATCGGTCATCATGATAGTTCATTATTAGTTTTTTGACGTAGATTGCACTTGTATGATGGGCCACATTGTTGTATTGTCTGGTGATTACTACTCAAAAAGTGTCATTTTGTAGCTTTTAATTAACTCTTTTAAAGACTTTTGAGTAGTAGTTATTACCTTTTAACTCAATTGGCATGTTAAGGACCCTTGCAATCGTTTCTAATTAAATTGTGTTAAGTTTTGGTGTTTTTGATAGTTTTTTATCACCAAAGCAATCCAAGAATGAGGGAGATTTTTGTATAGTTCACAGAAAAGCAAATTGAAGTTCAAATTCATGAAGAAGCCAAGCTTTGGAACTTTATAACCCTTTGCCAAAGTCATTCAAAGTATGCAAGGAGGAAAAACAGAGAGAAGAAATTCATGAAGAAAGTCAAAAGGAGAGTAGCTGCAGTCTTCTTTCACACATTTTTAGCACTTTCTGAAATCCATTTTTTACATACTATATACCGTTTCAAAGCTCGGGAAGTCAAGATTCCAATACTTTAAACGGTGTGCAAATTGGAGCTGAAATGAAGAAGTTATGGCCATTGGAAGAAATCTGCGCCAGGCTAAAAGACAATTTCGCAACTTGCGAAATCATCTTGCCAAATTTTCGCAACATAGAAATCAACTTGCGAAATTCTCGCAAGTCAAAAATTCACCTGAAAAATGGCACTCCAACTTGCAAAATCAACCTGCGAACTTTTCGTAGGTCACAATTCAAGTTGCGAAATCCACCTGCGAATTAGGATATTTGCGCACCGACTCCAGTTGATATTTTTCTTCAGATATTTTTGTATAAATTTCCATTTTCTCCTTGTAATCCACCACTCATGTAATTCCTTAGCTAGGAAGTAATGAAGGAAGGGTAAATAACCTTCCTATATAAACTCTCTTGTAAACACATAGAAAATATCTCTCGGGAGTTTTTCCAGAGACCACTTGTATAGTTTTTGAAAGTAATACACAGAGCGTTGCACTGCCTTACCTTCTCATTTTGTTTTCTCATTTATTTTTATTTCTAGCAAATCAGCCTTTTAGATGTCGTCTCAAGGGATGAGAGGCTAGACTTTTGTTTCTTGGATAAAGAGAACTAGGTAAGGTGCCGGATGCAAAAGTTGAGAATTTGTTGTTTCCATTTTTAATGAAGAGAAAGTGTGACCCGTTGATGGTTTTTATATTTTTAGTTAACTAGAATTACCATGAATAGCCAATACTTGGTAAGCTTTCAGATTCCATGGATTCTTATTACTTGCAATCTTGCTCCATGGAGGTCTAATTGTTATCTCTTGTTCGCTTGTGAAGGATGATCCGATGTTAAGGATCACCTTGAATGGCAAATACTAGGTGAGAGGTACGAGCCATTGCAAGGTGTATCTGTGAGAAGGATTTAGCGTTGAAACCATTAATGGTAAGCATCTGTACCACATTGGTTCAGGAAATAACTATATGTTAAATTCCAAATGCGAGGAAAAGATTCAAGTGACCGGAATCTCTCTTTTTGTATAAAGCACCTGATCCTAGTGACCTGAAATCCTAAGAAACACCTTTCTTTCTAAGTAAATTCAGTTAATTTTTGTTTGGTTAGCTTAAAACCATCTGTTTCCATTCAAACTTATGTTTTCTTTTAAAGCTAACTTACAAAAGGAAGAGCACCAATTCAGTTTTGAACTAATATCAATTGCAAAGTGAAAACCCATCTCTGTGGACGATCCTAGAGCCACTATACTATGCTAGCTAGTGCTACCCAGGTATATGGTGAATTAGGTTTATAAATTTTGTTGATTACTCCCGTCTGAGCATTGAAATCAAAGTACATCAGTTGATTTGACAAGAATCAAATTGGAACACCAATCGGGCATGAATCAAATGGTGCTGTTGCTGGGGATGGTTCCACTTTATAGTGATATGATCAATTGAGAACACTTGTGATTTTCATCACAAGTTTGGTGAATTTTCTTTTCTTTTCACTAATTCTTTCTTTGTTTCTTTTTATCTACTTATATATAAATTTTTTAGCTATTCTCTTTTTAGTTATTATTTAACTATAAGTTTTCTTTCAAAGCTTGTTTTCTTTTGTTTCTTTTGTTTTTATATTTGTTTCAAATATTGCTAGTTGTGTATGCCATATTGGATACGAGACAGTGTGGGAAGGCTTGTGAAAATAAAAAATCCTCACGAAACAGAGTTGGAATTGGAAGTGGAAGTCATGGAAGCTACACCTGAAGATTAGCATAGCCACCATGGTCACCAAGACAATCCCAATGAATTCAGATCAATGAGAGATCGCATGCATCCACCTCGTATGAGTGCACCATCATGCATAGTGCCACCTACAGAGCAGCTAGTGATCCGACCACATATTGTGCCACTTCTACCTACTTTCCATGGGATGGAAAGTGAGAATCCCTATGCGGATATCAAAGAATTTGAAGAAGTTTGTAACACATTCCAAGAAGGAGGATCTTCAATCGACAAGATGTGGTTGAAGCTATTTCCTTTTACCCTAAAGGACAAAGCTAAAATTTAGCTGAATTCTTTAAGGCCAAGGAGTATCCGAACCTGGACTAAGTTGCAAGCTGAATTTCTCAAGAAATTTTTCCCTACTCATAGGACTAATGGCTTGAAAAGGCAAATCTCAAACTTTTCAACTGAGGAGAATGAGAAATTTTACGAGTGTTGGGAGAGATACATGGAAGCTATCAATGCTTGTCCTCACCATGGCTTTGATACATGGCTATTGGTGAGCTATTTTTATGATGATATGTCTTCCTCAATGAAGCAACTCCTAGAGACTATGTGTGGAGGAGATTTCATGAGTAAGAATCTGGAAGAAGCCATGGATTTCTTGAGTTATATAGCTGAAGTTTCAAAGGGATAGGATGAACCGAATAGAAGAGAAGTTGCAAGAATGAAGTCTCAACCAAATGCTCTTAATGCTAAGGTTGGGATGTATACCTTGAATGAAGATATCGACATGAAAGCAAAAGTTGTAGCTATGACAAGAAGATTGGAGGAGCTAGAATTGAAAAAGATACGTGAAGTGCAATCTATTTCAGACACACCAATGCCAGCTAAGCCATGTTCCATTTTTCAATCTTGTGAACACTTGGTAAAGGAGTATCCTACACTTCCAGCTGTTAGAGAGATGTTTGGAGATCAAGTAAATGTCATTGGACAATTCAAGCCCAATAACAATCCTTCATATGGCAACACGTACAATTCAAATTGGAGGAATCATCCAAATTTCTCTTGGAAACCAAGAGCACCTCAGTACGCGCAACAAAATCAAGCACCTCAACCAGCTTCAAATCTTGAACAAGCAATTATGAATCTAAGTAAGGTCATGGGAGATTTTGTTGGAGACAAAAAATCCATCAGTGCTCAACTTAGTCAAAGAATTGACAGTGTAGAGAATACATTGAATAAAATGATGGATGGAATGCAAAATGATCTATCTCAAAAGATAGATAACCTCCAATATTCAATCTCAAGATTCACTAACCTCAACATAGTACAAGAGAAAGGAAGGTTTCCTTCCCAACCTCACCAAAATCCAAAAGATATCTATGAAGTGGAGGCTCAAGAGGGAGAATCTTCCCAGGTGAGAGATGTCAAAGCCGTGATCATTCTAAGAAGTGGTAAAGAGGTTAAGCTACCAAGAACCAAGCCAGAGCATGATGAATCAGAGAATGAAAAAAAGGAAGAGAAGAGGGAGAAAATCAAAGGAAAGAAGAAGGAGAAGAAGAAAGAAACAGAGGACCATGAATCCTTTGTGAATAAAGATCCGGAGAAGATTGTAATCAAGGAAGATGTGATGAAAAAGCACATGCCTCCACCTTTTGCTCAAGCTTTGCATGGGAAAAAGGTAATCAACAATGCTTCAGAAATTTTTGAAGTATTGAGGCAAGTGAAGGTCAACATTCCATTGTTAGACATGATAAAGCAAGTTCCAACGTATTCAAAATTCCTAAAAGACTTGTGCACTATAAAAAGAAGGTTGAATGTGAATAAGGCTTCCTTCTTGACCGAGCAAGTAAGTGCCATTATATAGTGCAAGTCACTAGTGAAGTATAAGGATCTGGGCTGCCCTACCATTTCAGTGTTGATTGGAGGCACGCTAGTGGAGAAAGCCTTGTTGGACTTGGGAGCAAGTGTGAATTTGCTACCATACTCTGTCTACAAGCAATTGGGACTTGGTGAATTGAAGCCAACATCAATCACTCTATCTTTAGCTGATAGATCAGTGAAGACTTCAAGAGGGATGATTGAGGATGTCCTAGTTCAAGTTGATAATTTCTACTACCCAGTGGATTTTGTTGTTCTTGATATGGATCCAATTGTCAAATGAACTAATTGTGTTCCTATTATACTTGGAAGACCATTCCTAGCCACTTCAAATGCAATCATCAATTGTAGGAATGGGCTCATGCAACTGACGTTTGGCAATGTGACCTTGGAGCTCAACATTTTCAATTTATACAATAGGTAATTCAATCTGGAAGAAGAAGAAGGCCCAGAAGAAGTGTGCTTTATTGACACGTTAGTGGAGGAGCATTGTGATCAGAAAATGCAAGATGAGTTGAATGAAAGTCTTGGGGATCTTGATGAAGGATCGCCTGAACCTTCGGATTTGTTTGCTACTCTGCCGCACTGGAGAAAGATGAAAGAAATTCTACCTTTATTCAACAAGGAAGAGATGCAAGAAGCTGTCAAAGAGGAGGCCCCAAAGCTTATTCTGAAGCCACTGCATACGGAGTTAAAGTATGCATACTTAGAAGAGAATGAGAAATTTCCTGTTGTTATATCTTCATCTCTTACCACTAATCAGGAGGAGTGTCTGCTTGAAGTCCTTGGGAGATGTAAGAAAGCAATAGGATGGCAAATTTCTGACTTGAAAGGTATCAACCCTTTAGTCTGTACACATCATATATACATGGAAGAAGAAGCTAAACTTGTTCGTCAGTGTCAAAGGAGATTGAATCCTCATATGCAAGAGGTGGTCCGAGCTGAAGTTCTGAAGCTACTTCAGGCCGGTATTATCTACCCCATATCAGATAGCCCATGGGTGAGTCCTACTCAAGTAGTGCCAAAGAAATTAGGGATCACAATGGTGCAAAATGATAAGGGAGAAGAAGTTTCCACACGCCTCAGTTCAGGTTGGAGTGTGTGTATTGATTATAGAAAATTGAATGCTGTGACAAAAAAGGATCATCTTCCATTGCCATTTATTGATCAAGTGCTTGAGAGAGTCTCAAGCCATCCTTTCTATTGTTTCTTGGACGGTTACTCCGAGTACTTTAAAATTGAAATTGCTGTTGAAGACCAAGAGAAGACCACATTCACATGTCCATTTGGAACCTATGCCTACAGAAGAATGCCTTTTGGTTTATGCAATGCACCTGCAACATTCCAAAGATGCATGTTGAGTATTTTTAGTGACATGGTTGAGAATGTGGTAGCTAACCACCTTTCAAGGTTAGTTATATCACATAATTCCCATGGGTTGCCAATTAATGATGATTTTCCGGAGGAGTCACTTATGTTGCTATAAGATGCTCCTTGGTATGCTCATATTGCTAACTATCTAGTTACTGGTGAAGTTCCAAGTGAGTGGAAAGCACAAGATAGGAAGCACTTCTTTGCAAAAATTCATGCCTACTATTGGGAAGAACCTTTTCTTTTCAAGTATTGTACAGATCAGATAATAAGAAAGTGTGTCCCTAAACAAGAGCAACAGGGGATCCTCAGCTATTGCCACAAAAATGCATGTGGAGGCCACTTTGCCTCTCAGAAAACATCCATGAAGGTGTTGCAATCAGGTTTCATTTGGCCATCACTTTTCAAAGATGCTCATGCCATGTGTAGAAGTTGTGATAGATGCCAAAGGCTTTGGAAGTTGACTCGTAGGAACCAGATGCCTATGAACCCCATTTTAATAGTTGATCTTTTTTATGTTTAGGGCATTGACTTCATGGGACCTTTCCCTACATCCTTTGGTAACTCTTATATATTAGTGGGAGTAGATTATGTTTCTAAATGGGTTGAGGCAATTCCCTGTAAACATAATGATCATAGAGTGGTTCTCAAATTTCTCAAAGAGAACATCTTCTCTAGATTTGGGGTGCCTAAGGCCATTATCAGTGATGGAGGTAATCACTTTTGCAACAAGCCTTTTGAAGCTCTCTTAGCCAAGTATGGGGTAAAGCACAAGGTAGCTACACCTTACCACCCTCAGACTTCAGGGCAAGTTGAGTTAGCAAACAGGGAAATTAAGAATATATTGATGAAGGTGGTGAACATGGGCAGAAGAGATTGGTCTGTTAAGCTCCATGATTCACTATGGGCTTACAAAACAGCTTACAAGACCATTCTTGGTATGTCTCCCTATCGCCTTATCTATGGCAAAGCATGCCATCTCCCTGTGGAAGTTGAATATAAGGCTTGATGGGCAATCAAGAAGATAAACATGGACTTGACTCGAGCCGGGATGAAGAGGTTCTTAGACCTTAATGAGATGGAGGAATTGAGAAATGATGCTTACATCAACTCAAAAATTGCAAAACAGAGGATGAAGAGGTGGCATGATCAACTAATCTCCAATAAGGAATTTCAGAAGGGACAAAGAGTCTTGCTATATGACTCTAGGCTCCACATTTTTCCAAGGAAGCTAAAGTCAAGGTGGACAGGCCCTTTCCTCATTCATCAAGTGCATTCCAATGGAGTAGTGGAACTACTCAATTCCAAAAGCAATGACACCTTCAAAGTCAATGGCCATCGTCTCAAGCCATTCATGGAACCTTTCAATCAAGAGAAGGAGGAAATCAGTCTCCTTGAACCACAGCAACTAGAAGAAAACAGGGTTAGATGGACTTAGTCTATGAAAAGACTATTTAAGTCCATGTGTTTTGTAGTTAATTTTTTATTTTTAGAGCTTTATGATTTCTTTTAATTTTGATTTTTGCTTTAATTAGGTTTATTTTAATTTAATTTGAATCAATTTTGATGTTGAATTTCAGTGAAAATCATGAGAAAATGTGGAGAAGCCTTGAAGAATCAAATAGAGGAGCAAAAAGCATGAAAATAGAGCACTGAAATGCATGTTGTGAAAATTTCGCAAGATATTATGCAACCTGCGAAAATCCAAGTATGTTGCGAAATTTTCAAAACCCATTTTTGCATGCCATTGTTCATGATGCGAAATTTTTCGCATGCTGCGAATCACTCCTTTGGCACACGAGTGCCATTTCGCATGTCCCAAACCAATTTTTGCAGGGTGCGAAACATGTTGCGAAAATTTTGCAACTCCACTATTCAACTTGCGAAAATCATTTTATGTTGTGAAAACTTGGGATATGATGCGAAACTCCCAAACTCCATTTTTGCATGTCACTGTACATGTTGCAAAAATTTTCGTAGGGTGCGAATTGCTTCTCAGGCACACGTGTGCCATTACCTCAAGTTGCGAAATGGTTTCATAGGGCGCGAAACATGATGTGAAAATTGAAATATGTTGCAAAAATTTCACAAGATACAAAAACATGTTGCGAAAATCAATTTATGTTGCGAAAAAACCAATCGTCTTTTAAACTCAAATTTAAAAGCACCCAACTCGGTTTTTTCAATTCGCACCCCCAGTCCACCATGCGAAAAGTTATTTAAACCTGCAACCATCCAAATTCCACCTCTCCTCCTCTATTTCAAGTGCCGATACATCCATTAGAGGAAAGAACAGCCCCGCGCGTCATTTGGATACTCTCTAGAGAAGAAGAACTACCGTTATTCTCCATTTCAGCCATGGCCAAGACAAGAGGAGGTCATTCCGCGTCTCCATCAGCTCACACCCCTAGGACGAGAGTGCCATCTAAGCCAAATTCCACTCTAGAGCCACCATAGGACTCCGCCATTCCACCATTTGAGGGTGGAATGCATTCTAGCCCTCCTTAGCGTCAGTACCAGACGAGGAGACCACCCACTATGTCTGGGGCAACCACTTCAAGCCCCAAGAAGTCAGTTCGACGGCCACCTGCAACGAAAGCCAAATTTTCAGGTCCAGGAGAGTCATTAGAGCCACCATAGTCTGAGTCGCCCACTACAGAGTCTCAAATTGCTTCTGGGGTGCCCCCAGAAGTCATTATTAGGCGACCTATGATAGTAGGACCACCTATAGAGGGAAATTTGGATTGCCGAGCTAGGCCATTCCACTCCGAGCTATACTTTGACTTGGAGACTCTCAAAGAGCAGCCAGAGCTCAAAGACACATTCTTTCTATTGCAGAGATACCATATGGAGCAGCTGATGACTCCTAGTCAGTTCTATTACCCTAGAGTCACATTAGATTTTTATTAGTCTATGACTACGTGAGGCGTCCCACATCCTACTCTCATTCATTTTACTATAGATGGACGCCAAGGCATCATTGGAGCTCACCACATTGTAGAGGCCCTACATATTCCTTATGAGCCTGTGAGTCAGGCAGATTTTAGAGAGTGGTCCCAATTTTCTCAGAGGGACATGGTTCATATCTTGTCTAAAGGGACCTTTACAGCCCCGGTTTTGATGAGGAAGGAGCTTCCATCTGGGATGCTCCTTATCAATATACTCTTGCGCTCTAATATTTTCCCACTTCAGCATACATTGCAGAGGAGGGGAGCTATACTGGAGGCCTTATTCAGGATATCTGAGGGTTACTACTTTGGCCCTCATCATTTGATCATGACCTCTCTTCTTCATTTTGAAGAGAAGGTCCATAGGAGGAAGCTTCAGAGAGTCGATGCCATTCCTTTACTATTTCCTAAGCTACTCTGTCAAATTTTAGAGCATCTGGGCTATCCTTCAGAGTCATAGTTTGAGCAACGCTGCCATTGTCGAGAGGAGTTCACTCTCGACAAATGGCATCATTGGGCAACTTATGTTATACCTCAGGGCATCCCAATTAGGCCCGTGTCGCCAAAGCCAACCCAGGATGAGCAGTCACCACAGGCACAACAAGGTGAGATTCATACAGACATTATACCCCCTGCCCCTGCAGCACATACCTCAGTGCCAATGCCTGAGGCTACATCTTCTGCTCCTCTTGCAATTTCTAACACTCCACCAATTATGCCGGCTATATCAGCGCCTCCTCTTTCATCCGAGTCTATTTTCACTGTATCTCTTACGGAGTTTAGAGGCTTAGTGCAGACATTGCATACATTGAGCACCACTCAGGATACTCTCTTCCAGCAAATGGCCACTATTCGTGCACATCGGGAGCAGATTATCGCCACTCAGACCCAGCATACTGCCATCCTTCATCAGATTCAGTAGCATCTGGGTATGTAGACACCACCTGAGCATGATAAACCTGGACCATCTGAGCCTACAGCACCAGATGAGGAGACCGCTCCAGTTGAGCAGATCATACCGTCAGAGGAGACCACAGTAGAGCCATCATCTCCCCATGATCCCACTACTACCGGATCATCTCTCTATATTTTGTATTTACTCAAAAAGTGCCATTTTATAGCTTGTAATTAACTCTTTTAAACACTTTTGAGTAGTATTTATTACCTTTTAACTCAATTGGCATGTTAAGGACCCTCCTTGCAATCATTTCTAATCAAATTGTGTTAAGTTTTGGTGTTTTTGATAGTTTTTTTTATCACCAAAGCAATCCGAGAATGAGGGAGATTTTTGTATAGTTCATGGCAAAGCAAATTGAAGCTCAAATTCATGAAGAAGCCAAGCTTTGGAACTTCATAACCCTTTGCCAAAGTCATTCAAAGTATGTAAGGAGGAAAAACAGAGAGAAGAAATTCATGAAGAAAGTCAAAAAGAGAGTAGCTTCAGTCTTCTTTCACACATTTGGAGTACTTTCTAAAGTCTATTTTTTACATGCTATATATCGTTTCAAAGCTCGGGAAGTCAAGAGTCCAATGCTTTAAACAGTGTCTAAATTGGAGCTGAAATGAATAAGTTATGGCCTTTGGAAGAAATTCGTGCCAGGCTGAAAGACAATTTCACAACTTGCGAAATCATCTTGCCAAATTTTCGCAACATAGAAATCAACTTACGAAATTATCACAAGTCAAAAATTCACCTGCGAAATGGCACTCCAACTTGTGAAATCAACTTGCGAACTCTTCACAGGTCACAATTCAAGTTGCAAAATCCACTTGTGAACTAGGATATTTGCGCACCGACTCCAATTGATATTTTTCTTCAGATATTTTTGTATAAATTTCCATTTTCTCCTTGTAATCCACCACTCATGTAATTCCTTAGCTAGGAAGTAATGAAGGAAGGGTAAATAACCTTCCTATATAAACTCTCTTGTAAACACATAGAAAATATCTCTCAGGAGTTTTTCCAGAGACCACTTGTATAGTTTCTGAAAGTAATACACAGAGCGTTGCTCTGCCTTACCTTCCCATTTTGTTTTCTCATTTATTTTTATTTTTAGCAAATCAGCCTTTGAGATGTTGTCTCAAGGGATGAGAGCCTAGACTTTTTGTTTCTTGGATAAAGGGAACCAGGTAAGGTGCCGGATGCAAAAGTTGAGAATTTGTTGTTTCCATTTTTAATGAAGAGAAAGTGTGACCCATTGATGGTTTTTATATTTTTAGTTAACTAGGATTACCATGAATAGCCAATACTTGATAAGCTTTCGGATTCCATGGATTCTTATTGCTTGCAATCTTGCTCCATGGAGGTCTAATTGTTATCTCTTGTTCGCTTGTGAAGGATGATCCGATGTTAAGGATTAATTTGAATGGCAAATACTAGGTGAGAGGTACGAGCCATTGCAAGGTGTATCAGTGAGAAGGATTTAGCGTTGAAACCATTAATGGTAAGCATCTGTACCACACTCTTTTGGGAAATAACTATATGTTAAATTCCGAATGCGAGGAAAAGATTCAAGTGATCAGAATCTCCCTTTTTGTATAAAGCACCTGATCCTAGTGACCTGAAATCCCAAGAAACACCTTTCTTTCTAAGTAAATTCAGTTACTTTTTGTTTGTTTAGCTTAAAACCATCTGTTTCCATTCAAACTTATGTTTTCTTTTAAAGCTAACTTACAAAAGGAAGAGCACCAATTTAGTTTTGAACTAATATCAATTGCAAAGTGAAAACCCATCTCTGTGGATGATCCTAGAGCCACTATACTATGCTAGCTAGTGCTACCCTGGTATATGGTGAATTAGGTTTATAAATTTTGTTAATTACTCCCATCTGAGGATTGAAATCAAAGCACATCGGTTGATTTGAAAAGAATCAAATTGGAACACCAATCGGGCACGAATCATTTGGTTTTCATCACAGATCGCACTCGATCAGATAGGTCTTGATAGTTTAGTTTAGGTTTCGACATAGACCTGACTTATACAATCGGTCATGTCGTTGTCCTGCTTGGTTTTCCTCACAGACCTTACTCGATTCGATTAGACACGACAACTCAATTTCATTTTAGACTTACACTACACCTATATGATCGATCATGTCATTGTCTTATTTAGTCTTCGTAATAGACCTCACCCTATTCGATAGGTCTTGATAGTTTAGTTTCAATTTTTTCAATGACTAGACCGATACAATCGGTCATGTCGTTGTCCTAACTAGTTTCTATCACAGACTGCACCCGGTCCGACTGGTTACGAAAGCTCAATTTCATTTTCGACGTGACCTTCACCTATACAATTAGTCACGTCGTTGTTCTATCTAGTTTTCATCATAGACTGCACCCGATTCGATCGGTCACAACAGTTCAATATCATTTTCGACGTAGACGACACCTATATGATCAATCACATCATTGTCCTTTTCGATTTTTGTCACAAACTGCATCTGGCCTGATCAATCATGACAATTTATTGTCGTTTTCAGTGCAGATCGCACATGTATGATCTATCACATCGTAATCCTATTTGGTTTCATCATAGACCACACTCGGTCAGATAGGACCTGATAGTTTAGTTTCAATTTCGATGTATACCAAATTTATACAATTAGTCACGTCGTTGTCTTATCTAATTTTCACCACAGACCGCACTTGTACGATCGATCATTTCATTGTCCGATTTGGTTTTCGTAATAGGCTGTACCCAATTTGATAAGTCCCGACAACTCAGTTTTGGTTTTGATGTTAACCAGACTAATACGATTAGTCACGTAATTGTCCTGTCTGGTTTTAATCAAAGATCGCACCCAGTCCGATGGGTCATGATAGTTTTGTATCATTTTCAGTGTAGATCACACATGTATGATTAGTTATGTCGTTGTCTTGTGTGGTTTTCGTTACAGACTACACCCAGTTCGATTGGTCACGATAGTTCATTATCATTTATGACGTAGATTGCACTTGTACGATTGGTCACGTCTTTGTCTTATTTGGTTTTCATCACATATCACACTCAGTTCGATAGGTCCCAACAGTTCAATTTTGATTTTAGCACAGACCAGACCTATGCGATCGATCATGTCATTGTCCTGTCTGGTTTTCATCACAAACCGCACTTAGTTCGATTGGACATAATAGCTCAATTTCATTTTCGGCGTAGATGGCACTTTTATGTTTGGTCATGTCATTATCCTATTTAGTTTTCATTATAGCAGGTTTCCGATCCGATCGAACACAAAATTTTAGTATCGTTTTTGGCATCGATTGCACCTGAATGATCGACCACGTCGTTGTCCTATCTTGTTTTCATCACAAAATGTACCCGATTAGATAGGTCCCAACAGTTTAGTTTAGGTTTTCAATATAGACCAGGCCTATACGATTTGTCACGTCGTTGTCCTATCTGGTTTTCGTCATTGACCATACTCGATTTGATTGCTCACAATAGCTTGGTTTCGTTTCTAGTGTATATTTTATTTGCGTGATCGGTCATGTTGTTGTCTTGTATGGTTTTCATCATAGACCACACCTAGTTAGATAGGTCCCAATAGTTCAATTTCGATTTTGGTGTAGACTAAACCTATAGATTGGTCTCATCATTGTGCTATCTAGTTTTCATCATAGACCACACCCGATCCGATCGAACATGGCAACTTAGTTTCATTTGCAGCATAGATCGCACTTGTACGATTGGTCATGTATTTGTCCTGTCTGGTCTTCATAACGAACCGCACCCTGTTTGATAGGTCTTGATAGTTTAGTTTTGGTTTCAACGTAGATGAAACCTTTACAATCGATCACGACATTGTCTTGTATGGTCTTAATCATATACCACACCCGGTCCGATCATTCACAAAAGCTCAGTTTCATTTTCAACGTAAACCACACAAATACAATCGGTCACATCATTATTTTGTCTAGTTTTCGTCAAATACTACACCCAATCTGATTGGTCATGACAGTTCAATATCGTTTTTGATATAGATTACACCTATACAATCGGTTATGTCGTTGTCCTCTATGGTTTTCATCATAGACTACACTCGACTCAATCAGTCATGGCGGTTCATTATTGTTTTTGACATAGACCACATTTGTACGATTGGTCACATCGTTGTCCTATTTAGTTTTCATCACAAATGGTACCCGATCAGATAGGTACAGATAGTTCAGTTCGACTTCGGCGTAGACCAAACTTATATGATCGGTCATGTCATTATCCTATTTGGTTTTCGTCATAGATCGTACCCAATTGATCAGTCACAATAGTTCAATTTTATGTTCAACATAGACCGCATCTATAAGATTAGTCACATAGTTGGCCATCTAGTTTTCATCACACTCAACACCTAATCCAATTAGTCACAATAGTTCACTATCATTTTTAGCATGGACCACACTTTTATGGTTGGTCACATCATTGTCCTATATGGTTTTTGCCACAAACAACACTCAGTTCAATCAATTATGACAATTCAATATCAATTTTGACATAGATCGCACCTATAAGTTTGGTCACATCATTGTCCTGTCTTGTTTTCATCACAAATAGCAATCGATTCGATCGATCACAATAGCTTAATTTCATTTTTATTATAAACCACACCTGTTCGATCAGTCATGTTGTTGTCTTGTCTGGTTCTTCACACATCATACTTGGTCTAATCGGTCATAACAGCATAGTTTTATTTTCAACGTAGACCATACTTGTGAAATTAGTGACATCATTATCCTATCTGGTTTTCATCATAAACTACACCTTATCCAATCAGTCATGAAAGTTCAATATCATTTTGGGCCTAAACCACACTTATACGATCGGTCATGTTGTTATCCTATCTTGCTTTCGTGACAGACTGCACCTAGTCTGATTGGACACATAAACTTAGTTTCATTTTTTAGCATAGACTACACTTGTACGATCAGTCATGTTGTTGTCCTGTCTAGTTTTCATAACAAACCACACTCAATTTGATAGGCCCCGACAGTTTTGTATCGGTTTCAGCATAAACTAGACTATACAATCAGTTACATCGTTGTCCGTCTGGTTTTCATGACAAACCCTACCTAATTCGATTAGTCAGGACAACTTAGTTTCATTTTTGGTATAGACCGCACCTGTATGATCTGTGACATCGTTGTCTTGTCTAGTTTTCTTCACAGACTGCACCGGTCCGATTGCTCACGATAGTTCAATATCATTTTTGGCGTAAATCACACCTATACAATCAATCACGTCATTGTACTGTCTAGCTTTCGTCACAAACCGTACCTTGTTCAATCCATCATGATAGCTCAGTTTTGTTTTCAACGTAGACCAGACCTCTATGATTGATCATATTGTTGTCTTGGTTGGTTTTGGTCACAAACTACACTCAATCCAATTGGTCACAACAGCTCAATGCCTTTTTCGATGTAGAATGCACCTATACAATCAATCATGTCCATGTCCCATCTAGTTTTCTTCATAAATCGTAATCGATCTAATCGGTCACTACAATTCAATATCTTTTTCAGCATAGATCTCATTTGTATGTTCAGTCACATCATTGTCCAGTCTAGTTTTTGTCACAAACTACACCTGGTCTAATTGGTCATGACAACTCAATTTTATTTTAGGTGTAGACTGTACTTGTATGAACAATCACATTGTTGTCCTATTTGGTTTTCATCACAGGTTATACCTGGTCTGATCAGTCACGATAACTTAGTTTTGTTTTTGTCATAGATCACACCTATACGATTAGTCATATCGTTGTCCTGTCTGGTTTTCATAACATACCGCACCATGTTTTATTAGTCTTGATAATTTAGTTTTGGTTTCGATGTAGACAAGACCTATATGATTGGTCACGACATTATCCTATATGGTCTTAATCACAAATCACCCCCAATCCGATTGTTTAAGAAAGGCCAATTTCATTTTTGGCGTAGACCGCACCTATATAACCAGTCACGTCTTTGTTATATCTAGTTTTCATCACAAATCTCACCTGATCTGATTGGTTATGACAATTCAATATCGTTTTTAGCGTAGACCACACTTGTACAATTGGTCACGTTGTTGTCTTCTTTGGTTTTTTTCATAGACTACATCCTGTTCAATTGGTCACAACGATTCATTATCGTTTTCGGCATAGACCACACTTGTACGATCAGTCACGTTGTTGTCCTATTTGGTTTTCATCACAGATCGCATCTGGTTCGATAGGTATTGACAATTCAGTTTTGATTTTGGCGCAGACTAAAGTTATACGATTCGTCATGTTATTATCCTGGTTAGTTTTCGTCATAGACTATACCCGATCTGATCTGTCATGATGGTTTAGTTTCATGTTCAGCGTAGACCGCATTTGCAAGATCATTCATGGAGTTGACCTATCTGATTTTCATCACTCTCAACACCCGATTTGAACGGTCATGACAATTTAGTATAGTTTACGGCATGAACCACTCCTTTACGATCGGTCATGTCGTTGTCCTGTATGGTTTTCGTCACAAATGACACTCGGTTTGATCGGTCATGATAATTCAATATCGATTTAAGCATAGTTTGCACCTATACCTTTGGTCACATTGTTGTCCTGTCTTGCTTTCCTCACAAACAGCACCTGGTTTGATCAATCATGACAACTCAGTTTTGTTTTCGTTGTAGGTCACACCTATTCGATCGATCATGTCATTGTCCTATTTGGTTTTTGTCATAGACTACACTTGGTCTAATCGATCATGACAACTTAGTTTCATTTTTGGCGTAGACCACACCTATACGATCAGTTATATCATTGTTCTATATGGTTTTCATCATAAACTACACCCTATCTGATTGGTCACGAAAGTATAATATCATTTTTGGTGTAGATTGCACTTGTACGATCAGTCATGTCATTGTCCTGTGTAGTTTTCATCATAGACTACACCCGATCAGATAGGTCTCGATAGTTAAGTTTCAGTTTCAACATAGACTAAACCTATAAGATCAGTCATGTCGTTGTCCTATTTGGTTTTCGTCACTGACCCTACCCAGTTCGATCGGTTATGATAGCTCGGTTTATTTTCGGTGTAGACCACACCTATATGATCGGTCATGTTGTTGTCCTGTCTGGTTTCCATCACAGATCGCACTCGGTCAAATAGGCCTCGATAGTTCTGTTTTGATTTTGACGTAAACCTAACCTAAACGATCTGTCATGTCATTGTCTTGTCTGGTTTTTGTCATAGACCAAATCTGGTTCGATTGGTCATGGCAGTTCAGTTTCATTTTCGACTTAAACCCCATCTATACGATCAATCATATAGTTGTCCTATCTGGTTTTCGTCATAGTCAGCACCTGATCCAATTGGTCATGATAGTTTAGTATCATTTTTAGCGTAGACCGCACCTATACAATCGGTCACGTCACTGTCCTATTTGGTTTTCATCATAGATGACATGTAGTCTAATCGGTTATGACAACTCATCAATGTAAATTGCACCTATACGATCGGTCATGTCGTTATCTCATCTATTTTCATCACAATCTAGACTTGGTCAAATTGGTCACGATGGGTCAGTGTCATTTTCGATGTAGACCGCATCATTACTATCAATCATGTAGTTTCCTATCTGGTTTTCATCATAGTCGACACCCGATCTGATTAGTCAAGAGAATTCAATATTGTGTCCAGCGTAAATCACACTTATACAATCGGTCACGTCGTTGTCTTATTTGGTTTTCATCACAGATGACACTCAGTCTTATTGGTTCGATTAGTCATGTGGACTGCACCTATACGATGACAACCAGTCTGATCCGTCATGACAACTCCATTTTGTATTCTGCATCGATCGCACCTACACGATCGATCATGTCATTATCCTATCTGGTTTTTATCATAAACAACACCTGGTCAAATAGGTCCCAACAAAATTTTGGTTTTAACATAGACAAATCCTATACGATCAATCACATCATTGTTTGGTCTAGTTTTTGTCACAGATCATACCCGATTTGATCGGTCATGGCAAATCGATTTTCTTTTTGGCATAGATCGCATTTGTACAATCAGTCACATAGTTGTCCTATCTAGTTTTCATCACAGTCGACACCTAATCCGATCAGCAATGACAATTTAGTATCATCTTCGGCATAGCCTGCCATTGTACGATCAATCACATTGTTATCCTATATGGTTTTCGTCACAAACTGCACCCCGTCAAATTGGTCACAACATCTCAATTTTGTTTTTGGTTTAAACCGCACTTATATGATTGGTTAAGTTATTGTTCTGTTTGGTTTTCATCACAAACCGCACCCAATCAGATAGGTCCTAATAGTTTAGTTTTGGTTTCAGCATAAACCAGACCTATACTATCGGTCTGTCGTTTTTATCTTTGGTTTTTGTCAGAGATCGTACTCGATCCAATCGATTATGGCAACTTAGTTTCATTTTTGGCGTAGACCGCATTTATACTATCAGTAACGTAGTTGTCTTATTTGGTTTTCATCATAGTCAACACTCGATTTGATCGGTCATGATAATTCAGTATCGTTTTCGACATAGACCGCACCTATACGATCAATCACGTTGTTGTCCTGTCTTATTTTCATTATAGATGGCATCTAGTTCGATCAGTCACGACATCTCAATTTCATTTTTGGTGTAGACCACACCTGTATGATTAGTCACATAGTTGTCCTATATGGTTTTCGTCATAGTTGGTACCTAATCCGATCGGTCACGACAGTTCAATGTTATTTTTGGCATAGACGTGCTATATGATCGGTGATGTAGTTGTCCTGTCCGAATTTCATCATAAACCGCACCCGATCCAATTTGTCATGATAACTTGATTTTGTTTTCAACGTAGATCACAGTTATACAATTGGTCATGTCGTTGTCATGTTTGGTTTTCATCACAAACCGCACCCTATCTGATCGGTCATGACAACTCAATTTCATTTTCGACGTAAACCACACTTGTATGATCAGTCACATTGATGTCCTGTCTGGTTTTCATCACAAACCGCACCCGATCGAATAGGTCCAGATAGTTCAATTTCGATTTCGGCGTGGACCACACCTATACGATCAGTCACATCGTTGTCCTATCTGGTTTTCATCACAGACTGGACTTGGTCAAATTGGTCATGACGGCTCATTATTGTTTTCAATGTAGACCACATCATTACAACCAGTCACGTAGTTATCCTATCTGGTTTTCATCACAATTGACACCCGATCTGATCAATCACAATAGTTCAGTATCGTTTCTGGCGTAGACCACATGTGTACGATCGGTCATGTCGCTGTCATGTCTAGTTTTTGTCATAGATAACACTTGATTTGATCGGTCACAACAACTCAGTTTCATTTTCAATGTAAACCGCACCTATATGATTGGTCACATCGTTGTCCTTTCTGATTTTCATCATAGACTGCACCCGGTCAGATAGGTCTTAACAGTTCAATTTTAGTTTTGGCATAGACAAGACCTATACGATCAGTCACATCATTGTCTCATTTGGTTTTTGTCACAGATTGTACCTAATTCGATCAATCACGACAACTCAGTTTCATTTTCAGTGTAGACTGCATCTATATGATCAGTCACATAGTTGTTCTATCTGATTTTCATCACAATCAACACCTGATTTGATTGGACACAATAGTTTATTATCATCTTCGACATACACCGCACATGTACAAGTGATGATGTCGTTGTCTTATCCAGTTTTAATCACAGATGACAATCGATTTGATTAGACCGCACTTATACAATTGCTCATGCTATTGTCTTGTCTGGTTTTCATCCCAGACCGCACCTAGTCAGTTAAGTCCCAATAGTTCATTTTGGTTTTGGCATAGACTAGACCTATATGATCAGTCACATCATTTTCGTGTCTAGTTTTCATCACAGACTGAACCCAGTTCAATCAGCCACCTCAACTAGTTTTGTTTTCGGTGTACACCGCATCTATATGATAAATCATTTAGTTGTCCTATTAGGTTTTTGTCAAGTTGGCACCCGATCCAATCAGACGAAAATTCAGTATCGTTTTCAGTGCAAACCGCACATGTACAATCCCATTAGTAACAATCGTTCAATGTCGTTTTTGGTATAGACCACACTATCTGTTCGGTCACGTCATTGTCCTGTCTAGTTTTTTTCATGGACTGCACCCTATCGGTAAGTCATGATTGTTCAATATATTTTTCGGTGTAGACTACACCTGTACATTCAGTCATATTGTTGTCCTGTGTTGTTTTTGTCACAAACTGGACTTGTTCAGATCGATCACGATAACTCAATTTCATTTTTAACATAGACCATACTTGTATAATCAGTCATGTCGTTATCCTATTTGGTTTTCCTCATAGACCACCTCGGTCTGATTAGTCATGACAACTCAGCATAGACTGCACCTGTACATTTGGTTATGACAACTATGTTGAAAATGAAACTCAACTATCATGACCAATCAGACTGAGTATGGTCTGTAATGAAAACTAGTGAGGACAACGACATGATTGAACATATATGTCTAGTCTACACGGAAATTGAAATTGAATTATCGAGAATTATCTTACCAGGTGCAATATGTGATGAAAATCAGAAAGGACACTGACGTGATTAATTGTATAGGTGCATTCTACGTTGAAAATGATACTAAATTGTCGTGACCGATAAGACCGGGTGCAGTCTATGACAACAATGTGATCAATCATACATGTACGATCTACGTTTTCATGATACTGAATTATCATGACTAATTGGATCGGGTGTCATCATTGACAAAAATCTGATAGGACAACTACGTGATTGATTGACATATGCAATTTACATCGAAAAAGAAACTCATCTGCCATGACCAATCATATCATATATGGCCTATGATGAAAACCAATAAGGACAATGACATGATTGATCGTACAGGTGCAGTATACATTTTCATCATACTAAACTGTTGTGACCGATTGGATCAAGTGCCGACATTTACGAAAACCAAATAGGACAATACATGTGTAATTGTACAGATGCAGTCTACTTCGAAAATAAAACTTAGCTACCATGACCAATCAGATTGGGCACGATCTATGATGAAAACTAGTAAGGACAACAACGTGACCAAGCATTTAGGTCTAGTCTACGTCACTGTTGGGAATTATTTGATTGGGTATAGTCTGTAATGAAAAAAAGAAAGGGCAACGATGTGACCAATCATACAAGTGTGTTCTATGTCGAAAACGATACTAAACTATTTTCGATCGCACCGGGTGTAGTCTATTACAAATACAAGATAAGACAATGACGTTACCGATGGTACAAATGCAATTTGCGTTGAAAACAATACTAAACTATTGTGATCGATTGGATCAGGTGCCAATTGTGATGAAAACTAGATAGGAGAATGACGTGACTTATCTATCAGGACCTATCTAACCAGGTGCAGTCTATGATGAAAACCATATATGACAATGACGTGGCCAATCATATAGGTGTATTCTATGTTGAAAATGATACTGAACTATTGTGATCGATCAAACTGGGTGTAATCTGTGATGAAAACTAGACAAGAAAACAACATGACTGATTGTATAGGTGTGGTCTACATTTTCACGATACTGAACTATTGTGATCAACCAGAGATAAAAACCAGACAAGATAACCACATGACAGATCATACAAATGCAATCTATGCCAAAAACAAAACTGAGTAGCCGTGATTAATCAGACCGTGTTCGGTTTATGACGTAAACCAAATAAGACAACAACATGACCAATCATATGGTTCTAATCTATGTCGAAATTGAAACTAAATTTTCAAGACCTATCTAATCAAGCATGGTTTGTGATAAAAACCAGACAGGACAATGGCGTGATTGATCGTAAAAGTGCGATCTACGTTGAAAACGATATTGAATTATCTTGACTGATTGGATCGGGTATCGATTATGACAAAAACTAAATAAGACAATGACATGACTGATCATACAGATACAGTCTATACTGAAAACAAAACTAAGCTACCATTACTGATCGGACTGGGTATAGTCTGTGATGAAAACTGGACAGGACAATAACGTGATCAATTGTTTAAGTATGGTCTACGTTGAAATCAAAACTAAATTGTTGGGACCTATCTGATCGAGTGTGGTTTGTGATGAAAACTAGATAGCATAACAACATGACCAACCATACAGGTGCACTCTATGCTAAAAACGACACTGAACTATCGTGATCAATTAGATCGGGTATCGTCTATGATGAAAACCAAATAGGATAACTACGTGACTGATCATAAAGATACGGTCTACGTAAAAAATGAAATTGATCTACCATGACCAATTGAACCATATTCGATCCGTCACGAAAACCAGATAGGACATTGATGTGATCGATCATATAGGTTTGGTCTACATAGAAATTGAAACTTAAACAAGACAACAACATGATTGATAGTACAGGTGGGTTCTACGTCGAAAACGATATTGAACTATTGTGACTTATCGAACCAGGTACAGTCTGTGATGAATACTAGATAGGTTAATGATGTGATGGTTCATACAGGTGTGATCTACACCAAAAATAATACTGATTTGTTGTGACCTATTGGATTGGGTGTCAACTATGAAGAAAACCAAATAGGACAACTATGTGACTGATTGTACAAATGTGGTCTATGTCGAAAATGAAATTGAATTAATGTGACCAATCGGATTGGGTACGGTCTTTAATGAAAACCAAACACGAGAACGATGTGACCAATCATATAGGTATGGTCTATGCTGAAACCAAGACTGAACTGTCGAGACCTATCGTACCAAGTGTAGTCTGTGATGAAAACCAAACAGGACCACAACGTGATCAATTGTACAGATGCAGTCTATGCCAAAAATGATACTGAATTGTCACGATCGATTGGATCAGGTGTCAATTATGATGAAAACAAGATAGGATAATGATATGACTAATTGTATAAATGCGGTCTACACCGAACATGAAATTGAGTTGTCATGACCGATCGGATCGAGTACCGACTGTGACGAATATCAAATAGAACAATTATGTGACTGATTATATAAACGCATTCTACGTTGAAAATGAAACTGAGTTGCCATGATCAATCAAACCAGGTCCGATTCTTTGATGAAATTAGACAGGACAATGACGTGATCAATCGTACAGGTGCGGTCCACACCAAAAATGAAAATGAGTTCTCGTGACTGATTGGACCGAGTGCCATCTATGAAGAAAATCAAATAGGAAAATGATATGACTGATCGTACAATACAGTCTACGTTTTCATGATATTGAACTCTGTCATGACCGATCCGATTAGGTGTCGACTTTGACGAAAACTAGATAGGACAACTACATGATTGATCATATAGATGTGGTTGACATTAAAAAAAAAAAAACTGAGTTGTTGTGATTTATTAGACCATGTTCGATCTGTGATGAAAACCAGATAAGATAATAACATGACCTATCTTATAGGTCTGGTCCACGTCGAAATCGAAAATGAACGGTTAGGACCTATCTAATTGTGTGTGGTATGTGATGAAAACCATATAAGCCAACGACGTGATCGATTATACAAATGCGATCTATGCCAAAAATGAAATTGAGTTGTTATGACCAATCAGACTGGGTAATATCTATGTCAAAATTGAAATTAAACTATTAGGACCTATCTGATTGGGTGTGGTCAGTGAGGAAAACTAGATAGAACAACAGTATGACCAATTATACAAGTGCAATCTATGACAGAAACAAAACTGAGCTATCATAACTTATTAGACCGGGTGTAGTCTTTGATGAAAACTAAATAGAACAATGACATGACTAATCGAATAGGTGCAATCTATGTTGAAAATGAAATTGATTTGTCATGATTGATCAGACTAGGTGCAGTTTATGATTAAAACCAGACATGACAACAATGTGATCTATCAAATAGGTTTGGTCTATGCCGAAATCGAAAATGAGTTGTTGCAATCTATTAAACCAAGTGCAGTCTCTTATGAACACCAGAAGAGACAATGACATGATCAATTGTACAAGTGTAGTGTATGCCAATAACAAAACTGGGTTGTCTTGACTGATCAAATCGGGTGTTGTTTGTGACGAAAACAACAATGTGACCAGATATAGAGATGTGGTGTACGTTGAAAACTATATTGAACTATCATGACCAATCGGACCAAGTGTCATTTGTGATGAAAGGCAAATAAGATAACAACGTGATCGATCGTATAGTTGTGCTCTATGTTGAAAACAATATTGAACTATCGTGACTAATCGGATCAAGTGCTGACTGTGATGAAAATCATATAAAACAATTACATGACTGATTGTACAAATGCAGTCTACGTAAAAAATAAAACTGAGCTATCATGATCGATTAGACTGCGTACATTCTATAATGAAAATCAAACAAGACAACGACATGACTAATCGTATAAGTCTGGTCTAGGCCAAACTTAAATTGAACTATAAGGACCTATTAGATCGGGTGCGGTTTATGACAAAAACTAAAGTGGACAACGAGATGATCGATCATATAAGTGCGGTCTATGGTTAAAATGATAATGAATTATCGTGATAGATTGGATCGGGTCTAGTCTATGACAAAAACTAGAGAGGATAATGATGTGACCGATCGTACAGGTGCGATCTACGCCAAAAACAATATTGAACTGTCATGACTAATCAGTCCGAGTGCAGACTATGATGAAAACCAGATAGGGCAACTACGTGATTGATTATATAGATGTGGTCTATGCCGAAAATAAAACAGAGCTGCCATAACATATCGAACTGGATCCAATCTATGACTTAAAGTAGACAAGACAATGACGTGATTGATCATTTAGGTCTAGTTTATATCGAAACCAAAATTGAGTTGTCGGGACCTATTGAAAAGGGTGTAGTCTGTTACGAAAATTAGACAGGACAATGACATGATCGATCTTATAGATGTGGTCTACATTGAAAACAAAAGGAAGTGATCAAGATCAATTAGACCAAGTACTATTTGTGACGAAAACTAGACTGGACAACAACATGACTAGATGTACAAATACGGTCCACATTGAGAATGAAACTGAGTTGTCATGATCGATTGGATCGGGTGTGGTCTATGATTAAAACCAAACAAGACAACGATGTGACCAATCAAATAGGTTTGGTCTACGTCGAAATCGATTATCATGACTTATTAAACTGGGTGCGGTCTCTTATAAAAACTAGAAAAGACAATAACATAATCAATCGTATAGGTGTGGTGTACACGAATAATGAAGCTAAGTTGTCATGACTTATTGTACCAGGTGTTCTCTATGACAAAAACAATAACATGATAAAATATAGAGGTGCAATGTATGTCAAAAATGATATTGAATTGTCATGACCGATCGGACTAGGTGCCATTTGTGATGAAAACCAAATAGGACAACAACATGACCGATCATACAAGTGTGGTTTATGCCGAAAAATGATACTAAACTGTTGTGACTAATCGGATTGGGCGTTGATTGTGATGAAAATCGTATGGAACAATTACTGACTGATTGTACAAATGCAGTCTATGCTGAAAACAAAATTAAGTTATTGTGATCGATTAACTGTGTACGTTCTATGATAAAAACCAAACAAGACAATGACATGACCGATTGTATGAGTCTAGTCTATGCCGAAACCAAAACTGAATTGTCAAAACCTATCTGATTGGGTGTGGTCTATGATGAAAACTAGAGTGGACAACGAGGTGAGCAATCATACAAGTGCGTTCTATGATGAAAACGATAATGACTTGTCATGACCGATCGAACTTGGTGTAGTTTGCGACGAAAACTAAAGAGGACAACAATGTGATCGATCGTACAGGTGTAGTCTATGCCGAAAATGATATTGAACTATCGTGACCAATCAGATCATGTGCCGACTGTAATGAAAACTATATAGAACAACTACGTGAGTGATTGTACAAATGCAGTCTATGTCGAAAATGAAACTAAGTTGTTGTGATCGATCGGATTGCATACATTCTGTGATGAAAATAAGACAGGACAATGACGTAACCGATCACATAAGTGTGGTATGTGTCAAAATTGAAACTGAATTGTCGAGACCTATTTGATTAAGTGTGATTTGTGACGAAAACCAGGATGGACAATAAGGTGACCAATTGTACAGGTGCAATCTATTGTGAAAATGATAATAAACTGTCATGACCGATTGGACCGAGTTCAGTCTATGACAAAAACCAGAGAGAACAGCGACATGATCGATCATATAAGTGCGGTCTACGACGAAAACAATATTGAACTATCATGACCAATAAGACCGGGTGCAGATTTTGATGGAAACTAGATAGGCCAACTACATGACTGATCATACAGATGCAGTCTATGCTGAAAACAAAACAGAGTTATCATGATCGATCAAACTGGGTCTGGTTTGCGACTAAAAACATATAAAACAACGACATGACCGATCATTTAAGTCTAATGTACATCAAAACCAAAACTGAGCTATTGGGACCTATCGAATAAGCTATGATCTGTTATGATAATCAAACATGACAACGACATGATTGATCATATAGGTGTGGTTTATGATGAAAACCAAACGGAGAGATTATGATCAATCAGACCAAGTATTGTTTGTGATGAAAACCAGATCGGACAATGATGTGATTGGATATACAAATGCGATCTACACCGAAAATGATATTGAATTTTCATGATCGATCGGATTGGGTGCCGTGTATGACGAAAACTAAATAAGACAACAATGTGGCAAATCATGTAAGTCTGGTCTTATGCCGAAACCAAAGTTGAACTATTAGGACCTATCCGATTGGGTGTGGTCTGTGATGAAAACCAGATAAGATGATGGTGTGGCCGATTGTATAGATGCAATCTATGCCGGAAACGAAACTGAGTTGTCATGATCGATTGGACCGGGTACAGTCTATGACAAAAACTAGATAGGACAACAATGTGACCAATCTATAGGTCCGATCTACGTCGAAACCAAAACTAAACTTTTAGGTCTTATCTGAGCAGTGCGCTTTATGATGAAAACTAGATTAAACAATAGTGTGACCAATCATATATGTGTGTTCTACACCTAAAACTATATTGAACTATCGTGACCAATCAAACGGGGTGTCGTTTGTGATGAAATCAAGACATGACAACAACATGACTGATTGTAAGGTGCAATGTACACCGAAAACGATACTAAACTTTTGTGATCGATTGGGTCAGGCGTCGTCTGTGATGAAAACTAAATAGGACAACTATGTGACTAATCGTTTAGTTGTAGTCTATGTCGAAAATGAAACTGCGTTGCCTTAACCAATTGAATTGGGTCTGATCTGTGACGAAAGAAAAATAACACAATGACGTGACCAATCGTATAGGTCTGGTCTATTATGAAATTGAAATTGGACTATTAGGACCTATTTGATCGAGTGCGGTCTACGATAAAAACCAAATAGGATAATGGCATCACCAATTGTATAGGTGCGGTCCACGCTGAAAATGGAACAAAGTTGTTGTGACCGATCCAACCAGGTGTTGTCCATGACAAAAACCAAATGGAATAATGATGTGATTGAATGTACAAGTAGGGTTTACACCGAAAATGATATTGAACTATTATGACCGATTGGACCGGGTATCAACTATGATGAAAACTAAATAAGACAATGACATGATTGATGTACAAATGCAGTCTACAACGAAAATGAAACTTAGCTACCATGTCAGATTGGACTAGGTGCAATCTGTGACAAAACCTAAAACAGGACAATGACTTGACCAATTTATAGGTCTAGTATATGGTGAAACTGAAACTAAACTATCAGGACTTATATAATCGAGGTGAACTCTATGATGAAAACTAGACAAGTTAACAACGTGACTGATCATATAGGTGCGTTCTATGCTGAAAATAATATTGAACTGTCATGACTGACTAGATGAGGTGTCATTTGTGATGGAAACAAGACATAACAATGACGTGATCAATCGTATAGGAGTAGTGTACGCAGAAAATGATACTAAACTATCATGACCGATTGAACCAGGAGCCAACTATGATGGAAACTAGATAGGACAACAACGTGACTCATCGTACGAAATCAATCTATGCCGAAAATGAAATTGAGCTGTCATGATCAATTGGAGGGGGTCCAATCTATGATGAAAACTAGACAGGACAACAATGTAACCAGTCTTATAGATTTGGTCTTTGTTGAAACCAAAACTGAACTATGAGGACTTCTTTGACTGGGTGTGGTCTATGATTAAAACTAGACAGAACTATGAATTGACTGATCGTGCAGGCACATTCTACAAAAAAAATGATACTGAACTGTCATGACCGATCGGATTAGGTGCAACAATGATGGAAACCAGATAGGATAACTACATGACTGATCATATAGATGCGGTCTTTACTGAAAACGAAATTAAGTTGCATGATTGATCAAACCTATTATAGTCTGTGATAAAAACTAGACAAGACAGTGACGTGATCGATCATTTAGATGTGATCTATGTCAAAAATGAAACTGAGCTACCATGTCTAATTGGACTAGGTACAGTCTATGATGAAAACCAGACATGACAACGACGTTACCATTCCATAGGTCTAGTCTATGTCGAAACCAAAATTGAATTGTCGGGACCTATCTAATCGAGTGCAATTTGTGATGAAAACCATACAAGACAACGATGTGACCGATCGTACAAGTGCGGTCTATGCCAAAAATGAAATTAAGTTATTGTGATCGATCGAACTGGGTACCTTCTATGACGAAAACCAAACAGAACAATGATGTGACCGATCATACATGTGCGATCTACGATGAAAACGATAGTAAACTATCTTGACCGATCGGATCAAGTGTCGAGAGTGACGATAACCAAATAGGACAACTATGTGATTGATCATACAAATGTTGTGATCGATCGAACCGGGTGCATTATGTGACAAAAACCACACAGAACAATGACATGACCGATCGTAATGGTACAATTTATGCCGAAAACGAAATTGACGACACTAAATTGTCATGATCAATTATACATGTGCAGTTTGTTGCAAAAGTGATACTGAACTATCTTAAACGATCGGATTAGGTGCCGACAATGACGAAAACCAAATATGACAACTATGTGATTGATTGTATAGATATTGTGATCGATCGAACCAGGTGCCGTATGTGAAAAAAACCACACAGGACAATGACATGATCAATCGTAATGGTACAATTTATGCTAAAATTGAAATTAACGACACTAAACTGCTTTCATTAGTTATACATGTGCGGTTTGTTGCAAAAATGATACTGAACTGTCATGATCGATCAGATTGAGTGTCGATAGTGATGAAAACCAAATAGGACAACTACATCACTGATTGTACAGATTCGGTCTTCGTCGAAAATGAATCTGAGTTATTGTGACCGATCATACCGAGTATAGTCTAGGATGAAACTAGATAGGATAATAATGCGACTGATCCTATAGGTCTAGTTTACGCTGAAATCGAAACTAAACTACCAGAACCTATTTGATCAAGTATGATATGTGATGAAAACTAGATAGGACAACGACGTGATCGATTATACAGGTGCGGTCTATGCCAAAAATGACACTGAACTTTCGTGACCGGTCGAATCGGGTGCCGACTATGATGAAATTAGATAGGACAATGATGTGAATGATCATATAGGTTTAGTCTACACCGAAATCAAAACTAAACTTTTGGGACTAATCTAATCGGGTGTGTTGTGTTAGGAAAACCATACTGGAAAACAACGTGACCGATCATACAAGCACAATCTACGCTAAAAATGAAATTGAGCATTCATGACAAATGGACTATGTGCGGTCTATGACAAAAACCAGATAAGATAATGATGTGACTAAACGGGTAGGTGTAGTTTACACCAAAAAAGATATTGAACAGTCATGACCAATTAAATCGGGTGCTGTTTGTGACGAAAACAAGATAGAACAATGACATGATCGATCATACAGGTGTTGTCTACATCAAAAATGAAACTGAACTTTCATGACCAATCAAATCAGGTGTGGTCTATGAGGAAAACCAGATAGGACAATGACATGATCAATTGTACAGGTGCAATCTACACTGAAAATGAAATTGAGTTATCATGACTGATCCGATCAAGTGCAGTTTGTGATGAAAACAAGTCATGACAACAATGTGATCAAATGTACAGGTATAGTTTATGTCGGAAATGATATTGAACTATTGTGACCTATCGATAGGGTGCGGTCCATGACAAACCAAACAGGATAATGACGTAACTGAACGGACAAGTATGGTCTACATTGAAAATGATATTGAACTGTTGTGACTAATGAGATCGAGTGCCATTTGTGACGAAAATAAGATATTACAATGACGTGACCGATCGTACGAGTGCGGTTTACGTCAGAAACAATATTAAACTTTTGTGACCAATTGGATTGGGCGCTAACTATGACAAAAAGCAAATAGGACAACTATGTGATTTATCGTAGAGATGTGGTCTACGTAAAAAATGAAACTAGCTGCCATGATCAATTAGACTAGGTCCAGCCTGTGATGAAAACCAAACACGACAACGACATGACTGATCGTATAGGTCTGGTCTACAGTAAATCCCAAACTAAACTATCGAGACCTAATTAACTAGGTACCTATGATGAAAACTAAATAGGACAATGACATGAGTGATCGTATGGGTGCGCTCTATGCCGAAAACGATACTAAATTGTTGTGATCGATCGGATCAAGTCTTGACTAAGATGAAAACCAAATAGGACAATTGTGTCACTGATTGTACAAATACGGTCTATGCCAAAATAAAAATGAGTTGTTGTGACTGATCAAACTAGGTACAATCTGTGATAAAAACTAGACAGGACAATGATGTGACTAATTGTATAGGTCTTGCTTACGCTGAAATCAAAATTAAATTGTCCGGACCTATTTGACCAGGTACAGTCTATGTTGAAAACTAGATAGGACAATGATGTGATCAATTGTACAAGTGCAATCTATGCCAAAAATGAAACTAAGTCGTTATGATCGATTAGATCGAGTGTCGTCCGTGATGAAAACCAGATAGGATAATGGCGTGACTGATCGTAAATTTACAATCTACGCTAAAAACAATATTGAGCGTGACCGATCAGATTGGGTGCTGACTGTGATGAATACCAGATAGGACAAATACGCAACTGCGCCGAAAATGACACTTAGCTAATCAGACCACAATGTGACTGAGCGA
This sequence comes from Vitis rotundifolia, assembly GCA_030254885.1. Lineage (NCBI taxonomy): Eukaryota > Viridiplantae > Streptophyta > Magnoliopsida > Vitales > Vitaceae > Vitis > Vitis rotundifolia. The sequence continues at coordinate 16,550,164 of CM058160.1, forward strand.
ACAAGGTCTCATATGTGATGAAAACCAGATGGGACAATGATGTGACTGATTGTATAGGTATGGTCTACGTCAAAATTGAAACTCAATTTTTGGGACATATTTGACCGGGTACGATCTGTAATGAAAACCAGACAGGACATCGACGTGACAGATCATACAAATGTGGTCTACACTGAAAACAAAATTGTGTTGTCATGACTGATCGGACAAGGTGCGGTATGTGATGAAAACCATACAAGACAATGACATGACTGATTGTATAGTTGTGGTCTATGTCAAAAAAAAAACTGAGCTGTCATAACAGATTGGACCAGGTGCGATCTATGACAAAAATTGGACAAGACAATGACATCACCAATCATGCAGGTGCCGTTTACATTGAAAATGATACTGAACCATCGTGATCAATTGAATTAGGTGCCAACTGTGAAGAAAAGTAGATAGGACAACTACATGACTAATCATACAAGTGTGGTCTACGTCGAAAACAAAATTGAGTTGTCGTGACCGATCAAACCGTTGCCATCTATGACAAAAATAAGACAAGACAACAATGTGACCAATCGTATAAGTGTGATCTACGCCGAAAACGATACTGAATTTTTGTGATCGATCGAATCAACTATCGACTATGACAAAGACTAGATAGGATAACTACATGACTGACCATACAGATATGGTTAATGTAAAAGACTAAACTAAGCTACCATAACTGATCAACTAGGTACCATTTGTGATGAAAACTAGAGACGAAAACGATGTGATCAAGCATATAGGTCTAGTTTACACTGAAATCGAAACTTAATTGTTGGGACTTATCTGACGGGGTGGGGTCTACAATGAAAACTAGATAGGACAATAATGTGAACGATTATACAAGTGCGGTCGATGCCAAAAATGAAAGTGAGTTGTCATGATCGATCGAACCAGGTGCCATCTATGATGAAAACCAGACAAGACAACTATGTGATCGATCATACATTGGCGGGCTACACCAAAAACGATACTAAATTGTCATGATCAATCGGATTGGGTGCCGACTATAACGAAAACAAGATAGGATAACTACGTGATTGATTGTACAGATGCGGTCTATGCCAAAAACAAAACTGAGTTGTCATGACTAATTAAACTGGGTACGATTGTGCCGAAAGCTAGACCAGAGAACAATGTGACTAATTGTATTGGTCTTGTCTACGTTGAAACCAAAATTGAACTGTCGTCACTTATTTGATTGGGTGTTGTTAATGATGTAAACCAAATAGGACAATGATGTGACCAATCATACAGGTGTGGTCTATGCCGAATATGAAATTGAGTTATTGTGACAGATCGGACCAGGTGTCGTTGTATAGGTGTGGTTTAAGCCAAAAATGATACTAAATTGTTGTTATCAATCGGATCGGGTTTTGACTATGACAAAAACTAGATAGGAAACCTACGTGATTAGTCATATAGATGCGATCTAAGCTAAAAATGAAACAAAGTTATTGTGACCGATCAAACTAGGTCTAGTCTTTGAAGAAAATTAGACAGGACAATGACGTAATCGATCATATGGGTCTGGTCTACGTCGAAACTGAAATTGAACTGTCAAGACCTATTTCACCGAGTGCAATTTGTGATAAAAACCAAATAGGACAATGACTCCACCAATCATACAGATACGGTCTACACCGAAAATGAAATAGAGTTGTCGTGATCGATCGGACCAGGTCCGATCTATGATAAAAACTAGAGAGGAAAATGACATGACCGATCATATAGGTCTGGTCTATGTTGAAACCGAAATTGAACTATTTGGATCAGGGACCAACTGACGAAAACTAGATAGGACAACTACGTGACTAATCGTACAGATGCGATCTAAGCTAAAAATGAAACAAAGCTATTGTGACCGATCAAACTAGGTCTAGTCTTTAAAGAAAATTAGACAGGACAATGATGTAATTGATCATATGGGTCTGGTCTACGTCAAAACTAAAATTGAACTGTCAAGACCTATTTCACCGAGTGCAGTTTGTGATAAAAACCAGATAGGACAATGACGTCATCAATCATACAGATACGGTCTACATTGAAAATGAAATAGAGTTGTTGTGATCGATCGGACCAGGTTCGACCTATGACAAAAACTAGATGGGAAAATGACATGACCGATCATATAGGTCTGGTCTATGTTGAAACCAAAATTGAACTATCGGGGCCTATCTAATTGGGCATGGTCTGTGATGAAAACTAGATTGGACAATGATGTGAATAATCGTACAAGTATTGTCCATACCAAACTTGAAATTGAGTTGTCATGACCGATTGGACAAGGTGAGGTCTGTGACAAAAATGACACAGGACAATGATATGATCGATCATACAAGTGCATTTTACGTCAAAAATGATACTGAATTGTCATGATCGATTGGACCAAGTGTAATCTATGACGAAAATCAGATAGGACAATTATGTGAAAATTCAAATAGATGCGGTTTACACCGAAAATGAAATTGATCTACTGTGATTGATCAGACCAAGTATGGTTTGTGAAAAAAACTAGATAAGACAATGACGTGACCAATCATCTAGATCTGATCTATATCGAAATCGAAACTGAACTATTGGGCTCCATCTGATTAGGTGCGGTTTGTGATGAAAACTAGACAAGAGAACGACATGATTAATCATATTAGTGTGATCTACACTGAAAACAATACTAAACTTCCATGACTGATTGGATCAGGAGTCGACTATGATAAAAACTAGATAAGACAACAATGTGACTATCGTACAAATGCAGTTTACATTGAAAACAAAATAGAGATGTTGTGACCAATCGAACCAAGTTTGGTCTTTGACAAAAACCAGATAAGACAATGATGTAACTGATCATATAGGTATGGTCTATGCCGAAACCGAAACTAAACTGTTGGGACCTATCTCACTAGGTGTGGTTTGTGATGAAAATCAGACAGGATAACGACATCACCAATCATATAGATGTGTTCTACGCTAAAAATGAAATAAAGTTGCCATGACCGATAGGACCAGGTTCGGTCTGTGACAAAAACTAGAGAGAAAAATGATGTGACCAATTGTATAGGTTTGTTCTACGTTGAAACTGAAACTAAACTGTTGAGACCTATCTAATTGGGTGTGGTATATGATGAAATAGGATAATGATGTGACTGATTATGCAAGTGCGGTCCATGGCAAACTCAAAACTGAGCTGTCATGATTGATCGGACCAAGAGCGGTTTGTGATAAAAACCAGACAGGGTAACAACATGATCGATTGTACAGGTGGAGTCTACATTGAAAACAAAATTAAGTTGTCATGACCAATCAAACCGGATAAGGTTTGTGATGAAAAACGACACCAGACAATGACATGACCGATCGTACAAGTGCGTTTTACATCGAAAATAATACTGAATTGTTGTGATATGGGAAGTAGTCTTAGGAATAAAATCAGAATTTAATTGAATAACTGTAATTAGAAAATACTCGCATTGTTTACAAGGTTGTAGCACTTGGCCGGGTGCATGGAGTCACACACGTTGGTTGCACACGAAAATTATTTCCCAAATACATTTATTCGATTAAATTTTAAATTTATTCCAAAGCTTATAATAAAATTTGGAGGCATCTACAAATATCCATATATTAATGGAAGCTAATATAAAATTGTATAAAGAATTATAAAGATTTTTTGGAATTCTTGCCATGAGTAGCTTTTTTAGAATTTTTGGTTTTATGTATGGAGTAGTCTCTTTTAGAATTCTTGATATGCGGTATGATTAAGTGACCCAAGCCTATGATGGGCTTAAGTCGCATAAGCTCAGTAGGAAGCCTATAAATACCCCTTCAAGGGTTAGGGTTTCTAAGTCTTGTCATTCTCCCCTTTAGTCTAGAGAGAGAACCTTAACCTCCACCCTTAAGATCTCCACCATCTTAGTGCTTAAACACAAGGAAGAGCCATTGAGTGGAAGTGTTTACAAGATCTACTACGACTTTGAAGTTATCTACATTGATTAGAACCTATCCAAGAACATTCAATTCAAAGGTATGTGGTTTTATTCTCTAGATCTATGTTTTCTATGGTATTCTTATTATTTTTTAATACTTGTTTATCTGTTGTGATAAACTTAAAGAGCCTAGGATAAATTTGCATGCACCCTACATGATCTAGGACAAGGGAACGTAGTAATTCGGGGTTCCCAACATGATCAGTCACATATTTGTTCTCTTTTTTTTTGTCACAGATTGCACCCGGTCCGGTCGATCATGACAGTACAATATCGCTTTTTACGTAGACCGCACCTATACAATCGATCACGTCATTGTCCTGTTTGATTCTCATCATAAATCACACCCAATTAGACAGATCCTGATAATTCAGTTTTGATTTCGGTGTAAACCAGGCCTATATGATTAGTGATGATGTTGTGTTGTCTAGTTTTCGTCACAGACCCAATCTGATCGATCATGACAACACAATTTCATTTTCGGCATAGACTGCACCTGTAATGACCGGGTATTTTATGCCACGTTAGCATTTTAGTTTGAAAAGTCTTTGATTCGTGCGGACCCAGTCGGGTCTTTTAATCAAAAACATTTATAAAACCTATGACCTCATACTGGCGTAGCAAAGCTACTATAGTATAGCGGCTCTAGGGTCGAACTCTGGGATGGGTTTTCACTCTATCAGTGATAGACTCAGGATTAGAAATTGAATTTGATGATTTCCTTTGTCAAAAACTCAAAGTTTAAAAGAAAATAAAATTTGTTTTGAAAGTGGAGTTTGGAACTAAACTAACATATAACTAAATAAAAATGGAAGAAAGAAAGTCTCCCGGAGCTAAGGGTTGCTAGGATTAAGTTCAGAACGCAAAGTGGAAAATTCCGGATTATTCTCCTCGCATTGGGGATTTAACCTATAGTTATTTCCCGAACCGGTATAGGTTTAACAATGAAGATTTAATCCATAAAAAGTCGATAGAAATGGTAATCAAGGTCCATTAATGGCTTTAAACACTATAGGTCTTCACCTTGAACCACTTTCCAATGGCTCGTACATGATAACTAATGGACTGATATGGATCTAGCAATAAGAATCCACAGAGACCTGAAGCTTACCATGTATTGGCCATTCAAAGTGATTCTAAGGGAGTTAAAGCAAAACTTTGGATTGGAAAGCCATTAATGAACTCCAACTACCGGTATTTAAGGCACGAGAGTTTTCCACCTTTGCATTGGACTCTTCACCTAGCTTCCTTCGCTCCAAGAAACCGAAGGTTTAGCCTCTCATCCTCCGGGAAATCATCCTCAGAGGTTGTTTGGCTTCCAAGAAAAAGAAAATAGTAGAGAGAAGAGGAAAAACGAGAGAGCCCTGTTTTTTTTTCAAAGTGTGAAAGATCACACAGCATCCATTCCATCCGAGAGGTGATTACCACCCCTCTTATAGTCTTTACAAAAGCCAAGCTTGTAATTGGCTAGTTACAAGGATAGGAAAGGAATTTCCATCAAAAAAAATACAAAAGAAAAGATCTAAAGTGGAGTCGGCGGAACAGGGGAAAGTTCGCACCACGCGAAGCTGGTGCGGAGGTGGTGCGAAGTTGGTGCGAAGCTGGTGCGAAATTCGCTCTCAGCTTGACACAGTTGTCTTCCGAAGGCCATATCTTCCTCATTTCAGCTCCAAATCGTACACGGTTTGAAGCGTTGGATTCTTGACTTCCAGAGCTTTCCAACGGTATATAGCATGCAAAAAATGGACTTCGGGAAGTGCTCCAAAAGTGTGAAGGAAGACTGCAGCTGCAGTCCTCTGTTTCAGCTTCACTCCGTTTTCTTCTTTTTGCTCGATTTTCCTCTTTGCTTCTCTCCTTGCTTGGCTTGTCTTAATGATCCAAAAAGCTGTCAAAACACTAAAACTAGGCACAAATATGATTAGAAGTCATTGCTAGGTCCTTAACATGCCAATTGGAATAAAAATGGAGAACTACTACACAAAAGTGCTCAAAACATAATGACTTAAAGGTGTAAAAATGCACTTTTTGGGTAGTAATCACTCCCCCCAACTAACACATTGCTAGTCCCTGAGCAATGAAGGAGAGAAAAATAAAGAAAAATAGATAATATAATAATTTACAAAATCATGCGGATCACTCCAAAAAATAATCAAGTGGCATGATTGGATTAAACTCTCACATGGCAAGTCAAGGATATAAAAGTCAATCATCAACAAGAGTCATCAAATAACTTACCTATCACAACATGCAAAGAGTGGGCATTATGCAAATTTAAGTTTCAAAATAATTTCCACTCCCAAAGGACCAACTCTTAATCTTCCACAAAAATCTAAGTGTTAAGATGCTTAGTTTCCAGTTATAGTATGTCAAACTATATTCTCCCCCCAACTAAGGTTTTTCTCTAACTTTAGTAACACTAACTCATATATAAAAGGCTAAGAACGCACCTCATTTTCTTTTTTTTTTTTTTTTTTTTTTTTTTTTTTTTTTTTTTTTTTTTTTTTAATCCACCCATGTAACGAGCAGTGAGGTCGGTGACTCCCAACCAGTAAAGGCTTAGGGCACCAGGCTTTAAAGATTTTCACCATATACCCCTCGGACCTTGCTCGGGTTTCAAAGCAAGTGAAGCAAATTTTTTTTTTTTCATAAGACACATTGGCCTTTTATAAGGTGTCCCAACACTAATAGAATGAGGTCAATGGCACCAAGTCGAAAATTTCCTAGGTTTAGGGGGGTGAGAAAGTTTTCCATCTTATAACTGGAATCTAATGTGTTCAGTGTGTGAAAAGAGTAGAGTGGAAGACTTAAGATTGAAATCAAAAGGAGCTTCAACAATTTATCAATTTTAATAAGCATAATACAAACTCTGAGACTATGGCAATAGGATAAGAATTTAATTTCTCCCATTTACTTTTGAGAATTTATCTTTGAGAAACCAAGAGAGTTTGCAAAAAATTTGTTAGCAAAATAACTTAACCAAAAATCTAACAAATTACTTCCTCAATTCTCCCCCCAACTAGGATGAACATTGTCCCCAATGTTCCAAAAGGAAAAGATAATAACAAGGGAGGAAGTGATACCTCCTGATAATAAGGGACTCTGAATGAGCAGGAGAAACCACATGTTGCATAAGAAAAAAAAAGAAATATCATATGAGTGATAATTAAAGGAAATAAAAAGGAATAGCTAAAATACTCAAAAAGAAGATGTCTATATAAACTGAGAGAGTACAATATACAAGATAAACATGGAAGACATCCAATCCCAGTATAAAAGTGGTCCAAAATATATAAGACATCCAAAAACATAGAATATAGATACACAAAAGGAGAGGAGTGATCGTATGATCAAGTAGTAGGCTCCTCTGGTCTTGGCCATGGCTTGATTTCCATTTTTTTTTTTTTTTTTTTTTTTTTTTTTTTTTTTTTTTTTTTTTTTTTTTTGCAACTTGGATCAGTTTTCGCAAGTTGTTTCGCAAGTTCCCCCACTTTCAGAAGTTGTTTCGCTGAAGAAAAAAAAAACTTTTGCAAGTTGTTTGGCAAGGTGCGCATTTTTCCTTCAGCTAGACGCAGTTGTCTTCCGAAGGCCATAACTTCTTCATTTCAGATCCAAATTGCACACCGTTGGAAGCATTGGATGCTTGACTTCAAGAGCTTTCCAAAGGTATATAGCATGTAGAAAATAGACTTCGGAAAGTGCTCCAAAAGTGGGAAAGAAGACTGCAGTGAATTGGTGTTGCGAATTTCGCACAAGGGGAGGTGTTGTGCGAAAATTTCGCACAAGGGAGGGTGTTGTGCGAATTTTGCACAAGGTTCACACAAGGTTCGCACAAAGTTCGCACTGAGGGACAGAGAGCATGCTTTTGAAAATTGGAAGAAAAACAAATTAGCACAAGGTTCGCACAAGGTTCGCACTCCTGTGAAATTCGCACTGAGTGACCGAGAGCATGCTTTTGAAAATTGGAAGAAAAACAAATTCGCACAAGGTTCGCACAAGGTTCGCACACCTGTGAAATTCGCACTGAGTGACCGAGAGCATGCTTTTGAAAATTGGAAGAAAAACAAATTCGCACAAGGTTCGCACAAGGTTCGCACACCTGTGAAATTCGCACTAAGGGACCGAGAGAATGCTTTTTTAAAATTTGCCACAAAAGAGAATTCGCACAAGGGATGTGTTGTGCGAAAATTTCGCACAAGGGGAATGGGTAGTGCGAATTTTGCTGTCAACTCGGCGCAATTTTCTTGCAATGAGCATAACTTCTTCGTCTCAACTCCGATTTGGACACCGTTTGAAGCATTGGATTCTTGACTTCCCAAGCTTCGAAACGGTATATGGCATGTATAAAATGGACTCGAGGAAGTGCTCCAAATATAAGCAAAAAGACTGCAGCTGCTCTCGTTGGCCATGATTTTATACGCCCAGCTGTTTTCCCTTGTTTTCACCTTGACTTCATTCTTCAAGCTTTCCTACCTACATGTTAACACAAAAACCCAATTCAAACCACATTAGAATGAAATTAAAGTCAAAAACAAAAATCAAAACATGCATAAACACAAGAAAAACACTAGATTAAACTAAAATCAACTTAAAAGAAAACAAAAAAAGGATGAACTTTTTAGTCTTTGAAGAGACTAAGTTCAATCATGAACCAAGTGTTTTCATGTTGGAGGTGGATCAAGGAGGATGAATTCCTCCTTGTCTCGGGAAAATGATTCCATATAGGGCTTGAGACGATGCCCATTCACTTTGAAAGTTCGAGTGCTATTGAAGTTGAGTAGTTCCACTACTCCATTTGATTGCACATCATGAATTATGAAAGGACCCGTCCACCTTGATTTCAATTTTCCCGGAAAAAGATGAAGCTTAGAGTCATAAAGCAAGACTCTTTGCCCCTTGGCAAAATTCTTCTGATTTACCAACTGATCATGCCATTTTTTCAACCTCTCTTTTGCAATTTTTGAATTGAGGTAAGCATCATTCCTCATTTCCTCCAAATATGCATACTTCAAATCAACAGGAAGTGGCTTCAAAACTAGCTTTGGAGGGTCCTCCGTGGCTGCTCCTTGTGAGTCCTCCTTATTGAACAATGGTAAGATCTCTTCCCGTCTCCTCCAAGGAGACATGATGGCTAACACATCAGAGGGTTCAGATAACCCTTCTTCAAGCACTCCAAGGCTTTCGTTCAAGCTCTTTTCTAAACTCTTGTCATAATGCTCTTCGACCAAAGTGTTGATCAAGCACACCTCCTCCAATCCTTCCTCCTCTTCGGGGTGAAGATGCCTCTTGCATAGGTGGAATACGTTTAGATCCAAGGTCATGTTTCCAAATGTGAGCTGCATCACCCCATTCCTACAATTGATGATGGCATTGGAGGTAGCCAAGAAAGGTCTCCCAAGGATGATTGGCACATAATTTGCTTCCTTAACAGTAGGATCAGTATCTAGCACCACGAAATCCACGGGATAGTAGAATTTGTCCACTTGAACTAGAACATCCTCTATCACCCCCCTTGGGATTTTGACTGACCTATCAGCTAAGGAGAGAGTGATGGCTGTGGGCTTCATTCCTCCAAGTCCCAGTTGCTTGTACACAGAGTATGGGAGCAAATTCACACTTGCCCCCAAGTCTAGTAAAGCCTTCTCCACATGTGTCCCTCCAATGTTGACTGAAATGGTGGGACATCCCGGATCTTTGTACTTAACTGGAGACTTACTCTGAATGATGGCACTTACTTGCTCAGTGAGGAATGCATTCTTTGTTACATGTAACCCTCTCTTGACCGTGCACAAGTCCTTTAAAAATTTTGCATATGTGGGGACTTGCTTGATCATATCAAGTAAGGGTATATTCACCTTCACTTGTCTCAAGACTTCAAGAATTTCTGATGAATTCTTGACTCCCTTCTTTCCATGTAAAGCTTGAGGAAAAGGGGGAGGCATATGTTTCTTCATCATATCCTCTTTAATCACTATCCTTGGCTCTTCTTCAATGCTTGATTTAGATGCATTTTTCTTCCCACTCTCCTCTTCTTGGTTATTGCTCTCTTTAACCAAGGTTCTCCTTGACATGAGTTCCTCATCTTGCCTCACCTTAGGCAAGGGTTGATCAACCTCCTTTCCACTCCTCAAGGTGATCACAGCTTTGACCTCCCTCAACTTTGAAGACTCCCCATCTTGGGTTTCAACTTCATGAACACCCTTTGGATTTTGGCTTGGTTGAGAGGGAAACTTTCCTTTCTCATTAACTGTGTGGAGGTTGGTAAGCCTAGAGATGGAGTATTGAATATTATCTATCTTCTGAGATAGATCATTTCGCATCCCATCCATTCTCTTAATTAGAGAACTCTCAACATTTTCAATCTTTTGGTGCAATTGGGAGTTGATTGCCTTTTGTTCACCCATAAAGTCACCCATGACTTTACTTAGGTTCACAATGGCTTGCTCCACTGAAGAGGTTTGTTGAGGTGCTTGGGTTTGGGCTTGTGGTTGGTATGGAGGTGGTCTTGGTTTCCAAGAAAAGTTTGGATGGTTACTCCAGCTTGAATTATAGGTGTTTCCATAAGGTGCATTGTTGTTGGGCCTAAATTGCTCCACAACATTGGCTTGATCACCTAACATTTCCCTCACAGCTGGGATGGTTGGGCACTCATCTACCACATGATCACATGATTGGCAAATGGTGCATGGGATGACATGGGCTTGTGTCTCGGAAATGGCTTGGACTTCATGCATCTTTTTCAACTCAAGTTCTTCCAACCTCCTTGCTATTGTTGCCACTTTAGCTTTCATGTCCATGTCCTCACTTAACATGTACATTCCACCCTTTGGATTTACAGGAGCTTTCGTCCTTCCCATTTCTCTTGAGTTGGGCTCATCCCATCCTCTTGTTACCTCAGATACATAACTCAAAAAGTCCATGGCTTCTTCTGGATTCTTACTCATAAAATCTCCCCCACACATAGTTTCAAGAATTTGCTTCATGGAGGAAGACATCCCATCATAAAAATAGCTCACCAAGAGCCATGTATCAAAGCCATGATGAGGACAAGCATTGATGGCCTCCATATACCTTTCCCAACATTCATGGAACTTCTCATTTTCTTTTGCAGAAAAGTTTGAGATTTGTCTCTTCAACCCATTGGTCCTATGGGTGGGGAAAAATTTCTTCAAAAATTCGGCCTGAAGATCAACCCAATTCCTTATGCTCCTTGGCCTTAAAGAATTAAGCCATATTTTTGCCTTGTCCTTCAAAGTAAAAGGGAATAGCTTGAGTCTCATCAAGTCTATTGAAGCTCCTCCCTCTCTAAAGGTATTGCACACCTCCTCAAACTCCTTGATGTGGGAATATGGATTCTCACTCTCCATTCCATGGAAGTTTGGTAGAAGGGGCACAATATGGGGCCTTATAATCAGCTGCTCAAGAGGAGGTACGATGCATGAGGGTGCACTCATCCTTGGTGGGTGCATTCTATCCCTCATGGATAGATATGCATTTGGATTACCCCTTTGATCGTGTTGAGAATTCTGATCCTCTTGTGGAGGGTTCATGATGTTTACACAGATATCCAACTCTGTGTCTTGAGGATTCTCAATCCTTACTAATCTTCCCTCTTGGTCCCGAATCCAATAGGGCATGCACAAGTTACAACTTACCTGAAAACAAAACAAAGACAACAAAAACAAAAGAAAACTAGAAGAAAGTTAAGGTTAGAAAAAAAAACAAAAGGAATTCTACAATTAAAAGAAAGGAAATGAAGTTAGTGAAAAAGGAATTCACCAAACTTGTGATGAAAATCACAAGTAGCCTCTAAAAGGTTGTATCACTGCATTGTGGCACCATCCCCAGCAACGGCGCCATTTGATTCGTGCGGACCCAGTCGGGTCTTTTAATCAAAAACATTTATAAAACCTATGACCTCATACTGGCGTAGCAAAGCTACTATAGTATAGCGGCTCTAGGGTCGAACTCTGGGATGGGTTTTCACTCTATCAGTGATAGACTCAGGATTAGAAATTGAATTTGATGATTTCCTTTGTCAAAAACTCAAAGTTTAAAAGAAAATAAAATTTGTTTTGAAAGTGGAGTTTGGAACTAAACTAACATATAACTAAATAAAAATGGAAGAAAGAAAGTCTCCCGGAGCTAAGGGTTGCTAGGATTAAGTTCAGAACGCAAAGTGGAAAATTCCGGATTATTCTCCTCGCATTGGGGATTTAACCTATAGTTATTTCCCGAACCGGTATAGGTTTAACAATGAAGATTTAATCCATAAAAAGTCGATAGAAATGGTAATCAAGGTCCATTAATGGCTTTAAACACTATAGGTCTTCACCTTGAACCACTTTCCAATGGCTCGTACATGATAACTAATGGACTGATATGGATCTAGCAATAAGAATCCACAGAGACCTGAAGCTTACCATGTATTGGCCATTCAAAGTGATTCTAAGGGAGTTAAAGCAAAACTTTGGATTGGAAAGCCATTAATGAACTCCAACTACCGGTATTTAAGGCACGAGAGTTTTCCACCTTTGCATTGGACTCTTCACCTAGCTTCCTTCGCTCCAAGAAACCGAAGGTTTAGCCTCTCATCCTCCGGGAAATCATCCTCAGAGGTTGTTTGGCTTCCAAGAAAAAGAAAATAGTAGAGAGAAGAGGAAAAACGAGAGAGCCCTGTTTTTTTTTCAAAGTGTGAAAGATCACACAGCATCCATTCCATCCGAGAGGTGATTACCACCCCTCTTATAGTCTTTACAAAAGCCAAGCTTGTAATTGGCTAGTTACAAGGATAGGAAAGGAATTTCCATCAAAAAAAATACAAAAGAAAAGATCTAAAGTGGAGTCGGCGGAACAGGGGAAAGTTCGCACCACGCGAAGCTGGTGCGGAGGTGGTGCGAAGTTGGTGCGAAGCTGGTGCGAAATTCGCTCTCAGCTTGACACAGTTGTCTTCCGAAGGCCATATCTTCCTCATTTCAGCTCCAAATCGTACACGGTTTGAAGCGTTGGATTCTTGACTTCCAGAGCTTTCCAACGGTATATAGCATGCAAAAAATGGACTTCGGGAAGTGCTCCAAAAGTGTGAAGGAAGACTGCAGCTGCAGTCCTCTGTTTCAGCTTCACTCCGTTTTCTTCTTTTTGCTCGATTTTCCTCTTTGCTTCTCTCCTTGCTTGGCTTGTCTTAATGATCCAAAAAGCTGTCAAAACACTAAAACTAGGCACAAATATGATTAGAAGTCATTGCTAGGTCCTTAACATGCCAATTGGAATAAAAATGGAGAACTACTACACAAAAGTGCTCAAAACATAATGACTTAAAGGTGTAAAAATGCACTTTTTGGGTAGTAATCAGTCTTATTTTGTGTGATGGTTGAAAAGTAAAAAAGAAACGTGTTTAGAGAACACGTGTCAATTTCGGATTGGTGAATTTCGTTTTATTGTGTTGGTCAATTAAACGAGTTGAAATTTTATGCCATGTCAGCCTTAGGGTAGAAAATTTCTTAAGATTTTAGAAATTGAAATTTTCCGGAAAATTAAGAAAAATTTAATTAAATTGATGAATAATAAAATTGAGAAAAATTAGTTTTAGATTGGTGTTAATAAATAAATTGTGTGTTAAAAAAAATGAAAAAAAATGAATTGGAAATCAAATAAAACAATTAGAATAAACAAAAGAAAAGTAAAATAAAAGAAATAAAATAAAAATATTGAATGGGCTTTGAATATTGGCCATTTAAGGTGTAATGGGTTGTAAAAAGAGATATGAAGTGGATTGGGCTTAGATATGGGCTGGTGGTAGGAAGCCTTTGTTGTTAAAAAAAAAAAAAAAGGAAAAGGGGGAGAATTGGAAAACTGGCAGCACGCAGGGAGAGAGAGAGAAGGGCTACTGCAGAAAATTTGGTCACTCGCCGGATCTTTGATCGGCTGTTTGGACGGCCAAACGACCTCCGTTTCGGCCCAAATTCAGAGGAAGTGCTCTATTCGACTAGAGGAACAAGTCTACGGTGGCTGATTTCATTTTTATTGGTCAACTTCTCAGATTTGTGGTAGGGGAAAACTAACCCTAAAACTCAAAATTAATGTATTTTTCATTGGAAAAAAATTATAAATCTGATAATTATGAGTTAATTAGGTAATTGTGATGTTGTGTGAATTTTCTGGAATGATTTGGGATTTTTTTCTGGATTTTTGTAATTTCCGGAATTCTGTGTAATTAATAAATAATTATTTTAGGTTGTTAAAAATTGCTAGAAATGTAGGAAAATTCCAGAATTAGGGCAAGATTTCAAATCTAGTGACTTATGAATTTTTGGAAATTGATTGGAATATTTGCGGTAATTTTATTGTGAGAAATTAGTTAGTTTCAAATATTGGGAATTATTAGAGTTTTTGAAAAATTCAGAAATTGTGATATAAATTCAAGTATATTGATGTTTGAATTTCCAAAAATTTGTTGGTATATTTTCGGGAATTTTAATGTGAAAATTTTATTTTATTGGCTTATTGGAATTGTTGAAATTGTTGGCAATTGTTGGAATAAATGAAATTGTTGGAATTGTGAAATTGTGGTGACACTTGTGAATGAGGGTAATTAACCTCATGACATGCATTTGCATCATGACTGTGTGAAGAAAGGATAAAAACTGTGAAAAGTGCATGAAATGGCAAAATGAAGAGAAAATTGAAATAGTGATGAAAAGTAAAAGCCCGTGTGAGGCGAATTAAGAAGGGAGAGAGATCCCTAGGGTGAAAGACCCAAAAGTTTACCCCGGGAAGACTCCAAATGGGGAGTATATTTGGGTGCGGACGCGTATCCTTCGGTGAAAGCCCGAGAACGATAGTGCATTGTATGATTGTGTGTCACATGTTCATGTGCATTTATTTAATATTGTTAACATGTTCCTGTTGTGTTATATGAAACTTAGTAATCCCCCTTAACCCCCCCTTGGGTGTTAGGCACCCTACTGAGCAATGTGGAAATGCTCACCCCTTCCTTTTTATATATTTTAGATGCAGATATTATTCCTGAGGATCCACAGGTGGGGCAAGGAGGACATCAGGATGCTCCTGGAGCAGCTTAGGGGAGCATATTATTTTTATTGTGTTTATGGTTTTGGGATCTATTTTAGTATTTATGAACAATGGATTGGTAATGAGACATTATTTTTGTTTAAATTGCTTAATGGTGAACCTCTATTTTTGGATTATAATGAAATTCATTTAAGTTTGTTGTTTTTGATAAATGTTGGGATATTGTTGGTAGTTGAGTACTCTTGTGGGATGTATATGTAGAAAAAAAAATTTCATAGTTGTTTTGGTTGACTGCCAGCGTGGAATAGGAGAAACCCTTAGGGTCAAACCTTTGACCTGGGGTCACGGGCCAAATTTTGGGTCGCCCGAAATTTGGGTCGTGACAGCACCTATACCATCAGTCACATCATTGTTTTGTCTGGTTTTCATCACAAACCATATTTGGTCAAATAGGTCCTAATAGTTCAGTTTTGATTTTGGTGTAGACCAAACCTATAAGATTGGTTATGTCGTTATCTTTTCTGGTTTTCATCATAGACCGTACCTGGTCTGATCAATCATGGTAGCTCAGTTTCATTTTTGGTGTAGATCACATCTATACGATCAGTCACGTAGTTGTCCTATCTAGTTTTCATCACAATCGACACTCAATCTGATTGGTCATGATAGTTCACTATTATTTTTGGCATAGACCACACCTATGTAATCGGTTACGTTATTGTCTTCTCTATTATTCATCACAAACTACACCCGATTCAATCAGTCATGATAGTTCGGTACCGTTTTCAATGCACAACACACCTATTATGTCGGTCACATCATTGTCCTATCTTATTTTCATAACAGACCACACTTGGTTAGATAATTATGTTTCAATTTCAGCATAGACTAGACCTATATGATTGATCACGTCGTTGTCCTATCCTGTTTTCATCACAGACCAGACCTGGTCTGACTGGTCATGGTAGCTCACTTTCATTCTAAACGTCGACCACATATGTATGATCAGTCACAAAGTTGTCTTATCAAGTTTTCATCATAGTCGGCACTCGATCTGATAAGTCATGATAGTTCGATATGGTTTCAATGTAAACTACATCTGTATAATCAGTCACATAGTTGTCTTGTTTGATTTTCGTCATAGACTACATCCAATCCGATCAGTCACTATTATTTAGTATTTTTTTGGTGTAGAATGCACCTGCACGATCGATCAAGTCATTGTCTTGTCTGGTTTTCATCGTGACAACTTAGTTTCATTTTTATCGTAGGCTGCATTTGTACGATCGGTCACGTAGTTGGCTTATCTGATTTTCATCACAATCGGCACCTGATCCAATCTGTCACATCATTTCAATATCATTTTCAGCATAGACTACACCCGTACGATCGATAACATTGTTGTCTTATTCGATTTTTGTCATAAATGACACTTAGTTTGATCAATCACGACAACTTAGTTTCATTTTCGGTGTAGACCGCACCTATACAATTGATCATGTCAATGTTTTGTTTGGTTTTCATCATAGACCACACCCAATTAGATAGGTCCCAATAGTTTAGTTTCGGTTTTGGCATAGACCTTACCTATACGATCGATAATGTCATTATCCTATCTAGTTTCCATCACAAACCGGACATAGTTTAATCAGGCATGGTAGCTCAGTTTCATTTTTGGCGTAGACCACATCTACACGATTAGTCACGTAATGGTCCCATGTGGTTTTCATCGTAGTCGACGCCCAATCCGATCAGTCACGAAAACTCAATTTCATTTTCAGCATAAATCACACCTATATGATCGGTCACATTGTTGTCCTGTTTAGTTTTCATACTGATTGCAACTGGTCAGATTGCTCCCAATAGTTCAATTTCAGTTTTAGGGTAGACCAAACATATAGATTGGTCATGTCACTGTTATGTCTAGTTTTTATCATAGACTGTACCTAGTCCGATCATATGTAGCAGCTCAGTTTCATTTTTTAGCGTAGACCGCACCTGTACGATCAGTGTTGTCATTGTCCTATTTGGTTTTCATCATAAACTACAAACAGTCAGATGAGTCTTGATAGTTCAAATTCCATTTCAACGTAGACCAGACCTATACGATTGGTTACATCACTGTCCTGTCAAGTGTTCGTCATAGATAGCATTCAGTCTAATTGGTCACGACAACTCAGTTTCATTTTCGACATAGACCGCACTTGTATGATCCGTCATGTCATTGTCCCATTTGGTTTTCATCATAAACCCGCACCTGGTCAGATAGGTCCTGATAATTGAGTTTTGATTTTGGCATAGACCAAACCTATGCGATCTATCACATCGTTGTCCTGTCTAGCTTTCATCATAGACTGGACTCAGTTCAATAAGTCACGACAACTCAATTTTATTTTTGGTGTAGACCGTATCTATACAATTAGTCACACAGTTGTCCTATTTGGTCTTTATCACATATGACACCAAATTCAATTGGTCACGATAATTCAATATCATTTTTTGATGTAAACTGAACCTATCTATTTGGTAATGTCATTGTCCTATATGGTTTTCATCACATACCACACTCAGTCAGTTGGTCATGATCGCATCCGATCAATTTGTGACGACCGCTCAATTTCATTATCGGTGTAGACCGCATCTGTATGATTGGTCACATCATTATCTTATTTAGTTTACCTCACAGACTGTACAAATAGGTCCCAACAGTTTAGTTCGATTTCGACTTAGACCAGACCTATATGATCAGTAACGTTGTTGTCTTGTCTAGTTTTTGTCACAAAGCATACTCAATCTGATTGGTCATGATAGATTAGTTTCGTTTTTGACATAAACTACATCTATACGACTAGACACGTAGTTTTCCTATTTGGTTTTCGTCACAGTCGACACTTGATTCGATTAGTCACGAAGTTTAGTATTGTTTTCGTGTAGATTGCACCTATACAATCGGTCAAGTCATTGTCTTGTTTGGTTTTCGTCACAAATAGCACTCGGTCTGATCAATCACAAAAACTAAGTTTCATTTTCAACGTAGACCGAACCTGTACAATCAGTCACTTCATTGTCTTGTTTGGCTTTAATAACAGAATGCACCCGATCAGATAGGCCTAGACAATTCAGTTTCAATTTCTGCATAGACCACTCCTATACAATCAATCACATCATTATCCTGTTTGACTTTCATCACACACTGAACCAGGTTTGATCGTTCAAGGTAGCTTAGTTTCATTTTCGGCGTAGACCATATATGTACCACACTTGTACGATCTGTCACGTCATTGTCATGTCTTATTTTTGTCACAGACGGCACCCGATTTGACCAATCATGATAGTTTAGTATCGTTTTCGGTGTAGAACACACCTGTACGATCGATTATGTCGTTG
This sequence comes from Vitis rotundifolia, assembly GCA_030254885.1. Lineage (NCBI taxonomy): Eukaryota > Viridiplantae > Streptophyta > Magnoliopsida > Vitales > Vitaceae > Vitis > Vitis rotundifolia. Next base: position 16,568,598 of record CM058160.1, read on the forward strand.
TCTTGTCTAGTTTTCATCACAAAGCGCACCCGATCAGATGGGTCCCAAAAGATCAATTTTGGTTTCGGCGTAGACTAGACCTATAGATTGGTCACATCGTTGTCTTGTTTGGTTTTCGTCACAAATTGTACCCGATCTAATTTGACACGAAAGCTTAGTTTCATTTTTGACATAGACTGCATTTGTACGATCGCTCATGACATCGTCATGTTTGGTTCTCATCAGAGACGACACTTGGCCCGATTAATCACAATAGTTTAATATCTTTTTTATTGTAGATCGAACCTATACATTTAGTCATATCGTTGTTTTGTTTGATTTCCATCACAAATGACAACCGATTGGATGGGTCACAACAACTCGATTTCATTTTTGATGTAAACTGCACCTATACAATCGGTCATGTCATTATCCTACTTAGTTTTCATCCCAAACTGCACAAGGTTCAATTTGTCATGATAGCTTATACTGCACCAATACGATCAGTCATGTCGTTGTCTTATCTGATTTTCATCACTAATGGTACCCTATTCGATCGATCATGAAACTGAATTTTATTTTCAGTGTAGACCACAACTGTATGATCAGTCACATCATTGTCCTATTTGGTTTTCATCACAGAATATACCTAGTCAAATAGGTCTTGATAGCTTAGTTTTGTTTTTGGAGTAGACCGCATCTATATAATTAGTCACGTAGTTGTCCTACCTAGTTTTCGTCATAGTTGACACTCGATCTGATCCGTCACGAAAGTTTAGTATCACTTTGGACATAAACCTCACCTGTACAATCAATCATGTCGTTGTCCTATCTAGTTTTCATCTTAGAGCGCACTTGGTCAAATAGGTCCCAAAAGTTCAATTTTGATTTCAGCGTAGATCGGACTTATAGATTGGTCACATCATTGTCCTATCTAGTTTTCATCATAGACCACACTCGGTTCGATCTGATAGGGAAACTTAGTTTCATTTTCATCATAGACCGCATCTATATGATTGGTCATGATGTTGTCATGTTTGGTTTTCATCATAGACGACACCTAGCTCTATCGGTCACAACAGATCAATTTCGTTTTCGGCGTAGACCGCATCTGTCCATTTAGTCACATCATTATCCTGTCTGGTTTTCTTCACAGACCACACTCGATCAGATAGTCCCGATTGTTTAGTTTTGATTTCGACTTAAACTAGGCCTTATGATTAGTGATGTCATTGTCCTGTCTGGTTTTTGTCATAGACCGGATCCGGTTCAATCAATCACTATAGATCAGTGTCATTTTCGACGTAGGCCTCATCTATAATATTAGTCACGTAGTTGTCTTATCTAGTTTTCATCATAGTTAATACCCGATCTAATCGATCGTGATAGTTTAGTATTGTTTTTTTGGCGTAAATTGCACCTTTATGATCAGTCATGTCATTATCTTATCTCATTTTTGTCAAAGATGGCACTTGATTCGATTGGTGATGTCATTGTCTTGTATGATTTTCATCACAAACCACACATGGTAGATAGGTCCCAATAGTTGAGTTTCGATTTCGACGTAGACCAAACCTATACGATCAGTCACTTTGTTATCCTATTTGGCTTTCGTTAGAGATCGGACCTAGTTCGATATGTCATGATAGCTCAGTTTGGTTTTTTACATAGACCGCATTTGTATGATTATTCATGTTGTTATCCTATTTGGATTTCATCACAGTCGACACCCGATCCTATTAGTCATGAAAGTTCAGTATCGTTTTTGACGTAGACCGCACTTATATGATCAATCACATCGTTGTCATCTCTTATTTTTGTCATAGACAACACCCGATCTAATCAGCCATGACAATTCAGTATCGTTTTTAGTGTAGAACGCACCTATATAATCGATTACATCATTGCCCTGTCCAGTTTTCATCACAAAGCACAGTCGGTTAGATACGACCCGACAATTCAGTTTTGGTTTTGGTGTAGACCAAACTTATAAATTAGTCACATCATTGTCCTGTCTAGTTTTTGTCACAGACAACACCCAACTCAATCGATCATGATAATTTAATATAATTTTAGCATAGATCACACCTGTCCATTCAGTCACATCATTGTCCTATCTGGTTTTCGTCACAGACTGCACTCGGTCAATCGGTCACAACAGCTCAATTTCACTTTTGGCATAGATCGCACTTGTACAATGAATCACATCGTTGTCTTGTTTGGTTTTCATCACAAACCGCACCTAGTCAAAAATGTCCCGATAGTTCAATTTCGATTTTGATTTTGATGTAGACCAAACTTATACGATTGATCACGTCATTATCTTATTTTGCTTTCATCATAGACCAGACATGGTTCGATTGGTCACGACAACTCAGTTTCTTTTTCGGTGTAGTCCACATCCATACGATTAGTCACATAGTTGTCTTATTTGGTTTTCATCACAATCGACACCCGATCTGATCGGCTATGATAGTTTATTATCATTTTCAGCGTATACGACACTTGTATGATTGGTCATGTTGTTATCTTGTCTGATTTTCGTCATAGATGGCACCCAATCAAATAAGTCCCTATATTTCAGTTTTTGTCTCGACTTAGACCAAGCCTATACATTCGGTTATGTCTAGTTTTTATCACAAACCGACACTTGCAGCTTAGTTTCATTTTCTGCGTAGAGCCCATATGAACGATTAGTCATATAGTTGTCCTATTTGGTTTTCGTCACATACGACACTTGATCCGATCAATCATGAAAGTTCAGTATCATTTTCAACGTACACCACACCTGTATGATCGATCACATCCTTGTCATGTCTTGTTTTTATCACAAACGGCACCCCGTTCGATCATTCACGATTGTTTAGTATCGTTTTTGGCGTAGAACACACCTATACGATCGGTCACGTCATTATCCTATCTAGTTTTCATCACATAACACACCTCAGTTAGATAAGTCCTGACAATTCAGCTTCAATTTCATCATAGACTAGACTAATAGATTGGTCATGTCGTTATCTTGTCTGGTTTTTGTCACAGACCACACTTGGTTTGATCTGACATAGTAGCTAAGTTTTGTTTTTGCTGTAGACTACATCTGTATGATCAGTCATGTTGTTATGTTATTTAGTTTTTGTCATAGTCGTCACCTGGTCCGATCGGTCATGAGAGTTCAATATCATTTTTGGTGTAGAACCCAATTGTATATTCGATCACATCGTTGTTCTATCTGGTTTTCATCACAAACAACACCCAATCAGATCGGTCATGATAACTCCATTCCATTTTTTACATAGATTGCACCTATACAATCGATCACGTCATTATCCTGTTTAGTTTTTATCACATACTACACCCGATCATATTGGTCTTAATAGTTTAGTTTTGATTTCGGCATAGACCAAATCTATACGATCGGTCACGTCATTGTGTTGTGTAGCTTTCATCATAAATCAGACCTAATTGGTCACGACAGTGTTGTTTTGTTTTTTACGTAAACCGCATATGAACAATTAGTCATGTAGTTTTCATATCTAGTTTTCATATCTAGTTTTCATTATAGACGACACCCTATTTGACTGGTCACAAAAATTTAGTATCGTTTTCAGATTACAACACACCTGTACAATTTGTCATGTCTAGCTTTTGTCACAAACCATGAATTGTCGTGATCGATTGTACAGGTATGTTCTATATCTAAAACGATAATGAATTGTCGTGATTGATCGAATCAGGTGTAGTATGTGATGAAAACTAGAGAGGACAATGATGTCATTGATCATATAGTGTCGTCTACACCGAAAATAATATTGAACTATCATGATCGATTGGATCGGGTGTGGTTGGTGACAAAAATCGAACATAACAATGACGTGATCGATTGTATAAATGCAATCTACACTGAAAATGAAAGTAAGCTTTTGTGATTGGATAGGGTGCAATTTGTGATTAAAACCAGTAAGGACGACACATGACCAATTGTATGTTGGGGGTAGTTTATGCCGAAATCGAAATTGAATTGTCAAGACCTATCGAACAAGGTGCAGTCTATTGTAAAGACCAAATAGGATAATGACATGATCGATCGTACAAGTGCGGTCTATGCTAAAAAGAAAATTGGGTTGTAGTGTTCTATCGGATCGTGTGCGATTTGTGACAAAAACTAGATAGGAAAACGATGAGGCCAATGTATAGTTTTGGTCCACGCCGAAACCGAAACTAAACTATTGGGACCTATTTGATCAAGTACAATTTGTGATGAAAACAAGGCAGGACAATGACATGATTGATCATATAAGTGTGATCTACATCAAAAATGATAATAAACTGTCAAGACCGATAAGACCGGGTGCAATATGTGATGAAAACAAGAGCGGACAATGATGTGATGGATCACATAGGTGTGATTTACACCGACAACGATACTAAACTATTGTGGCCAATTGGATTAGATGCTAATGGTTATGAAAAAAAGATAGGCCAACTATGTGACTAATGGTACAAATGCAGTCTACGTAAAAAATGAAACTAAGCTACCATGACGAAAATCGGATAGGAGAATGATGTGACCAATCGTATAAGTTTGGTCTACGTCGAAACAGAAATTAAATTATCGGGACCCATTTGACCAGGTGTGGTATGTGATGAAAATGAGACAGGACAACAACGTGACCGATTGTACAAGTGCAATTTACATCGAAAACAATAATGAACTATCATGACCAATCATCTCAGGTGCAATCTGTAATGAAAACTAGAGAGAACAATGACATGATCGATCATACAGGTGCAGTCTACATTGAAAACGATATTGAACTATCATGATTGATTGTATTGGGTACGCTCAATGATGAAAACCAAAATGACGTGACAGATCATATAGGCGTGGTTTACGCCAAAAATGAAACCGAGTTGTCCTGATCGATCACACCAGGTGTGGTTTATGATTAAAACCAGATAGAACAATTACATGATTGATCGTATTCGTTTAGTCTACATTGAAATCAAAATTAAGCTATCGGGACCTATTAAACTAGGTGAGGTCTGTTATGAAAACAAGACAAGACAATGACATGATCCATCATACATGTGCGGTGTATGCTGAAAAGCTAACCGGACAACGATGTGACCGATCATATAAGTATTGTCTACACCAAAATAGAAATTGAACTGTTGGGACCTATCTGACCGACTACGATATTTTATGAAAACCAGATGAGAAAATGATGTGATCGATTATACAAGTGCCATCTATATCGAAAATGATAATGAACTATCTTGATCGATCGAACCAAGTGTAGTTTGTAACGAACACTAGAGAGGACAACAATGTGATTGATCATATAGTTGTAGTCTATGCCAAAAACAATATTGAACTGCCGTGGTCAAATGGATCGAGTGCAATCTATGACGAAAACCAAACAAGAGAATGATGTCATCGATCATATAAGTCTAGTTTACGTCGAAACCAAAATTGAATTGTTAGGACCTATCTGACCAGGTGCGGTCTGTGATGAAAACGAGATAGGACAATGACGTGACCGATCATACAGGTGCAATCTATGTTGAAAACGATAATGAATTGTTGTGACCAATCGGATCGGGTGCAATCAGTAACGAAAACTAGAGAGGACAACGATGCGATCAATCTTACAATTGTGGTCTACGTCTAAAACGATATTGAACTATCATGATTAATTGTATTGGGTGTGGTTTATGATGAAAACCAAACAGAACAATGACGTGGTTGATCGTATAGGTCAATTTACACCAAAAACAAAACCGAGTTGCATGACTGATCGGACCGGGTGTGGTTTGTGATGAAAATCAAACAAGATAAAGATATGACTGATCATACAAGTGCATTCTACACTGAAAATGAAATTGAGTTGCCATGATCAATCTCACCAGGTGTTGTTTATGACTAAAACTAGACAGGACAATTACGTGACCGATCGTATTGGTTAGGTCTACGCTAAAACTAAATTGAATTGTCGTGATCGAATAAATCAGGTGTAGTCTATGACAAAAACCAAATAGAACAATGACATGACCAATTTTATAGGCGTAATCTACGCTAAAAATGAAAATAAGCTTTGTGATTTGTGATTTGTGATTAAAACCAAACAGAACAACAACGTGACCCATAGTACATTTGCAATTTATGTTGAAAACGATAATGAACTATCGTGATCGATCGAATCGATGCAATCTGTAATGAAAACCAAACAGGACAATGACATGATTGATCATACAAGTGTGGTCTACAATGAAAAAAATTGAGCTGCCCTGTCTAATCGAACTGTGTGCAGTTTGTAACAAAAACCAGACAGGAAAATGATGACACTAATTTATAGGTCTAGTCTATGTTAAAACCAAAACTGAATTGTCGGGACCTATCTAACCAAGTGTGGTCTATGATGAAAACTAGATAGGACAACGATGTGACCAATCATACAAGTGCGATCTACATAAAAAATAATAATGAATTGTTGTGACCAATGAGATCGTGTGCAGTTTTTGATGAAAACAAGAGAGGACAATGATGTGACCGATTGTACAGGTGCAATCTACGTCGAAAATGATACTGAACTGTCATGACCGATTGGATCTAGTGCCAATAGTTACAAAAACTAGATAGGCCAATAATGTGACTAATGGTACAAATGTGATCTACGACGAAAATAAAACTTAGCTGCCATGACTGATCAGACCGGGTATGGTTCATGATGAAAACCAGATAGGAGAATGAAATTGAACTAAACTATTGGGACTTATCTGACCCGGTGCAATTTGTGATGAAAACCAGACAGGACAATGATGTGACTAATAGTAGAGGTGCAATCTACACAAGAAACGATAATGAACTATTGTGACTGATTGTATCGGGTGCAGTCTATGATGAAAACCAGATAGAACAATGACATGACCAACCATATAGGCATAGTATACACTAAAACAAAACAAAACTTTCAGGACCAACTAAATTGGGTGCGACCTGTAATTAAAACCAGACAGGACAACAACGTGACCGTTTGTATAGGTCTAGTCTACGCCAAAACCAAAACTAAACTATCAGAACTTATCAAACTAGGTGCGATCTGTTACAAAAACTAGACTGGACAATAACATGACCGATCATAAAGGTGTGGTATAAACCAAAAACAAAATAGAGTATCCATGTCTGATCGAATTAAGTGCGGTCTGTGATGAAAACCAAATAGGACAATGATGTGACCAATCTATAAGTCTCGCCTATGGCGTAATAGAAATTGAACTATCGAGACCTACCTGATCAGGTGCTATCTGTGATGAAAACCAGATAGGACAATGATGTGATTAATCATACAGGTGCAGTCTACATCGAAAAGGAAATTGAGCTATCTTGACCAATCAAACTAAGTATGGTCTATGACGAAAACTAGGTAGGAAAACGACATGACTAATGGTACAAGTGCGGTCTACGTTGAAAAAAAAATTAAGTTGTCATGACCGATTGGATCGGGTGTGGTCTGTTACGAAAACTAGATAGAACAAAGATATAAATGATAATACAAGTGTAGTTTACACTGAAAAATAAACAGGACAAAGATATGAATGATAGTACAGGTGCGGTTTATGCTGAAAACGAAACTGAGTTATTGTGATTGATCGAACCGAGTGCAGTCTATGATTAAAACAAAATAGGACAATTACATTGGTCTAGTCTACACCGAAACTGAAACTGAGTTATCAGGACCTATCGAACTAGGTGTCATTTCTTATGAAAACTAGACAGGACAACGACATGATCAATCATATAAGTGCAATCTATGCTGAAAACTAGATAGGACAGGGACGTGACCGATCGTATAAGTCTGGTCTACACCAAAACCGAATCTAAACTATCAGGACTTATTTGATCAAGTGCGATATGTGATGAAAACCATATAGGACTACGACGTGATCAATCATATAGGTGCAATCTATGTGGAAAATGATAATGAATTGTCGTGATTGATAAGATCGAGTGCAGACTGAGACGAAATCCAAAGAAGATAACAATGTGACCGATCGTACAAGTGTCGTGTACATTGAAAATGATACTAAATTATCATGACCGATCGGATTGGGTGTGACCTGTGATGAAAATTAGATAGAATAATGACATGATCGATCATATAGGTGCGATTAAAGTTGAAAGCGAAACTAAGCTTTCGTGAACTATTAGACCGGGTATGGTATGTGTTTAAAACCAGTCAAGACAATGACATGACCGATCATACAGGTCTAGTCTATCCCAAAATTGAAACTGGATTGTCAGAACCTATTTAATATAGTGTAGTCTGTTATGAAGACCAGATAGGAGAACGATAGGTGTGATCTACGCCTAAAACAAACTGAGTTACCATGTCTAATTAGATCATGTGTGGTATGTGACAAAAACCAAATAGGACAACGATGAGACCAATATATAGGTCTGGTCTACGCTGAAAATGAAACTAAATTGTTGGGACCTATCTGATTGGGTGGGGTATGTGATGAAAACAAGACAAGATAATGACATGACCGATCTTACAGGTGTGATCTATGCCGAAAACGATAATAAACTATCATGACCAATGAGACCAGATGTAGTTTGTGATGAAAGAGCGGACAACAACGTGACCGATCGTATAGGTGCGGTCTACGTCGAAAACAATACTGAACCATCATGACTGATCGAATTGAGTGTTGACAGTTATGAAAAAAAAAGGCTAACTACGTGACTGATGGTACAGATGCGAGCTAAGCCAAAAATGAAATTGAGTTGTTGTGACCGATCAAACCAGGTACGGTCTATGACAAAAACTAGGTAAGAGAATGACATGTCTGATCATATAAGTCTAGTCTATGCCGAAATTGAAATTGAACTGTCTAAAACTATTTGACCAGGTACGGTCTATGATGAAAACTAGATAAGACAATGACGTGATCGATTGTATAGGTGCAATTTTTGTGAAAAATGATAATGAACTATCATGACCAATTAGATCGGGTGTAGTTTGTAATGAAAACTAGAGAGAATAATGACGTGACCGATCATATAGGTACGGTCTACGTTGAAAACGATACTAAACTATCATGATCAATTGAATCAAGTGTCAACAATTATGAAAAAAAGATAGGCCAATTACGTGATTGATCGTACATATGCGGTCTAAGCCAAAAGCAAAATTGAGTTGTTGTGACTGATTAGACCAGGTACGGTTTGTAATGAAAACTTGATAAGAGAAAGACTTGTTCGATCATATAAGTCTGGTATATGCTGAAATCAAAACTGAACTGTCAGGACCTATCTGACTAGGTGTGGTTTGTGATGAAAACAAATACATGACCAATTGTACAGGTGCGATTTACTCCAAAAACGAAACTAAGTTGTCATGAACGATCAAACAGAGTGTAATTTGTGATGAAAACCAGACAAGATAATGACATGACCGATCATATGGTGCAATTTATGCCCAAAACGAAATTGAGTTGTCGTGATTGATCGGATCGGGTGCGATCTGTGATTAAAACCAGACAGGACAACAACGTGACCAATCATATAGGTTTAGTCTACACTAAAACCGAAACTAAGTTGTCGAGACCAAGCCAACCAGGTGCGATTTGTTATAAAACCAAACAAAACAATGACATGATCGATTGTATAGGTGTAGCTTACGTAAAAAAAGAAACTGAGTTGTTATGACTAATTCGACAAGGTGCAATTTGTGACAAAAACCAAAAAGGACAACAATGTGACAAAAGGTATAGGTGCAGCCCACGCCGATAACAGTATTGAACTGTTGTAATCGATCATACCAAATGGGGTCTATGACGAAACCATACATGATAACAATGTGACCAATTAATAGGTTTAGTCTACACCGAATTGAAACTGAACTATCGGGACCTATCTAACCAAGTACAGTTTATAACGAAAACAAGATAGGACATTGACATGACCAATCGTACAGGTGCGGTCTATGCTAAAAGCGATTCTAAACTTTCATGACTGGTTGGATCGGGTGCCCACTATAATAAAAATCAGATAAGATAACTATGTGATTGATCACACAAATGCATTTTACACCAAAAATGAAATAGAGTTGTCGTGACCGATTAGACCAAGTCCTATCTATGACAAAAACTATACAAGACAATGATGTGACCGATCGTATAGGTCTAGTGTACGTCAAAATAGAAATTAAAATATTGGGACGTATCTGACCAAAGATGGTTAATGATGAAAACTAGATAAGATGATGACGTGACTAATTATACAAGTATGATATACACCTAAAATGAAACTAAGCTTTTGTGACCTACCGACTGGGTGTGGTCTATGACGAAAACCATATAGGATAATGATGTGACGAAAAGGAAAGGAGCGGTTCACATCGAAAACAATATTGAACTATCATGCCCAATTGGATCGAGTGTCGTCTAGGACGAAAACCAAATAGGACACTGTAGTGACTGATCGTATAGGTGCGGTATATGTCGAAAATGATACTGAACTTTCGTGACCAACAGGATCGAGTGCTAACTATAACTAAATCCAAATAGAACAACTATGTGACTGATCATAAATATGTAAGTTATCGTGACCGATCGAATTAGGTACGGTCTATGACGAAAACCAGACAGGACAATGACATGACTGATCGTATAGGTCTTGGCAATGCCAAAATTGAAACTTAACTGTTGGAACCTATCTGATTGGGTGCGGCCTGTGATGAAAACCAGATAGGACAACAACATGACCGATCCTATAGGTGCGGTCTACGCCAAAAATGAAATTAAGTTGTTATGACCAATCAGATCGGGTGCCATTTGTGATAAAAACAAGACAGGACAAAGACATGACCAATCATACAGGTATGATCTACGTCAAAAATGATACTAAACTATCATGACCAATGATCGAGTGGTGATTATGACTAAATCCAGATAGGACAACTATGTGATTGATCATACAAATGCGATTTATGCGAAAAACGAAACTAAGCTGTCGTGACCAATTGACTAGGTTTAGTTTATGAGGAAAACTAAATATGACAACGATGTGGTCGATTGTACAGGTGTGGTCCACACCGAAACTAAAATTGAACTATCAAGACCTATTTGACCGAGTGCGATTTGTGATGAAACCAAATAGTAAAACAATATGACCAATCATATAGGTGTGGTCTACTGATTACTACTCAAGAAGTGCTATTTTATAGCTTGTAATTAACTCTTTTAAACACTTTTGAGTAGTAGTTATTACCTTTTAACTCAATTGGCATGTTAAGGACCCTTGCAATCGTTTCTAATCAAATTGTGTTAAGTTTTGGTGTTTTTGATAGCTTTTTGATCACCAAAGCAATCCAAGAATGAGGGACATCTTTGTATAGTTCATGGCAAAGCAAGTTGAAGCTTAAATTCATGAAGAAACGGAGCTTTGGAACTTCATAAACCTTTGCCAAAGTCATTCAAAGTATGCAAGGAAGAAAAGAAGAGAAGAAATCATCAACCAAGCAATTTCGCAAGTTGGAAGTTCAACTTGCGAAATTTTCGCAACTTGCGAATTGGAAAGAGGAACACAGTTGCCAAGTCACAGAGAGTTCAATTTGCGAAAATGAGAGTTCAACTTGCGAAATTTTCGCAAGTCATAATTCAACTTGCGAATTCCACTTGTGAGCTGAGATATTTGCGCACCGACTCCTTTTGATATTTTTTTTTTCAGATATTTATGTATAAATCCCTATTTTCTCCTTGTAATCCACCACTCATGTAATTCCTTAGTTAGGAAGTAATCAAGGAAGGGTAAATAGCCTCCCTATATAATATCTCTTGTAAACATTTTGAACAATCTCTCGGGACCTTTCTTAGAGAAAACTTGTATAGTTTTTGAAAGTAATATACAGAGCTTTGCTCTGCCTTACCTTCTCATTTTGTTTTCTCGTTTATTTTTATTTCTAGCAAATCAACCTTTGAGATGTTTTCTCAGAGGATGAGTGGCTAGACTTTTTGTTTCTTGGGTGAAGGAAGCTAGGTAAGGTTTCGGATACAAAAGTGTGAGTTTTTGTTGTTTCAATTTTTAATGAAGAGAAAGTGTGACCCGTTAATGATTTTTATATTTTTAGTTAACTAAGGATCACCTTGAATAGCCAATACTTGGTAAGCTTTCAGATTCCATGGATTCTTATTGCTTGTGATTCATGCCCGATTGGTGTACCAATTGATTCAACTCAATTGATGTGCTTTGATTTCAATCCTCAGGCGGGAGTAATCAACAAAATTTATAAACCTATTTCACCATATACCGGGGTAGCATTTAGCTAGCATAGTATAGTGGCTCTAGGATTGTCCACAGAGATGGGTTTTCACTTGACAACTGATATTGGTTCAAAATCTAAATTGGTGCTTTTTCATTTCAAGGTTAGCTTTAAAAGAAAACAAAAGTTTGAATGGGAACAAATGATTTTAAGCTAACCAAACATAAAAATTATTGAAATTAATTAGAAAGAATGGTGTTCCTCGGGACTTCTGGTTGCTAGGTTCAGGTACCAAATGCAAGAGAGGAGATTCCGGTCACTTGAGTCTTCTCCTCGCATTCGGGGTTTAACCTATAGTTATTTCCCAAATCGGTGTGGTACAGATGCTTACCATTAATGGTGTCAACACTAAATTCCTCTCATTGATACACCTCGCAAAGGCGCGTACCTCTCACCTGGTATTTGCCATTCAAGGTGATCCTTAACATCAGATCATCCTTGACAAGCGAACAAGAGATAACAATTAGACCTCCATGGAGCAAGATTGCAAGCAATAAGAATCCATGGAATCCGAAAGCTTACCAAGTATTAGCTATTCATGGTAATCCTAGTTAACTAAAAATATAAATACCATTAACGGGTCACACTTTCTCTTCATTAAAAATGGAAACAACAAAAACTCACTCTTTGCATCCGGTACCTTACCTAGCTTCCTTCACCCGTGGAACAAAAAGTCTAGCCACTCATCCTCTGAGGAAACATCTCAGAGGCTAATTTGCTAGAAATAAAAATAAGCAAAACGAAAAAGAGAAGGTAAGCTAGAGCAAAACTCTGTGTATTACTTTCAAAACTATACAAAAATTGTTCTCTGGAAAAACTCCCGAGTGTTCTTCAGTGATTACAAGAGAATATATATATAGGAAGGTTATTTACCCTTCCTTCATTCCTTCCTAGCTAAGGAATTACATGAGTGGTGGATTACAAGGAGAAAAATGAGATTTAAACACAAAATATCTGAAGAAAAATATCCAAAAGAGTCGGTGCTCAAGTTTTCCAGTTCGCATGAAGATTTCGCACGCTGCATGGTGACTTGCGAAAATCTCGCAAGTTGATTTCGCAACTTGGATTCCCTTTTCGCACTATGAAGTTCACTTTCGCAAGTTGGAAAACCATTTGCGCAAGTTGACCCTCTCTGTGACTGTGCGACTGTGTTTCATTCCTATTTCGCAAGGTAAGCTTCAAGTTTCGCACGCTGGAGTTCCAAATTCGCAAGGTGCGAATTTGTCCTTTAGCTAGACGCAGTTGTCTTCCAAAGGCCATAACTTCTTCATTTCAGATCCAAATTGCACACCGTTTAAAGTATTGGATTCTTGACTTCCAGATCTTTGCAAGGTATATATTATGTAGAAAATGGACTTTAGAAAGTGCTCCAAATGTGGGAAAGAAGACTGTAGCTTCTATGCTCTATTTTTTTCTTCACTCTGTTTTTCCTCTGTGCATACTTGATTGGCTTTGGCAAAGGGCTATGAAGCTCCAAAGCTTGGTTTCTTCATGAATTTTAACTTTTAATTGCTTTGCCATGACCTATATAAGATCTCCCTTATTCTCGGATTGCTTTGGTGTAACTAAAAGCTATCAAAAACACCAAAACTTAACACAATTTGGTTAGAAATGATTGCAAGGGTCCTTAACATGCCTATTGAGTTAAAAGGTAATAATTACTACTCAATAGTGTTTAAAAGAGTTAATTACAAGCTACAAAATACCACTTTTTGAGTAGTAATCACTCCCCCCAACCGACATATTGCTAGTCCCTTAGCAATGAAGGAGAGAAAAAAAAAAATAAAAGTAATATAATTTACAAAATCATGCTGATCACTCCAAAAAATTTCAAGTGGCATGACTGATCAAACTCTCACATGGAACATTAAAGAAATAAAACTCAAACTTCAATAGGAGTTATCAAATGACTTGTCTAATCACAATTCATAAAGAGTAGGCATTATGCAAATTTAGGCTTCAAAATAATTGACACTCCCAAAGGGTCAATCCTTACTCTTCCACAAAAATCTATGTGTTACTTATTAGTTTCCGAATATAGTATGTCAAACTATTCTCTCCCCTCAACCTAGTTCTTTTCAACGCTTAGCAAACTAATCAACCTCCAATAGGTTAAGAACGCACCTCTTTTCTTTCACAATTTTTTTCTTGTAGGAGTGCAAAGCTTAAAGGCATTCTTTTCTAAATTGTCCATGTAACGGGGGTCCATCGATGACTCCCAACCAATCAAGGTTTAGGGCATCAAGCTTTAAGGATTTTTCAACCACTAACTCCTCGGATTTCACCCTGGACTTTTGAGAATGAATTTCAATACCCAAGCACCTACAGTATGTTAAACTCCACCCATTCACCCATGTAACGAGCATTGAGGTCGGTGACTCCCAATCAATGAAGGTTTAGGGCACCAGGTTTTAAAGATTTTCACCATATACCCCTCGGACCTTGCTCAGGTTTCAAGGCAAGTAAAACACTTTTCTTCTTTTCTTTCTTTTTCCAAAGGCTCATTGGCCTTTTTTTTTTTTTTTTTAAGGTGTCCCAACACTAAATGAGGTCAAAGGTACCAAGTCTAAAATTTCCTAAGTAAAGGGGGAAAATAGTTTTTCATCTTATAATCGGAACCTAGTGTGCACAGTGTGTGATAAGCTTAAAGTGGAAGAAATAGGATTGAAATCAATAGGAGTTCAATAAGTCATCAACTTCAATAAGCATAATACAACTCTAAGTTTCTAGTAAAAAGACAAATGTTCAATTTCTCCCATTTCATTTTGAAAATTTTTCCTTAATAACCATGGAGAGTATTCAAAAAAAACTTTAAAATTTTTTTAAAATTTAAGCAAAAAGCAACGAAATTACCAAAATAACTTAGCATTAATAACAAAACTTCCTTCCTTAACTCTCCCCCCCAACCAAGCTGAACATTGTCCCCAATGTTTCAAAAGTGATTACAAAATAAAGGGAGGAAGTGGTACCTCCTGATAGATATGGAGTCTGATTGAAGTAGGGGAAACCACATGTTTCAAAAAATATAAGAGTTATGAGTATAGGAAATAGAACATAAGGCAGAAAATGATCTATGTATATATGTATTACTTGGTAAAGGTACAATATGTATGATGCGCAGGTAATACATCTAATCCCAATATATAAAACATCAAAAAGATGGGATTTACAAGTCTAATATATAAAGGAAAATACGAAATAAACATAGATAGATGATCATATGGGAGTGGGATCATGGGGAGACGAAGGCTCTACTATGGTCTCCACTGGTCGAATGGTCTGCTCAGCTGGCGTGGTCTCCTCATCGGGTGGTAGAGGCTCAGATGGGCCAGGTCGATCCTGCTCAGGTAATGGATGCAGGCCCAGATGCTGCTGGATCTGATGAAGAATGGCAGTATGCTGGGTCTGAGTGACAATGAGCTGGTCCTGATGTCTCTAGATAGTCGCCATCTGCTGTAAGAGAGCATCCTAAGTGGTGCTCAATGTCTGTAATGAATGTACCAAACCCCTAAACTCCGTAAGAGATACGGTGATAGCGGGCTCAGATGAAGGAGAAGGTGCTGACGAAGCTGGCCGGACTGGTGGAGTGTTTGACATGGTAGGAGGAGTAGCAGGTGTAGGCTCATGTGTAGGCGCTGAAGCGGGTGCTACAGGGGCAGGGGGTAGGATATCAGTGAGAATCTCACCCTGCTGGGCCTGAGATGGCTGCTCATCCTCGTGTATCTCTGGAGGTACAAGCACATTTGGGGCTCCCTGTGGTGCAAAGTAGGCTGCCAAGTGATTCCATTTGTCGAGAGAGAACTCCTCTCGGCAATGGAATCGCCGCTCGAGATGGGGCTCTGTAGGATAGCCCAAACGCTCTAAAATCTGAGAGAGTAGCCTCGGGAACAGTAAAGGGATGGCATCTACTCTCTGAAGTTTCCTCCTATGGACCTTCTCTTCAAAGTGAAGAAGAGAAGCCATGATCAAATGATGAGGGCCAAAATAATAACCCTCAGAGATCCTGAATAGCACCTCGAGTATAGCTCCTCGTCGCTGCACTTTATGCTGAAGTGGGAAGAGGTTGGAGCGCAAGAGTACATCAATAAGGAGCATCCCAGATGGAAGCTCCTTTCTCATCAGCACTAAGGCGGTAGATGTCCCTCTTGACAAAATGTGAACCATGTCCCTCTGGGAAAAATCTGACCACACTTTGAAATCTGCCTGACTCACAGGCTCATAGGGGATATTGAGGGCCTCAGCAATGTGGCGAGCTCCAATAATACCCTGGCGTCCATCAATAGTGAAATGAATGAGAGTGGGGTCCCGGACGCCTCAAGTAGTCATAAACTGATAAAAATCTAGAACTATTTGGGGATAGTAGAACTGTCTAGGGGCCAACAAACGCTCAATGTGGTATCTCTGTAGCAGGTGAAATGAATCTCTGAGCTCTGGTTGCGCTCGAAAAATGCCTATGTCAAACCATAGCTCGGCATGAAATGGCCTATCTCGGCAATCCAAATTGCCCTCAATGGGGGATGAGGCGATCATTGGCCGTTTGATGACGGTGGCCAAGGGGATCCCCATAGGAATCTGAGGCTCAGTGAAGGGCGGCTCTGTCTGTGGTGGCTCGGATGACTCCCTTGGACCCGAAAACCTAGCTTTCTTTACAGGCGGCCGGGTGGCTGGCTTCTTGGATGTGGAAGAAGTTGCCACGAGTGTAGTGGGTGGCCGTCTAGTCTGGTACCGGCACTGAGGAGGGCTCGGACGAGTCTCATCCTCTGATGGTGGGACGGTGGGAGCCTGTGTGGGCGGAGAAAGGGCGCCTCGCATGGGTGACAGTCTCGGTCCTGAGGGTGGAGCAAACGAAGAGGCGGAATGGCCTCCTCGTGTCTTAGCCATGACCGAAATGCAAGCTGTAGGTGAGTTCCAGAGAGTGCCAGGTGAACGCACGGGGCTGTTGTCTCCTGAGCTTCTCGCCTTTTGGTTTTAAAATGAGAGGGTGTGTTTGGATTTTGAAAGGTTGTAGGTTTATAAAAAACCCTCAGAAGCTGAAAAGACTAATTGGAATAGGGAAAATTTGAGTCTCGGGCTTTTTAAAATGAGTTTAAAAGTTAGTTGGGCAATTTCGCATGTTTTAAAAAAATTTCGCACCCAAGACAGTAGTGTGCGAAATTTTTTCGCACTTTAAATTTCAAGGTGCGAAATTTTTGCACCCAAAGAATGATTTTCGCACTCTAAAAACTCATCGTGCGAATTTTTCGCACCTGGAAATGCTTTTCACACTGAAAAATTCGCACGGTGCGAATTTGTTTCGCACCATGTTTCGCACTGTGCGAAACCACTTCGCTAGTTGAGGTGATGGCACTCGTGTGCCTGGGGGGTGGTTTGCACTGTGCGAAACCATTTTGCACCATGAACAGTGGTGTGCGAAATTGGTTTTTGGATTTTCGCACTCTGCTTGGATTTTCGCATCTTGAAATTTCAAGGTGCGAAATTTTCGCACCTTGAATTCCAAAGCTATTTTTCCCCTGTTTTGCTTCCTTGTTTTGCTCCTCAAGATTCTCCTTCAACTTTTCTTGATTTTTCCTGAAATTGATCATAAAAAACTATTTGAATTACATCAAAATAACCCTAATTAAAGTTAAAACTAAAATCAAAAGAAATCATAAAGCTTCAAAAATAAAAAATTTCACACACAACATGGACTTAAGTAGTCTGTAATAGACCAAGTCCATAATACCCTGTTCTTTCAAGGTTTCTGAGGTTCAAGGAGGCTGATTTCCTCCTTGTTTCGATTGAAAGGCTCCATGAATGGCTTGAGACGATGGCCATTGACTTTTAAAGTTTCATTCCCTTTGGCATTGAGTAGCTCCACCACTCCATTGGAATGTACTTGATGGATAAGAAAAGGGCTTATCCACCTTGACTTGAGCTTTCCTGGAAAAATGTGGAGTCTTGAGTCATATAACAAGACTCTTTGCCCCTTTACAAATTCCTTCTTGGAGATCAATTGATCATTCCACCTCTTCATCCTCTGTTTTGCAATCTTGGAATTGATATATGCATCATTTCTCAATTCCTCCATCTCATTAAGGTCTAGAAATCTCTTCATCCCAGCTGATGTCAAGTCCATGTTTATCTTCTTGATTGCCCACCAAGCCTTGTACTCGACTTCTACAGGGAGATGACATGCTTTACCAAAGATAAGACGATAGGGGGACATACCAAGAATGGTTTTGTAGGCTGTCCTGTAAGCCCATAGTGAATCATGGAGCTTAATAGACCAATCTCTTCTACTTGTGCTCACCACCTTCATCAATATATTTTTTATTTCCCTATTTGCTAGCTCCACTTGTCCAGATGTCTGAGGGTGGTAAGGTGTAGATACCTTGTGCTTCACCCCATACTTGGCTAAGAGAGCTTCAAAAGGCTTGTTGCAAAAGTGTGTACCTCCATCACTAATTATGGCCTTGGGCACCCCAAATCTAGAGAAGATGTTCTCTTTGAGAAACTTGAGAACCATTCTATAATCATTGTGTTTACAGGGGATTGCCTCAACCCATTTGGAAACATAATCTACTCCTACCAATATATAAGAGTTACCAAAGGACATAGGGAAGGGTCTCATGAAGTCAATGCCCCATACATCAAAAATATCAACTATTAAAATGGGGCTCATTGGCATCTGATTCCTTCGAGTCAACTTCCCAAGTCTTTGACATCTGTCACAACTCCTACACATGGTATGAGCATCTTTGAAAAGTGTTGGCCAGCTGAAACCTGATTGCAATACCTTCATAGCTGTTTTCTGAGAGGCAAAGTGACCTCCACAAGCACTTCCATGGCAATGACTAAGGATCCCTTGTTGCTCTTGTTCAGGGACACACTTCCTTATTATTTGATCTGCACAATACTTGAAAAGAAAAGGTTCTTCCCAATAATAAGCATGAATTTTGGCAAAGAAATGCTTCCTGTCCTGTGCTCTCCATTCCCTTAGGACTTCACCAGTAGCCAAGTAGTTAGCAATATGAGCATACCAAGGGGCATCTTTTATCAACATTAGAGACTCCTCTGGAAAATCATCATTGATTGGTAACCCATGAGAATTATGTGATATAACTAACCTTGAAAGGTGGTCAACTACCACATTCTCGACTCCTTTCTTGTCCTTGATTTGGAAATTGAACTCTTGTAGTAAAAGAATCCATCTTATCAGCCTTGCTTTTGCATCTTGCTTTGTCAATAAGTATTTCAAAGCTGAGTGGTCAGTGAAAACCACAATGGAAGACCCCACCAAGTAAGCTCGAAATTTGTCCAAAGCAAAAACTACAGCTAGCAATTCTTTCTCAATGGTCGTGTAGTTTCTTTGTGCTTCATTCAAAGTTTTGCTTGCATAATAAATCACATAGGGCTTCCCATCTTCTCTTTGACCGAGAACAGCTCCTATAGCAAAATCACTAGCATCACACATTACCTCAAAAGGTAATTGCCAATTAGGAGCTTTCACTATTGGAGCGGTTGTCAAATATAGCTTCAATTGGTCAAAACTCTTTTGACATCTTTCATTCCATTCGAATTTAGCATCCTTCACCAATAGTTCACAAAGAGGTCTCGAAAGTTTAGAAAAATCCTTGATAAACCTCCTGTAGAACCCAGCATGACCAAGGAATTGCCTTACCCCATTGACAGTCGTTGGTGATGGTAACTTGCCAATTATTTCCACCTTTGCTTTATCAACTTCAATGCCTTTGTTGGAGATTATATGGCCAAGGACAATACCTTGGTTAACCATGAAATGACATTTCTCCCAATTAAGCACCAAATCTTTTTCAATGCATCGGTTTAGAACAACCTCCAAGTTAAATAGACATTCCTCAAATGTGCTTCCATAAATGGTGATGTCATCCATGAAGACTTCCATGATGCGCTCCACCATATCACTGAAAATGCTCAATATACATCTTTGGAATGTTGCAGGTGCATTGCATAACCCGAAAGGCATTTTTCTATAGGCATAGGTTCCAAATGGACATGTAAATGTTGTCTTCTCCTGATCTTCAACAGCAATTTCAATTTGAAAATACCCGGAGTAACCATCCAAGAAACAATAAAAAGGATGGCCTGAGACTCTTTCAAGCACTTGATCAATGAATGGTAATGGAAAATGATCCTTCCTTGTCACAACATTCAATCTTCTACAATCAATACACACCCTCCAACCTGAAGTGAGGCATGTGGAAACTTCTTCTCCCTTATCATTTTGCACCACTATGATCCCTGATTTTTTTTGCACTACTTGAGTAGGACTCACCCATGGGCTATCTGATATGGGGTAGATTATACCGGCTTAAAGTAGCTTTAAAACTTCAGTTCGCACCACCTCTTGCATATGGGGATTCAATCTCCTCTGAGGCTGACGAACAGGTTTAGCTCCCTCTTCCATGTATATGTGATGTGTACAGACTGAAGGGCTAATGCCTTTCAAGTCTGAAATTTGCCATCCTATTGCTTTATCACATCTCCTGAGTACTTCAAGTAGAGACTCCTCCTGATCATTGGTAAGAGATGAAGATATTACAACAGAGCACTTTTCATCCTCATCTAAATATGCATATTTCAACTCCGTAGGAAGTGGCTTCAGTGTAAGCTTCGGGGGTCCTTCCTCAACAACTCCATGTGTCTCCTCCTTGTTGAATAAAGGTAGGATATCTTCTATCTTCCTCCAGGATGGTGGAGTAGCAAGCATCTCTGAAGGTTCAGATGACCCTTCATCGAGATCCCCAAGACTTTCATTCAAATTTTCTTGTATTTTCTTATCACAAAGCTCCTCCACTAGTGTGTCAATTATGCACACCTCTTCAGGACCTTCTTCTTTCGGATTAAATTTCCTTTTGCATAGGTTGAAAATGTTAAGTTCCAAAGTCATATTACCAAAATTTAGTTGCATGAGGCCATTCCTACAATTGATGATTACATTTGAAGTGGCTAGGAATGGTCTTCCAAGAATAATAGAGACGCAATTAGTCCCTTTTGCAATTGGATCCGTATCAAGAATAACAAAATCTACGGGATAGTAGAAATTATCAACTTGAATTAGGACATCCTCAATAATGCCTCTTGGAGTCTTCACTGACCTATCAGCTAAAGATAGAGTGATCGATGTTTGTTTCAATTCACCAAGTCCCAATTGCTTGTAAACGGAGTATGGTAGCAAATTCACACTTGCTCCCAAGTCTAATAAAGCTTTCTCCACTTGCGTGCCTCCAATCATCACCGAAATGGTAGGACAGCCCGGATCTTTATACTTCACAGGTGACTTGCACTGTATGATGGTACTTACTTGCTCAGTCAAGAAGGCCTTCTTATTCACATTCAACCCCCTTTTTATGGTGCACAAGTCTTTTAGGAATTTTGCATACGTTGGAACTTGCTTAATCATATCTAACAATGGAATATTGACCTTCACTTGCCTCAATACTTCAAGAATTTCGAAAGCATTGTTGATTGCTTTCTTCCCATGTAAAGCTTGAGGAAATGGTGGAGGTATATGCTTCTCCATCATATCTTCCTGGATTAGCGTCTTCTTCTCCGGATCTTCATTCACAAAGGATTCATAATCCTCTGTTTCTTTTCTCTTTGCTTTGGTCTCCTCCTTCTTTTCTTTCTTCTTCTCATCCTCCAATTCTTCATGCTTGGAGTTGGTTGTTGGTAGCTCAACCTCTTTACCACTCCTCAGAGTGATCATTGCTTTGACATCTCTCACCTGGGAAGATTCTCCCACTTGAGCGTCCACTTCATGGATACCCTTTGGATTTTGGTGAGGTTGAGAAGGAAACCTTCCCTTCTCTTGTACTGTGTTGAGGTTTGTGAGTCTTGAAATTGAATATTGGAGATTATCCATCTTTTGAGATAGATCATTTTGCACTCCATCCATCTTTTTGTTCAATGCATTCTCCACACTGTCGATTCTCTGATTGAGTTGAGTGTTGATGGATTTTTGGTCTCCAACAAAATCTCCCACAACCTTGCTCAGATTAATTATTGCTTGCTCAAGATTTGAAGCTGGTTGAGGTGCTTGACTTTGTTGCGCGTACTGAGGTGCTCTTGGTTTCCAAGAAAAATTTGGATGATTTCTCCAATTTGAGTTGTAAGTATTTCCATATGATGCATTGTTATTAGGCTTGAATTGTCCAATAACATTGGCTTGGTCTCCAAACATTTCTCTAACCACTGGAAGTGTAGGACACTCCCCCACCAAGTGTTCACAAGATTGACAAA
Source organism: Vitis rotundifolia (assembly GCA_030254885.1). NCBI lineage: Eukaryota > Viridiplantae > Streptophyta > Magnoliopsida > Vitales > Vitaceae > Vitis > Vitis rotundifolia. Next base: position 16,591,163 of record CM058160.1, read on the forward strand.
TGGAACATGGCATAGCTTGCACTGGTGTGTCTGAAACGGATTGCACTTCACGTATCTTCTTCAATTCTAGCTCCTCCAATCTTCTTGTCATGGCTGCAACTTTTGCCTTTATATCGGTGTCTTCATTCAAGGTATACATCCCCGCCTTAGCATTAAGAGTATTTGATTGAGACTTCATTCTTGCAACTTCTCCTCTGTTAGGTTCATCCCATCCCCTTGAAACTTCAGCTATATAACTCAAGAAATCCATGGCCTCCTCCGGATTCTTACTCATGAAATCTCCTCCACACATAGTCTCTAGGAGTTGCTTCATTGAGGAAGACATATCGTCATAAAAATAACTCACCAATAGCCAAGTATCAAAGCCATGATGAGGGTAAGCATTGATAGCTTCCATGTATCTCTCCCAACACTCATAAAATTTCTCATTCTCCTTAGCTGAGAAGTTTGAGATTTGCCTTTTTAAGCCATTGGTCCTATGAGTGGGGAAAATTTTCTTGAGGAATTCAGCTTGCAAGTCAGTCCAAGTTCGGATACTCCTTGGCCTTAAGGAGTTCGGCCAAATTTTTGCTTTGTCCTTCAAAGTGAAAGGAAATAGCTTCAGCCGCATCTTGTCAATAGAAGACCCTCATTCTTGGAATGTGTTGCAAACTTCTTCAAATTCTTTGATATGTGCATAGGGATTCTCACTTTCCATCCCATGGAAAGTAGGTAGAAGTGGCACGATATGTGGTCTGATCACTAGTTGCTCTGTAGGTGGCACTATGCATGATGGTGCACTCATACGAGGTGGGTGCATGCAATCTCTCATTGATCTGAATTCATTGGGATTATCTTGGTGCCCATGGTGGCTATGCTGATCTTCAGGTGTAGCTTCCATGACTTCCACTTCCAATTCCAACTGTGTTTCGTGAGGATTTTTGATTTTCACAAGCCTTCCCTCACTATCTCGTATCCAATATGGCATGCACAACTAGCAATTGACTAAAAAAGAACTGAAAAGAAAATAGAGGTAAATGAAATAAATAAATAAATAAAAACAAAGAAAGAGTTAGTAAAAAGAAAATTCACCAAACTTGTGATGAAAATCACAAGTGTTCTGAACTGATTTTATCACTGTTAAGTGGCACCATCCCCGGCAACAGCACCATTTGATTCATGCCCGATTGGTGTACCAATTGATTCAACTCAATTGATGTGCTTTGATTTCAATCCTAAGGCGGGAGTAATCAACAAAATTTATAAACCTATTTCACCATATACCGGGGCAGCATTTAGCTAGCATAGTTAGTGGCTCTAGGATCGTCCACAGAGATGGGTTTTCACTTGACAACTGATATTGGTTCAAAATCTAAATTGGTGCTTTTTCATTCAAGGTTAGCTTTAAAAGAAAACAAAAGTTTGAATGGGAACAAATGATTTTAAGCTAACCAAACATAAAAATTACCGAAATTAATTAGAAAGAAAGGTGTTCCTCGGGACTTCTGGTTGCTAGGTTCAGGTACCAAATGCAAGAGAGGAGATTCCGGCCACTTGAGTCTTCTCCTCGCATTCGGGGTTTAACCTATAGTTATTTCCCGAACCGGTGTGGTACAGATGCTTACCATTAATGGTGTAAACACTAAATTCCTCTCACTGATACACCTCGCAAAGGCTCGTACCTCTCACCTGGTATTTGCCATTCAAGGTGATCCTTAACATCGGATCATCCTTCATAAGCGAACAAGAGATAACAATTAGACCTCTATGGAGCAAGATTGCAAGCAATAAGAATCCATGGAATCCGAAAGCTTACCAAGTATTAGCTATTCATGGTAATCCTAGTTAACTAAAAATATAAATACCATTAACGAGTCACAATTTCTCTTCATTAAAAATGGAAACAACAAAAACTCACTCTTTGCATCCGGTACCTTACCTAGCTTCCTTCACCCGTGGAACAAAAAGTCTAGCCACTCATCCTCTGAGGAAACATCTTAGAGGCTAATTTGCTAGAAATAAAAATAAGCAAAACGAAAAAGAGAAGGTAAGCTAGAGCAAAGCTCTGTGTATTACTTTCAAAACTACACAAAAATTGTTCTCTGGAAAAACTCCCGAGTGTTCTTCAGTGATTACAAGAGAGTATATATATAGGAAGGTTATTTACCCTTCCTTCATTCCTTTCTAGCTAAGGAATTACATGAGTGGTGGATTACAAGGAGAAAAATGAGATTTAAACACAAAATATCTGAAGAAAAATATCCAAAAGAGTCGGTGCGCAAGTTTTCCAGTTCGCATGAAGATTTCGCACGCTGCATGGTGACTTGCGAAAATCTCGCAAGTTGATTTCGCAACTTGGATTCCCTTTTCGCACTATGAAGTTCACTTTCGTAAGTTGGAAAACCATTTGTGCAAGTTGACCCTCTCTGTGATTGTGCGGCTGTGTTCCATTCCCATTTCGCAAGGTAAGCTTCAAGTTTCGCACGCTGGAGTTCCAAATTCGCAAGGTGCGAATTTGTCCTTCAGCTAGACGCGGTTGTCTTCCAAAGGCCATAACTTCTTCATTTCAGATCCAAATTGCACACTGTTTGAAGCATTGGATTCTTGACTTCTAGAGTTTTTCAACGGTATATAGCATGTAGAAAATGGACTTGGGGACTGCTCCAAAAGTGGGAAAGAAGACTGCAGCTGCTATGCTCTATTTTTTTCTTCACTCTGTTTTTCCTCCGTGCATACTTGATTGGCTTTGGCAAAGGGCTATGAAGCTCCAAAGCTTGGTTTCTTCATGAATTTGAACTTTCAATTGCTTTGCCATGACCTATATAAAGATCTCCCTTATTCTCGGATTGCTCTGGTGTAGCTAAAAGCTATCAAAAACACCAAAACTTAACACAATTTGGTTAGAAATGATTGCAAGAGTCCTTAACATGCTAATTGAGTTAAAAGGTAATAATTACTACTCAATAGTGTTTAAAAGAGTTAATTACAAGCTACAAAATAGCACTTTTTGAGTAGTAATCAGCTTGCAATCTTGCTCCATGGAGGTCTAATTGTTATCTCTTGTTTGCTTTTAAAGAGTGATCCAAGGTTAAGGAATACCTTGAATGGCTAATACCAGGTGAGAGGTATGAACCATTGCAAGATGATTCAGTGAAAAGGATTTAGTGCTTGAAACCTTTAATGGTAAGCATTTGTACCACACCGGTTCGGGAAATAACTATATATTAAATCCCTAACACGAGGAAAAGATTCAAGTGACTGGAATCTCCCTTGTTGTATAAGGCACCTGATCCTAGTGACCTAAGACCCCAAGAAACATCTTTCTTTCTAATTACTTTCAGTTACTTTAAGTTTGGTTAGCTTAAAACCAACCATTTCCATACAAATTTATGTTTTCTTTTAAAGCTAACCTTGAAAAGAAAAAACACCAATTCAGTTTTGAAATAATATCAATTGTAGAGTGAAAACCCATCTATGTGGACGATCCTAGAGCCACTATACTATGCTAGCTAGTGCTACCCTAGTATATGGTGAATTAGGTTTATAAATTTTGTTAATAACTCCCATCTGAGGATTGAAATCAAAGCATACCAGTTGATTGAACAAGAATCAAATTGGAACACCAATTGGTGACGAATCATCTACGCCAGAAACTAAATTGAGTTGTCATAACCAATCAGGCTGGGTACCCTCTATGAAGAAAACTAGACAAGATAACAATGTGATTGATCGTATAGGTGCAGTTTACGTCGAAAACAATACTGAACTATCGTGACCGATCAAATTGGGTGGCAACTATGATGAAAACTAAATCAAACAACTAAGTGATTGATCGTACAAATGCGGTCTATGCCAAAAATGAAACTGAGCTATAGTGACCAATAAGATTGAGTTTGGTCTTTGACGAAAACCAAACAAGATAATGACGTGACTGATAGTATAGGTTTAATCTATGCTAAAACTAAAACTGAACTATCGGGACCTATCTAACCTGGTGTAGTCTATGATGAAAACCAGACAAGATAATGACGTGATTGATTGTACAGGTGTAGTCTATGATGAAAATGAAAATTAGCTGTTGTGACCTACCGACTAGATGCAGTCTATGACGATAACCAAATAGGACAATGACGTGACCGAATAAACAGGTGCGATCTACGCCAAAAACGAGATTAAACTGTCATGATCGATCAGATCGGTTGCCATCCATGATGAAAACTAAATAGGATAACTACATGACCGATCGCATAGGTATGGTCTACGCCAAAAATGATACTGAACTATCGTAATCGATCAGATTGGGTGCCGATTGTGACGAAAATCAGATAAGATAATAGCGTGACTGATCGTACAGGTGTGGTCAATATTGAAACGAAACTGAGTTGTCATGACCAAAATAATCATGTGTAGTGTGTGACGAAAACCAAATAGGATAACGAGGTGATGAACGTATAGGTGCAATCTACACCGACAACAAAATTGAACTATCTTAACCGATCAAACCGAGAATAGTTTGTGACGAAAACTAGATAGAACAATGACATGACCAATCTATAGGTTTGGTCTACTTCAAAACCAAAATTGAACTATCGAGACGTATATGACTGGATGTGATTTATGGCGAAAACAAGACAGGACAATGACGTGACCAGTTGTACAGGTGCAGTCTACATCGAAAATGATATTGAACTATCATGACCGATCAACTTGGGTGCTGATTATGACAAAAATTAGGTAAGACAACTACATGATTGATTGTATAAGTGCGGTTAACACTAAAAACAAAACTGAGTTATCGTGACTGATCTAACCAGGTGCAGTGTGTGACGAAAACTAGACAAGACAACGATGTGATGAATGTACAGGTGCAGTCTACATCAACAACATAATTGACTCTTCATGACTACTCAAATTGGGAGTGGTCTATGATGAAAACTGGATAGAACAACAATGTGACCAATCTATAGAATTAGTCTACGCCAAAATTGAAATTGAACTGTTAGGACCTATCTGCCTGGGTACAATCTGTGATGAAAACAAGACAGGACAATGATGCGACTGATCGTACAAGTGTAATCTAAGCAGAAAATGATACTGAATTGTTGTGACCGATCAACTCGAGTGACGACTGTGATGAAAATCAAATAAGACAACTACATGACAAATTGGACAAGTGCGATCAACGCCAAAAATGAAACTGAGTTGTTATGACTGTTCTAACTAGGTGCAATGTGTGATAAAATCCAGATAAGACAACAATGTGACAAACGTATAGGTGCAGTCTATGTTAACAACTAAATTGAATTATCGTGATTGATCAGACTAGGAACGGTTTATGACAAAAATTGGATAGGGTAACGATGTGAACAATCTATAGGTCTAGTCTATTTCGAAATTGAAACTGAACTGTCGGGAGCTATCTGATCGGGTGTGATTTGTGATAAAAATAAGATAGGACAACAACATGACCGATCGTATTGGTGTAGTTTATCCCGAAAATGATCTTGAACTGTTTGTGAAGAAAATGAGACAAGACAGCAATGTGATCGATCATATAGGTCTAGTCTACATCATAACCAAAATTGAACTATCGGGACCTATCTAATCGGGTGCGGCATGTGATGAAAACTAGATTGGACAACAATGTGACTGATCGTACAAGTGCGATCTAAGCCAAACAGGAAACTGAGTTGTCATGACTAATCGGACTGAGTGCGATCTGTGACGAAAACCAAACAAGACAAGAACATGATCGATCGTATAGGTGTGATCTACATCGAAACAAAAATTGAGTTGTTAAGACCGATTGGACCAGGTACGATCTATGATGAAAAGGAGATAAGACAACGACATGATCGATCGTGTAGGTGCATTCCATGTCAAAAATGGTAAGACTCGGTGCAATCTATGACAAAAGCTAGACAAGACGACGATCTAACCGATCGTACAAGTGTAGTATATGTTTTCATGATATTAAATAGTCATGACCAATTGGATCAATTGTCGATTGTGACAAAAACAAGATAGGACAACTACGTGACTGATAGTACAAATTCGATCTACATCAAAAACGAAACTGATATACCATGATCGATTTGACTGGGTACGATCTATGACGAAAACTAGATAGGACAACGACGTGACCGATCATTAGGTATAGTCTATGTTGAAATAAAAATTGAACTGTTGGGACCTATCTAATCAGGTGCTGTTTGTGATGAAAAATAAACAAGACAACGACATGACCGATCTTATAAGAGCAGTCTACACTAAAAAAGATATTGAGCAATCGTGATCGATCAGATTGGGTACAGTCTATGACGAAAACCAAATAGGATAATGACATAACTGATCATATAGGTCTGGTCTACATCGAAATTGAAACTAAACTGTTAGGACCTATCTAATCAGGTGTGGTCTATGATGAAAACTAGATAGGAGAACGATGTGATCGATCGTACAGATGGGGTATACGTTGAAAACAAAACTAAGTTGTCGTGATCAATCAGATTAGATAGGGTCAAAATCCAAACAAGACAATGGCGTGACCGATTGTAAAGGCTTGGTCTAAGTCGAAAACAAGATTGAACTATTGTTACCAATCAGATTGGGTGTCAACTATGACGAAAACCAGATAGGACAACTACGTGATTAATTGTACTGATGTAGTATACGCCAAAAATGAAACTAAGTTGTCATGACTGATTGAACCAGATTCGATCTGTGATGAAAAGTGGTCAGGACAACAATATAACCGATCATATAGGTATGGTCTACACTGAAACAAAACTGAACTGTCAAGAGCTATATGACTGAATGTGGTTTGTCATGAAAATTAGACAAGACAACGATGTGACCGATCGTATGTGTGGTTTTTGCTGAAAATGATATTAAACTATTGTAATCGATAAGACCGGGTGACGTTTATGATAAAAAGAAGATAAGACAATGACGTGACCGATCGTACAAGTGTGGTCTACGCCAAAAACAATACTAAACTTTCATAACCAATCGTTGGGTGTTGACTGTGATAAAAACTAGATAAGACAACTACATGACTGATCATACAGATGCGTTTATGCCAAAAATGAAACAAAGCTATCGTGATTGATTAAACCAAGTCCGATCCTTGATAAAAACCAGACAGGAACACTACCTGAGGGATCATACAGTTGCGGTCTATGCCGAAAATGAAACTAAGTTAGCATGATCGATCGAATCAGGTGTGGTATGTGACGAAAACCAAATAGGACAATGACATGACCGATCATAATGGTGTGGTCTACGTCGAAAACGAAACTGAGTTGTCATGATAAATTAGACCGACTGCAGTTTGTGAAGAAAACCAAATAGGACAATGACGTGTCCAATCATAAAGATGTCATCTATGCCGAAAATGAAATTGAGCTACCATTTTTTATCGAACCGAGTGAGGTACTGGACAATGGCGTGACCAATTTATAGGTCTAACCTACGAAAACTGAAATTGAGCTATCAAAACCTATCTGATCGAGTGTGGTTTGTGATGAAAACCAGACAAGACAACCACATGACCAATCATACAAGTGCAATCTACACTAAAAATGAAATTGACTTGTCGTGATTGATCAAACCGTGTGCCATATGTGATAAAAACCAGACATATCAACGACATAATCGATCATACATGTATGGTCTAAGGTGAAAAGGATGTCGAACTATCTTGACAAATTGAATCGAGTATTGATAGTGACGAAAACTAGATAGAACAACTACATGACTAATCATATAGATAAGGTGATTACTACTCAAAAAGTGCTATTTTGTAGCTTGTAATTAACTCTTTTATACACTCTTGAGTAGTAATTATTACCTTTTAACTCAAGTGGCATGTTAAGGACCCTTGCAATCATTTCTAACCAAATTGTGTTAAGTTTTGGTGTTTTTGATAGCTTTTTGCTCACCAAAGCAATGTAAGAATGAGGGAGAGTTGTATATAGTTCATGGCAAAGCTTTTGGAAGCTCAAATGCATGAAGAACCAAGCTTTGGAGCTCCATAGCCCTTTGCCAAAGCCAATCAAGCATGCACGGAGGAAAAACAAAGTGAAGAAGAAACAGAGCATAGCATCTGCAGTCTTCTTTCCCACTTTTGGAGCACTTTCCGAAGTCCATTTTCTTCATGTTATATACCGTTGGAAAGCTCTGGAAGTCAAGAATCCAATGATTTAAACGGTGTGCAATTTGGATCAGAAATGAGGAAGTTATGACCTTCGGAAGATAACTGTGTCCAGCTGAAGCACAAATTCGCACCTTGCGAATTTGGAACTCCAGCGTGCGAAACCTGGAGCTTACCTTGCGCGATGGGATTGGAGCGCAAACACACAGTCACAGAGAGTGCCAACTTGCGAAAATGGTTTTCCAACTTGCAAAAGTGACATCCAACGTGCGAAAAGGGAACTCAAGTTGCGAAACCAACTTGCGAGATTTTCGCAAGTCACCATGCAGCGTGCGAAATCTTCATGCGAATTGGAAAACTTGCGCACCGACTCTTTTGGATATTTTTCTTCAGATATTTTGTGTTTAAATCTCATTTTTCTCCTTGTAATTGACCACTCATGTAATTCCTTAGCTAGCAAGGAATGAAGGAAGGGTAAATAACCTTCCTATAAATGAACTCTCTTGTAATCACTGAAAAGGACTCGGGAGTTTTTCCAGAGAACAATTTTTGTATAGTTTTGAAAGCAATACATAGAGCTTTGCTCTACCTTACCTTCTCACTTTTATCTTTACTTATAATTATGTTTTCTAGCAAATCAACCTCTAAGATGTTTTCTCAGAGGATGGTTGGCTAAACTTGTTGTTCCACGGGTGAGGGAAGCTAGGTAAGGTGTCGGATGCAAAGAGTGAGTTTTTGTTGTTTCTATTTTTAATGAAGAGAAAGTGTGACCCGTTAATGTTGTTTATATTTTTAGTTAACTAGGATTACCGTGAATAGCCAATACTTGGTAAGCTTTCGGATTCCATGGATTCTTATTGCTTGCAATCTTGCTCCATGGAGGTCTAATTGTTATCTCTTGTTCGCTTGTGAAGGATGATCCGATGTTAAGGACCACCTTGGATGGCAAATACTAGGTGAGAGGTACGAGCCATTGCAAGGTGTGTCAGTGAGAGGATTTTAGAGTTGACATCATTAATGGTGAGCATCTGTACCACACCGGTTCGGGAAATAACTATAGGTTAAATCCCGAATGCGAGGAAAAGACTCAAGTGACCGGATTCTCCTCTTTTGCATTTGGTACCCGAGCCTAGCAACCTGAAGTCCCGAGGAACTCCTTTCTTTATAACTAATTTCAGATAATTTGTATGTTTGGTTAGCTTAAAGTCTTTTGTTCCCATTCAAACCTTTGTTTTTCTTTTAAAAGCTAACCTTGAAATGAAAAAGCACCCATTTAGCTCTTGAACTGATATCATTTGGAAAGTGAAAACCCATCTCTGTGGACGATCCTAGAGCCACTATACTATGCTAGCTAAATGCTACCCCAGTATATGGTGAAATAGGTTTATAAATTTTGTTGATTACTCCCGCCTGAGAATTGAGATCAAAGCACATCAATTGAGTTGAATCAATTGATACACCAATCGGGCACGAATCATAAGGTCTTCACTGAAATCGAAACTGAGCTACCATAATCGATCGAACTAAGTACGATTTGTGATGAAAACCAAACCAAACAACAACATGACTGATAGTATATATCTAGTATACATTGAAACTGAAACTAAACTACTAAAACCTATTTGACCAAGTGTGGTATGTGATGAAAACTCGATAGGACAATGACGTGACCGATCATATAGGTGCGATCTATGCTAAAAATGATAATGAACTTTTGTGACATGTTGGATTGGGTGCCGACTATGATGAAAAGTAGATAGGACTATGACAAGATCGATTGTATAGGTTTAGTCTAAGCCAAAATTGAAATTGAACTTTCGGGACTTATGTGATCGGGTGCTGTCTATGATGAAAACCCGACAGGACAACAATGTGACCATTCGTATAAGTGTGTTCTACGCCAAAAATGAAACTGAACGGTCATGATCGACCCACTGAGTATGGTCTATGACAAAAAACAAATAGGACAATGACATGATCAAACAGATAGGTGAAGTCTACACAACGAAATGCTATTGAATTGTTGTGACCGATCAGATTGGGTTCCATTTGTGACAAAAACCAGATAGGACAACGACGTGATTGATCATATAGGTGCAGTCTATGCCAAAAACAATACTGAACTTTTGTGACTGATCGAATTGGTTGTTGACAGTCAAGAAAACCATACATGATAACTATGTGACTGATTGTATAGGTGAAGTCTAAGCCAAAAACGAAACTAAGTTGTCATGATTGATCAAATCAGGTGCAATATGTGATGAAAATCAGATAGGACAATGACATGATTGACTGTAATGATGGGGTCTATGCCAAAAATGAAATTGAATTGTCGTCACTGATCAAACCGGTTACAATTTGTGACAAAAACCAAATCGAACAACAACGTGATTGATTGTATAGATGCAGTCTTTGCCCAAAAAAAAACTAAGCTATCGACTCTGATCGAACTAGGTGCTATTTGTGATGAAAACTACATAGGAAAATGATGTGACCAATCTATTGGTTTGGTCCATGTTGAAACCGAAGCTGAACTATTAGGACCTACCTGACGGGGTGTGGTATGTGATGAAAACTAGATAGGAGAACGACGTGATCAATCTATTGGTTTGGTCCACATTGAAACTAAAGCTAAACTGTCGGGATCTACCAAACTAGGTGTGGCTTGTGATGAAAGCCAGATAGGAGAATGACGTGATTGATCGTACAAGTGCGATTAATGTTGAAAATGAAATTAAGTTGTCGTAACTGATCTGACTAGGAGACATTTGTGACAAAAATTGGACAAGACAATGACGTGATAGATCATACATGTGAGGTCTACAGTGAAAACGATACTGAACTGTCTTGATTGATTGGATCGGGTGCCGATAGTGAAGAAAACCAAATAGGACAACTATGTGACATATCGTACAACATGTCATCATCGAAAACAAAATTGAATTGTCATGATTGATTGGACCGAGTGTAGTATGTGACAAAAACCAGACAAGGCAAGGACATGATCGATCATAATGGTGCAATCTACGTTGAAAACAAAATTGAGTTGTCATTACTGATCAAACCTGTTGTAGTCTGTGATGAAAACCAAATAGGACAATGACGTGATTGATCGTATAGATGTGGTTTACTTTGAAAATGAAACTGAGCTATCGTCTTTGATTGGATCGAGCGCAATATGTGATGAAAACCAAATAAGACAACGACATGACCGATCATAATGGTGCGGTTTACATTGAAAATGAAATTGAGTTATTGTCACCGATTAAACCTACTACAATCTATGACAAAAACCAAATAAGACAACGAGACTGATTGTATAGATGTAGTCTACAACAAAAACAAAATTCAGCTACCATATTTGATTGGATCGGGTGCAGTCTATGACAAAAACTAAACAAGACAACGATGTGACCAATCTATTGGTTTAGTCCATGTCGAAATTGAAGTTGAACTATTGGGACCTGCCTAACCAGTGCAGTCTGCGGTGAAAACTAGACAGGAGAAAGATGTGACCGATGGTACAAGTGCGATCTACGCCGAAAGCAAAATTAAGTTGTCGTGATCAATTAAACTAGCTACAGTATGTGACGAAAACCAGACAGGACAACAACATCACCAATCTATAGGTGTGGTCTATGTCGAAACCGAAACTGAACTGTCAGGACCTATTTGATTGGGTGCGGTTTGTGATGAAAACCAGGCAAGATAAAGATGTGATCGATCATACATGTACGGTCTATGTTGAATACGATAATGAACTTTCATGGCCGGTTGAATCAGGTGCTAAATGTGAAGAAAAACAAATAAGACAACAACATGACCGATCATATAGGTCTAGTCTACACTAAAACTGAAACTAACCTTTCAAGGCTTATCTGACTAGGTGAGATCTGTGAGGAAAACTAGACAAGATAACGACGTGACTGATCGTATAGATTTGGTCTATGCTAAAACCGAAATTGAATTGTCAGAACCTATTTAACAAGGTGCAGTATATGATGAAAACCAAACTAGACAACAATGTGATCGATCGTACAAGTGTGGTCTACACCGAAAATGATACTGAACTTTTATGAACGATCGGATCAGGTGCAAAGTGTGATGAAAATTGAAGAAGACAACAACATGACAGATCATACAGGTGGAGTCTACATTGAAAATGATACTGAACTGTCGTGACTGATCGAATCGGGTGCCAACTTTAACAAAAATCAGGTAAGACAACTGATTCATCCCCAATTGGTGTTCTACTTGATTTAGCTCCATTAACTGATGTGCTTTGATTTCAATCCTCAGATGGGAGTTATCAACAAAATTTATAAACCTATTTCACCATATACTAGGGTAGCATAGCTAGCATAGCATAGTGGCTCTAGGATCGTCCACAGAGATGGGTTTTCACTTCACAATTGATATTAGTTCAAAAGCTGAATTGGTGGTTTTCCTTTCCAAGGTTAGCTTTAAAAGAAAACATAAGTTCGAATGGAAACGGATGATTTTAAGCTAACCAAACATAAAGTAACTAAAAGTAACTAGAAAGAAAGGTGTTTCTTGGGATTTCAGGTTACTAGGATCAGGTGCCTTATACAAAAAGGGAGATTCCGGTCACTTATTTCTTTTCCTCGCGTTGGGGATTTAACATATAGTTATTTCCCGAACCGGTGTGGTACAGATGCTTACCATTAAAGGTTTCAACGCTAAATCCCTCTCACTGATACACCTTGCAATGGCTCGTGCCTCTCACCTAGCATTTGCCATTCAAGGGGATCTTTAACCTTGGATTACCCTTCAAAAGCTCACAAGAGATAACTCATGGATGTCTCCTTGGAGTCCAAAAGCTTACCAAGTGTTGGCTAGTCTAGAAAATCCTACCTTTGAATCACCTCCCAAAGGCTTGCAAGAGATAAACTAGTGAAACTCAATGGACGGAGTCCACTCGCCTTACCAAGTGTTGGCCCAGGTGATTCAAAGGCGTTTTAAGTTAACTAAAAACATAGAAACCATTAACGGGTCACACTTTCTTTTCATTAAAAACGGAAAAAACAAAAACTCACACTTATGTAGCCGGAACCTTACTTAGCTTCCTTCACCCAAGAAACAAAAAGCCTAGCCTCTCATCCTCTGAGGCCTCCGAGGATGTTTGGCTATAAAGAAAATAAAAGAGAAAACAAATATGAGAAGGAAAAACAGAACAAGGCTCTGTATATTATATTGATCGATTCACTGTTCGGTTCCTCAATTCCTCGATGATTTTTACAACAGATGCAAGGGAACATATATAGGGAAGTTTTCCAACCTTCCTAGCTAAGCAATCCTATGATTGGTGGATTACAAGGAGAAAATAGGGATTTTATACAAAAATATCTGAAGAAAATATCAAATGGAGTCGGTCGCAAATATCTGGAGATTGCACAAGTGGATTTCACAGCATGCAACATGGGCTGCGAAAAATTCGCAAGAGGAAAAGGTGGCTGCGAAATTGCCCTTCAGCTCGGCGCAGTTTTCTTCCAACGGCCATAACTTCTTCATTTCAACTCCAATTTGCACACCGTTTAAAGAATTGGACTCTTGACTTCCTGAGCTTTGAAATGGTATATAGCATGTAGAAAATGGACTCCAGAAAGTGCTCCAAATGTGAGAAAGAAAACTGCAGCTGCTCTCCTCTATTTTTCTTCACTCTGTTTTTCCTCCTTGCATACTTTGAATGACTTTGGCAAAGGGCTACGAAGCTTCAAAGCTTGGTTTCTTCATGAATTTGAGCTTCAAATTGCTTTGCCATGCTCTATGCAAAAATCTCCCTCATTCTTGAATTGCTTTGGTGATCAAAAAGCTATCAAAAACACCAAAACTTAACACAATTTGATTAGAAACGATTGCAAGGGTTCATAACATGCCAATTGAGTTAAAAGGTAATAACTACTACTCAAAAGTGTTTAAAAGAGTTAATTACAAGCTACAAAATAGCACTTTTTGAGTAGTAATCACTCCCCCCAACTGACATATTACTAGTCCCTTAGCAATGAAGGAGAGAAAAAGATAAAAATAAAAGTAATATAATTTACAAAATCATGCTGATCACTCCAAAAAATTTGAAGTGGCATGACTGATCAAACTCTCTCATGGAACATTAAAGAAATAAAACTCAAACTTCAATAGGAGCTATCAAATAACTTGCCTAATCACAATTCATACAGAGTAGGCATTATGCAAATTTAAGCTTCAAAATAATTTCCATTCCCAAAGGTCCAAAACTTATTTTTCCACAAAAATCTAAGTTTTATTTATTAGTTTCCGAATATAGTATGTCAAACTAATCTCTCCCCTCAACCTAGTTCTTTTCAAAGCTTAGCAAACTGATTAACCTCCAATAAGCCAAGAGCGCACCTCTTTTATTTCACTTTTTTTTTTTCTTGTAGGAGTGCAAAGCTTAAAGGTATTCTTTTCTAAATTGTCCATGTAACGGGGGTCCATCGATGACTCTCAACCAATCAAGGTTTAGGGCATCAAGCTTTAAGGATCTTTCAACCACTAACTCCTCGGATTTCACCCCGGACTTTTGAGAATGAATTTTAAATACCCAAGCACCTACAGTATGCTAAACTCCACCTATTCACCCATGTAACGAGCATTGAGGTCGGTGACTCCCAACCAATGAAGGCTTAGGGCACCAGGTTTTGAAGATTTTCACCATATACCCCTCGGACCTTGCTCGGGTTTCAAGGCAAGTGAAACATTTTGTTTTTTCTTTCAAAGGCTCATTGGCCTTTTATAAGGTGTCCCAACACTATTAAAATGAGGTCAAAGGTACCAAGTCTAAATTTTCCTAAGTAAAAAGGGAAAATAGTTTTTCATCTTATAATCGGAACCTAGCGTGCACAGTGTGTGGTAAGCTTAAAGTGGAAGAAATAAGGTTGAATTCAATAGGAGTTCAATAATTCATCAACTTCAATAAGCATAATACAACTCTAAGTTTCAAGTAAAAAGAAAAAAATTCAATTTCTCCCATTTCATTTTGAAAATTTTTCCTTAATAACTATGGAGAGTAAAATAAAAACTTTAAAAATTTTAAAAATTAAGCAAAAATTATTGAATTACCAAAATAACTTAGCATTAATAACAAAACTTCCTTCCTCAACTCTCCCCCCAACCAAGCTGAACATTGTCCTCAATGTTTCAAGAGCGATTAAAAAATAAAGGGAGGAAGTGGTACCTCCTGAGTGACATGGACTCTGAGTCATATAGGAGAAACCACATGTTTCAAAAAAAAAATAAATGAGTTAGTGAGTAGAGGAAATAGAAAAATGCCAAGTTTAAATAAAAATGATGTCTATATATGATGTATCATCAGTAATACATCCAATCCCATAATATAAGACATAAAAATATGGTATTATCTATACTAATATAATAAGTAAATACAAAAAAAATACTGAGATGATCAAGTAATGGTAAGGTCCTGTGGAGATGATGGCTCTATGGTGGCCTCTTGAGTGGGTTGGATCAGAACATTGACCTCTGTTCTAGTAGTCTCCTTAGGTGGCATAGTCTCTTCAGCTGGAGCTCTCAGTTGGAGCTATGGGCTGTGATGGTTCAGAAATGGAGTGAGAGGCTTCATGTCTGTGATCCCAAGGTGCGTGTTGGGTGCTTCCTCTTCAGACGTGTGGTCATGGGGCGTCCAATGGAGAGGAAAACTATAGGAGGCTAGCTTCGCAAGGTGGCAAGGCCTTTTCGCAACTTAGAATGGCTGTGCGAAATGAAAATGAAAGGCTTGAGGGGTTTAAATATGGATTTAAACAACGGCTGGTATTTTCGCAGGAGGAGGGGCATTTCGCAACCAAAGGGGGATTTCGCAACCAAAGTCGGGATTTTACAGCTGGAGGGGCATTTTGCAGCCAAAGGGGGATTTCGCAGCCAAAGTGGGATTTCGCAGCTCATTTTGCAGGAGGAGGGGCATTTCGCAGGAGGAGGCTTGTTTCGCAGAGGATTTCGCAGCCATTTCGCAGCTGGAGGGGCATTTCGCAGCCAAAGGGGGATTTTGCAGGGGAAGGCTTGTTTCGCAGAGGATTTCGCAGCCATTTTGCAGCTGCGAAATTGGGTTTGGAGGCTGCGAAATGGCAGTTGTGTTCCAAGGGGTGGTTTCGCAGGAAGGCTTATGGCTGCGAAAATTTGCTTTGGAGGATTTCGCAGCTGCGAAATGGGCTTTTGGGTTGCGAAATGGCACTCATGTGCCAAGGGGTGGTTTCACAACTGCGAAATATTTTCGCAGGGGGGGCTTGTGGCTACGAAATATTTTCGCAGGAGGAGGGGCATTTGGTAGGCTGCAAAATTTTCTTTCAACTCAATGCAGTTTTCTTGAAATGACCATAACTTCTTCATTTCAGCTCCGATTTGAACACCGTTTGAAGCGTTGGACTCCTGACTTCCTGATCTTCGAAACGGTATATAGTATGTATAAAATAGGCTCGAAAAAGTGCTCCAAATGTGTCCCAAAGTGTAAATAGAACCAATGGCCATAATTCTCTCTTCTTTTCTTTTTTTTTTTCTTTTTTTTTACGGTACACCCAATTGTTTTGAAGTCCCTCCTATAATTGATCATCCAAAAGCTTATGTTAAATCAAAACAAATTAAAATTAAAGCATTAAAATCATAATTAAAACAAGTAATAAAATATAACAAAAAGATATGGACTAGCTAATCTTTAAAAAGACTAAGTCCATAAAAAAACTTGATCCTGATTTAGCTTGCCAGGATCCCATATGAAGTTAGCATCCTTCACTTGAGATTTGCACTGAATGATGGCAATGGAAGCAATTCCCTTTTTGCCATAAAAAGCTTGGGGGAAAGGTGGAGACATGTGTTTCTTCATCACTTGTTCCTTGACGACTATCCTCTATGGTTCTTCATCTATATTAAGATCATAGTCATCTTTCTCTATGCTTTTCCCCTTTCTCTTGCCTTTGATTTCCTCCCTCTTCTCTTTCTCTGTTCACCCTTTGATTCATGCTCTTGCTTGGATGTGGGCAAATCAACCTCTTTACCACTCCTTAGAGTGATCACGACTTTAACATCTCTCACCTGTGAAGATTCTCTCTCATGAGCCTTGAGATTGGTGAGTCTTGAGATTGAATATTGGAGATTATCTATCTTCTGAGATAGATCATTTTGCACTCCATCCATCTTTTTGTTCAATGTACTCTCTACACTGTCAATTCTTTGACTGAGTTGAGCATTGATGGATTTCTGATGTCCAATAAAGTCTCCCACGACCTTGCTAAGATTAACTATTGCTTGTTCAAGGTTCGAGGCTTGTTGAGGTGCTTGAGCAGGTTGTGTATACTGAGGTGGCTGTGGTTCCCAAGAGAAATTTGGATGGTTCCTCAAATTGGAGTTGTAGGTGTTACAATCACAAAACATCTCTCTCGCCGCTGGAATGGTAGGACACTGGTCCACCAAGTGTGCATAAGATAGACAAATGGCACAGGGCATAGGTTGCAATGGTGTCTGAGAGATGGCTTGCACTTCTTGAATCTTTTTCATTTCTAGCTCTTCCAATCTCCTTGCCATAGCTGCAATCTTTGCCTTCATGTCAATGTCTTCATTCAAAATATACATCTCACCCTTAGCATTAGGTTGAGACGTCATTCTTCCCATATCTCTAGCATTTGCTTCATTCCATCCTCTTGAAAGTTCAGCCACATAACTCAAGAAGTTCTTGGCTTCCTTTGCTATCTCGTATCCAATAAGGCATGCACAACTAGCAATTTGTGAATTAAAAACAGAGAAAACAAAAGAAAACAAAAGAAAAAAAATTCTAAATAAAATAAAATAAAATTAAGATTAACTAAAACTAGCTAAAAGGTAAACTAAAAGAAAAAAAACAATTAAAAAGAGTTAGTAAAAGAAAAGAAAAAATCACTAAACTTGTGGTGAAGATCACAAGTGTTCTCAAAAGATCATATCACTGCAAAGTGGCACCATTCCTGGCAACGGCGCCATTTGATTCATCCCCAATTGGTGTTCTACTTGATTTAGCTCAATCAACTGATGTGCTTTGATTTCAATCCTCAGATGGGAGTTATCAACAAAATTTATAAACCTATTTCACCATATACTAGGGTGGCATAGCTAGCATAGCATAGTGGCTCTAGGATCGTCCACAGAGATGAGTTTTCACTTCACAATTGATATTAGTTCAAAAGCTGAATTGGTGGTTTTCCTTTCCAAGGTTAGCTTTAAAAGAAAACATAAGTTTGAATGGAAACGAATGATTTTAAGCTAACTAAACATAAAGTAACTAAAAGTAACTAGAAAGAAAGGTGTTTCTTGGGATTTCAGGTTACTAGGATCAGGTGCCTTATACAAAAAGGGAGATTTCGGTCACTTGTTTCTTTTCCTCGTGTTGGGGATTTAACATATAGTTATTTCCCGAACCGGTGCGGTAGAGATGCTTACCATTAAATGTTTCAACGCTAAATCCCTCTCACTGATACACCTTGCAATGGCTCGTGCCTCTCACCTAGCATTTGCCATTCAAGGGGATCTTTAACCTTGGATTACCCTTCAAAAGCTCGCAAGAGATAACTCATGGATGTCTCCTTGGAGTCCAAAAGCTTACCAAGTGTTGGCTAGTCTAGAAAATCCTACCTTTGAATCACCTCCCAAAGGTTCGCAAGAGATAAACTAGTGAAACTCAATGAACGGAGTCCACTCGCCTTACCAAGTGTTGGCCCAGGTGATTCAAAGGCGTTTTAAGTTAACTAAAAACATAGAAACCATTAACGGGTCACACTTTCTTTTCATTAAAAACGGAAACAAAAAAAACTCACACTTATGTAACCGGAACCTTACTTAGCTTCCTTCACCCAAGAAACAAAAAGCCTAGCCTCTCATCCTCTGAGGCCTCCGAGGATGTTTGGCTAGAAAGAAAATAAAAGAGAAAACAAAAACGAGAAGGAAAAACAGAGCAAGGCTCTATATATTATATTGATCGATTCACTATTCGGTTCCTCAATTCCTCGATGATTTTTACAACGGATGCAAGGGAACATATATAGGGAAGTTTTCCAACCTTCCTAGCTAAGCAATCCTATGATTGGTGGATTATAAGGAGAAAATAGGGATTTTATACAAAAATATCTGAAGAAAATATCAAACAGAGTCAGTCGCAAATATCTGGAGATTGCACAGGTGGATTTCGCAGCATGCAACATGGGTTGCGAAAATTTCGCAAGAGGAAAAGGTGGTTGCGAAATTGCCCTTCAGCTCAGCGCAGTTTTCTTCCAACGGCCATAACTTCTTCATTTCAACTCCAATTTGCACACCGTTTGAAGCATTGGACTCTTGACTTCCTGATCTTTGAAATGATATATAGCATATAGAAAATGAACTCCGGAAAGTGCTCCAAATGTGGGAAAGAAGACTGCAGCTACTCTCCTCTATTTTCTTCACTCTGTTTTTCCTCCTTGCATACTTTGAATGACTTTGGCAAAGGGCTACGAAGCTTCAAAGCTTGGTTTCTTCATGAATTTGAGCTTCAAATTGCTTTTCCATGCTCTATACAAAAATCTCCCTCATTCTTGAATTGCTTTGGTGATCAAAAAGCTATCAAAAACACCAAAACTTAACACAATTTGATTAGAAACGATTGCAAGGATCCTTAACATGCCAACTGAGTTAAAAGTTAATAACTACTACTCAAAAGTGTTTAAAAGAGTTAATTACAAGCTAAAAAATAGCACTTTTTGAGTAGTAATCAACAACTACGTGACTGATCATATAGATGCGGTCTACGTTGAAAACAAAACTGAGATGACATGAGCGATCGGATCGGGTACGATTTGTGACGAAAATGAGATAAGATAACAATGTAAGTGATCGCATCAGTCTGGTCTATGCCAAAAACAAAACTAATCTCTCGTGACCAATCAAATCAGATATTGGTTTGTGATGAAAACCAAATAGGACAATGACGTGACCAATGTATAGGTCTGTTCTACGTCAAAATCGAAATTGAATTGTCGAGACCTATCAAATCGAGTGCAGTCTATGATGAAAACCGGATGAGACAATGATGTGATTGATCATACAACTGCGTTCTACATCGAAAACAATACTGAACTATCATGGCTGATCGAACATGGTGAAGTTTGTGACAAAAATTAGACAAAACAACGATGTGATTGATTGGACCAGGTGTTGATTGTGATGAAAACAAGATAGGACAACTACATGACTAATAGTATAGATGTGGTCTACGTAAAAAATGAAACTGAACAGTTGTGACTGATCGGACTGGGTACAGTCTTTGATGAAAATTAGATAGAATAATGATGTGACTGATCATAAAGATCTGGTCTACATCGAAATTAAAATTGAACTTTCAGGACCTATTTAACTGAGTGCGGTCTATGATGAAAACAAACGAGACAACATCTTGACGGATCGTATATGTGTGTTCTACGCCAAAAACGATAGTGAACTATTGTGACTGATAGAATCAGGTGTCGACTGTGATGAAAACTAGATTGAAAAACTACGTGATTGATCGTATAGACGTGGGCTATGTAGAAAATGAAACTGAGCTACTGTGACTGATCGGACCGTGTCCAATCTATAACCGAAACTAGATAGGATAATGACGTGACCAATCGTATTAGTCTAGTCTATGCTAAAATCAAAACTGAATTGTTGTGACCTATTTGACCATGTCCGATCTGTGATGAAAACCATATAGGAAAATGACATGATTGATCATACAAATGCGGTCTATGCTGAAAACGAAACTGAGTTATCATGACCAATCGGACTGGGTATGGTTTCTGATGAAAACCAGACCGGATATCGACGTGATCATTATATTGGTCATTTATACGCCGAAAGCAAAATTGAATTGTCGAGACTTATCTAATCAATTGTGATGAAACCTAGATAGGATAACAATGTGACCGATCATACAAGTGCATTCTATGCCGAAAACGATACTAAATTGTTGTGATCAATCAAACTTGGTGCAATCTTTGATGAAAACCAGACAGGACAATGAAGTGACCGCTCGTATAGGTGCGGTATACGTCAAAAATAATACTGAACTATTGTGATCGATGGGATCAGGTGCTAACTGTGACGAAAACCAAATAAGACAACGACATGACTAATCTTATAGATGTGGTCTATACTGAAAACGGAATTGAGCTATCGTGACAAATCAAACCAGGTCTAATCTTTGATGAAAACCAAATAAAACAACGACATGATCGATCGTATAGGTCTGTTCTATGCTGAAACTAAAACTGAACTGTTGGGACCTATCTGACTAGGTATGGTCTATGATGAAAGCTAGATTGGACAACAATGTGACCGATCATAGAGGTATGTGCTACGTCAAAAACGATATTGAATTGTCGTGACCAATTGGACCTGGTGAAGTTTGTGACGAAAACCAAACATGACAATGATGTGACTGATTGTACAAGTGTGGTGTACACTGAAAATGATATTGAACTTTGTAGCCAATCAGACCGAGTGTTGACTGTGACGAAAACTAGATAGGATAATGACATGACTAATCATATAGATATGGTCTATGCCAAAAATGAAATTGAGTGATCAAGACAAATCTAACCAAGTCCAACCTTTGATGAAAACCAGACAGAACAATGACTTGACCAATAGTATAGGTCTGTCCTATGCCGAAACTAAAATTGAACTTCTGGGACGTATCTAACCGAGCACGGTCTGTGATGAAACTAGATTGGACAACGACGTGACCGATCATAAAGGTGTGTGCTACATAAAAAACGATACTGAATTGTCATGAACAATTGAACTTGGTGAAGTTTGTGATGAAAACCATACATGACAATATGTGACTGATCATACAGGTGTGGTCTATGTCGAAAACGATACTAAACTTTGTGGCCGATCAGACCGGGTGCCGACTGTAACAACAGCCAAATAGGACAATGACATGACTAATCGTATAGATGTGGTCTATGCCAAAAACAAAATTGAGCTATCGTGACAAATCGAATCAGGTTCAGCCTTTGATGAAAACCAGACAGAACAACGACGTGATTGATCATATAGGTTTATTCTGTGATACATAGTACTAATGAATTAAATAGGCAATAATGATTATCTTAGTACTTAACTTTAAACATGCTTAATTACATGTTAAAACTAGTTTACTGTTAATCTTGTTTAATTATGAATTAAACATTGATCAAGGTTAAGTGGGATTAGTTAATGACTTAAGCATGCTTATTAGGTTCTTAAGGGTTGATTAGAGTTATGAAAACCTAAAGGACTAATGGGTAGCTATACGTTCAATATTGGATAACTCTAAGGACTAAACAGTAAAGACTAAACAACAATTTTTGAAAGTTAAGATTGGTGGCAGCCTTATGGCTTGCCACCACTTGCTTGGTTGCTTTGTTGCTTGGGGACCCCTTATAAGGGCTTGCAACCTCGTTTTGGAGCACTGTTTTTGCAGCAGCTTGGGTTAGAAAGAAAATTTAGAGAGAGAAAGTGAAGGTTTGAGGTAAGGAAGTAGATTAATTTAGTAATTTTGGTATATTTGGGTTCCTAATGATATTTTGAAACAAATTAATGGTAAAGCTTATGTAAAAGTTGAGTGTAATTAGTTATAAACATGTTTTAGTTAAAAATAAGAATTAATTAAGGTTCAAAGTGTTTTAGCTTAAATATTTTATTAATGAAAAGATCAACATACATCTTTGTTTCGTTTGGTTTGATTGAAAAATAGATTAGTAAAACATGTGATTAACTAGGTTATTTGGATACTTGGGACTAATTAATGGGTTAGGCTTCAGGAAAATCAAAACAATTAGTGTTTGGTAATTAATTAGGGAATATTAATATACATTGTAAAGATTGTTTAATTCAATTCAAATTTAATTTGAAAACCTATGGGCATGTAGATTAGAGAATATGAGAATTAAAAATTAACAATAGTAAGTTGTCAAAAATTAGTAAAAAAGGAAAATGTCGTAAGTTTTAATTGTATAAATTTTCATGGTTAGGAAACCTAAATTATGTTGTTTCATTTCAGTTCCTTGTAATAGGTGAAGATCACCTACATAGAAGAATCACAAAGGGGAAGTTGGTATAAGGTAGGGAATTTTATGTCATTCCAGGAGTATCTGGGTTTCTTTCCTTGAAACATTTATTGAAATTTCATGTCATTTCTATGATTTTATGAAATATTTTAATGTGTCATTGCATCTTGGTTTATTGTATTGAAATGTTACAATGATATTGGAACATATATTGGTATGAGAATTTATGGTTCAATGTTGAGGACTGGTTCATGGTGTGGTTGCATTGCAAGAAGGATATGGAATATGACATATGATATCCAAAGAATTGATTGATATATGGGAAGTGTTTATGTGAAGCTATAGGTGCTATATTTGATATATTATTTATGTGGGACCTTGGGTCATTGGGTGAAAGTCCTTAAAGCCCTTGAGAAAGACACTCCGATGTGGGTGGATGGGGTTGGTCCTGTCGTTGGGTTTTAGTCCCTAAAGACACGGGGTTGGTCTTGCCCTTGAGTATGAGTCCCAGAAGACATGGGATATGACTTACCCTTAGGTAATAGTCCCAGAATAGTCATTATTATATCGACCAAGTATCTTGTGGAGCATTGATATCTGATGTGTACATTGGTGGGGGTTAGCATTTTATCAGTTGTGAAAGGATGGATGAGGAAAAGCAGAGATGAAACCAACAAGCACATGCATACATGTTTGATATTATTTCATATTTGTTAATGGTTATAAAATGTTTATCATGCATGCTATTATACGTTTAATTTTAAGGTTTTTAATGGTATGCTTAGGGTGGTTATAAACTTTCCTACTGAGTTGTGAACTCACCTTATCTCTTCCACCTTCAGATGCAGGTCAAAAGACCTATGCTGGAAATAATGCTTGAACATTGCTTTTCTGTTAATTGGATGTTGTTTGCTCGCATTGAAAGTGTTTTGAGGCTTTGCCTTTTTATCAAAGACTAAATCTTTTTTAAGGAATGATGTAATGTATATTTGTCATGTACACTTGTAGTCCGGGCTACCCATAGTGAACCATGGGGTTTTGGTATATGTAAAGTAATGTAGTACAAGTTCTTTTTGTGAAACAGATCATATTTTGTTAACTAATAGTTACAAAGTTTAATATAGGATGTAAACCTCTTTATAACAGGCTTCCATATTCTCTTTTTGCACAAATTTTTTGTATCCCCAAATTTTTTTGAAAGCACTTATGTTGTATTTGAGTATCAATTGTAAAGTTTGAAACCTAGAGTGTGACACGTTCTATGCCAAAACTGAAACTAAACTACTGGGACCTATTTGATCGAGTACGATCTATGATGAAAGCTAGATTGGATAATGACATGATTGATGATAGAGGTGTGTGCTGCGTCTAAAATGATGTTGAATTGTCGTGACCAATCGAACATAGTGAAGTTTGTGACGAAAACCAAACATGACAATGATGTGACTAATCGTACAGGTGTGGTCTATGTTGAAAATAATACTAAACTTTGTGGTAGATCAGATCGGGTGCCGACTGTGATGAAAAC
This sequence comes from Vitis rotundifolia, assembly GCA_030254885.1. Classification (NCBI taxonomy): domain Eukaryota; kingdom Viridiplantae; phylum Streptophyta; class Magnoliopsida; order Vitales; family Vitaceae; genus Vitis; species Vitis rotundifolia. The sequence continues at coordinate 16,615,905 of CM058160.1, forward strand.
CAGATAGGACAACAATGTGACTAGTTGTATAGATGCGATTTATGCCGAAAAAGAAACTGAGCTATCGTGACAAATCGGACCAGGTCTTGTCTTTGATGAAAACTAAATAAGACAACGACATGATCAATCGTATAGAAAACTGTCAAGACTTATTTGCCCGAGTGTGGTCTTTGATGAAAACTAGATAGGAACATGACTTGATCGATTGTGCAGGTGCGTTCTACGTTGAAAACGATACTAAACTATCATGATGGATTGGATTGGGTTCTAACGATGATGTAAACCAGATAGGAGAACTACATGACTAATCATTCAGATGCAATCTATGCCAAAAGTAAAACTAAGTTGTCGTGATCGATCGAACCGGGTACGATCTATGAAAAAAACCAGACAGGACAACAACATGACCAATCATACAGGTGCGTTCTATGTTGAAAATGATACTAAACTGTGATGATCAATCAGACTTGGTGCAGTCTATGACAAAAACCAGACAGGACAATGATGTGATCGATTGTACAGGTGTAGTGTATGCCGAAAACGATACTGAACTATTATGACCGATTGAACTAAGTGTTAACTGTGATGAAAACTGGATAGGATAATGATGTGACTAATCATACAAATTTAGTTTTATGTCAAAAACGAAACTGAGCTGTCATGATTGATCAAACTGAGTTTGATCTTTTAGGAAAATGAGACAGAACAACAACGTGACTAATCGCATATATTTGGTCTACGTTGAAACCGAAACTAAACTAGCAGAACCCATTTGACCGAGTGCGATCTATGATGAAAACCAGACAGGGCAATGACTTGACTGATGTGCAGGTGCATTATACAACGAAAACAATACTGAACTATCATGACCGATTGGATTAAGTGTCGATTGTGATGAAAACTAGATGGGAGAACTACGTGACTAAGTGTCTAGATGTAGTCTAAGTCAAAAACAAAACTGAGAACCGTGATTGATCAAGTCATGTCCAATCTGTGACGAAAACTAGACAGGACAACGACGTGACCTATCTTATTGGTCTTATCTATGCTGAAATCAAAATTGAACTGTCATGAGCTAGCTGACCATGTGTGGTCTATGATGAAAACCAAATAAGAAAATGATGTGATCGATCGTATAGATGCGGTTTAAGCCAAAAAAGAAAACTAAGTTGTTGTGACCAATTTAACTGTGTACAATTTATGATGAAAATCAAACAAGGCATTGACATGATTGATCGTATAGGTTGTTTCTACATTGAAACCAAAACTGAACTGGCGAGACCTATTTGATTAGGTGCGATCTATGATGAAAACTAGATAGGACAATGACATGATCGATCATACAGGTACATTCTAAGCCGGAAACAATACTAAATTGTCGTGTTCGATTAGACCTAGTGCAATCTTTGATGAAAACCAAACAGGACAACAAAGTGACCGCTCATATAGGTGCGATCTACGTTGAAAACAATATTGGACTATTGTGATCGATCGGACTGTGTGCTAATTGTGATGAAAACCAGATAGGACAACGACATGATCGATCGTACAAATATGGTCTATGCCAAAAACAAAATTGAGCTTTCATGACCGATTAGATCGAGTATGGTTTGTGATAAAAACTGGACAAGACAACAATGTGATTGATCATATAGGTCGGGTTTGCGTTGAAACCAAACTAAACTGTCAAGGCCTATCATATCAAGTGTGGTCTATGATGAAAACCAAACAGGAAAACAACATGACCTATCGTGCAAATACGGTTTATGCTGAAAATGAAACTGAGCTATCATGACCAATTGGACCAAGTACAATTTCTGAGGAAATCTAGACAGGACAATGATGTGACCGATCATATAGGTTTGTTCTATGCCAAAACCGAAACTAAACTATTAGGACCTATCTAACTAGTTGTAGTCTGTGATGAAAACCACATAGGACAACAACATGATCGATCATACAGGTGCATTTTACACCAAAAATGATATTGAATTGTCATGACTGATAGAATCGAGTGCAGTCTGTGATGAAAACCAGATAGGACAACGATGTGACAAATCTTATAGATGTGATCTATGTAAAAAAAAAAAAATTAAGTTGTCGTGAATGATCGGACCGGGTGTCATGTGTGACAAAAACCTGATAGGACAACGACGTGATCAATTGTACAAGTGCGGTCTATGCCGAAAATGATACTGAACTTTTGTGACCGATCGGATCAGGTGTTGACTGTGAAGAAAACATAATAGGACAACTATGTGATTGATCATATAGATGCGGTCTACACTGAAAACAAAATAGAGTTGTTGTGATCGATCGAACTAGATTTGGTCTACGCCGAAATTGAAACTAAATTATCGGGACTTATTTAATCTGTCGCGGTCAATGATGGAAACCAAACAAGATAATGACATGATTGATTGAATAGATGTGGTCTACACCAAAAATAATTCTGAATTGTGGTGACCAATTGGACCTGGTGTAATTTATGAGGAAAAATAAACATTATAATGATGCGTTTGATCGTATAAGTGCAGTTTACATCGAAAACAATACTGAATTATGATGATTGATCGAATTGAGTGCCGAATGTGATGAAAACAAGATAGAACAACGATGTGTTGATCATACAGATGGAGTCCATGCCGAACACGAAACTAAGTTGTCATGACTGATCATACCAGGTTTAGTCTATGATAAAAACCAGACAAGACAATGACATGACTGATGATATAGATCTTATCTACAAGGACACCAAATTGAATTGTTAGCACTTATTTGACCGGGTAAGGTCATTGATGAAAACCAAATAGGACACTGACTTGACCGATCGTGAAAGTGTGTTCTGCGCCAAAAACAATATTGATCTATCGTGACCGATCAGACCAGATGCAGTCTATGACAAAAACCAAATAGGACAATGACGTGATCAATTGTATAGATTTGGTCTACATCGAAACCTAAACTGAACTGTCATGATTGATTAGACCAGGTGTAGTTTGTGACGAAAACCAAAAAAGATAATAATGTGACTGATTGTATAGATGTGGTCTGCGCCAAAAATGAAATTGAGCTGTCGTGACTGATCTGATTGGGTGCCATTTGTTATGAAAACTAGATAGGATAATGGCATGACCAATCATACAGGTGCAATCTACTTCGAAAATGATACTAAACTATCATGACTGATCAGATTATGTGTCGATTGTGATGAAAACCAGATAAGACAACTATGTGACTGATTATACAAATGCGGTCTACGTTGAAAACTAAATTGAACTGTCGTGACCAATCATTGATTACTACTCAAAAAGTGCTATTTTATAGCTTGTAATTAACTCTTTTAAACACTTTTGAGTAGTAGATCTTACCTTTTAACTCAATTGGCATGTTAAGGACCCTTGCAATCGTTTCTAATCAAATTGTGTTAAGTTTTAGTGTTTTTGATAGTTTTTTATCACCAAAGCAATCCGAGAATGAGGGAGATTTTTGTATAGTTCATGGCAAAGCAAATTGAAGCTCAAATTCATGAAGAAACCAAGCTTTGAAGCTTCGTAAATTTTTTCCAAAGTCATTCAAAAAATGCAAGGAGGAAAAACAGAGAGAAGAATTTAGCATGAAGAAATTCAAGAGGAGAGTAGCTACAGTCTTCTTTCGCACATTTGGAGCACTTCCTAGAGTCCATTTTATACATGCTATATACCGTTTCGAAGCTCAGGAAGTCAAGAGTCCAATTCTTTAAATGGTGTGCAAATCGGAGCTGAAATGAAGAAGTTATAGTCATTGGAAGACAACTACACCAAGCTAGAAGACAATTTCACAACATGCGAAATTCGAATTGCAACCTGCCAAATTGGATTTTTCAACTTGCGAACTTGGAGCTCAACCTAAGAAATAGCACTCCAGCTTGCGAAATCAACTTGCCAAATTTTCACAAGTTAGAAATCAACTTGCGAAATTCTCGCAAGTCAGAAATTCACCTGCGAAATCCCAGATATTTTGCGACCAACTCCTTATGATATTTTTCTTCAGATATTTTTATATAAATTTCCATTTTCTCCTTGTAATCCACCACTCATGTAATTCCTTAGTTATGAAGTAATGAAGGAAGGGTAAATAACCTTCCTATATAAACTCTCTTGTAATCACATAACAACAATCTCTCGAGAGTTTTTCTAGAGACCACTTGTATAGTTTTTGAAAGTAATACACAGAGCTTTGCTCTGTTTTACCTTCCCATTTTGTTTTCTCGTTTATTTTTATTTCTAGCAAATCAAACTCTGAGATTTTTTCTCCGAGGATGAGAGGCTAGACTTTTTGTTTCTTGGGTGAAGGAAGCCAGGTAAGATTTCGGATGCAAAAATTGAGATTTTGTCGTTTCCGTTTTTAATGAAGAGAAAGTGTGACCTGTTAATGGTTTTTATATTTTTAGTTAACTAGGATTACCGTGAATAGCCAATACTTGGTAAGCTTTCGGATTCCATTGATTCTTATTGCTTGTAATCTTGCTACATGGAGGTCTAATTGTTATCTCTTGTTCGCTTGTGAAGGATGATCCGATGTTAAGGATCACTTTGAATGGAAAATACTAGGTGAGAGGTACGAGCCATTGCAAGGTGTATCAGTGAGAGGGATTTAGTGTTGAAACTTTTAATGGTAAGCATTTGTACCACACCGGTTCGGGAAATAACTATATGTTAAATCCCCAACGTGAGGAAAAGATTCAAGTGACCGGAATCTCTTCTTTTGTATAAGGCATCTGATCCTAGTGACCTAAAATCCCAAGAAACATCTTTCTTTCTAATTACTTGCAGTTGTTTTAAATTTGGTTAGCTTAAAACCAGTCATTTTCATTAAAACTTATGTTTTCTTTTAAAGCTAACCTTGAAAAGAAAAAGCACCAATTCAGTTTTGAACTAATATCAATTGCAAAGTGAAAACCCATCTCTGTGGATGATCCTAAAGCCACTATGCTATGCTAGCTAAGCTACCCTAGTATATGGTGAAATAGGTTTATAAATTTTGTTGATTATTGATTACTACTCAAAAGTGCTATTTTGTAAGCTTGTAATTAACTCTTTTAAACACTTTTGAGTAGTAGTTATTACCTTTTAACCCAATTAACATATTAAGGACCCTTGCAATCAATTCTAATCAAAGTGTATAAGTTTTGGTGTTTTTGGATAGCTTTTTGCTCACCAAAGCAATCCAAGATTGAGGAGAGTTCTTTGGAATCCATGACAAAGCTTTTGGAAAGCTCAGAAACATGAAGAACCAAAGCCTTGAAGCTTTAAAGTCTTTTGCCATAAGCAAATCTGGAATGCAAGGAGGGAAGCAAAGAGAAATCTGCCATGAAGCAAAACAGAGGACAGCAGCTGCAGTCTTCTTGGGCACTTTTGGAGCACTTCCTGGAGTCCATTTTCTACATTCTATATACCATTTCAAAGCTCAGGAAGTCAAGAATCCAATGCTTCAAGTGGTGCGCGATTCGAAGTTGAAATGAAGGAGTTACAGCCATTGGAAGCCGATTACTCCAAGCTGAAGGAAAATTTCGCAGGGCTGCGAAATTTTGTCCTTTTGCTACGAAATTTCATAGTCCTTTTTGGACAGCTGCAAAACACCTCCTGAAGGCACCCGATAGTTGCAACCGACATCTTGAGATTTTTTTGCTTTAGATATTTGATGTCTAAATTCCCAAACTCTCCTTGTAACCCACCTATCATAGGATTCCTTAGTCTCTAAGCAAGAACAAAAGGGTGAATAACCCCATATTTAAATTTTTTGTAATTTTCCATTGAAAAAAATGGTAAGTTTGTTCTTAGATAACTTTTGTATAGTTTTTGAAGGAAGTAAAGTTCAGGGTTTTTCTATACCTTACCTTCCCATTTTGATTGTATTTTCTTAATAGCCAAACAAGCTCTGAGGAAGTTTCCTCAGAGGATGAGTGGCTAAGCTTTTAATTCCTTGGAGCTAAGGTTGCCGGGGATGGTTCCAACTGCAAGAATGGGTAGTTTTGTGGTTTCAGCCATTAATGAAGAGTAAGTGCGACCCATTAATAATTTCTATGTTTTTAGTTAACTTAAAACACCTTGCAATTCACCTGAGCCAACACTTGGTAAGGCAAGTGATCTCCGTCCGTGGAGATGCACTAGTTTATCTCTTGCGAGCTTCTGGGAGGTGACTTGAAGGTAGGATTTTCTTGAATTGCCAACACTTGGTAAGCTTTTGGACTCCAAGGAGACATCCATTAGTTATCTCTTGTGAGCTTGAGACGGGAAGTCCAAGGTTAATGATCACCTTGAATGGCAAATGCTAGGTGAGAGGCACGAGCCATTCCAAGTTGCATCAATGAGAAGGATTTAGTGCTGAAATCCATTAAAGGGTAGCATTTATACAACACCGGTTAGAGGATGAACTATATGTTAATTCTCTAATGCGAGGAAAGGAACCAAGTGACCGGAGCTTTGTTTTTGCATAAGGAACCTCCCCTGTGAACCTAAACCTCCAAGGAATGTTTTTCTCCATAAGTAATTTCCATTACTTTCTTTTTAGTTAGCTTGAAACTAAACCTTCTACAACCAAAGTTTGCATTTTCTTCTTAAGCTAACCTTGAAATGAAAAAGCACCAAGTTAACTATGAATTGGTATCAGTTGTGAGTTGAAAACCCTTCCCAGTGAACGATCCTAGAGCCACTATGCTATATTAACTAAAGCTATCCTAATGCATGGTGATATAAGTTATAAATTTTGTTGATTACTCCCTAAATCAAGGAACACCAGCTGAACGTGAATCAGCTGAGACACCAATTGGGAACGAATCAATTATTCCCATCCGAGGATTGAAATTAAAGCACATCAGTTGATTGAGCTAAATCAAGTAGAACACCAATTTGGGGAACATGAATCAAATGACGCCATTACCGGGGATGGTGCCACTTACTAGTGATATGATCAGTTGAGAACACTTGTGATTTTCATCACAAGTTTAGTGAATTTTCTTTTCTTTTCACTAACTCTTTCTTTGTTTCTTTTTATCTACTTATATTTTTTTATTCTCTTTTTTAGTTATTAGTTAACTATAATTTTTCTTTCAAAGCTTGTTTTTCTTTTGTTTTTATATTTGTTTCAGATCTTGCTAGTTGTGTATGCCATATTGGATACGAGACAATGGGGGAAGGCTTGTGAAAATAAAAAATCCTCACGAAACAGAGTTGGAATTGGAATTGGAAGTCATGGAAGCTACACCTGAAGATCAGCATAGCCACCATGGTCACCAAGACAATCCCAATGAATTCAGGTCAATGAGAGATCACATGCATCCACCTCGTATGAGTGCACCATCATGCATAATGCCACCTATAGAGCAGCTAGTGATTCGACCACATATTGTGCCACTTCTACCTACTTTCCATGGGATGGAAAGTGAGAATCCCTACGCGCATATCAAAGAATTTGAAGAAGTTTGTAACACATTCCAAGAAGGAGGATCTTCAATCGACAAGATGCGGCTGAAGCTATTTCCTTTCACCCTGAAGGACAAAGCAAAATTTGGCTGAATTCTTTAAGGCCAAGGAGTATCTGAACTTGGATTGAATTGCAAGTTGAATTCCTCAAGAAATTTTTCCCTACTCATAGGACCAATGGCTTGAAAAGGCAAATCTCAAACTTTTCAGCTAAGGAGAATGAGAAATTCTATGAGTGTTGGGAGAGATACATGGAAGCTATCAATGCTTGTCCTCACCATGGCTTTGATACATGGCTATTGGTGAGCTATTTTTATGACGATATGTCTTCCTCAATGAAGCAACTCCTAGAGACTATGTGTGGAGGAGATTTCATGAGTAAGAATCCGAAAGAAGCCATGGATTTCTTAAGTTATATAGTTGAAGTTTCAAGGGGATGGGATGAACCGAACAGGGGAGAAGTTGCAATAATGAAGTCTCAACCAAATGCTCTTAATGCTAAGGCTGGGATGTATACCTTGAATGAAGATATCGACATGAAAGCAAAAGTTGCAGCTATGAAAAGAAGATTAGAGGAGCTAGAACTGAAAAAGATACATGAAGTGCAATTCGTTTCAGACACACCAATGCAAGCTATGCCATGTTCCATTTGCCAATCTTGTGAACACTTGGTGGAGGAGTGTCCTACACTTCCAACTGTCAGAGAGATGTTTGGAGATCAAGTAAATGTTATTGGACAATTTAGGCCCAATAACAATCCTTCATATGGTAACACCTATAATTCAAATTGGAGGAACCATCCAAATTTCTCTTGGAAACCAAGAGCACCTCAGTACGCTCAACAAAACCAAGCACCTCAACAAGCTTCAAATCTTGAACAAGCAATTATGAATCTAAGCAAGGTCATGGGAGATTTTGTTGGAGACACAAAATCCATCATTGCTCAACTCAGTCAAAAAATTGACAGTGTAGAGAATACATTGAATAAAAGGATGGATGAAATGCAAAATGATCTATCTCAAAAGATAGATAATCTCCAATATTCAATCTCAAGGCTCACCAACCTCAACACAGTCCAAGAGAAGGGAAGGTTTCCTTCTCAACCTCACCAAAATCCAAAAGGTATCCATGAACTGGAGGCTAATGAGGGAGAATCCTCCTAGGTGAGAGATGTCAAAGCCGTGATCATTCTTAGGAGTGGTAAAGAGGTTGAGCTACCAACAACCAAGCCAGAGCATAATGAATCAAAGAATGAAGAAAAGGAAGAGAAGAGGGAGGAAATCAAAGAAAAGAAGAAGAAGAAGAGCAAAGAAATAGAGGACCATGAATCCATTGTGAAAAAGGATCCGGAGAAGATTGTAATCAAGAAAGATGTGATGAAAAAGCACATGCCTCCACCTTTTCCTCAAGCTTTGCATGGGAAAAAGGTAATCAACAATGCTTCAGAAATTCTTGAAGTATTGAGGCAAGTGAAGGTCAATATTCCATTGTTAGACATGATAAAGCAAGTTCCAATGTATGCAAAATTCCTAAAGGACTTGTGCACTATAAAAAGAGGGTTGAATGTGAATAAGAAAGCCTTCTTGACTAAGCAAGTAAGTGCCATTATATAGTGCAAGTCACTAGTGAAGTATAAAGATCCAAGCTGCCCTACTATCTCTGTGATGATTGGAGGCACGCTAGTGGAGAAAGCCTTGTTAGACTTGGGAGCAAGTGTGAATTTGCTATCATACTTTGTCTACAAGCAATTGGGACTTGGTGAATTGAAGCCAACATCAATCACTCTATCTCTAGTTGATAGATTAGTGAAGACTCCAAGGGGGATGATTGAGGATGTCTTAGTTCAAGTTGATAATTTCTACTACCTAGTGGATTTTGTTGTTCTTGATACAGACCCAATTGTCAAAGGAACTAATTGTGTTCCTATTATACTTGGAAGGCCATTCCTAACTATATCAAATGCAATCATTAATTGTTGGAATGGGCTCATGCAATTGACGTTTGGTAATATGACCTTAGAGCTCAAAATTTTCAATTTATGCAATAGGCAATTCAATCCGGAAGAAGAAGAGAGTCCAGAAAAGGTGTGCATCATTGACACGTTAGTGGAGGAGCATTGTAATCAGAAAATTCAAGATGAGTTGAATGAAAGTCTTGGGGATCTTGATGAAAGGTTACTCGAACCTTTAGAATTGTTTGCTACTCTGTCGCACTGGAGAAAGATGGAAGAAATTCTACCTTTATTCAACAAGGAGGAGACGCAAGAAGCTGTTAAAGAGGAGGCCCCAAAGCTTATTTTGAAACCACTACCAACGGAGTTAAAGTATGCATACTTAGAAGAGAATGAGAAATGCCCTGTTGTTATATCTTCATCTCTTACCACTAATCAAGAGGAGTGTTTGCTTGAAGTCCTCAGGAGATGTAAGAAAGCAATAGGATGGCAAATTTCTGACTTCAAAGGTATCAACCCTTTAGTTTGTACACATCATATATACATGGAAGAAGAAGCTAAACCTGTTCATCAACCTCAAAGGAGATTGAATCCCTATATGCAAGAGGTGGTGCAAGCTGAAGTTTTGAAGCTACTTCAGGCCGGTATTATCTACCCCATATCAGATAGCCCATGGGTGAGTCCTACTCAAGTAGTGCCAAAGAAATCAGGGATCATAGTGGTGCAAAATGATAAGAGAGAAGAAGTTTCCACACGCCTCACTTCAGGTTGGAGGGTGTGTATTAATTATAGAAAATTGAATGTTGTGACAAGGAAGGATCATTTTCCATTGCCATTTATTGATCAAGTGCTTGAGAGAGTCTCAGGCCATCCTTTCTATTGTTTCTTGGACGGCTACTCCGGGTATTTTCAAATTGAAATTGCTGTTGAAGACCAGGAGAAGACCACATTCATATGTCTATTTGGAACCTATGCCTATAGAAGAATGCCTTTTGGTTTATGCAATGCACCTGCAACATTCCAAAGATGTATGTTGAGTATTTTTAGTGATATGGTAGAGCGCATCATGGAAGTTTTTATGGACGACATCACCATATATGGAAGTGCATTTGAGGAATGTTTAATCAACTTGGAAGCAGTTCTAACCGATGCATTAAAAAAGACTTAGTGCTTAATTGAGAGAAATTCCATTTCATGGTACACCAGGGTATTGTCCTTGGACATGTCATCTCCAACAAAGGCATTGAAGTTGATAAAGCAAAGGTGGAACTTATTGGCAAGTTGCCATCACCAATGACTGTGAAAGGAGTAAGACAATTCCTTAGCCATGCTGGGTTCTATAGGAGGTTCATCAAAGACTTTTCCAAACTTTCAAGGCCTCTTTGCGAGCAATTGGTGAAGGACGCTAAATTCAAATGGGATGAAAGATGTCAAAGGAGTTTTGAACAATTGAAGCTATTCTTGACAACCGCTCCAATAGTGAGGGCTCCCAACTAGAAACTACCTTTTGAAGTAATGTGTGATGCCAGTGACTTTGCTATAGGAGTTGTTCTTGGTTAAAGAGAAGATGGAAAGCCCTATGTAATTTACTATGCAAGCAAAACATTAAATGAAGCACAAAGAAACTACACAACCACGGAAAAGGAGTTATTAACTATAGTTTATGCTTTAGATAAGTTTCGAGCTTACTTGGTAGGGTCTTCCATTGTGGTTTTCACTGACCACTCAGCTTTGAAGTATTTATTGACAAAGCAAGATGCAAAAGCAAGGCTGATTAGATGGATTCTTTTACTACAAGAGTTCAATCTCCAAATCAAAGACAAGAAAGGAGTAGAAAATGTGGTAGTTGACCACCTTTCAAGGTTAGTTATATCACATAATTCCCATGGGTTGCCAATTAATGATGATTTTTTGGAGGAGTCACTTATGTTGCTAGAAGATACTCCTTGGTATGCTCATATTACTAACTATTTAGTTACTGGCGAAGTCCCAAGTGAGTGGAAAGCACAAGATAGGAAGCACTTCTTTGCAAAAATTCATGCCTACTATTGGGAAGAACCTTTTCTTTTCAGGAATTGTGCAGATCAGATAATAAGGAAGTGTGTCCCTGAACAAGAGCAACAAGGGATCCTCAGTTATTACCACAAAAATGCATGTGGAGGCCACTTTACCTCTCAGAAAACAACCACAAAGGTGTTGCAATCAGGTTTCAGTTGGCCATCACTTTTCAAAGATGCTCATGCCATGTGTAGAAGTTGTGATAGATGCCAAAGACTTGGGAAGTTGACTTGTACGAACCAGATGCCTATGAACCCCATTTTAATAGTTGATCTCTTTGATGTTTGGGGCATTGACTTCATGGGACCTTTCCCTATGTCCTTTGGTAACTCTTATATATTGGTGGGAGTAGATTATGTTTCTAAATGGGTTGAGGTTATCCCCTATAAACACAATGATCACAGAGTTGTTCTCAAGTTTCTCAAAGAGAACATATTCTCGAGATTTGGGGTGCCTAAGACCATTATCAGTGATGGAGGTACGCACTTTTGCAACAAACCTTTTGAAACTCTCTTAGCCAAGTATGGGGTAAAGCACAAGGTAGCTACACCTTATCACCCTCAGACTTTTGGGCAAGTTGAGTTAGCAAACAGGGAAATTAAGAATATATTGATGAAGGTAGTGAACATAAGCAGAAGAGATTGGTCTGTTAAGCTCCATGATTCACTATGGGCTTACAGAACAACTTACAAGACCATTCTTGGTATGTCTCCCTATCGCCTTATCTATGGCAAAGCATGCCATCTCCCTGTGGAAGTTGAATACAAGGCTTGGTGGGCAATTAGGAAGATAAACATGGACTTAACTCGAGCTAGGATGAAGAGGTTCTTAGACCTTAATGAGATGGAGGAATTGAGAAATGATGCTTACATCAACTCTAAAATTGCAAAGTAGAGGATGAAGAGGTGGCATGATCAATTGATCTCAAGGAAAGAATTTCAAAAGGGACAAAGAGTCTTGCTATATGACTCTAGGCTCCACATTTTTCCAGGGAAGCTAAAGTCAAGGTGGACAGGCCTTTTCCTCATTCATCAAGTGCATTCCAATGGAGTAGTGGAACTACTCAATTCTAAAAGCAATGACGCTTTCAAAGTCAATGGCCATCGTCTTAAGCCATTCATGGAGCCTTTCAATCAAGACAAGAAGGAAATCAGTCTCCTTGAACCACAGCAACCAAAAGAGAATAGGGTTAGATGGACTTAGTCTATGAAAAGACTACTTAAGTCCATGTGTTTTGTAGTTAATTTTATTATTTCTTATGATTTTATTTTTTGCTTTAATTTAGTTTATTTTAACTTAATTTCAATTATTTTTTATGATCAATTTCAGGGAAAATCATAAAAAAAATGTATGGAAGCCTTGAAGAATCAAAGAGAGGAGGAAAAACATGAAAACAAAGCACTGTAATGCATGTTGTGAAAATTTCGCAAGATAGGATCCAACCCACGAAAATTCAGGTATGTTGCAAAATTCCAAAAACTCATTTTCGCATGTCACTATTCATGTTGCGAAAATTTTCGCAGGCTGCGAATCACTCCTCTGGCACACGAGTGTCATTTCGCATGTTCCAAACCCATTTTCGCAGGGTGTGAAATATGTTGCGAAAATTTCGCAGGTCCACTATTTAAGTTGCAAAAGTCAATTTATGTTGCGAAAACCTGGGATATGTTGCGAAACTCCAAAACTTCATTTTCGCATGTCACTATTCATGTTGCGAAAATTTTCGTAGGCTGCGAATCAGTTCTTAGGCACACGTGTGTCATTACCTCAAGTTGCAAAACGGTTTCGTAAGGTGCGAAACATGTTGCGAAAATTTCGCAACATAAAAATTCAACTTGCGAAAATCAATTTATGTTACGAAAAAACCAACCGTCTTTTAAACCCAATTTTAAAACCACCAAGCTCAGTTTTTTCAATTTGCACCCCCATTCCACCATGCGAAAAGGTATTTAAACCTGCAACCATCCAAATTCCACCACCTCCCCTCCATTTAAAGTGTCGATACGTCCATTAGAGGAAAGAAGAGCCCCGCGCGTCATTTGGATACTCTTTGGAGAAGAAGAACCGCCGTTATTCTCCATTTCGGCCATGGCCAAGACGAGAGGAGGCCATTCCGCGTCTCCATCAGCTCACACCCCCAAGACGAGAGTGCCATTTGAGAGCCAGATTCCACTTCAGAGGCACCACAGGACTCCGTCATTCCACCATCTAAGGGTGGAATGCATTCTAACCCTCCTTAGCATTGGTACCAGACGAGGAGACCACCCACTACGCCTGGGGCAGCCACTTCAAGCCCCAAGAAGTCAGTTCGACAGCCACCTGCAAAGAAAGCCAGATTTTTAGGACCGGGAGAGTCGTTAGAGCCACCATAGTCTGAGACGCCCACTACAGAGTCTCAGATTCCTTCTGGGGTGCCCCCAAAAGTCATTATTAGGAGACCTATGATAACAGGACCGCCTATAGAGGGAAATTTGGATTGTTGAGCTAGGCCATTCCACTTAAAGCTATACTTTGGCTTGAAGACTATCAGAGAGCAGCCAGAGCTTAGAGGCACATTCTTTCTATTGCAAAGATACCATATGGAGCATCTAATGACTCCTAGGCAATTCTACTACCCCAGAGTCGCGTTAGATTTTTATCAGTCTATGACCACGCGAGGTGTCCCACACCCTACTCTCATTCATTTTACTATAGATGGATGCCAAGGCATCATTGGAGCTCGACACATTGTAGAGGCCCTACATATTCCTTATGAGCCTGTGTGTCAGGTAGATTTCAGAGAGTGGTCCCAGTTTTCTCAGAGGGACATGGTTCATATCTTGTCTAGAGGGACCTCTACAACCCCAGTTTTGATGAGGAAAGAGCTTCCACCTGGGATGCTCCTTATTGATGTACTCCTGTGCTCCAATATTTTCCCACTTCAGCATACAGTGCAGAGAAGAGAAGCTATACTGGAGGCCTTGTTCAGGATATCTGAGGGTTACTACTTTGGCCCTCATCATTTGATTATGACCTCTCTTCTTCATTTTGAAGAGAAGGTCCATAGGAGGAAGCTTTAGAGAGCCGATGCCATTCCTTTACTATTTCCTAGGCTACTCTGTCAGATTTTAGAGCATCTAGGCTATCCTTCCGAGCCACAGTTTGAGTGACACCGCCATTACCGAGAGGAGTTCACTCTCGACAAATGGCATCATTTGGCAGCTTATGTTATACCTCAGGGCATCCCACTTATGCCCGCGTCGCTAGAACCAGCCCAGGATGAGGAGCCACCACAGGCACAACAGGGTGAGATTCATACAGACATTATACCCCCTACCCCCTGTAGCACACACCTCAGTGCCCATGCCTGAGGCTACATCTTCTACTCCTCCTACCATTTCTAACACTCCACCAGTCATGCTAGCTACATCAGCGCCTCCTCCTTCATCTGAGTCTACCGTCATCGTATCTCTTACGGAGTTTAGAGGCTTAGTACAAACATTGCAGACATTGAGCACCACTCAGGATGCTCTCTTCTAGCAGATGGCCACTATTTGTGCACATCAGGAGCAGCTTATCACCACTCAGACCCAGCATATTGCCATCCTTCATCAGATTCAGCAGCATCTGGGTACGCAGCCATTACCTAAGCATGATAGACCTTACCCATCTGAGCCTACAGCACCAGATGAGGAGACTACTCCAGCTGAGCAGACCATACCATCATAGGAGACCACAGCAGAGCCATCATCTCCCCATGATCCCACTACTACCTGATCATCTCTATTTTTTTGTATTTACTTTATATATTTGACTAGTGAATCCCATATTTTTTATGTTTATATACTGGGATTGGATGTATTACTTGAGCATCATGCATACTGTACTTTTTCAAAGTAATACATATATACCATTTTTTATTATATTTCCTATACTCATCACTCTTTTGTTTCTGAAACATGTGGTTTCTCCTAACTCAATCAGACTTTATTCCACTCAGGAGGTACCATTTCCTTTCTTCATTTTAAATTGTTCTTCAAACATTGAGGACAATGTTGAACTTGGTTGGGGGGAGAGTTGAGGAAGGAAGTTTTGTTATTAATGCTAAGTTATTTTGGTAATTTAGTTGTTTTTTGTTTAATTTTAAAATTTTTAAGTTTTTATTCTACTCTCCATGGTTATTAAGGAAAAATTTTCAAAATGAAATGGGAGAAATTGAATTTTTGTCTTTGTACTTGAAACTTAGAGTTGTATTATGCTTATTGAAGTTGATAACTTATTGAACTTCTATTGAATTCAACCTTATTTCTTCCACTTTAAGCTTACCACACACTGTGCACACTAGGTTTCGATTATAAGATGAAAAGCTATTTCCCCTTTGACTTAGGAAAATTTAGACTTGGTACCTTTGACCTCATTTTAATAGTGTTGAGACACCTTATAAAAGGTCAATGAGTCTTTGAAAAAAAAAAAGAAGAAAAAGAAAAATGTTTTATTTGCCTTGAAACCTGAGCAAGGTCCGAGGGGTATATGGTGAAAATCTTTAAAACCTGGTGCCCTAAGCCTTCATTGGTTGGGAGTCACCGACCTCAATGCTCATTACATGGGTGAATGGGTGGAGTTTAGCATACTGTAGGTGCTTGGGTATTAAAATTCATTCTCAAAAGTCCGGGGTAAAATCCGAGTTAGTGGTTGAAAGATCCTTAAAGCTTGATGCCCTAAACCTTGATTGGTTGGGAGTCATCGATGGACCCCTGTTACATGGACAATTTAGAAAAGAATACTTTTAAGCTTTGTCCTCCTACAAGAAAAAAATTATGAAAGAAAAGAGGTGCGTTCTTAGCCTATTGGAGGTTGATCAGTTTGCTAAACTTTAAAAAGAACTAGGTTAAGGGGAGAGATTAGTTTGACATACTATATTTGGAAACTAATAAATAACACTTAGATTTTTGTGGAAGAGTAAGGATTAACCCTTTGGGAGTGGAAATTATTTTGAAGCTTAAATTTGCATAATGCCTACTTTGTATGAATTGTGATTAGGCAAGTTATTTGATAGCTCCTATTGAAGTTTGAGTTTTATTTCTTTAATGTTCCATGTGAGAGTTTGATCAGTCATGCCACTTGAAATTTTTTGGAGTGATTAGCATGATTTTGTAAATTATATTACTTTTATTTTTATTTTTTTCTCTCCTTCATTGCTAAGGGACTAGCAATATGTCGGTTGGGGGAAGTGATTACTACTCAAAAAGTGCTATTTTATAGCTTGTAATTAACTCTTTTAAACACTTTTGAGTAGTAGTTCTTACCTTTTAACTCAATTGGCATGTTAAGGACCCTTGCAATCATTTCTAATCAAATTGTGTTGAGTTTTGGTGTTTTTGATGACTTTTTTATCACCAAAGCAATCCAAGAATGAGGGAGATCTTTGTATAGTTCATGGCAAAGCAAGTTGAAGCTCAAATTCATGAAGAAACCGAGCTTTGGAGCTTCATAACCTTTTTCCAAATTCCTTCAAAAAATGCAAGGAGGAAAAACAGAGAGAAGAATTTAGCATGAAGAAATTCAAGAGGAGAGTAGCTGCAGTCTTCTTTTACACATTTAGAGCACTTTCTAGAGTCCATTTTATACATACTATATACTGTTTTGAAGCTTGGGAAGTCAAGAGTCCAATGCTTCAAATGTTGTGAAATCAGAGCTGAAATGAAGAAGTTATGGCCATTGGAAGACAACTACATCAAGTTGGACGACAATTTCACAACATGCAAAATTAGAATTGCAACCTGCGAAATTGGATTTTTCAACTTGCGAACTTGGAGCTCAACCTGCGAAATAGCACTCCAGCTTGCGAAATCAACTTGCCAAATTTTTGCAAGTTAGAAATCAACTTGCGAAATTCTCGCAAGTCAGAAATTCACCTGCGAAATCCTAGATATTTTGCGATCGGCTCCTTCTGATATTTTTGGATAAATTTCCATTTTCTCCTTGTAATCCACCACTCATTTAATTCCTTAGTTAGGAAGTAATGAAGGAAGGGTAAATAACCTTCCTATATAAACTCTCTTGTAATCACATAACAACAATCTCTCGGGAGCTTTTCCAGAGACCACTTGTATAGTTTTTGAAAGTAATACACAGAGCTTTGCTCTGCCTTACCTTCCCATTTTGTTTTCTTGTTTATTTTTATTTCTAGAAAATCAAACTCTAAGATGTTTTCTCGGAGGATGAGAGGCTAGACTTTTTGTTTCTTGGGTGAAGGAAGCCAGGTAAGATTCCGGATGCAAAAATTGAGATTTTGTTGTTTCCGTTTTTAATGAAGAGAAAGTGTGACCTATTAATGGTTTTTATATTTTTAGTTAACTAGGATTACCGTGAATAGCCAATACTTGGTAAGCTTTCGGATTCCATGGATTCTTATTGCTTGCAACCTTGCTTCATGGAGGTCTAATTGTTATCTCTTGTTCGCTTGTGAAGGATGATTCGATGTTAAGGATCACTTTGAATGGCAAATACTAGGTGAGAGGTACGAGCCATTACAAGGTGTACCAGTGAGAGGGATTTAGTGTTGAAACTTTTAATGGTAAGTATCTATACCACACTAGTTCGAGAAATAACTATATGTTAAATCCTCAACGCGAAGAAAAGATTCAAGTGATCAGAATCTCTTCTTTTGTATAAGGCATCTGATCTTAGTGACTTGAAATCCCAAGAAACATCTTTCCTTCTAATAACTTGTAGTTATTTTAAATTTGGTTAGCTTAAAACTAGTCGTTTTCATTCAAACTTATGTTTTCTTTTAAAGCTAACCTTGAAAAGAAAAAACACCAATTCAATTTTGAACTAATATCAATTGCAAAATGAAAACCCATATCTATGGACGATCTTAGAGCCACTATGCTATGCTAGTTATGCTACCCTAGTATATGGTGAAATAGGTTTATAAATTTTGTTGATTATTCCCGTCTGAGGATTGAAATTAAAGCACATTAGTTGATTGAGCTAAATCAAGTAGAACACCAATTTGGGGAACACGTTTCAATCATATAGGTGCGGTCTATGCTGAAAACGATATTGAACAGTCATGACTGATCATATTAGGTGTCGACTGTGTCGAAAACCATATAGGACAACTACGTGATTGATTGTATAGATGTGGTCTATGCCAAAAACGAATCTGAGATACTATGATCGATCAGACGGGGTTGGGTCTATAACAAAAATCAAATAGGACAATGACATGATCGATCATATAGATTTGGTTTACATCAAAATCAAAACTGAACTATCACGACTTATTTGACCTGATGCGGTTTGTGAGAAAAACCAGATAGGAAAATGACGTGATTGATCATATGGGGTCTACATCGTAAAGGAAACTAAGCTATCTTAACTGATCGGACTGTGTGTTATTTGTGTTGTAAACCAAACAGAACAACGATGTGACAGATCGTATAGGTTTGGTCTACGTCGGAACCCAATTTGAAATGTTGGGACCTATTTAACTATGTGCAGTCTAAGATGAAAACCAGACAGGAAACCGATGAGACCTATCATATAGGTGCAATCTACATCGAAAATGAAACTGAGCTACCGTGTATGATCGGATCGGGTGTGGTCCATAACGAAAACCAGACAGGACAACAACGTAACCAATCGATAGGTCTAGTCTACACCCAAATCAAAATTGAACTTTTGAGACTTATCTGACTAGGTGCGATCTATGATGAAAACTAGATAGGACAACAATGTGACTAATCGTACAGGTGCGGTCTACATCGAAAATGAAACTGAATTGTCATGACCAATTAGATCAAATATTGACTAAGAAGAAAACCACATAGTACAACTATGTGACTAATTGTAAAGATTCGGTCTACGTTGAAAATAAAACTAAGCTGTTGTGACCAATCAGACCATTTCCGGTCAAACCGTGTCTAGTTTGTGATGAAAATTAAACAAGACAATGATGTTACCAATTGTATAAGCGTGCTTTATGCCGACATCGAAATGGAATTGTTGAGACCTATTTGACCAGCTTTGATATGTGATGAAAACCAAACAAGACAATGATGTGATCGATCGTACAGGTGTGGTCTACGTTGAAAATGAAACTGAGCTATCATGACCAATTGGACAGGGTGTGGTCTATGAGAAAAACCAAATAGGACAATAACATGACCAATTGTACAGGTGTGATCTACACTGAAAATGAAATTGAGTTATCATGACCGATTCAATCAGGTGCAGTCTATGATGAAAATAAGACATGACAACAATGTGATCGAACATACAGGTGCAATCTACGTCGAAAATGATATTGAACTGTCATGACCTGCTGATAAGGTGCGATCCATGACAAAAACCAGACAAGACAATGACATGACTGAACTGATAGGTGTGGTCTATGTCGAAAAGGATATTGAACTGTTATGGAAAATGAGATCGGATGTCGTCTGTGATGAAAACAAGACAGGACAACGACGTGACTGATCGTACAAATGCGATCTACACCAAAAATGTTATTGAACTTTGGTGACCAATCAGATTGGGTGTCGACTGTGATAAAAACTAGATAAGACAACTACGTGATTTATCGTAGAGATGCGGTTTATGTCAAAAATGAAACTAGCTATCATGACCGATCGGACTAGGTCTGGTTTATGACGAAAACCAAACACGACAACAACGTGATTGATCGTATAGGTTTGGTCTATGGCGAAACCCAAACTGAACTATCGGGACCTAACTAACTAGGTGTGGCCTGTGATGAAAACCAAATAGGACAACGACATGAGCGATCTTATAGGTGTGGTCTATGCCAAAAATGAATCTTAGTTGTCATGACCAATAAGACTGGGTGCCATCTATGAGGAAAATTGAAAATGACAATGACGTGACCACTCGTATCGATGTGGTGTACACCGAAAACAATACTGGACTGTCATGATTGATTTGATCGGGTGCCGGCTATGATGAAAACTAGATAGGACAATTACATCAATGATTGTATAGATGCGGTCTACATCAAAAATGAAAATGAGTTGTTGTGATAGATCGAATAGGGTACAGTCTATGATGAAAACCAGACGGGATAATGACGTCACTAATCGTATAGGTCTTGCTTATGTTGAAATCAAAATTGAACTATCGGGACCTATTTGACTGGTATAGTTTATGTTGAAAACCAGAAAAGATAAGACAATTTAATTGTTGAGACCTATCTAACCAGGTGGGGTTTACGATGAAAACTATACAAGGCAACAACGTGAGCGATCATACAAGTACGATCTACACCAAAAATGAAAGTGAGTTGTCATGATCGATCAAATCAAGTTCCATCTGTGAGGAAAACCAGACAAGACAACGATATGATCGATCGTATAGTGGTGGGCTATACTAAAAATGATACTGAATTGTCGTGATTGATCGGATTTGGTGTCAATTGTAACGAAAAACTAGATAAGACAACTCGTGATTGATCGTACAGATACGGTATACACAGAAAATGAAACTGAGCTATCATAGCTGATCG
Source organism: Vitis rotundifolia (assembly GCA_030254885.1). Classification (NCBI taxonomy): domain Eukaryota; kingdom Viridiplantae; phylum Streptophyta; class Magnoliopsida; order Vitales; family Vitaceae; genus Vitis; species Vitis rotundifolia. Next base: position 16,636,885 of record CM058160.1, read on the forward strand.
GATCGGGTATGGTCTGTGATGAAAATTAGACCGGAGAATGACATGACTAATCATATCGGTCTTATCTACGCCGAAATCAAAATTGAACTGTCGGAACCTATTTGACCGAGTGTTGTTTATGATGAAAACTAGATAGGATAATGATGTGATCGATCATACAAGTGTGGTCTACACCGAATATGAAATTGAGTTGTTGTGATAGATTGAATCGGGTGTCATCATACAAGTGCGGTCTAAGCTAAAAACGATACTGAACTGTCATATCAATTGGATCGAGTTTCGACTATGACGAAAACTAGATAGGAAACCTATGTGATTAGTCATATAGATGCAGTCTACACTAAAAATGAAGCTGAGCTGTTGTGACCGATCGAACTAGGTTATGTTTGTGACAAAAAGTAGATAAGGCAACAATGTGATCGATCGTATAGATCTGGTCTATGTTGTAACAAAAACTAAACTATCGAGACTTATCTGATAGGTGCGGTTTGTGATGAAAACTAGATAAGACAACAATGTGACCAATTGTACAGGTGTAGTCTATGCCAAAAATGATACTGAACTATCATGACCAATTAGATTGGGTGGCATCTTTGAGAAAAACAAGACAAGGCAACAGCGCAACCAATTATACAAGTGTGGTATACGCCAAAAATGATACTGAACTTCCATGACTAATTGTATTAGGGGTCGATTATGAGGAAAACTAGATAAGACAACTACATGACCGATTGTAAAGATGTGGTCTACGCTAAAAACGAAACAAAGTTGGCATGATTGATCAGACCAAGTTCAATCTTTGACAAAAACCAGATAAGACAACGACATAATCGATCATATAAGTTTGGTTTACGCTGAAACCGAAACTGAACTGTCGGGACCTATTTCACTGAGTGTAGTTTATGATGAAAACCAAATAGGACAAAGATGTCACCGATCGTATAGATACAGTCTACAACGAAAATGAAATAGAGTTGTCATGACCGATCGGACCAGGTTCGATCTATGATGAAAACTAAAGAAAAAAATGACGTGATTGATCATATAGGTTTGGTCTACACTGAAACTAAAACTAAACTGTTGGGGCCTCTCTAAATGGGTGCGGTTTGTGATGAAAACAAGATTGGACAACAATGTGAACGATTGTACAAGTGCAGTCCACACCAAACTCGAAACTGAACTGTCATGACTGATCAGGTTGGGTGAGGTCTAGGATGAAAACGAAGTAGGACAATGACATGATCGATTATACAAATGTGTTCTATGCCAAAAATGATATTGAATTGTCATCATCGATCAAACCAAGTGCAATATGTGACAAAGATCAAATCTGACAACTACATGAAAATTCAAACAGATGCGGTCTACACCAAAAATGAAATTGATCTACCATGACTGATGAAATTGGGTACGATTTTTGAGGAAAACTAGATAGGACATTGATGTGACCGATCATATAGGTCTGGTCTATGCCGAAACCAAAATTGAACTGTTGGGCCCCATTTGATTGGGCGCGATTTGTGATGAAAACTAGACAAGACAATGATGTGACCAATCGTACATGTGCAGTCTATGTCGAAAATGATATTGAACTTCCATGACCGATTGGATAGGGGTTAATTGTGAAGAAAACCAAATAGGACAATTACCTGATTGATTGTACATATGTGGTCTATGCTTAAAACGAAACAGAGTTGTTGTGACTGATCTGACCAAGTTTGGTCTTCGACGAAAACCAGACGGGACAACGATGTAATCGATCATATAGGTCTGGTCTACACTGAAATCGAAATCGAATTGTCGGGACCTATCTTACCAGGTGAGATTTATGATGAAAACCATATAGGACAACAACGTCACCGATCGTATAGATACGATCTAGTCAAAAATGAAATAAAGCTATCGTGACTGATTAGACTAGGTCCAGTTTATGACGAAAACTAGATAGGAAAATGATGTGACCGATCTTATAGGTTTGGTCTACGTTGAAACTAAAACTAAACTGTCGAAACCTATCTAAATGGGTGCGATTTTTTAATTAAAACCAGTTTGGACAACAAGTTGAACGATCGTACAAGTGCGGTCCACGCCTAAATCGAAATTGAGTTATCATGACCGGTCAGTTCGGGTGAAGTTTGTGATGAAAACGACATAGGACAACAACATGATCAATTATACAAGTGCGTTCTATGCCGAAAATGTACTGAATTGTCATCACCAATCGGATCAGGTGTAATATGTGATGAAAATTAAATAGGATAACTACATGAAAATTCAGATAGATGCAGTCTACGCCGAAAACAAAACTGATCTATTGTGACTGATGGAATCGGGTACGGTCTTTGATGAAAACTAGATAGGACAACAAAGTGATCGATCATAGAGGTCTAACTTCCATGACCGATTGGATTAGGGTTGACTGTGATGAAAACCAAATAGGACAACTACCTAACTAAGTATACAGATGCGGCCTATGCCAAAAATGAAACAGAGTTGTTATGACCGATCGGGCCAAGTCTGGTCTTTGACGAAAACCAGATAGAACAACGACATAACCGATCATATAGGTCTAGTCTACACCAAAACTAAAATTGAACTATCGGGGCCAATCTTATTGGGTGCGGTCTATGATGAAAACCAGACAAGACAACAATGCCATCAATCATGCAGATACGGTCTAGTTGAAAATGAAATAAAGCTATGGTGATCAATCAGACCAGGTCTGATTTATAACGAAAATTGGATAGAAAAACGACATGATCGATCATATAGGTATAGTCTATGCTGAAACTAAAACTGAACTATTAGAACCTATCTAAATGGGTGTGGTTTTTTTAATGAAAACCAGATTAGACAATGAGTTGAACGATCGTATAAGTGTGGTCCATGCCAACTTGAAACTGAGTTTTCATGACTGATCAGACGGGGTGAGGTTTGTGATGAAAACAACATAGGACAACGACATGATTGATCATACAAATGCGTTCTATGCTAAAAATTATACTAAATTATCATCACTAATCGGACTAGGTATAATATGTGACAAAAATTAGATAGGACAACTATATGAAAATTTAAACAGATACAATCTACGTCGAAAATGAAGCTAATCTAGCATGACTGATGGAATCAAGTACAGTCTTTGATGAAAACTAGATAGGACAACGATGTGACTGATCATATAGGTTTGGTCTACGCCGAAACTAAAATTGAACTGTCAGGCCCCATCTGACCGGGTGTGGTTTATGATGAAAACTAGACAACACAATGATATGACCAATCGTACAGGTGCGGTCTATGTTGAAAATGATCTTGAACTTCTATGACCGATTGGATTAAGGGTCGACTGTGACAAAAACCAGATAGAATAACTACGTGACTGATTGTACAGATGCGATCTATGTTGAAAAAGAAATAGAGCTACTATGATTGATCATACCAAGTATAGTTGATTACTACTCAAAAATGCTATTTTGTAAGCTTGTAATTAACTCTTTTAAACACTTTTGAGTAGTAGTTATTACCTTTTAACCCAATTAACATATTAAGGACCCTTACAATCAATTCTAACCAAAGTGTGCAAGTTTTGGTGTTTTTGTTAGTATTTTGATCACCAAAGCAATCCAAGATTGAGGAGAGTTCTTTGGAATCCATGGCAAAGCTTTTGGAAAGCTCAGAATCATGAAGAACCAAAGCCTTGAAGCTTTAAAGTCCTTTGCCATAAGCAAATCCGGAATGCAAGGAGGGAAGCAAAGAGAAATCTGCCATGAAGCAAAACAGAGGACAGCAGCTGCAGTCTTCTTGGGCACTTTTGGAGCACTTCCCGGAGTCTATTTTCTACATTCTATATACCATTTCAAAGCTTAGGAAGTCAAGAATCCAATTCTTTGAACGGTGCATAATTCGGAGTTGAAATCAAGGAGTTACAGCCATTGGAAGCCGATCACTCCAAGCTAAAGGAAAATTTCGCAGGGCTGCGAAATTTTGTCCTTTTGCTGTGAAATTTCGCATCCCTTTTTGGACAGCTGCGAAACACCTCCTGAAGCCACCCGATAGTTGCAACCGACATCTTGAGATTTTTTTCCCTTAGATATTTGATGTCTAAATTCCCAAACTCTCCTTGTAACCCACCTATCATATGATTCCTTAGTCTTTAAGTAAGAACTAAAGGGTGAATAACCCCATATATATATATTGTAATTTTTCCTTTTGAAGAGGCATCTGAACGAGAAGCTTGTTCTCAGACAAATTTTGTATAGTTTTGAAGGAAGTAAAGTTCAGGGTTTTTCTATACCTTACCTTCCCATTTTGTTTGTATTTTCTTTATAGCCAAACAAGCTCTGAGGAAGTTTCCTGATTACTACTCAAAAAGTGCTATTTCATAGCTTGTAATTAACTCTTTTGAACTCTCTTGAGTAGTAATTATTACCTTTTAACCCAATTAACATATTAAGGGCCTTTGCATTTGTTTCTAATCAAATTGTGTTAAGTTTTGGTGTTTTTGATAGCTTTTTGCTCACCAAAGCAATGTAAGAATGAGGAAGAGTTGTATTAGTTCATGGCAAAGCTTTTGGAAGCTCAAATTCATGAAGAACCAAGCTTTGGAGCCTCATAGTCCTTTGCCATAGTCGTTCGAAGTATGCAAGGAAAGAACAAAGGAGAGAGGAAAACAGAGTGAAGAAAACAGAGGACAGAAGCTTCAGTCTTCCTTCGCACTTTTGGAGCACTTCCCGAAGTCCATTTCCTACATTCTATATACCATTTCAAAGCTCAGGAAGGCAAGAATCCAACGCTTCAAACCGTGTACAATTTTGAGCTAAATGAGGAAGATATGGCCTTCGGAAGACAACTGCATCCAGCTGAGGGACAATTTCGCACCTTGCGAAATTGGAACTTCAACGTGCGAAATTTAAAGCCAGCCTTGCGAAATGGAAATGGATGGTAGCTGTGCATTCACGGTGAAGCTCAACATGCGAAAGTGATTTTGAAACTTGCGAACTTGGAGCTCAACGTGCGAAAGTGGATTTCAACATGCCACCATGCAATGTGCGAAACTGGGATATTTGTGCACCGACTCTTTTTCTTCTGATATTTTGTGTCTAAATCTCCATTTTCTACTTGTATTCAGCCACTCATGTAATTCCTTAGCTAGGAAGTATTCAAGGAAGGGTAAATTGCCTTCCTATAAAAACTCTCTTGTAACACTTAAAAAGAACGCTCGGGAGCTTGTTCCAGGAGACCAACTTTTGTATAGTTTTGGAAGGAAGTAAAATTCATAGTCTTTCTTTACCTTACCTTCCCATTTTGATTATATTTTCTTACTAGCCAAACAAGCTCTGAGGAAGTTTCCTCAGAGAATGAGTGGCTAAGCTTTTAGTTCCTTGGAGCTAAGGTTGCCGGGAAAGGTTCCAACTGCAAGAATGGGTAGTTTTGTGGTTTCAGCTATTAATGAAGAGTAAGTGTGACCCATTAATGATTTTTATGTCTTTAGTTAACTTAAAACACCTTGCAAGTCACCTGAGCCAACACTTGGTAAGGCAAGTGATCTTCGTCCATAGAGATGGACTAGTTTACCTCTTGCGAGCTTCTGGGAGGTGACTTGAAGGTGGGATTTTCTTGAATTGTCAACACTTGGTAAGCTTTTGGACTCCAAGGAGACATCCATTAGTTATCTCTTGCGAGCTTGGGACGGGAAGTCCAAGGTTAATGATCACCTTGAATGGCAAATGCTTGGTGAGAGGCACGAGCCATTCCAAGTTGCATCAGTGAGAAGGATTTATTGCTGAAATCCATTAAAGGGAAGCATCTGTACAACACCGGTTAGAGAATTGACTACATGTTAATTCTCTAATGCGAGGAATTGAACCAAGTGACCGGAGCTCTGTTTTTGCATGAGGAACCTCCCCTGTGAACCTAAACCTCCAAGGAATGTTTTTCTTCGTAAGTAATTTCCATTACTTTCTTTTTGGTTAGCTTAAAACCAATCCTTTTCCCATCAGAAATTATGTTTTCTTTTAAAACTAACCTTGAAATGAAAAAGTACCAAGTCATCCTTGAATTGATATCAATGGTAACTTGAAAACCCTTCCCAGTGAACGATCCTAGAGCCACTATGCTATACTAGTTGAGGCTATCCTAATGCATGGTGATATAGGTTATAAATTTTGTTGATTACTCCCTTACTCAAGGAACACCAACTGAACGTGAATCAGCTGAGTCACCAATTGGGCACGAATCATTTCCTCAGAGAATGAGTGGCTAAGCTTTTAATTCCTTGGAGCTAAGGTTGCCGGGGATGGTTCCAACTGTAAGAATGAGTAGTTTTGTGGTTTCAGCCATTAATGAAGAGTAAGTGTGACCCATTAATGATTTCTATGTTTTTAGTTAACTTCAAAACACCTTACAATTCACCTGAGCCAACACTTGGTAAGGCAAGTGGTCTCCGTCCATGGAGATGCACTAGTTTACCTCTTGCGAGCTTCTGGGAGGTGACTTGAAGGTGGGATTTTCTTGAATTGCCAACACTTGGTAAGCTTTTGGACTCCAAGGAGACATCCATTAGTTATCTCTTGCGAGCTTGAGACGGGAAGTCCGAGGTTAATGATCACCTTGAATGGCACATGCTAGGTGAGAGGCACGAGCCATTCCAAGTTGCATCAGTGAGAAGGATTTAGTGCTGAAATCCATTAAAGGGTAGCATTTATACAACACCGGTTAGAGGATGAACTATATGTTAATTCTCTAATGCGAGGAAGTGAACCTAGTGACCGGAGCTTTGTTTTTGCATAAGGAACCTACCCTGTGAACCTAAACCTCCAAGGAATGCTTTTCTTCATAAGTAATTTCCATCACTTTCTTTTTAGTTAGCTTGAAACTAAACCTTTTACAACCAAAGTTTGCGTTTTCTTCTTAAGCTAACCTTGAAATGAAAAAGCACCAAATTAGCTATGAATTGGTATCAGTTGTGAGTTGAAAACCCTTCCCAGTGAATGATCCTAGAGCCACTATGCTATATTAGCTAAAGCTATCCCAATGCATGGTGATATAAGTTATAAATTTTGTTGATTACTCCCTCAATCAAGGAGCACCAGCTGGACGTGAATCAGCTGAGACACTAATTGGGCACGAATCAAATGGCGCCGTTGCCGGGGAAGGTGCCAACTTCACAGTGATATTATTTCAGCATACTTGTGGTCTTCATCACAAGTTCGGTGAATTTTCTTTCACTTTACTAACTCTTTTAGTTGTTTCTTTTACTTATTCATATTCTAACATAGCTCTTAATTTAGTTTCAGTTAATCTAAGTCTTTTTGGTAGTTTTGTTTTCTTTTTGTTTTGCTCTGTTTTTTTTTTTCTTCCCCTGTTTTCATTTTTTTTAGTTACAGTTGATACTAGTTGTGTATGCCACATTGGCTACGAGATAGTAGAGGAAGACTTGTGAAACTTGAAACGCCTCATAACAAGGAGTTGGAATTGAGCTTGAACATCATGGAAGCTACACCTGAAGATCAGCATAGTCACCATGTCCATCAAGACAATCCAAACGAATTCAGATCAATGAGGGACCGCATGTATCCACCTCGTATGAGTGCACCATCATGTATAGTGCCCCCTACAGAGCAGCTAGTTATCAGACCGCATATTGTTCCACTTCTACCAACTTTCCATGGAATAGAAAGTGAGAATCCCTATGCACACATCAAGGAATTTGAAGAAGTTTGTAATACATTCCAAGAGGGAGAAGCTTTAATCGATTTGATGAGGCTTAAGCTATTTCCTTTTACTTTAAAGGATAAGGCCAAGATATGGCTTAATTCTTTAAGGCCAAGGAGTATCCGTTCTTGGACTGATTTACAAGCTGAATTCCTCAAAAAGTTTTTTCCTACTCACAGAATAAATGGCTTGAAAAGGCAAATTTCAAACTTCTCAGCTAAAGAGAACGAGAAATTCTAAGAGTGTTGGGAAAGATACATGGAGGCCATCAATGCTTGTCCTCACCATGGCTTTGACACATGGCTGTTGGTGAGTTATTTTTATGATGGGATGTCTTCCTCAATGAAGCAGCTCCTCGAAACAATGTGTGGAGGAGATTTCATGAGTAAGAATCCTGAGGAAGCTATCGATTTCTTGAGTTATGTAGCTGAAGTCTCAAGGGGATGGGATGAACCGAATAGAGGAGAAGTAGGGAAAATGAAGTCTCAACCAATTGCCTCTAGTGCTAAGGCTGGGATGTACACCTTGAATGAAGATGTTGATATGAAAGCAAAATTTGCAGCCATGACAAGAAGATTGGAGGAGCTAGAATTGAAAAAGATGCATGAAGTGCAAGCTGTTGCTGAAACACCAGTGCAAGTGAAGCCATGTTCTATTTGTCAGTCTTATGAGTACTTGGTGGAGGAGTGCCTTACAATTCTAGTTGCTAGAGAAATGTTTGGAGATCAAGCAAATGCCATTGGACAATTCAAGCCCAATAGCAATGCTTCGTATGGCAATACTTACAACTCAAGTTGGAGGAATCATCCAAATTTTTCATGGAAGCCAAGAGCACCTCAGTATCAACAGCCGGCTCAACCATCTCAACAAGCTTCAAATCTTGAGCAAGCAATAGTGAATCTAAGCAAGGTTGTGGGAGATTTTGTTGGAGACTAAAAATCCATCAATGCTCAACTCAGTCAAAGAATTGACAGTGTAGAGAGCACTTTGAACAAAAGGATGGATGGGATGCAAAATGACTTATCTCAAAAAATAGACAATCTCCAATACTCAATTTCAAGGCTCACTAATTTGAACACAGTGCAAGAGAAGGGTAGATTTCCTTCTCAACCTCACCAAAACCCCAAGGGTATCCATGAAGTGGAAGCTCATGAGGGACAGACTTCATAGGTGAGAGATGTTGAAGCCTTGATCACTCTAAGGAGTGGTAAAAAGGTTGAGTCGCCAACACTCAAGCCACATGCTGAAGAGAAAGAAGAAGAGACAAAAAAGAGGGAGGAAATGAAAGGAAAGAAGAAAGATATCAGTGAAGGGAAGGAAGATCATAATTCCACAGTGAATGCAAATCCGGAGAAAGAGCTTATTAAGGAAGAACTGATGAAGAAGCACACATCTCCACCTTTTCCTCAAGCTTTGCATGGGAAAAAGAGGATAAAAAATGCATCATAAATCCTTGAAGTATTGAGGCAAGTGAAGGTTAATATTCCATTGCTGGATATGATTAAGCAAGTTCCAACGTATGCAAAATTCCTAAAGGACCTGTGTACTATCAAAAGAGGGTTGAATGTGAATAAGAAAGCCTTCTTGACTGAGCAAGTGCCATCATACAATGCAAGACTCCTTTGAAGTACAAAGATCCGGGAAGTCCTATCATTTCAGTCATGATTGGAGAAAAGGTAGTGGAAAAAGCTTTGTTAGATTTGGGAGCAAGTGTAAATTTGTTACCATACTCTGTCTACAAGCAATTGGGACTTGGTGAGTTGAAGCCAACATCAATCACTCTATCCTTAGCTGATAGATCAGTGAAAATTCCAAGGGGGGTAATTGAAGATGTCTTAGTTCAAGTTCATAATTTCTACTATCCAGTAGATTTTGTTGTTCTTGATACTGACCCTTTTGTTAAGGAAGCCAATTATGTTCCTATCATCTTTGGAAGGCCATTTCTTGCTACTTCAAATGCAATCATCAATTGTAGGAATGGACTTATGCAACTCACTTTTGGCAACATGACACTTGAGCTTAATATCTTTTATATGTCTAAGAAGCTCACTACTTCGGAAGAAGAGGAAGGTCCAGAAGAGGTATGCATTATTGACACTCTAGTGGAGGAGCACTGTAATCAGAATATGCAAGACAAGTTGAATGAAAGTCTTGAGGATCTTGTAGAAGGGTTGTCTGAACCCGCTGATGTGCTTGCTACTCTACAAGGTTGGAGGAGGAAAGAAGAGATTCTACCTCTATTCAATAAAGAGGAGGCACAAGAAGCTGTTAAGGAGGAGATCCCAAAGCTCAATCTGAAACCTCTGCCCATGGAGTTGAAATATACGTACCTGGAAGAGAATGACCAATGCCCTGTTGTTATATCTTCATCTCTTACTACTCATCAGGAGACTTCTTTACTTGAAGTTCTTAAGAGGTGTAAGAAAGCAATCGGATGGCAAATATCTGACTTGAAAGGAATTAGTCCTTTGGTTTGTACACATCACATATATATGGAGGAGGAAGCTAAACCAATTCGTCAGCCTCAAAGAAGACTGAATCCTCATTTACAAGAAGTGGTACGAGCTGAGGTGCTGAAGTTACTTCAAGCAGGGATTATTTATCCCATATCTGACAGTCCTTGGGTGAGTCTTACTCAAGTGGTCCCAAAGAAGTCAGGGATTACTGTAATTCAAAATGAAAAAGGAGAAGAAATTGCTACACGCCTCACTTCAGGTTGGAGGGTGTGTATTGATTATAGGAAGTTGAATGCTGTGACCAGGAAAGATCATTTTCCACTCCCGTTTATTGATCAAGTGCTAGAGAGAGTCTCTGGCCATCCTTTTTATTGTTTTTTGGATGGGTACTCAGGGTACTTCCAAATTGAAATTGATGTGAAAGATCAGGAGAAGACCACTTTCACATGTCCATTTGGAACATATGCTTATAGAAGGATGCCTTTTGGTTTATGCAATACACCTGCAACATTCCAAAGGTGTATGCTTAGTATCTTCAGTGATATGGTGGAGCGAATTATGGAGGTTTTCATGGATGATATCACCGCATATGGAGGTACATTTGAAGAATGCTTAGTCAATTTGGAAGCAGTTCTTAACAGATGCATTGAGAAAGACTTGGTGCTCAACTGGGAGAAATGCCATTTTATGGTACATCAAGGAATTGTCCTTGGTCATATCATCTCCGAGAAAGGCATTGAAGTTGATAAAGCAAAGGTGGAACTTATTGTCAAATTGTCGTCCCCAACCACTGTAAAAGGAGTAAGGCAATTCCTTGGCCATGTAGGGTTCTATAGGAGATTTATAAAAGACTTCTCTAAGCTTTCAAAGCCTCTTTGTGAACTTTTAGCTAAGGATGCTAAGTTTATATGGGATGAAAGATGTCAAAAAAGTTTTCATCAATTGAAGCAATTTTTGACAATAGCTCCAATAGTGAGGGCTCCTAACAAGCAACTACCCTTTGAAGTCATGTGTGATGCCAGTGACTTTGCTATAGGAGCTGTACTTGGCCAAAGAGAAGATGGGAAGCCCTATGTGATCTACTATGCAAGCAAAACATTGAACGAAGCTCAAAGGAACTACACAACTACAGAGAAAGAGTTGTTAGCTGTGGTGTTTGCCTTAGACAAGTTTCGTGCATATTTGGTAGGGTCTTTCATCATTGTTTTCATTGACCATTCAGCCTTGAAGTACTTACTGACAAAGCAAGATGCAAAAGCAAGGTTGATTAGATGGATTCTTTTGTTACAAGAGTTCGATCTCCAAATCCGGGACAAGAAAGGAGTGGAGAATGTGGTAGCTGACCACCTTTCAAGGTTGGCTATAGCACACAATTCCCATGTCTTGCCTATTAATGATGACTTCCCTGAGGAATCACTCATGTTGCTAGAGAAAGCTCCTTGGTATGCTCACATTGCTAACTATTTGGTTACTAGTGAAGTTCCAAGTGAGTGGAAAGCCCAAGACAGGAAGCACTTCTTTGCAAAGATTCATGCTTATTATTGGGAAGAGCCCTTTCTTTTCAAGCATTGTGCTAATCAGATCATAAGGAAGTGTGTCCCTGAGCAAGAGCAACAAGGAATCCTCAGCCACTGCCATGAGAATGCATGCGGAGGCCACTTTGCCTCTCAGAAAACAACCATGAAGGTCTTGCAATCAGGGTTTACTTGGCCATAACTTTTTAAAGATTCCCACATCATGTGTAGGAGTTGTGACAGATGCCAAAGACTTGGGAAGCTAACAAAAAGAAATCAAATGCCCATGAACCCTATCCTTATAGTTGATCTTTTTGACGTTTGGGGTATTGACTTCATGGGACCTTTCCCAATGTCTTTTGGTAACTCTTATATATTGGTGGGGGTGGACTACGTTTCTAAATGGGTTGAGGCAATCCCCTGTAAACACAATGATCATAGGGTGGTTCTCAAATTTCTTAAGGAGAACATCTTCTCAAGGTTTGGGGTGCCCAAGGCTATAATCAGTGATGGAGGTACTCATTTTTGCAACAAACCCTTTGAGACCCTATTAGCCAAGTATGGAGTGAAGCATAAGGTAGCTACACCTTATCACCCTCAAACTTCCGGGCAAGTGGAGCTAGCAAACAGGGAAATCAAGAACATATTGATGAAAGTGGTGATTACAAGCCGAAAAGATTGGTCTATCAAACTTCATGATTCATTATGGGCATATAGAACAGCTTATAAGACTGTTCTTGGCATGTCTCCTTATCGTCTAGTCTATGGCAAAGCATGCCATCTCCCTGTGGAAGTTGAATATAAGGCTTGGTGGGCAATCAAGAGGTTGAATATGGACTTGATCAGAGCTGGAGCAAAGAGGTGCTTAGACCTTAATGAGATGGAGGAATTAAGAAATGATGCTTACATCAATTCCAAAGTTGCAAAGCAAAGGATGAAGAGGTGGCATGATCAACTAATCTCCAACAAAGAATTCCGGGAAGGCCAAAGAGTCCTACTCTATGACTCAAGGCTTCATATCTTTCCAGGGAAGCTCAAATCAAGGTGGATTGGTCCTTTCATTATTCACCATGTGCATCTCAATGGAGTGGTGGAATTGTTGAATTCCAATGGCATAGACACCTTTAAAGTCAATGGTCATCGCCTCAAGCCATTCATTGAGCCGTTCAAGCAAGAAAAGGAGGAGATCAACCTCCTTGAGTCACAAAAAGCCTGATCAGAGAAGGGTTAGATGGACTTGGTTTCACCAAAGTCCATATTTTTGTTTAAATATACTAATTTTTTAAGCTTTGTAAATTGTTTTGATTTAAATTTTTTGTCTTAATTTGTGTTATTTATATGTAACTTAATCTTTTTGAATGATCAAAATCAGGAGGAATTGCAAGAAAATTGAAGGAAGGTCTTTAGAAATCAAGAAGAGCTCAAAAGCATGGAAAAATTCAAGGTCTGCGAAATTTCGCAGCCAAAGAAGGTCCCCTATGAAAATGGCCCTTCGGTGAGAAATTATGGCCCTTCGCTGCGAAATAATTTGGTAGCCCCCAAGTGCCGCTGTGAAAATCGCCCCCGCCGCTGCGAAAACAGCCTCCCGCTGCGAAACCATTTTGCCGCCTCCAAATGCTGGCTGCGAAAATTTTCGCAGCTGCGAAAAGGGTCTTTGGCACACGAGTGCCATTTCGCAGCCAAGTACAGTCGTTTTGCAGCTGCGAAATGGCTGCGAAAATTTTTACGCCTAGAGACCCCCCATTTCGCAGCTGAAGCGCCTTTTCGCAGGGTGTTTCGCAGCTGCAAAACCCCCCTTTGGCACACGAGTGCCATTTCGCAACGCCGTACGACCATTTCGCAGCTGCGAAATGCGCTGCGAAATCCACGCCAAAATTTCCCTCGCTGCGAAAACGCCCCTCCGCTGCGAAAATATTTCCATGCTGCGAAAATGAACAGTGACTTTTGGTGTCCCTTTTTAACGGTATTGATTCGTGCCCAGTCGGATATTTTAATCAAAAATATTTATAAAACCTATGACCTCATACTAGCATAGCAAAGCTACTATAGTATAGCAGCTCTAGGGTCGAACTCTGGGATGGGTTTTCATTCTACCAGTGATAGACTCAAAATTAGAAATTGAATCTGATGATTTCCTTGGTCAAAAACTTAAAGTTTAAAATAAAATAAAATTTGTTTTGAAAGTGGTGTTTGAAACTAAACTAACATATAACTAGGTAAAAATGGAAGAAAGAAAGTCTCTCAGAGCTAAAGGTTGCTAGGATCAAGTTCAGAATGCAAAGTGGGAAATTCCGGATTTTTCTCCTCGTATTGGGGAAAACAACATAAAGGATGGTTGTTTCCCGAACCGGTATAGATTTAACAATGAAGATTTAATCCATAAAAAATCAATAGAAATGGTAGTCAAGTTCCATTTATGGCTTTAAATACTATGGGTCTTCACCTTGAGCCACTTTCCAATGGCTCATACATGATAACTAATGGTCTTATGTGGATCTAGCAATAAGTATCCACAGAGACCTAAAAGCTTATCATGTATTAGCCATTCAAAGTGATTCTAAGGGATTTAAAGCAAAACTTTAGATTTAAAAGCCATTTATGAACTCCAACTACCTGTATTTAAGACACAAGAGTTTTCCACTTTTGCATCTGGACTTTTCACCTAGCTTCCTTCACTCCAAGAAACTAAAGGTTTAGCCTCTCATCCTCTGGGAAAACAACCTCAGAGGTTGTTTGGCTTCTAAGAAAAAGAAAAATAGAAAAGAGAAAAGGTAAGCAAAGAAAGCTCTCTATTTTTTTCCAGAGGAAATTTTTCTAAGTGTAAAATGTACACATGCTCCCTCGAGAGATGATTTCCACCCTTCTTAAAGTCTTTACAAAGCAAAGCCTGTGATTGGCTAATTACAGGGATAAGAAAGGAATTTACATAAAAAAAAAATAGAAGAAAAGATCTCATGTGGAGTCGGCAGAACAGAGGAGATTTCGCACCAAAGTCGCATGGGCTAGTGCGAATTTCGCACTTTGAAGTTGCAATTTCGCAAGGTGCGAAATTGTCTCTCAGCTTGATGCAGTTGTCTTCCGAAGGCCATATCTTCCTCATTTCAGCTCCAAATCGTACACGGTTTGAAGCGTTGGATTCTTGACTTCCTGAGCTTTGAAATGGTATATAGCATGTAGAAAATGGAGTTCGGAAAGTACTCCAAAAGTGTGAAGGAAGACTGCAGCTGCTATCCTCTGTTTTCTTCACTCTGTTTTCCTCTTTGCTTCTCTCCTTTACTTGGCTTTTCTTAATGATCCAAAAAGCTGTCAAAACACTAAAACTAGCCACAAATATGATTAGAAGTCATTGCTAGGTCCTTAACATGCCAATTGGAATAAGAATGGAGAACTACTACACAAAAGTGCTTAAAACATAATGAATTAAAGGCGCAAAATAGCACTTTTTGGGTAGTAATCAGGTATAAATTCCATTTTTCCTATTTTTAAACCGTCATTTGAACTTCCAAAAGGAGCCAAGAGGAGCCAAGCCAGAGCACCTTCCCGTCTGCCTCCTCCGTCTGAGCAACCCGACTGCATTTCCGACCATTTTTGCCGCCGCCGCCATGGCCAGAACACGAGGAGCGAAGTCTTCGTCCCCATCGACTCGCCTGAGAATTCCGAGAGCCACGACTGTCAAAGGCTCCACATCTGAGCCGCCGCGGCCACGAGTAGCCCCACCTCCGGTTGAAGCCGCACCCATCAGTCCTCCGACCAGGCGCTACAACACGAGAAGATCACTTACCATCGCCGGTGCGAGCTCTTCTAGAGGGCCAAAATCAGATTCCGGTCCACCACAGAAGAAAGCCAAGGTCTCTGAGCCAATTGATCTGACCGAGTCATCTTCAGAGACTGAATCAGAGCCTACACTGTCTCTACCGCCGCCTACACCGTCTCCGCCGCCTGCCAAAAAGTCTCCACCGCCGGCCAAGAAGACTTAGCCATCTCGCACGCCAGGAAGAGAATCTCAAATCCCCTCTGGCATGACTCCTGAGGTAGCTATCAAGCGCCCCATGGTCACACAGCCACCAATTGAAGGAAATCTGGACTGCAGGGCATGGCCATTCCATTCAGAGCTCTGTTTCGACATAGCCACCTTCCGACTTCAGCCCGAGCTCAGAGAGTCCTTCCGCCTACTACAAAGGTATCAATTGGAGCAATTGCTGACTCCAAGGGATTTTTTCTACCCTCGTGTGGCATTGGACTTCTATCAGTCCATGACCACAAACCAGGTCCGTGAGCCTACTATCATCCATTTCACCATAGATGGACGACATGGTATTTTGAGAGCTCGCCATATAGCAGAGGCACTCCACATCCCCTATGAGCCAGCACGTCCAGAGGATTTTCGAGCTTGGACTCATCCTTCATTGAGTGATATTGTCCATACTCTATCCAGAGGGGCATCATCTCGCCATTACATCCAGAGGAGGGAGCTTCCCCCCAGCATGTTCTTCATTGATGCACTCCTCCGCCACAACATTTTCCCACTCTAGCATTGGGTTCAGAGGAGAGGAGTGTTGC
The DNA here is from genome assembly GCA_030254885.1 of Vitis rotundifolia. Classification (NCBI taxonomy): domain Eukaryota; kingdom Viridiplantae; phylum Streptophyta; class Magnoliopsida; order Vitales; family Vitaceae; genus Vitis; species Vitis rotundifolia. The sequence continues at coordinate 16,653,128 of CM058160.1, forward strand.
TGAAGGCACTATATAGGATCTCTGAGGGATACTTCTTTAGCCCTCACCACCTCATTATGGCTGCTCTTCTCTATTTTGAAGAGAAGGTGCATCGAAAGAAGCTGCTCCGAGCGGATGCCATTCCACTCCTCTTCCCTAGACTATTATGCCAGATCTTGGAGCACCTGGGCTATCCAACAGAGCCTCAGTATGAGCGTAGACGTCTTTGTCGAGAGATTTTTACTCTCGACAAATGGACTAGTATGACAGCCTATCGTGGTGCAGATCAGGGAGCACCAAAGCATCTAGAGCAGCCAGAGGAGCCAGTTGACATACCTGATGATACTCAGCCACCTGCCCCTGCAGTGGTTTCTAGAGAGCCTACACCAGAGGTTCCATCCCCTACTCCTCAGGCCACACCACAGACTCCCCCTATTATTCCACTTGCAGCAGAGCCATCTCCTTCAACTGAGCCAAGGATAGTTATACCCATCATCGAGCATAGAGGCCTACCCCACACTTTTCAGGGATTGGCCACTTCTCAGAGCATCCTCACTCAGCAGATCACAGCTCTTCATGCTCATCAGGAGCAGATTATAGCCACTCAGGCCCACCACACTACTCTCTTGAGGCAGATTTAATATCATCTTGGCATTATATCAGCTCCTGAGCATACCATTCCTAGTCCATCAGGGCCTACTACAGGAGAGGCAGAGGCAGCTGAGCCATCATCTCCACCCATTATCTGATCATTTTGATAGTTTACTCTTATATATTTCGATTATGTATTTCGTTTATGCATTTCCTTTTTGAAATCCCATGCTTTTGGTAGTATATATTGGGATTACTTGTATTACTTACTTTCATTTTGTACCTACATGAATTAAAGTAATACAAATCTATTATCTTTTGATCACTCTTAGCATTATTTTATTCGTATTTCCTCTACTCACATCTTTTATTCTTTTTGAAACATGTGGTTTCTCCAATCAATATTCGAAATTGATATCACTCAAGAGGTACCACCTCCTCCCTTTAATCTCAATCGCTCATGCCACATTGAGGACAATGTTCATCTTGGTTGGGGGGAGAGAGTTGAGGAAGGAAGTTTTTTTTGTTATTTATGCTAAGTTATTTTGGTAATTTAGTTGCTTTTTGTTTTTTTTTTAAGTTTTTATTCTACTCTCCATGGTTATTAAGGAAAAATTCTTTCAAATGAAATGGGAGAAAATGAATTTTTGTTTTTCACTTGACTTAGAGTTTGTATTATGCTTACTAAAGTTGATGAATTGTTGAATCTTCTATTGAATTCAAGCCTAGTTCTTCCACCTTAAGCTATACACACATTATGCACAAGAGGTTCTGAGTATAAGATGAAAAACTATTTCCCTTTTGACTTAGGAAAATTTAGACTTGGTACCTTTGACCTCATTTAATAGTGTTAGGACACCTTACAAAAGGCCAATGAGCCTTTGAAAAAAAAAAGAAAGAAAAAAAATGTTTGCTTGCCTTAAAACCCGAGCAAGGTCTGAGGGGTATATGGTGAAAATCTTTAAAGCCTGGTGTCCTAAGCCTTCATTGGTTGGGAGTCACCGACCTCAATGCTCGTTACATGGGTGAATAGGTGGAGTTTAGCATGCTGTAGGTGCTTGGGTATTTAAAATTCATTCTCAAAAGTCCGGGGTGAAATCCGAGGAGCTAGCGGTTGAAAGATCCTTAAAGCTTGATGCCCTAAACCTTAATTGGTTGGGAGTCATCGATGGACCCCCGTTACATGGACAATTTAGAAAAGAATACCCTTAAGCTTTGCATTCCTACAAGAAAAAAAAGTGAAACAAAAGGGTGCGTTCTTAGCCTATTGAATTTGGTCAGTTTGCTAAGTGTTGAAAAAGAGCTAGGTTGAGGGGTGAAATTAGTTTGGCATACTATATTCGGAAGCTATCAACTCACACTTAGATTTTTGTGGAAGAGTAAGGCTTGGTCCTTTGGAAGTGGAAATGATTTGAACTTCAATTTGCATAATACCTTCTCTTTAAGAATTGTGATTAGACAATTTTTATTTGATAACTCTTGTTGAAGTTTGAATTTTATTTCTTTAATGTTCCATGTGAGAGCTAGATCATCATGCCACTTAAACATTTTTTGAAGTGATTAGCATGATTTTGTAAATTATAGTACTTTAACTTTTATTTTTCTCTCCTTTATTGCTAAGGGACTAGCAATATGTCGGTTAGGGGGAGTGATTACTACTCAAAAATGCTATTTTGTAAGCTTGTAATTAACTCTTTTAAACACTTTTGAGTAGTAGTTATTACCTTTTAACCCAATTAACATATTAAGGACCCTTGCAATCAATTCTAACCAAAGTGTGCAAGTTTTGGTGTTTTTGTTAGTATTTTAATCACCAAAGCAATCCAAGATTGAGGAGAGTTCTTTGGAATCCATGGCAAAGCTTTTGGAAAGCTCAGAAACATAAAGAACCAAAGCCTTGAAGCTTTAAAGTCCTTTGCCATAAGCAAATCCGGAATGCAAGGAGGGAAGCAAAGAGAAATCTGCCATGAAGCAAAACAGAGGACAGCAACTGCAGTCTTCTTGGGCACTTTTGGAGCACTTCTCGGAGTCCATTTTCTACATTCTATATATCATATCAAAGCTCAGGAAGTCAAGAATCCAATGCTTCAAACGGTGCGCAATCGGAGTTGAAATCAAGGAGTTACAGCCATTGGAAGCCGATCACTCCAAGTTGAAGGAAAATTTTGCAGGGCTGCGAAATTTTATCCTTTTGCTGCGAAATTTCACAGCCCTTTTTGGACAGCTGCGAAACACCTCCTGAAGCCACCCGATAGTTGCAACCGACATCTTGAGATTTTTTTCCCTTAGATATTTGATGTCTAAATTCCCAAACTCTCCTTGTAACCCACCTATCATATGATTCCTCAGTCTTTAAGTAAGAACTGAAGGGTGAATAACCCCATATATATATATTGTAATTTTTCCTTTTGAAGAGGCATCTGAACGGGAAGCTTGTTCTCAGACAACTTTTGTATAGTTTTGAAGGAAGTAAAGTTCAGGGTTTTTCTATACCTTACCTTCCCATTTTGTTTGTATTTTCTTTATAGCCAAACAAGCTCTGAGGAAGTTTCCTCAGAGAATGAGTGGCTAAGCTTTTAATTCCTTGGAGCTAAGGTTGCCGGGGATGGTTCCAACTGCAAGAATGGGTAGTTTTGTGGTTTCAGCCATTAATGAAGAGTAAGTGTGACCCATTAATGATTTCTATGTTTTTAGTTAACTTAAAACACCTTGCAATTCAACTGAGCCAACACTTGGTAAGGCAAGTGGTCTCCGTCCATGGAGAGGCACTAGTTTACCTCTTGCGAGCTTCTGGGAGGTGACTTGAAGGTGGGATTTTCTTGAATTGCCAACACTTGGTAAGCTTTTGGACTCCAAGGAGACATCCATTAGTTATCTCTTGCGAGCTTGAGACGGGAAGTCCAAGGTTAATGATCACCTTGAATGGCACATGCTAGGTGAGAGGCACGAGCCATTCCAAGTTGCATCAGTGAGAAGGATTTAATGCTGAAATCCATTAAAGGGTAGCATTTATACAACACTGGTTAGAGGATGAACTATATGTTAATTCTCTAATGCGAGGAAGTGAACCTAGTGACCGGAGCTCTGTTTTTGCATAAGGAACCTCCCATGTGAACCTAAACCTCCAAGGAATGCTTTTCTTCATAAGTAATTTCCATCACTTTCTTTTTAGTTAGCTTGAAACTAAACCTTTTACAACCAAAGTTTGCGTTTTCTTCTTAAGCTAACCTTGAAATGAAAAAGCACCAAATTAGCTATGAATTGGTATCAGTTGTGAGTTGAAAACCCTTCCCAGTGAACGATCCTAGAGCCACTATGCTATATTAGCTAAAGCTATCCCAATGCATGGTGATATAGGTTATAAATTTTGTTGATTACTCCCTCAATCAAGGAGCACCAGCTGGACGTGAATCAGCTGAGACACTAATTGGGCACGAATCAATAGTCTTTAACGAAAACCAGACATGACAAACAACATAACCGATCATATAGGTTTGGTTTACGTCGAAACCAAAACTGAACTTTTAGGACCTATCTTATCGAGTGCGGTCTGTGATGAAAACCAAACAAGACAATGACGTCATCGATCATACAGATGTGGTATACACCAAAAACAAAATAAAGCTATCATGACTGATCATATCAGGTCTAATTTATGACAAAAACTAGAGAGAAAAATGATGTGACTAATTGTATAGGTTTGGTCTACGCTGAAACCAAAATTGAACTGTCGGAACCTATCTAAATGGGTGCGATTTGTGATGAAAATCATATTGGACAACGATGTGAATGGTAGTATAAGTGCAGTCTACACCAAACTTGAAACTGAGTTGTCATAACCGATCAGACCGGGTGAGGTCTATGATGAAAACAACATAGGACAATGACATGACTGATCGTACAAGTGCATTCTATGTCGAAAATGATATTGAATTGTCATGATCGATCGGATCAGGTGTAGTATGTGACGAAAACCAGATATGACAACTACATGAAAATTCAAACAAATGTGGTTTACGCCAAAAATGAAATTGATCTGCGGTGACTGATCGAATAAGGTACGGTCTTTGACAAAAACTAGATAAGACAATGACGTGACCGATCATATAAGTCTAGTTTACGCCGAACACAAAACTAAACTATCGAGCCCCATTTGATCGAGTGTGATTTATGATGAAAACTGGACAAGACAACGACATAACCAATCGTACATGTGCAGTCTACGTCAAAAATGATGTTGAACTTCCATGATCAACTGGATTAGGGGTTGACTGTGACGAAAACCAGATAGGACAACTACGTGACTGATCATATAGATGCGGTCTATGCTGAAACGAAACAAAGCTGCTGTGACCAATCAGACCATGTCTGGTCTTTGAAGAAAACTAGGTAGGACAACAACGTAACCGATCATATAGGTCCAATCTACCCTGAAACCGAAACTAAACTATCGAGACCTAACTTACTAGGTGTGATCTATGATGAAAACCAGATAGGACAACGACGTCACTGATCGTATAGATGCGGTCTACACCAAAAACAAAATAGAGTTATTATGACCAATCAGACTAGGTTCAGTTTGTGATAGAAACTTGAGAGGAAAACAACATGACCAATTGATTCGTCCCCAATTGGTGTTCTGATTGATTCAGATCAATCAACTGATGTGCTTTGATTTCAATCCTCAGACGGGAGTTATCAACAAAATTTATAAACCTATTTCACCATATACTAGGGTAGCATAGCTAGCATAGCATAGTGGCTCTAGGATCGTTCACTGGGATGGGTTTTCACTCCACAATTGATATTAATTCAAAGATGAATTGATGCTTTTTCATTTCAAGGTTAGCTTTAAAAGAAAACATAAATTTGCATGAAAACAAATGGTTTTAAGCTAACCAAACAAAAAGTAACTGAAATTAACTAGGAAGAAAGATGTTTCTTGGGATCTCAGGTTACTAGGAGCAGGTGCCATCTACAAAAGAGGAGATTCCGGTCACTTGTTTCTTTTCCTCGCATTGGGGATTTAACATATAGTTATTTCCCGAACCGGTGTGGTACAGATGCTTGCCATTAATGGTCTCAACACTAAATCCCTCTCACTGATCCATCTTGCAATGGCTCGTGCCTCTCACCTAGCACTTGCCATTCAAGGGGATCTTTAACCTTGGATTATCCTTCAAAAGCTCGCAAGAGATAACTAATAGATGTCTCCTTGGAGTCCAAAAGCTTACCAAGTGTTGGCTGGTCTAGAAAATCCTACCTCTGAATCACCTCCCAAAGGCTTGCAAGAGATAAACTAGTGAAACTCAATGGACGGAGTCCACTTGCCTTACCAAGTGTTGGCCCAGGTGATTCAAAGGCGTTTTAAGTTAAACTAAAAAGATAAAAACCATAAACGGGTCACACTTTCTTTTCTTTAAAAATGGAAACAACAAAAACTCACGCTTATGCATGCCGGCACCTTACCTAGCTTCCTTCACCCAAGAGACAAAAAGTCTAGCCTCTCATCCTCTGAGGAAACATCCTCAGAGTTTGTTTGGCTAGAAAGAAAATGAAAGAGAAAACAAAGACGAGAAGGAAAAAGCAGAGCAAGTGCTCTGTATAATATATTGATTGATTCTATATCTACATACACAAAAGGTTGTCTCTGAGAACAAGCTCCCGAGATTTTTCTGATGAGTGTTACAAAAAAGTTTATATAGGAAGGTAAATTACCCTTCCTTCCATACTTCCTAGCTAAGGAATTACATAAGTGGCTGAATACAAGGAGAAAATGGAGATTTTTACACAAAAATATCAGAAGAAAAAGAGTCGGTGAACAAATATCCCATTTTCGCACGTTGCATGGTGGTGTGCGAAATTTCGCAAGTTGATTTCGCATGTTGAAATCCACTTTCGCACGTTGGACTTCAAGTTTGCAAGTTGCTAAATCACTTTCGCATGTTGGGCTTCACCGAGAATGCACAGCTGCCATCCATTTCCACTTCGCACGGCAGGCTCCAATTTCGCACGTTGGAGTTCCAATTTCGCAAGGTGCGAAATTGTCCCTCAGCTGGATGCAGTTGTCTTCCGAAAGCCATATCTTCCTCATTTCAGCTCCAAATCGCACACGGTTTGAAGCGTTGAATTCTTGACTTCTAGAGCTTTCCAACGGTATATATCATGCACAAAATGAACTTCGGGAAATGCTCCAAAAGTGGGAAGGAAGACTGCAGCTGGCATGCTCTGTTTTCTTCACTCTGTTTTTCCTCTCTCTGTTGCTCTTTCCTTGCATACTTCACCCGATTATGGCAAAGGACTATGAGGCTCCAAAGCTTGGTTCTTCATGAATTTGAGCTTCCAAAAGCCTTGCCATGAGCTATATACAACTCTCCCTCATTCTTACATTGCTTTGGTGAGCAAAAAGCTATCAAAAACACCAAAACTTAACACAATTTGATTAGAAACAAATGCAAAGGTCCTTAATATGTTAATTGGGTTAAAAGGTGATAATTACTACTCAAGAGAGTTCAAAAGAGTTAATTACAAGCTATGAAATAACACTTTTTGAGTAGTAATCACCAATTGTATAGGTATAGTCTACGCTAAAATCGAAACTAAACTGTCGAGACTTATCTAACTGGGTGCGGTCTATGATTAAAACCAGATAGAATAATGATGTGATCGATTGCATAAGTGCGGTCCATGCCAAACTTGAAACTAAGCTGTTATGATCGATCGGACCGAGAGTGGTTTGTGATGAAAACTAGACAGGACAATGATACGATCAATTGTACAGGTGTAGTCTACACCAAAAAAAAAAAAAAAAACAAAAATTGACCTATCATAACCGATCAGACCGTGTGAGGTCTATAACGAAAATGACATAGGAAAACAACATGATCGATCATACAAGTATGTTCTACATCGAAAATAATACCAAATTGTTGTGATCTATAGAGTAGTCTTTAGAATAAATTCAGAATATAATTGAATAATTGTACTTATGAAATACTTGCATTGTTTACAAGGCTGCAACACTTGGGCGGGTGCATGGAGTCGTGCATGTGGGCTACATGTGACAATTATTTCCTAAATATATCTATTCAATTAAATTTTAAAATTGTTCCAAAGCTTATAAGAAAATATGAAGGCATCTACAAATATTCACAGATTAATGGAAGCTAATATAAAATTGTATAAAAAATTATAAAGATTTTTTGGAATTCTTGTCATGAGTAGCTTCTTTAGAATTTTAGGTTTTATGCATAGAGTAGCCTCTTTTAGAATTCTTGATTTGTGGTATGATTAAGTGACCCAAGCCCATGGTGGGCTTAAGTCACTTAAGCCTAATAGGAAGCCTATAAATACCCCTTTAAGGGTTAGGGTTTCTAAGTCTTGCCATTTTTCCCTTTAGTCTAAAGAAAGAACCCTAACCTCCACCCTTGAGATCTCCACCATCTTAGTGCTTAGACACAAGAAAGAGTCATCAGGTGAAAGATCATGGTGTTTACAAGATCTACTACGACTTTGGAGTTATCTACATCAATTGAAATCGATTTGAGAACATTCAAATCAAAGGTATGTGGCTTTATTCTCTATATCTATGTTTTCTATGGTATTATTATTGTTATTGAATACCTCTTTATCCACTGTGATAGATTTAGAGAGCTTATGATAGATTTGCATGCACCCTACACGATTGGTCATGTCTTTGTTCTCTCTTATTTTCGTCACAAACTGCACCCGATCTAGTTGATCATGGTACAATATCGCTTTTTACGTAGATCGTACCTATATAACCGATCGCGTCATTGTCCTGTCTGGTTTTCATTACAGACCGCACCTAGTTAAACAAGTCCTAACAATTCAATTTTGGTTTCAACATAAAACAGACCTATGCAATTAGTGACAATGTTGTCATGTTTAGTTTTCATCACAGACCATACCAAGTCCGATCGATCACGACAACTCAGTTTCATTTTTGGTGTAGACTGCACTTGTACCATCAATCACATCATTGTCTTGTATGGTTTTCATCACAAACAGTACCTGGTCAAATAGGTCTTGATAATTCATTTTTGATTTTGGAGTAGACTAGACCTATAAGATCAGTTACATCTTTATCCTTCTGGTTTTCATCACAGACCGTACTCAGTCTAATTGATCACGATAGCTCAGTTTCATTTTCGATGTAGACCACATCTATACGATTAGTCACGTAATTGTCTTATTTGGCTTTCGTCATGGTCGACACCCAATCTGATCGATTACAATACTTCAATATCGTTTTTAGCATAGATCGCACTTGTACAATCGGTCATGTTGTTGTCCTCTTTGGAATTCATCACAAATTGCACTTGATCCAATTGACCACGACAATTCAGTATGATTTTCGAGGTACAACACACCTATTTGATTGGTCATGTCATTGTCCTATCTTGTTTTCATCACAGACTAGATCCAATCTGATCGGTCATGGCAACTAACTTTTGTTCTCAACATAAACCGCATTTGTATGATCATTCATAAAGTTATCCTATCAATTTTTCATCATAATCGACACCCGATCTAATAGGTCACGACAGTTTAGTATGGTTTCAACGTAGACCATATATGTACAATCGGTCACGTCATTGTCCTGTCCAGTTTTCGTCATAGACTACATCTAGTCCAATCAATCATGACAGTTCAATATTTTTTTGGGCTTAGAATAAACCTACACAATCGATCAAGTCATTGTCTTGTCTGGGTTTCATCACAACAACTCAGTTTTGTTTTTAGCATAGACTGCATCTATAGGATCGGTCACATAGTTGGCCTATATGCCTTTCATCACAGTTGGTGATTCAGTCCTTAGCAGCTGTTCCATTTGATTCTGGTCTAGACGGGTGTCATCAACAAAATTTATAAACCTAAATCACCTTACACTAGAGTAGCATTAGCTAGACAAGTATAGTGGCTCTAGGGTCGAACACAGGGATGGGTTTTCATAGTACACGTGATATTAGTTCAAGTACTAAAATGGTGATTTTTCCTTAAAAAGTTAGCTTTAAAAGAAAACATAATTTTGGGTGAAAAAGATTGATTTTAAGTAAACTAAAAATAGAAACTGAAATTGATTATAAAGAAAATGGTTTCTTGGAGTTTTAGGTCTCTAGGTTCAGGTTCCTTATACAAAAGGGGAGATTCTGGATCTTGTCCTCGCGTTGGGGATAATATCATAAAGGATGGATATCTCCCGAATCGGAGTGAATTTAGAAAATAAGAATTGATCCAACTGGTTCAAGAAAAAATTGTAGTTGCTTCCCTTTCATGGTTTTAAACGTTAAAGACCTCTCACTGAATCATCTTCCAATGGCTCATAAATGATAACTACTAAACTACCATGGATTCCATGGAGTCTATTAAGCTTACCAAGTATTAGCCATTCAAGGTAATTCTTAACCTTGGAATATCCGTCAAAGGTTCGTAAATGATAACTACTAGACTACCATGGATTCCACAGAGTCTGCTAAGCTTACCAAGTATCGGCTATTCTAGATAATCTTACCTATAAACCACCTTCCAGAGGCTCGTAAATGATAACTACTAGACTACCATGGAGTCCGTTAAGCTTATCAAGTATTGGCCCAGGTGATTTTAAGGGATTTTAAGTTAAATAAAAAGAAACAAAAACCAATAACGGGTAACAACTCTCCTCATTTTAAGCAAGGAAAACTCCCACCTTTGTATCTGGATCCTTTACCTAGCTTCCCTCAGTCCAAGAAAAAAAAAGCCTAGCCACTCATTCTCTGGGAAAACATCCTCAGAGGTTGTTTGGCTAGAAAGAAAATGAAAATACAAAAATGAGAAGGTAAAGCAGAGTAAGGCTCTGTTTTTCAAGTGAAAAATCTATTATGATATATTGATCGATTATGTCTTCCATAAATTTACAAATGATGCAAAAGAAAATATAGAGAGGTTTTTCCAACCTTCCTAGCTAAGCAAACCTATCATTGGCTGATTACAAGGAGAAAATAGGTAATTACACAAAATATCTCAAGATAAAAATCTAACGGAGTCGGTGCAAAAATATTTGGAAATATCACAAGAGGATTTTCGCAAGGCATTTCGCAAAGTGATTTCCTATAGCTCATGGTTTTGCAAGGTTGCGAAAGTCAACTTGGTTTGCGAAATTCAGCTTTGGTTTCGCAAAGCTTGGTTTGGTTTGCAAAAATCGGCATGGGTTGCGAAATTCAACTCGGCTTGCGAAAAATCAGCTTTGTTGTCACAAGGCTAAAAAGGGTTTGCGAAATTTTCGCAAAGCTTGGCACAGTTGTCTTCAAATGGCCATAACTTCTTCATTTCAGCTCCGATTTGCACACTATTTAAAGTGTTAGACTCTTGACTTCCCAATCTTCAAAACGATATATAGTATGTATAAATTGAACTCCAGGAAGTAATCCAAATTTTTCCTGCAGCTGCTCCTCTCTTGAATTTTGCATAGCATGTGAGGATTTCACATAGGCATGCGAAATTGCTTCATGTTTGATTTCTCTCTCTATGTTTCTTCCTTGCATCTCTTGATTGACTTGGAAACCTATTGCCAAGGGTTTTACAAAATTCTCCCTCTGATTACTACTCAAAAAGTGCTATTTCATAGCTTGTAATTAACTCTTTTGAACTCTCTTGAGTAGTAATTATCACCTTTTAACCCAATTAACATATTAAGGGCCTTTGCATTTGTTTCTAATCAAATTGTGTTAAGTTTTGGTGTTTTTGATAGCTTTTTGCTCACCAAAGCAATGTAAGAATGAGGGAGAGTTGTATATAGTTCATGGCATAGCTTTTGGAAGCTCAAATTCATGAAGAACCAAGCTTTGGAGCCTCATAGTCCTTTGCTTTAGTCGGTTAAAGTATGCAAGGAAAGAACAACGGAGAGAGGAAAAACAGAGTGAAGAAAACAGAGCATAGCAGTTGCAGTCTTCTTTCCCACTTTTGGAGCACTTCCCGAAGTCCATTTTTGGCATGCTATATACCGTTGGAAAGCTCTGGAAGTCAAGAATCTAACGCTTCAAACCGTGTATGATTTGGAGCTGAAATGAGGAATACATGGCCTTCGTAAGAAAACTGCATCAAGCTGAATGACAATTTCGCACCTTGCGAAATTGGAACTCCAACATGCGAAATTAAAATCAGCCTTGTGAAATGGAAATGGATGGCAGCTGTGCATTCACGGTGAAGCCCAACATGCGAAAGTGATTTTGCAACTTCTGAACTTGAAGCTTAACGTGCGAAAGTGGATTGCAACATGCAAAATCAACTTGCGAAATTTTCGCAAGTCACCATGCAACGTGCGAAACTGGGATATTTGTGCACCGACTCTTTTTCTTCTGATATTTTGTGTTTAAATCTCCATTTTCTCCTTGTATTCAACCACTTATGTAATTCCTTAGCTAGGAAGTATTGAAGGAAGGGCAAATTGCCTTCCTATAAAAACTCTCTTGTAACACTTAAAAAGGGATGCTCGGGAGCTTGTTCCAGGAGACCAACTTTTGTATAGTTTTGGAAGGAAGTAAAATTCAGAATCTTTCTTTACCTTACCTTCCCATTGTGATTATATTTTCTTACTATCCAAACAAGCTCTGAGGAAGTTTCCTCAGAGAATGAGTGGCTAAACTTTTAGTTCCTTGGAGCTAAGGTTGCCGGGAAAGGTTCCAATTGCAAGAATGGGTAGTTTTGTGGTTTCAGCCATTAAAGAAGAGAAAGTGTGACCCGTTAATGATTTCTATGTTTTTAGTTAACTTAAAACACCTTGCAAGTCACCTGAGCCAACACTTGGTAAGGTAAGTGATCTCCGTCCATAGAGATGCACGAGTTTACCTCTTGCGAGCTTCTGGGAGGTGACTTGAAGGTGAGATTTTCTTGAATTGCCAACACTTGGTAAGCTTTTGGACTCCAAGGAGACATCCATTAGTTATCTCTTGCGAGCTTGGGACGGGAACTCCAAGGTTAATGATCACCTTGAATGGCAAATGCTTGGTGAGAGGCACGAGCCATTCCAAGTTGCATTAGTGAGAAGGATTTATTGCTGAAATCCATTAAAGGGAAGCATCTGTACAACACCGGTTAGAGAATTGACTACATGTTAATTCTCTAATGCGAGGAATTGAACCAAGTGACCAGAGCTCTGTTTTTGTATGAGGAACCTCCCCTGTGAACCTAAACCTCCAAGGAATGTTTTTCTTCGTAAGTAATTTCCATTACTTTCTTTTTGGTTAGCTTAAAACCAATCCTTTTCCCATAAAAAATTATGTTTTCTTTTAAAACTAATCTTAAAATGAAAAAGTACCAAGTCATCTTTGAATTGGTATCAATTGTAACTTGAAAACCCTTCCCAGTGAACGATCCTAGAGCCACTATGCTATACTAGTTGAGACTATCCTAATGCATGGTGATATAGGTTATAAATTTTGTTGATTACTCCCTCACTCAAGGAACACTAGCTGAACGTGAATCAACTGAGTCACCAATTAGGCACGAATCACCCTCATTCTTGGCTTGCTTCAATGATCAAAAAGCTATCAAAAACACAAAAACTTGCCAAAAATTGATTAGTAACCTTTGCAAGGGTCCTTAATGTGCCAATTGAGTTAAAAGGTAATAACTACTACTCAAAAGTGTTTAAAACCAATAATTTCAAGCTATAAAAGAGCACTTTTTGAGTAGTAATCAATTGGCACCCGATCCGATTGATCAGGACATTTCAGTATCATTTTTGGCATGGATTGCACTCGTATGATCAATAACATTGTTGTCCTATTCCATTTTTGTTATAGATGGCACTCAGTTTGATCGGTCACAACAACTTAGCTTTGTTTGCGGTGTAGAGCACACTTGTATGATCAATCACGTCATTGTCCTATCTGGTTTTCATCATAGATTGCACCCGGTTAGATAGGAACGACAATTTAGTTTCAGTTTCGGTGTAGACCACACCTATACGATCGATAACATTGTTGTCCTATCTAGTTTCTATCACAAATCAGACATGATTCGATTGAGCACAGTAACTCAATTTCATTTTTGGCGTAGATTGCATCTACATGATTAATCACGTAGTTGTCCTATGTGGTTTTCTTCACTGTTGGGACCCGATTTGATCAGTCACGAAACTCAATTTCATTTTTAGCATAGACCGCACTTGTATGATTGGTCACATTATTGTTCTATTTTTCCTCACAAACTGTAACTAGTTAGATTGGTACTAATAGTTCAATTTCGATTTCGGGGTAGACCAAATGTATAGATTGGTCACGTCATTGTCGTGTCTGGTTTTTGTCATAGATTGCACCTGATCCGATTAGACACAATTACTCAGTTTCATTTTCAACATAAACTGTGCCTGTATGAAATGTCTTATCATTGTCCTGTCTGGTTTTCATCATAGATTGCAAACGGTCGAATGGGTCCTGACAGTTCAAATTCAATTTCAACATAGACCAGACCTATACGATCAGTCACATCGTTCTCCTGTCAAGTTTTTGTCATAGATGACACTCGATCCAATTGGTCAAGTTATTTTCCTATCTAGCTTTTGTCATAGACTGAACCTAGTTCGATAGGTTGTGACAACTCAATTTTTTTTTCGGTGTAGATCGTATCTATACTATTAGTCACATAGTTGTCCTATCTAGTTTTTGTCACAGATGACACCCAATTTGATTGGTCACGATAGTTCAATATCATTTTCGATGTAAACCGAACCTATCTATTCGGTAACATCATTGTCTTGTCTGGTTCCCATCACAGACCACACCCAATTGGTTTGTCATGAGAGCTCAATTTCATTTTCAATGTAGACTGCACCTGTATGATCAGTCACATCATTGTCTTGTTTGGTTTTCCTTATAGACTGCACCAAGTTGGATAGGTCCTATTATTTCAGTTCATTTTTTTCTTAGACTAGGCTTATACGATTGGTAAGGTTGTTGTCCTGTCTGGTTTTCGTCTTAAATGTGCTCGATCTTATCGGTCACAACAAATCAATTTCATTTTCAGTGTAAACTGCATTTATATGACTAATCATGTAGTTTTCCTATCTGGTTTTCTTCATAGTTGACACCCAATTTGATTAGTCACGAATTTTAGTATTGTTTTCGCGTAGACTGCACTTGTATAATCGATATAGTCATTGTCCTATTTGGTTTTCATCATAGATAGCACCCGGTTCGATCAGTCACAAAAATTAAGTTTCATTTTCAACGTAGACTGCACCTATATGACCAGTCACGTCATTGTCCTATCTAATTTTAATCACATAATGCACCCGGTCAAATAGGTCTTGATAGTTCAGTTTTGGTTTCGGTGTAAACCAACCCTATACGATCAATCACATCGTTGTATTGTCTGAATTTTGTCATAGACCGGACCCAATTTGATCAGTCAAGGCAACTCAATTTTGTTTTTGGCATAGACTATATCTGTACCATTAGTCACATAGTTGTCCTACTTGGTTTTCATCATAGTTGGCAACCAATCTGATTAATCACGAAATTTTAATATCATTTTCAACATAGACCGCACTTATATGATTAGTCATGTCATTGTCATCTCTTGTTTTTGTCATAGACGACACTCGATTTGACTAGTCACAATAGTCCAGTATCATTTTTGGTGTAGAACACACTTGTATGATCGGTCACATCGTTGTCCTGTCTAGTTTTCATCACAAAGCGTACTCGGTCAGATAGGTCCCAAAAGTTCAGTTTTGATTTCTACATAGACCAGACCTATAGATTAGTCACATCGTTGTCCTGTTTGGCCTTCATCACAAACCACACCCAATCCAGTTTGACATGGAAGCTTTGTTTCATTTTTAACGTAGATCACATCTGTACGATCGTTCACAACATTGTTGTGTTTGGTTCTTCTCATAGACGACACTTGCTCTTATCAATCACAACAATTTAATATCGTTTTTGACATAGATCACACCTGTATGTTCGCTCACATTGTTGTTATGTCTGGTTTCCATCATAAACGGTACCTAGTTGGATGGGTCACGACAACTCAGTTTCATTTTTGGTGTAGACCACACCTATACAATCGGTCATGTCATCATTTTGTCTGGTTTTCATCCTAGATCGCACCTAGTCTGATCTGTCATGAAAGCTCACTTTGGTTTTCAATGTAGACTGCACCTGTATGATCAGTCATGTTGTTATACTATCTAGTTTCATCATAAAGCACCCCCGATCAGATAGGTCTCAATATTTCAGTTTCGATTTCGGCATAGACCACACCTGTACAATCGGCCACATCGTTGTTATGTTTAGTTTTCCTCATAAACTAGACCCAGTCGATCGTTCATAGAGGCTTAGTTTCATTTTTAGCATAGACTGCATCTATATGATCAATCACATAGTTTTCTTATTGATTACTACCCAAAAGTGCTATTTTGCACCTTTAATTCATTATGTTTTAAGCACTTTTGTGTAGTAGTTCTCCATTTTTGTTCCAATTGGCATGTTAAGGACCTAGCAATGACTTCTAATCATATTTGTGGCTAGTTTTAGTTTTTTGACAGCTTTTTGGATCATTAAGGCAAGCCAAGTAAAGGAGAGAAGCAAAGAGGAAAAACAAGCAAAGTGAAGAAAACAAAGGACAGCAGCTGCAGTCTTCCTTCGCAGTTTTGGAGGACTTCCCGAAGTCCATTTTTTACATGGTATATACCATTTCAAATCTCAGGAAGTCAAGAATCCAACGCTTCAAACCGTGTATGATTTGGAGCTGAAATGAGGAAGATATGGCCTTCGGAAGACAACTGCTCCAGGCTTGTGCGAAATTCGCACAACACCTTGAAATTCGCACAACACCTTCAGGTTGTGCGAAATTCGCACAACACCTTGAAAATTCGCACCAGCCCATGCGTGGTGCGAATTCTCCTCTGTTCTGCCGACTCCACTTTAGATCTTTTCTTTTGTATTTTTTTTTATGTAAATTCCTTTCTTATCCTTGTAACTAGCCAATCACAAGCTTTGCTTTTGTAAAGACTATAAGAGGGGTGGAAATCATCTCTCGGATGTGTGTTGTGTTATGTTATGTTTTACATTTAGTGAAATACAGAGCTCTCTCGTTTTCCTTTTCTCTCTACTATTTTCTTTTTCTTGGAAGCCAAACAACCTCTGAGGATGTTTTCCCAGAGGATGAGAGGCTAAACTTTTGGTTTCTTGGAGTGAAGGAAGCTAGGTGAAAAGTCCAGATGCAAAAGTGGGAAACTCTCGTGCCTTAAATACAGGTAGTTGGAGTTCATAAATGGCTTTTAAACCTAAAGTTTTGCTTTAAATCCCTTAGAATCACTTTGAATGGCCAATACATGATAAGCTTTTAGGTCTCTGTGGATGCTTATTGCTAGATCCATATCAGTCCATTAGTTATCATGTACGAGCCATTGGAAAGTGGCTCAAGGTGAAGACCCATAGTGCTTAAAGCCATTAATGGAACTTGACTACCATTTCTATTGACTTTTTATGGATTAAATCTTCATTGTTAAACATATACCGGTTCGGGAAACAACCATCCTTTATGTTGTTTTCCCCAATGCGAGGAGAAAAATCCGGAATTTCCCACTTTGCATTCTGAACTTGATCCTAGCAACCTTTAGCTCTGAGAGACTTTCTTTCTTCCATTTTTACCTAGTTATATGTTAGTTTAGTTTCAAACACCATTTTCAAAACAAATTTTATTTTCTTTTAAACTTTAAGTTTTTGACAAAGGAACTCATCAAACTCAATTTCTAATCTTAAGTATATCACTGGTAGAATGAAAACCCATCCGAGAGTTCGACCCTAGAGCCACTATGCTATAGTAGCTTTGCTACGCTAGTATAAGGTCATAGGATTTATAAATGTTTTTTATTAAAAGACCCGACTGGATTTACACGGAATCACTTATCTAGATTTAATCACAGTCAGCACCCGATCATTGGTCATGACAATTCAGTATCATTTGTGACGTAGACTGCACTAGTTCAATCAGTCACATCATTGTCCTGTCTTGTTTTTATCACAGATAGCACTCGGTCTGATCGGTCATAACAACTCCGTTTCTCTTTTTGCATAGACCGCACTTGTACGATCGATCACATTGTTGTTCTGTCTCGTTTTCATAACAAGCCGCACCTGATCAGATAGGTCCCGATAGTTTAGTTTCGATTTTACCATTGCTAAGACTTATACGATCAATCATGTCGTTGTTCTGTCTAGTTTTCGTCACAGACCATACCCAATTCGATCAGTCATGACAACTCAGTTTCATTTTTCACATAGACTACATCTGTACGATTAGTCACATAATTGTTCTATTTGGTTTTCGTCACAATTGACACCTAATCCCATTGGCCATGAAAGTTTAGTATCATTTTTAGTGTAGACCGCACCTGTATGATTGATCATATCAATGTCTTGTTTGGTTTTCCTCATAGACGATACTCTATTCGATTGGGCAAGATAATTTAATATCATTTTCGGCATAGACTGCACCTTTCATTCCATCACGTCACTGTCCTATCTGGTTTTCATCACAGACCACACTGGTCGGTAGGTCACGACAGCTTAGTTTCATTTTAGGTGTATACCACACCTATACGATCAATCACATCATTGTCCTATCTGGTTTTCATCACTGATCATCTTTGGCCAAATATGTCCCAATCTTTCTGTGGATCCTTCCCCGATCCACCAACTAGCGCGACTCGTGATTAATAATAAATATGTAGAGAAAAAGTGGTTTTCAAGTTTTGGAAAATCTGTTCCTGATGAGGGACAGTTTTGTTTGGAGTAGCCACTTTTTATTTTTATTTTTGAAATGGGGAAAATTAAGTAAGAACAAAAACCCCTCAATGACTTTAGCTAAGAAAAAGCAGTCTGCGAAACTTGATTTTTGGGCCCAGGAATCAGGTTACCTATTAGGAAGGTACCTCGTGCAAGGTAGCACCTTTCTAGGCCCAGGATCCGGTCTCTACTAGTGAATTGGTTACATTGGAACATATGGGTCAAAGATCAATCAATTCCCCCCCAGGCTACATGGATAACAAGACTCATACTATTCTAGTTGGTATTCGACATGCATAGGAAATCGACAATCAGAACAATGATGCGTACCTGAGGTTCCTAGCCATGTGCTGTGGAAAAGGGTGAGTCAATAAGCACAAGCACACAACATATGCAACCACCAAATCTACTAAAATTTTGTCGTATTTCTACTTGAATTGAGAGAATTTTCAGCCATTAATCAAACCCTATATATGTAACCTCTAATCTTTACCAAACAGCCAACAAAATGCAGCCACGAAACTTTATTATGTGGCCGAAATTTATCTATTCCAATTCCGTTGATTTTCAGCTAAGAATTAACATCTTTTCCATTTGAATTTCATCCACTAACAGTCACAAATTTCATAACTCTCCATAAAAAAATTCAACTGTCAAAGATCAATTATGTGGTGGCCTTAAGGGTGGCCGTGGGTGCATGGTGGTGGTGAGGAGGCCATGGGTGAGCTATGGTGAGATGCGGGTTGCATGAGGTGGCTTTGGATGACCCATGAAGGCCATAGGTGAGTTGTGAGGTGTGCGGGCTGCATGCGGGTGAGCGTGTGAGGGTGAGGTGTGCATGGATGAACTATAGGCTGCATGGGTGAGCTGTCTAGGCTTTGTAAGTGCATAAAAGGGAGGTACGAGTTGCATGTGGTGGTGTGGTGGTTGTGTGTGTGCTGTGAGAGAGGTACGAGCGGCATGTGGTGACCATGGTGGCCATGGTGGCCATGGGGTGCATGTGGACTACCTATGGGGTGCGTGTCTGCTGTGAGGGAGGTGTGGGCTGCATGTGGTGGTCATGGTGGCCATGGGGTGCGTGTGGACTACCTATGGGTTGTGTGTGTGCTATGAGGGAGGTACGAGCTGCATGTGGTGGCCATGGGGTGCATGTGGACTACCTATGGGTTGTGTGTGTGCTATGAGGGAGGTACGAGTTGCATGTGGTGGCCATGGTGGCCATGGGGTGCGTGTGGACTACCTATGGATTGTGTGTGTGTGCTGTGAGGGAGGTACAGGCTACATATGGTGGCCATGGTGGCCATGGGGTGCGTGTGGACTACCTATGGGCTGTGTACATGCTGTGAGGGAGGTGTAGCTGCATGGGTGAGTTGTGTGAGTGAGTTGAGAGAGGTACGGCTGCATGGGTGAGTTGTGTGAGCGAGTTGAGAGAAAGGGGTTGCCAATTATAAGGCTCTAAATGAGCTCTGTATGTGCTATAAGGAGGTGGGTTGCTGCATTAAAAAAAGAACCTATGTGCTGAAAATTAGAGTTAGTTGTGCACTGAGATCTGAACTATAGTGTATGTTGAAAGTAGCAATTAATCAAATTAGAATCAAAATAAAGAAACTAAATGGTGATAAGTCTCATTTCATGTATGTATTGAAGGGCTTGAATCAAATGAGAGAAGATTGAAAACAAAGAGTGAATTGAACTTGAACCTAAATGAGATTCAAACACATCAAGAAAACAATCATGCTCAACATGTAATTCTCAACAATTCATAATCAATCCATCAACAGCAAACATGTGTCACCTTTATTATCCACACCCAAGCAAGACAATCTTCATATCAAGGGAAATAGAAGAGGAGGAAAAAGGAAAAGAATATGAAGATGATGAAGATAACCTGCAGGTAAAAAAAAATTCAACACACTTACCTCAGAATCTCCACCAAATATGATATGTGTATGCTGATGATGACTTCCTAAACCGAGATACTGTAGCTTTCTTCTTCAAAAATCGAGATGTTGAAGCTCTCCTCTTCAAATCATGATGCTAATGGTGTTTCTAAATGGAGGAGAAAGTGGTTGCTACCGTGGTGCTTTCTCACTTAGAAAAATCGATCCGTGTATCTCTAAAATTCAACAGGGAACAAAAATGATGCTACACTCAAAGACCAATCTTCCGCCTCTCCTTCACTTTCCCCACTCTGTCCTCTTAACCTTTTTTTTCTTTTATACTCCTCTCTTCTCATGAGCTTTCATCAACTTCTCTAATTACCCCTCGGCATTCAGTTTTGCCATAATCATCGTCTTTCCATTTCTCTTTTTCCTCTCCTGAAGGTTCTCTTTCTCTCAAGACTTTTCCTCCTCTCATTTTTCTCCAAACCTCTCTAAAAATCTCCCCTCTTCCTCCAGACTTCTTCCTCATGAATCTGAATACCTTCTTCTTCTTCTTTCTCTTCTCTTGTTCCCTTCTCTCTTCGGATGCAGAGCCCCTAAAGAGGTCAAGAATCCCCTCGACACTTTCAATCGTCCTCCGACAGAGTATCCCCACCCAAAATTTTAAAAACCTTCCTCCTTCTCTTTCTTAAATGCCTTTTATACCAAGAGCCCCTCCTCAACATCTGTACCACCTTCTTTTTCTTCCCCTTCAGTTTTGGAATTCTTCCCCATCAGCCTTGGAATTCCAGCTTATTCAACTCCTCTCCCAGTCACGAGGTGGGCAGCTACCCCTCATAAGTCCACTCTTGCTTACCTACCAAGAATCCACATGGATTCAAGGCGGGTTGTAATCAACCCGAAAACCGGTGGATCCAGTTGAGAAAAATTCTTAAATTTTTACAGAATGTTCCTTCAAAAGTAAGGAATCTAAAAAAAAATGGTGTGCAATTCTAAGCTTGGATGAGGGAGAAATGACCAAAGCAGGGCAGAGTGCTCTAATTTGGACGGGCTCCAACAAGCTACCTCAATGAACTGGTTGAGCCGGTTGAGAAAAATTCTCAAATTTTGATAGAATGTTCCTTGACGAGTAAGGAATAAAAAAAAAATGGTGTGCAATTATGAGCTCAGACGAGGGAGAAATGACCAAAATAGGCCAGAGTTCTCCAATTTGGATGGGCCCCAACGAGCTGCCCGATGAACTGAATTTTTTTTTGGAGACCTTAACCTCTATCCTGTAGCATGATATGGACAAAGGATTTGGCCATGACGACATTTCATAATGGACCCAACGCTCGCACTAAATTGAACCCTAGGTGAGCTCACGTGAGGTCCGAAAATCGATTAAGCCCAATAAGGGTTCCATGGTCGTGACATATAAAAATTGAGTGTGGGCGACACCCCCAAGATACATGCAAGTGTCAAGGGACAAAATTGAGGGTCTACAGATATGCCCCTCTTCAGTAGAGTGAATGAACGAGTGGTTTATGAGCATAAAGCGCAAGCGATGAATGAGTAGAAATGAACTTTAGTGAAGAAATCAAAGGTCAAAATTTTATCCCTGTATAACAATACCGAAGGCCAAAGGAGCTGGGTCACAATGATTAAGGACTAAGGGATCTATACATGATGCCGGATGACTGTCGAAAAGATAGGGGATTTGGGCACGATGCTAGAGAGCCGCCAAAAAGAAAAAGGATCCAGTCCGAACGCAATGCTGGAGAGCTGCCGAAACGATAAAGGATCTAGACATAATGTCGGAGAGCCGCTGAAATGATAGGGGATCAAGACACAATGTCGGAGAGCCGTCGAAAAGATAGGGGATTTGGACATGATGCCGAAGGACCATTGAAAAGATAAGGGATCCGAGCGCAATGCTGGAGAGCAGCCGAAAAGAAAGGGGATCCAAACACAATGTTGGAGAGCCACCAAAAAGAAAGAGGATCCAGGCACGATTTTAAAGAGCTATAAAAAAAATAAGGGATTCGAACATGATGCCGGAGAGCCACCAAAACGATATGGGATCTAGACACGATGCTAGAGAGTCGTCGAAAAGAAAAGGGATCTGGGCACGATACAGGAGAGCCGCTGAAATGATAAGGGATCTGAACACGATGCTGGAGAGCTGTTGAAAAGAAAGGAGATTCGAGCACGATGCCGAAGAGCTTCTGAAACGATAGGGGATCTGGGCACGATGCTGGAGAGCAGCTGAAATGATAGGGGATTTGAACACGATGCTTGAGAGCTGTCAAAAAGGTAAGAGATCCGGACACGATGCCGGAGAGCTATCGAAAAGAAAGAGGATCCGGACATGATGCCGGAGAGCCATAAAAAAAAAAAAAGATCCAGACACAATGCCAAAAAGTCGCCGAAAAGATAGGGGATCTAGGCATGATGTCAGAGAGCTGCCAAAAAGATAAGGAATCTAGACACTATGCCGGAGAGCCATCGAAAAAGAAAAGGGATCCAGACACTATGCCGAAGAGTCACCGAAAAGATAGGGGATCTAGACACGATGCCAGAGATCCGCTAAAAAAGAAAGGAGATCCAAACACGATGTCGGAGAGCCGCCAATGGAGTTTGGGAGCAAACAACTCAAAGAGAGAGGGGGTATGCCCCAGTATGGCGTCTAGGAAATGCAAATAAATGACTCGAATAAGCAAGAAAATCAAACACCTAAATCAAGATGAAAGAAAGGGGGTATGCCCCAGTCTAAGATATCAATACCATGTCAGAAAGGGGTATGCCCCAGTTTAGGATAGCAGTACCATGTCAGAAAGGGGTATGCCCCAGTCTAGGATATTAGTACCATGTTAGAACCCCGTAACTGTACATGCAGTTTAAATCAAAGAGTTGAAAGCATCACACATAATCATCCATGACAAATCATGCACTATTCTTCTCAACATCTAGTGTCCACAAAGTTGTTAAAGGGAACGCCCCTGTATGTACATCTAACATATGTATGCCTTGGCGAACCAACTACGAAAACGCATCCTCGAAGACTATCATCCGTCTGAACACAAGAACATGACAATGCATGGGATGTGCCCTAGTGTACACTCCTTCTGGGTTAATGAATATGCATGAATTTGATCTTGGGCAAGCCCCGAAAGCACTCTACTGTATGAAGAATTCAGGTTGAATGTGGAGTATGTCCAAGCATCGATGCCAAACATCTCCAAGTGAAATGGACTGCATGTATACATGTAAGAACTTATGTCATCATGCAAGGATAGAGGGTATGCCCTAGTATGAACATGTTAAAGTAGCAAGCAAAGGTGTCGTCGATAGTCCCAACTCTCTGCATCATCTGTCTCTGATCGTGGACTAGAGGCGAGGAGACTGAACGGAGAAAGCAATATGCGATTCCTTGATATCCTCAAGAAACGGAAGTCGGCCGACATCCTGTACGTCAACCAGTGGATGGAGCCTATTCAGATGAAATATGTTGAGGCAAACACAAGATTTCATGGCCTCAGGGTGGTCCTATGACTCGGACCGTAATGAAGGCCAGGGGTAAAAGGTGAATGAAACGATGGGAAACAAGGCCCAAATACCCAAAAGATAATACCAAGCCTCTGATTGCGCAATGTCAAATATCGAAGAATCGAGTGAGCCTAGTGACTCAGCCTACATACAAATGAACAATGCCAAATGACAAGTTATAAAGGCTAGAGGCATGACGTTCAAGAAGTAAAACGACAATCGACGAGGGTAGAAGAGAACGAAAAAGGATGAGACAAATGACGAAGGAGTGTAGAAGAAAATAGTGAAAATAAATGGGATAGAAAACGTGACAATGTGTGATAACGACGAACAACTCACCCTAATAATGATAGGTCAAAGCAGGCCACTATAGGATGGAATGGTGATGTAGATAATGATCTAGGGGATCTAGCGTTAAGGAAACCCAATCCTCACTCCCAACATATCTCTCAAATCCATGTAGAAATGGATCATACAATGCCCTCACCCACTCTCAGAGGAAAAATAAAATCCCTTACATGCAAAATGACATTTGATGATTGAGCCATGATACTGATGACTAACAAGGCTAACCCAAACATCAATGAAATGAAAATTGAACGAGCTTACCCTTTTTTTTTTGCAATGACACCACAAACCAAGTAAGTTGAAGGTTACACTAGCACACTCTAACAAATGACTCTCAAACCCCAAACCTAAATGGTTCCCCTAAACTAAGACTCCTAGATCAAAACCTAGTAGTGGAATGAAGGGTGTGACATACTTGATTTGAAATATTGGGACGAGAGCGCATCATCATCACATAAGGGAAAACAGAAGAAGGACGAGATGACACGATAAAAACAAAACTCAAAGACAGACGAAGTGATAATGCCAAATGGAGGAAAGAAAAACCATGAACGACCTACAAAAGGAACAAACGAACAATGACACAATGTGCTCACAATACTCTCTGATCAAGAAAATAACTACAAAGTACACAATAAGAGGCCCCGAACCCAAGCGAGAAAAGGTATGCAAGGCTAAGTGAATAAAAGGGTCATGATGTACCATGTGAGTGAGGCTCAATGGACTAGCAACTGGATATATCAATGTATGGATACGCAAAAGGCATATGGCTACTCGAAACGATGGCCACCCATCCTTCGACCATGATCTCACATGTAAAACTTTTTCAATTGATCCACATTGACTAGCTTCGAAAATTGATTTCCATCTAAATCTGTCAACCAGGCGACTTCCTCTCGAGTCAACTCTCGGATAACATAAGCCCCGCTCTAACTTAGTCTAAACTTACCCCTAGGGTCATTGATCAATCCCCTGAGGACCCTCAAGACTAGGTCACCTTTTTGAAATTTCTTGGGCTTAACCTTTTTCTTGAATGCACGAACTATTTTCCTCTGATAAGCATGCATGTGATCTGCGGCTCTCAATCTCTTTTCATCAAGTAAATTCAACTGGTTGCATCTGGATCGCAACCAATCCGTCTCAGCAATCTGATGCTCCAAAGCTATTCTCAATGAACCCACCTCTATCTCAATAGGCAGGATAGCTTCCATGACACACATCAATGAAAAGGGAGTAGCCCCTGTGGATGTGCGAAATTATGTCTGATATGCCCATAATGCAAAAGGAAGCTTTTCTGACCAATTTCGAGATGTCTCGACCATTTTTCGTAGAATCCTCTTAATATTCTTATTTACGGCCTCAACTGCCCCATTAGTCTGCAGCCTGTATGTAGATGATCGATGGTGTTGAATACCATATTCCTAAACTAGTGTATCCACCTCACCTCTGAAATGTACCCCTCTGTTTGAGATCAAATCATGAGGAATCCCATATCGACAGACAATATATGATCTGATGAACTTGGCCACCTTAGCCGCTGTCAAGCTGGCATAAGAACCAGCCTCTACCCATTTGGTGAAATAATCAATACTACCAGGATGTACTCATGACCACAGGAGGATTTTGGAGAGACCTTTCCAATCACATCAACACCTCACACTGAAAATGGCCAAGGGGATGTAAGTACATGTAGCTTAGATGGAGGTATGTGTATCAAGTCTTCGTGCATCTAACATTCTTGACATCTCTGTACAAACTGGTAGCAATCTATCTCCATAGTCAACCAAAAGTAGCCAATCCTCATGCTTTTACATGCCATCATGTGACCTCCCATGTGTGGTCCGTAGACTCTTGCATGGACCTCTCTCATCACCCTATCTGTTGTGGCTTGGTCTATACATAACAATAGCATGCCCTCTAATCACCTCCTGTAAAGGGCATCCCACAAATAACAAATCTGGTGGCCAACTATCTCAATGCTCTCCTATCCTTGGCCATGGTTAACTCAAGGTAGGCACCATGTGCCAGAAACTGATGAATATCATGATACCATGGTAACTCAACTTGATCCTCAATATTTCCAATCAAACAACAATAAGTTGGTGCAAATCTGATCTCAATCAGCAATGGTCACATAGTCATCCCTGCAGGAATCTCAATCATAGAAGCCAAGGTGGCTAACGCATCAGCGAACTGATTCTCTAACCTAGGTAGATGTATATACCTCAACTCATCAAATTTATCAAACAACAAGTCTAGGTAAGCATGGTAGGGTTTCAGCTTCTCATCCCGAGTCCTCCAAATACCTTAAGTCTCTTGTATAACCAAGTTGGAATCCCCGTGGATCTCCAACAATCTGACCCCAAGATCAAGTGCAGTCTCTAAACCTGTGATGCATGCCTCATACTCCACAACATTATTCGTCAATTAGTGATGATCGAAAAATGCTAATCGGACAAACTTGGGGATATGATCACCTTGGGGTGATATCAATAAGATGCTAATGCCAAATCCCGACAAATTAGTGACACCATCAAAGTACAAGCACCATCTTACAATACTAGCAACTAAAACAAACTGCTCATCAGGGAAATCATCATCAATCGGCCTATCATCAAATACCAGCAATGAAGCTAAGTGATCTGCGACAAGGCTACCCTTCACTGATTTTTGCATGACATACTGAATATCAAACTCTATTAACAGTACCAACCATCTCATGAGCCTACCAGTCAGAATAGGCCTTCCGAACAAATATCTCAACGGATCCAATTGCGAGACCAAGCGTATGGAGTACTCTGTCTCGTAGTGCCTCAGTCTCTTGGTGGCCCAAACCAGTGCCAAGTAGAGACTCTCAATCATAATGTATTTGCACTCATACTTAAGCATTCTCTCACTCAGGTAGTAAATGGCTTGCTCATTTCCTAAATCATTGAGCTGAGCTAACATGCACCCTAAGGTCATTCTAAAACTACCAAATATAGAAGCAGAGGGCGCCCTGGTGTGGGAGGCACTAAAACTGGAGGAGAAAGGAGACACTCCTTAATTCTCTCAAAAGTGTCTGGTAATCATCATCCCAAACTGTAGGTTGGTTCTTTCTCAAAAGACGGAAGGTAGGCTCGCATATGCCTGTCAATCTAGCAATGAAATGATTGATATACTATAACCTGCCTAGAAAGCCTCTTATCTCTCTTAGTCCTCGGAGTATGCATGTCAAGTATGGCTCTAATCTTCTCCATATCAACCTCTATACCACGCTCGCTGATGATATGCCCTAACAACTTTCCAGAATTTACCCAAAATGTGCACTTCTTGGGATTTAATCACAATCTGAACTGTCTGATCCTCTCAAAGAATCTCTGTAAGGCTTATAGTGATCTACCCTGTCTCGGGATTTCACTATCATGTCATCCACGTATACTTCAACATCTTTGTGCATCATGTCATAGAACAGAGTAGTAGCAGCTCTCTAATAAGTGGTTCTTGCATTCTTCAACCTAAATGGCATGACCCTGAAGCAATAAGTACCCCACTCAGTGATGAAAGATGTCTTCTCCATATCCTTTAGAGCCATCAAAATCTGATTATACCCAGAAAACCCATCCATGAATGATAACATAGAATGCCCTATAGTGCTATCAACCAACATATCGATGTGTGGAAGGAAAAATCATTCTTAGGACTGGCCTTGTTAAGATCCCTGAAATCGACACAAACCCTAACCTTGTCGTCCTTCTTAGGAATAAGAACAACATTAGCCAGCCACTCATGATACTCGACCACAGATAAGAAACCAACACTAAGTTGTTTTTGAATCTCCTCCTTAACTTCTAAACTCCATCGAGGGTGTAGTCTTCTCAATTTCTGCTTAACTAGTCTAGCATGTGGCAGAATGGGCAGGTGATGCTGAACTATAGAGGGGTCAAGGCCTGGCATGTCCTCATATGACCATGCAAATGCATCCAAGTATGACTTAAGCAGGTTAATCAGTCTGCTCCTCTCGTTAAGAGATAGGGAAGAGCCAATCTTAAGCTACTTGGGTTGATCAGAGGTCCCGGAATCCACTGACTCAGTGCTACCGAAAATGGGTGTAACTTTTCTTTCTTCTGAGTCTGAATCATAATTTGATTGACCACTCAATAGGTCATCTAGGTCTCACACATGATCAATATCATGTATCCATGTTGTGGGTGCCTGAGATGCGATCAAAGGGAAATGTTGTGACACAGGTAAGTACCCAAAAATGCTCATATCATTATTATTTCCATTGGACATAACATCATAGCGGGTGACAAACCCGGACATAGAGTCAAAAGAAAGAGGTGGGTCCACAAGATTGGACGCTCCCTCAACAAAAGTGAAATTAGGGGTAGCAACATTATTAATAGAGTCATCTCCATCTATCTCAAGCATAGAAACTCCAAATAGATCAAAAGCAGAATGAGGCCCGTGTGGAGCTGTGTCAAGAATACGGTCTATGCCTATCATGTCCATCTCGTCATTGTAGGCTTCATCAAGGGTCACTCCATCAATTCCACCCCTAGAATCCACGAGCAATCCATAATCAAAGTCCTCATATGGGAGGCACATAGAAAACATGTTGGCCTGGCCCAGCGACGAGGGTGCAACTATCACAGCATCAGATGCCTCAGTGATCCTAGAACTCAAATGCATCCAACCTAGTGCTTGCTGGATATCCTGAATCTCCACTATCTCCAAAATATGGTCAATCCCCTCCACGCAAGGTACATGCTCTGAACCTCTAATAAAGTAGTCAGCCAAGCGGAAGGTATACGAGCGAAAGGGATAATCAAATGGAATGCCAGACAAATGAGCCCTCACCCTGTCCATGCATAGTCATGCCATATGATTCGTCCCCAATTGGTGTTCTACTTGATTTAGCTCAATCAACTGATGTGCTTTGATTTCAATCCTCAAACGGGAGTTATCAATAAAATTTATAAACCTAATTCACCATATACTAGGGTAGCACTAGCTAGCATAGTATAGTGGCTCTAGGATTGTCCACAGAGATGGGTTTTTACTTTGCAATTGATATTAGTTCAAAACTGAATTGGTGTTTTTCCTTTATGAGTTAGCTTTAAAAGAAAACATAAATTTGTATGGAAATGATTGGCTTTAAGCTAACCAAACTAAAAATAACTGAAAGTAATTAGAAATAAAGGTGTTTCTTAGGATTTCAGGTCACTAGGATCAGGTGCCTTATACAAAAGAGGAGATTCCGGTCACTTGAATCTTTTCCTCGCATTGGGGATTTAGCATATAGTTATTTCCCGAACCGGTGTGGTACAGATGCTTACCATTAAAGGTTTCAACGCTAAATCCCTCTCACTAATACACCTTGCAATGGCTCGTACCTCTCACCTAGTATTTGCCATTCAAGGTGATCCTTAACATTGGATCATCCTTCACAAGCGAACAAGAGATAACAATTAGACCTCCATGGAGCAAGATTGCAAGCAATAAGAATCCATGGAATCCGAAAGCTTACCAAGTATTGGCTATTCACCATAATCTTTAGTTAACTAAAAATATAAAAACCACTAATGGATCACACTTTCTCTTCATTAAAAATGGAAACAACAAAAACTCACACTTTTGCATCCGGCACCTTACCTGGCTTCCTTCACCCAAGAAACAAAAAGTCTAGCCTCTCATCCCTTGAGACAACATCTCAAAGGCTGATTTGCTAGAAATAAAAAATAAACGAGAAAACAAAATGGGAAGGTAAGGTAGAGCAAAGCTCTATAGATTACTTTCAAAAATTATACAAGTGGTCTTCAAAAAAACTCCCGAGAGATCCTTCTTTATGTGATTACAAGAGAATTTATATAGGAAGGTTATTTACCCTTCCTTGATTACTTCCTAGCTAAGGAATTACATGAGTGGTGAATTACAAGGAGAAAATAGAGATTTATACATAAAATATCTGAAGAAAAATATCAACAGGAGTTGGTGCGCAAATATCCCAGTTCGTAGGTGGATTTCGCAACTTGAATTATGACCTACAAGAATTTCGCAGGTTGATTTCGTAGCTTGGAGTCCATTTTCGCAGGTTGAGCTCCAAGTTCGCAAGTTGCAAAACCATTTTCACAAGTTGCCC
The DNA here is from genome assembly GCA_030254885.1 of Vitis rotundifolia. Lineage (NCBI taxonomy): Eukaryota > Viridiplantae > Streptophyta > Magnoliopsida > Vitales > Vitaceae > Vitis > Vitis rotundifolia. The sequence continues at coordinate 16,683,379 of CM058160.1, forward strand.
TTCTTTGTGACTGTGCAACTGTGTTCCCCTTTCATTTCACAAGTTAGACTTCAATTTCGCAAGTTGGATTTTCAATTTCGCAAGCTGAGAAATTGTCTTTCAACTTGGTGCAGTTGTCTTCCAATGGCTATAACTTCTTCATTTCAGCTCTAATTTGAACACCGTTTGAAGCGTTGGACTCCTGACTTCCCGAGCTTCGAAAAAATATATAACATGTATAAAATGGGCTTCAATAAGTGCTCCAAATGTGTGCTGCAGCTGCTATCCTCTTGAATTTCTTCATGTTAAATTCTTATCTCTGTTTTTCCTCCTTGCATTCTTGATTGGCTTTGGCAAAGGGTAGTGAAGCTTCAAAGTTTGGTTTCTTCATGAATTTGAGCTTCAAATTGCTTTGCCATGAACTATACAAAGATCTTCCTCATTCTTGGATTGCTTTGGTGTAGCTAAAAGCTATCAAAAACACCAAAACTTAACACAATTTGATTAGAAATGATTGCAAGGGTCCTTAACATGCCAATTGAGTTAAAAGGTAATAATTACTACTCAAAAGTGTTTAAAAGAGTTAATTACAAGCTATAAAATAGCACTTTTTGAGTAGTAATCACCCCCCCCAACCAACATATTGCTAGTCCCTTAGCAATGAAGGAGAGAAAAAAATAAAAATAAAAGTAATATAATTTACAAAATCATGCTGATCACTCCAAAAAATTTCAAGTGGCATTACTGTCAAACTCTCACATGGAACATTGAAGAAATAAAACTCAAACTTCAATAGGAGCTATCAAATAACTTGCCTAATCACAATTCATACAGAGTAGACATTATGCAAATTTAAGCTTCAAAATAATTTCCACTCCCAAAGGGTCAATCCTTACTCTTTCACAAAAATCTATGTGTTACTTATTAGTTTCCGAATATAGTATGTCAAACTATTCTCTCCCCTCAACTCAGTTCTTTTCAAAGCTTAGCAAACTGATCAACCTCTTATAGGCTAAGAACGCACCTCTTTTCTTTCACAATTTTTTTCTTATAGGAGTGCAAAGCTTAAAGGTATTCTTTTCTAAATTGTCCATGTAACGGGGGTCCATCGATGACTCCCAACCAATCAAGGTTTAGGGTATCAAACTTTAAGGATCTTTCAACCACTAACTCCTCGGATTTTACCTCGGACTTTTGAGATTGAATTTTAATACCCAAGCACCTACAGCATGTTAAACTCCACCTATTCACCCATGTAACAAGAATTGAGGTCGGTGACTCCCAACCAATAAAGGCTTAGGGCACCAGGTTTTAAAGATTTTCATCATATACCCCTCGGGCCTTGCTCAGGTTTCAAGGCAAGTAAAACACATTTCTTTCTTTTTTTTCAAAGGCTCATTGGCCTTTTATAAGGTGTCTCAACACTAATAAAATGAGGTCAAAGGTACCAAGTCTAAATTTTCCTAAGTCAAAGGGGAAAATAGTTCTTCATCTTATAATCGGAACCTAGTGTGCACAGCGTGTGGTAAGCTTAAAGTGGAAGAAATAATGTTGAAATCAATAGGAGTTCAATAATTCATCAACTTCAATAAACATAATACAACTCTAAGTTTCAAGTAAAAAGACAAAAATTCAATTTCTCCCATTTTATTTTGAAAATTTTTCCTTAATAACCATGGAGAGTAGAATATAACCTTAAAAAAAAAATTTAAAAATTAAGCAAAAAGCACTAAATTACCAAAATAAACCTAGCATTATTAACAAAACTTCCTTCCTCAACTCTCCCCCCAACCAAGTTCAACATTGTCCCTAATGTTTGAAGAACAATTTAAAATGAAGGAAATGGTACCTCCTTAGTGGAATAGAGTCTGATTGATTTAGGAGAAACCGCATGTTTCAGAAACAAAAGAGTGATGAGTATAGGAAATATTATGTAAAACATAATAAAAAATGGTATATATGTATTACTTTGAAAAAGCATAATATGCATGATGCTCAAGTAATACATCTAATCCCAGTATATAAACATAAAAAATATGGGATTCACTGATCGAATATTTAAAGTAGATACAAAAAAAATAGAGAGAGATGATCATATAGTAGTGGTAGGATCATGTGGAGATGAAGGCTCGGCTGAAATCTTCTCTGATGGTATGGTCTACTCAGCTGGAGTAGTCTCTTCATCTGGTGCTGTAGGCTCGGATGGGTTAGGTCTATCATGCTCAGGTAGTGGCTTCATACCCAGATGTTGCTGAATCTAATGAAGGATGGCAGTATGCTGGGTCTGAGTAGCAATAATCTGATCCTGATGTGCACGAATAGCTGTCATATGCTGGAAAAGAGCATCTTGAGTGGTGCTTAATGTCTGTAATGTATGCACTAAGCCTTTAAACTCCGTAAGAGATACAGTGACAGTAGACTCAGATGAAGGAGGAGGTGCTGATGTAGCTAGCATAACCGGTGGAGTGTGAGAAGTGGTAAGAGGAGCAGAAGGTGTAGCCTCATGCATGGGCACTGAAGCGGGTGCTATAAGGGCAGGGGGTATAACGTCTGTATGAATCTCACCCTGCTATGCCTGTGGTGGCTCCTCATCCTGTGGTATAGGCATATCTGGGGCTCCCTGAGGTGCAACATAAGCTGCCAAGTGATGCCATTTGTCGAGAGTGAACTCCTCTCGGCAATGGTAGTGTCGCTCAAGATGTGGCTCCGAAGGATAGCCTAGATGCTCTAAAATCTGACAGAGTAGCCTAGGAAATAGTAAAGGAATGGCATTTGCTCTCTGTAGCTTCCTCTGATGGACCTTCTCTTCAAAGTGAAGAAGAGAGGTCATGATCAAATAATGAGGACCAAAGTAATAACCCTCAGAGATCCTGAATAAAGCCTCCAATATAGCTCCTCTCCTCTGCACTATGTGCTGAAGTGGGAAAATGTTGGAGCGTAGGAGTACATCAATAAGGAGCATCCTAGATGGAAGCTCCTTTCTCCTCAAAACTGAAGCTGTAGATGTCCCTTTGGACAAGATATGAACCATGTCCCTTTGGGAAAAATAGGACTACTCTCTAAAAGTTGCCTGACTCATAGGCTCATAAGGAATATGGAGGGCCTCCGCGATGTGACAAGCTCCAATGATACCCTGGAGTCCATCTATACTGAAATGGATAAGAGGAGGATGTGGAATGCCTCGAGTAGTCATAGACTAATAAAAGTCTAAAACCACTCTAGGATAGTAGAACTATCTAGGAGCTAGCAGATGCTCTATATGGTACCTCTGTAGTAAATGGAATGAATCTCTAAGCTCCAGCTGCTCTCTGAAAGTGTCCAGGTCAAACCATAGCTCGGAGTGGAATGGTCTAGCTCGGCAATCCAAATTTCCCTCTATGGGTGGTCCTGCTATCATAGGTCGTCTGATGATGGTCTCTAGAGGGATCCCTACAGGAATCTGAGACTCTGTAGTGGGCGGCGCTGACTGAGGTGGCTTTGACTAAAATGACTCTAATGACTTTCCCGATCCTGATAATCTGGCTTTCTTTGCAAATGGTCGACGAAGTGGCTTCTTTAGGCTCGTAGTGGCTGCCCCTAGTGTAGTGAGTGGCCTCCTTGTTTGGTATCGACGCTGAGGATGGCTCGAATGCACTCCACCCTCAGATGGTGGAATGACAGGGTCCTGTGGGGCCTGAGAAGTGGTATATCGCGTGGGCGACACTCTCGATCTTGGAGTTGGAGTGGATGGAGACGTGGAATGGCCTCCTCTGGTCTTAGTCATGGTCGAAGTGTAGAGAGATAGTTGGTCGTGAGTTCTAGAGGGTACTCAGCTGGTGCGCGAGGCTCGTTTCTTCTCAAATGCTCGTCCTCGAGGCTTCAAATAGAGAAGGGGAGTCGGAATGTGGACGGTCACAAGTTTAAAAGCTCATTCGAAAGTTGGAATGGCCTTTTGGAATGAAAAACAGAGGCTCAGGTGTTTAATAATGGGTTTAAAAGACAGTTGGCCTTTTTTCGTAACTTAAGTGGATTTTTCGCAACTTGGATTTCAACTTGCGAAAATTTCGCAAGTTGAATTGATTTTCGCAACGTACTTCGCACCCTGCGAAATTTTTTGCATCTTGTTTTGCAACTTAAGTTGAAGGCACATGTGTGCCTAAGTGGTGTTTCGCACCCTGTGAAAATTTTCACAACATGAGCAGTAGCCGTGCGATTTTGGATTTTGGATTTTGGATTTTCGCAACTTATTTCCAATTTTCGCAACTTAAAATGGATTTCGCAACTCAGGTTTCAACATGCGAATTTTTTCACAACATGTTTCGCACCTTGCGAAATTGGGTTTTGGACCTGCAAAATGGCACTCATGTGCCTGAGGGGTGTTTCGCACCTTGCGAAATTTTTCGCAAGTTGAACAGTGGGCATGCGAAACTTGATTATGGAATTTCGCAAGTTGGATTTCAACTTGCGAAATTTTCACAAGTTGAATTACAGTGCTCTATTTCCATGTTTTTGCTCCTCTGTTTGATTCTTCAAGGCTTCTCCATATTTTTTTATGATTTTCCCTAAAATTGGTCATACAAATTGGTTAGTGATTACTACTCAAAAAGTGCTATTTTGTAAGCTTGTAATTAACTCTTTTAAACACTTTTGAGTAGTAGTTATTACCTTTTAACTCAATTGGCATGTTAAGGACCCTTGCAATCGTTTCTAATCAAATTGTGTTAAGTTTTGGTGTTTTTGATAGCTTTTTGCTCACCAAAGCAATCCAAGAATGAGGGAGACCTGTAATTAGTTCATGGCAAAGCTTTTGGAAGCTCAAATTCATGAAGAAACCAAGCTTTGGAGCCTCGTAATCCTTTGCCAAAGTCGTTCAAAGTATGCAAGGAGGAAAAAGCAGAGAGAAGGAAATCTTGAAGAAAAACAGAGGACAGCAGCTGCAATCTTCTTTCACACTTTTGGAGTACTTTCTAGAGTCCATTTTCTACATGCTCTATACCATTTCAAATCTCAGGAAGTCAAGAGTCCAATGCTTCAAACGGTGTGCAAATTGGAGTTGAAATGAAGAAGTTATGGCCGTTTGAAGACAACCGCGCAAAACTGAGCGAAATGAGCTGCGAAAATTTCACAGGGTGTTTCGCAGCTGCGAAACCACCCTTTGGCACACAAGTGCCATTTCGCAGCTCCACCTCCTCATTTCGCAGCTATGAAATGGGCTGCGAAAATGTCTCCACCCTACAAAAATGCTCCTTGGCTGCGAAATGACACTTGGTTGCGAAATGGCCTCCAAGCTACGAATCAAGTTGCAAATCATCTCCAAGTTGCGGAATCACCTCCAAGTTGTGAAATCACAAATTCAACTTGCAAAACCAATGTTTAAACTTGCAAAATAGATAATTCAACATGTGAATCAATGTGCGCAATCCACCTGTGCAATCTCAGATATTTGCCACCGACTAAGTTAGATTTTTCTCAAGATATTTTGTGTAAATTTCTATTTTCTCCTTGTAATCAATCAAAGATATTATTGGGATATTTCTTAGAAAATGTCTTCTCTATATATATCTTTGAACCAATGTAAAGAAAGGAAGGATATATCAGATATGTAATTAACGAACAGAGCCTTGCTTTGTTTTTCCTTCTCTTTTTGTTTTCTCTTTCATTTTCTTTCTAGCCAAACAAACTCTGAGGATTTTTCCTCAGAGGATGAGTGGCTAGGCTTTTTATTTCTTGGGTGAAGGAAGCTAAGTAAGGTGCCGGCTACATGACTGTGAGTTTTTGTTATTTTCATTTTTAATGAAAAGAAAGTGTGACCCGTTTATGGTTTCTATATTTTTAGTTAACTTAAAACGCTTTTGAATCACCTGGGCCAACACTTGGTAAGGCAAGTGGACTCCGTCCATTGAGTTTCACTAGTTTATCTCTTGCGAGCCTTTGGAAGGTGATTCAAAGGTAGGATTTTCTAGAATAGCCAACACTTGGTAAGCTTTTGGACTCTAAGGAGGCATTCATTAGTTATCTCTTGCGAGCTTTTGAAGGATAATCCAAGGTTAAAGATCCCCTTGAATGGCAAATGCTAGGTGAGAGGCACGAGCCATTGCAAGATGGATCAGTGAGAAGGATTTAGTGTTGAAACCTTTAATGGTAAGCATTTGTACCACACCGGTTCGAGAAATAACTATATGTTAAATCCCCAACGCGAGGAAAAGAAACAAGTGACTGGAACTCCCTTTTTGTACAAGGAACCTGATCCTAGTGACCTGAAATCCCAAGAAACACCTTTCTTTGTAATTATTTTCAGTTATCTTTAGTTTGGTTAGCTTAAAATCAACCATTTGCATGCAAACTTATGTTTTCTTTTAAAACTAACCTTGGAAAGGAAAACCACCAATTCAGCTTTTGAACTAATATCAATTGTGAAGTGAAAACCCATCTTTGTGGACAATCCTAGAGCCACTATGCTATGCTAGCTATGCTACCCTAGGATATGGTGAAATAGGTTTATAAATTTTGTTGATAACTCCCGTCTGAGGATTGAAATCAAAGCACATCAGTTGATTGAACTAAATCAAGTAGAACACCAATTGGGGACGAATCAGTTAGAGAGGGTACGAACTTTCGGAGACGGGGTACGAATTTTGTTCGACAGCATTTGAACTTTTTTATAGAGGGTACTACCTTTATTAGAGATGGTACGAACTTTGTTAGAGAGGGTACGAACTTTGTTAGAGAGGGTACGAACTTTGTGAGGGGGGTACGAACTTTCTTTAAGAGGGTACAAACTTTGTTAGAGAGGATACGAACTTTGTGAGAGGGCGTACGAACTTAGTTAAAGAGGGTACGAACTTTGGGAGATGAGGTACGAACTTTGTGAGAGAAGGTACAGATATTGTTAGAAAGGGTACAAACTATGTTAGAGATGGTATGAGCTTTGTTAGAGGGGGTACGAACTTTGTTTAAGAGGTTATGAGCATTATTATTGAGGATATGAACTTTGTGAGAGAGGGTATGAACTTTGTCAGAGGGCGTACGAACTTGGTTAGAGAGGGTACGAACTTTGTTAGAGAGGGTACCAAATTTGTGAGAGAGGGTACGAACTATGTTAGAGGTGGTAGGAACTTTGTTAAAGAGGGTACGAACTTTGTGTGACAGCGTAAGAACTTTTTTAGAGAGGGTACGAACTTTGTTAGAGAGGCTACGAACTATGTGAGGGGGGTACGAACTTTGTTAGAGAGGGTACGAACTTTGTGAGGGGGGTACGAACTTTGTTTGAGAGGGTACAAACTTTGTTAAATAGGGTACGAACTTTGTGAGAGGGCGTACAAACTTTGTTAGAAAGGGTACGAACTTTGTTACAAAGCGTACCAACTTTCTTAGAAAGGGTACGAACTTTGTTACAGAGTGTACAAACTTCGTTAGAGAGGGTACGAACTTTGTGAGAGAGGGTACGACCTTTATTAGAGAGGGTAAGAACTATATTAGAGATGGTACGAGCTTTGTTAGAGAGGTATGAACTTTGTTAGAGAGGGTACGAACTTTGTGAGAGGGCATACGAACTTGGTTAGAGAGGGTACGAACTTTGTTAGAAAGGGTACAAACTTTTTTAGAGATGGTACGAACTTTGTGAGGGGGGTACGAACATTGTTTGAGAGGGTACAAACTTTGCTAAAGAGGGTATGAACTTTGTGAGAGGGCGTACGAACTTGGTTAGAAAGGGTACGAACTTTGTTAGAAAGGGTATGAACTTTGTTATAGAGCGTACGAACTCTGTTAAAGAGGGTACAAACTTTGTTAGATTGTGTACGAACTTTGTGAGAGAGGGTACGAACTTTATTATAGAGGTTATGAACTTTGTGAGAGATGGTACAAACTATGTTAGAGATGGTACAAGCTTTGTTAGAGAGGTACGAACTTTTTTATAGAGGTTATGAACTTTGTGAGAAGGCGTACGAACTTGGTTAGAGAGGGTACGAACTTTGTTAGAAAGGGTACGCACTTTTTTAGAGATGGTACAAACTTTGTTAGAGAGAGTACGAACTTTGTTAGATAGGGTACGAACTTTGTTAGAGATGGTACAAACTCTGTTAAAGAGAGTACGAACTTTGTTATAGAGGGTACGAACTTTATGAGAAGGGGAACAAACTTTGTTAGAGAGGTTACGAACTTTGTGAGAGGCGGTACGAACGTTGTTACAGAGGGTACGAACTTTGTTAGAGAGGGTACAAACTTTGTGTGAGGGGTTACGAACTTTGTTAGATTGGGTACGAACTTTATGAGAGGGGTAACGAACTTTGGGAGAGGGGGTACGAACTTTGTGTGACAGCGTACGAAGTTTGCTAGAGAGGGTACGAACTTTGTTAAAGAGGGTACGAACTTTGTGAGGGGGGTAGGAACTTTGTTAGAGAGGGTACGAACTTTGTTTGAGGGGGTACGAACTTTGTTACTGAGCGTACGAACTTTGTTACTAACGACACAAACTTTGTTACTGAGCGTACGAACTTGGTTAGAGAGGCTACAAACTTTGTGAGAAAGGTACAACCACCAATCATAGAATTCCTTAGTTAGGAAGTAAGAAGAGAGGGTGAATAACCTCTTATATATATCAATTGTAATTTTTCTTTACAGGCATCTTGGGAGCTTGTTCTCAAAGACCAACCTTTTGTATAGTTTTGAAGGAAGTAATACACAGAGCTTTGCTCTGTCTTACCGTCCCATTTTGATTGTATTTTTCTCACTAGCCAAACAAGCTCTGAGGATGGTTCCTCGGAGAATGAGTGGCTAGGATTTTTGTTTCTTTGAGTTGAGGAAGCCGGGTAAGGCGTTGAATGCAAAAATTGAAAGTTTTGTTGTTTCAGCTTTTAATGAAAAGAAAGTGTGACCCATTTATGGTTTCTATGTTTTTAGTTAACTTAAAACACCTTTGAATCACCTGGGCCAACACTTGGTAAGGCAAGTGGACTCCGTCCATTGAGTTTCACTAGTTTATCTCTTGCGAGCCTTTGGGAGGTGATTCAAAGGTAGGATTTTCTAGACCAGCCAACACTTGGTAAGCTTTTGGACTCCAAGGAGACATCCATTAGTTATCTCTTGCGAGCTTTTGAAGGATAATCCAAGATTAAAGATCCTCTTGAGTGGCAAATGCTAGGTGAGAGGCATGAGCCATTGCGAGATGTATCAGTGAGAGGGATTTAGTGTTGAAACCATTAATAGTAAGCATCTGTATCACACTGGTTCGAGAAATAACTGTATGTTAAATTCCGAATGCGAGGAAAAGATCCAAGTGACCGGAACTCTCTTTTTGTAGTTGGCACTTGAGCCCAGTGATTCAAAAACTCCAAGAAACACCTTTCCTTCTAGTTAAAATCAGTTACTATTTTTTTGGTTAGCTTAAAACCAACCCTTTTTCAACCAAAGATTATATTTTCTTTCAAAGCTAACCTTGAAATGAAAAAGCACCAAGTCAGCTTTGAATTGATATCAGTTGAAATTTGAAAACCCTTCCCAGTGAATGATCCTAAAACCATTATGCTATACTAGTTGAGGCTATCCTAGTACATGGTGCAATAGGTTATAAATTTTGTTGATTACTCCTATCTGAGGACCGCAATCAAGGTACACCAGTTGATTGAACACTCAACCAACATGGCATACACCAGCTAGGCACAAAATCATTAGGGATGGTACGAGCTTTGTTAGAGGAGGTATGAACTTTGTTAGAGAGCGTATGAACTTTGTTTGAGAGGTTACGAGCTTTGTTAGAGAGGGTACGAACTTTGTGAGAGGGGGAATGAACTTTGTTAGAGAGGGTACTAACTTTGTCAGAGAGGTTACGAACTTTGTTAGAGGGGGTACAAACTTTGTTACAGACCGTACGAACTTTGTTAGATAGGGTACGAACTTTGTTAGAGAGGGTACGAACTTTTTTAGGGAGGTATGAACTTTGTTAGAGAGGGTACAAACTTAGTTAAAGAGGGTACGAACATTGTTACAGAGGGTACAAACCTTGTGAGAGGGAGAACGAACTTTGTTAGAGAGGGTACGAACTTTGTTGGAGAGGTTACGAACTTTGTTAGAGAGGGTACAAACTTTGTTAAAGAGGGTGCGAACTTTGTTTGAGAGGTTACGAGCTTTGTTAGAGAGGGTATGAACTTTGTGAGAGGGGGAACGAACTTTGTTAGAGAGGGTACGGACTTTGTTGGAGAGGTTACGAACTTTGTTAGAAAGGTACGAACTTTGTTAGAGGGGGTAAGAACTTTGTTACAGAGGGTATAAAGTTTGTTAGAAAGGGTATGAACTTTGTGCGAGGGGTTACGAACTTTGTTAAATTGGGTATGAACTTTCTGAGAGGGGGTACGAATTTTGTTAGAGAGGGTACAAACTTTGGGAGAGGGGGTACGAATTTTTTGTGATAGTGCACAAACTTTGTAAGAGAGGGTACGACCTTTGTTAGAGAAGGTACGAACTTTGTGAGAGGGCGTACGAACTTGGTTAGAGAGGGTATGAACTTTGGGAGAGGAGGTACGAACTTTGCTAGAGAGGGTACGAACTTTGGGAGAGGGGGTACGAACTTTGTGTAACAACGTACGAACTTTATGAGAGAGGGTATGAACTTTGTTAGAGAGGTTACGAACTTTGTTAGAGAGGTACGAACTTTGTTAGATTGGGTACGAACTTTGTTACAGAGATATGAACTTTGTTAGAGAGGGTACGAACTTTTAGATAGCGGATACGAACTTTGTGAGAGGGGGTACAACTTGGTTAGAGAGGGTACGAACTTTGGGAGAGGGGGTACGACCTTGTGTGACAGCGTACGAACTTTGTTAGAGAGGCTACGAATTTTGTTAGATTGCGTACGAACTTTGTGAGAGAGGGTACGAACTTTGTTAGAGAGGGTACAAACTTTGTGAGAGGGCGTACGAACTTGGTTAAAGGGGGGTACGACCTTGTGTGACAATGTACGAACTTTGTTAGAGAGGCTACGAACATTGTGAGGGGAGTACAAACTTTGTTAGAGAGGGTACGAACTTTGTGAGAGATGGTACAAACTTTGTTAAAGAGGCTACGAACTTTGTTATAGAGGTTAAGAACTTTGTGAGAGGGGGAACGAACTTTGTGAGAGAGGGTATGAACTTTGTTAAAGAGGGTACGAACTTTGTTGACGAAGTTACGAACTTTGTTAGAGATGGTACAAACTTTGTTAAAGAGGGTACGAACTTTGTTATAGAGGTTACGAACTTTGTGAGAAGGGGAACGAACTTTGTGAGAGAGGGTATGAACTTTGTTAAAGAGGTTACGAACTTTGTTAGAGGGGTACGAACTTTATGAGAGGGGGTACGAACGTTGTTACAGAGGGTACAAACGTTGTTACAGAGGGTACGAACGTTGTTACAGAGGGTACGAACTTTATGCGAGGGGTTTCGAACTTTGTTAGATTGGGTACGAACTTTGTGAAAGGGGTTATGAACTTGGTTAGAGAGGGTACGAACTTTGTGTGACAGCGTACGAACTTTGTTAGAGAGGGTATGAACTTTTTTAGAGAGGCTACGAGCTTTGTGAGGGGGGTACGAACTTTGTTTGAGAGGGTACAAACTTTGTTAGAGAGGGTACGAACTTTGTGAGAGGGCGTACTAACTTGGTTAGAGAGGGTACGAACTTTGTGAGAGGGCGTACGAACTTTGTTACAGAGGGTACGACCTTTGTTAGAGAAGTTACGAACTTTGTTAGAGATGGTACAAACTTTGTTAAAGAGGGTATGAACTTTGTTATAGAGGTTACGAACTTTGTGAGAGGGGGAATGAACTTTATTAGAGAGGGTATGAACTTTGTTAGAGAGGTACGAACTTTGTGAGAGGGGGTACGAACTTTGTGTCACAGCGTACGAACTTTGTTAGAGAGGGTACGAACTTTTTTAGAGAGGCTACGAACTTTGTTAGGAGGGTACAAACTTTGTTATAGAAGGTACGAACTTTATGAGGGGGGTACGAACTTTGTTTGAGAGGGTACAAACATTGTTAGAGAGGGTACGAACTTAGTGAGAGGGCATATGAACTTGGTTAGAGCGGGTACGAACTTTGTTACAGAGCGTACGAACTTTATTAGAGAGGGTATGAACTTTGTTAGATTGCGTACGAACTTTGTGAGAGAGGGTATGAACTTTATTATAGAGGTTACAAACTTTGTGAGAGAGGGAACGAACTTTGTTATAGAGGTTACGAACTTGTGAGAGAAGGTACGAACTTTGTTATAGAGGTTACGAACTTTGTTAGAGATGGTACGAACTTTTGGAGAGGAGGTATGAACTTTGTTAGAGAGGGTACGAACTTTGGGAGAGGGGGTATGAACTTTGTGTGACAGTGTACGAACTTTGTGGGAAAGGGTATGAACTTTGTGAGAGAGGTTACGAACTTTATTAGAGAGGTACGAACTTTGTGAGAGGGGGTACGAATGTTGTTATAGAGGGTACGAACTTTGTTAGAGAGGGTACGAACTTTGTGCAAGGGGTTATGAAATGTGTTAGATTGGGTACGAACTTTGTGAGAGGGGGTACGAACTTGGTTAGAGAGGGTACGAACTTTGGGAGAGGGGGTACGACCTTGTGTGACAGCCTACAAACTTTGTTAGATTGCGTACGAACTTTGTGAGAGAGGGTACGAACTTTGTTAGAGAGGGTACAAACTTTGTGAGAGGGCGTACGAACTTGGTTAGAGAGGGTACGAACTTCGTGAGAGGAGGAACGAACTTTGTTAGAGAGGATACGAACTTTGAGAGAGGGGGTACAAACTTTGTGTGACAGCGTATGAACTTTATGAGAGAGGGTATGAACTTTGTTAGAGAAGTTACAAACTTTGTTAGAGAGGTACGAACTTTGTGAGAGGGGGTACGAATGATGTTACAGAAGGTACAAACTTTGTTAGAGAGGGGTTACAAACTTTGTTAGATTGGGTAGGAACTTTGTGAGAGGGGGTATGAACTTAGTTAGGGAGGGTACGAACTTTGGGAGAGGGGGTACGACCTTGTGTGACAGCCGACGAACTTTGTTAGAGAGGCTACGAACTTTGTGAGATTGCATACGAACTTTGTGAGAGAGGGTACGAACTTTGTGAGAGAGGGTACAAACTTTGTGAGATAGGGTACAAACTTTGTGAGAGGGCGTACGAACTTGGTTAGAGAGGGTACGAACTTTGTGAGAGGAGGAACGAACTTTGTTAGGGAGGGTACGAACTTTGGGAGAGGAGGTACAAACTTTGTGTGACAGCGTATGAACTTGATGAGAGAGGGTATGAACTTTGTTAGAGAGGTATGAACTTTGTGAGAGGGGGTACGAATGATGTTACAAAGGGTACGAACTTTGTTAGAGAGGGGTTACGAACTTTGTTAGATTGGGTACAAACTTTATGAGAGGGGTACGCACTTGGTTAGAGAGGGTATGAACTTTAGGAGAGGGGGTACGACCTTGTGTGACAGCGTACGAACTTTGTTAGAGAGACTACGAACATTGTCAGGGGGGTACAAAATTTTTTAGAGTGGGTACGAACTTTGTTGCAACGGGTACGAACTTTGTTAGAGATGGTACAAACTTTGTTAAAGAGGGTACGAACTTTGTTATAGAGGTTACGAACTTTGTGAGAGGGGGAACGAACTTTGTGAGAGAGGGTACAAACTTTGTTGGAGAGGGTATGAACTTTGTTAGACAGGGTACGAACTTTGTTGATGAAGTTACGAACTTTGTTAGAGATGGTACAAACTTTGTTAAAAAGGGTACGAACTTTGTTATAGAGGTTACAAACTTTTTGAGAGGGGGAACGAACTTTGTGAGAGAGGGTATGAGCTTTGTTAAAGAGGGTACGAACTTTGTTAGAGAGGTACGAACTTTGTTACAGAGGGTAATAACTTTGTTAGAGAGGGTACGAACTTTGTGCGAGGGGTTACGAACTTTGTGAGAGGGGGTACGAACTTGGTTAGAGCGGGTACGAACTTTGTGTGACAGCGTACTAACTTTGTTAAAGAGGGTACGAACTTTTTTAGAGAGGCTACGAACTTTGTGTGACAATGTATGAACTTTATGAGAGAGGGTATGAACTTTGTTAGAGAGGTACGAACTTTGTGAGAGGGGGTACGAATGATGTTACAGAGGGTACGAATTTTGTTAGAGAGGGGTTACGAACTTTGTGCAAGGGGTTACGAACTTTGTTAGAGAGGGTACGAACTGTGTGAGAGGGCGTCCAAACTTTGTTAGAGTGGGTACAAACATTGTTATAGATGGTAAGAACTTCGTTAAAGAGGGTATGACCTTTCTGAGATAGGGTACAAACTTTGTTCAAGAAGTAAGGAACTTCGTTAGAGATGGTACAAACTTTTTTAGAGAGGGTACGAATTATGCTAGAGATGGTACGAACTTTGTTAGACAGGGTGCTAACTTTGTTGAAGAAGTTACGAACTTTGTTAGAGATGGTACAAACTTTGTTAAAAAGGGTGCGAACTTTGTGAGAGGTGGTACAAACTTTGTTAGAGGGGGTACAAACTTTGTCAGAGATGGTACGAACTTTGTTAGAGAGGACATGAACTTTGTTAGAGAGGCTAAGAACTTTGTGAAGGAAGTTACAAACTTTGTTAGAGAGGGTACGAACTTTGTGAGATGGGTTACAAACTATGTTAGAGAGGGTACGAACTATGCTAGAGATGGTATGAACTTTGTTAGAGAGGTACGAACTTTGTTAAAGAGGGAACGAACTTTGTGAGAGGGGGTACAAACTTTGTTAGACAGGGTACATACTTTGTTGAACAAGTTATGAACTTTATTAGAGATGGTACAAACTTTGTTAAAGAGGGTACGAATTTTGTTAGAGAGGGTATGAACTTTGTTAGAGAAGGTACAAACGTTGTTAGAGAGGGTACGAACTTTGTGAGAGGGGTAACGAACTTTGTTAGAGAGGGTACGAACTTTGTTAGCTAGGGTACGAACTTTGTTAGACAGGGTGCTAACTTTGTTGAAGAAGTTACGAACTTTGTTAGAGATGGTACAAACTTTGTTAAAAAGGGTGCGAACTTTGTGAGAGGTGGTACAAACTTTGTTAGAGGGGGTACGAACTTTGTCAGAGATGGTACAAACTTTGTTAGAGAGGACACGAACTTTGTTAGAGAGGCTAAGAACTTTGTTAAGGAAGTTAAAAACTTTGTTAGAGAGGGTACGAACTTTGTGAGATCGGTTACGAACTTTGTTAGAAATGGTTTGAACTTTGTTAGAGTGGGTACGAACTTTGTTAGAGAGGGTACGAACATTGTTAGGGGGTACGAACTTTGTTAAAGATGGTACCAACTTTGTTAAAGAGGGTACCAACTTTGTGAGAGGCGGTACGAACTTTGTGAGAGAGGGTACGAACTTTGTTAGAGAGGACACGAACTTTGTTAAAGAGGCTACGAACTTTGTGAGATGGGTTACGGGCTTTGTTGGAAATGGTTTGAACTTTGTTAAAGTGGGTACGAACTTTGTTAGAGAAGGTACAAACTTTGTTAGAGAGGGTACAAATTTGTGAGAGGGGGAACGAATTTTGTTAGAGAGGGTACAAACTTTGTTAGCCAGGGTATGAACTTTGTGAAAGGACGTACGAACTTTGTTAGAGATGGCACGAACATTGTTAGAGATGGTAAGAACTTCGTTAGAGAAGGTACGACCTTAGTGAGACAGGGTACGAACTTTGTTCAAGAAGTAACGAACTTTGTTAGAGATGGTACAAACTTTGTGAGAGAGGGTACGAACCTTGTTAGAGATGGTATGAACTTTGTAAGATGGGTTACGAACTTTGTTAGAGATGGTACGAATTTTGTTAGAGAGGTATGAACTTTGTTAAAGAGAGAACGAACTTTGTGAGATGGGGTACGAACTTTGTTAGACAGGGTACATACTTTGTTGAACAAGTTATGAACTTTATTAGAGATGGTATAAACTTTGTTAAAGAGGGTATGATTTTTGTTAGAGAGGGTATGAACTTTGTTAGAGAAGGTACGAACTTTGTTAGAGAGGGTACGAACTTTGTGAGAGGGGGAACGAACTTTGTTAGAGAGGGTACGAACTTTGTTAGCCAGGGTACGAACTTTGTGAGAGGATGTACGAACTTTGTTAGAAATGGCACGAACATTATTAGAGATGGTAAGAACTTTGTTAGACAGGGTATGAACTATGTTAGAGATGGTACGAACTTTGTTAGACAGGGTGCTAACTTTGTTGAAGAAGTTACGAACTTTGTTAGACATGGTACAAACTTTGTTAAAAAGGGTGCGAACTTTGTGAGAGGTGATACAAACTTTGTTAGAGGGGGTACGAACTTTGTCAGAGATGGTACGAACTTTGTTATAGAGGACACGAACTTTGTTAGAGAGGCTAAGAACTTTTTTAAGGAAGTTACAAACTTTGTTAGAGAGGGTACGAACTTTGTGAGATGGGTTACGAACTTTGTTAGAAATGGTTTGAACTTTGTTAGAGTAGGTACGAACTTTGTTACAGAAAGTTCGAACTTGTTTAGAGAGGGTACGAACTTTTTTAGAGAGGGTACGAACATTGTTAGGGGGTACGAACTTTGTTGAAGAAGTTACAAACTTTATTAGAGATGGTACAAACTTTGTTAAAGAGGGTACCAACTTTGTGAGAGGTGGTACGAACTTTGTGGGAGGGGGTACGAACTTTGTTAGAGAGGACACGAGCTTTGTTAGAGAGGCTACGAACTTTGTTAGGGAAGTGATGAACTTTGTGAGATGGGTTACGGGCTTTGTTGGAAATGGTTTGAACTTTATTAGAGAAGGTACGAACTTTGTTAGAGAGGGTACGAACTTTGTGAGAGGGGGAATGAACTTTGTTAGAGAGGGTACGAACTTTGTTAGCTAAGGTACGAACTTTGTGAGAGGACGTACGAACTTTGTTAGAGAGGGCACGAACATTGTTAGAGATGGTAAGAACTTCATTAGAGAGGGTACGACCTTTGTGAGACAGGGTACGAACTTTGTTCAAGAAGTAACGAACTTTGTTATAGATGGTACAAACTTTGTGGAAGAGGGTACAAACCTTGTTAGAGATGGTATGAACTTTGTAAGATGGGTTACGAACTTTGTTAGAGAGGGTACGAACTATGTTCGAGATGGTACGAACTTTGTTAGAGAGGGAATGAACTTTGTGAGAGAGGATACAGACTTTGTTAGACAGGGTACGAATTTTGTTAGAGAGGGTATGAACTTTTTTAGAGAAGGTACGAACTTTGTTAGAGAGGGTACGAACTTTGTTAGAGAGGGTACGAACTTTGTGAGAGGACGTACGAACTTTGTTAGAGAGGGCACGAACATTGTTAGAGTTGGTAAGAACTTCATTAGAGAGGGTACGAACTTTGTTCAAGAAGTAACGAACTTTGTCCAAGATGGTACGAACTTTGTTAGAGAGGGTATGAACCTTGTTAGAGATGGTATGAACTTTGTAAGATGGGTTACGAACTTTGTTAGTGAGGGTACAAACTATGTTAGAGATGGTACGAACTTTGTTAGAGAGGTATGAACTTTTTTAGAGAGGGTAGGAACTTTGTTGGACAGGGCACGAACTTTGTTAGAGATGGTACAAACTTTGTTAAAGAGGGTACGGGCTTTGTGAGAGGTGGTACAAACTTTGTGAGAGGGGGTACGAACTTTGTCAGAGATGGTTCAAACTTTGTTAGAGAGGACACCAACTTTGTTAGAGAGGCTATGAACTTTGTTAGGGAAGTTACGAACTTTTTTAGAGAGGGTATGAACTTTGTTAGAGAGGGTACGAACTTTGTGAGATGGGTTACGAACTTTGTTAGAAATGGTTTGAACTTTTTTAGAGTGGGTACGAACTTTGTTAGAGAAGGTACGAACTTATTAAGAGAGGGTATGAACTTTGTGAGAGGTGGAACGAAATTTGTTAAAGAGGGTACGAACATTGTTAGGGGGTATGAACTTTGCTAGACAGGGTACGAACTTTGTCGAACAAGTTACGAACTTTGTTAAAGAGGGTACGAACTTTGTGAGAGGTGGTACAAACTTTGTGAGAGGGGGTACGAACTTTGTCAAGGATGGTACGAACTTTATTAGACAGGACACGAACTTTGTCTGAGAGGCTACGAACTTTGTTAGGGAAGTTACCAACTTTGTTAGAGATGGTACGAACTATGTTAAAAATGGTTTGAACTTTGTTACAGTGGGTACGAAGTTTGTTGGAGAAGGTATGAACTTTGTTAGAGAGGGTACGAACTTTGTGAGGAGGGGAAGGAACTTTGTTAGAGAGTGTATGAACATTGTTAGAGAGGGTACGAACTGTGTGAGAGGGCATACAAACTTTGTTAGAGAGGGTACGAACATTGTTATAGATGGTAAGAACTTCGTTAGAGAGGGTACGAACTTTGTTCAAGAAGTAACGAACTTTGTTAGAGATAGTACGAACTTTGTGAGAGGGGGTACGAACTTTGCCAGAGATGGTACGAACTTTGTTAGAGAGGCTACAAACTTTGTGAGAGGGGGAACGAACTTTGTTAGAGATGGTACGAACTTTGTTAAAGAGGGTACGAATTGTGTTAGAGATGGTATGAACTTTGTTAGAGAGGTACGAACTTTGTTAGAGAGGGTACGAACTTTGTGAGAGGGGGTACGAACTTTGTTAGACAGGGTACGAACTTTATTGAAGAAGTTACGAACTTTGTTAGAGATGGTACAAACTTTTTTAAAGAGGGTACGAACTTTGTGAGACGAGGTACAAACTTTGTGAGAGGGGGTACGAACTTTGTCAAAGATGGTACGAACTTTGTTAAAGAGGACACGAACTTTGTTAGAGAGGCTACGAACTTTGTTAGGGAAGTTCCGAACTTTGTTGGAGAGGGTACGAACTTTGTGAGATGGGTTACGAACTTTGTTAGAAATGGTACGAACTTTGTTAGAGTGGGTACGAAGTTTGTTAGATATAGTACGAACTTTGTGAGAGGTGGAATGAACTTTGTTAGAGAGGGTACGAACATTGTTAGGGGGTACGAACTTTGTTAGACAAGTACGAACTTTGTTGGATAGGGTATGAACTTTGTTGGAGATGGTACAAACTTTGTTAAAAAGGGTACGAACTTTGTGGGAGGTGGTACGAACTTTGTAAGAGGGGGTACGAACTTTATTAGACAGGGTACGAACTTTATTGAAGAAGTTATGAACTTTGTTAGAGATGGTACAAAATTTGTTAAAGAGGGTACGAACTTTGTGAGACGAGGTACAAACTTTGTGAGAGGGGGTTCGAACTTTGTCAAAGATGGTACGAACTTTGTTAGAGAGGACACGAACTTTGTTAGAGAGGTTACGAACTTCGTTAGGGAAGTTCCGAACTTTGTTAGAGAGGGTACGAACTTTGTGAGATGGGTTACGAACTTTGTTAGAAATGGTTTGAACTTTGTTAAAGTGGGTACGAACTTTGTTAGATATGGTACGAACTTTGTGGGAGGTGGAACGAACTTTGTTATAGAGGGTATGAACATTGTTAGGGGGTACGAACTTTGTTAGACAAGTACAAACTTTGTTGGATAGGGTATGAACTTTGTTGGAGATGGTACAAACTTTGTTAAAAAGGGTACGAACTTTGTGGGAGGTGGTACGAACTTTGTGAGAGGAGGTACGAACTTTGTCAAAGATGGTACGTCCTTTGTTAGAGGGGACATGAACTTTGTTAGAGAGGCTACGAACTTTGCTAGGGAAGTTATGAACTTTGTTAGAGAGGGTAGGAAATTTGTTAGATGGGTTACAAACTTTGTTAGAAATGGTTTGAACTTTGTTAGAGTGGGTACGAACTTTGTAAGAGAGGGTACGAACTTTGTTAGAGGAGGAACAAACATTGTTAGAGAGGGTACGAACATTGTTAGAGATGGTAAGAACTTCGTTTGTGAGGGTACGACCTTTGTGAAACAGGGTACGAACTTTGTTCAAGAAGTAATGAACTTTGTTCAAGATGGTACGAACTCTGTTAGAGAGGGTACGAGCATTGTGAGAGATTGTACGACCTTTGTTAGATAAGGTACGAATTTTGTTAGAGATGGTACGAACTTTGTTGTAGAAGTTACGAACTTTTTTAAAGATAGTACAGACTTTGTAAGAGACGGTACGAACATTGTTAGAGAGGTTACAACTTTGTTACAGAGGGTACGAACTTTGACATAGGGGATACGAAATTTGTTAGATTAGGTATGAACTTTGTGAGAGAGGGTACGAACTTTGTTAGAGAGGATACGAACTATGTTAGAGATGGTACGAACTTTGTTGTAAAGGGTGCGAACTTTGTTAGAGAGGGTACGAACTTTGTGAGAGGGCGTACGAACTTTTTTAGAGAGGGTACGAACTACGTTATAGAGGGTACAAACATTGTTAGAGATGGTAAGAACTTTGTTAGGAGGGTACGAACTTTGTTTTAAAGGGTACGAACTTTGTTAGAGAGGGTACGAACTTTGTTACAGATGTTACAAACTATGTTGGAGAGGGTACGAACCTTGTTAGAGATTGTATGAACTTTGTAAGATAGGTTACGAACTTTGTTAGAGAGGGTACGAACTATGTTAGAGATGGTACGAACTTTATTAGAGAGGTACGAACTTTGTTAGAGAGCATACGAACTTTGTGAGAGGCGGTACGAACTTTTTTAGACAAGGTACGAACTTTGTTGAAGAAGTTATGAACTTTGTTCGAGATGGTACAAACTTTGTTAAAGAGGGTACGAATTCTTTTAGAGAGGTATTAACTTTGTTAGAGAGGGTACGAATTTTGTTAGAGATGGATTACAAACTTTGAGATAGGGGATACGAACTTTGTCAGAGAGGGTAGAAACTGTGTGTGAGGGGGTACGAACTTTGTTAGATAGGGTTTGAACTTTCTGAGTGGGGGAACGAACTTTGTTACAGAGGGTAAGAACTTTGTGAGAGCAGGTATGAACTTTGTTAGAGAGGGTACGAACTATGTTAGAGATTGTACGAACTTTGTTAGAGAGGGTACGAACTTTGTTAGAGATGTTACGAACTATGTTGGAGAGGGTACGAACCTTGTTAGAGATGGTATGAACTTTGTAAGATGGGTTACGAACTTTGTTAGAGAGGTACGAACTATGTTAGAGATGGTATAAACTTTATTAGAGAGGTACGAACTTTGTTAGAGAGGATACGAACTTTGTGAGAGGCGGTACGAACTTTGTTGAAGAAGTTATGAACTTTGTTCGAGATGGTACAAACTTTGTTAAAGAGGGTACGAATTTTTTTAGAGAGGTATAAAGTTTGTTAGAGAGGGTACGAATTTTGTTAGAGATGGTATGAACTTTGTAAGATGCATTACAAACTTTGAGATAGGGGATACGAACTTTGTTAGAGAGGGTAGGAATTGTGCGAGAGGGGTATGAACTTTGTTAGATAGGGTTTGAACTTTGTGAGTGGGGGAACAAACTTTGTTAGAGAATGTACGAACTTTGTTAGAGAGGTACGAACTTTGTTAGAGAGGGTAAGAACTTTGTGAGAGCAGGTACGAACTGTGTTACAGAAGGTACGAATTTTGTTAGAGAGGGTACGAACTTTGAGATAGGGGATACGAACTTTTTGAGATGGGGTACGAACTTTGTTAGAGAGGGTACGAACTTTGTTAGAGAGGTACGAACTTTGTTAGAGAGGGTACGAACTTTGTGAGACGGGGTACGAACTTTGTTTGAAAGGGTACGAACTTTGTTAGAGAGGGTACGAATTTTGTAAGAGGGCGTACGAACTTTGTTAGAGAGGGTACGAATTTTGTGAGAAGGCGTACGAACTTTGTTAGAGAGGGTAAGAACTTTGTGAGAGCAGGTACGAACTTTGTAAGAGAGGGTACGTACTATGTTAGAGATTGTACGAACTTTGATAGAGAGGGTACGAACCTTGTTAAAGATTGTATGAACTTTGTAAGATGGGTTACGAACTTTGTTAGAGAGGGTACGAACTATGTTAGAGATGGTATGAACTTTATTAGAGAGGTACGAACTTTGTTAGAGAGGATACGAACTTTGTGAGAGGTGGTACTAACTTTGTTGAAGAAGTTATGAACTTTGTTCGAGATGGTACAAACTTTGTTAAAGAGGGTACAAATTTTTTTAGAGAGGTATAAACTTTGTTAGAGAGGGTAAGAATTTTGTTAGAGATGGTATGAACTTTGTAAGATGGATTACAAACTTTGAAACAGGGGATACGAACTTTGTTAGAGAGGTTAGGAATTGTGCGAGAGGGGGTATGAACTTTGTTAGATAGGGTTTGAACTTTGTGAGTGGGGGAACGAACTTTGTTAGAGAAGGTACGAACTTTGTTAGAGAGGTACAAACTTTGTTAGAGAGGGTAAGAACTTTGTGAGAGCAGGTACGAATTTTGTTAGAGAGGGTACGAACTTTGAGATAGGGGATACGAACTTTTTGAAAAGGGGTACGAACTTTGTTAGAGAGGGTACGAACTTTGTGAGAAGGGGTACGAACTTTGTTTGAAAGGGTACGAACTTTGTTAGAGAGGGTACGAATTTTGTGAGAGGGCGTACGAACTTTGTTAGAGAGGGTACGAACTACATTAGAAAGGGTACGAACATTGTTAGAGATGGTAAGAACTTTGTTAGGAGGGTACGAACTTTGTGAGAGGGGGTACGAACTTTGTTTTAATGGGTACAAACTTTGTTAGAGAGGGTACGAACTTTGTGGGAGGGGGTACGAACTTTGTTTGAAAGGGAACAAACTTTTTTAGAGAGGGTAAGAACTTTGTATGAGAGGGTATGAATTACGTTAGAGCGGGTATGAGCATTGTTAAAGATGGTAAGAACTTTTTTAGAGAGGGTACGAACTTTGTTAGAAAGGGTACGAACTTTGTGAGAGGGGTTACGAACTTTGTTAGAGAGAGTATGAACTTTGTCAGAGAGGGTTCGAACGACGTTAGAGAAGGTACGAACATTGTTAGAGATGGTAAGAACTTTGTTAGAGAGGGTAAGAACTTTGTGAGAGGGGGTACGAACTTATTTAGATTCGGTACGAACTTTGTGTGAGGGGGTACGAACTATGTTAGAGATGGTACAAACTTTATTAGAGAGGGTACGAACTTTATGAGAGGGGGTACAAACTTTGTTTAAAAGGGTACGAACTTTGTTAAAGAGGGTTTGAACTTTGTGAGAGGGCGTACGAACTTTGTTAGAGAGGGTACGAACATTGTTAGAGATGGTAAGAACTTCGTTAGAGAGGGTACGACCTTTGTGAGACAGGGTACGAACTTCGTTCAAGAAGTAACAAACTTTGTCAGAGATGGTACGAACTTTTTTAGAGAGGGTGCGAACCTTGTTAGAGATGGTATGAACTTTTTAAGATGGGCTATGAACTTTGTTAGAGAAGGTACGAACTATGTTAGAGATGGTACGAACTTTGTTAGAGAGGTACGAACTTTGTTAAAGAGGGTACGAACTTTGTGAGAGGGGGTACTGATTACTACTCAAAAGTGCTATTTTGTAAGCTTGTAATTAACTCTTTTAAACACTTTTGAGTAGTAGTTATTTCCTTTTAACTCAATAAAGACCCTTGCAATCAATTCTAATCAAAGTGTGTAAGTTTTGGTGTTTTTGTTAGTAATTTGATCACCAAAGCAATCCAAGATTGAGGAGAGTTCTTTGGAATCCATGGCAAAGCAATGGAAAGCTCAGAAACATGAAGAACCAAAGCCTTGAAGCTTTAAATTCTTTTGCCTTAAGCAAATCCGGAATGCAAGGAGGGGAAGCAAAGAGAAATCTGCCATGAAGCAAAACAAAAGACAGCAGCTGCAGTCTTCTTTGGCACTTTTGGAGTACTTTCCGGAGTCCATTTTCTACGTGCCATATACCATTTCAAAGCTCAGGAAGTCAAGAATCCAATGCTTCAAACGGTGTGCGATTCGGAGTTGAAATGAAGGAGTTACAGCCATTGGAATCCGATCACTCCAAGCTGAAGGAAAATTTCGCACGGCTGCGAAATGGTGTCCTTTTGCTGCGAAATTTCGCAACCCTTTTTGGACAGCTACGAAACACCTCCTAAAGCTTCCCGATATTTGCGACCGACATCTTGAGATTTTTTGCTTTAGATATTTGATGTCTAAATCCCCAAACTCTCCTTGTAACCCACCTATCATAGGATTCCTTAGTCTTTAAGTAAGAAGAAAAGGATGAATAACCCCATATATATATGTTTGTAATTTTCCATTGAAGAGGATGGAAGCTTGTTCTCAGACAACTTTTGTGTAGTTTTTGAAGGAAGTAAAGTTCAGGGTTTTTCTATACCTTACCTTCCCATTTTGATTGTATTTTTCTTTCTAGCCAAACAAGCTCTGAGGAAGTTTCCTCAGAGAATGAGTGGCTAAGCTTTTAATTCCTTGGAGCTAAGGTTGCCGAGGATGGTTCCAACTGCAAGAATTGGCAGTTTTGTTGTTTCAGCCATTAATGAAAAGTAAGTTTTTAGTTAACTTAAAACACCTTGCAATTCACCTGAGCCAACACTTGGTAATGCAAGTGATCTCCATCCATGGAGATGCACTAGTTTACCTCTTGCGAGCTTTTGGGAGGTGACTTGAAGGTGGGATTTTCTTGAATTGCCAACACTTGGTAAGCTTTTGGACTCCAAGGAGACATCTATTAGTTATCTCTTGCGAGCTTGAGAAGGGAAGTCCAAGGTTAATGATCACCTTGAATGGCAAATGCTAGGTGAGAGGCACGAGTCATTCCAAGTTGCATCAGTGAGAAGGATTTAGTGCTGAAATCCATTAAAGGGTAGAATCTGTACAACACCGGTTAGAGGATTGACTATATGTTAATTCTCTAATGCGAGGAAAGGAACAAAGTGACCGGAGCTCTGTTTTTTCATGAGGAACCTCCCCTGTGAACCTAAACCTCCAAGGAATGCTTTTCGTCATAAGTAATTTCCATTACTTTCTTTTTAGTTAGCTAGAAACTAAACCTTTTACAACCAAAGTTTGCGTTTTCTTCTTAAGCTAATCTTGAAATGAAAAAGCACCAAATTAACTATGAATTGGTATCAGTTGTGAGGTGAAAACCCTTCCCAGTGAACGATCCTAGAGCCACTATGCTATATTAGCTAAAGCTATCCCAATGCACGGTGATATAGGTTATAAATTTTGTTGATTACTCCCTCAATCAAGGAACACCAGCTGGACATGAATCAGCTGAGACACTAATTGGGCACGAATCAGGTACGAACTTTGTTAGATAGAGTACGAACTTTGTTGAAGATGTTACGAACTTTGTTAAACAGGGTACGAACTTTGTAAGAGGTTGTACAAACTTTGTGAGAGGGGGTACGAACTTTGCTAGACAGGGTACAAACTTTGTTCAAAAAGTTAGGAACTTTCTTAGAGATGGCACAAACTTTGTTAAAAAGGGTACGAACTTTGTGAGAGGTGGTACAAACTTTGTGAGAGGGGGTACGAACTTTGTTAGAGAGGGTACGAACTTTGTGAGAGTGCGTACGAACTTTTTTAGAGAGGGTATGAACTTTGTTAGAGAGGGTACGAACTTTGTTAGAGAGGTACGAACTTTGCTAGAGAGGGCACGAACTTTGTGAGAGGGGGTACGAACTTTGTTTGAAAGGGTACGAACTTTGTTAGAGAGGGTACGAATTTTGTGAGAGGGCGTACGAACTTTGTTAGAGAGGGTACGAACTACGTTAGAAAGGGTACGAACATTGTTAGAGATGGTAAGAACTTTGTTAGGAGGGTACGAACTTTGTGAGAGGGGGTACGAACTTTGTTTTAATGGGTACGAACTTTGTTAGAGAGGGTACGAACTTTGTGGGAGGAGGTACGAACTTTGTTTGAAAGGGAACGAACTTTTTTAGAGAGGGTGCGAACTTTGTGAGAGGGCGTATGAACTTTGTATGAGAGGGTACGAACTACGTTAGAGAGGGTACAAACATTGTTAAAGATGGTAAGAACTTTTTTAGAGAGGGTACGAACTTTGTTAGAAAGGGTACGAACTTTGTGTGAATAGGTACGAACTTTGTTAGAGAGAGTACGAACTTTGTGAGAGGGTGTACGAACTTTGTTAGAGAGGGTAAGAACTTTGTGAGAGGGGGTACGAACTTATTTAGATTCGGTACGAACTTTGTGTGAGGGGGTATGAACTATGTTAGAGAT
The DNA here is from genome assembly GCA_030254885.1 of Vitis rotundifolia. Lineage (NCBI taxonomy): Eukaryota > Viridiplantae > Streptophyta > Magnoliopsida > Vitales > Vitaceae > Vitis > Vitis rotundifolia. The sequence goes on from CM058160.1 coordinate 16,709,505, forward strand.
GGTACAAACTTTGTTAGAGAGGGTACGAACTTTGTGAGAGGGGGTACAAACTTTGTTTGAAATGGTACGAACTTTGTTAAAGATGGTACGAACTTTGTGAGAGGGCGTACGAACTTTGTTAGAGAGGGTACGAACATTGTTAGATATGGTAAGAACTTCGTTAGAGAGGGTATGGCCTTTGTGAGACAGGGTACGAACTTCATTCAAGAAGTAACAAACTTTGTAAGAGATGGTACGAACTTTTTTAGAGAGGGTGCGAACCTTGTTAGAGATGGTATGAACTTTGTTAGAGAAGGTACGAACTATGTTAGAGATGGTACGAACTTTGTTAAAGAGGGTACGAACTTTGTGAGAGGGGGTACGAACTTTGTTAGATAGGGTACGAACTTTGTTGAAGATGTTACGAACTTTGTTAGAGATGGTACAAACTTTGTTAAACAGGGTACGAACTTTGTAAGAGGTTGTACAAACTTTGTTAAAGAGGGTACGAACTTTGTGAGAGGTGGTACGAACTTTGTAAGAGAGGGTACGAACTTTGTCAGAGATGGTACGAACTTTGTTAGAGAGGGCACGAACTTTGTGAGAGAGGCTACGAACTTTGTTAGGGAAGTTACGAACTTTGTTAGAAATGGTTTGAACTTTGTTAGAGTGGATACGAACTTTGTTAGACAGGGTACGAACTTTGTGAGAGGGGGAACGAACATTGTTAGAGAGGTACGTACTTTATGAGAGGGCGTAGGAACTTTGTTAGAGAGGGTACGATCTTTGTGAGACAGGGTACGAACTTTGTTCAAAAAGTAACAAACTTTGTTAGAGATGGTACAAATTTTGTTAGAGAGGGTACGACCCTTGTTAGAGGTTGTGTGAACTTTGTAAGATGGGTTACAAACTTTGTTATAGAGGGCACGAACTATGTTAGAGATGGTAAGAACTTTGTTAGAGAGGTACGAACTTTGTGACAAGGCGTAAGAACTTTGTTAGAGATGGTACAAACTTCATTAAAGAGGGTACAAACTTTGTGAGACGTGGTACAAACTTTGTGAGAAAGGGTACGAACTTTATCAGATATGGTACAAACTTTGTTAGTGAGGAAACGAACTTTGTTAGAGAGGCTACGAACTTTGTTAGGGAAGTTACGAACTTTGTTAGAAATGGTTTGAACTTTGTTAGAGTGGGTACGAACTTTGTTAGAGAAGGTATGAACTTTGTTAAAGAGGGTATGAACTTTGTGAGAGGGGGAACGAACTTTGTTAGAGAGGGTACGAACTTTGTTAGAGATGGTACGAACTTTGCGAGAGGGCGTACGAACTTTGTTAAAGAGGGTACGAACATTGCTAGGGATGGTAAGAACTTCGTTAAATAAGGTACGACCTTTGTGAGACAAGGTACGAACTTTTTTAAGAAGTAACGAGCTTTTCTAAAGATGGCACGAACTTTGTTAGAGAGGGTACGAACCTTGTTAGAGATGGTATAAACTTTGTAAGATGGCTTACGAACTTTGTTAGAGAGCGTACGAACTATGTTAGAGATGGTACGAACTTTGTTACAGAGGGAACGAACTTTGTTGAAGAAGTTATTAACTTTGTTAGAGATAATACAAACTTTGTTAAAAAGGGTACGAATTTTGTTAGAGAGGGTATGAACTTTGTTAGAGAGGAGAAGATTTTTGTTCAAGATGGAATGAACTTTGTAAGATGGGTTACAAACTTTGAGATTGGGTATCGAACTTTGTGAGAGGGGGTGCGAACTTTTTGAGAGAGGGTACAAACTTTGTTAGAGAGGGTACGAACTTTCTTAGAGATAGTACGAACTTTGTTAGAGAGGTACGAACTTTGTTAGAGAGGTACGAACTTTGTTAGAGAGGGTAAGAACTTTGTGAGAGGGGGTACGAACATTGTTAAAGAGGGTACGAACTTTCAAATTGGGGATACGAACTTTGTGAGAGGGGGTACGAACTTTGTTAGAGAGGGTAACAACTTTGTGAAAGGGGGTACGAACTTTGTTACAGAGATACGAACTTTGTTAGAGAGGGTACGAACTTTGAGATAGCGGATAAGAACTTTGTGAGAGGGGGTACGAACTTTGTTAGAGGGGGTACGAACCATGTTAGAGATGGTACGAACTTTGTTAGAGAGGTACGAACTTTGTTAAAGAGGGTACGAACTTTGTGAGATGCGGTACAAACTTTGTGAGAGGGGGTACGACCTTTGTCAGAGATGGTACAAACTTTGTTAGTGAAGACACGAACTTTGTTAGAGAGGCTACGAACTTTGTTAAGGAAGTTACGAACTTTGTTACAGAGGGTACGAACTTTATTAGATGGGTTACGAACTTTGTTAGAAATGGTTTGAACTTTGTTAGAGTGGGTACGAACTTTGTTAGAGAAGGTATGAACTTTGTTAAAGAGGGTATGAACTTTGTGAGAGGGGGAACGAACTTTGTTAGAGAGGGTACGAACTTTGTTAGAGATGGTACGAACTTTGCGAGAGGGCGTACGAACTTTGTTAAAGAGGGTACGAACATTGCTAGGGATGGTAAGAACTTCGTTAAATAAGGTACGACCTTTGTGAGACAGGGTACGAACTTTTTTAAGAAGTAACGAGCTTTTCTAAAGATGGCACGAACTTTGTTAGAGAGGGTACGAACCTTGTTAGAGATGGTATAAACTTTGTAAGATGGCTTACGAACTTTGTTAGAGAGCGTACGAACTATGTTAGAGATGGTACGAACTTTGTTACAGAGGGTACGAACTTTGTTGAAGAAGTTATTAACTTTGTTAGAGATAATACAAACTTTGTTAAAAAGGGTACGAATTTTGTTAGAGAGGGTATGAACTTTGTTAGAGAGGAGACGATTTTTGTTCAAGATGGAATGAACTTTGTAAGATGGGTTACAAACTTTGAGATTGGGTATCGAACTTTGTGAGAGGGGGTGCGAACTTTTTGAGAGAGGGTACAAACTTTGTTAGAGAGGGTACGAACTTTCTTAGAGATAGTACGAACTTTGTTAGAGAGGTACGAACTTTGTTAGAGAGGGTAAGAACTTTGTGAGAGGGGGTACGAACATTGTTAAAGAGGGTACGAACTTTCAAATTGGGGATACGAACTTTGTGAGAGGGGGTACGAACTTTGTTAGAGAGGGTAACAACTTTGTGAAAGGGGGTACGAACTTTGTTACAGAGATACGAACTTTGTTAGAGAGGGTACGAACTTTGAGATAGCGGATAAGAACTTTGTGAGAGGGGGTACGAACTTTGTTAGAGGGGGTACGAACCATGTTAGAGATGGTACGTACTTTGTTAGAGAGGTACGAACTTTGTTAAAGATGGTACGAACTTTGTGAGATGTGGTACAAACTTTGTGAGAGGGGGTACGACCTTTGTCAGAGATGGTACAAACTTTGTTAGTGAAGACACGAACTTTGTTAGAGAGGCTACGAACTTTGTTAAGGAAGTTACGAACTTTGTTACAGAGGGTACGAACTTTATTAGATGGGTTACGAACTTTGTTAGAAATGGTTTGAACTTTGTTAGAGTGGGTACGAACTTTGTTAGAGAAGGTATGAACTTTCTTAAAGAGGGTACGAACTTTGTGAGAGTGGGAACGAACTTTGTTAAAGAGGGTATGAATGTTGTTAGAGATGGTACAAACTTTGTGAGTGGGTGTACGAACTTTGTCAGAGAGGGTACGAACATTGTTAGAGATGGTAAGAACTTCGTTAAAAAGGGTACGACCTTTGTGAGACAGGGCGCGAACTTTGTTCATGAAGTAACGAACTTTGTTATAGACGGTACAAACTTTGTTAGAGAGGGTACAAACCTTGTTAGAGATGGTATGAACTTTGTAAGATGGGTTACGAACTTTGTTAGAGAGGGTACGAACTATATTAGAGATGGTACGACATTTATTGGAATGGTACGAACTTTGCTAGACAGGGTACGAACTTTGTGAGAGAGGGTACGAACTTTGTTGAAGAAGTGATGAACTTTGTTAGAGATGGTACAAACTTTGTTAAAGAGGGTACGAACTTTGTGAGACATGGTAGAAACTTTGTGAGAGGGGGTATGGACTTTGTCAGAGATGGTATGAACTTTATTGGTGAGGACACGAACTTTGTTAGAGAGGCTACGAACTTTATTAGATGGGTTAGGAACTTTGTTAGAAATGGTTTGAACTTTATTTGAGTGGGTACGAACTTTGTTAGAGAAGGTATGAACTTTGTTAAAGAGGGTACAAACTTTGTGAGAGGGGGAACGAACTTTGTTAGAGAGGGTAGGAACGTTGTTAGAGATGGTACGAACTTTGTGAGAGGGAGTACGAACTTTGTCAGAGGGGGTACAAACATTGTTAGATATGGTAAGAACTTCGTTAAAAAGGGTACGACCTTTGTGAGACAGGGTATGAACTTTGTTCAAGACATAACAAACTTTGTTATAAATGGTACGAACTTTGTTAGAGAGGGTATGAACCTTGTTAGAGATAGTATGAACTTTCTAAGATGGGTTACGAACTTTGTTAGAGAGGATACAAACTATATTAGAGATGGCACGACATTTGTTGGAAAGGTACAAAGTTTGCTAGACAAGGTGCGAACTTTGTGAGAGGGGGTACGAACTTTGTTAAACAGGGTACGAACTTTGTTGAAGAAGTTATGAACTTTGTTAGAGATGGTACAAACTTTGTTAAAGAGGGTACCAAGTTTGTGAGACGTGGTAGAAACTTTGTGAGAAGGGGTATGGACTTTGTTAGAGATGGTACGAACTTTGTTGGTGAGGACACGAACTGTGTTAGAGAGGCTACGAACTTTGTTAGAGAGGGTACGAACTTTATTAGATGGGTTAGGAACTTTGTTAGAAATGGTTTGAACTTTGTTTGAGTGGGTAGGAACTTTGTTAGAGAAGGTATGAACTTTATTAAAGAGGGTACGAACTTTGTGATAGGGGGAACAAACTTTGTTAGAGAGGGTACGAACATTGTTAGAGATGGTACAAACTTTGTGAGAGGGCGTACGAACTTTGTCAGAGGGGGTACGAACATTGTTAGATATGGTAAGAACTTCGTTAGAAAAGGTACGACCTTTATGAGATAGGGTATGAACTTTGTTCAAGACGTAACGAACTTTGTTAGAGATGGTACGAACTTTGTTAGACAAGGTACGAACCTTGTTAGAGATTATATGAACTTTGTGATATGGGTTACGAACTTTGTTAGAGAGGGTACAAACTATGTTAGAGATCGTACGAACTTTGTTAGAGAGGTACAACTTTGTTAGAGAGGGTACGAACTTTGTGAGAGGGGGTACGAACTTTGTTAAGGAGGGTACGAACTTTGTTAGAGAGGGTACGAGCTTTGTGAGAGGGCGTACAAACTTTGTTAAAGAGGGTACGAACTTTGTTGAAGAAGTTATGAACTTTGTTAGAGATGGTATAAACTTTGTTAAAGAGGGTATGAACTTTGTGAGACGTGGCAGAAACTTTGTGAGAGGGGGTACAAACTTTGTCAGAGATGCTACAAACTTTGTTAGTGAGGACACAAACTTTGTTAGAGAGGGTATGACCTTTATTAGATGGGTTACGAACTTTGTTAGAAATGGTTTGAACTTTGTTAGAGTGGGTACAAACTTTGTTAAAGAGGGTACAAACTTTGTGACAGTGGGAACGAACTTTGTTAGAGAGGGTATGAACGTTGTTGGAGATGGTACGAACTTTGTGAGCGGGTGTACGAACTTTGTCAGATAGGGTACGAACATTGTTAGAGATGGTAAGAACTTCGTTAGAAAGGGTGCGAACTTTGTTTAAGAAGTAACAAACTTTGTTATAGATGGTACGAACTTTGTTAGAGAGGGTACGAACCTTGTTAGAGATGGTATGAACTTTGTAAGATGGGTTACGAACTTTGTTAGAGAGGATACGAACTATATTAGAGATGGTACAACATTTATTGGAATGGTACGAACTTTGCTAGAGAGGGTACGAACTTTGTTGAAGAAGTTATGAACTTTGTTAGAGATGGTACAAACTTTGTTAAAGAGGGTACGAACTTTGTGAGACCTGGTAGAAACTTTGTGAGAGGGGGTATGGACTTTTTCAGAGATGGTACGAACTTTATTAGTGAGGACACGAACTTTGTTAGAGAGGCTACGAACTTTGTTAGAGAGGGTACGAACTTTATTAGATGGGTACGAACTTTGTTAGAGAAGGTATGAACTTTGTTAAAGAGGGTACGAACTTTGTGAGGAGGGGAACGAACTTTATTAGAGAGTGTAGGAACGTTGTTAGAGATGGTACGAACTTTGTGAGAGGGCGTACGAACTTTGTCAGAGGGGGTACAAACATTGTTAGATATGGTAAGAACTTCGTTAGAAAGGGTACGACCTTTGTGAGACAGGGTTTGAACTTTGTTCAAGACGTAACGAACTTTGTTATAGATGGTACGAACTTTGTTAGAGAGGGTACGAACCTTGTTAGAGATAGTATGAACTTTGTAAGATAGGTTACGAACTCTGTTAGAGAGGGTACGAACTATATTAGAGACGGTACGACATTTGTTGGAAAGGTACAAACTTTGCTAGACAGGGTACGAACTTTGTTGAAGAAGTTATGAACTTTATTAAAGAGGGTACGAACTTTGTAAGACGTGGTAGAAACTTTGTGAGAGGGGGTACGGACTTTGTCAGAGATGGTACGAACTTTGTTAGTGAGGACACGAACTTTGTTGGCGAGGGTACGAACTTTATTAGATGGGTTACGGACTTTGTTAGAAATGCTTTGAGCTTTTTTAGAGTGGGTACGAACCTTGTTAGAGAAGGTATGAACACTGTTAAAGAGGTTACGAACTTTGTGAGAGGCGGAACGAACTTTGTTAGAGAGGGTACGAACGTTGTTTGAGATGGTACGAACATTGCTAGAGATGGTAAGAACTTTGTTTTACAGGGTACGAACTTTGTTAGAGAGGGTACGAACTTTGTTTGAAAGGGTACAGACTTTGTTAGACTGGATACGCACATTATGAGAGGGCGTACAAACTTTGTTTGAGAAGGTCGAACTACGTTAGAGAGGGTACGAACATTGTTAGAGATGGTAAGAACTTTGTCAGAGAGGATACGAACTTTGAGATAGCGGAACAAACTTATTTAGATTGGGTACCAACTTTGTGAGAGGGGTGATTCGTGCCCGATTGGTGTATCAATTGATTCAACTCAATTGATGTGCTTTGATCTCAATTCTCAGGCGGGAGTAATCAACAAAATTTATAAACCTAAATCACCATATACCAGGGTAGCATTTAGCTAGCATAGTATAGTGGCTCTAGGATCGTCCACAGAGATGGGTTTTCACTTTCCACATGATATCAGTTCAAGAGCTAAATGGGTGCTTTTTCATTTCAAGGTTAGCTTTTAAAAGAAAAACAAAGGTTTGAATGGGAACAAAAGACTTTAAACTAACCAAACATACAAATTATCTGAAATTAGTTATAAAGAAAAGAGTTCCTCGGGACTTCAGGTTGCTAGGCTCGGGTACCAAATGCAAAAGAGGAGAATCCGGTCACTTGAGTCTTTTCCTCGCATTCGGGATTTAACCTATAGTTATTTCCCGAACCGGTGTGGTACAGATGTTCACCATTAATGATGTCAACTCTAAAATCCTCTCACTGACACACCTTGCAATGGCTCGTACCTCTCACCTAGTATTTGCCATCCAAGGTGGTCCTTAACATCGGATCATCCTTCACAAGCGAACAAGAGATAACAATTAGACCTCCATGGAGCAAGATTGCAAGCAATAAGAATCCATGGAATCCGAAAGCTTACCAAGTATTGGCTATTCACGGTAATCCTAGTTAACTAAAAATATAAACAACATCAACGGGTCACACTTTCTCTTCATTAAAAATAGAAACAACAAAAACTCACTCTTTGCATCCGGCACCTTACCTAGCTTCCCTCACCCGTGGAACAACAAGTTTAGCCAACCATCCTCTGAGAAAACATCTCAGAGGTTGATTTGCTAGAAAACATAATTATAAGTAAAGATAAAAGTGAGAATGTAAGGTAGAGCAAAGCTCTATATATTGCTTTCAAAACTATACAAAAATTGTTCTCTGGAAAAACTCCCGAGTGTTTTTTCAGTGATTACAAGAGAGTATTTATATAGGAAGGTTATTTACCCTTCCTTCATTCCTTGTTAGCTAAGGAATTACATGAGTGGTCAGTTACAAGGAGAAAAACGAGATTTAAACACAAAATATCTGAAGAAAAATATCCAAAAGAGTCGGTGCGCAAGTTTTCCAATTCGCATGAAGATTTCGCACGCTGCATGGTGGCTTGCGAAAATCTCGCAAGTTGGTTTCGCAACTTGAGTTCCCTTTTCGCACGTTGGATGTCACTTTCGAAAGTTGGAAAACCATTTTCACAAGTTGGCACTCTCTGTGACTGTGTGTTTGCGCTCCAATCCCATCGCGCAAGGTAAGCTCCAGGTTTCGCACGCTGGAGTTCCAAATTCGCAAGGTGCGAATTTGTGCTTCAGCTGGACGCAGTTATCTTTCGAAGGCCATAACTTCCTCATTTCTGATCCAAATTGCACACCGTTTGAAGCATTGGATTCTTGACTTCCAGAGATTTCCAACGGTATATAGCATGCAGAAAATGGACTTCGGGAAGTGCTCCAAAAGTGGGAGAGAAGACTGCAGATGCTATGCTCTGTTTCTTCTTCACTCTGTTTTTCCTCCGTGCATGCTTGATTGGCTTTGGCAAAGAGCTATGGAGCTCCAAAGCTTGGTTTCTTTATGAATTTGAGCTCCCAAAAGCTTTGCCATGAACTACATACAGCTCTCCCTCATTCTTAAATTGCTTTGGTGAGCAAAAAGCTATCAAAAACACCAAAGCTTGACACAATTCGGTTAGAAACAAATGCAAAGGCCCTTAATATGTTAATTGGGTTAAAAGGTGATAATTACTACTCAAGAGAGTTCAAAAGAGTTAATTACAAGCTATGAAATAGCACTTTTTGAGTAGTAATCACTCCCCCCAACCGACATATTGCTAGTCCCTTAGCAATGAAGGAGAGAAAAATAAAATAAAAGTACCATAATTTACAACATAATGCTGATCACTCCAAAAAATGTTTAAGTGGCATGATAGATCAAACTCCCACATGGAACATTAAAGAAATAAAATTCAAGTTTCAATAGGAGCTATCAAATAATTTGCCCAATCACAATTCATAAAGAGTAAGCATTATGCAAATTTAAGCTTCAAAATAATTTCCACTCCCAAAGGTCCAATCCTTACTCTTCCACAAAAATCTATGTGTTATTTATTAGTTTCCGAATATAGTATGTCAAACTAATCTCTCCCCTCAACCTAGTTCTTTTCAAAGCTTAGCAAACTGATCAACCTCCAATAGGCTAAGAACGCACCTCTTTTCTTTCACATTTTTCTTGTAGGAGTGCAATGCTTAAAGGTATTTTTTTTTTTTAAATTGTCCATGTAACGGGGGTCCATCGATGACTCCCAACCAATCAAGGTTTAGGGCATCAAGCTTTAAGGATTTTTCAACCACTAACTCCTCGGATTTCACCCCGGACTTTTGAGAATGAATTTTTAATACCCAAGCACCTACAATATGTTAAACTCCACCCATTCACCCATGTAACGAGCATTGAGGTCGGTGACTCCCAACCAATAAAGGTTTAGGGCACCAGGTTTTAAAGATTTTCATCATATACCCCTCAGACCTTGCTCGGGTTTCAAGGCAAGCAAAACACATTTTATTATTATTATTATTATTATTATTATTTTTCAAAGGCTCATTGGCCTCTTTTTGTTTTTTTAAGGTGTCCCAACACTAAATGAGGTCAAAGGTACCAAGTCTAAAATTTTCCTAAGTCAAGAGGGAAAATAGTTTTTCATCTTATACTCGGAACCTATTGTGCACAGTGTGTGATTAGCTTAAAGTGGAAGAACTAAGGTTGAATTCAATAGAAGTTTCAACAATTCATCAACTTTAATAAACATAATACAAACTTTAAGTCAAGTAAAAAAGAACAAAAAATTCAATTTCTCCCATTTCATTTTGAAAATTTTTCCTTAATAGCCATGGAGAATATTCAAAAACTTTAAAAATTTTAAAAATTAAGCAAAAAGCAACTAAATTACCAAAATAAACCTAGCATTAATAACAAAAAAATTTCCTTCCTCAACTCTCCCCCCAACCAAGCTGAACATTGTCCCCAATGTTTCAAGAGCGATTAAATTTAAAGGGAGGAAGTGGTACCTCCTGATGGACATGGAGTGTGATTGAAGAAGGAGAAACCACATGTTTCAAAAATATAAGAATTATGAGTATAGGAAATAGAACAAAAGGCATAATAAAGGAAATAATCTAGATATATATATGTATTACTTAGGAAAGATACAATATATGTGATGCTCAGGTAATACAACCAATCCCAGTATATAAAACATCAAAAAGTTGGGATTTACAAGTCTACTATAAAGAAAATACAAAATAAACAACGATAGATGATCATATCGGAGTGGGATCATGTGGAGATGAGGGCTCGGCTATGGTCTGCTCAGCTGGCGTGGTCTCCTCATTGAGTGGTAGAGGCTCAGATGGGCCAGGTCTAGACTGCTCAGGGAATGAATGTATACCCATATGCTGCTGGATCTGAAGTAGTATGGCCGTATGCTGGGCCTGAGTAGCCATGAGCTGGTCCTGATGAGTCTGGATAGCGGCCAGCTGCTGTAAGAGAGCATCCTGAGTGGTGCTCAATGTCTGGAATGAATGGACCAACGCTCGGAACTCTGTAAGAGATACGGTGATGGTGGCCTCAGATGGAGGAGAAGGTGCTGATGAAGCTGGCCTGACCGGTGGAGTAGCTGACATGGTAGGAGGAGTAGTAGGTGTAGGCTCATGTATGGGCACTGAAGCAGGTACTACAGGGGGAGGCGGAATGATATCAGCAAGAATCTCACCCTGTAGGGCCTCTGGTGGCTGCTCCTCCTGTGCGGGCTCTGGTGGTATAGGCACATCTGGGGCGTCCTGAAGGGCAAAATAGTTGGCCAAATGCTTCCATTTGTCGAGAGAAAACTCCTCTCGGCAATGGTAGCGGCGCTCTAAATGGGGCTCTGTAGGATAGCCCAGACGCTCTAATATCTGTGAGAATAGCCTCGGGAACAGGAGAGGGATGGCATCTGCTCTCTGAAGTTTCCTCCTATGGACTTTCTCTTCAAAGTGAAGAAGAGAAGCCATAATCAAATGATGAGGGCCGAAATAATACCCCTCAGAGATCCTGAATAGCGCCTCAAGTATAGCTCCTCTGCGCTGGACTTTATGCTGAAGCGGGAAGAGGTTGGAGCGCAAGAGTACATCAATAAGGAGCATCCCAGATGGAAGCTCCTTCCTCATCAGTACGGAAGCGGTGGACGTCCCTCGAGACAAAATGTGGACCATATCCCGCTGAGAGAAATCTGACCAAGCTCTGAAATCGTCCTGACGTACAGGCTCGTAAGGGATACCGAGAGCCTCAGCTATGTGGCGTGCTCCAAGAATGCCCTGGCGTCCATCAATAGCGAAGTGGATGAGAGTAGGGTCCCGGACGCCTCGAGTAGTCATAGACTGATAAAAATCTAAGATAACTCGGGGGTAATAGAACTGACGAGGAGCCAGCAGAGGCTCCAGATGGTATCTCTGTAGTAGATGAAATGAGTCCCTGAGCTCAGGCTGCTCCCGGAAAATAGCTATGTCAAACCATAGCTCTGAGTGAAAGGGCCGGTCTCTGCAATCCAAGTTGCCCGGAATGGGGGATGCCGCTACCATGGGGCGCTTGATGACGGTAGCTAAAGGAATCCCGACAGGAATCTGAGGCTCAACAGAGGGCGGCTCAGCCTGTGGTGGCTCTGAAGACTCTCCTGGACCCGAAATTTTGGCCTTCTTTGAAGGGGGCCGAGTGGGTGGACGCTTGGCTGGAGAAGGGTCGCCCACATGTGTAGTGGGTGCCCGTCGAGTCTGGTACCGGCGGAGAGGAGGGCCCTGACTCGTCTCATCCGCAGATGGGAGGACGGTGGGGTCCTGGATGGGCTGAGAGATGTCGCCTCGCGTGGGGGACATGCGCGGTCCAGAAGGAGGAGCAGATGGAGAGGCGGAGTGGCCTCCTCGTGTCTTGGGCATGGCGGAAATGCAAGAAAGAGGGATTTGCAGAGAGGGCCAAGCGCGCGGGGTCGAGAGGGAGAGCTGTTGTCTCCTGAGCTTCTCTTTTTGTGGGTTTAAAATAAGAGGGTGGAGTGGAATGTGAGAGGTTTGGGGTTTTTAAAGCAACCTCACGAAGCTGAGAAGTCCGTTTGGAATTAAAAAATTTGAGTCCCGGGAATTTTAAAAGTCAGTTAAGCATTTTAAAAAAAAATTCGCACACCGAAAAGTGGTGTGCGAAATTTTTCGCACTTAAATTATGAAGGTGCGAAATTTTCGCACACCAGGGATGATTTTCGCACATTGAAATCTCATCGTGCGAATTTTTCACAGCTGGAAATTCATTTCGCACACTGAATTCGCACTGTGAGAATTTGTTTTGCATCATGTTTCGCACTGTGCGAAACCACTTCGCAACTTGAGGTGATGGCACTCGTGTGCCAGGAGGGTGGTTCGCACTGTGCGAAACCACTTCGCACAGTGAACAGTGTGTGCGAAACTGAGTTGTGGATTTTCGCACTTTGAATTTTAATTTCGCACCTAGGAGGGAGAATTCGCACCTTGAACAGTATCGTGCGAAAATTTTCGCACCTTGGAGCTGAGTTTCGCATCGTGGACAGGGAATTCGCACCTTGAACAGTGTGCGTGCGAAAATTTTCGCACCTTGATTCGCACTGTGCGAAACCAATTCGCAGCTTGAGGTGATGGCACTCGTGTGCCAGGAGGGTGGTTCGCACTGTGCGAAACCACTTCGCACAGTGAACAGTGGTGTGCGAAATTGAATGTTGGATTTTCGCACTCAGCTTGAATTTTCGCACATTGAAATCTCAAGGTGCGAAATTTTCGCACCTTAGATTTTCAAAGCTGCTTTCCCCTGTGTTACTCCCCTGTTTTGCTTCTCAAGCATCTCCTTCAAATTTTCTTGATTTTCCCTGAAATTGATCATCAAAAACTAGTTAAATTACATCAAAATAACCTTAATTAAAGGTGAAACTAAAATCAAAAGAAATCAAAATCAAAAACTTTCACACAAAATATGGACTTTAATAGTCTATAATAGACCAAGTCCATAATACCCTGTTCTTTCAAGGCTTCTGAGGTTCAAGGAGGCTAATTTCCTCCTTGTTTTGATTGAAAGGCTCCATGTATGGCTTGAGACGATGGCCATTAACTTTGAAGGTTTCCTTTCCTTTGGCATGGAGTAGCTCCACCACCCCATTGGAATGCACTTGATGAACAAGAAAAGGGCCTGTCCACCTTGACTTGAGATTCCCTGGAAAAATGTGGAGTCTTGAATCATATAGCAAGACTCTTTGCCCTTTTTGAAATTCCTTCTTCAAAATCAACTGATCATTCCACCTCTTCATCCTCTGTTTTGCTATCTTGGAATTGATATATGCATCATTTCTCAATTCCTCCATCTCATTAAGGTCTAGAAATCTCTTCATGCCAGCTTGAGTCAAGTCCATATTTATCTTCTTGATTGCCCACCAGGCCTTGTACTCAACTTCCACAGGCAGATGACATGCTTTACCAAAGATAAGACGATAGGGGGACATACCAAGAATGGTTTTGTAAGCTGTCCTGTAAGCCCATAGTGAGTCATGAAGCTTCACAGACCAATCTCTTCTGCTTGTACTCACCACCTTCATCAATATATTTTTGATTTGCCTATTGGCTAACTCCACTTGTCTGGATGTTTGGGGGTGGTAAGGTGTAGATACCTTGTGCTTCACCCCATACTTGGCTAGAAGAGCCTCAAAAGGCTTGTTGCAAAAATGTGTACCTCCATCACTGATTATGGCCTTGGGCACCCCAAATCTAGAGAAGATATTCTCTTTGAGAAACTTGAGAACCACTCTATGATCATTGTGTTTACAGGGGATTGCCTCAACCCATTTGGAAACATAATCTACCCCCACCAATATATAAGAATTACCAAAGGACATAGGGAAGGGTCCCATGAAGTCAATGCCCCATACATCAAAGATATCAACTATTAAAATGGGGCTCATTGGCATTTGGTTCCTTTGAGTCAACTTTCCAAGTCTTTGGCATTTGTCACAACTCTTACACATGGTATGAGCATCCTTGAATAGTGATGGCCAGCTAAAACCTGATTGCAATACCTTCATAGCTGTTTTCTGAGAGGCAAAATGACCTCCACAGGCACTTCCATGGCAATGAATAAGGATCCCTTGTTGCTCTTGTTCAGGGACACATTTCCTTATTATTTGATCTGCGCAATATTTGAAAAGAAAAGGTTCTTCCCAATAATAGGCATGAATTTTAGCAAAGAAATGCCTCCTGTCCTGTGCTCTCCATTCCTTTGGGACTTCACCAGTAGCCAAGTAGTTGGCAATATGAGCATACCAAGGGGCATCTTCTATCAACATCAGGGACTCCTCTGGAAAATCATCATTGATTGGTAACCCATGAGAGTTGTGTGCTATAACCAACCTTGAAAGGTGGTCAGCTACCACATTTTCAACTCCTTTCTTGTCCTTGATCTGGAGATTGAACTCCTGGAGTAGAAGAATCCATCTAATCAGCCTTGCTTTTGCATCTTGCTTTGTCAATAAGTACTTCAAAGCTGAGTGGTCAGTGAAAACCACTATGGAAGACCCTACCAAGTAAGCTCGAAATTTGTCCAAAGCAAAAACTACAGCTAGTAATTCTTTCTCAGTGGTTGTGTAGTTTCTTTGTGCTTCATTCAAAGATTTGCTTGCATAATAAATCACATAGGGCTTCCCATCTTCCCGTTGACCAAGAACAGCTCCTATAGCAAAATCGCTGGCATCACACATTATCTCAAAAGGTAGTTGCCAATTAGGAGCTTTCACTATTGGAGTGGTTGTCAAATGTAGCTTCAATTGATCAAAACTCTTTTGACATCTTTCATCCCACTCGAATTTAGAGTCCTTCACCAATAGTTCACAAAGGGGTCTTGAGAGTTTAGAGAAATCCTTGATGAATCTCCTGTAAAACCCAGCATGACCAAGGAATTGCCTTACCCCTTTGACAGTCGTTGGCGATGGTAACTTGCCAATTATTTCCACCTTTGCTTTGTCAACTTCAATGCCCTTGTTGGAGATTACATGGCCAAGGACAATACCTTGGCATACCATAAAATGGCATTTCTCCCAATTAAGCACCAAATCTTTTTCAATGCATCGGTTTAGAACAACTTCCAAGTTAGATAAACATTCCCCAAATGTGCTTCCATAAATGGTGATGTCGTCCATGAAGACTTCCATGATGCGCTCCACCATATCACTGAAAATACTCAACATACACCTTTGGAATGTTGCAGGTGCATTGCATAACCCGAAAGGCATTCTTCTATAGGCATAGGTTCCAAATGGACATGTGAATGTTGTTTTCTCTTGATCTTCAGCAGCTATTTCGATTTGAAAATAACCAGAGTAACCATCCAAGAAACAATAAAAGGGATGGCCTGAGATTCTTTCAAGCACTTGATCAATGAATGGTAATGGAAAATGATCCTTCCTTGTCACAGCATTCAATCTTCTATAATCAATACACACCCTCCAACCTGAAGTGAGGCGTGTGGACACTTCCTCTCCTTTATCATTGTGCACCACTGTGATCCCGGATTTCTTTGGCACTACTTGAGTGGGGCTCACCCATGGGCTATCTGATATGGGGTAGATTATACCGGCTTGAAGTAGCTTTAAAACTTCAGTTCGCACCACCTCTTGCATATGGGGATTCAGTCTCCTTTGAGGCTGACGAACAGGTTTAGCTTCCTCTTCCATGTATATGTGATGTGTACAGACTAAAGGGCTAATACCTTTCAAATGTGAAATTTGCCATCCTATTGCTTTATCACATCTCCTGAGTACTTCAAGTAAAGATTCCTCCTGATCATTGGTAAGAGATGAGGATATTACAACAGGGCATTTGTCATCTTTTCCTAAATATGCATATTTCAGCTCCACAGGAAGTGGCTTCAGTGTAGGCTTTGGGGGTCCTTCTTCAACAGCTCCAGGTGTCTCCTCCTTATTGAATAAAGGTGGAATATCTTCTGTCTTCCTCCAAGATGGTGGAGTAGCAAGCGTCTCTGAAGGCTCAGATGACCCTTCATCAAGATCCCCTAGATTTTCATTCAATTTATCTTGCAGGTTCTGATCACAAAGCTCCTCCACTAGTGTGTCAATTATGCACACTTCTTCAGGACCTTCATGTTCCGGACTGAAGTTCCTTTTGCATAAGTTGAAAATGTTGAGCTCCAAAGTCATATTACCAAAAGTAAGTTGCATGAGGCCATTCCTACAATTGATAATTGCATTTGAAGTTGCTAGGAATGGTCGTCCAAGAATTATAGGAACGCTATTAGTCCCTTTTGCACTTGGATCTGTATCAAGGACAACAAAATCCACGGGATAGTAGAAATTATCAACTTGAATTAGGACATCCTCAATAATGCCTCTTGCAGTCTTGATTGATCTATCAGCTAAGGATAGAGTGATCGATGTTTGTTTCAATTCACCAAGTCCCAATTGCTTGTAGACGGAATATGGCAGCAAATTCACACTTGCTCCCAAGTCTAGCAAAGCTTTTTCCACTTGCATGCCTCCAATCATCACCGAAATGGTAGGACAGCCCGGATCTTTATACTTCACAGGTGACTTGCACTGTATGATGGCACTTACTTGCTCAGTCAAGAAGGCCTTCTTATTCACATTCAACGCCCTTTTTATAGTGCACAAGTCTTTTAGGAATTTAGCATACGTCGGAACTTGCTTGATCATATCTAACAATGGAATATTGACCTTTACTTGCCTCAAGACTTCGAGAATTTCGGATGCATTGTTGATTGCCTTCTTCCCATGTAAAGCTTGAGGAAATGGTGGAGGCATATGTTTCTCCATCATATCTTCCTTGATTAGGATCTTCTTCTCCAGCTCTTCATTAACAAAGGATTTATGATCCTCTGTTTCTTTCCTTTTTGCTGTGGTCTCCTCCTTCTTTTGTTTCTTCTTCTCATCTTCCAATTCTCCATGCTTAGTCTTGGTCGTTGGTAGCTCAACCTCTTTACCACTCCTCAGAGTGATCATTGCCTTGACATCTCTTACTTGGGAAGATTCTCCCTCCTGAGTCTCCAATTCATGGATACTCTTCGGATTTTGGTGAGGTTGAGAAGGAAACCTTCCCTTCTCTTGTACTGTGTTGAGGTTTGTGAGTCTTGAAATTGAGTATTGAAGGTTATCCATCTTTTGAGATAGGTCATTTTGTACTCCTTCCATCTTTTTGTTCAGTGCATTCTCCACACTGTCAATTCGCTGACTGAGTTGAGTGTTGATGGATTTTTGGTCTCCCACAAAATCTCCCACAACCTTGCTCAGATTAACTATTGCTTGCTCGAGATTTGAAGCTGATTGAGGTGCTTGACTTGGTTGTGCATACTGAGGTGCTCTTGGTTTCCAAGAAAAATTCGGATGATTCCTCCAATTTGAGTTGTATGTGTTCCCGTACGAGGCATTATTATTGGGCTTGAATTGTCCAATAACATTAGCTTGGTCTCCAAACATCTCTCTGACAGCTGGGAGTGTAGGACACTCCTCCACCAGGTGTTCACATGATTGACAAATGGAACATGGCAGAGCTTGCATTGGTGTGTCTGAAACGGATTGCACTTCACGTACCTTTTTCAGCTCTAGCTCCTCTAATCTTCTTGTCATGGCTGCAACTTTTGCTTTTATATCGGTATCCTCATTCACGGTGTACATCCCCGCCTTTGCATTAGGAGTATTAGATTGAGGCTTCATTCTCGCAACTTCTCCTCTGTTTGGTTCATCCCACCCCCTTGAAACTTCAGCTATATAACTCAAGAAATCCATGGCCTCCTCGGGGTTCTTACTCATGAAGTCTCCTCCACACATAGTCTCTAAGAGCTGCTTCATTGAGGAAGACATACCGTCATAAAAATAGCTCACCAATAGCCAAGTATCAAAGCCATGATGAGGGCAAGCATTGATAGCTTCCATGTATCTCTCCCAACACTCATAGAATTTCTCATTCTCCTTAGCCGAGAAGTTTGAGATTTGCCTTTTCAAGCCATTGGTTCTATGAGTGGGGAAGAATTTCTTGAGGAATTCAGCTTGCAAGTCAGTCCAAGTTCGGATACTCCTTGGCCTTAAGGAATTCAGCCAAATTTTTGCTTTGTCCTTTAGAGTGAAAGGAAATAGCTTCAGCCGCATTTTATCAATAGAAGACCCTCCTTCCTGGAATGTGTTGCATACTTCTTCAAAGTCTTTAATATGAGCGTAGGGATTCTCGCTTTCCATTCCATGGAAAGTAGGTAGAAGTGGCACGATATGTGGCCTGATCACTAGTTGCTCTGTAGGAGGCACTATGCATGATGGTGCGCTCATACGAGGTGGGTGCATGCGATCTCTCATTGATCTAAATTCATTGGGATTGTCCTGGTGCCCATGGTGGCTCTGCTGCTCTTCAAGCGTAGCTTCCATGACTTCCAGTTCCAATTCCAACTGTGTTTCGTGAGGAGTTTTGATTTTCACAAGCCTTCCCCCACTATCACGTATCCAATATGGCATGCACAACTAGCAATTTGCTGAAAAAGAAGACTTAAAAGGAAAAGAAAAGGTAAATAATAAAAGAGAAACAAAAACAGAGTTAGTGGAAAGAAAATTCACCGAACTTGTGATGAAAATCACAAGTGTTTTGAACTGATTTTATCACTGTTAAGTGGCACCATCCCCGGCAACGGCGCCATTTGATTCGTGCCCGATTGGTGTATCAATTGATTCAACTCAATTGATGTGCTTTGATCTCAATTCTCAGGCGGGAGTAATCAACAAAATTTATAAACCTAAATCACCATATACCAGGGTAGCATTTAGCTAGCATAGTATAGTGGCTCTAGGATCGTCCACAGAGATGGGTTTTCACTTTCCACATGATATCAGTTCAAGAGCTAAATGGGTGCTTTTTCATTTCAAGGTTAGCTTTTAAAAGAAAAACAAAGGTTTGAATGGGAACAAAAGACTTTAAACTAACCAAACATACAAATTATCTGAAATTAGTTATAAAGAAAGGAGTTCCTCGGGACTTCAGGTTGCTAGGCTCGGGTACCAAATGCAAAAGAGGAGAATCCGGTCACTTGAGTCTTTTCCTCGCATTCGGGATTTAACCTATAGTTATTTCCCGAACCGGTGTGGTACAGATGTTCACCATTAATGATGTCAACTCTAAAATCCTCTCACTGACACACCTTGCAATGGCTCGTACCTCTCACCTAGTATTTGCCATCCAAGGTGGTCCTTAACATCGGATCATCCTTCACAAGCGAACAAGAGATAACAATTAGACCTCCATGGAGCAAGATTGCAAGCAACAAGAATCCATGGAATCCGAAAGCTTACCAAGTATTGGCTATTCACGGTAATCCTAGTTAACTAAAAATATAAACAACATCAACGGGTCACACTTTCTCTTCATTAAAAATAGAAACAACAAAAACTCACTCTTTGCATCCGGCACCTTACCTAGCTTCCCTCACCCGTGGAACAACAAGTTTAGCCAACCATCCTCTGAGAAAACATCTCAGAGGTTGATTTGCTAGAAAACATAATTATAAGTAAAGATAAAAGTGAGAAGGTAAGGTAGAGCAAAGCTCTATATATTGCTTTCAAAACTATACAAAAATTGTTCTCTGGAAAAACTCCCGAGTGTTTTTTCAGTGATTACAAGAGAGTATTTATATAGGAAGGTTATTTACCCTTCCTTCATTCCTTGTTAGCTAAGGAATTACATGAGTGGTCAGTTACAAGGAGAAAAACGAGATTTAAACACAAAATATCTGAAGAAAAATATCCAAAAGAGTCGGTGCGCAAGTTTTCCAATTCGCATGAAGATTTCGCACGCTGCATGGTGGCTTGCGAAAATCTCGCAAGTTGGTTTCGCAACTTGAGTTCCCTTTTCGCACGTTGGATGTCACTTTCGAAAGTTGGAAAACCATTTTCGCAAGTTGGCACTCTCTGTGACTGTGTGTTTGCGCTCCAATCCCATCGCGCAAGGTAAGCTCCAGGTTTCGCACGCTGGAGTTCCAAATTCGCAAGGTGCGAATTTGTGCTTCAGCTGGACGCAGTTATCTTCCGAAGGCCATAACTTCCTCATTTCTGATCCAAATTACACAAAGTTTGAAGAATTGGATTCTTGACTTCCAGAGCTTTCCAACGGTATATAGCATGTAGAAAATGGACTTCGGAAAGTGCTCCAAAAGTGGGAGAGAAGACTGCAGCTGCTATGCTCTGTTTCTTCTTCACTCTGTTTTTCCTCCGTGCATGCTTGATTGGCTTTGGCAAAGAGATATGGAGCTCCAAAGCTTGGTTTCTTTATGAATTTGAGCTCCTAAAAGCTTTGCCATGAACTACATACAGCTCTCCCTCATTCTTAAATTGCTTTGGTGAGCAAAAAGCTATCAAAAACACCAAAGCTTGACACAATTCGGTTAGAAACAAATGCAAAGGCCCTTAATATGTTAATTGGGTTAAAAGGTGATAATTACTACTCAAGAGAGTTCAAAAGAGTTAATTACAAGCTATGAAATAGCACTTTTTGAGTAGTAATCAAGGGGTACGAACTTTGTTAGAGAGTGTACGAGCTATGTTACAAATGGTATGAACTTTGTTAGAGCGAGTACAAACTTTGTGAGAGGGCGTACAAACTTAGTTAGAGAGGATACGAACATTGTTAGAGATGGTAAGAACTTCGTTAAAGAGGGTACGAACTTTGTTCAAGAAGTAACGAACTTTGTCAGAGATGGTATGAACTTTGTTAGAGAGGGTACGAACTATGTTAGAGATGGTACAAACTTTGTTATAGAGGGTACGAACTTTGTGAGAGGGTGTACGAACTTTGTTAGAGAGGGTAAGAACTTCGTTAGAGAGGGTACAACCTTTGTGAGACAGGGTACGAACTTTGTTCAAGAAGTAACGAAGTTTGTCAGAGATGGTACGAACTTTGTTAGAGATGGTAAGAACTTCGTTAGAAAGGGTACGAACTTTGTGAGAGGGGGAATGAACTTTGTTAGAGAGGGTACGAACATTGTTAGAGATGGTAAGAACTTCGTGAGATAGGGTACGACCTTTGTGAGAGGGTACAACCTTTGTGAGATAGGGTACGAACTTTGTTATAG
Organism: Vitis rotundifolia; assembly: GCA_030254885.1. Taxonomy (NCBI): domain Eukaryota; kingdom Viridiplantae; phylum Streptophyta; class Magnoliopsida; order Vitales; family Vitaceae; genus Vitis; species Vitis rotundifolia. The sequence continues at coordinate 16,730,879 of CM058160.1, forward strand.
ATGGTACGAACTTTGTTAGAGAGGGTACGAACCTTGTTAGAGATGGTATGAACTTTTTAAGATGGGTTATGAACTTTGTTAGAGACGGTACGAACTATATTAGAGATGGTACCTACTTTGTTAGAGAGGTACGAACTTTGTTAGACAAGGTACCAACTTTGTTGAAGAAGTTATGAACTTTGTTAGAGATGGTACAAACTTTGTTAAAGAGGGTACGAACTTTGTGAGACGTGGTACAAACTTTATGAGAGGGGGTTCGAACTTTGTCAAAGATGGTACAAACTTTGTCAGTGAGGACACGAACTTTGTTAGAGAGGCTACGAACTTTGTTAAGGAAATTACGAACTTTGTTAGAGAGGGTACGAACTTTATTAGATGGGTTACAAACTTTGTTAGAAATGGTTTGAACTTTGTTAGAGTGGGTATGAACTTTGTTAGAGAAGGTATGAACTTTGTTAAAGAGGGTACGAACTTTGTGAGAGGGGGAACAAACTTTGTTAGAGAGGGTACGAACGTTGTTAGTGATGGTACAAACTTTGTGAGAGGGCGTACGAACTTTGTTAGAGAGGATATGAACATTGTTAGAGATGGTAAGAACTTTGTTAGAGATGGTACGAACTTTGTTAGAGATGGTACGAACTTTGTTAAAGAGGGGACGAACTTTGTTAGAGAGGGTACAAACTTTGTTAGAGAGGGTACGAACTTTGTGAGAGGGGGGACGGACTTTTTTTGAAAGGGTACGAACTTTGTTTGAGAGGGCGTACGAACCTTGTTAGAGAAGGTACGAACTTTGTGAAAGGGTGTACGAACTATGTTTGAGAGGGTACGAACATTGTTGGAGATGGTAAGAACTTCATTAGAGAGGGTACGACCTTTGTGAGACAGGGTACTAACTTTGTTCAAGAAGTAACGAACTTTGTCATAGATGGTACAAACGTTGTTAGAGAGGGTACAAACCTTATTAGAGATGGTATGAACTTTGTAAGATGGGTTACGAACTTTGTGAGAGAGGGCACGAACTATGTTAGAGATGGTACAAACTTTGTTAGAGAAGTACGAACTTTGTTAGAGAGGGTACGAACTTTGTGAGAGGGCGTACGAACTTTGTTGAAGACGTTACAAACTTTGTTAAAGATGGTACAAACTTTGTTAAAGAGGGTACGAACTTTGTGAGAGGTGGTACAAACTTTGTGAGAGGGAGGGGGTATGAACTTTTTTAGAGATGATATGAACTTTGTTAGAGAGGACACGAACTTTGTTAGAGAAGCTACAAACTTTGTTAGGGAAGTTATGAACTTTGTTAGAGAGGGTACGAACTTTGTGAGATGGGTTACGAACTTTGTTAGAAATGGTTTGAACTTTGTTAGAGTGGGTACGAACTTTGTTAGAGAAGGTATGAAGTTTGTTAGAGAGGGTACGAACTTTGTGAGAGGGGGAATGAACTTTGTTAGAGAGGGTACGAACTTTGTGAGAGGGCGTACAAACTTTTTTAGAGAGGGTACGAACATTGTTAGAGATGGTAAGAACTTCGTTAGAGAGGGTACAAACTTTGTTCAAGAAGTAACGAACTTTGTTAGAAAGGGTACGAACCTTGTTAGGGATGGTATGAACGTTGTAAGATGGGTTACGAACTTTGTTAGAGAGGGTATTATTACTACTCAAAAAGTGCTATTTCATAGCTTGTAATTAACTCTTTTGAACTCTCTTGAGTAGTAATTATCACCTTTTAACCCAATTAACATATTAAGGGCCTTTGCATTTGTTTCTAATCAAATTGTGTTAAGTTTCGGTGTTTTTGATAGCTTTTTGCTCACCAAAGCAATGTAAGAATGAGGGAGAGTTGTATATAGTTCAGGGCAAAGCTTTTGGAAGCTCAAATTCATGAACAACCAAGCTTTGGAGCCTCATAGTCCTTTGCCTTAGTCAGTTAAAGTATGCAAGGAAAGAACAACGGAGAGAGGAAAAACAGAGTGAAGAAAATAGAGCATAGCAGCTGCATTTTTCTTTCCCACTTGTGGAGCACTTCCTGAAGTTCATTTTCTGCATGCTATATACCGTTGGAAATCTCTAGAAGTCAAGAATCCAACGCTTCAAACCGTGTACAATTTGGAGCTGAAATGAGGAAGATATGGCCTTCGAAAGACAACTGCATCCAGTTGAGGGACAATTTCGCACCTTGCGAAATTGGAACTCCAACGTGCGAAATTAAAATCAGCCTTGCGAAATGGAAATGGATGGCAGTTGTGCATTCACGGTGAAGTCCAACATGCAAAAGTGATTTTGCAACCTGTGAACTTGAAGCTTAACGTGCGAAAGTGGATTCCAACATGCGAAATCAACTTACGAAATTTTCGCAAGTCACCATGCAACGTGCGAAACTGGGATATTTGTGCACCGACTCTTTTTCTTCTGATATTTTGTGTTTAAATCTCCATTTTCTCCTTGTATTCAACCACTTATGTAATTCCTTAGCTAAAAAGTATTGAAGGAAGGGTAAATTGCCTTCCTATAAAAACTCTCTTGTAACACTTAAAAAAGGATGCTTAGGAGCTTGTTCCAGGAGACCAACTTTTGTATAGTTTTGGAAGGAAGTAAAATTCGTAGTCTTTCTTTACCTTACCTTCCCATTTTGATTCTATTTTCTTACTAGTCAAACAAGCTCTGAGGAGGTTTCCTCAGAGAATGAGTGGCTAAGCTTTTAGTTCCTTGGAGTTAAGGTTGCCGGGAAAGGTTCCAACTGCAAGAATGGGTAGTTTTGTGGTTTCAGCCATTAAAGAAGAGAAAGTGTGACCCGTTAATGATTTCTATGTTTTTAGTTAACTTAAAACACCTTGCAAGTCACCTGAGCCAACACTTGGTAAGGCAAGTGATCTCCGTCCATAGAGATGCACTAGTTTACCTCTTGCGAGCTTCTGGGAGGTGACTTGAAGGTGGGATTTTCTTGAATTGCCAACACTTGGTAAGCTTTTGGACTCCAAGGATACATCCATTAGTTATCTCTTGCGAGCTTGGGATGAGAAGTCCAAGGTTAATGATCACCTTGAATAGCAAATGCTTGGTGAGAGGCACGAGCCATTCCAAGTTGCATCAGTGAGAAGGATTTATTGTTGAAATCCATTAAGGGGAAGCATCTGTACAACACCGGTTAGAGAATTGACTACATGTTAATTCTCTAATGCGAGGAATTGAACCAAGTGACCGGAGCTCTGTTTTTGCATGAGGAACCTCCCCTGTGAACCTAAACCTCCAAGGAATGTTTTTCTTCGTAAGTAATTTCCATTACTTTCTTTTTGGTTAGCTTAAAACCAATCCTTTTCCCATCAAAAATTATGTTCTCTTTTAAAACTAATCTTGAAATGAAAAAGTACCAAGTCATCTTTGAATTGGTATCAGTGGTAACTTGAAAACCCTTCCCAGTGAACGATCCTAGAGCCACTATGCTATACTAGTTGAGACTATCCTAATGCATGGTGATATAGGTTATAAATTTTGTTGATTACTCCCTCACTCAAGGACCATTAGCTGAACGTGAATCAGCTGAGTCACCAATTGGGCACGAATCAGGGTACGAAGTATGTTAGAGATGGTACGAACTTTGTTAGAGAGGGTACAAACTTTGTCAGAGGGGATACGAATTTTGTTAGACAGGGTACGAACTTTGTTGAAGAAGTTATGAACTTTGTTAGACATGGTACAAACTTTGTTATAGAGGGTACAAATTTTTTTAGAGAGGGTACGAACTTTGACATAGGGGATACGAACTTTGTGAGAGGGGGTACAAATTTTGTTAAAGAGGGTAAGAACTATGTTAGAGATGGTACGAACTTTGTGAGACAGGGTACGAACTTTGTTCAAGAAGCAACGAACTTTGTCAGAGATGGTATGAACTTTGTTAGAGAGGGTACGAACCTTGTTAGAGTGGTTTGAACTTTGTAAGACGGGTTACGAACCTTGTTAGAGATGGTACGAACTATCTTACAAAGGGTACGAACTTTGTGAGAGGGGGTACGAATTTTGTTAGAGAGGGTACGAACTATGTTAGAGATGGTACGAACCTTGTGAGAACGTACTTTGTTCAAGAAGTAACGAACTTTGTCAAAGATGGTACGAACTTTGTTATAAAGGGTACGAACCTTGTTAGAGATGGTATGAACTTTGTAAGACGAGTTACGAACTTTGTGAGAGGGTGTACGTACTTTGTTAGAGAGGGTACGAAGTTTGTGAGAGGGGGTACGAACCTTGTTAGAGAGGTACGAACTTTGTTAGATAGGTTACGAAATTTGTTGAAGAAGTTACGAACTTTGTTAGATATGGTACAAACTTTGTTAAAGAGGGTAGGAACTTTGTGAGAGGGCATACAAACTTTGTTAGAGAGGGTACGAACATTGTTAGCTATGGTAAGAACTTCGTTAGAGAGGGTACGACCTTTCTGAGACAGGGTACGAACTTTGTTCAAGAAGTAACGAACTTTATTAGAGATGGTACGAACCTTGTTAGAGATGGTATGAACTTTGTAAGGTGGTACGAATTATGTTAGAGATGGTACGAACTTTGTTACAGAGGTACGAACTTATTTACAGAGGGTACGAAGTTTGTGAGAAGGGGTACGAACTTTGTTTGGGAAGTTACGAACTTTCCTAAAGAGGGTACGAACTTTGTGTGATGGGTTACGAACTTTGTTAGAAATGGTTTGACCTTTGCTAGAGTGGGTAAGAACCTTGTTAGAGAAGGTATGAACTTTGTTAGAGAGGGTACAAACTTTGTTAGAGAGGGTACGAACTTTGTGAGAGGGCGTATGAACTTTTTTAGAGAGGGTACGAACATTGTTAGAGAGGGTAAGAACTTCGTTAGAGAGGGTACGAACTTTGTTAGAGAGCAAACGAACTTTGTGAGAGGGCGTAGGAACTTTGTTAGAGAGGGTACGAACTTTGTGAGAGGGGGTATGAACTTTGTTAGACATGGTACGAACTTTGTTGAAGAAGTTACGAACTTTGTTAGAGAAGGTACAAACTTTGTTAAAGAGGGTTGGAACTTTGTGAGAGGGCGTATGAACTTTGTTAGAGAGGGTACGAACTATGTTAGATATGGTACAAACTTTGTTACTGAAGTACGAACATATTTAAAAAGGGTACGAACTTTGTGAGAGGGGGTACGAACTTTGTTTAAAAGGGTACAAACTTTGTTAGAGAGGGTACGAACTTTGTAAGAGGCGGAACGAACTTTATTAGACAGAGTACGAACTTTGTGAGAGGGGGTAGGAACTTTGTTTGAAAGGCTACGAACTTTGTTAGAGAGGGTACAAACTTTCTGAGAGGGCATACGAACTTTGTTAGAGCGAGTACGAACTTTGTTAGATATGGTACAAACTTTGTTACTGAGGTACGAACATATTTAAAAAGGGTACGAACTTTGTGAGAGGGGGTACGAACTTTGTTTAAAAGGGTACAAACTTTGTTAGAGAGGGTATGAACTTTGTAAGAGGGCGTACGAACTTTGTGAGAGGCGGAACGAACTTTATTAGACAGAGTACGAACTTTGTGAGAGGGGGTAGGAACTTTGTTTGAAAGGCTACGAACTTTGTTAGAGAGGGTACGAACTTTGTGAGAGGGCGTACGAACTTTGTTAGAGTGAGTACGAGCTTTATTAGAGAGGTTACGAACTACGTTAGAGAGGGTACATACATTGTTAGAGATGGTAAGAACTTTGTTAGAGAGGGTACGAACTTTGTTAGAGAGGGTAGGAACTATGTTAGAGAGGGTATGAACTTTGTTACTATGGTACAATTTTTGTTAGAACGGGTATGAACTTTGTTTGAAAGGGTACGAACTTTTTGAGAGAGCGTATGAACTTTGTGAGAGGGGGTACGAGCTATGTTAGAGAGGGTACAAACTTTGTGAGAAGGGGTACGAGCTTTGTTTGAGAGGGTACGAACTTTGTTGGAAACGATTCGAACTTTGTGAGAGAGGGTACGAACCTTGTTAGAGATGGTATGAACATTGTAAGATGGGTTACAAACTTTGTTTCAGAGGGTACGAACTATGTTAGAGATGGTACGAACTTTGTTAGTGAGGGTACGAACTTTGTTAGAGAGGCTACGAATTTTGAGATAGTGGATACGAACTTTGTTAGATTGGGTATGAACTTTGTAAGAGGGGGTATGAACTATGTTAGAGATGGTACGAATTTTGTTAGAGAGGGTACGAACTTTGTTAGAGTGGGTACGAACTTTGTTACTGAGCTACGAACTTATTTGGAGAGGGTACGAACTTTGTGAGAGGGGGTACGAACTTTGTTTGAAAGGGTACAAACTTTGTTAGAGAGGGTACGAACTTTGTGAGAGGGCGTACGAACTTTGTGAGAGGCGGTACAAACTTTGTTAGACAGGGTACAAACTTAGTGAGATGGGGTACGAACTTTGTTTGAAAGGCAACGAACTTTGTTAGTGAAGGTACAAACTTTGTGAGAGGGCGTATGAACTTTGTTAGAGCAGGTACGAACTTTGTTAGAGAGGGTATGAACTACGTTAGAGAGGGTACGAACATTGTTAGAGATGGTAAGAACTTTGTTAGAGAGGGTACGAACTTTGTTAGAGATGGTACGAACTTTGTTAGAGAGGGTACGAACTTTGTTCGAAAGGGTAGGAACTTTGTTAGGGAGGGTACGAACTTTGTGAGAGGGCGTAAGAATTTTGTTAAAGATGGTACGAACATTGTTAGAGATGGTAAGAACTTTGTTAGAGAGGGTACGACCTTTGTGAGACAGGGTACGAACTTTGGTCTAGAAGTAACGAACTTTGTCAGCGATGGTACGAACTTTGTTAGAGAGGGTACAAACTTTGTTAGATATGGTATGAACTTTGTTATAGAGGGCACGAACTATGTTAGAGATGGTACGAACTTTGTTAGAGAGGGTACGAACTTTGTGAGAGGGGGTACGAAGTTTGTTGAAGAAGTTACGAACTTTGTTAAAGATGGTACAAACTTTATTAAAGAAGAATCGAACTTTGTGAGAGGTGGTACAAAGTTTGTGAGAGGGGGTACGAACTTTGTCAGAGATGGTATGAACTTTTTTAGAGAGGACACGAACTTTGTTAGAGAAGCTACGAACTTTATTAGGGAAGTTACGAACTTTGTTAGAGAGGGTACGAACTTTGTGAGAGGGGGATTGAACTTTGTTAGAGAGGGTACGAACTTTTTGAGAGGGCGTATGAACTTTTTTAAAGAAGGTACGAACATTGTTAGAGAGGGTAAGAACTTCGTTAGGGAGGGTACGAACTTTGTGAGACGGGGTACGAACTTTGTTCAAAAAGTAACAAACTTTGTTATAGATGGTACGAACTTTGTTGGAGAGCGTACGAACCTTGTTAGAGATGGTATGAACTTTGTAAGATGGGTTACAAACTTTGTTAGAGAGGGTATGAAGTATGTTAGAGATGGTACGAACTTTGTTAGACAGGGTACGAACTTTGTTTAAGAAGTTATGAACTTTGTTAGATATGGTACAAACTTTGTTAAAGAGGTGATTCGTCCCCAATTGGTGTTCTGATTGATTCAAATCAATCAACTGATGTGCTTTGATTTCAGTCCTCAGACGGGAGTTATCAACAAAATTTATAAACCTATTTCACCATATACTAGGGTAGCATAGCTAGCATAGCATAGTGGCTCTAGGATCGTTCACTGGGATGGGTTTTCACTTCACAATTGATATTAGTTGAAAAGCTGAATTAGTGATTTTTCCTTTTAAGGTTAGCTTTAAAAGAAAACATAAATTTGCATGAAAACGAATGGTTTTAAGCTAACCAAACTGAAAACAACTAAAAGTAATTAGAAAGAAAGATGTTTCTTGGGATTTCAGGTCACTAGGATCAGGTGCCATAAACAAAAAGGGAGATTCCGGTCACTTGTTTCTTTTCCTCGCATTGGGGATTTAACATATAGTTATTTCCCGAATTGGTGTGGTACAGATGCTTACCATTAATGGTCTCAACACTAAATCCCTCTCACTGATCCATCTTGCAATGGCTCGTGCCTCTTACCTAGCACTTGCCATTCAAGGGGATCTTTAACCTTGGATTATCCTTTAAAAGCTCGCAAGAGATAACTAATGGATGTCTCCTTGGAGTCCAAAAGCTTACCAAGTGTTGGCTGGTCTAGAAAATCCTACCTCTGAATCACCTCCCAAAGGCTCGCAAGAGATAAACTAGTGAAACTCAATGGACGGAGTCCACTTGCCTTACCAAGTGTTGGCCCAGGTGATTCAAAGGCGTTTTAAGTTAACTAAAAAGATAAAAACCATAAACGGGTCACACTTTCTTTTCATTAAAAATGGAAACAACAAAAACTCACGCTTATGTAGCCGGCACCTTACTTAGCTTCCTTCACCCAAGAGACAAAAAGTCTAGCCTCTCATCCTCTGAGGAAACATTCTCAGAGGATGTTTGGCTAGAAAGAAAATAAAAGAGAAAGAAAAATGGGAAGGAAAGGCAGAGCAAGGCTCTGAATTTTACTTCCTTTAAAAACTATACAAAGTTGTCTCTGAGAACAAGCTCCCGAGAGATTCTTTCACTAATTACAAGAGAGTTCATTTATAGGAAGGTTATTTACCCTTCCTTCATTCCTTCTTAGCTAAGGAATTACATGAGTGGCTGAATACAAGGAGAAAATGGAGATTTAGACACAAAATATCAGAAGAAAAAGAGTCGGTGAAAAAATATCCCAGTTTCGCACGTTGCATGGTAACTTGTGAAAATTTCGCAAGTTGATTTCGCAACTTGGAATCCACTTTCGCACGTTGGAGTTCAAGTTCGCAAGTTGCAAAATCACTTTCACATGTTGGGCTTCACCGAGAATGCACAACTGCCATCCATTTCCATTTCGCAAGGCTGATTAAAATTTCGCATGTTGGAGTTCCAATTTCGCAAGGTGCGAAATTGTCCCTTAGCTGGATGCAGTTGTCTTCAGAAGGCCATATCTTCCTCATTTCAGCTCCAAATCGTACACGGTTTGAAGCGTTGGATTTTTGACTTCCAGAGCTTTCCAACGGTATATAGAATACAGAAAATAGACTTCGGGAAGTGCTCCAAAAGTGGGAAGGAAGACTGCAGCTGCTATGCTCTGTTTTCTTCACTCTGTTTTTCTCTCTCCTTTGTTCTTTCCTTGCATACTTTGAACGACTATGGCAAAGGACTATGAGGCTCCAAAGCTTGGTTTCTTCATGAATTTGAGCTTCCAAAAGCTTTTCCATAAACTATATACAACTCTCCCTCATTCTTACATTGCTTTGGTGAGCAAAAAGCTATCAAAAACACCAAAACTTAACACAATTTGATTAGAAACACATGCAAAGGCCCTTAATATGTTAATTGGGTTAAAAGGTGATAATTACTACTCAAGAGAGTTCAAAAGAGTTAATTACAAGCTATGAAATAGCACTTTTTGAGTAGTAATCAAGAGGGTACAAATTTTTTTAGAGAGGGTACGAACTTTGTTAGAGAGAGTACGAACTTTGAGATAAGGGATACGAACTTTGTGAGAGGGGGTAGGAATTTTGCTAGAGAGGGTACGAACTATGTTAGCGATGGTACGAACTTTCTGAGACAGGGTACGAACTTTGTTCAAGAAGTAACGAACTTTGTCAGAGATGGTACGAACTTTGTTAGAGAGGGTACGAACCATGTTAGAGATGGTATGAACTTTGTAAGACGGGTTACGAACCTTGTTAGAGAGGGCACGAAGTATGTTAGAGATGGCACGAACTTTGTTAGAGAGGTACGAACTTTGTTAGAGAGGGTACGAACTTTGTTGAGGAAGTTGCGAACTTTGTTAGAGATGGTACAAACTTTGTTAAAGAGGGTACGAACTTTGTGAGAGGTTGTACAAAATTTGTGAGAGGGGGTACGAACTTTGTCAGAGATGGTACGAACTTTCTTAAAGACGATAGGAACTTTGTGAGAGGGTGTACCTACTTTGTTAGAGAGGGTACGAACTTTGTTAGAGAGAGTACGAACTTTGAGATAAGGGATACGAACTTTGTGAGAGGGGGTAGGAATTTTGCTAGAGAGGGTACGAACTATGTTAGCGATGGTACGAACTTTCTGAGACAGGGTACGAACTTTGTTCAAGAAGTAACGAACTTTGTCAGAGATGGTACGAACTTTGTTAGAGAGGGTACGAACCATGTTAGAGATGGTATGAACTTTGTAAGACGGGTTACGAACCTTGTTAGAGAGGGCACGAAGTATGTTAGAGATGGCACGAACTTTGTTAGAGAGGTACGAACTTTGTTAGAGAGGGTACGAACTTTGTTGAGGAAGTTGCGAACTTTGTTAGAGATGGTACAAACTTTGTTAAAGAGGGTACGAACTTTGTGAGAGGTTGTACAAAATTTGTGAGAGGGGGTACGAACTTTGTCAGAGATGGTACGAACTTTCTTAAAGACGATAGGAACTTTGTGAGAGGGTGTACCTACTTTGTTAGAGAGGGTACGAACTTTGTTAGACAAGGTACAAACTTTGTTGAAAAAGTTACGAACTTTGTTAGAGATGGTACAAACTTTGTTAAAGAGGGTAGGAACTTTGTGATAGGCGTATGAACGTTGTTAAAGAGGGTACGAACTACGTTAGCGAGGGTACGAACATTGTTAGAGTTGGTAAGAACTTCGTTAGAGAGGGTACGACCTTAGGGTACGAACTTTGTTCAAGAAGTAATGAACTTGGTCAAAGAGGGTACAAACTATGTTAGAGATGGTACGAACTTTGTTAGAGTGGGTATGAACTTTGTTAGAGAGGGTACGAACTTTGTTAGAGATGGTACGAACTTTGTTACTATGGTACAATTTTTGTTATAGCGGGTACGAACTTTGTTGGAAAGGGTATGAACTTTGTTAGAGAGGAAACGAACTTTGTGAGAGGGCGTATGAACTTTGTGAGAGGGGGTACGAACTTTGTTTGAAAGGCTACGAACTTTGTTAGAGAGGGTACAAACTTTGTGAGAGGGCATACAAACTTTGTTAGAGAGGGTATGAACTTTGTTAGAAACGGTTCGAACTTTGTTAGCGAGGGTCTAAACCTTGTTAGAGATGGTATGAACATTGTAAGGTGGGTTACGAACTTTGTTTCAGAGGGTACGAACTATGTTAGAGATGGTACGAACTTTGTTAGAGAGGGTACAAACTTTGTGAGAGGGGGTATGAACTTTGGTTTAAAGGGTACAAACTTTTTTAGAGAGGGTACAAACTTTGTGAGAGCGCGTATGAACTTTGTTAGAGAGGGTACGAACATTGCTAGAGATGGTATGAACTTCGTTAGAAAGGGTGCGGTCTTTGTGAAATAGGATATGAATTTTGTTTAAGAAATAACGAACTTAGTCAGAGATGGTACGAACCTTGTTAGAGATGGTATGAGGTTTGTAAGATGGGTTATGAACTTTGTCAGAGAGGGTACGAACTATGTTAGAGATGGTACGAACATTGTTAAAGAGGTACGAACTTTATTAGACAGGGTACGAACTTTGTTGAAGAAGTTAGGAACTTTTTTAGAGATGATACAAACTTTGTGAAAGAAAGTACAAACTTTGTGAGAAGGGGTACAAACTTTGTCAGAAGTGGTACGAATTTGTTTAGAGAGGGCACGAACTTTGTTAGAGAGATTACAAACTTTGTTAGGAAAGTTAGGAACTTTGTTAGAGAGGGTATGAACTTTGTGAGATGGGTTACGAACTTTGTTAGAAATGGTTTGAACTTTGTTAAAGTGGGTATGAACTGTGTTAGAGAAGGTACGAACTTTGTTAGATAGGGTACGTACTTTGTGAGAGGGGGAACGAAATTTGTAGAGAGGGTATGAACATTGTTTGAGAGGTTACAACTTTGTTAGAGAGGGTACGAACTTTGTTCGAGATGGTACGAACTTTGTTCGAGATGGTACGAACTTTGTTAGAGAGGTTACAAAGTTTGTTAGACAGGGTACGAACTTTGTTGAAGAAGTTACAAACTTTGTTAGAGATGATACAAACTTTGTGAGAGAGGTTACGAACTTTGTTAGAGTGCGTACGAACATTGTTAGAGATGGTAAGAACTTCGTTAGAGAGGGTACGACCTTTGTGAGACAGGGTACGAACTTTGTTAGAGATGATACGAACTTTGCTAGAGAGGGTACGAACCTTGTTAGAGATGGTATGAACTTTGTAAGATGGGTTACGAACTTTGTTAGAGAGGGTATGAACTATGTTAGAGATGGTACGAACGTTTTTAGAGAGAGTACGATATTTTTTAGAGGGGTTACGAACTTTGTTAGAGAGGGTACGAACTATGTTAGAGATGGTACGGACTTTGTTAGAGGTACGAACTTTGTTAGACAGGGTACGAACTTTGTTGAAGAAGTTAGGAACTTTGTTAGAGATGGTACAAACTTTGTGAAAGAGGGTACGAACTTTGTGAGAGGTACGAACTTTGTCAAAGATGGTACGAACTTTGTTAGAGAGACACGAACTTTGTTAGAGAGGCTACTAATTTTGTTAGGGAAGTTATGAACTTTGTTAAAGAGGGTACGAACTTTGTGGGATGGGTTACGAACTTTGTTAGAAATGGTTTGAACTTTGTTAGAGTGGGTACGAACTTTGTTAGAGATCGTATGAACTTTGTGAGAGAGGGAACAAACTTTGTTAGAGAGCGTATGAACATTGTTAGAGAGGTTACAACTTTGTTAGAGAGGGTACGAATTTTGTTCGAGATGGTACGAACTTTGTTAGAGAGGGTACGTAGTTTGTTAGGGTGGGTACGAACATTGTTAGAGATTGTAAGGACTTCGTTAGAGAGGATACGACCTTTGTGAGACAGGGTACGAACTTTGTTAGAGAGGGTACGAACCTTTTTAGAGATGGTATGAACTTTGTAAGATGGGTTACGAACTTTGTTAGAGAGGGTATGAACTATGTTAGAGATGGTACGGACTTTGTTAGAGATGGTACGAACTTTGTTAGAAATGGTTTGAACTTTGTTAGAGTGCGTACGAACATTGTTAGAGATGGTAAGAACTTCGTTAGAGAAGGTACGACCTTTGTGAGATAGGGTACGAACTTTGTTACAGATGGTACGAACTTTGTTAGAGAGGGTGCGAACCTTAGTAGAGATGGTATGAACTTTGTAAGATGGGTTACAAACTTTGTTAGAGAGGGTATGAACTATGTTAGAGATCGTACGAACTTTGTTAGAGAGGGTTCGAACTTTATGAGAGGGCGTACAAACTTTGTTACAGAGTGTACGAACTTTGTGAGAGGGGGTACAAACTTTGTTAAAGAGCGTAGGAACTTTGTGAGAGGACGTACGAACTTTGTTAGAGAGGTACGAAGTTTGTTAGACAGGGTACAAACTTTGTGGAAGAAGTTACAAACTTTGTTAGAGATGGTATAAACTTTGTGAAAGAGGGTAGGAACTTTGTGAGAGGAGGTACGAACTTTGTTAGAGAGGTACGAAATTTGTTAAATAGGGTAAGAACTTTGTGAGAGGGGGTACGAACTTTGTTAGAGAGGGTACGAACCTTTTTAGAGATGGTATGAACTTTGTAAGATGGGTTACGAACTTTGTTAGAGAGGGTATGAACTATGTTAGAGATGGTACGAACGTTTTTAGAGAGGGTACGATCTTTTTAAAAGGGGGTACGAACTTTATTACAGAGTGTACGAACTTTGTGAGAGGGGGTACGAACTTTGTTAAAGAGCGTAGGAACATTGTGAAAGGGGGTACAAACTTTGTTAGAGAGGGTACGAACTTTGAGATAAGCGATACGAACTTTGTTAGATTGGGTACGAACTTTGTGAGAGGGGGTAGGAACTTTGTTAGAGAGGGTACAAACTCTGTTAGAGATGGAACGAACTTTGTTCGAGAGGTACGAATTTTGTGAGATAGGGTACGAACTTTGTGAGAGGGGGTACAAACTTTGTTTGAAAGGATACGAACTTTGATAGAGAGGGTAAGAACTTTATGAGAGAGGAACGATATTTGTTAGAGAGGGTACGAACTTTGTAAGAGGGGGTACGAACTTTGTTTGAAAGGGTATGAACTTTGTTAGAGAGGGTATGAAGTTTGTTAGAGTGGGTACGAACATTGTTAGAGAGGGTATGAACTTTGTTGAAGAAGTCAGCAACTTTGTTAGAGATGGTACAAACTTTGTGAAAGAGGGTACGAACTTTGTCAGAGATGGTCCGAACTTTGTTAGAGAGGACACGAACTTTGTTAGAGAGGCTACGAACTTTGTTAGGGAAGTTAGGAACTTTGTTAGACAGGGTACAAACTTTATGAGATGGCTTACGAACTTTGTTAGAAATGGTTTGAACTTTGTTAGAGTGGGTACGAACTTTGTTAGAGAGGGTACGAACTTTGTGAGAGAGGGAACAAACTTTGTTAGAGAGGGTATGAACATTGTTAGAGAGGTTACAACTTTGTTAGAGAGGGTACGAATTTTGTTTGGGATGGTACGACCTTTGTTAGAGAGGGTACGAAGTTTGTTAGAGTGGGTACGAACATTGTTAAAGATGGTAAGGACATCGGTAGAGAGGATACGACCTTTGTCAGACAGGGTACGCACATTGTTCAAGAAGTAACAGACTTTGTAAAAGATGGTACGAACTTTGTTAGAGAGGGCACGAACCTTTTTAGAGATGGTATGAACTTTGTAAGATGGGTTACGAACTTTGTTAGAGAGGGTACGAACTATATAGAGATGGTACGGACTTTGTTAGAGGTACAAACTTTGTTAGACAGGGTACGAACTTTGTTGAAGAAGTTAGGAACTTTGTTAGAGATAGTGCAAACTTTATGAAAGAGGGTAGGAACTTTGTTAGAGATGGTCCGAACTTTGTTAGAGAGGACACGAACTTTGTTAGAGAGGCTACGAACTTTGTTACGGAAGTTAGGAACTTTGTTAGAGAGGGTACGAACTTTGTAAGATGGGTTACGAACTTTGTTAGAAATGGTTTGAACTTTGTTAGAGTGGGTACGAACTTTGTTAGAGATGGTACGAACTTTGTTAGAGAGGGTACGAACTTTGTGAGAGAGGGAACAAACTTTGTTAGAGAGGGTATGAACATTGTTAGAGAGGGTACGAATTTTGTTCGAGATGGTGCGAACTTTGTTAGAGAGGGTACGAAGTTTGTTAGAGTGGGTACGAACATTGTTAGAGATGGTAAGGACTTCGTTAGAGAGGATACGACCTTTGTCAGACAGGGTACGAACTTTGTTCAAGAAGTAACGAACTTTGTTAAAGATGGTACGAACTTTGTTAGAGAGGATATGAACCTTTTTAGAGATGGTATAAACTTTGTGAGATGGGTTAGGAACTTTGTTAGAGAGGGTACGAACTATGTTAGAGATCATACGGACTTTGTTAGAGGTACGAACTTTGTTAGACAGGGTACGAACTTTGTTGAAGAAGTTAGGAACTTTGTTAGAGATGGTACAAACTTTGTGAAAGAGGGTATGAACTTTGTTAGAGAGGACACAAACTCTGTTAGAGAGGCTACGAACTTTGTTGAAGAAGTTAGGAACTTTGTTAGAGATTGTACAAACTTTGTGAAAGAGGGTATGAACTTTGTGAGAGGTACGAAGTTATTCAGAGATGGTTTGAACTTTGTTAGAGAGGACACGAACTTTGTTAGAGAGGCTACGAACTTTGTTAAGGAAGTTACGAACTTTGTTAGAGAGGGTACAAACTTTGTGAGATGGGTTACGAACTTTGTTAGAAATGGTTTGAACTTTGTTAGAGTGGGTACGAACTTTGTTAGAGATGATACGAACTTTGTTAGAGAGGGTACGAACTTTGTGAGAAAGGGAACAAACATTGTTAGAGAGGGTATGAACATTGTTAAAGAGGGAACGAATTTTGTTCGAGATGGTACGAACTTTGTTAGAGAGGGTACGAAGTTTGTTAGAGTGAGTATGAATATTGTTAAAGATGGTAAGGACTTCGTTAGAGAGGATACGACCTTTTTGAGACAGGGTACGAACTTTGTTCAAGAAGTAACGAAGTTTCTTAAAGATGGGTCGAACTTTGTTACAGAGGATACGAACCTTTTTAGAGATGGTATGAACTTTGTTAGATGGGTTAGGAACTTTATTAGAGAGGGTACGAACTATGTTAGAGATGGTACGGACTTTGTTAGAGGTACGAACTTTGTTAGACAAGGTACGAACTTTGTTGAAGAAGTTAGGAACTTTGTTAGAGATTGTACAAACTTTGTGAAAGAGGGTATGAACTTTGTGAGAGGTACGAACTTATTCAGAGATGGTTTGAACTTTGTTAGAGAGGACACGAACTTTGTTAGAGAGGCTACGAACTTTGTTAAGGAAGTTACGAACTTTGTTAGAGAGGGTACGAACTTTGTGAGAGAGGGAACAAACTTTGTTAGAGAGGGTATGAACATTGTTAAAAAGGTTACAACTTTGTTAGAGAGGGTACGAATTTTGTTCGAGATGGTACGAACTTTGTTAGAGAGGGTACGAAGTTTGTTAGAGTGGGTACGAACATTGTTAGAGATGGTAAGGACTTCGTTAGAGAGGATACGACCTTTGTGAGACAGGGTACGAACTTTGTTCAAGAAGTAACGAACTTTCTTAAAGATGGTTCGAACTTTGTTAGAGAGGATACGAACCTTTTTAGAGATTGTATGAACTTTGTGAGATGGGTTACGAACTTTGTTAGAGAGGGTACTAACTATGTTAGAGATGGTACGGACTTTGTTAGAGGTACGAACTTTGTTAGAGAGGGTACGAACTTTGTTGAAGAAGTTAGGAACTTTGTTAGAGATGGTACAAACTTTGTGAAAGAGGGTACGAACTTTGTTAGACAGGACACGAACTCTGTTAGAGAGGCTATGAACTTTGTTGAAGAAGTTAGGAACTTTGTTAGAGATTGTGCAAACTTTGTGGAAGAGGGTATGAACTTTGTGAGAGGTACGAAGTTATTCAGAGATGGTTTGAACTTTGTTAGAGAGGACACGAACTTTGTTAGAGAGCTACGAACTTTGTTAAGGAAGTTACGAACTTTGTTAGAGAGGGTACAAACTTTGTGAGATGGGTTACGAACTTTGTTAGAAATGGTTTGAACTTTGTTAGAGTGGGTACGAACTTTGTTAGAGATGGTACGAACTTTGTTAGAGAGGGTACGAACTTTGTGAGAAAGGGAACAAACTTTGTTAGAGAGGGTATGAACATTGTTAAAGAGGGAACGAATTTTGTTCGAGATGGTACGAACTTTGTTAGAGAGGGTACGAAGTTTGTTAGAGTGGGTATGAACATTGTTAGAGATGGTAAGGACTTCGTTAGAGAGGATACGACCTTTTTGAGACAGGGTACGAACTTTGTTCAAGAAGTAACGAAGTTTCTTAAAGATGGGTCGAACTTTGTTAGAGAGGATACGAACCTTTTTAGAGATGGTATGAACTTTGTTAGATGGGTTAGGAACTTTATTAGAGAGGGTACGAACTATGTTAGAGATGGTACGAACTTTGTAAGAGGGGGTACGAACTTTGTTTGAAAGGGTATGAACTTTGTTAGAGAGGGTATGAAGTTTGTTAGAGTGGGTACGAACATTGTTAGAGAGGGTATGAACTTTGTTGAAGAAGTCAGCAACTTTGTTAGAGATGGTACAAACTTTGTGAAAGAGGGTACGAACTTTGTCAGAGATGGTCCGAACTTTGTTAGAGAGGACACGAACTTTGTTAGAGAGGCTACGAACTTTGTTAGGGAAGTTAGGAACTTTGTTAGACAGGGTACAAACTTTATGAGATGGCTTACGAACTTTGTTAGAAATGGTTTGAACTTTGTTAGAGTGGGTACGAACTTTGTTAGAGAGGGTACGAACTTTGTGAGAGAGGGAACAAACTTTGTTAGAGAGGGTATGAACATTGTTAGAGAGGTTACAACTTTGTTAGAGAGGGTACGAATTTTGTTTGGGATGGTACGACCTTTGTTAGAGAGGGTACGAAGTTTGTTAGAGTGGGTACGAACATTGTTAAAGATGGTAAGGACATCGGTAGAGAGGATACGACCTTTGTCAGACAGGGTACGCACATTGTTCAAGAAGTAACAGACTTTGTAAAAGATGGTACGAACTTTGTTAGAGAGGGCACGAACCTTTTTAGAGATGGTATGAACTTTGTAAGATGGGTTACGAACTTTGTTAGAGAGGGTACGAACTATATAGAGATGGTATGGACTTTGTTAGAGGTACAAACTTTGTTAGACAAGGTACGAACTTTGTTGAAGAAGTTAGGAACTTTGTTAGAGATAGTGCAAACTTTATGAAAGAGGGTAGGAACTTTGTTAGAGATGGTCCGAACTTTGTTAGAGAGGACACGAACTTTGTTAGAGAGGCTACGAACTTTGTTACGGAAGTTAGGAACTTTGTTAGAGAGGCTACGAACTTTGTAAGATGGGTTACGAACTTTGTTAGAAATGGTTTGAACTTTGTTAGAGTGGGTACGAACTTTGTTAGAGATGGTACGAACTTTGTTAGAGAGGGTACGAACTTTGTGAGAGAGGGAACAAACTTTGTTAGAGAGGGTATGAACATTGTCAGAGAGGGTACGAATTTTGTTCGAGATGGTGCGAACTTTGTTAGAGAGGGTACGAAGTTTGTTAGAGTGGGTACGAACATTGTTAGAGATGGTAAGGACTTCGTTAGAGAGGATACGACCTTTGTCAGACAGGGTACGAACTTTGTTCAAGAAGTAACGAACTTTGTTAAAGATGGTACGAACTTTGTTAGAGAGGATATGAACCTTTTTAGAGATGGTATAAACTTTGTGAGATGGGTTAGGAACTTTGTTAGAGAGGGTACGAACTATGTTAGAGATCATACGGACTTTGTTAGAGGTACGAACTTTGTTAGACAGGGTATGAACTTTGTTGAAGAAGTTAGGAACTTTGTTAGAGAGGGTACGAACTTTGTTCAAGAAGTAACGAAGTTTCTTAAAGATGGGTCGAACTTTGTTACAGAGGATACGAACCTTTTTAGAGATGGTATGAACTTTGTTAGATGGGTTAGGAACTTTATTAGAGAGGGTACGAACTATGTTAGAGATGGTACGGACTTTGTTAGAGGTACGAACTTTGTTAGACAAGGTACGAACTTTGTTGAAGAAGTTAGGAACTTTGTTAGAGATTGTACAAACTTTGTGAAAGAGGGTATGAACTTTGTGAGAGGTACGAACTTATTCAGAGATGGTTTGAACTTTGTTAGAGAGGACACAAACTTTGTTAGAGAGGCTACGAACTTTGTTAAGGAAGTTACGAACTTTGTTAGAGTGGGTACAAACTTTGTGAGATGGGTTACGAACTTTGTTAGAAATTGTTTGAACTTTGTTAGAGTGGGTACGAACTTTGTTAGAGATGGTACGAACTTTGTTAGAGAGGGTACGAACTTTGTGAGAAAGGGAACAAACTTTGTTAGAGAGGGTATGAACATTGTTAAAGAGGGAACGAATTTTGTTCGAGATGGTACGAACTTTGTTAGAGAGGGTACGAAGTTTGTTAGAGTGGGTACGAACATTGTTAGAGATGGTAAGGACTTCGTTAGAGAGGATACGACCTTTTTGAGACAGGGTACGAACTTTGTTCAAGAAGTAACGAACTTTCTTAAAGATGGTTCAAACTTTGTTAGAGAGGATACGATCCTTTTTAGAGATGGTATGAACTTTGTGAGATGGGTTACGAACTTTGTTAGATAGGGTACGAACTATGTTAGAGATGGTACGGACTTTGTTAGAGGTACGAACTTTGTTAGACAGGGTACGAACTTTGTTGAAGAAGTTAGGAACTTTGTGAGAGATGGTACAAACTTTGTGAAAGAGGGTACGAACTTTGTTAGAAAGGACACGAACTTTGTTAGAGAGGCTACGAACTTTGTTGAAGAAGTTAGGAACTTTGTTAGAGTTTGTACAAACTTTGTGAAAGAGGGTATGAACTTTGTGAGAGGTACGAACTTATTCAGAGATGGTTTGAACTTTGTTAGAGAGGACACGAACTTTGTTAGAGAGGCTACGAACTTTGTTAACGAAGTTACGAACTTTGTTAGAGAGGGTACAAACTTTGTGAGATGGGTTACGAACTTTGTTAGAAATGGTTTGAACTTTGTTAGAGTGGGTACGAACTTTGTTAGAGATGGTACGAACTTTGGTAGAGAGGGTACGAACTTTGTGAGAGAGGGAACAAACTTTGTTAGAGAGGGTATGGACATTGTTAGAGAGGTTACAACTTTGTTAGAGAGGGTACGAATTTTGTTCGAGATGGTACGAACTTTGTTAGAGAGGGTACGAAGTTTGTTAGAGTGGGTACGAACATTGTTAGAGATGGTAAGGACTTCGTTAGAGAGGATACGACCTTTGTGAGACAGGGTTCGAACTTCGTTCAAGAAGTAACGAACTTTTTTAAAGATGGTTCGAACTTTGTTAGAGAGGATACGAACCTTTTTAGAGATTGTATGAACTTTGTGAGATGGTTTACGAACTTTGTTAGAGAGGGTACTAACTATGTTAGAGATGGTACGGACTTTGTTAGAGGTACGAACTTTGTTAGAGAGGGTACGAACTTTGTTGAAGAAGTTAGGAACTTTGTTAGAGATGGTACAAACTTTGTGAAAGAGGGTACGAACTTTGTTAGAGAGGACACGAACTCTGTTAGAGAGGCTACGAACTTTGTTGAAGAAGTTAGGAACTTTGTTAGAGATTGTACAAACTTTGTGAAAGAGGGTATGAACTTTGTGAGAGGTACGAACTTATTCAGAGATGGTTTGAACTTTGTTAGAGAGGACACGAACTTTGTTAGAGAGGCTACGAACTTTGTTAAGGAAGTTACGAACTTTGTTAGAGAGGGTACAAACTTTGTGAGATGGGTTACGAACTTTGTTAGAAATGGTTTGAACTTTGTTAGAGTGGGTACGAACTTTGTTAGAGATGGTACGAACTTTGTTAGAGAGGGTACGAACTTTGTGAGAGAGGGAACAAACTTTGTTAGAGAGGGTATGAACATTGTTAAAAAGGTTACAACTTTGTTAGAGAGGGTACGAATTTTGTTCGAGATGGTACGAACTTTGTTAGAGAGGGTACGAAGTTTGTTAGAGTGGGTACGAACATTGTTAGAGATGGTAAGGACTTCGTTAGAGAGGATACGACCTTTGTGAGACAGGGTACGAACTTTGTTCAAGAAGTAACGAACTTTCTTAAAGATGGTTCGAACTTTGTTAGAGAGGATACGAACCTTTTTAGAGATTGTATGAACTTTGTGAGATGGGTTACGAACTTTGTTAGAGAGGATACTAACTATGTTAGAGATGGTACGGACTTTGTTAGAGGTACGAACTTTGTTAGAGAGGGTACGAACTTTGTTGAAGAAGTTAGGAACTTTGTTAGAGATGGTACAAACTTTGTGAAAGAGGGTACGAACTTTGTTAGAGAGGACACGAACTCTGTTAGAGAGGCTACGAACTTTGTTGAAGAAGTTAGGAACTTTGTTAGAGATTGTACAAACTTTGTGAAAGAGGGTATGAACTTTGTGAGAGGTACGAACTTATTCAGAGATGGTTTGAACTTTGTTAGAGAGGACACGAACTTTGTTAGAGAGGCTACGAACCTTGTTAAGGAAGTTACGAACTTTGTTAGAGAGGGTATAAACTTTGTGAGATGGGTTACGAACTTTGTTAGAAATGGTTTGAACTTTGTTAGAGTGGGTACGAACTTTTTTAGAGATGGTACGAACTTTGTTAGAGAGGGTACGAACTTTGTGAGAGAGGGAACAAACTTTGTTAGAGAGGGTATGAACATTGTTAGAGAGGTTACAACTTTGTTAGAGAGGGTACGAATTTTGTTCGAGATGGTACGAACTTTGTTAGAGAGGGTACGAAGTTTGTTTGAGTGGGTACGAACATTGTTAGAGATGGTAAGGACTTCGTTAGAGAGGATACGACCTTTTTGAGACAGGGTACGAACTTTGTTCAAGAAGTAACGAAGTTTCTTAAAGATGGGTCGAACTTTGTTACAGAGGATACGAACCTTTTTAGAGATGGTATGAACTTTGTTAGATGGGTTAGGAACTTTATTAGAGAGGGTACGAACTATGTTAGAGATGGTACGGACTTTGTTAGAGGTACGAACTTTGTTAGACAAGGTACGAACTTTGTTGAAGAAGTTAGGAACTTTGTTAGAGATTGTACAAACTTTGTGAAAGAGGGTATGAACTTTGTGAGAGGTACGAACTTATTCAGAGATGGTTTGAACTTTGTTAGAGAGGACACGAACTTTGTTAGAGAGGCTACGAACTTTGTTAACGAAGTTACGAACTTTGTTAGAGAGGGTACAAACTTTGTGAGATGGGTTACGAACTTTGTTAGAAATGGTTTGAACTTTGTTAGAGTGGGTACGAACTTTGTTAGAGATGGTACGAACTTTGTTAGAGAGGGTACGAACTTTGTGAGAAAGGGAACAAACTTTGTTAGAGAGGGTATGAACATTGTTAAAGAGGGAACGAATTGTGTTCGAGATGGTACGAACTTTGTTAGAGAGGGTACGAAGTTTGTTAGAGTGGGTACGAACATTGTTAGAGATGGTAAGGACTTCGTTAGAGAGGATACGACCATTTTGAGACAGGGTACGAACTTTGTTCAAGAAGTAACGAACTTTCTTAAAGATGGTTCAAACTTTGTTAGAGAGGATACGATCCTTTTTAGAGATGGTATGAACTTTGTGAGATGGGTTACGAACTTTGTTAGATAGGGTACGAACTATGTTAGAGATGGTACGGACTTTGTTAGAGGTACGAACTTTGTTAGACAGGGTACGAACTTTGTTGAAGAAGTTAGGAACTTTGTGAGAGATGGTACAAACTTTGTGAAAGAGGGTACGAACTTTGTTAGAAAGGACACGAACTTTGTTAGAGAGGCTACGAACTTTGTTGAAGAAGTTAGGAACTTTGTTAGAGTTTGTACAAACTTTGTGAAAGAGGGTATGAACTTTGTGAGAGGTACGAACTTATTCAGAGATGGTTTGAACTTTGTTAGAGAGGACACGAACTTTGTTAGAGAGGCTACGAACTTTGTTAACGAAGTTACGAACTTTGTTAGAGAGGGTACAAACTTTGTGAGATGGGTTACGAACTTTGTTAGAAATGGTTTGAACTTTGTTACAGTGGGTACGAACTTTGTTAGAGATGGTACGAACTTTGTTAGAGAGGGTACGAACTTTGTGAGAGAGGGAACAAACTTTGTTAGAGAGGGTATGGACATTGTTAGAGAGGTTACAACTTTGTTAGAGAGGGTACGAATTTTGTTCGAGATGGTACGAACTTTGTTAGAGAGGGTACGAAGTTTGTTAGAGTGGGTACGAACATTGTTAGAGATGGTAAGGACTTCGTTAGAGAGGATACGACCTTTGTGAGACAGGGTACGAACTTCGTTCAAGAAGTAACGAACTTTCTTAAAGATGGTTCGAACTTTGTTAGAGAGGATACGAACCTTTTTAGAGATTGTATGAACTTTGTGAGATGGGTTACGAACTTTGTTAGAGAGGGTACTAACTATGTTAGAGATGGTACGAACTTTGTTAGAGGTACGAACTTTGTTAGAGAGGGTACGAACTTTGTTGAAGAAGTTAGGAACTTTGTTAGAGATGGTACAAACTTTGTGAAAGAGGGTACGAACTTTGTTATAGAGGACACGAACTCTGTTAGAGAGGCTACGAACTTTGTTGAAGAAGTTAGGAACTTTGTTAGAGATTGTACAAACTTTGTGAAAGAGGGTATGAACTTTGTGAGAGGTACGAACTTATTCAGAGATGGTTTGAACTTTGTTAGAGAGGACACGAACTTTGTTAGAGAGGCTACGAACTTTGTTAAGGAAGTTACGAACTTTGTTAGAGAGGGTACAAACTTTGTGAGATGGGTTACGAACTTTGTTAGAAATGGTTTGAACTTTGTTAGAGTGGGTACGAACTTTGTTAGAGATGGTACGAACTTTGTTAGAGAGGGTACGAACTTTGTGAGAGAGGGAACAAACTTTGTTAGAGAGGGTATGAACATTGTTAAAAAGGTTACAACTTTGTTAGAGAGGGTACGAATTTTGTTCGAGATGGTACGAACTTTGTTAGAGAGGGTACGAAGTTTGTTAGAGTGGGTACGAACATTGTTAGAGATGGTAAGGACTTCGTTAGAGAGGATACGACCTTTGTGAGACAGGGTACGAACTTTGTTCAAGAAGTAACGAACTTTCTTAAAGATGGTTCGAACTTTGTTAGAGAGGATACGAACCTTTTTAGAGATTGTATGAACTTTGTGAGATGGGTTACGAACTTTGTTAGAGAGGATACTAACTATGTTAGAGATGGTACGGACTTTGTTAGAGGTACGAACTTTGTTAGAGAGGGTACGAACTTTGTTGAAGAAGTTAGGAACTTTGTTAGAGATGGTACAAACTTTGTGAAAGAGGGTACGAACTTTGTTAGAGAGGACACGAACTCTGTTAGAGAGGCTACGAACTTTGTTGAAGAAGTTAGGAACTTTGTTAGAGATTGTACAAACTTTGTGAAAGAGGGTATGAACTTTGTGAGAGGTACGAACTTATTCAGAGATGGTTTGAACTTTGTTAGAGAGGACACGAACTTTGTTAGAGAGGCTACGAACTTTGTTAAGGAAGTTACGAACTTTGTTAGAGAGGGTACAAACTTTGTGAGATGGGTTACGAACTTTGTTAGAAATGGTTTGAACTTTGTTAGAGTGGGTACGAACTTTGTTAGAGATGGTACGAACTTTGTTAGAGAGGGTACGAACTTTGTGAGAAAGGGAACAAACTTTGTTAGAGAGGGTATGAACATTGTTAAAGAGGGAACGAATTTTGTTCGAGATGGTACGAACTTTGTTAGAGAGGGTACGAAGTTTGTTAGAGTGGGTACGAACATTGTTAGAGATGGTAAGGACTTCGTTAGAGAGGATACGACCTTTGTGAGACAGGGTTCGAACTTCGTTCAAGAAGTAACGAACTTTTTTAAAGATGGTTCGAACTTTGTTAGAGAGGATACGAACCTTTTTAGAGATTGTATGAACTTTGTGAGATGGTTTACGAACTTTGTTAGAGAGGGTACTAACTATGTTAGAGATGGTACGGACTTTGTTAGAGGTACGAACTTTGTTAGAGAGGGTACGAACTTTGTTGAAGAAGTTAGGAACTTTGTTAGAGATGGTACAAACTTTGTGAAAGAGGGTACGAACTTTGTTAGAGAGGACACGAACTCTGTTAGAGAGGCTACGAACTTTGTTGAAGAAGTTAGGAACTTTGTTAGAGATTGTACAAACTTTGTGAAAGAGGGTATGAACTTTGTGAGAGGTACGAACTTATTCAGAGATGGTTTGAACTTTGTTAGAGAGGACACGAACTTTGTTAGAGAGGCTACGAACTTTGTTAAGGAAGTTACGAACTTTGTTAGAGAGGGTACAAACTTTGTGAGATGGGTTACGAACTTTGTTAGAAATGGTTTGAACTTTGTTAGAGTGGGTACGAACTTTGTTAGAGATGGTACGAACTTTGTTAGAGAGGGTACGAACTTTGTGAGAGAGGGAACAAACTTTGTTAGAGAGGGTATGAACATTGTTAAAAAGGTTACAACTTTGTTAGAGAGGGTACGAATTTTGTTCGAGATGGTACGAACTTTGTTAGAGAGGGTACGAAGTTTGTTAGAGTGGGTACGAACATTGTTAGAGATGGTAAGGACTTCGTTAGAGAGGATACGACCTTTGTGAGACAGGGTACGAACTTTGTTCAAGAAGTAACGAACTTTCTTAAAGATGGTTCGAACTTTGTTAGAGAGGATACGAACCTTTTTAGAGATTGTATGAACTTTGTGAGATGGGTTACGAACTTTGTTAGAGAGGATACTAACTATGTTAGAGATGGTACGGACTTTGTTAGAGGTACGAACTTTGTTAGAGAGGGTACGAACTTTGTTGAAGAAGTTAGGAACTTTGTTAGAGATGGTACAAACTTTGTGAAAGAGGGTACGAACTTTGTTAGAGAGGACACGAACTCTGTTAGAGAGGCTACGAACTTTGTTGAAGAAGTTAGGAACTTTGTTAGAGATTGTACAAACTTTGTGAAAGAGGGTATGAACTTTGTGAGAGGTACGAACTTATTCAGAGATGGTTTGAACTTTGTTAGAGAGGACACGAACTTTGTTAGAGAGGCTACGAACCTTGTTAAGGAAGTTACGAACTTTGTTAGAGAGGGTATAAACTTTGTGAGATGGGTTACGAACTTTGTTAGAAATGGTTTGAACTTTGTTAGAGTGGGTACGAACTTTGTTAGAGATGGTACGAACTTTGTTAGAGAGGGTACGAACTTTGTGAGAGAGGGAACAAACTTTGTTAGAGAGGGTATGAACATTGTTAGAGAGGTTACAACTTTGTTAGAGAGGGTACGAATTTTGTTCGAGATGGTACGAACTTTGTTAGAGAGGGTACGAAGTTTGTTTGAGTGGGTACGAACATTGTTAGAGATGGTAAGGACTTCGTTAGAGAGGATACGACCTTTGTGAGACAGGATACGACCTTTGTGAGACAGGGTACAAACTTTGTGGAAGAAGTTACGAACTTTGTTAGAGATGGTACAAACTTTGTGAAAGAGAGTAGGAACTTTGTGAGAGGGGGTACGAACTTTGTGAGAGAGGTACGAAATTTGTTAGATAAGGTAAGAACTTTGTGAGAGGGGGTACGAACTTTGTTAAAGAGGGTATGAACTTTGAAATAAGGGATACGAACTTTGTTAGATTGGGTACGAACTTTGTGAGATGGGGTACGAACTTTGTTAGAAAGGGTACGAACTATGTTAGAGATGTAACGAACTTTGTTAGAGAGGTACGAATTTTGTGAGAGAGGGTACGAACTTTGTGAGAGGGGGTACGAACTTTGTTTGTAATTACAACTCAAAAAGTGCTATTTTGTAGCTTGTAATTAACTCTTTTAAACACTTTTGAGTAGTAGTTATTACCTTTTAACTCAATTGGCATGTTAAGGACCCTTGCAATCGTTTTTAATCAAATTGTGTGAAGTTTTGGTTTTTTTGATAGTTTTTTAATCGCCAAAGCAATCCAAGAATGAGGGAGATCTTTGTATAGCTCATGGAAAAGCAAGTTGAAGCTTCGTAACCCTTTGCTAAAGTAATTCAAGTATGTAAGGAGGAAAAACAGAGAGAAGAAATTCAAGAGGAGAGTAGCTGCAGTCATCTTTCACACATTTGGAGCACTTCCTGAAGTCCATTTTGTACATACTATATATCGTTTCGAAGCTCAGGAAGTTAAGAGTCCAACACTTTAAACGATGTGCAAATCGGAGCTGAAATGAAGAAGTTATAGCCATTGGAAGAAAACTACGCCAAGTTGGAAGACAATTTCGCAAGCTGCGAAATTTTCGCAGCCCATGTTGCCTGCTACAAAATCCACCTGTGCAATCTCCAGATATTTGCGACCGACTCTGTTTGATATTTTCTTCAGATATTTTTGTATAAAATCCCTATTTTCTCCTTGTAATCCACCAATCATAGGATTGCTTAGCTAGGAAGGTTGGAAAAACTTCCTTATATATGTTCCCTTGCATCCGTTGTAAAAATCATCAGGAACCGAACAGAGAATCGATCAATAAATTATACAGAGCACTTGCTCTGCTTTTTCCTTCTCGTCTTTGTTTTCTCTTTTATTTTCTTTCTAGCCAAACATCCTTAGAGGCCTTAGAGGATGAGAGGCTAGACTTTTTGTTTCTTAGGTGAAGGAAGCTAAGCAAGGTTCCGGCTACATAATTGTGAGTTTTTGTCGTTTCAATTTTTAATGAAGAGAAAGTGTGACCCGTTAATGGTTTCTATGTTTTTAGTTAACTTAAAACGCCTTTGAATCACCTGGGCCAACACTTGGTAAGGCAAGTGGACTCCGTCCATTGAGTTTCACTAGTTTATCTCTTGCGAGCCTTTGGGAGGTGATTCAAAGGTAGGATTTTCTAGAATAGCCAACACTTGGTAAGCTTTTGGACTCCAAGGAGACATCCATTAGTTATCTCTTGCGAGCTTTTGAAGGGTAATCCATGGTTAAAGATCACCTTGAATGGCAAATGCTAGGTGAGAGGCACGAGCCATTGCAAGATGAATCAGTGAGAGGGATTTAGTGTTGAAACCATTAATGGTAAGCATCTGTACCACACTAGTTCGGGAAATAACTATATATTAAATCCCCAATGTGAGAAAAAGAAACAAGTGACCGGAATCTCCTCTTTTGTTGATGGCACCTGATCCTACTGACCTGAAATCCTAAGAAACACCTTTCTTCCTAGTTAATTTCAGTTACTTTATGTTTGGTTAGCTTAAACCATCCGTTTTCATGCAAACTTATGTTTTCTTCTAAAGCTAACTTAGAAAAGGAAAAACACCAATTCGGCTTTTGAACTAATATCAATTGTGAAGTGAAAACCCATCTCTATGGACGATCCTAGAGCCGCTATGATATGCTAGCTATGCTACCCTAGTATATGGTGAAATAGGTTTATAAATTTTGTTGAAAACTCTTGTCTGAGGATTAAAATCAAAGCACATTAGTTGATTGAGCTAAATCAAGTAGAACACCAATTGGGGATGAATCAGTTCGAAAGGATACGAACTTTGTTAGAGAGGGTACGAACTTTGTGAGAGGGGGTATGAACTTTGTTTGAAAGGGTACGAACTTTGTTAGAGATGGTACGAACTTTGTGAGAGGGTGTACGAACTTTGTTTGAGAGGGGGAACGAACTTTGTTTGAAAGGCTACGAATTTTGTTAGAGAGGGTACGAACTTTGTTAGAAACGGTTCGAACTTTGTTAAAGTGGGTACGAACTTTCTAAGAGAGGGTACGAACCTTGATAGAGATGGTATGAACTTTGTAAGAGGGCGTACGAAATTTGTTAGAGAGGGTACGAACTATGTTAGAGAGGGTACGAACATTGTTAGAGATGGTAAGAACTTTGTTAGAGAGGGTACGAACTTTGTTTGAGAGGGTACGAACTATGTTAGAGAGGGTACGAACATTGTTAGAGATGGTAAGAACTTTGTTAGAGAGGGTACGAACTATGTTAGAGATGGTACGAACTTTCTGAGATGGGATACGAACTTTGTTTCAAAGGGTACGAACTTTGTTAGAGAGGGTACGGACTTTGTGAGAGGGTACGAACTTCATTCAGGAAGTAATGAACTTTGTAATAGATGGTACGAACTTTGTTAGAGAGGGTACGAACCTTGTTAGAGATGGTATGAACTTTGTAAGATGGGTTACGAAATTTGTTAGAGAGGGTACGAACTATGTTAGAGAGGGTACGAACATTGTTAGAGATGGTAAGAACTTTGTTAGAGAGAGTACGAACTTTGTTTGAGAGGGTACGAACTATGTTAGAGAGGGTACGAACATTGTTAGAGATGGTAAGAACTTTGTTAGAGAGGGTACGAACTATGTTAGAGATGGTACGAACTTTCTGAGATGGGGTACGAACTTTGTTTCAAAGGGTACGAACTTTGTTAGAGAGGGTACGAACTTTGTAAGAGGACGTACGAGATTTGTTAGAGAGGGTACGAACATAGAGATTGTAAGAACTTCGTTAGAGAGGGTACGACCTTTGTGAGAAAGGGGTATGAACTTTGTTCAAGAAGTAACAAACTTTGTCAGAGATGGTACGTACTTTGTTAGAGAAGTATGAACTTTGTTAGAGAGGTACGATCTTTGTTAGAGAGGGTATGAACTTTGTGAGAGGGGGTACGAGCTTTGTTAAAGAGGGTACGAACTTTGTGAGAGGGGGTACGAACTTTGTTTGAAAAGCAACGAACTCTGTTTCAAAGGGTATGAACTTTGTAAGAGGGCGTACGAAATTTGTTAGAGAGGGTACGAACTATGTTAGAGAGGGTACGAACATTGTTAGAGATGGTAAGAACTTTGTTAGAGAGGGTACGAAATTTGTTAGAGAGGGTACGAACTATGTTAGAGAGGGTACGAACATTGTTAGAGATGGTAAGAACTTTGTTAGAGAGGGTACGAACTATGTTAGAGATGGTACGAACTTTCTGAGATGGGGTACGAACTTTGTTAGAGAGGGTACGAACTTTGTGAGAGGACGTACGAAATTTGTTAGAGAGGGTACGAACATAGAGATGGTAAGAACTTCGTTAGAGAGGGTACGACCTTTGTGAGAAAGGGGTATGAACTTTGTTCAAGAAGTAACAAACTTTGTCAGAGATGGTACGTACTTTGTTAGAGAAGTATGAACTTTGTTAGAGAGGTACGATCTTTGTTAGAGAGGGTATGAACTTTGCGAGAAGGGGTACGAGCTTTGTTAAAGAGGGTACGAACTTTGTGAGAGGGGGTACGAACTTTGTTTGAAAAGCAACGAACTCTGTTTCAAAGGGTATGAACTTTGTACGAGGGCGTACGAAATATGTTAGAGAGGGTACGAACTATGTTAGAGAGGGTACGAACATTGTTAGAGATGGTAAGAACTTTGTTAGAGAGGGTACGAACTTTGTTTGAGAGGGTACGAACTATGTTAGAGATGAAACGAACTTTGTTAGAGAGGGTACGAACTTTGTTTGAAAGGGTACGAACTTTGTTAGAGGAGGTACAAACTTTGTGAGAGGGCATACGAACTTTGTTAGAGAGGGTACGAATATTGTTAGAGATGATAAGAACTTCGTTAGAGAGGGTACGAACTTCATTCAGGAAGTAATGAACTTTGTAATAGATGGTACGAACTTTGTTAGAGAGGGTACGAACCTTGTTAGAGATGGTATGAACTTTGTAAGATGGGTTACGAACTTTGTTAGAGAGGGTACGAACTATGTTAGAGATGGTACGAACTTTGTTAGAGAGGGTACGAACTTTGTGAGAGGGGGTACGAATTTTGTTAGAGAGGGTACGAACTTTGTGAGAGGGCGTACAAAATTTGTTAGAGAGGGTACGAACTATGTTAGAGATAGTACAAACTTCGCTAGAGAGGTACGATATTTTTTTGTGAGGGTACGAACATTATTAGAGATGGTAAGAACTTTGTTAGAGAGAGTACGAACTTTGTTTGAGAGGGTACGAACTATGTTAGAGAGGGTACGAACATTGTTAGAGATGGTAAGAACTTTGTTAGAGAGGGTACGAACTATGTTAGAGAGGGTACGAACTTTGTGAGAGGGGGTACGAATTTTGTTAGAGAGGGTACGAACTTTGTGAGAGGGCGTACAAAATTTGTTAGAGAGGGTACGAACTATGTTAGAGATAGTACGAACTTTGCTTGAGAGGTACAAAATTTTTTAGAGAGGGTACGAACTTTGTTAGAGAGGGTACAAACTTTGTGAGAGAGGGTACGAACATTGTTAGACAAGGTACGAACTTTGTTAGAGATTGTAGAAACTTTGTTAAAGAGGGTACGAACTTTGTGAGAGGTCGTACAAACTTTGAGAGAAAGGGGTACAAACTTTTTCAGAGATGGTACGAACTGTGTTAGAGAGGACACAACTTTGTTAGAGAGGCTACGAACTTTGTTAGGGAAGTTACGAACTTTGTTAGAGAGGGTACGAACTTTGAGATAGGGGATACTAACTTTGTGAGAGAGGATACAAACTTTGTTATAGAGGGTACGAACTATGTTAGAGATAGTACGAACTTTGCTAGAGAGGTTCGAAATTTGTTAGAGAGGGTACGAACTTTGTTAGAGAGGGTACGAACTTTGTGAGAGGGGGTACGAACTTTGTTAGAGAGGGTATGAACTTTGTGAGAGGGGATACGAACTTTGTTAGAGAGGGTACGAACTATGTTGAGATGGTACGAACTTTGTTAGAGAGGGTACAAACTTTGTGAGAGGGGGTACGAACTTTGTGAGAGGGGGTACGAACTTTGTTAGAGAGGGTACGAACTTTGTGAGAGGGCGTACGAAATTTGTTAGAGAGGGTACGAACATTGTTAGAGATGGTATAAGAACTTTGTTAGAGAGGGTACGAACTTTGTTTGAGAGGGTACGAACTATGTTAGAGATGATACGAACTTTGTTAGAGAGGGTACGAAATTTCTAAGAGGGGGTACAAACTTTGTTTGAAAGGGTACGAACTCTGTTAGAGAGGGTACGAACTTTGTGAGAGGCCGCACGAACTTTGTTAGAGAGGGTACAAACATTGTTAGAGATGGTAAGAACTTCGTTAGAGAGGGTACGACCTTTGTGAGATAGGGTACGAACTTCGTTCAAGAAGTAATGAACTTCACAATAGATGGTACGAACTTTGTTAGAGAGGGTACGAACCTTGTTAGAGATGGTATGAACTTTGTAAGATGGGTTACGAACTTTTTTAGAGAGGGTACGAACTATGTTAGAGATGGTACGAACTTTGTTAGAGAGGGTACGAATTTTTTGAGAGGGGGTACCAACTTTGTGAGAGGGCGTACGAAATTTGTTAGAGAGGGTACGAACTATATTCGAGATGGTACGAACTTTGCTAGGGAGGTACGAAATTTGTTAGAGGGTATGAACTTTTTGAGAGGGGGTACGAACTTTGTTTCAGAGGGTATGAACTTTGTAAGAGGGCTTACAAAATTTGTTAGAGAGTGTACGAACTATGTTAGAGAGGGTATGAACATTGTTAGAGATGGTAAGAACTTTGTTAGAGAGTGTATGAACTATGTTACAGATGATACGAACTTTGTTAGAGAGGGTACGAAATTTCTGAGAGGGGGTACAAACTTTTATTGAAAGGGTACGAACTCTGTTAGAGAGGGTACAAACTTTGTGAGAGGGTACGAACATTGTTAGAGATGGTAAGAACTTCGTTAGAGAGGGTACGACCTTTGTGAGACAGGGTACAAACTTTGTTTAAGAAGTAACGAACTTTGTCAAAGATGGTACAAACTTTGTTAGAGAGGATACAAACCCTCCTAGAGATGGTATGAACTTGTAAGATGGGTTACGAACTTTGTTAGAGAGGGTATGAACTATGTTAGAGATGGTGTGAACTTTTTTAGAGAGGGTACGATCTTTTTAAGAGGGGGTACCAACTTTGTTACAGAGTGTACGAACTTTGTGAGAGTGGGTACGAACTTTGTTAAAGAGCGTAGGAACGTTGTGAGAGGGGGTACAAACTTTGTTAGAGTGGGTACGAACTTTGAGATAGGGGATACGAACTTTGTTAGATTGGGTACAAATTTTGTGAGAGGGGGTACAAACTTTGTTAGAGAGGGTACGAACTTTGTTAGAGAGGGTACGAACTTTGTGAGAGGGGGTACGAACTTTGTTAGAGAGGGTACAAACTATGTTAGAGATGATACGAACTTTGTTAGAGAGGGTACGAACATTGTTAGATAGGGGAAATGATTTTGAAGCTTAAATTTACATAATGCCTACTCTTTATGAATTGTGATTAGGCAAATTATTTGATAGCTCCTATTGAAGTTTGAGTTTTATTTCTTTGATGTTCCATGGGAGAGTTTGATCAGTCATGCCACTTAAACATTTTTTTTCATTTTTTTTTTTTTGAAGTGATCAGCATGGTGTTGTAAATTATGGTAGTTTTATTTTCTTTTTCTCTCCTTCATTGCTAAGGGTCTAGCAATATGTCGGTTGGGGGGAGTGATTACTACTCAAAAGGTGCTATTTTGTAGTTTGTAATTAACTCTTTTAAACACTCTTGAGTAGTAATTATTACCTTTTAACTCAATTAACATATTAAGGACCTTTGCAATCATTTCTAATCAAATTGTGTTAAGTTTTGGTGTTTTTTATAGCTTTATGCTCATCAAAGCAATTTAAGAATGAGGGAGAGCTATATATAGTTCATGGCAAAGCTTTTGGAAGCTCAAATTCATGAAGAACCAAGCTTTGGAGCTCCATAGCCCTTTGCCAAAATCGTTCAAAGTATGCAAGGAAAGAACAACGGAGAGAGGAAAAACAGAGTGAAGAAAACAGAGGACAGTAGCTGTAGTCTTCTTTCGCACTTTTGGAGCACTTCCCGAAGTCCATTTTTTACATGCTATATACCATTTCAAAGCTCAGGAAGTCAAGAATCCAACGCTTTAAATGGTGTGTGAATTGGAGTTGAAATGAGGAAGATATGACCTTCGGAAGTCAACTGCATTCCAAGGTGCGGAAATGGATTCCAAGTTGCGAAATCAACTTGCGAAATTTTCTCACCTCACCATTCAACGTGCGAAATCAACATGCGAACTGGGATATTTGCACACCGACTCTTTTTTGATATTTTTCTTCAAATATTTTGAGTTTAAATCTCCATTTTCTCCTTGTAATCAACCACTCATGTGATTCCTTAGCTAGGAAGTATTCAAGGAAGGGTAAATAACCTTCCTATATAATCTCTTTTGTAATCACATAAACGATATCTCGGGAGTTTTGTTCCAGGAGACCAACCTTTGTATAGTTTTGGAAGGAAGTAAAATTCAGAGTTTTTCTATACCTTACCTTCCTATTTTGATTGTATTTTTCTTACTAGCCAAACAAGCTCTGAGGAAGTTTCCTCAGAGAATTAGTGGCTAGGCTTTTAGTTCCTTGGAGCTAAGGTTGCCGGGAAAGGTTCTAATTGCAAAAATTGGTAGTTTTGTTGTTTCAACCATTAATGAAGAGAAAGTGTGACCCATTAATGATTTCTATGTTTTTAGTTAACTTAAAACGCCCTCAATTCACCTGAGCCAACACTTGGTAAGGCAAGTGATCTCCGTCCATGGAGATGCACTAGTTTACCTCTTGCGAGCTTTTGGGAGGTGACTTGAAGGTAGGATTTTCTAGAATAGCCAACACTTGGTAAGCTTTTGGACTCCAAGGAGACATCCATTAGTTATCTCTTGCGAGCTTGAGAAGGGACGTCCAAGGTTAATGATCACCTTGAATGGCAAATGCTAGGTGAGAGGCACGAGTCATTGCAAGTTGCATCAATGAGAGGGATTTATTGCTGAAATCCATTAAAGGGTAGCATCTATACAACACCGGTTAGAGAATTGACTATATGTTAATTCTCTAATGCGAGGAAAAGAACCAAGTGACCGGAGCTCTGTTTTTGCATGAGGAGCCTCCCCTGTGAACCTAAACCTCCAAGGAATGTTTTTCTTCATAAGTAATTTCCATTACTTTCTTATTGGTTAGCTTAAAACCAATCCTTTTCAAACCAAAGATTATGTTTTCTTTTAAAGCTAACCTTGAAATGAAAAAGCACCAAGTTATCTTTGAATTGATGTCAATTGTAATTTGAAAATCCTTCCTAGTGAACGATCCTAGAGCCACTATGCTATACTAGTTGAGGCTATCTTAATGCATGGTGATATAGGTTATAAATTTTGTTGATTACTCCCTCAATCAAGGAACACCAGCTGGACGTAAATCAGCTGAGACACCAATTGGGCACGAATCAAGGGTACGAACTATGTTAGAGATGGTACGAACTTTGTTAGAGAGGGTACGAACTTTGTGAGAGGGGGTACGAACTTTGTGAGAGGGGGTACGAACTTTGTTAGAGGGGGTACGAACTACGTTAGAGAGGGTACGAACATTGTTAGAGATGTTAAGAACTTTGTTAGAGAGGGTACGAACTTTGTGAGAGGGCGTACGAACTTTCTTAGAGAGGGCAGAAACTATTTTAAAGGGGGTACGAACTTTGTCTAAAAGGCTACATACTTTGTGAAGGGCTTATGAACTTAGTTAGAGAGGGTACGAACTTTGTTAGAGTGGGTACGAACTTTGTTAGAGTGGGTACGAACTTTCTAAGAGAGGGTACGAACCTTGTTAGAGATGGTATGAACTTTGTAAGATGGGCTACGAACTTTGTTAGAGAGGGTACGAACTATGTTAAAGATGGTATGAACTTTGTTATTGAGGTACGAACTTATTTAGAGATACGAACTTTGTTTGAAAGGGTACGAACTTTGTTAGAAAGGGTACAAACTTTGTGAGAGGGTGTACGAACTTTGTTAGAGAGGGTATGACCTACGTTAGAGAGGTTACGAACATTGTTAGAGATGATAAGAACTTTGTTAGAGACGGTACGAACTTTCTTTGAGGGGTACGAACTATGTTAGAGATGGTACGACCTTTGTTAGAGAGGGTAAGAACTTTGTGAGAGGGGGACCGAACGTTGTTAGAGAGGGTACGAACTTTGTGAGAGGGCGTATGAACTTTGTTAGACAGAGTACGAACTTTGTTAGACAGAGTATGAACTTTGTTAAAGAGGGTACGAACTTTGTGAGAGGTCGTACAAACTTTGAGAGAGGGGGTATGAACTTTGTCAGAGATGGTACAAACTATGTTAGAGAGGACACAACTTTGTTAGAGAGGCTACGAACTTTGTTAGGGAAGTTACGAACTTTGTTAGAGAGGGTACGAACTTTGAGATAGGGGATACTAACTTTGTGAGAGGGGGTATGAACTATGTTAGAGATAGTATGAACTTTATTAGAGAGGGTACGAACTTTGTTTTAAAGGGTACGAACATTGTTAGAGAGGGTACGAACTTTGTGAGAGGGGATACGAACTTTGTGAGAGGGGATACGAACTTTGTTAGAGAGGGTACGAACTTTGTGAGAGGGGATACGAACTTTGTGAGAGGGGATACGAACTTTGTTAGAGAGGGTACGAACTTTGTTAGAGATGGTACAAACTTTGTTAGAGAGGGTACGAACTTTGTGAGAAGGGGTACGAACTCTGTTAGAGAGGGTACGAACTTTGTGAGAGGGCGTACGAATTTTGTTAGAGATGGTAAGAACTTTGTTGAAGAAGTAACGAACTTGGTCAAGGATGGTACGAACTTTGTTAGAGAGGGTACGAACCTTGTTAGAGATGGTATGAACTTTGTAAGACGGGTTACAAACTTTGTTAGAGAGGCTACGAAGTTTGTTATGGAAGTTACGAACTTTGTTAGAGATGGTACAAACTTTGTTACAGAGGGTAGGAACTTTGTTCCAATTCCAACTGTGTTTCGTGAGGAGTTTTGATTTTCACAAGCCTTCCCCCACTATCTCGTATCCAATATGGCATGCACAACTAGCAATTTGCTGAAAAAGAAAACTTAAAAAGAAAAGAAAAGGTAAATGAAATTAAAAAAAACAAAGAAAGAGTTAGCGGAAAGAAAATTCACCAAAGTTGTGATGAAAATCACAAGTGTTCTGAACTGATTTAATCACTGTTAAGTGGCACCATCCCCGGCAACGGCGCCATTTGATTAGTCCCCAATTGGTGTTCTAATTGATTCAGATCAATCAACTGATGTGCTTTGATTTCAATCCTCAGACGGGAGTTATCAACAAAATTTATAAACCTATTTCACCATATATTAGGGTAGCATAGCTAGCATAGCATAATGGCTCTAGGATCGTTCACTGGGATGAGTTTTCACTTTACAAATGATATCAGTTCAAAAGCTAAACTGGTGCTTTTTCATTTCAAGGTTAGCTTTAAAAGAAAAACAAAGGTTTGAATGGGAACAAAAGATTTTAAGCGAACCAAACATAAAAATTATCAAAATTAATTAGAAAGGACGGTGGTCCTCGGGACTTCAGGTTGCTAGGTTCAGGTACCAAATACAAGAGAGGATATTCCGGTCACTTGGATCTTTTCCTCGTGTTCGGGGTTTAGCCTATAGTTATTTCCTGAACCGGTGTGGTACAAATGCTTACCATTAATGATGTCAACACTAAATTCCTCTCACTGACACACCTTGCAATGGCTCGTACCTCTCACCTAGTATTTGCCATTCAAGGTGATCCTTAACATCGGATCATCCTTCACAAGCGAACAAGAGATAACAATTAGACCTCCATGGAGCAAGATTGCAAGCAATAAGAATCCATGGAATCCGAAAGCTTAACAAGTATTAGCTATTCATGGTAATCCTAGTTAACTAAAAATATAAACATCCTTAACGGGTCACACTTTCTCTTCATTAAAAATGGAAACAAAAAAAACTCACTCTTTGCATCCGGTACCTTACCTAGCTTCCTTCACCCGTGGAACAAAAAGTCTAGCCGTTCATCCTCTGAGAAAACATCTCAGAGGTTGATTTGCTAGAAAACATAATTATAAGCAAAAATAAAATGAGAAGGTAAGGTAGAGCAAAGCTCTATGTATTACTGAAACTATAAAAATTCTTCTCTGGAAAAACTCCTGAGTGTTCTTCAGTGATCACAAGAGAGTATATATATAGGAAGGTTATTTACTCTTCCTTCATTCATTCCTAGCTAAGGAATTACATGAGTGATGGATTACAAGGAGAAAAATGAGATTTAAACACAAAATATCTGAAGAAAAATATCCAAAAGAGTCGGTGCATAAGTTTTCTAATTCGCATGAAGATTTCGCATGCTGCATGGTGACTTGCGAAAATCTCGCAAGTTGGTTTCGCAACTTGGGTTCCCTTTTCGCACGTTGGATGTCACTTTCGCATGTTGGAAAACCATTTTCGGAATTTGGCACTCTCTGTGACTGTGTTTTTGCTCTCCAATCCCATTTCGCAAGGTAAGCTTCAGGTTTCGCACGCTACATGGTTCCAAATTCGCAAGGTGTGAATTTGTCCTTCAGCTTGATGTAGTTGTCTTCCGAAGGCCATAACTTCTTCATTTCAGATCCAAATTGCACACAGTTTGAAGCATTGGATTCTTGACTTCCAGAGCTTTGCAACGGTATATAGAATGTAGGAAATGAACTTCAGGAAGTGCTCCAAAAGTGGGAAAGAAGACTGCAGCTACTATGCTCTATTTTTTCTTCACTCTGTTTTTCCTCCGTGCATACTTGATTGGCTTTGGCAAAGGGGTATGAAGCTCCAAAGCTTGATTTCTTAATGAATTTGAGCTTCCAATTGCTTTGCCATGACCTATATAAAGATCTCCCTCATTCTCGGATTGCTTTGGTGTAGCTAAAAGCTATCAAAACACCAAAACTTAACACAATTTGGTTAGAAATGATTGCAAGGGTCCTTAACATGCCAATTGAGTTAAAAGGTAATAACTACTACTCAAAAGTGTTTAAAAGAGTTAATTACAAACTAAAAAATAGCACTTTCTGAGTAGTAATCAATAGGGGATACGAACTTTGTTAGATTGGGTACGAACTTTGTGAGATGGGGTACGAACTTTGTTAGAGAGGGTACGAACCTTGTGAGAGGGGGTACGAACTTTGTTCGAGAGGGTACGAACTTTGTGAGTGAGAAACGAACTTTGTTAGAGAGGGTATGAACTTTGTCAGAGAGGGTACGAACTTTGTGAGAGGGGGTAAAAACTTTGTTTCAAAGGGTACAAACTTTGTTAGAGAGGGTACAAACTATTTTAAAAGGGGTACGAACTTTGTCTGAAAGGCTACGAACTTTGTTAGAAAGGGTACGAACTTTGTTAGAGATGGTACAAACTTTGTTAAAGAGGGTACGAACTTTGTGAGAGGTTATACAAACTTTGAGAGAGGGGGTACGAACTTTGTCAGAGATGGTACGAACTGTGTTAAAGAGGACACAACTTTGTTACAGAGGCTACGAACTTTGTTAGTGAAGCTACGAACTTTGTTAGAGAGGGTACGAACTTTGAGATAGGGGATACTAACTTTGTGAGAGGGGGTACGAACTATGTTGGAGATGGTACGAAATTTGTTAGAGACGGTACGAACTTTGTATGAGTGGGTACGAACTTTGTGAGAGGGGATACGAGCTTTGTTAGAGAGGGTACGAACTATGTTAGAGATGGTACGGACTTTGTTGGAGAGGGTACGAACTTTTTTTGAAAGGGTACGAACTCTTTTAAAGAGGGTTCAAACTTTGTTAGAGAGGGTACGAACATTGTTAGAGATGATAAGAACTTCGTTAGAGAGGGTACGACCTTTGTGAGACAAGGTACGAACTTTGTTTAAGAAGTACCGAACTTTGTCAGAGATGGTACGAACCTTGTTAGAGATGGTATGAACTTTGTAAGACGGGTTACAAACTTTGTTAGAGAGGCTACGAACTTTTTTAGGGAAGTTACGAACTTTGTTAGAGATGGTACAAACTTTGTTAAAGAGGGTACGAATTTTGTTACAGAGGGTCTGAACTTTGTTAGAGAGAGTAGGAACTTTGTGAGAGGGGGTACAAACTTTGTGAGAGGGGGTACGAACTTTGTGAGAGAGGGTACGAACTTTGTTAAAGAGGGTTCAACCTTTGTGAGAGGGGAACGAACTTTGTTAGAGAGGGTACGAACTTTGTAAGAGGGGGTACGAACTTTGTTTCAAAGGGTACGTACTTTGTTAGAGAGGGTACGAACTTTTTGAGAGGGCGTACGAACTTTGTTAGAGAGTTACGAACTTTGTTGGATAAAGTAAGAACTTTTTGAGAGGGAGTACGAACTCTGCAATAGAAAGTACGAATTTTGTTAGAGAGGGTATGAACTTTGAGATAGGGGATATGAACCTTGTGAGAGGGGGTACGAACTTTGTTAGAGAGGGTACGAACTCTGTTAGAGATAGTACAAACTTTGTTAGAGAGATATGAAATTTGTTAGAGAGGGTATGAGCTTTGTGAGAGGGGGTACGAACTTTGTTTTAAAGGGTACGAACTTTGTAAGAGAGGGTACGAACTTTGAGATAGGGGATACTAACTTTGTGAGAGCGGGTACGAACTTTGTTAAAGAGGGTTCGACCTTTGTGAGAGGTGAACGAACTTTGTGAGAGAGGTACGAACTTTGTTGGATAGGGTAAGAACTTTTTGAGAGAGGGTACGAACTTTGTAATAGAAAGTACGAACTTTGTTAGAAAGGGTACGAACTTTGAGATAAGGGATATGAACCTTGTGAGAGGGGGAACGAACTTTGTTAGAGAGGGTACGAACTCTGTTAGAGATAGTACGAGCTTTGTTAGAGAGATACAAAATTTGTTAGAGAGGGTACGAGCTTTGTGAGAGGGGTACGAACTTTGTTTTAAAGGGTACGAACTTTGTAAGAGAGGGTACGAACTTTGAGATAGGGGATACTAACTTTGTGAGAGGGGGTACGAACTTTGTTAGAGAGGGTATGAGCTTTGTGAGAGAGGGTACGAACTATGTTAGAGATAGTACGAACTTTGTTAGAGCGGGTATGAACTCTTTTATAGAGGGTACGAACTTTGTTAGAGAGGGTACGAACATTGTTAAAGATGGTAAGAACTTCGTTAGAGAGGGTGCGACCTTTGTGAGATAGGGTACGAACTTTGTTCAAGAAGTAACGAACTTTGTTAGAGATGGTACAAACCTTGTTAGAGAGGGTACGAACCTTGTTAGAGATGGTATGAACTTTGTAAGACGGGTTACAAACTTTGTTAGAGAGGGTACGAACTTTGCTAGGGAAGTTACGAACTTTGTTAGAGATGGTACAAACTTTGTTAAAGAGGGTACGTATTTTGTTATAGAGGGTCTGAACTTTGTTGGAGAGAGTAGGAATTTTATGAGAGGGGGTACAAACTTTGTGAGAGGGGGTACGAACTTTGTTAGAGAGGGTTCGACCTTTGTGAGAGGGGAACGAACTTTGTTAGAGAGGGTACGAACTTTGTTGGGTAGGGTAAGAACTTTGTGAGAGGGGGTACAAACTTTGTAATAGAAGGTACGAACTTTGTTAGAGAGGGTACGAACTTTGAGATAGGGGATACAAACCTTGTGAGAGGGGGTACGAACTTTATTAGAGAGGGTATGAACTCTGTTAGAGATAGTACGAACTTTGTTTGAGAGATACGAAATTTGTTAGAGAGGGTATGAGCTTTGTGAGAGAGGGTACGAACTTTGTTTTAAAGGGTATGAACTTTGTAGGAGAGGGTACGAACTTTGTTTGAAAGGGTACGAACTTTGTTAGAGAGGGTACGAACTTTGTTTGAAAGGGTACGAACTTTGTTAGAGAGGGTACAAACATTATAGAGATGGTAAGAACTTCGTTAGAGAGGGTACGACCATTGTGAGAGAGGGTACAAACTTTGTTCAGGACGTAACGAACTTTGTCAAAGATGCTACGAACCTTGTTAGAGAGGGTACGAACCTTGTTAGAGATGGTATGAACTTTGTAAGACGGGTTACAAACTTTGTTAGAGAGGTACGAACTTTGTTGGATGGGGTAAGAACTTTGTGAGAGAGGGTACGAATTTTGTAATAGAAGGTACGAACTTTGTTAGAGAGGGTATGAACTTTGAGATAGGGGATACGAACCTTGTGAGAGGGGGTACGAACTTTGTTAGGAAGGGGACGAACTCTGTTAGAGATATTATGAACTTTGGTAGAGCGATACGAAATTTTTTAGAGAGGGTACGAGCTTTGTGAGAGGGGGTACGAACTTTGTAAGAGAGGGTACGAACTTTGAGATAGGGGATACTAACTTTGTAAGAGGGGGTACGAACTTTGTGAGATAGGGTACGAACTTTGTTAGAGAGGGTACGAACATTGTTAGAGATGGTAGGAACTTCATTGGAGAGGGTATGACCTTTGTGACACAGGGTACAAACTTTGTTAAAGAAGAAACGAACTTTGTTAGAAATGGTACGAACTTTCTTAGAAAGGGTATGAACCTTGTTAGAGATGGTATGAACTTTGTAAGATGGGTTACGAACTTTGTAAGAGATGGTACAAACTATGTTAGAGATGGTACGATCTTTGTTAGACAGGGTACAAACATTGTTACAGAGCATACAAACTTTGTGAAAGGAGGTACGAACTTTGTTAGAGAGCGTAGGAACTTTGCGAGAGGGCGTACAAACTTTGTTGGAGAGGGTA
The DNA here is from genome assembly GCA_030254885.1 of Vitis rotundifolia. Classification (NCBI taxonomy): domain Eukaryota; kingdom Viridiplantae; phylum Streptophyta; class Magnoliopsida; order Vitales; family Vitaceae; genus Vitis; species Vitis rotundifolia. The sequence goes on from CM058160.1 coordinate 16,773,621, forward strand.
CGAAGTCTGTGAGAGGGGGTAAGAACTTTGTTAGAGAGGTAAGAACTTTGTGATACAGGGTACGAACTTTGTTGAAGAAGTTACGAACGTTGCTAGAGATGGTACAAACTTTGTTAAAGAAGGTAGGAACTTTGTAAGACGGGATACGAACTTTGTGAGAGGGTGTATGAACTTTGTTAGAGACGGTACGAACTTTGAGATAGGGGATACGAACTTATTTAGATTGGGTATGAACTTTGTGAGAGGGGGTACGAACTTTGTTAGAGAGGGTACGAACGTTGAGATAGGGGGTACGAACTTTGTTAGAGTGGGTACGAACTATGTTAGAGATGGGACGAACTTTGTTAGAGAGGTACGAATTCTGTTTGAGAGGGTACGAACTTTGTGAGAGGGGGTAAGAACTTTGTTTCAAAGGGTACCAAGTTATTTAGAGAGGGTACGAACTTTTTGAGAGGGGGAATGAATTTTGTCAGAGAGGGTACGAACTTTGTTAGAGAGGTTACAACTTTGTTAGAGAGGGTACGAACTTTCTTGAAGAAGTTACGAACTTTATTAGGGATGGTACAAACTTTGTGAGAGAGGGTACGAACTTTGTGAGAGGGCGTACGAACTTTGTTAGAGAGGGTACGAACTAGTTGAGAGGGGGTACGAACTTCATTTGAAAGGCTACGAACTTTGTTAGAGAGGGTACGAACTTTGTCAGAGGGCGTACGAACTTAGTTAGAGAGGGTACGAACTTTGTTTGAAACGGTTCGAACTTTCTAAGAGTGAGTACGAACTTTCTAAGAGAGGGTACGAACCTTGTTAGAGAGGGTATGAACTTTGTGAGAGGGGGTACGAACTTTGTTTGAAAGGGTACAAACTCCATTAGAGAGGGTACAAACTTTGTTAAAGAGGGTATGAACTTTGTGATAGGGGGGACGAACTTTATTTGAAAGGGTAAGAACTCTGTTATAGAGGGTACGAACTTTGTTAGAGATGGTACAAACATTGTTAGATATGGTAAGAACTTCGTTAGAGAGGATACGACCCTTGTGAAACAAGGTACGAACTTTGTTCGAGAAGTAACGAACTTTGTTAGAGAGGGTACGAACTTTGTTAGAGATGGTATGAACTTTGTAAGATGGGTTACGAACTTTGTTAGAGAGGGTACGAACTTTGTTAGAGATGGTACGAACTTTGTTAGAGAGGTACGAACATTGTTAGAGAGGTACGAACTTTGTTAAAGAGGGTATGAACTTTGTGAGAGGGGGTACGAACTTTGTTAGACAAGATACGAACTTTGTTGAAGAAGTTACGAACTTTGTTAGATATGGTACAAACTTTGTTAAAGAGGGTACGAACTTTGTTAGATATGGTACAAACTTTGTTAAAGAGGGTACGAACTTTGTGAGAGAGGGTACGAACTTTGTCGGAGATGGTACGAACTTTGTTAGAGAGGACATGAACCTTGTTAGAGAAGCTACAAACTTTGTTAAGGAAGTTACGTACTTTGTTAGAGAGGGTACGAACCATGTTAGAGATGGTACGAACTTTGTTAGAGAGGACATGAACCTTGTTAGAGAAGCTACAAACTTTGTTAGGGAAGTTACGTACTTTGTTAGAGAGGGTACGAACCATGTTAGAGATGGTACGAACTTTGTTACTGAGGTACGAACTTATTTAGAGAGGGAATGAACTTTGTGAGAGGTTGTACGAACTTTATTTAGAAGGCTATGAACTTTGTTAGAGAGGGTACGAACTTTGTGAGAGGGCGTACGAACTTTGTTAGAAACGGTTCAAACTTTGTTAGAGTGAGTACAAACTACGTTAGAAAGGGTACGAACATTGTTAAAGATGGTAAGAACTTTCTTAAAGAGGGTACGAACTTTGTTAGAGATGGTACGAACTTTGTTAGAGAGGGTATGAACTTTGTGAGAGGGGGTACGAACTTTGTTTGAAAGGGTACGAACTCTATTAGAGAGGGTACGAACTTTGTTAGAGAAGGTGTGATCTTTGTGAGATGGGGTACGAACTTTGTTTGAAAGGGTACGAATTCTGTTAGAGAAGGTACGAACATTGTGTGAGGCCGCACGAACTTTGTTAGAGAGGGTACAAACAATGTTAGATATGGTAAGAACTTCGATAGAGAGGGTACGACCCTTGTGAGACAGGGTACGAACTTTGTTCGAGAAGTAACGAACTTATTAGAGAGGGTACGAACTTTGTAAGAGGGCGTACGAACTTTTTCAGAGGGGGTACGAATATTGTTAGAGATGGTAAGAACTTCGTTTGAGAGGGTACGACCTTTGTGAGACAGGGTATGAACTTTGTTAGAGAGGGTACGAACGTTGTTAGAGATGGTATGAACTTTGTAAGATGGGTTACGAATTTTGTTAGAGAGGATACGAACTATGTTAGAGATGGTACGAACTTTGTTAGAGTGGTACGAACTTTGTAAGAAGGGGTACGAACTTTGTTAGACAGGGTACGAACTATGTTAGAGATTGTACGAACTTTGTTAGAGATGTACGAAACTTTGTTATAAAGGGTACAAACTTTATTAGACAGGATACGAACTTTGTTGAAGAAGTTACGAACTTTGTTAAAGAGGGTACGAACTTTGTCAGAGATGGTACGAAGTTTGTTAGAGAGGACATGAACTTTGTTAGAGAAGCTACAAACTTTGTTAGGGAAGTTACGTATTTTCTTAGAGAGGGTACGAACTTTGTGAGATGGGTACGAACTTTGTTAGAGAAGGTATGGACTTTGTTAGAGAGGGTACGAACTTTAATAGAGAGGATACGAACTTTGTTAGAGAGGGTATGAACTTTGTGAGAGGGCTTACGAACTTTTTCAGAAAGGGTACGAACATTGTTAGAGATGGTAAGTACTTCGTTTGAGAGGGTACGACCTCTGTGAGACAGGTTACAAACTTTGTTCAAGATGGAATGAACTTTGTTAGAGAGACGAACTTTTTTAGAGAGGGTACGAACGTTGTTAGAGATGGTATGAACTTTGTAAGATGGGTTACGAACTTTGTTAGAGAGGATACAAATTATGTTAGAGATGGTACGAACTTTGTTAGAGTGGTACGAACTTTGTTGGAGAGGGTACGAACTTTGTTAGACAGGGTACGAACTATGTTAGAGATGGTACGAACTTTTTTATAGAGGGTACGAACTTTGTTGAAGAAGTTACGAACTTTGTTAGATATGGTACAAACTTTGTTAAAGAGGGTACGAACTCTGTGAGAGAGGGTACGAAGTTTGTCAGAGATGGTACGAACTTTGTTAGAGAGGACATGAACTTTGTTAGAGAAGCTACGAACTTTGTTAAGAAAGTTACGTACTTTGTTAGAGAGAGTACGAACTTTGTGAGATAGGTACGAACTTTGTTAGAGAAGGTATGAACTTTATTAGAGAGGGTACGAACTTTGTGAGAGGGGGAACAAACTTTAATAGAGAGGGTACAAACTTCTTGAGAGGGCGTACAAACTTTTTCAGAAAGGGTATGAACATTGTTAGAGATGGTAAGAACTTCGTTTGAGAGGGTACAACCTTTGTGAGACAGGTTACGAACTTTGTTCAAGAAGTAACGAACTTTGTTAGAGATATGAACTTTGTTAGAGAGGGTACGAACGTTGTTAGAGATGGCATGAACTTTGTAAGATGGGTTACGAATTTTGTTAGAAAGGATACGAACTATGTTAGAGATGGTACGAACTTTGTAAGAGTGGTACGAACTTTGTTAGAGAGGGTACGAACTTTGTAAGAAGGGGTACGAACTTTGTTAGACAGGGTACGAACTATGTTAGAGATGGTACGAACTTTGTGAGAGAGGGTACGAACTTTTTTAGACAGGATACGAACTTTATTGAAGAAGTTACGAACTTTGTTAGATATGGTACAAACTTTGTTAAAGAGGGTACGAACTTTGTCAGAGATGGTACGCACTTTGTAGAGAGGACATGAACTTTGTTAGGGAAGTTACGTACTTTGCTAGAGAGGGTACGAACTTTGTGAGATGGGTACGAACTTTGTGAGAGAAGGTATGAACTTTGTTAGAGAGGGTACAAACTTTGTGAGAGCGGGAACGAACTTTAATAGAGAGGGTCCGAACTTTGTTAGAGAGGGTACGGACTTTGTGAGAGGGAGTACGAACTTTTTCATAAAGGTACGAACAGTGTTCGAGATGGTAAGAACATCATTTGAGAGGCTACAACCTTTGTGAGACAGGTTACGAACTTTGTTCAAGAAGTAATGAACTTTGTTAGAGATACAAACTTTTTTAGGGAGGGTACGAATGTTGTTAGAGATGGTATGAAATTTCTAAGATGGGTTACGAACTTTGTTAGAGAGGATACGAACTATTTTAGAGATGGTACGAACTTTGTTAGAGAGCGTACGAACTTTGTTAGACAGGGCACGAACTATGTTAGAGATGGTACAAACTTTGTTAGAGAGCGTACAAACTTTATGAGAGGGGGTACGAACTTTGTTAGACAGGATATGAACTTTGTTGAAGAAGTTACGGACTTTGTGAGATATGGTACAAACTTGGTTAAAGAGGGTACGAACTTTGTGAGAGAGGGTACGAACTTTGTCAGAGATGGTACGAACTTTGTTAGAGAGGACATGAACTTTGTTGAGAAGCTACGAACTTTGTTAGGGAAGTTACGTACTTTGTTAGAGAGGTTACAAACTTTGTGAGATGGGTACGAACATTGTTAGAGAAGGTTTGAACTTTGTTAGAGAGGGTATGAACTTTGTGAGAGGGGAACGAACTTTAATAGAGAGGGTACGAACTTTGTTACAGAGGGCACAAACTTTGTGAGAGGGCGTACGAACTTTTTAAGAGAGGGTAGGAACATTGTTAGATATGGTAAGAACTTCGTTTGAGAGGGTACGACCTTCGTGAGATAGGGTACGAACTTTGTTCAAGAAGTAACGAACTTTGTTAGAGAGGGTACGAACCTTGTGAGAGAGGGTATGAACTTTGTAAGATGGGTTACGAACTTTGTTAGAGAGGGTACGAACTATGTTAAAGCTGGTACGAACTTTGTGAGACAGGGTATGAACTTTGTTCAAGAAGTAACGAACTTTGTCAGGGATGTTACGAACTTTGTTAGAGAGGGTACGAACCTTGTTAGAGATGGTATGAACTTTGTAAGACGGGTTACGAATTTTCTTAGAGAGGGTATGAACTATGTTAGAGATGGTACGAACTTTGTTGGAGATGTACGATATTTGTTAAAGAGGGTACGAATTTTGTTACAGAGGGTCTAAACTTTGTTAGAGTGGGTTGGAATTTTGTGAGAGGGGGTACGAACTTTGTTAGAGAGGGTACGAACTTTGTGAGAGGGGGTATGAACTTTGTTACACAGGGTAGGAACTTTGTTTAAGAAGTTACGAACTTTATTAAAGATGGTACAAACTTTGTTAAAGAGGGTACGAACTTTGTGAGAGGTGGTACAAACTTTGTGAGAGGGGGTACGAACTTTGTCAGAGATGGTACGAACTTTGTTAGAGAGGACACGAACTTTGTTAGAGAGGGTACGAACTTTGTTAGAGAGGTTCGAACTTTGTTAGAGAGCGTAAGAACTTTGTTAGAGGGGGTACGAACTTTGTTTGAGAAGGTATGAACTTTGTTAGAGGGAGTATGAACTTTGTTAGAGTGCGTTACGAACTTTGTTAGAGAGGGTACGAACTTTGTTAGAGAGGATACGAACTTTGTGATAAGGGTTGCAAACTTTGTTAGAAATGATTTCGACTTTGTTAGAAATGATTTGAACTTTGTTAGAGTGGGTACGAACTTTGTTAGAGGTGGTACGAACTTTGTTAGAGTGGGTTACGAACTTTGTTGGAGAATGTATGAACTTTGTTAAAGGTGGTACGAACTTTGTTAGAGTGGGTTACGAACTTTGTGAGAGGGCATACAAACGTTTTTAGAGAGGGTACGAACTTTGTTTGAAAGGATACGAACTTTGTGAGTGGACGTACGGACTTTGTTAGAGAGTGTACTACCTTTGTGAGACAGGGAACGAACTTTGTTCAAGAAGTAACGAACTTTGTCAGAGATGGTACGAACTTTGTTAGAGAGGGTACGAACCTTGCTAGAGATGGTATGAACTTTGTAAGACAGGTTACGAACTTTGTTAGAGAAGGTACGAACTATGTTAGAGATGGTACGAACTATGTTAGAGAGGTACGAACTTTGTTAGAGAGGGTACGAACTTTGTGAGAGGTGGTATGAACTTTGTTAGACAGGGTAGGAACTTTGTTTAAGAAGCTACGAACTTTATTAGAGATGTTACAAACTTTGTTAAAGAGGTACGAACTTTGTGAGAGGTGGTACAAACTTTGTGAGAGGGGGTACGAACTTTGTTAGAGAGGGTATGCACTTTGTTAGAGAGGACACGAACTTTGTTAGATAGGGTACGAACTTTGTTAGAGAGGGTACGAACTTTGTGAGAGGGCATACGAACTTTTTTAGAGCGGGTATGAACACTGTTAGAGATGGTAAGAACTTCGTTAGAGAGGGTACAACCTTTGTGATACAGGGTACGAGCTTTGTGAGAGGACGTACGAACATTTTTAGAGAGGGTACGAACATTGCTAGAGATGGTAAGAACTTTGTTAGAGAGGGTACGACCTTTGTTAGAGAGCGTACGAACTTTGTTAGAGAGGTTACGAACTTTTTTAGAGAGGGTACGAACATTGTTAGAGATGGTAAGAACTTTGTTACAGAGGGTACAACCTTTGTGAGACAAGGTACGAACTTTGTTAGAGAGGGTACAAACTTTGTTAGAGGAGGAACAAACTTTGTTAGAGAGGGTACAAACTTTGTGAGAGGGGAACGAACTTTGTTAGAGAGGGTATGAACTTTGTTAGAGAGCGTAAGAACTTTGTGAGAGGGGGTACGAACTTTGTTTAAAAGGTTAAAACTCTGTTAGAGAGGGTATGAACTTTGTAAGAGGGAGTACGAACTTTGTTAGAGAGGGTACGAACATTGTTAGAGATGGTACGAACTTTGTGAGAGAGGGCACGAACTTTGATAGAGAGGGTAAGAACTTTGTTTGAAAGGGTACGAACTTTGATAGTGGGTGTACGGACTTTGTTAGAGAGGGTACGACCTTTGTGAGACGGGGAACGAACTTTGTTCATGAAGTAACGAACTTTGTCAGAGATGGTACGAACTTTGTTAGAGAGGGTACGAACCTTGTTAGAGATGGTAAGAACTTCGTTAGAGAGGGTACAACCTTTGTGAGGCAGGGTACGAACTTTGTTCAAGAAGTAACGAACTTTGTCAGAGATGGTACGAACTTTGTTAGCGAGGGTACGAACCTTGTTAGAGATGGTATGAACTTAGTAAGATGGGTTACGAACTTTGTTAGAGAGCCTACGAACTATGTTGGAGATGGGACGAACGTGGTTAGAGAGGTACGAACTTTGTTAGGAAGGGTATGAACTTTGTGAGAGGGGGTATGTACGTTGTTAGAAAGGGTAGGAACTTTGTTGAAGAAGTTACAACTTTATTGGAGATGGTACAAACTTTGTTAAAGAGGGTACGAACTTTGTTAGAGAGGGTACGAACTATGTTAGAGATGGTACGAACTTTATTACAGAGGTACGAACTTTGTTAAAGAGGGTACGAACTTTGTGAGGGGGGGTACGAACTTTGTTAGACAAGTTACGAACTTTGTTGAAGAAGTTACGAACTTTATTAGAGATGGTATAAACTTTGTTAAATAGGGTACGAACTTTGTGAGAGGTGGTACAAATTTTGTGAGAAGGGATACGAACTTTGTCAGAGATGGTATAAACTTTGTTAGAGAGGACATGAACTTTGTTAGAGAGGCTACGAACTTTGTTAGAGAGGCTACGAACTTTGTTAGGGAAGTTATGAATTTTTTAGAGAGGGTATGAACTTTGTGATATGGGTTACGAACTTTGTTAGTAGTGGTTGAAACTTTTTTTTGGGGGGGGGGGGGGGACGAACTTTGTTAGAGAAGGTATGAACTTTGTTAGAGGGGGTACGAACTTTGTTAGAGTGGGTTACGAACTTTGTTACAGAGGGTACGAACTTTGTGAGAAGGGGAATGAACTTTGTTAGAGAGGGTTCAAACCTTGTGAGAGGGCGTACGAACTTTTTTAAAGAGGGCACGATTATTGTTAAAGATGGTAAGAACTTCGTTAGAGAGGGTACGACCTTTGTGATACAGGGTACGAACTTTGTTAGAGAGCATAGGAACTTTGTTAGAAGGCGTACGAACTTTGTGAGAGGGGGTACGAACTTTGTTAGAGAGGGTAAGAACTTTGTGAGAGGGGGTACGAACTTTGTTATAGAGCGTACGAACTTTGTTAGAGAGGGTACGAATTTTGAGATAGGGGATACGAACTTTGTGAGAGGGGGTACGAACTTTGTGTGAGGGAGTACGAACTTGGTTAGAGAGGGTACGACTTTGTTAGAGAGGGTACAAACTTTATGAAAGGGGTACGAACTTTGTTTGAATGGGTACAAACTCTGTTAGAGAGGGTACGAACTTTATAAGACGGCGTACGAACTTTGTGAGAGAGGGTACGAACATTGTTAGAGATGGTACGAACTTTGTTAGAGAGGGTATGAACTCTGATAGAGAGGGTACGAACTTTGTTTTAAAGGGTATGAACTCTGTTAGAGAGGGTACGTACTTTGTGAGAGGGGGTACGGACTTTGTTAGAGAGGGTACGACCTTTGTGAGACAGGGAACGAACTTTGTTGAAGAAGTAACGAACTTTGTCAGAGATGGTATGAACTTTGTTAGAGAGGGTACAAACCTTGTTAGAGATGGTAAGAACTTCGTTAGAGAGGGTACAACCTTTGTGAGACAAGGTAAGAACTTTGTTCAAGTTGTAACGAACTTTGTCAGAGATGGTACGAACTTTGTGAAAGAGGGTACGAACTTTGTGAGAGGGGGTACGAACTTTGTTAGACAGGTTACGAACTTTGTTGCAGAAGTTACGAACTTTATTAGAGATGGTAAAAACTTTGTTAAATAGGGTACGAACTTTGTGAGAGGTGGTACAAATTTTGTGAGAAGGGGTACGAACTTTGTAAGAGTTGGTACGAACTTTGTTGGAGAGGACATGAACTTTGTTAGAGAGGCTACGAACTTTGTTAGGGAAGTTATGAACTTTGTTAGAGAGGGTACGAACTTTGTGATATGGGTTACGAGCTTTGTTAGAAATGGTTTGAATTTTGTTAGAGAAGGTATCAACTTTGTTAGAGGGGGTATGAGCTTTGTTAGAGTGGGTTACGAACTTTGTTAGAGAGGGTACGAACTTTGTTAGAGAGGATGCGAACTTTGTGATATGGGTTACGAACTTTGTTAGAAATGGTTTGAACTTTGTTAGACTGGGTATAAACTTTGTTAGAGAAGGTATGAACTTTGTTAGAGGGGGTATGAACTTTGTTAGAGTGGGTACGAACTTTGTTAGTGGGGATACGAACTTTGTTAGAGTGGGTTACGAACTTTGTTCGAGAGGGTACGAACTTTGTGAGAGGGGGAACGAACTTTGTTAGAGACGGTACGAATTTTTTTAGAGAAGGTTCAAACTTTGTGAGGTGGCGTACGAACTTTTTTAGAGAGGGTACGACCTTTGGGATACAGGGTACGAACTTTGTTAGAGGGCGTACAAACTATGTTAGAGAGGGTATGAAGTTTTTGAAAGGGGGTATGAACTTTGTTAGAGAGGGTAAGAACTTTGTGAGAGGGGGTACGAACTTTGTTATAGAGGCTACGGACTTTGTTAGAGAGGGTACAAAATTTCTTAGTGAGGGTATGAACTTTGAGATAGGGGATACGAACATTGTGAGAGGGGGTATGAACTTTTTTAGAGAGGTACGAACTTTGTTAGAGAGGGTACGAACTTTGTTAGAAATGGTTTGACCTTTGTTAGAGTGGGTTACGAACTTTGTTAGAGTGGGTTACAAACTTTGTCAGAGAGGGTACGAACTTTGTTAGAGAGGATATGAACTTTGTTAGAAATGGTTTGAACTTTATTAGAGAAGGTATGAACTTTGTTAGAGGGGTACGAACTTTGTTAGAGTGGGTTACAAACTTTGTTAGAGAGGGTACGAACTTTGTGAGAGGGGGAACGAACTTTGTTAGTGGCGGTACGAATTTTTTTAGGGGGGGTTCAAACTTTGCTAAAGTGGGTTACGAACTCTGTTTGAGAGGGTACGAACTTTGTGATAGGGGGAACGAACTTTGTTAGAGAGGGTACGAACTTTGTGTGAGAGGGTACGAATTTTGTTAGAGGGCGTACGAACTTTTTTAGAGCGGGTATGAACATTGTTAGAGATGGTAAGAACTTCGTTAGAGAGGGCACAACCTTTGTGATACAGGGTACGAACTTTATTAGAGAGCATAGGAACTTTGTTAGAGGGCGTACGAACTTTGTTAGAGAGGGTACGAAGTTTGTGAGAGGGGGTACGAACTTTGTTAGAGAGGGTAAGAACTTTGTGAGGGGGGTATGAACTTTGTGAGAGGGGGTACGAATTTTGAGATCGGGGGTACGAACTTTTTAGAGTGGGTTACGAACTTTTTTAAAGAGGGTACAAACTTTGTGAGAGGGGGAACGAACTTTGTTAGAGAGGGTACGAACTTTGTTTGAGAGGGTACGAATTTTGTGAGAGGGCGTATGAACTTTTTTAGAGCGGGTATAAACATTGTTAGAGATGGTAAGAACTTCGTTAGAGAGGGTACGACCTTTGTGATACAGGGTACGAACTTTATTAGAGAGCATAGGAACTTTGTTAGAGGGCGTACGAACTTTGTTAGAGAGGGTACGAAGTTTGTGAGAGGGGGTACGAACTTTGTTAGAGAGGGTAAGAACTTTGTGAGGGGGGGTACGAACTTTGTGAGAGGGGGTACGAATTTTGAGATCGGGGGTACGAACTTTGTTAGAGTGGGTTACGAACTTTTTTAAAGAGGGTACAAACTTTGTGAGAGGGGGAACGAACTTTGTTAGAGAGGGTACGAACTTTGTTTGAGAGGGTACGAATTTTGTGAGAGGGCGTATGAACTTTTTTAGAGCGGGTATGAACATTGTTAGAGATGGTAAGAACTTCGTTACAGAGGGTACGACCTTTGTGATACAGGGTACGAACTTTATTAGAGAGCATAGGAACTTTGTTAGAGGGCGTACGAACTTTGTTAGAGAGGGTACGAAGTTTGTGAGAGGGGGTACGAACTTTGTTAGAGAGGGTAAGAACTTTGTGAGGGGGGGTACGAACTTTGTGAGAGGGGGTACGAATTTTGAGATCGGGGGTACGAACTTTGTTAGAGTGGGTTACAAACTTTTTTAAAGAGGGTACAAACTTTGTGAGAGGGGGAACGAACTTTGTTAGAGAGGGTACGAACTTTGTTTGAGAGGGTACGAATTTTGTGAGAGGGCGTATGAACTTTTTTAGAGCCGGTATGAACATTGTTAGAGATGGTAAGAACTTCGTTAGAGAGGGTACGACCTTTGTGATACAGGGTACGAACTTTATTAGAGAGCATAGGAACTTTGTTAGAGGGCGTACGAACTTTGTTAGAGAGGGTACGAAGTTTGTGAGAGGGGGTACGAACTTTGTTAGAGAGGGTAAGAACTTTGTGAGGGGGGGTACGAACTTTGTGAGAGGGGGTACGAATTTTGAGATCAGGTGTACGAACTTTGTTAGAGTGGGTTACGAACTTTTTTAACGAGGGTACAAACTTTGTGAGAGGGGGAACGAACTTTGTTAGAGAGGGTACGAACTTTGTTTGAGAGGGTACGAATTTTGTGAGAGGGCGTATGAACTTTTTTAGAGCGGGTATGAACATTGTTAGAGATGGTAAGAACTTCGTTAGAGAGGGTACGACCTTTGTGATACAGGGTACGAACTTTGTTAGAGAGCATAGGAACTTTGTTAGTGGGCGTACGAACTTTGTTAGAGAGGGTACGAAGTTTGTGAGAGGGGGTACGAACTTTGTTAGAGAGGGTAAGAACTTTGTGAGAGGGGGTACGAACTTTGTGAGAAGGGGTACGAGCTTGGTTTGAAAGGGTACAAACTTTGTGAGAGGGTGTACGAACTTTGTGAGAGGGGGTACGAACTTTGTTTGAAAGGCTACGAATTTTGTTAGGGAGGGTACGAACTTTGTTAGAGAGGGTACGAACTTTGTTTGAAAGGGTACGAACTTTGTTAGAGAAGATATGAAGTTTGTTAGATAGGTTACGAACTTTGTTGAAGAAGTTACGAACTCTGCTAGAGATGGTACAAACTTTGTGAGAGAGGTTAAGAACTTTCTTAGAAATGCTATGAACTTTCTTAGAGTGGGTATGAACTTTGTTAGAGATGGTACAAACTTTGTGAGAGGGGGAACGAACTTTGTTAGAGAGGGTACGAACTTTGTTTGAGAGGGTACGAATTTTGTGAGAGGGCGTATGAACTTTTTTAGAGCGGGTATGAACATTGTTAGAGATGGTAAGAACTTCGTTAGAGAGGGTACGACCTTTGTGATACAGGGTACGAACTTTGTTAGAGAGCATAGGAACTTTGTTAGTGGGCGTACGAACTTTGTTAGAGAGGGTACGAAGTTTGTGAGAGGGGGTACGAACTTTGTTAGAGAGGGTAAGAACTTTGTGAGAGGGGGTACGAACTTTGTGAGAAGGGGTACGAGCTTGGTTTGAAAGGGTACAAACTTTGTGAGAGGGTGTACGAACTTTGTGAGAGGGGGTACGAACTTTGTTTGAAAGGCTACGAATTTTGTTAGGGAGGGTACGAACTTTGTTAGAGAGGGTACGAACTTTGTTTGAAAGGGTACGAACTTTGTTAGAGAAGATATGAAGTTTGTTAGATAGGTTACGAACTTTGTTGAAGAAGTTACGAACTCTGCTAGAGATGGTACAAACTTTGTGAGAGAGGTTAAGAACTTTCTTAGAAATGCTATGAACTTTCTTAGAGTGGGTATGAACTTTGTTAGAGATGGTACAAACTTTGTGAGAGGGGGAACGAACTTTGTTAGAGAGGGTACGAACTTTGTTTGAGAGGGTACGAATTTTGTGAGAGGGCGTATGAACTTTTTTAGAGCGGGTATGAACATTGTTAGAGATGTTAAGAGCTTCGTTAGAGAGGGTACGACCTTTGTGATACAGGGTACGAACTTTGTTAGAGAGCATTGGAACTTTGTTAGAGGGCGTACGAACTTTGTTAGAGAGGGTACGAAGTTTGTAAGAGGGGGTACGAACTTTGTTAGAGAGGGTAAGAACTTTGTGAGAGGGGGTACAAACTTTGTGAGAAGGGGTACGAGCTTGGTTTGAAAGGGTACAAACTTTGTGAGAGGGTGTACGAACTTTGTGAGAGGGGGTACGAACTTTGTTTGAAAGGCTATGAATTTTGTTAGGGAGGGTACGAACTTTGTTAGAGAGGGTACGAACTTTGTTTGAAAGGGTACGAACTTTGTTAGAGAAGATATGAAGTTTGTTAGATAGGTTACGAACTTTGTTGAAGAAGTTACGAACTCTGCTAGAGATGGTACAAACTTTGTGAGAGAGGTTAAGAACTTTGTTAGAAATGCTATGAACTTTCTTAGAGTGGGTATGAACTTTGTTAGAGATGGTACAAACTTTGTGAGAGGGGGAACGAACTTTGTTAGAGAGGGCATGAACTTTGTTTGAGTGATTATAACTTTGTTATAGACGGTACGAACTTTGTTAGAGATGGTATGAACTTCGTTAGAGAGGATACGAACTTTGTTGAAGAAGTTATGAACTTTTTTATAGATAGTACGGACTTTGTTAAAGACAGTATGAACTTTGTTAGAGAGGGTATGAACTTTGTGAGAAGGGAAACGAATTTTGTTAGAGAGGGTACGAACTTTGTAAGAGATGGTGAGAGCTTTGTGAGAGGGGGTACGAATTATGTTAGACATGGTACGAACTTTGTTAGAGAGGGTACGAACTTTGTTAGAGAGGGTATGAACTTTGTAAGATGGGTTATAAACTTTGAGATAGGGGATACGAACTTTGTTTGAGTGGGTAGGAACTTTGTGAGAGGGGGTATGAACCTTGTTAGAGAGGGTACGAACTTTGTGACAGGGGAAACGAACTTTGTTAGAGAGGGTACGAACCTTGTTAGAGAGGTATGAACTTTGTTAGAGAGGGTAAGAACTTTGTGAGAGTGGGTACGAATTATGTTAGAGATGGTATGAACTTTGTTAGAGAGGGTACGAACTTTGTTAGAGTGGGTACGAACTTTCCAAGTGAGGGTACGAACCTTGTTAGAGACGGTACGAACTTTGTAAGAGAGGGTACGAACTTTGTTAGAGAGGGTATGAACTTTGTAAGATGGGTTATAAACTTTGAGCTAGGGGATACAAACTTTGTTTGAGAGGGTAAGAACTTTGCGAAAGGGGGTACGAACTTTGTGAGAAGGGGTACGAACTTTGTGAGAGAGGGTATGAACCCTGCTAGAGAGGGTACGAACTTTGTATGAGGGGAAACGAACTTTGTTAGAGAGGTATGAACTTTGTTAGAGAGGGTAATGATTACTACTCAAAAATGCTATTTTGTAAGCTTGTAATTAACTCTTTTAAACACTTTTGAGTAGTAGTTATTGCCTTTTAACCCAATTGACATGTTAAGGACCTTTGCAATCAATTCTAATCAAATTGTGTTAAGTTTTGGTGTTTTGATAACTTTTTGATCACCAAAGCAATCCAAGATTGAGGAGAGTTCTTTGGAATCCATGGCAAAGCTTTTGGAAAGCTCAGAAACATGAAGAACCAAAGCCTTGAAGCTTTAAAATCTTTTGCCATAAGCAAATCTGGAATGCAAGGAGGGAAGCAAAGAGGAATGTATAATTTTGGTTTACGTCAATAATGATACAAACATTCGGACCTATCGTAATAGGCGCGGTTTATGAAGAAACCAAGTAGAAAAACAATGTGATCGATAATCCACGTGCAATCTAGGCCAAAAACATAATTAAGATTCATGACTGATGAATCGAGTGCAAAGCCCATGACGAAAATAGACAAGACAACGACGTGACTAATCATACACAGATGCGGTATATTCTGAAAACAAAATTGACTACTTGACCAATCGAATCTTATGCATTTTGTGATGAATACCAAACACGACAAAAACGTACCATTGTATAGGTGTAGTCCTATGCCAGAAAAAATGAAACTAGGGTGTCATGACCAATAGGACGGGGTGTCAATTTGTGATGAAAAAACCAGACACACAATATTTACTGATTGTTTAGGCCCATTCTACGCTGAAAACGATACTGAATTTTTGGAACTATCTAACCAATTGTGGTCATGCTTGAAAACTAGACAGTACAACGTTGTGACCAATTGTATAGTTTCATTTACATTGATACCAAAACAAATTTGTTTGGGAACCTATGAACAGGAGAGGTATGTTACCAAAACCCGATGCATGACGACATAACCGACCTATAGGTAAGCAACACTGAAAATGAAACTAAGCTATAGTACCCTTAAACCGATGCAACTTATGACAAAAATTAAAACATAGACAACTAATGGTTGATCGATATACAGGTCTTGTCTACTCTAAAACTAAAACAAAATTGTTGGGTCCTATTTGATTGGGTGCGATTTGGATGGAAAACCAAACAATATAACGACTTAAACCTATCATAATAGGTTACTATCTACAAACCAAAAATGAAACTAAGGTTATCGTGATCGATTGTACCCGGTGGTATTTGTGATGAAAACAAGACAAGATAATGACGTGATCAATTGTATAGGTGTGGTGGACTCGAAAGCTGAACAAAACAATTGGGGCTTAACATACTGGTGTAGTAATGTTACCAAAACCAAAAGGACAATGTGGACTCCCCGCATTTTTAGCTTAATGCGTTCCCCAACATTGCGAGACTCACTTTAATTGAAAGTGAAAACTGATTGTTTATAAAAAGTTGGAATCGCCACTTACTTTTATTTATTTTTAAAGGGGAAAACAATTCAGAATACAACCCAAAATGACTCCACATTTAATTTTTGGAAAAGCTGTTTACAAAAAAACCTAAATCTGGTCCGGGGAACGGTTACTTATTGAAAGGTACTATAAAGAACGGTGGCACACCTTTAAGCCCCTAAAAATGGGTCTCTAAACTAAATAAGGTGAAGCAGCATGGCAATAACAAGGAGAACAATGGATACCAAAATGGATCATAGTTCAAAAACAAGTCATGATGACGAAATAATAAACAAAGTGAGGATGAAGCGTACCATGGTAGTAGGTAATAAAGCGTTGTCATGAAACAAAGTTAAGTAACATGCTAATAAGTGTAAAAATATCTCACCACAAAACCAAGTCAAAATCAAACAATATCACCTACAATTCACTTGAATTATTTTTTGAAAGAAAAGTTATGATGTTAAAATTAAGAATTTATTTTTACTATGAAGTTAAATTCTCATAAATTCCATTATTTTAAAATTAAAAAAAAATTATTCATTTTTTATTTTTTTAAAAAAATTGAGAATAGGAGTTGTGAAAATTAAAACAAATTTGAAATTTGAGAATTTTGAAAAAATCATTTGAAGATGCAGTAAAAAATTAAAGTTTGAAATTTTGGAAATTTGAAAATTTATTTGGTATAATAGTTTTAAAAAAAAAAATTTATATATTGGGAATTTTGGAACCTTTAGAAATTATTTGAGAAAATAATACTTTAAAAAATAAATATGGAATTTAGAACTTTGGAAATTTGGGAAAATTAAGTAAGTGTAATTTTTTTAAAAAAAATAAATTTTAGAATTTTGGATGTTTGGAAAATTTAAGAATGGTATTTAAAATTGATTTGAAATTTAAGAAATTTGGCAAATTATTTGAGAATTGAATTTTTAAAGATTAAATTTCGAAAAACTTAGAAATCATTTGAAAAATTGTATTATTTTGAAGATTAATTCGAAAACTTAGAAAATCATTTAAAATTGTATTTTGAAAGATTAATTAAAAAATGGGACGATTCCTCTACATTGTGCGTTGTAGGGTGGTTAGCTTGCACCGCGCAAGCCACATCCTAAAAAAAACACCCCGAACCTAGGGTTGCCCTCGGCGAGGATGCTGAAGGGGCAACCCGGCCCATGCCATGCAGCGAGGGGAACCCGCAACAGCCGCCAGTGTAACAATAGTGTAAACCACCTACTAAGTTTCCCTCCTTTTTGAAGTCAACTATAATTACTGTCCACATCTTCCACTCCTCACTACAGATTAACAACTAACAATTTGCATTTTTGGTGCATTTAAGATAAGACAAGCCCAATTCACCTAGAAACAATTCCCTATCCTCATCAACTACTTTCTAACACACGCAATGATACTAACTCCGTAATGGCCGCCACACAGCCCTCTCCATGGAGTTCACCAAAATAATTTATGATAGCAGGTTGGATGAAGATGAGGCAAGTAGATGCCGTCACATTCGACACTATCAACCTCCAAGAAGGCTGTGAATAGGGAAAGAGTATAAGTCCTTCGAAGGCAATTACCGATGGGCGGCCAACGCTTGACTTTCGAAGAAGGTCGATGGTTTAGTGAACGACTTGGTTAGGAACGTTACTCCTCAACTGTGACTGTCTCCAATGGTGCGCCATAGTCCTGCGTTGTTAACTTTTCCATTAATCATTTTGGGTTGCAGCTCACTACTCTTTCTTTGCGCTGAAGTGAGGCTTTGGTGACATGTCTAGACTCAAGGATGCCATGCTAGTGCACTAAACCACAAACAAGTACCAAAAAATAGAGAAAGATATAGCACAAAACAAAGCATGCCTAAAGCAACAAACAATCCCTTAAATAAAAGGCCCCCCCTTATTTTCAAGCTGAAATCAATGACCTAAATTAGAGAATGAGCCAAAAAGATCCTGAGCAAAAAACACTGGATATAATTCCCAGAGCACGAGCACAAATGTAGTCATATTCAAATCACATCAGAATTTGAAACCGAAAGAAATAGGAGAACAACCAGTGTGAAAGTTTGTAATCAATCCAAGATCAATCAGATAACATATAATCCTCTTGGTAATCACACCAAACACAGATAATACTCAAAGAATTAGCTAAAAAATGAGAGCAAGCATTGTAAAACAAAAATAATGAAAAAAAAAAAAAAAAAAGACATAGTGATTAAAACTCACCCGAGAGCCTTCTCCCTAACGTGCTATCTAGCTTCAATGAGTCCGTGTCTCCTCCTCCCAAAATTAAGCGAAGAATCCCCAGTTTTCCCTCCCTATGCTTTTCACTCTATCCCTTGCTCTGTTTTCCATCTTTCCTCATTCCCTTTTTTCAACCAGTTTTATGACCACTCCTTACTCTATTCCTCTCCTCTCCTCCACCTCTTACTGTTTTTTTGTTTTTCAAATTTGAATGCTCCTCCCTAAAAACCTCTCCCCACTTCACAAGACTTCCTTGGCCTTCCTTTCTTTTTTGTCTTTTTTCTTTCTCTCTTTAAGACTCCCACATGGCTTCCCAGTTTCCCCATAGCCCTTCTCCTATAGAAACCCCCCCCCCCCCCCCTCCCAGCCTCATTCTCTTCAAAACTACCTTTTTTCCCATGTCTCATTTTTTCACATTGATTGTTTTTCCAGAACTCCCTTTCCATGCGACTTTTTTTATTTCCCAGGGTGCAACCTGAGTTACCCCGGTATTATTCCCCCCCCCCTACACCTCTTAACTAGGGCAGCCTCTTGTTGCATTGTTTTAGAGTTTTCTCGAACCTCCCATGCAAAAAATAAATAATTAAAAAAGAGCTACAAATTAAAAAACCTTATAATAGAAATATAAATATATAAAAAAAATCATGCCAAATTTGGAAAAGAAAAATATCAATACACAGGCATATATGAGAAAAACCTAATCTTAATTCATACAATAATAATAAGAACGAAAAAAGAAAAAAAAAAAAAAAAAAAAAAAAAAAAAAAAAAAAAAGATAAGATATCCCAATATCACATGCAACTTCGAAAATAAATAAATAATAAATAAATAATAAGACACAAAAATAAATAAATAGCAAATCATTAATTAATAATCTAAATATTAAACTAAAACACAATAAAAATAAAATAAAAATAAAAAACAAAAGATCCAATGACACAATTAAATATACAAAAATCATCTCAAGCCATCTAAATTAAAATCATAATGCCAAACACTCACCTAATCTCAAAATCAAGCAATCAAAAAATCAATATAAGGAATTAAGCCTAAAAAAAACATCTAAGTACCTAGTAAAATGCCTAAGTGACCTAAGTGGAAGTGTCAAGGTGAACTAGGTGGAAATTAAACAAGAGGTGTCTAAGTGAACTAAGTGGAAATCAACTAAATGAAATCTAACCGAAGCATAAAAGGCGGCCAAGGTCACAATGAAGTCCAAAATGAAGAATTATGGGAATACACCTGTTTCATACCTGTTAAAGGACAAAATGGAGGGCACTCTACAGACAACAACATGACCGACTATACAAGTGTTTGTATTACACTTAAAATAATACTGAGTTGTGGTGACAGATCACACTGGGTACGATCTATGACAAAAATGAAAACTTGATGTGGTGTACGCATAAAATGAAATTGAGTTTATCCGTGATCGATCGAATTAATGTATTCTTTGACAAAAAACTCAGACAAAACAACAACATGACTGATCATATAGGTTGGTCTATTTGAAAAATGATACTAAATTGTCAAGACCGATCAACCAAGTGGCGGTTTGTGATGAAAAAACCAGATAAGACAACAACGTGACCGATCATATAGGTGCAGTCTATGTCAAAAATTAAATTGAGCTATCAATGATGATTGGATCAGGTGTTGTCTTATGATGAAACCTATAAGACAACGACATATCAATTATACACTGTGTCTAACGCTGAAATTGAAACTAAACTAATAGACCTATGAACTTGGTGTGGCATGTTACCCAAAACTAGATAGGCAACGACATGACCCGATGTAGAGTGTCGTTTACACTAAAAAAGAAACGAGTATATGACTGATCAGACAGGTGTAGTCATACGACAAATAAATCCAATTAGAACAACGACATACCCATTGTAAGGTATTTGTCTACGTGAAAATGATACTAAACTGTCTTGACCAATCGGTACCAGTTATCGGTTGTGACTAAAACTATATAGATAACGACGTGAATGATTGTATAACTGTGGTCTAGGTTGAATAGGAAACTGAGTTTGTCATTACTGATCGAACCAAGTGCATATATGTCAAAATCCAGATAGGAAAATGCTATGACAATCAGACAAGTGGTGGACTATGGCCGAAAATGAAACATAGCAAGAAGTGATTGATCAGACCAATGCCAATTATTGACGAAACCCATATAGTACCAACGTATGAAGATCAAATAGATCTGTTCCTAACACCAAGAATGAAACTAAGCAGCCCATGACCAATTAGAACTAGGTGCGTTCAAGTGATGAAAACCAAGACATAAGAATGATTTAAACAGATCGAATAGGTATAGAGTTACTTCAAAAAACAAAACCTAAGTGCTTCGTAACATATTAGATTGAGTGTGGTTTGTGATGAAAAACTAAGACAAGACAACGACATGACCTATCATATAGGTCTGGTCGACGTTAGAAAGAAAACTGAATTGTCAAGTACTTAATTTGACCCAACTAGGTCTTGTGATGGAAACTAGATAGACAATAACGTGACCAATGGTATAGGGTTACTCCACATCTACACTAAAACTGAAACTAAACTTTCGGACACTAGTCGAATCGGGTGCGATATGCCACCAAAAACGAAAAGGACAATGACATGACCGACCCTATAGTGCGTTTTTACACCAAAAATGGAAAACTAGCCTGTCCATGACTGATCAGACCAAGTGTAGCCTTGACGAATATTTAACAGGACAACGATGTGACCACCATAAATCAATTTGTGACTAAAAAATCAAAACTCAATTGCGGGTCCTATTTAACTATGTGTCCTTATGATGAAAAAACAAAGGAACATGAACGCTCTTGAGAAGAAAACCCCCCCGACCCAATGTACCCCCCCCCCCCCCCCCGCCCCCTGACCCCCCCACCCCCCCCCCCCTCCTTGAGAAAGAGACTGATATACATGTAGGTTATGCTGAAAAGAAACTATGTTGTCATGACCCGATTCAAATCGGGTGCGATTTGTTAGAAAACCAGATAAGACAACGATTTGTTGATCGTACCAGGAGCGACCTATGGCAAAAAATAAAACAAACTATTTTACAATCAGATTGGGTACCAACAGTGAGGAAAAACCAAATAGGACAATGAGTGATCGATCATTCAGATGTTTCTACGTTGACAACAAAAAAAAAACAGAGTTATCAGATCGATCGGATCGGTGCGGTCTGTGACGCAAACCAGACATGACAATGAAATAACGAATTTTTTGGTTTAGGTACATTCTATCCGAAAATGAAACAAAGTTATTGTGACCTTTCGGATCGGGTGCAGTCTGTGAATGAACAATCAAACAGAAAATGACGATGACCATTGAAAGGTTGGTCTACGCCGCAAATGATATTTGAACTTCATGACCAACCGATTGGTTTCAATTTGTGAATGAAATCATATAAGACAATGATTAACCAATTGTATAGGTGTGGTTTATGCTGAAACAAAAACTAACTGTCAGGACCTATCAAATCGGGTGTGGTATACTTACTAAAATCGAACAGACAACGACATCACCGACGGTACATGTGTATTTAACACTGAAAAAGAAACTGAGCTAATCGTGATCGATCAAATCGAGTGTGGTCATGACGAAAACCAAACAAGACAATGACATGACCGAGTCGTAACAAGTGCAGTTAACTCTAAAAAACAATTGATCTTTTGTGACGATCGACTGAGTGCAGTTTGGTCATGAAACCATCCAAGACAACGACATACCGAATCGTAATGAGGTCGTAGTCTACACTGAAACGATACTGAATTGTCTGGACCTATCGAATAGGTGTAGTATGTATAACCAAAAGCCATAGGAGAACAACAGTGACCGACCGTATAGGTGTGATTTACACTAACAAAGGAAACTGAGTCGTCATGACCGATCTACATGGTGTAGTTATGATAAAATCCTGACAGACAACAAGGATACCAATTGTACAAGGGCAGTCCCACGCCAAAAAAAAAAAAAAGAGTTGGCATGATTGATCAATCAGGTGCGCTCTATGATGAAAACTAAACAAAAATAACGACATGAACAATGGTATAAGAGCGGGCTAGCTAAAAACGAAAAACAGAACTGTCGTGATCAATCGGAAAAACTGAGTAGCGACTGTGATGAAAACCAGATAGAACAGTGGTGTTGGAACTTAACAAATGAAGTGTCCTATGGTTGATAACAAAAACTGAACTACCCTAGTCGATTGGATCTTGGTGGTATTGGTGACGAAAACCAAAACAGTTACAACGATATGACAAATCATATTACAGGTATAGTCTATTGGAAAAACAAAATTAAGCTTATCATGACCAATTGGACCAATACGATTTGTGATGAATGCTAGATAGGCCAAACAACGTGATCGTATCGGAATGGTCTGGTCCTAAACGCCGAAAACAATATTGAAAAATTGCAACCTATCTAACTGGTTGGGGTTATGACGAAAACAAATTAGGAACAACCAACGTGATCAATTGTATTGGTGTCGTCTAACTGAAATGTAAACTGAACTATCGTGAACTATCAAATGGGGTTTGTGACCCTCTCCCGATCCACCTACCGGTGCGACTACTCACTGTTTTAAAGGTAAAAGGGAAAGCTAGTTTTAAGTATTAAAAAAATTCACCTAGAGGAACAATTTTGTTTAGATCACCACTTACTTTTTATTTTCATTTTAAAATAGGGAATATTTAAGTAAGAACAAAAACCCCAGCATGACTCCAGTCATGAAAAAGCGTCCTGTGAAAACTAGAATTTGATCGGGGATCGCGAGGTTACCTAACAGCAGGTACCTCATGCGAGGTAGGCACCTTCTCTAGGCCTGGAACTCGATCTCTACTAATGAACTGGGTATATGGGAAGCATATGGTCAAAGATCAAAACAAACCTTAGGCTAGAACAAATGACATAATCACATAGACCCTGCTTATAATTACCTGCACATACACTCAACAAGTTAAAATAGAGTGCATTACTTGAGGTCCCCTGCCAAGTGCTGCATAGAGTCAGACATAAGCTCAAATGCACAAAAATATATACATATGCAATCAGCCCCAAGCATTCATGTGAATTTCAGTATCTAAAGCTGAAGTGCATACCTGTGGTTTATAGCCTGCGCTGCAAGGAAAGGTGAGGCAGTAATACAAGAATACCAACATGCACTCACAATCAAACATCAATCCATATCCAAGGGAGGGAAGCAAGTTGAATTGAAATAAAATGGTTGCTTTCTTTTGCACACATTCTTCTAAACTCCATCAACCCAAACATCCACTTAAACCCACATCTTCCCATCCATGGAAGGACTCACATGAAATCTAGCCCAACCAAACACTGACCCTAAAGGTGGGCCCACAATGCCTTGGAGCCTAAAGGCTCAAGGCCACAACAAAATGGGGCAAAACATGCTAAACTCGGGGCTGCCCTAGCATACCTGTTGAACCGATTACCCACTGGTTCAAACGATTGAGAAACATTATAAAACTTTATACCAGCAGCATTCCTCAAAGAATAAGATGCAAACAAAATGGCGCTTTAATTTCCGAGCTCGGTGAGGGAAAATCGGCAGACAACGAACTGGTCCAACTGATTGATAATAATTCTAAAACTTATCAAAAATTCCTCAAAGAATAAGGAATCCAACAAAAAAAATGGCGCTCAATTCTGAGCTCAAATGAGGGAAAACCGACAAAACATGCAATGTGTTTATAAAAACGGGGCTGCCTAGCAGAGACCTGTTGAACCAGTCCCAAATTGTTCAACCGCTTGTGAAAATTTCCTAAACTTTATCAAAAGATTCCTCGAAGAATAAGGAGATCCAACAAAAAAAATGGCGCTCAATTCAGAGCCTGGATGAGGGAGAACTGACCAAAACAATGCAACATTTCCTTGTTTAAGAAGCCAAACCCAGCCAACCCAACCTTATTAAGACTAAGGCTACGTAGCTCATTAATCAACCAACAATGCAGCCCAACTCCGAACTACAAGAAACCCAGCTGAAAATTCTGCCACAAACGGACTATCCACATGTGCCACCTAAATCCCCCCCTGAAACCAAACTGAAATTTCACTCACCCTGAAGCCTTCCAACT
This sequence comes from Vitis rotundifolia, assembly GCA_030254885.1. NCBI lineage: Eukaryota > Viridiplantae > Streptophyta > Magnoliopsida > Vitales > Vitaceae > Vitis > Vitis rotundifolia. The sequence goes on from CM058160.1 coordinate 16,797,928, forward strand.
ACTACAGCTACTTAAAATCCCATTGAAAACAATTGAAATATTCAAGCCTCCTATACCTATGCATCCAGCTGAAATTCATCACGCTAAGGCCCCCCATTGCATCTCCTCATTATTTCCCATTCTCTTTCCATAGTCCCCCAACATTTGTGAATCCTCGATGTCAAAGCTTTCCTTGATTTCAGATTCATGCATCCCTTGAAGAACTTATTAGGAGCTATTACTGAAGTGAATAGCCAAGATACTTTCAGATTCTGACACATCCTCTCTATGGGAGCTCGTAATAAATCCTTTTAATGCAGAAGTGAGTGGTTTTTTTAAAAAGAAAAATTTAATTCCAAAACAGAGAACAAATCTTGAAGTCGGGAATGGAGCTTGTTGAGTGTGGCAAAGAAATAGAAGAAAACAACAAAAGATACATCCGAGAAATGAGAAATAACCAACAAAAGCCACAATTTCACATTTTCAATCCTTGGCTTAGTATTAGGAGTGATTCAAAACAATTTTTAACATAATCATGGAGAATTTTTATCATCAGATTTCCAATGACAAAACCAAATCCATATTATTCCAGATAACTCAATGACATTAAAAAGAATGAAAATCCAAAAAAGAATAAGAAATTCAGACCAAGTGAACAAGCAACCAACCGATACTCAATAGAACCAATTTGGCCCTTCCCGTCCACAACCCATCAACAATGTAAAGAGTATGCAAAAAAACTAAATGGAAATTGAACTTGAGTAAGAACTCTCCGAGAATAACCAAAACATACCTGAAGAACCTTAGCTGCAATCACCCTTTTCTTCACGCCCTTGTGTCTTTTATCCCCTCACCAAACTTGGATAAGGTTGTTTCCCCTAGAAAAGAAATCCAAGGAAAGGTCTGTTCTCTCTTATCCAATCTGGCTTTTTATAACCAGAACCCCACTCTCCCACTTCCTTTCCACCTTCATTTTTCCTCCTTTAGCTCTGGAAAGTGCCCCCATCAACCTCGAAAAACCAGCTTCCAAAACACTCCCTCACAATCATGAGGTGACCTGCTCTCTCCACATTTACTCTCTTGCCTACTCCACCAAGAATCCATATGGATTCCTGGTGGGCTGCAAAAGGAACCCAACCAAGGCCCAAAATGGACCCAAAATATTGCCCAAGACCAATCTAAGCTTATGAGCCCGAGCCATGTAGGATTCGGGCTCAAACATCAACCAAAATCAGAGCTCTAAAAAGCTGCCCATTTGGTGTGAATTAACTACTCAAAAAGTGCTATTATTATAGCTTTAATTAACTCTTTTAAACACTTTTGAGTAGTAGTTATTGCCTATTAAACCCAATTAAACATATTATGGACCCTTGCAATCAATTCTAATCAAAGTGTGCAAGTTTTGGTGTTTTTGTTAGCATTTTGATCACCAAAGCAATCCTCAAATTGAGGAGAGTTCTTTCTTTGGAATCCATGAAAAACTTTGGAAAGCTTAGAACCATGAAGAACCAAAGCCAAGAAGCTTTAAAAAGTCCTTTGTCCATAAGCCAATCCGGAATGCAAGGAGGGGAGCAAAGAGAAATCTGCCATGAATCAATAACAGAGGACACAGTTGCAGTCTTCTTGCCACTTATGGATCACTCCCGGAGACCAATTTCCTACAGGCTATTATACATTTAAAGCCAGGAAGTCAAGATCCAATGCTTTAAACGGTGCACGTTCGGATTGAAATGAAGGAGTTCAGCCATTTGCAAGCAGATCACTCAACTAAGCAGAATGTGCAAGTCACGGCTGCGAAATGTTGTCCTTATGCTGCGAAATTTTTTTCGCAGCCCAATTTTGCACAGAGCCGCGGTGTCCTCCTGAAGCTACCCGATAGCTAGCAACCGAACATCTTGAGATCTTTTTGCTTTAGATATTTAATCTAAATTCCCAAACTCTCCCTTGTAACCCACCCTATAGAGAAATTCCTTACTAGGAAGTTGGAAAAACTTCCATATATATGTTTCTCTTGCATCCGTTGTAAAAATCATGCCGATATATAAAATATACAAGCCTTGCTCAATTTTTTCCTTCTCTTTTTGTTTTCTCTTCATTTTCTTTCAAGCCCAAACAAACTCTGAGGATTTTTCCTCAGTGGATGAGAGCTAGACCCTTTTTTGTTTCTTGGTGAAGGAAGCTAGGTAAGGTGCCGCTGCAATGATGGGGAGTTTTTGTTTTTCCAATGTTATGAAGAGAAAAGTGGACCCATTTTGTTTTATGTTTTATTAACTTAAAAAAACGCCTTTGAAGCACCTGGGCAAACACTTGGTAAGGCAGTGGACTCCGTCCATTGAGTTTCACTAGTTTATCTCTTGCGAGCCTTTGGGAGGTTGATTCAAAGTAGATTTTCTAGACGACCGCCAACACTTGGTAACCTTTTGGTACTCCAAGGAGACATCCATTAGTTATCTCTCTTGCGAGCTTTTGAAGATAATCCAATGTTAAAGATCCCCTTGAATGGCAAATTGCTAGTGAGAGCATGAGCCATATGCAAGTGATCATGAAAGATTTAGTGGTGAAACCATTAATGGTAAGCATCTGTTACCACACCGGTTCGGGAAATACTATATGTTAATCCCCAAACGCGAGGAAAAGAAACAAGTGACCGGAATCCCGTCTTTGTAATGCACCTGATCCTAGTAACCTGAATCCCAGAAACACCTTTTCTTCCTAAAACTTTGTAGTTATTTTCCTTTGTTAGCTTAAACCACCGTTTCAATTCAAACTTATGTTTTTCTTTTGAGCTAACTAGAAAAAGGAAAACCACCAATTAAACCTTTAACAAATCATCAATTTGAAGTGAAAACCCATCTCTGTGACGATCCTATACCACTATGCTATGCAAGCTAGCTACCCTAGTATATGGTTAATTAGGTTATTATAAATTTTGTTGATAACCTCCCGTCTAAGGACTGAATCAAGAGTACACCCAATTTGGGGACGAATCACCCAGCGAACCGGTTGAACCGGCTGCCAACTGATCAAGCCGGTTGGAAAAAATTTGAAATTTTAACAAAATATTCTTGAAGAACAGGAGTCCATAAAAAAAAATGGTGCGCAATTTCGAGGTTCGAATGAGGGAGATATGATCCGAAACAAGCCCAAGTGCACCGGTAATCGAACCTACTCCTATGAACTCGGCTGAATTGAAACTTTGGGACCGTCGCGCCGGTTGATAAAAAAAATTAAATATTTACAAAATAATTCTTGAAGAAACAAGGAGTCCATAAAAAAAACGGTGCGCAAATCCGATTCGGCAGATGTAGAAATTATTTAAACAAGCCCTAGTGCTCCGAAATCGAACCTGCCCTATGAACTCTGCTGAATTGAAACTTTGGGGACCGGTCATGTCCGATTGAGAAAAAATTTGAATTTTGACAGAAAATTCCTTGAAAAAACAAGGATTCCAATAAAAAAAATGGGTGCATGATTCTCGAGTTCGGATGAGGGAGATATGTATCGAAACAAGCCCAGGGTTACATATCCAACCTACTCCTATTGTACTTGGCCTTAACTGAAAACTTTAGGGACCGGTCGAGCCGGTGAAGAATAAATTTGAAATTTTGAACAGAAATTCCTTGAAGAACAAAAGTCCATAAAAAAAACGTGCATAATTCCGAGTCGGATGAGGGAGATATGATCAAACAAAGCCCAAGTTTTGGGATACCTCACTTCCTTCCCTTTAACATGATGTGAACACTAGGGATTTGCACCATGATCGGCACTCCAAAATGAACTACACACTTGCACTACATGTACCGCAGATGAACCTACGCAAAGGCTCGAAAACCGATCAAGCCACAAAAAGGGGGCCATGGCGGTGGCCATAATACGAAAAAAAATTGGGTGCATGTGACACCCTAAGATAAATTCAAGTGCCGAAGGACAAATATTGCGGTGGACTACAGGGGTGCAGTATGTTTACCAAAACTAGACAAGATGATGATATAAACCACCATATAGGTGCATTTTACACTAAATCAAGTGCAGCCTATACAAAACTGAGATAGGATAATGACAGACTAGCTATAGGTCGGTCCTACTCCAAAACTAAAAACTAAATTTTTGGGTCCTATTTGACTGGGTGCGTTTGTGATTAAAGCAGGCAGGACAACGACTAAATCGATCCATAACAGATATTGTCTATATCAAAAACAAAACTGAGTTTAGTACCAATCAGACCTGTGGCGGTCTGAGATGAAAACCAGATAAGACAACGATGTGATTGATCGTTAGGTCTGGTTTACATCGAAAACGATACATGAATTGTCGAACTTATCTTAACAGGTGCAATCCGTGATGGAATGAAAAACCAGACAGATTAAGTACATGTGACTGACATACATGTCGTAGCCTAATGTCTAATAGGAAATAGAGCTATCATATCGATCCAAACTAAGTTGGCAATATGTAATGAAAACCAAATAGGCCAACAAAGAGAATTGATCATATAGGTATGGTTTGCCAAAATGATACTGAATTATCAAAACTTCTTTAATTAGTGCGGTTTGTGATGAAAACCAAATAGGACAACGTCATAACCAATCGTACAAGTAGGTCTACGTCGAAAACGAACTAACCTGTCGTGACCAATCGGACCCAGTTCCAACATGACGAAAACCACTATAAGACAACGTCGTGACTAATCATATAGATGAGTCTACGAACCGAAAATGAAATTAAGCTGTTGTGGCCAATCAGACTAGTGGAGTCTTGATGACAACGAGATATGAGAATGAAGTGACCTGATCAATAGGTCAAGTCAACTCCGAAATTGAAACTAAACTATCTTGACCTATTGATGAGGTGCGACTAACATGAAAACCAAACAAACAACAACCTAACCGATCATACTAGTACAATCTACGTCAAATACTATAATGAACTTTCAGGACCATAAATACGAACTAAGTATGGGCCTATTCAAAAACAAGACAGAACAAATATGTGACAAATCTTAAAGTGCAATTTACACTGAATAGGAAAATGAACTACGTGACCGTCTAACTGAGTTGGTCTATGATGAAACTAGCAGAAACTACAACATGCACTAATCAAACAACAGTTGTGTTACCCAAAAATGACACTGAGCTATCGGACCAATCGAACCGAGTGCAAGTCTATGATTAAACCATATAAGATAACGAATTGATTGATCGTATACATGTTATTCGTCTATGACAAAAAACATAAATTGAGTTATCATATTAACAGATCGGGTGCAGTTTGTGACGAAATCAGAAAAGAACAATGACATGATTGATTATACACGTTTGGTCTACTTTGAAAACATATTGAACTATTCTCAAGACCAAAGTTGACTAGGTTACGGTCCTGTGATGAAAACCAGATAAGACCATAACGAGATCGATCATACATTTGTAGACTACCGCCAAAAATGATACTAAACTAACGAGACTGGACGACCGGTGCTTAACTAGACAAACACCAGATAGGACGATGACGTCACTGTCATTTAGTATGTGGTTTTATTATGCTGAAAAGGAAACTAAGTTGTCTTATTGATTCATGCCCAATTGGTGTCTCAGCTGATTCACGTCCAGCGGTGCTCCTTGATTAGGGAGTAATCAACAAAATTGATAACCTATATCACCATGGCATTGGGATTAGCTTTAGCTAATGTAGCAAAGTGGCTCTAGGATTCGTTCACTGGGAATGGTTTTCCAACTCACATGGGGGGGGGCTGATACCACTTCTTAGCTAATTTGGTGCTTTTTCATTTCCAAGGTTAGCTGAAGAAGAAAACCAAACTTTGGTTGTAAAATTATATATCAGCGAACTAAAAGAAAGTGATGGAAATACTTATGCGAGAAAAACATTCTTGGAGGTTCAGGTTCATCAAGGAAGGTTCCTCATTCAAAAAACAGAGCTTCCAGTCACTTGGTACACCTCCTCGCTTAAGAGAATTAACATGTAGTTTATCCTCTAAACCGGTGATGTAAAAATGATATACCCTTTAATGGCTTCAGCACTAAATCCTTCTCACTGAGCAAACTTGGAATGGCTCGTGCTTCTCACCAGCAGTTTGCCATCAAGGTATCATTATAAACCTTGGAACTTTCCCGTCCAAGCTCGCCAAGAGATAACTAATGGATGTCTCCTTGGAGTCCAAAAGCTTACCAATGTTGCAATCCAAGAATAATCCCACCTTCAGTCACCTCCCAGAAGCTCGCAAGAGGTAAACTAGTGCATCCTTCTCCATGGACGGAGATCACATGCCTTACCAAGTGTTGGCTCAGGTGACTTGCAATGTGTTTGAAGTTAACTAAATACATAGAAATCATTAATAGGTCACACTTACTCCTTCATTAATGGCTGAAACCACAAAACTACCGCCATTTCTTGCAGTGGGAACCTCCCGGCCACCTTAGCTCCAAGGAATTAAAAGCTTAGCCACCCATCCTCTGAGGAAACTTCCTCAGACTTGTTTGGCTATAAGAAAATACAAACAAACTGGGAAGGTATGGTATAGAAAAACCCTGAACTTTTACTTCCTTTCAAAAATATACAAAGTTTCCCGTCTTATTTGTTCTTCAAAGGGAAATTACAAATAATATATACAAGGGGTTATTCACCCTTTTCTTCTTGCTTAAAGACTAAGGAATCATGTGATAGGAGGGTTACAAGGAGAGTTTGGGAATTTAGACATCAAATATCTAAAGCAAAAATATCTCAAGATGTCGGTTGCAGCTATCGGGTGGCTTCAGGAGGTGTTTCGCAGCTGGCACTGTAGCACTGCGAAATTTCGCAACCAAAGGACAAAATTTCGCAGCCCTGCGAAATTTTCCTTCAGCTTGGAGCGATCGGCTTCCAATGGCTGTAACTTCTTCATTTGAACTCCGAATCGTGTACCGTTTGAAGCATTAGATTCTTGACTTCCTGAGATTTGAAATGGTATATAGCATGCATGAATTGGACTTCGGGAAGTGCTCTAAAAGTGGCCAAGAAGACTGCAACTGCTGTCCCCTGTTTTGCTTCATGGCAGATTCCTCTTTGCTTTCCTCCTTGCATTCCGGATTTGCTTATGGCAAAGGACTTTAAAGCTTCAAAGCTTTGGTTCTTCATGTTTTTGAGCTTTCCAAAAGCTTTGCCATGGATTCCAAAGAACTCTCCTCAATCTCGGATTGCTTTGGTGAGCAAAAAGCTAACAAAAACACCAAAACTTACACATTTTGATTAGAATTGGTTGCAAGGGTCCTTAATATGTTAATTGGGTTCAAAGGTGATAACTACTACTCAAAAGTGTTCAAAAGAGTTAATTCCAAGCTTACAAAATAGCATTTTTGAGTAGTAATCATTGCTCATATGTCAAAAAAATGTATGTCAAGAGGAATGCTTTTTTCCATGTAGTGTTGATTGCAATGGAAGACAAGAATAACAATAGACATGCTTAGTATATATGTTTTTAAAATTTTACCTTGATTTGAATTACCAAATTAAAATATTTGATGTAAGGTTCAATCCTCAAGTTAATTTCTTGCTTCAAAAGCACCAAGGATCTTTCATCACAAAGCTAACTCTATATTAGTGCAAGGTTATATGGGCTACCAAATAACATGGAAACAAGAGAGAGAGATCTAGTGATAAAGGGATTATGGCTCCTAGGCTTCCACCAAGATATTATGTGTCTCTAACCTATAGTATAGATTTGCTTATGTAGAATAGGCTTTGCAAAATTACAAATTTTCCATTAATGAATTAGTCATAGACTAACTTCACATTATGCACCATCACGTTTCTATTGCTCAATTTAAATAATAATGTAAGAAAAATGATCAGTAACTCAAATGCAACTATTAGGAATCATAGAATAATCTAGGTCCCATAAGATTTTCCAAAAACTCTACAATTAATCTTCATTCCATTGAAGAAGATTTATTCAATTTCAATACTCTATGACAATTAAATTGAAGCAACTCATGAATGGTTTACCTCAAGCCTACCATAACATTATATATTGTTTCTCATAAATTATTATTTGTAATCAAAGTGAAAAGTTTTGGTATAATCTTAGTTTTAAGTAATGAATCTCATTTACCTATTTGATAAGGAAAATAGTTGAAGATTGAAAATGACTTATGTGCGTTGTTGTTGGTATTTTTTAGAAAAGAAATGATTATTATCAAGTCCATAAAAAAATGCATGATGAATATTGTTCTCCAAGCATAGTTATGTTTTCTTACACAAGCAATAACAATATTCTTGTATTTATTGAGATCATCTAACATATTATACTAAAGAAATGAATAGCTATATAACTATGTTAGCAAATTTATAACTTTAAATAAATTACCCAACATATAATAATATACAAAACATAAACAATAATAATAATGATGACGATAATAATAACAATAATAGCAACAACAACAACAACATTGTAAAGTTCTCTTATTGTACCTTATGATATCATTTTTTTTTACTTCTCTTCTTTGAAAATATACTAACAAAATTTTTTTGAACCATTTAATGAAATAGTATTTTATAAACTAATGAAATCAAGTTTACTAAGAAATCTAATTTTATTATATTACAAAATTAAAAATAAATAAATAAATATCACAATATATATAAAGATAGAAAATATTTAAAATAAATAAATAACTTAAAAAGTTCTTATATTCTTTATTTTAATTTTTTTCTTTTTCTATTTTTTGTCTCTCTAATTGTACCAAATAAAAAAATTGGGAATCTTTTAATGAAGTAATGCTTATAAATTATTTAAATATAAGTTATTTAGTATTTTAAATTTATTTGATTAAGGAATTAAAAATAACTAAAAGTAAAAGGTTTGATTTTAAAAGAAATTCATTAAAAGTAAATCTCATAAATCAATTAAAATAAATATTTTTTGGAACTTGTCTTTATTGTTCTAAGGAACTAATAATAAAATATTTGAATTTAAAAGAAGTGTTTTAATTTAAAAGAAATGAAATTTATAATAAAAAATATTCTATAATAAAAATCATTATTTTATAAAAAGTGATAAAAATGGAATAAAAAACTACACAAATTTATAATTCACTAATTGCATTTTGCTATAAGTGACTAGTTAGATCTGTATTACTAAACGAAAAAAGTGGCTTTTTAATTTTAACTGCTTTAGAATTTACGTTATCAAAAACACTTAAATAGTAGGACCCATTATTTTTTCCACGTTTTAAAGTTTATCTCTTTTATCAACACCCTCCAAGAATATTATAGCTTAAAGATGTTGTATATCTAAATCATATCCCATAAGACCAACTTCTTATTGGGTTTTATTTAATATATTACACTTATACAATAGTATAATCACGTTGGAATCCAATTTTAATAATCAAGATGCTAAAGTTCTTATCAATGTTGCTCTAGAGAATTTCTCGTACTAGTATTATCATTATGTAATAAGTAATTTCATGAATTGAGTGAGAAGAGTTAATTAGATAAAAAAAAATAATCATGTAGTAGTAGTTTTGCCTTGAAAAATTATTCAAATATATATTTACAATGATTCATATATATGTAATAACTTCAACGATTAATAAAGCAATTTTAAGAGACTGTGAGAAAAGAAAAGAGAGATGGGTTGAGTTGTAGCATTCCAAAAATTTGTTTATTATGAGTAGTTTCAAACCAACCGTTTTTCCTATACTCATTCTAAAGGTAATATAATGATTTAGTATATATGGATAATTCATTTGCTACTAGTACTACTATTAGTAGTGTTAAAAAAATAATAACATGGTTTCCTTTCGGTACAAGATATAATAAGCGTATGTTGTTTATGTGTTTTGTAATACTTTAAGAAAAACATTTCAAAGGATAGGAATGTATGCTAAACAAACGTTTACATTTTTGGCATGACAAAGAAAGAAAATCCAAATTATATGGGATATGGAAATATTACATTATTATGTTCTACACAACGTATTTTGTTATGCTCATTTTTACATATGATTTACTTCATTTACAAGAGACTTTTATTAGATTACTAGTAACTCTATAGTTGACATACTATTTTGTACTTGGTATACGCTATACCATAAGAAAATAAAGCAAATAAAGTTAAGAAAGTGATAAAACATACATCAAGATCAAAATGTTAAGCAGAAATCCAATATAAAGATATTGAAAATTTGTCATTATTAGGTTTTTCTTTTTATATAAATTTATACTACTTATAGGAATATGCAAAAAATAAAGGTAGGGTTGAAATGACCTAATGGAATTGAGATGTTGGTTTCAGCTTGTACAAAATAAGATGGAACATTTATAGATGATTGCTTTAAAGAGATTATGGCAATGATATAACTAAATTTTGTATAGTTTTATTCAAATCATAGCTACGTATTGAATTTATTTTAAAATTCTAATAATTTATTTTTTATATTTTCGGCATCAATCTTAGGAATTCTTGTTCCAATTTGAGGATTTCTTCCTACACGTATGCATTATCTATAACAACTACAAATTTTAATGACATATATGTTCAAGTGATGGTCTAGAGTGACATGAACATGTTTGAGGGTATCACTCAAAGGAGAAAGAGAAACAATGATGCTTTTTATGGGTCAAAAGGGTAAATTGATAAAGAGAACCAATGATGCTTTTTATGGGTTGAAAAAAATATGAAACTTATATTAATTCAAAGAAAAAATTGAAATTGAAAAATAAAATTGTTTATCTTAAAACTTAGGAACCAATTTTTAAATTATTATACATTTTATTTCTTATCAATATAAAATAGTTAATGTTATTATTATGATATTTATTCATCAAGGAATATATGTAAATCTCTAGTAACACTTTTATTTATTTATTTAATTCTTTTTATTAAACATTATAAATATAATAAGTACATATGTGATAAAATATATTTGTCAAAAAAAAAAATTTATTCATCGTGACAAAAGATATATTTACACATGCATATATTTATATATATTTGTATATGATCCAATCATTTGTGACACAAAAGTTTTGCCACTAAATCTCATATTTGTTTAGTAGCTACAAACATCAAATAAGTATTGAGATAACCTTCCAAAATTTCTTTGGAGAATTTGTCATAAAATGTTTCATAATTAACTTTTGATGCAAAAAATTGCTTTTGGTCACTAAAATTTGGCACTAAAGAGTTAGTGTCAAAAATTGTCACTCCCACCATATGAATAGATTTTTTTTTTTTTTTTTTTTTTTTGAAGAAATACACATATTTGTGTTGAAATTATATTTTATTAATTTTTAATTTTCAATGATGAATAATTTTCATCCCAAATTACTTAATTATTTTTTTCTATTGAGAATTATTTTATAACAATAACATTGTATTTTCCCAAACCTGTAGAAAATAATAATTTATTCTCACATGTCACCTTCATTGGATTGTAGAACATTTAAAATGCCTTTTCTTGTTCTACTAAACTAAATTCAAAAGTTCATAATTTTTTTTATATTTGATAGAGTTTCCATTATGTATACTAATTGGTTATTTCTCGATATCTCTAAAAAAATACTTCCAAATAGAAAGTCTTTATTGCTTTGGTTAGACCCCACCTCAATTGTTGTTGTTAGCAAGCAATATTATTCTCTATTTTGATATCCTTCAAAAAAAATTCTTTTTATGTGTCCATCTCCATCTCTATCTGAGACTTAAACTAAGCATTTTGATTTTTCTCATTCCTTAATTTGTTAGATATATTATTTATCTCATTAAACTCATGAGTTTTTTCATTGCTTGTCTATATACATATACTTTAAATATTTTATTTAAATTTGATAGAGTTTCCATTATGTACACTAATGGATAATTTCCCGATATCTGTAAAAAAATATTTCCAAATAGAAAGTCTCTATCACTTTAGTGGGACCCCACCTCTATTGTTGTTGTTGTAGCAAGCAATGTTGTTCTCTAATTTGTTGATATCCTTCAAAACTTTTTTTTTTTAGGTGTCTTTCTCCATCTTTATCAAAGACTTAAATTTAATGATCTAATTTTCCTCATTGCTCATTTTGTTATATATATTATCTATCTCTATAAATTCATGACCTTTTTTATTGCTTGTCTATATACATATACTTCAAATATTTAGGTTATGTTTTGTTCCCAAAAAATTTGAGGAAAAATGTAAGAGAAAGAAAATAGAGGGGAAAAATAGAAAGAAAGAGAAAAAAAAAATGAAGGAAAATAAAAAGTAGATTTAAGATCAATAAATTATCTTTATATACTATTTCAAATTCATTTCACTTATTTTAACTCTTCCATATAAAATGCATAAGTTTCTAACTATTTTTAATTACATTTGATTTTCTTTGTTATTTTCCATATGATAACCAAACGTGAGATAATCATTTTCTTTAGCATTTTTTTCTTTTCTTAAAACTTTTCAGGAATTAAAAAATAACCTTAAGGGTTTAATTTAATTGGTTCATACATATGAGGATATGCAAAAGGCTGAGGTATTCAAGTCTTCATTATAAAGCTCCTTCATTTGTTCCAACCTAGAAAGGTTGCCAAACAATCATTTGCATAAAGATTCTTTGGATACTAATAAAAGGACGTTATAGAAAGTAGGAATTTAATTCCACACATAAGCTATGCCATGGGATGGCATAATTTTTCCCACAAGTTCCTTTCATCAAATTATAGGTATTCAAATATATATATTTCTTTGTTCATATACTAAATAATTAACTCTTTCTTTTTAAGCGTTCAACTACCAAATCTCAAGCCACTCTATCCCACTCTCATTATGTGAATGAAGAAGATGGTAAGTTAAGACATTGTGACTAGAACAATTAATAGCAATATTACCTTCGGGAAACGAAAAGTAACCTAATTAGAAAAGCAATTTCATAAATAAAATACCACTAGTAGGCATGAAGTTTGGTGTTTTTAGAATCCATTGTAGTTCCAACTAGCAAGAAATGTTGAAATCATAAATACTACTAAAATGGGAAGGGCCAACTTAAGAACCCTCATTTTTAACTAAAGGGAAATTTCTAAGGCTTGTGATGATGGTTCTTACGTGAGCCTAATCCATGAAAATGCTTAGGAGGCATTTCAAATTTATTTTGAGGCCCAACTCTCTTGTTTCTCCAATTTTTAGTTAACATCTTCATCTTCGTCTTCATCCCTGACCGTTGATCATCTTAGGCCTTCATGTTCCTCTCTAGTTGTTGGTCATTGTGGGTATTTTGGACACTAGTTACAGTAACCGAAGCGAGGGATGAGTTGCGTTCTATTATCTTAACATTTATACCCTAAATGCCTTTGCTGAATCTAAACCTCCATACAAACTGTCATCACCATCATCATTGTCATCATCATAAGCTTTTTTTGGATTGCCATCTTCATTGTCAGAAGGTTGCTCTGAATTTCCTTCTCCATCATCAAAATCTTTTACCGAATCGTCTGCATTATCATCAACAACTTTGCCTTTAGAATCTAATAAGGCTTGATAATCATCATATGGGACATTCTTTTCTATAGCATACAGTAGAAATGAGCTCAGGCGAAAGAAAAGATTTTAATAGAGCTAGAAACGGCTCTTAACAAAAATTAGTTGTTTGAAGAACTTCTAAAAATCACTTAAAGTGATTCTTGGATAATCACTTGATAGGAAATTCTTCCTAAAATCATTTTTGAAAAGTATTATGGATTAAAATTGCTTTAATCAAAATCATTTCCAAACTGATTAGAAATATGAGCTAACCAACAAACTGCCAATCTCCATCATTGAATATACATGAAAAAAATCCAAATTATTGAATAAAAATATAAATAGGAATGGAAGTATAGATAAACTTATTTCTTATATGAAATAAATCTTAAATATGGTGGAATGTATATACTGGTTGTACATAATGTGATACATCAAAATGGATGTGCATAACAAGCCAAAAAAAAAAAAAACACTTAGAATTCAACAATCCCCACAATAAAGAGAGAGAAAGAGGGAGAGTATATGTGTGTGAGAGAGAGGGAGGGGGGGGGAGGGGTAGATAGAGAGAGAAAGTTGCAACAAGCATAAGGGAGCAATCCAGGAGGAGAAAAAGTCATCCTAAAGAAAATGCGGGCAAATGATTTTTATTTAATAGGAATGAAATAATGATTTCACATTATCTCAATAAGTTTAAAAAGTTATTGATTTAAGCTAAAGTGAAGGTTAAACAATGGCATGTTTTGCAGGTGATGCAACACAATATATGCACCCCACAAGTAAAAAAATTAATAAAGATTCAACTCATCTTCAAAATCCCCTAAGAGACATAGACAGAGGAGAGATATTCTACCACTTTGGAGTTCAACCCCCATAAAACAAAGAATTCAACACAAAAATTTAGCTAAAAGATCACCCAAAAAGGAAAGAATTCCACCTAAAGAAATTTAGCTTAAAGACCACATGCCCTAGTTTAGCTTAAGGACCACAAGCTCATCCCTTAAAAGTCCACTCAATATGGTCCCGATTGTTGAGAATATGATGAAAAGAATATTTCCACGAATAAGAAGTCTTCATTTGCTGAGATTAATACTTTTCAAACTCTATCTAACTAAAACAACTAATATCAGAAATCATGATTTTGACAGCTTAAATATTAAGTTAAATAAACACAAAAAATATGGCTTAAACCTATAACGATAAGTCTCATGTACTTAAAGAATGAATTGTCCCTCAATACTCAAGAAAGTTGGAAAGAAATAAATACCACAAATTAATAGTGTGCATTTCATTACCTTAAAATTGAGCTAGAATTTCTAATCCAATCAACAAATCTCCTAAATTTTTTTTTTTTACAAATTCAAATTTCAACTTGTCTTCTAAACTAGGGATTCTTTTTCAATTAAATCAATCAAGGTAATACTTTTTTTTGTAGACCTATATTTTTAAGACATCAACAGTCTATTTAGTTTCAAATCACAATGATTTGAAACTAGATAGGCTTGGGGACAAGTTCAAAGGACATGATGGGTGTAATATAATTTCGACTTGAGTATCAAAACATATAGTAGTGACTCAATCTCACAAAACTAGCACAATGGAAGGAAGCAGCTCAAGGAGCTTTTCACAGCTTCCTCTATATTCCATAACACATTGCAAAAGAATAAGGAATACTTTAGTGATTCAACGCTAAGTTTGAGATAATCAGCCCTTGATTTGAAGAAATGGTAAGTTAAGATGGCAAATTTTACAATGAATACCTAAGAAGCTAATAAAAAAAATGTACAAAATAATTAACTTATTTTTAATAACTAGATTTGGGCAGAATTAAAAACCTTATTTATTCTTCAAAGTGCTCATGTGAATTAAAGAATAACTTATGCCATCTATTCTAATGTCAAGAAAAGGTAAAAGTTGGCTTGACACATGTGCATATCAAGGTTGTCTCCATTTCTACCAAAGTCATATTAATGTGATATATGTAACAGTTTCTTTCACTATTCAAGGTTAGATTCAACATATGTCAAGGATGCCTTTTTCTATCAAGGTTGAATTATTATATATCAAGATTCTCTTGTTTTATGTTAAGAAAGTTGGTTTACTTATTTCAAGGAATTTAACAAAGTTATTTTATTCATATATCAAGAAAGTTGGTCAATTTTATATCAAAGATGCATATGAAATATGTCAACAATTTAGTTTATCACCAAAATGAATATAAACAATACACACACACACACACACACACTTAAATCCCAATATTTTTCAAAATAAAAATTTTGTGTCAATTGTCAAAGTTAAAAAGTACTTTCAATTATAAGAACACATAAAATATATATATAGAAAAAAATATTAGCATGTATCCAAATATAATAAAAGAACCTAGCAAGCAAACTTATATATCATTTATACTCTCAAAACTATAGTTGTTGCACTTGTCACCCAACCTATTGTAAGTAAGAAAAAGGTTATATTAGTCCAAAATTTAAGTTTGACCATTTATTAAAAAAAAAAAAAAAAAGTCATAGAATTCACATACCTACTCTTCTCTCTCTAAGATAAGATCATCGACAAAGGAGATTTAACCTTATCTCTATTCATCTATCTTGGCTAGTGAAAAAAAGTTTTTTTCCTTGAAACTAAAATACAAAGATAGGATAAAATATATGTGCATCATCTCATGCACTTAAAATAGTTCATAGGTAAAGTAAAAAATGAGTTGTTAGGAGACTCGTTTTTTGCAATTATTTCCTACATGAAAAAATATCCACACATGATGTCATCAAGCTATTTAATTAGGCCCCTTCGAATGAAATTACATTAACCAAATTTAATTATCAAATATAACATCATATTAATTTGTCTAGTTTCATTATTCTTTACATATTTGGTAGCACATTGAATTGTATTACAATATTATTATTTAATGACTAGATAATAAAAAAATGCATTATAAATCTACATAAACATAATAATAATGAGGCATTGGTCAACTAATTACTATTTTTCAAAGCATGAGAGAAATTAACTTAATGGTCTTGTAGACCATTACTCTATTTTTATTACATTTCAAGGGTTTTAAGGTTTTTTCCAAAATGTTTTTGGCCTATAACCCTCTCACCAATAATTTTAGTAATTTAATTTGTCTATTAGTGAAAGAAGCAAAGATCATTCTTTCCACTTCAGTAAGAATATATCAAAGAGGCATAGGATGAAATTTTCTTAACATCTACGCAACTATTAAATGTATGTAACATAAAATATAAAAGAAATAAATAAAAACTAAGGGATTATATACAGAAGGAATGAACACATAGAATTTGAAGTGTTTGTTTCACTGAGGTGTGGGCAACTTGCATTCAAAAACCAAATTCATAAGATCATTCACAATAGTGAATAATACCATAACATAGATCTTTGAGAGTACTCAACATACTTGGTGATAGAAAGCTGTATTGGAACATCCTTCAATATGTTTTTCTCTCCTACTCACATTTATCGTTGTAAGCAATGCAATTTGTTTAAAAATTGAGTTGGCATAACAATTTACTACTATAAACTAAGAATAGTTACAATCTACAATCCTTCTTTTTAATAGCAATAATTTCCCTTTTTATTCACCATGTAGAGAGTTGATTACCAAGTGAGCAACCAACAAGTTTCAAAGTGATTTTAAGACACTAACTTGAACTTGATTCTATAAGAATACAATAACTTAACCTTTTATGTAGCTTAAAGCATTAATTTGTCTTATGCATGCCCTTTCTCTAGAAATTTTGGTTAATTTTATTTCACCCTACTTGGAAAATATACAATAGATAATTAGAACTTGTGAAGTTTATCTTTATAACTCATAAATTTCAAAATAAATATCTAGGATCATCCTTGAAAAGAAACTTTTGTTGCTTAAATTTAACCATATTTAGAAAATAAAGAGTAGGATCTACATTATCATAACTTGTAATAGTTTATCCTTCTACCTAAAAAAAAAAGTTATAATTCTACAACCAATTATCAATTTCGCCAACTTTTCAGTTTAGAATGTGATAAAATAGTAAAAATAATATAATCATGATATTTATATTATTAAGACATGATAATAATTATTATTGTCACATACACTGTATAAAGATATAAATGCAAATGGAGAACATGTGAAGCCATGGAAAGTTGGGAACTTTTCTTCCTGCAACACAAATACCAGAGGTCCACTATCACCTAATGTACCCATGCCCGAATAACCTTCATCACCCCTCATGGTATCAAAAAGACCCTCATGCCATGTCTGCCTTACCTAGTGGAACACCCATGTTTGGCTAAGAACTTCAACACTTACTTCTTGTAGGCATCATCACCAACACAAGGAGAAGGCTATGAATGTAACACAACAAGGAGGAGAGAAGAGAAAGCTACCATAGGCTCTATTCTTAAAAAAAAAAAAAAAATGGTATTTCAACCAGCAACATTCGAAAAGCCTAGTCACAAGATCCCCATAGACACACCTCCTTCACTTAAGCAACCTTAAAACTCCATCTCTCTCATCAATGGCCTTCACTTTCAACATAGAAAATCACCCTTAACCTAGGAACTACCCCCCCCACACCATATTACTGGCAAGCTACCTCATCCATGTTGGCAAAATCATTAGGAACCAACCTCCGTAGTCTCTTAAGCCCACAACCAACTCTATATTGAACCCACCTTGTGCATGGAGCCCCCCTATCATTGCCTTTGAAGTTTTTTTTTTTTTTTTTTTTTACCCAATACAACTCCATACTCCTCATTATATTCCTTCAACAACAAGACCCCATCATCATACAGCTCCACACTTATACAACTTCATAGTGTTACTTCACAAAATGTGTAACATCTTCAATGACCCTCTAATCAATGACCTCCACCATTGTCAATGCACACTCTAGGGAAGGGTCCATACCCATAGTTGTTACTTTCTAAGAAACGAAGAGTTTAGAAATCCCTCTCATTTCTTTCTAACTTTTAAGAGGTCTTTGAGTTGTCTTCATCATAAAAGAACTAATCTAACCCTAGCCTAAATCAAGTTTAACCTAGTCATAATACCTCTATGAGATACAACATCATTTTGAGAGAAAGAAAGACAAATCAAAGATTAAAAGACATGGAGAAAAAGAGAGGGAGAAAGAAATGAAATAATACTTCTTGTCCATACCCATACTTGTTACTTTCTAGGAAATGAAGAGTTTACAAATCCCTTTCATTTCTTTCTGAACTTTTAAGAGTTCTTTGAGTTGTCTTCATCATAAAAGAACTAATCTAACCCTAACCTAAATCAAGTTTAACCTAGTCTTAATATCTCTATGAGATACAACATCATTTTGAGAGAAAAAAAGACAGATCAAAGATAAAAAGACATGGAGAAAGAGAGAGGGAAAAAGAAAGGAAATAATACTTCTTTGTTTCTACTATGTCATGGCGGTTGTCATGGTTTTGATATTTGTGGAGAAAGTGAAATGTTTATAGAGAAAACAAGGGTTTCATAAAGATAAGATAAGGTGAAATGTTTTTAAGTAAACAAACTATCTTATTTTAAGGGTATTAAGGCAGAAATTCACATTTATAGTCCAACCAAACATGACTTATATTTTAATATGCTATCTTGAATTAATTTTCTCTATCAAGCTAGACTCATTATCAATCATGTTCACCCTAGTAAATTTTGTGTATGCCATGCTTTCTTTCCTTAAAAGCATATGTTATCTTTGTTCATCAAAATAAGAAACTGTGACATATATTGCTCATATATAAAAATATATATATATATATATATGTATAAATATATAGGGAAAAGAAAGTATTTTTCTTGTATTGATTTGTATTCATTTTCCTTCTCCAATATTCATATCACTAATGACCATGCCTCTAAATTTCTACTCCATTATCATCCTTCACCAAACAAAAGAGAAGAAAAAAAGACATTCAATTGGATTGAAATGTTTCTATAGCATAAGAATGAGATGGAAAGGAAATTTAAAAATGTATAAGATGTTTCTTAAGTAATATATATATATATATATATAAATTTTTGTAGTAATAGAACAACAAATAAATCTCAATTTATTGAAAATAGTCAACCAGTCTTGGTGGTCTTTGCATATCAAAATATTTGGAACACATGAGGCATTATATTTGGAACTTAGAGTACCATGATGATTTACATTATGAAGGGGGGCCACCATGAGCCTCAAATTGGGATGGGGTGACCAAGACAATGAAAATAAAGAAGATTAATATTTGTGATAGAATTCTTAGGAAACAATAGTTCAAGGAGTATCAATATTACCTTAGAAATATAAGAAATAGAAAATATTATGCAACCCTTTATGTAGCTAGTGAGAAATTTTGACAAAAAACATTCAACTACTTATAAAATGAAAAATTAAATAAAAAAAATCAAATGCAATGATTGGTTTTCTAACCATACCTTTCACTATAATCACTGAGCATAATAACCCCTCTTCATTTCTTGGAAGAAGTCATGTCCCCTAAAACCAACTTATGCGAACCCATATCTCTAGAGAGAAGACATTCCAAAACCAAGAGGAATTATCTTCTCAAATTTGAATATCAACAAAATCCAATAGTAACATGTCCGTATTGTAAAATATCACTAAAAAGAAAAACTAAAAAAGAAAAGTTACAATGCATTTTCAACATTGTTGCTAGCCTATTTTTTGTCAAGTTTTTAGCAAATATATACATCAAAAAAAGAAAGTATATATATATAATGATATTGTTGAAAGAAGTATAAATTACTAGTCTGACACATGATCCTTGAGTCAAACATATTGATATTCGTTTCATCAACATAGAGGTTATTGTATTGAAATAAAAAATCTTTTTGTTGCCCAAAAAAAAAAATGGAATTTTAGACTCACTAGGAGTTTTATTCATGATTTTATTATAAATATTAATACACTATCATTAAGCATAAAACCAATATGATATTTAATGAAGTTTAGTTTGAAGCAGAGGTATCTTGCTTTATCCTTTTATTATATCTTTTTTCTTCTTCTATTTTATTAATAGGTCTTTTATTTTAATTATTATTTATGTACTTCTTTCCCTTCTCTTATGGTTGATTTCTTTTTTGAATTGTCATTAAAGAATAAAAAATAGAATTTTATTTCATTATATACAACAATTCTAGAAAAGAGAAATCAACAATAAATAAAATAAAGGACACTTAGAAATTCACCAAAGGAAAGACTTAGTAATCAAAGAAGTCCCTAGAGCCTAACCTAGACTTTCAAGATCTTAAATGCAACCCCATTAGTTGTAACTTGCATATACTAAGAAGGAACTTTTTATGTTAATATTATAATATGATATAACTTCAATAAGAAGGTAACTCTTACACTATCATAGCTTACAATGCCCAACCCTTCCTCATTTAGCCAAACATGATCCAACTAGTCTTATAATTCCTAGTTATAGAAGGCAAAATTTTCATATAGACCATAAGGAATATGAAGAAGTATGTGGAAGATTCTTATAGTAGAATTGGAATTAGATGTTATCAATCACCTAAAATGTTTTTCCTTTGTAATGTGACTTAAGAGGCAAATGGTGTTCTTGAAAAAAAAAATACTTTCCCTTAAAATGTACTTTTGGTTTAAAAAAGAATGAGAATATATTGCTAATTACAAGATTGTTGTGAAAGATATTAGGAATTAATCACTCTACACCCCATTCATTCATTTGAGTCATGGTGAATGATAAATTTCTTAATAAATGCACCAATTTGATGAAATAATATGTAATATGTGGTTTATGAATGTGAATCCCAATGACGCCTATGTCTTCCTTGAGTAATTGGATGAAAGCTTTCTAACATAGGGATTTCAAAAACCTAAGGACACATTGTTCAATAGAAAGAAGGTAGCAAGTGGCTCATGTGTAGACAAGTTTAATTTAAGAAAACTGGCATTAGTGCAATTTGGCTAGTTTGCAAAGAAGGATAAAGGCCATAAGAGAAAAACAGATGAAATGAAAAGTGTTATTGTTATGTTATTTCTAGTACTAATGAAATTGCACATACTCTTGGTGATTGTGTTTCACACATAACTCACCCTTTACTTGCAATCTTTGGATCAAATGAGGCATTAAAGGATGAATGTTGTAGGTGCATTTGAAGATCTCTACTAAAACTCTTTTTTCAAATACAAATGAGACATAACCACCAAAAATTTTGTTTGAAGAACAATGCTAACAAACTCAAATTTAACCTCAATAATAATACGCTACCGCTACCCCATTTTTAATATAGGGACTTGAGAACATGGTTTATGATCTAAACCCTCAAAGTAAAGAAATTATTCATTTCGGTCATGCATAAAGATTTATTGTCAACATAATAATAGAAAAGGGGATGAGAAATGTTTTGGTGCTATGAAGTTTCAAGTATGAGTCCATAGACCACTATAGAAAAGTTTCTTTCAAACATAATTTTTAAAATATTCATGGCATTAAATGTAAATCATTAAAAATAATTTATGAACCCTATCTTCTAACTCATTATCTAATTGGGAGACGTATTAAAGAAAAGTTTTAGCAGCAAATAAAGCTCCTCAAATCTTTGATTCAACAAAATACACTATACAAAACATGATTATAAAGGAGTTACATTACATCTATTCTTGTATACACAATAGGAACATCATGCTCAATATAGGAGTTTCATTCTTCTTGAAATCCTATGTGTTTGATTTGATTTGTTCACATAAATTTACTACTATGTGTAAAAATTATTCAAGGAAAGTCATATATTTTGCTGCATCATCATTCCTAGTTTCATGCATATATGAAAGTAGATGTGTTAGTCACTATATAAATAATAAGATATTATCAATTAATCTACCACAATATGGTCAAGTATCTTAAGTGCAAAATTTCTTAAGCCAAAGCTAATACGGTACCATACCCAATCATTTTCTATAAAATCCAAAACTATATATATAACGGTTAAAATTATTTGTAGATACCATTTTTTTTCATCAAGAATAAGATATAAACTAATATATATATATATATATATATATATATTATCAAACAACTTACAAATTAAAGTCAAACTGAATAAAATAAAAAGAACATTTAATGATTTAATAGTTTAGTTTAAAAAACTAATCCCCAATATTACAACTTAAGACCATTACAACAAATAAATATAAACAAATGAGTCAAAAAAATCATTCAATAAATATTAATAAAATCAAAACTTGAAAGAACTTACCTAGTTCCGACTCCACTCATGCCATTGCACTTGCAACGATAAGAAGTAATCCTACATTATGAAAAAAAAAAAATTAATAATAATAATTTTTATTTTAAAGAAAAATTAAAATTAAAATCTTTCTCATTTTTTATAAATTAAAAGGAAAAAAATATTAAGCTTAATCATGAGCATAAAATGTTTCAAACACACAAATCCACACATACTAAACCTCTTGAAAAAAACATAATCTAAGGGAATGATTGAACTATTAATAATTTCATGGAAACAATTTAACATGCATGGTGCAACATTATATGATTCCTATTGCAAGTTTTGAAGTAATAAAATCCATACATATAACCCTTGAATTCTTTAATGTCAACTCAAGAATGGAAATAATTGCCTGAAATTTATCATAATACACAATTGACTACTTTAATTTCTAGTAGAATTGTCAATAACACAAATTCTTATTATATGATTACAAATAGAATCAACCAAATTTAAAACTATTATTGAGACCAATACAAATTCTACACCAAATAGATTTTATTAATGTGTCATGAGCAAAGAAAAAGGATTCTTGAATATTGCACTATTATCTTTTTTAAAAATTCTTTAAAATCTCTTATAAGAGATTTTAGGCTAAAGATATTGCTATTAAAATGAGTACAAGTATTGAGGTACTAATGCTAGAGGAATCATTTGGTTTCTTTTAGACTTAAAAATACTTCTCTTTGTTATGATCAATCTCAATAATTATAAGGGAACATTCTATCTAATAGGTAGAAAGATATAATCTATTTATAATTTGTTTTATTTCTTATATATATAAGTTACTATATTCTAAATAGAACACATTAGACATACAATTAATTTGAAGAAAGTATTATCATTTATTACAAAAAACATATACAAGAGGATAAAAAAAATTAATTTACGTTGTACTTATCTTGTAAGCAAACGGTACTTATTTAGATAGTTAAGAAACAACAATCTAGGTTCTTGACATATGTCCTTATCAAATAAGCGTAATCATTAAAAAACTTATAATAATCTCAATATTATCTTACTGACATATAAATGGAGCAAATGGTTGTACAAAATAAGTTGTAAAGTGAAAAAACCTCATTAGAAGCTCAAATCTTCATTTCACCAAGGGTTATGTCTTCATGTCATCATATCTTAAAATTTCAGCTTTTCAACTTTTCAACTTTTTCTAATCTTCAAAAGAAATTGCATTATCAATTTCTAACATTAAATCTAATATTAAATTTCCCTTTTTCCTTTCATTAGTTTTACATAATGATATGCAAAATTATTATTTTTTCTCTAGATAAATATCATGTTTATTACACGTAATTGGTCTTTTTTTGTCATAATGATATATAACCTCAAAATCCTAGCAAAGGAGAAGGTAAACAAAAAGTTATTTTTGCAAAGACAAGGTAATAAGTGAAAAGCATGGTGTTTTGGATATTTTTAATATAAATTATAATTTTTTATTATGCTTCGCAATTCATTTCAAATTTATTAACATGAAATCATTATTTCCCATTCATACCACAACACACATTACAATTAAATTAATGTACTCATCTATTTCTATTTTACATAATAATAATAAAAATAAAACATGAATGGATTTCAAACTTGGGAGGAACAGGTTTTTTAATCCAAAATTTCAAGTGATATGCCCTATTTGTTAAGAAATACTCTTGTCTTTTAAGAAAATTGCAAAAGTATAAAAGAAAAACAAAATTTTAAATTTTGGACTTTATTTTTTAAATCTTGCAAATGATATTAATCTTCCTAAATTCAAAGTTTCTATTTCTACTTTCTCCTTCTATCACTAATGAGATAAAGCATAAAAATATTCTTTACCAATTACCTAATTGAAGATAATCCATGAAATATCAATAATCCATAAATTTTAAAGGAATATGGGCACTCTAATTCCAATATGAATTGACCTTTAAAGCCAAGATAACCCTAAGAAAAAAGAATTATATTCCTATAAATTTCATCAAAGATTAACATCAAATGTAAGAAACTTAACAAGATTACCACCTAAACTCTTTACAACCTTAAGGCTGAAAGGCTTACCTTCTCTAGGGTGTTACATCGAGGAATAAGCTGATAACGAAGATCACAACCATTCCTAACTATAACATAGAAAGGAGATCTCCAAAACCTAAAAGCCTGATTTCCTTAGGGGAGAAAATGAAGAAAACGTGAAGAAGAAAATGGATAGATTGACAATAAGAGTAAGGAGAGTGATAAGAGAGGCTTTATTTGTGATTTGGTTGGGAGATTGAATAATACTATGAGAAACCATAGGGTAACATGGATTTTGAGTTGAGAAGCTAAGAAATTTTAGATGCAGCTATTGAGAGGGTGATTGCTAAGAGAAAAAACCTAGGGCTAAAGTGAAAGTATTATATATCTAAATTAGGGTTGTTGATGGGCTACAAGCAGGTTGCCTATGGGTTAGAGAAAACATGACCCATTATTTAAATATGTTAAACTCATATAATAGGATTTTGACCCAAATCTATTATGCTAAACCTAGACCATTTTATTTATACAAAGTTCTAGTTGTCTTACCTTTTCCACCTATACGTCAAAATGAACCAATAAATTTTGGAAAGAAATAGCTTAAGTCAATTCAATTTGGATGGGTTACATGGGTTCCCTTTTGTTTGCATGAGTCGAATCTAACTGAGTTGGAAATCTATATGCTTTTAGGCTCAAACAAGTATAGCCTAAAATAAAATAAATATCTAATCACATAATCTAAAATGATAACTTTTCTACTATTGGGCTAGCCCAAGAGATCAACATAAAGCCCAAATCCAAATATTGAATTTTTATGCTTAACAACTATGCATCAATTGATAATATGTCTCAAAAATTCAAAATTGTCAATTAAGTAAATTCAACAAACAAATCTTATGAGTGATTTATCTTTCTTTTTTTTTTTCATCAAGACTCTAAAACAAAAATTTTAAAGTAATCATAATTGTTTGTATTATTACTTTTTCTCTCTTTTAATAAATAAATAAAATAAAATAAAATAAAAAATGATCAAGCAAAGTCTACCCTCCATGAAGTTCCATTGGCACATCACTCAAATTGTCATATTTAAATTTTATGATAGCCCTCATTGATTAAGAGCATTATGTCATCATACATTACCAAATATTCTCTTTAGAAGGGAAAAGTTATTTTTTGTACAATAATTTTGGAACTTTTATTACTGTCATAAATATTACAAGCATATAAGGAGAACCATCTCTTTCTAAAATAATTGTATAAGATAAGAAGAAATATATATCTATTTTTTACAAACACAAATGTTATATATATTAATTTTTAAATTTATTATTGTAATGCATCTTAGTATTGTGAGATATTGGAAAATATGTTCAACTAGCAATAATTTTTTTATATCAATAAACTATTTTATGTTAACTATATACAATAAGAACCAATACAATAATTATGTTTAATATCAACAAACAAGAATGAATACAATAATTAGGTTTTATACCAAAAAACAAATGCAAATAATAAATTGTGGATGCTTTTAGCAATTAATAAAACAAAGAAACCCAATACTTAACATCATGACATGAGTAACAAAATTCAAACATAAGAATTTGGTTCTATTTAACTTCAACTTTAATACAAGTGTACTCAAATTATAGAAATTTTTATCTTTTCTTACTTCTCTAACTACAATATTTTTATGTAGACAAAGAATTATGAAAATTTTTTATTATTTAAATGCTTTGTATAAGAATTGGAATTATTCCCAATATGTCATTCACATTATTTCTTGACATTGCCCTAGTTTGCCTTTTGTGTTAGTATTTTCATTTTTAAATAAAATATGTTGTATAGAAAGAGAATTATGAAATTTCATATTGTTTGGATTCTTTATAAAAGAGCTAGAATTGTATCCAAATTGTTGTCTTCCCTATTCAACCTTAAACATCTTCGCAAAAATGATCAAAGAAACAAAATTATGGGCTTTCTAATAAAACATGATAAGGAAGAATATAAATAAGCTCAAATAACTTAAAATATGTGATCAAAATGATGCTTAGGTATACATTACTTGCACCAATCACAATTGCATCTTTAAGAAAAGATAAGAATTTAGATTCCAAATAGTCTTGCAAAGCTAGTATAGGTTAAACAGTTACCTTGTATAGGTTTGTATCACAAGAATGTCTACACTTTCGTAAAATGAGATCAACGAGCCAAAATAAATATATATAGTTAAAATGGATTGATATGAAAAGCTTAAAATGTCTAATATGTAATTGGATTTGTGGACTAATTTAAGCTATTTATCATGGCTACTATTGACACTCATTGTTAAAGGTTTATACAAGATAAAAAACCATAGGGATTAGTTATTAAATCAAGAAAATCCATATGAAATGAAAACTCAAATCAAGAAATTAAAATAATATCCTGATATGGTTTGGAATGTGCATAATGTCTCAAGAAAATGAATCAAACAAGGATGTGTTTTAGAGTCCATAAGTGGCAAAAAGAGATCATAGAGCAAAAGACCTTTTTTGCCCTCCACAATATAAGTAAAATACCCTAAATAAAAGAACTTGCACAATAATCTATGAGTGGCCTACTCCAATGAAAGATGTTCTCCTATTAGTTTCAAGATTGATTGCAATGGAAGATGAGGATAAAAATAGACATGCTAACATATATATGTTTTTAAATTTCACCTTGATTTGAATTATCAAATTAAAATATTTGATGTAAGGTTCAATCCTCAAGTTAGTTTCTTGCATCAAAAGCACCAAAGATAAATCACAAAGCCAACTCCATATCAGTGCAAGCTTACATGGGCTACCAAAACAAACAAACAAGAGAGAGAAAGAGAGATCTAGCGAGAGAGGGATAATGGCTCCTAGGCTTCCACCTAGAGATTATGTGTCTCTAACCTATAGTATAGATTTCCTTATGTAGAGTAGGCTTTGCAAAATTACAAATTTTCCATTAATGAATTAATCATAGACTAACTTCACATTGTGCACCATCATGTTTCTATTGCTTAATTTAAATAATAATATAAGAAAAATGATCAATAACTCAAATACAACCATTAAGATTCATAGAATAATCTAGGTCCTATAAGATTTTCCAGAAACTCTACAAAATCTTTATTCCACTGAAGAAGATTTATTCCATTTCAGTACTCTATGACAATTAAATTGAATCAACTAATCAATGCTTGACCTCAAGCCTACTATACCATTATATATTATTTCTTGTAAATTATTATCTATAATTTAAATTATTAGTTGTAATCAAAGTGAAAAGTTTTGTTATAATCTTAGTTTTAAGTAATGAATCTCATTTACCTATTTAATAAGGAAAATAGTTGAAGACTTGAAAATGACTTATGTGCATTGTTGTTGGTATTTTTTAGATATGAAATGATTATTATCAAGTCCATTGGCACTAAAACTGATCAACCTCACCGCCAGCATAACTTCTCCAAAAATTGGCAAAACTATCCATGCTTCACCTCTCCTCTACTCTTCCACCCTTTTTTTGCTCCCCACATTCTCCAATAATAGATGCTTCGATCAATGCCAAGCAATCTTTCCCATGGAGCAATAGTCGCATGAGAAACCATTGAACCTACTTTCTTCTTCCAAACTTTGGTATCAAGTTTTGACAGCATCAAGAAGTCATTCTCTAGCATCATCAATTAGTGACGCATACATGGCTGGAAACACTCAAAATAACCACAAAAAACAAAGGAAGACAACCAAGGAAAAATAGCATAGAGAAAATAAAGAAAAAATGAAGAACCAATGGAAGCCACATTTCATATTTTATTCCACGTGCTTAGGTTGGTGAGGGGAGTACAAGCATATTCCATCAAACAAAGGCAACCACAATTCTCATATAATGCAAAGTAAATAGAAAAACAGAGCCTTATAGTCCCAAACCAAAACTAGAGAACTCCAAAGGAAGAAATCAACAAACAACCATATAAGCAATATAGTACCAATGCAAAGAAACATATGGCCTCTGTCATTCTACATCCAAGCATCTAGACGAAACTCAAAATCCAAAGAAGATTAATACATAATAAGAGGATAATGGGGATGAACAAGGAGTCTACATCTCCCTTCCAACAAGAAAATCCTCATTGATATGTTGTCTTAGATCTCTTCATCTGCTTTAGCGTGCTTTCTTCTTCTTACTAAAAAAAAAAAAAAACTCCAAACCGAATCCTCATTTTTACACCTCTAGAAACCCAATATGCTGAAAGAAAATCCCCTTTCTTTCTTCCATTTTCCTTCCTTTTTGTGTGTTTTGCATTTTGGAAAGTTTACTCTTTACCTGATGTAGAATCTCTTCCTTTCATACCGTATGTAGCCAAGTTGATCTCCTTTTCCCTTTAAAAATATTTTGTTTGCCTTCTTTGAGTGCATATGCCTTTGTGAAACCGATAGGCAACCTAAATTTCCTTGTAAAACAATAAAATAAAATAAAAATATGGGTTAGAGATCTCGCAATATATATAAAATAAACATTCAATCCCATGCAATTTTCTAAGGAAAAAAAAAAGATGAGTGAAAGTATAAATAAATAAGTAAATAAATCATGCACATGCAAACTATACAAACTATGCAAGCCATGCAAATATGTGAACCATGCAAAAAGTGAGTCTAAAAGTGCCTAAGTGTCCTAGGGTGAACTAAGTGAAATCTAACCTGAAGTGCACTCAAGTGAAGCCTAACCTAAACTCAAAGGGTGGCCAAGGTCATGAGGAGGAGCCAGATAAATCCCCCTACCAAAGTCTCCAAAGTGGTTTAGAAAAGGCAAGTTGCGTGAGTAGTGATAGGCCACTAGGAAGCTCCTATAGAGTACTGCAAGAATACCTAAGGCATGTGCTAAGAGGATAAAAATGAGGGTCTACAACTATATCTACGAGATGTGAGGTTGATGGATTCATAGATATTTGTTAATCACTATCGATGTATTTGATTCCTGATAATTAAATGTCTTTGTATGTGGGAAATTTAGTATAAGTTACATTTTGTACTTGATTAAGAGGGAGAATTCTTAAGTTTAAGTCATAAAGTAGACTTTGATTGCTTTGGAAGGATCTATTGTCATGCTCAAATCTTATTAGCCACATATCTTGTTTGACTATGATCATTATATTTGTTTCTCAAAGTGAGTCAGTACAAAATATTGAATCTTTGGTTAAGCATAACTCTCATACTCTTTCCAAGATTCATGCTCCTAAATGTATACTGCTCACTTGCAACATTTGGAAACAACCCCAAATTGGATACAAAGGAAATCATGAATGAAAATAAAAAGAAACATCAATATTAATCATGGTGTGCGATGTCTCTACTTTCAAAAGAAAAAAAGAAAAAGAAAAAGAAAAATGATATCAAATTAAGAGGGGGTCAAGTTGTGTTGTATGTAGATCAATGAGGTCATGTTAAACAGAAATCCGGTGATCTTAGTTCAAACTGAGTGGATGTGTTCTTTAATTTGACCAAAGGCATGACTGGATCTCTTCTAAGTGATCAATTTTGAAATATATAATTAGATGTAAGTTGTATTCTCTTGAACATCAATACTTATGTTTCTATGTTGACTCTGATATACATTGATGGTTATGCATTGAGTTTTCGAAACTGAGTTTATGATTAACTCTGACCTTTGAACTTGAAACCTCATTCTTGATGGATTGATGTGTATTATCTAAAGTAACTTAAGTTATTACCAATCAATCTAATGTTGAGAGTTTGTGGATTTAATTATTTACTTATTTTGATTTATCTTTAAAATTTGTTATAATTGGTGACAATTGTTCTTTCTAAGTTAGTTTGTTAAGAATTCTATTCCCTGTAAGTATTGAAATCATGCTTAGATTGTTTGAGCACTGCATCCAATGCTCAAGCACCTCATCCAGCAACACTACCAGTAAAGAGCTCTTAGTTACATCTAATAGCGCATCCATAGTCTTCTAGATACCTTTTTCTTTTGGATCACCGAAGGGGACACACTGTCTCAATCCATGAGATATCATAGTGCCTCTATTGAGAATACTTATTGCCACCAACCTCCATCAACAGTGACCAAATCCATAGGGATATATGACCACTTTAGGGTCTCACCCATAGGTTAAAGCTTTTTGTTAACTTTGGCACAAACTCAATATCCTCTCAAGGTTGAGAGTTTATGTAGTATAATAGCTTGGTGAATCATGACAATTGATAACCTTGTGTCATGATTCACTGTAGGTCTTGTCTAATGTGCATCATATGCACTAGTACACTCACCATGGGAAAACTATCCTGACAGTTAAGACAAGTCATTCCTCCAATTAGGAGGTAGTGCACTATAGTCTCAGATGGATAACCCAAACCCATGAACTAACTATGGAGAACTCATTACTCTACAAGGAACCCATGACTTGGATCTTCTATGCAACTCCTAATGCACCCAAGTCATATACAATGTAAGTGATGTGGGGCGTGTATGCTCAAATAACCAATTAATACAAATGAAATATTTAAGGGAAACCAAGAAACATAAATAAATAAATTTATAAATGAATTTCAATCTATTACATCATGTCATGTTTTCCAGGGCTCAACCTCAATACTTCCCATGGTTTTTCTTATGTATATTCTGGTTGGGAGAAGTGATGGGAAAAACCCGAATATCTCCATTTCCTAAGTCTAGATCAAGTTAGGAACATGCATAACTATCCTAGACTTTTTCTAAATCTTATGTATAACGGAAAATTAACATTTTTATACTTTAAAAGGATTCAGAAAGTGCTAACAAAAACCATACCTTAGATTCGGATGTTCCCAAATCAAACCTAAATGGTGAAGATGAAGATCAAAATCATAAAAGTCTCATAAACTTGAAGTCTTCTGCCTTATGATTCTAATCTTGATCTTAGCATACTTCCAGTGGGAAGGAAAAAGGTATAGAGGCAATGCCTCTCTATCTTTCTAGATGGTGGGAGACAAAAGCTATAGAAATCTTAACTCCTAGGGGGTATTTATAGGGTTCCTAAGTGGGCTTAAGTGACTTGAGCCCAAATAGGCTTGGGTCACTTAATCTAGCCCAAATAGGTTCTAATTGATTAATTAACCTAATAGGGTTTACTAATTAATCAATTAGCCCAATCTAGGGACCTTGTTCACTTACCCCTAAGCAAGCTTACATAATTACCAAAACACCCTTATGCACAAAAGTGAACATAGAGCCAATTCGACCCTCATAACTCATGCCAACAAGGTATATGAGCTTAGAGCGGGGACCACTAGGACCCATAGGAATACTGGCTCCCTCAGAATCCAATTCTACAATTGATTCAACATCCCACTATAGAGAATCAACTGAACTCTAGTATTCTATGTAAATAACAACGAGACACCAAGTGCTCGGGTCCATGACTTGCTATCCATTGTGTTTAGTCTCCCCATGAGCTGGTATTCGTAGTCTAATAAGGTGAAAGCTATCAGCCTTTCAAGACTACCTCTACTATCCTTGAGTTATCGATCCTCCTATAGTGTGTTCAATTGACATATCTTAGCTCGCAAAGAGCCTATGTCAAGTTCCACTTAAGGAATTACTATGGCTATAGCTTCCATGAACATACCTTCTTAGGATCACCCAAGGGGACACACTGTCTCAATCCTAAGAGATATCATGGTGCCTCTATTGAGAATACCTATTACTACCAGCTTCCATCAACAATGACCCAATCCATAAGGAATATATAATCAACTTATGATCTCACCCGTAAGAAAAAGTCATTGCTAACTTTAACACAAGTTAAATATTCTCTCAAGGTTGAAAGACAACACAATGAAGTAGCTTGGTGAGGTCATGACTACTTGATAGCCTTAAGTCATAACTCACCATAGGTCTTGTCCAATGTTTAACCATACACACTAGTGCACTCACCCTAGGAAACCCATCTCAAAAGCTAAGACCAACCACCCTTCCTATTAGGAGGTGGTTCACTACAACCTCTAATGGGTTGCCTAGGCCCATGAACCGACTGTGAACAAGTCATCTATTTGCAAGGAACCCATGACATAGATCTTCTGTGTAACTCCTAATGCACCTAAGTCATGTACAATGCAAAAGATACATATAAGAATGTTCATAAAATATAATACATGGAATAAGGATAGATACAAGTGAAATTAGAACATCATTAAATAAATAATGAATTCCAAATTTATTACATCATGTCATGCTTTTAAGGGCTCTATCCTAACATTGTCCCACTAGCCCTCAAAGCATCATGCCTATAAAGCATGACAGATACTCATTCGAAACCTATTTTATCCTTGTGACCAGCAAAGACACTCCCTATCAATGTCTTGGTGAAGGGATCCACCAGGTTCTCCATAGAAGGTATCTTGTCAACCATCATGTTACCCTCTAAAGTATCTCAACACTTTAGAGCACAATCACATAATCCCTTGTTCTCCTAAGATACTTGAGTATATTCTTGACAACTATCCAATGTTCTGGACCAGGATTAAACTGATATCTACTCACCATACCCACTTCAAAGCAAATATCTGGACTAGTACATAGCATTGCATACATAAGAGTACCCACTACAGAGGCATAGAGTACTGACTGCATGAGCTCTTTCTTTTTAGGTGTTTTAAGACATTAATCTGAGAAAAAGGAATTTCATGCCTAAAAGGTAACAAACCTTTCTTGGAATCCTACATCACATACTTGACCAAAAGCTTATCTATGTAGGTAGCTTGAGATAGCACTAGTTTCCTATTCTTGTGGTCCCTAAGGACCTTAATCCTAAGAATATACTACGCTTCTCCTAGATGCCTCATCTAGAACTGAGTAGACAACCAGATCTTGACTAATGACAATAGCCTTACATCATTACCAATGAGTAGAATGTCATCAACATACAAGTTCATAAACACCACCATTCTTCCTTGCACCTTCTTATACACACAAAGCCCTTTTCTATGAAAATATATGGTTACATCATATAGATACTAATATCAAGATAATCGTTTAAGAACAATATCTTGACATCTTATTGCAATATCTCTTAAATAAGATACACCGCAATAGGTAGGAGTACTCTGATGGATTTGAATATGGCTATTGGTGAAAAGGTTTCCTATATTTGAAACAATGTTTCGAAATATAACCTTTAGCTACAACCTAGCCACATAAAAATCAACTTTTCCCTCTACTCCTTTGTTCCTCTTATAGACCAACTTACACCTATGGGTTTTATCCTTTCAGGTGCTTCTACAAGAACCCATACTACATTAGAATCACAAGGATTCTAACTCTACCTCCATATTTTTTTTCCAAAAATGCGCATCCACATCACTCATTGCTTTATTGTAATTTATGGCATCAATCTCATGTTCCTTTAGAATGGCCTCGAAAGACTTTCCCAAATACATGAATCGTTTTGGTTGTTTAATAACCTTCCCACTACAATAAGGCATCGGTGTATGAGAAATGGGAATGGTTGGTACTGGATCCATAGTATGTTGTGTATAATGGGACTGTCTTCTAGTATTCTCCAATCTATTTCATTGTTTTCCTTATTACATATCATATAGTTTTCATCAGAAATCTGGTATTTGTAACAACAAACACCTTCTGATAATCCTGACTATAAAGTAAGAATCCCTAAATCCTTTTGGATATCTTATAAAGTGATACACCTCTTTAGAAAAAAAGTGGTATTATACATCCTTTAAGATATATCCCTAAAGAATATGGGAAGTAATGGGATACCAATCACTAATCTCATTATGTTTATCAAAGTTCAATATCTTCTTTCCATTACTCCATTTTGCAATGGAGTCCTTGGTGCACACAACTAGGATATCATCTCATACTCCATATGGAAAGGATTGAACCTATTAGAAAAATTATGTCGATCTAATAAAAGTGTCTTGATATGTTTACCCAATAGGTTATCTGATTCCACCACAAATTCAATGAATTTATCAAAGGCATCAAATTTTCTATCTACATATCCAAAACTAGAGTATTTATCAATAAAATGATCAAATACCCATACTTTCCATATATAACAAAAAAATAAAATAAAATATGAGGGTATGCACTAACTCCAAACAATCCTTGGTTCCAAGTCCTTTAAAAATAAAGGGGCCTCTTGATCATTTTACCATTTATATAGGATTCATAGACTGAAAGATCTTTTAGATTAAAAAGTTCTAGATTTAATTAGTGTTTGGATCCTATATAGATTAATATGACATAGGCTTTAGAAGCCAAATGTTTGATTAGTGCTAGGTTATTTCTTTTAGTGAGATATGACTATTCTCATTACTTGGCAAAGTGATAATGGAGTCTCACATAAAAAAGGTAATACCTCCCACTAACTTACACAACTAATCTTGCAACTAAAGCTAAGGTAAGTATAATCCCATCATGTGACCCTCTCACTTGTTGAAAACCTTATAAAGAACTACAAATAGTGGGCCTGGAATCTATCCACCACAATTGGTGAAATC
Source organism: Vitis rotundifolia (assembly GCA_030254885.1). Classification (NCBI taxonomy): domain Eukaryota; kingdom Viridiplantae; phylum Streptophyta; class Magnoliopsida; order Vitales; family Vitaceae; genus Vitis; species Vitis rotundifolia. The sequence continues at coordinate 16,833,237 of CM058160.1, forward strand.
CACCACTATGTATTCAACAAGAACATGATGTATACTTACCTATACTTAGGCACTCTAAGCATTCCTCTTTTAAGTGTCCTAAAAGGTCACAAAGGAATCATTACCCATGAGTTTGTTCTCTCATTCCTTTTCTTGAACTTTCCTTATTTGGTGTTGTTCTTCTTCTTCTTGGCAGAAAAGCCTAAAGAACCTTGACTTCCATATGTACACCCTTTTACTCTTTGAGAATCTTCTTACCTATCCCAGAGGAATATGGTAGGATCTCTAAGATAACTTGAATCCTAGTGTTCATAATAGTCTTAAGGGCAACTTGTCTAGTTGACTTGCCCTTATCATCAAATAACCCTTGCAACTTTAAAGAGAATATCATAGATTATGGCAATAGACATGTGTTGCTTTTACAACACATTATCTAAAGATCCAAGTATGAGAGACTTAGTCTTTTGATTCATCTTATGCCTCCTTTGATATGCCTCTCTTACTTTATGATAGGATTGTTCAAAGGAAATAGCAAGCTCTACCAAAATCAACTTCTATACAATTAATACTATATCCAGATTATTTTTAATGTATAATTAGGTCCAATTTAAACAAAAGATAATAGATGATAGGTTAAAGGCAGATATCTGTAACAAATATAATAATTTCATGCATTAATAAAAAGAAACTGAGATTCAAGGCAAGTTGGTAATTAATTTAGCAAAAATATAGTGTTCTCAAACTACATATATCCATGCAAGGTATCCTAGTATCATAAGAATTAGGCTTACTTTAGGCAAGTTATGACTCTTATTACTAGGTAGAGGCCCTTTCTAGTTAATCAACCTGTCTTAAACCTCCTAAGGTTATCTTAAGGCATTGATCAACATACCCTTATGTTTAGCCCTTAGCCTATGAAAGTGGGACCACTTTAGATGATTCTACTACTTCATGTCTAAGTTAACTGTGTAACCAAGATCCTTGACATTAATGTTACCAAGTGAAGAGTTCTAGCTTTAGGATTGGCCACTCCCACTACAAACATATTTAGTCTTGTCCAAAAAGAATAGTCCATATCCCTTGATTCATTGGGCCACCTTTAAGGTGGTGATGGGCTCAAAATCAAGATGGGCTCGATCTTGGAGGCTATGGGCTTGCCTATGGCTCACTCCCACTTAATATTTTGGAAGAGAGACTTTAAGATAATTTTGGTAACTGTCTTAAAATAAATTATCGTTCATGAGAATTTCCAAAACTTTTGTTTATTACTTGAATTGGGACTCATGTGCCAAATAAGGATATATTTCATATTCCTTATCCTTGAATTTTCCTTTTCAAACTAAACGATTTCCTCCTTCTTTCAAGGGAGAGAGCATGAAGGACCAATTTAGGTGTCATTCTCCTTCTCTTTAGGGGGAGAGAGGGGAGGAAGCCTAGAGAACCACCTAACCCAAATAAAGAAAAGTCTTAAAAGGAATTTGAAATTCCAAAGGACAACAACCAATTTCTTAAATAAATAATAAGGGAAGTGAAACTCATAAAAATTTATTCTTTTAAGAAAATTCAAAATTACCATTTTAATTTATTTTATTTGAAACAATATCTTGGTAAGCTATCTCAATTATGAATTATCTATCATGTACTTTTCCAAAAATAATTTATTTCTTCAAATTAGAATCTTGTGCTAAATAGGAAAGATTTTATTTCATAAAGACTTGGAAAAATAAAACTTCTTCCTTAAAAAAAAATCTTTGAGATATAGAATCTAAAAAGATTTATTTAAAAAAAAAAATCTCTAAGAGTTTAATTTTGAAAAGGAAGTAAGTTCCTTATTTCTTTCCAACTTTTCTTTACCTAAAATAAAATTTTCCTAATTCCTAACACATTCCAATTTAATAAATTATCTAAAATAAGGAAAAAAAATTAAAATTCATTAACTTAAGAATACCAAAATATATTCTATGCCAAAAATAAAAAAGCATAAAAGACATAAAATAAATTAAATAAAAAATTCTCATGGCCTTAGGGATCTTGTTGCATATTTGGTAACTAAAACTTGGATAAAATCCAAATTACCAAAATAGCCCTACAACTAAAGATAGGTTTAGTGAAAAAAGAAAAACCTAATAGGCCTAATTGCCATAAAAAAATAAATAAATAAATAAAAAGCCTAAAAAGAGGCTCAAAAATTGAGCCCAAACAACCAAAAACAATTTGGTCCGAACTCAATCCTGTAATTGCACGCCCTTTGCGCAGCATTACTTCAATCAGTCATATCTCCCTCGTTTCAACATTGAATTGAAATGTGTTAGAAGCACTGGATTTCTAACTTCGTAAGCTTCAAAACCATATGTGATATGCCCCAAAAAGATTATAGGATGTAGCTCTGATTTTGAGTTGAAGTCAGCGTCACTGTGCTGTCATGCTCTCTACGGAGCCTTGATTCAATCAGCTATAACTCTTTTGTTTCAACTCCGAAATGTGATCCATTTGAAGCACTCGATTCATGATTTCCTAAGCTCCGAAACCATAGGTGGTTTGCCCAAGAAAATCATGGGATTTCATTTTAATTTTAAGTTAAAGATGACAAAACTATGCTGCGAATTATCTAAAATCAAGAACTTCCAAGATTCTTTCTTTTCCCTTAAATCACCATAAGAACTCATGAAAGAAACTTCAAGAAGCCTTCTTTTCTCTTTTCCAGCAAGGGAATGTGCGCAAACACTTTGTGATGCTTCGGACTGCTTCCATACTCTCCATAGGTTACAAAGAATAATAAAAATAAAAAATAAAATGAATTTTTACAACAAAATCCTATACTCCAAACGTTTAGAGTTTACATATCATTTTAAGATAAAAACGGGATTTTTACAAAAGAACAAAAATCCTACGCCTCTTATGAGGCTTACAACCCATCTAGGAAAAGTAAACAACAATCTAAATAATTATTACATCCCAATAAAAGCAATTACAATTATAACCATCATATTATAATAAGATCACAATAAAGAATGCACATTAATTATCCCTAGGGCCATGGGATAAACAAAAACCCCGCAAAACCAAGTTAGCACACCCTAGAATATTTCTAGCACGATTACTAACCTATGGCTCTTATACCAGTTGATGGGAAAAACCTAAATCTCTTTATTTCCCAAATTTGAATCAAGTTAGGAACATGCATAACCATCCTAGGCTTTTTCTAAATCCTATGCACAACAGAAAAATAACATTTTTATACTTTAAAAGGATTCAAAAAGTGCTAACAAGCCATACCTTAGATTCAAATGTTCCTTAATCAAATCCACATGGTGAAGATGAAGATCGAAATCATAAAAGTCTCGTAAACCCATAGTCTTCTTCTTGATCTTGGCACACTTCTTGTGAGAGGGAAAAGAGGATGGAGGCAATGACTCTCTATCTCTCTAGATGGTGGAAGACAAAAGTTATGGAAACCCTAACCCCAAGGGGGTATTTATAGGGTTCCTAAGTGGGCTTAAGTATCTTGAGCCCACATGGGCTTGGGTTACTTAATTTAGCCCAAATGGGTTCTAATTGATTAATTAACCCAATAGGGTTTACTAATTAATCAATTAGCCCAATCTAGAGACCTTGTTCACTAACCCTTATGCAATCTTACGCAATTACCAAAACGCCCTTATGCACAAAAGTGAACGTAAAGCCAATCCGACCCTCATAACCCATGCCAACAAGGTATATTAGCTTAGAGCAGGGACCACTAGGATCCATAGGAATATTGGATCTCTCAGAATCCAATTCTAAAGTTGATTCAACATTCCACTACAGAGAATCAACTAAACTCCAATATCCTATGTAAATAACAACAAGACACCAAGTGCTTGGGTTCGTGACCTACTATTCATTGTGTTCGGTCTCCCTATGAACTGGTATTTGTAGTTTAGTAAAGCGAAAACTATCAGCCTTTCAAGACTACCTCTACTATCCTTGAGTTATAGATCCTTGTATTGTGTGTTCAATTGACATATCTTAGCTCTCAAAGAGCCTATGTCAAGTTCCACTTAAGGAACTACTATGGTCATAGTTTCCATGAACACACCTCCTTAGGATCACCCAAGGGGACACACTATCTTAATCCCAAGAGATATCATGGTGCATCTATTGAGAATACCTATTGCTACCAGCTTTCATCAATAATGACTCAATTCATAGGAAATATATGATTAGTTTACAATCTCACCCGTAGGTCAAAGTCATTGCTAACTTTAGCACAAGTTCAATATTCTCTCAAGTTTGAGAGACAACACAATAAAGCAACTTGGTGAGGTCATGACTTCTTGATAGCCTTTAGTCATAACTCACCATAGGCCCTGTCCAATGTGCAACCATACATACTAGTGCACTCATCATGGAAAACCCATCCTAAAAGCCAAGACCAGTCATCCCTCTAATTAGGAGGTGGTTCACTACAACCTCTAATGGGTTGCCTAGGCATATGAACCGATTATGATCAAGTCATCTATTTGCAAGGAACCCATGACTTGGATCTTCTGTGCAACTCCCAATGCACCTAAGTCACGTACAATGCAAAAGATGCAGACAATAATGCTTATAAAGTATAATACATGGAATATGGATAGACAAAAGTGAAATTGGAATATCATTAAATAAATAATGAATTCCAAATTTATTACATCATGTCATGCTTTTAATGGCTCTATCCTAACAAGAAGCCACTTATTCTTTACTGTTGATTTATTAGGTCTTATCTAACTTCTATTATGATTGGTTGATTTGCATAAATCTATATTCCTCTCAAGCTTTGCTTTGTACCTTGGTGTCACTGCATGAATATTTTCTTTTTTCATGATTTCACAAGGCACCAAAGAAAACCTCCAACTATCTTATTTTGCTTTCACGACATTATTTTATCCCTCACACTGCTTTACCTTTGGTATAGTTTTCTATATGTGTGCAGGTTACAAGGTTAGAAGATAAGTACTAAAAAGTGATGCAAAGCATTCCCTTAGTTTATTTTTAATTGAGCATTAATGTGTGTTATGTAAACCCCAATATGAGAGTTTAGGTGGGTTTATGTAATGATATTTTGTCACAAAATTGCCAAAGGGGGAGATTTTTAGGACATTGAGTATTATTTATATGTTGGAAATTTTGTCCCTTGTAATGTTTGTCCATAAAAGTGTTTTTATATAATGACTTGCTTTCTATCGAAGATCAAGGGTTCCTGTTCGTTTAACCAGGATGTCACAAGTATGTTTAAAAAGGTTTTGCTTGTGACATATTAAGCTCTTTTGAGGTATAAAAAGGTTCAATATCATTTTTAGACTTAAAATTTTTTAAAATGTTTTTTCAAAAGAACTAGGGGTCGCTTAAGCGATTAAGCTCACTCAAGCAGACCGCTCAAGCAACGTAAGTCTGCTCAAGCGGTCATGACAATCCTACCTAGTTTAAACAGATTTTGGATGAATTTCACTCAAACTCTATCTGGAAACTTAAGATATTGAAATTCTTTGTGGTATTCACTTATAAATACCTCATTATAACCCCCTTAAGGTTTAGAGATCTTGGAGATTGGAGATCTATTGTTGAAAGACATTTCATTCCTTAAATATGATCTCTTTAAGAAAACTTAAAGTGTCATACTATTTCCAATCTCTCATTCAAGGATTTGATATTCAAATATTGGGTTGAAAACCATCATCCCTTTAGAGTGGTTGAAGAATCTATTAGGGAGCAACGTGAAGTTGTTGCGTCGCGGACGTGAATCAAGTTGTAAGTACTAAAGAGTAAGTCCTGAGAGTAAAGCGACCAGGTAAATTTGTTTAACTTGATTTCGAATAGTGGATATCTAAGCTTTGTAAGAATCCACATTTTTGTTATACCATTTATTTGATGCCATTATAATAGGGATTGGTTTATTTTTGTCAAAGTTATATATGCTTTTTTTACTCGTAGATGGTTAATAGATGAAATTTGCTTTGATTTTAAAAGAAAATGAATTTAAATCTATACAGATATTTGGTTAAATTAATATAAAGTATACAATAATTTTCGTAAAAATAAAAAATTTTACTAATAATTTCACATCAATAAAAGATAAAAATATACTATAAATTTTTTTATGATATGATAAATAATTCCATTTATAAGTTATAATAAACCAAAGAAAAGTCTTATAAAATATTGTCACCCACTATGGACAACATTTTGTATGCATCCTTACTTCATGGCAAGATTTAGACTACGAGAAAATTGGTTTTTATTTATTAAGGTTTGGAGTCTTTATTTATTTTTAAAGTAAAAATAAAATAAGAAAGAAAATCATATGCGACTTCAAAAAGTAATAGACAAGTATATGAATGAAAAATGGATCTAAGAGTTAGCATACTTAATGAAAAGGTTCAGGAGTACTCCATTAAACGATGAATAACTATGGTCTTTACTAAACAAGTAATTTTTTTTTTTCATATTTTATTAATTTATTAATGAATACCAATAGTAGTGACATTCAAATAATAGACAAAAGATATAGATGATAACATGATGAAGGCCAAGATATACACCAATGGACAAAATCAAATAAATGACAATATGAACCATCATGAACCTAATGAAATTCAAATTCAAATGGGTTTCAAAACTAAAAATATGCAAACAAGGCCCAAAAAATTGACCCAAGGTTGGCTAGGATATTGTGGATGAATTGCACTGAAATCAACACTAGGGGCTAAAGTGTCAAAATTTTGAATCTGTAGGGAGGTCGATGCCACAAAGTGGAGTATCAAATTATGCATTGACATGATTTGAAACCTTAATGTGGATCCTTTATTGATTTCATTTTGATATTGAATTGTGAGCAACCAAGAAAATCAATTAATGATAGACAACCTCAAATTTGATATGAAATTATATAACAAAGTATAACATTGAGATTTGGCAAACCCAAGGAAAAGGATAGTGATTGTAATATATTTCCCCTAAAAATTTATTTACATATTTAGGATCTTATCGTTTCTAAGGCTTTTCAAAAGGTAACACCATATAAAAATGATATCAAACCTTATTTTAATATGCTTTGCTCTCAATTATAATTTAATTATCTCATATAAGAGTATAGATAAGATGACACTTTAGGTTATGTTCCTTGTACGCTAACTTCATACCCTGAATTTTCACCTAAGTATGAGAAATTTGATATTTTTGAAAATTTCCTAATTTTTTAAAAAAAAATTGTATTTCTTGCTTTCAATTTAGTATAGCTAAATTGAAAAATGACATTTTCCTACTTTTTAGTATATACATATACTCTTTTTTTATATATAATTTCCTCAAAACTTTTCATTTTATAATTAAAATTGAAAAAAAAAAAGATTTTGATTTACATGAAAGTAATTTTTAGGAGTATTTGTATTGAATTAATATATATGGGGCAATTCATTACTTATGCTATAAACTTGAAGTAAGTGTAAAAATAAGTAAATGTAAGACATGAATATTTACTTAAATATTTACAATGTAAACAACTAAGCTAGCTGAGCAACATATATGTGGTTTGCGTATGATGAGTTCTATGTGCTCTTGAGAGTAATGTGTGCTAAGGGTAGGCATGATTGTTATACAACAAATTTACTGTCAAGGAGGCAAATGTAATTTTGAAAAGAAATAAAATAAAATAAATGGAAATAGAATGATCATTTTCCATTAAAAACCTAATTATAAATATCTTATTTATAGTTTTTCTATACAAAAATCCCTAGAAAGAGAATGTACAATTTTGGAGAACAATCTTTCTAGGTAAGATCTAAATTTTGTAAATAGTGTTTTAGTTTCATTAAATAGTTTTAAATAATTTGAATGTTCATTTAAAAATCAAAATCTAGACTAGATGTTGTTTGAATTATTATTTAAAAAAAAAATAGAAATATATATATACAAAAGTGGACTTATTCATGGAAACAATAAAATTCCAAATATTCAAATGAGTAGATCCATATATATATATATATATATATAAAAGAAAGTTGGAAATCCTCTAATAAATAAGTTGGAAAGAAGATAAGGACAACTAGTTAAATGATTAACTTCGCTGTGGGATGGAAGAATGAGACTAGGGTCTAAGGCTTGGCCTTGGTTCATAATATGAAAATAGAATGGCTACATGCTGCATGGTGAAGGATAGTGAAAGCTAAAAAAAAAAAGTGTTTTCATGCCATTCCATTTAGTTGGATACCATGTATGTGAATTATGTTAGGGCTTATGGTTGGCAATTGAATAGTAACAATTGTAATGAATCCTACTAATGGTGAAGAGTAATTATGATTGTAATAAGTGATAATAAAGGGATGGTAAGTAAAATAATAATAATAAAGGGTTTAGTTGAAATAAATAATAGGAATAGTTGTTTGAGAGATTTAATTTAAATAAATAAAGAGAAGGGATAGATCTTAACAATAGATTTGGGAATAAAAGTTTTATATAAATTGAGACTTTACTAATTTTACTTAATTTGGAATGATTAACTAAATTGATATTGGTTAAAAGAATAATAATAAGAATAATTATAATAATAAAGAAAAAAACTTCTAAGAATAAAAATATTAACACAATATTTTAGGAATGTCAAATTATGATTTTATACAAATAACTGAAAGTAATAGTTAATTTTGACCTATGTTATGTTAGGTGTGACTTAAGAAGTTTAAGATTAAATTCCTCAAGAATTTAAGTGCTTCTTTTCGGGTAAGGGAAATTAATACAACTTTTGTAAATATGTTATTTTCAAATTATGTAGAATATTGTATTTTTTTTCCCTATATATAGATCAAATAAATTTTGTATGAAAAATATGCTTAAATCATCTTGGGTTGTTTAATAAAAAATAAATGGATCTTATGTTTTATGCAAATTAGAATAAATTGAAACAAATTGTTTGATTTTAGTTTGTTTAACCATGGTCGATTAAGAAATTTTCGTTAACCTCTATACTCTTATGATGGAGAAAGTAATTACACTGAATCCTAACCTTAGGGTTTTGGCTAAAGGGTACTATTACTAATACAGTTTTGCTTTGTCCACTATTAAAAGGGAAAAAAATTATGGTTATCTAATTGTTTGTATATTCCCTCTTAATTAGGCACCATTGACACTATTTAATGGTCAAAGTAAAAACATTTTGGAATTATTTGATCTTGATTTTATATATAATTATTATTGACATAAATAATATTCTGATTGAAAATCTTGAATATCTTAATGTGCATGAACTTTAAAAAGTCTTATGAGTATAATTGTTAAATTTTATATTTCCTTACTTGAATTCCTATTTGAAAATATTTTATCCATGAAACTATATCAGTCTTCCATATTGGGCTTTGAGCTCATTCCTGTTGTTGACTATTTTTTTAGTTGCTCTTAGTTTGGGTGAAGAGTGATGGTTAGGATGGGAAATTATTCTCTATAGATTTTGCTTTAAGCTTTTGTTTTTCTATAGGCATATATGTATGAATGTTGACACATAGTGAATATTTGAACTATTTAAGTTTATACTTTGGATAGTAGCAAAGTATTATGATGTTTTTAGTTTAATGGTTGTTACAACTATTACTCTTGGAGATTAGTATTTAACAAAAGTAATATATTTTACTTTGAGTAGGATTTTGGTAACTGGTAAATTTCTAGTTATAAGATACTTATTTGATTCATTTACGCTTTGAGTTTCTAGGCTTGAAGTGTGAAATGATCATCAAGCCCTTAAAATGGGTTTAGGTGGTATTAGAGCATTGGGTTATGATCTTATTGGGACTTTGATTTACTTTAGCTTGGGGATGGATGAGTGAAACATTAGCATAAGTTTTAGCTTCATCTAGTATAAATTTCAAGCCTTTATATATATATTACTTTGCCTAGTTAGCATCTTGGTAACTACTCTAGCTATACCTAATGCTTTATAAGAGAATATGCCACCAAGGAGAGCAATATCCTCTTAAAATGGTTAGGTTAATGATGATGCACCTCTTTGCCTCCTATGAATACAAAAGGACTTTATAGTGAGATATTGCTTAGTTTTAGCGAGCATTGGGCCAAAGCTCTTGAGACCTAAGCTTAGGGTCTCTCCTTGTCATCTAGGGGTAGCTCCTTTAATGAGTACTTAAAAAGTTTAGGCCCTTCTTCCTTTTGTGTAATTTCATATCCAATTGAGGTGGAGGCTTGAATTCTTAACATTGAGAAATTCTTTGATGTTATGGATTGCTCTGAGGAACAAAAAACCTCTTATGCTATATTTCTGTTGGAGAAAAAGGAAGACCATTGGTGGGCAGGACTAATAGGCTAAAGGGTTTAGAGTCTTATAGTTTGGAAAAAATTTAAGGGACATTTCTATATGAAGTACTTTTTTAATAGAGTTAGATCAAAGAATATGGCAATGTTTGTTCATTGGGAACAATGTCATGATATGCATGCGGCCTCATATAATGCCAAATTTGAAAACTTGTTATGTATTGCCCCACTGTTGCTTGCTACAAAGGAAGAAAAGGCATTAAGTTCCAAGATGCCTTGAAGACTTATATGAGGAATAAACTATCTATTTTGAAGCTTAGTGTCTATTAAGAGGTTATGGATATAGCCCTTATTGTAGAGAATGAAAATGTGGAACTTAAGCTATATAGGGAACAACATAGGAAAAAGACTAGGATTAATGGTGCTCATAGTAGTTAATTACACATAAAAAGTTTGGTTTAGCTAAGAATCAGAATAAAAAGAAAATAGTGTAAAAGTCACACATGATTTGTTCTACTTGTGGTAAGAAACATGAGGATAAGCCATGCTATAGGGAGACCAGAGTTTGCTTTAGTTGTTGAAAATAGAACATTTAGCTTAAGATTGTCTTAAGAATAATAAGCCTCAAACTTGGAAGCCTAAAAAAGATAATAGAGAGGATAGGTAGAAGCCTAACATTTAAGGGCGAGTGTTTTCTATGATTCATCCAGATTCTCATGCCACTTTTGGTAAGGAGACAAGAACAATTTAGATTCACACTATATTTGCTAGAGCCTTGATTAATCCAAGCTTGAGTATTAGGAACAAAAATTTGAGACTATCATTCATTTGTAAAATCCTAATTGATTGGGCACCCTTTGACACTATTTGATAGCCAAAGTAAAAAAAATAAAAATAAAAATAAAATAAAAAATAAAAAATGGAAATTATTTTATATGTAATTATTCTTGACATAAATAATGTTTTGGCTGAAAATTTGAATATATATGCATGAACTTCAAAAAGGCCTTATGAGTATGAATTTTAACTTTTGTATTAGTCTTCAATATTGGGATTCGAGCCCATTCCCCTTATTGATTTTTTTTTTTTTTTTTCTGCGACACTTTTAATTTGGGTTAGGAGTGATGGTTAAGATGAAAAATTATTCTCCACTAGGATTTAGCTTTAGTTTTTTTTCCTTTAATCATATTTGTTTGAATGTTGAGAAAAAGTGAACATTTGGATTGTTTAGGTTTGAAGTTACTTTGAATATTAGAAAAGTATTTTGATGTTTTTAGTTTTATTGGAAGTAGTATACTTTACTTATTCTAAATAAAAATTTGGTAGTAGGTAAATTTCTAATTCTTTGATATTAAAATGTGAAATGACTGTTATGGCATTAGAGTGGTCTATGGCATGACAATGAGATTCTCTAACAATGCGGTGGCATAATGTGTTATTTTTTATCAATTGCCTCTACATGGTTCCTTATGCAAAGTTTTCCTTGATAGCATGATTATCCTTATAAAAACAACATTACCAACCTCCATATACCTTTGTTATTGTTTAAATAAATTGTCCAACCTCAAGTACTTGTAATTTTAGGGACTCTCACTTAAGGATAGATGTATGTGCCCCTTATTAACTCTAACAATGATCTTTCTAGGGTATGTTTTAGATCTCTCACCTTGAGGTGAGCCCTCACCAAGAGACTCCTTCCCCCATTAATTTCATAAGGCTACCTTACTTGGTGCCTTATGATGTTTCATATTTCAAAAATTAAATAAATGAAGGAGAATTAAATACTTAGTTCCAAATACCTTTCCTACTTTTCACCTTTTATGTACCAAAATAGGGTTTTGAAAACACATTTGGAGGATTAGACAAGTGAATAAAGGATCAAGGAAGAAGGAGGCATTGAAGGAAGATTTTGGCAAGAATAAAGGTTGTATCAAAATGGAAAATGTGGTGTTAGATGCATTTCAATACAAGCAATGATGTGTTGATCATAATGGTAGCTAAGGAATTGAAGCACATGAAATCGACAAAAGGACACTTTGATACATTAGTTTTATAATTGAAATGATTCAATATAAGAGATTTTCAACTGCTACTAAACTTATTATTAAGAGATATCAAAATTCACAATGATGTTTAGAAATCAATTTTAATATCGAACTTGATATTATTGTAAAAACTCTTATTTTAGCTTTGTTTTGTACTTTTTGCTTCATGGTTATTTTAAGTAAGTTTTACTGACACTATTAGCATAAATAGGTGAGACTTAGTTATAAGAAACATCCTTTTTTTGGATTATCTTTTGAACTTATTTTGGATCTTTTGATTTTTGATCATTTAATTGAATTGAAATTTGAATACTTTTCTTCTATTTTCTACATCATTTTCTCTCACTTCCTTGGCAACCAAATAAGGATGATGTGCTGGAAATCCTGAATTACTCTATTTCCATGTCTTAGATCTCATAGGGTGCATGCATCTATACCTAGGGATCTCTAGATTTAACACATTGGAAATAAATGACATAAAAAACTATAAAATAATACAAATAAAGAGATTAAAACTCATACCTACAATCTTGATGTTCCTAGATTCAAATTCATCCAATGAAGAACATGTTTGAATGCTCTAGAGGCCTCATACAACTAAGGTCTTCTACCCAATTCAAACCATATCCACAGCACTCCAAAGAGTGGACTTTAGAAGGAAGTAAACTTTGGCTATCTTTCTTTAGAGAGGGAAGACAACTAACCAAAGTCATTAGGAAACCCTAAACCCTAAGGGGTTATTTGTAAGGCTAACCACTAGGCTTAAGTGACTTGAGCCCATCAAGACTTGGGTCACTTAATTTAGCCCAAAACAGGTCCTAATTGATTAATTAACCATACATGACCATCTAATTAATTAATTAGCTCAATCTAGAAACCTTGTTCACTATCCTCTGTGCAACCTTGTGTAATTATTAAAATGTCATTATGCACAAGAGGAAACCTAAAGCCAATCCAACCCTCATAAACCATGCCAACATTGTTTATGAGCTTAGAGCAAGGACCACTATGACCCATAAGAGTAATGACTCCTCATGATTCAATTTTGAAGTTGATTCAACATCCCATTATAGAGAATCAATTGCACTCTCATACTCTATGTAAATAATAACGAGACAAAGCTCGGGTTCGTAAGCTACTATCCACTACATGTAGAACCCTCCCATGAACTATTGTCCATAATCTAACAAGGTTGTGCTACCATCTATCAATATTACCTCTCTAATCCTTAAGTTACATATCTCACTTATTATATGATCAACTAATATACTCTAACTCCATGGAGCATATGTCAAATTCCATTAAAGGAATTGTTGCAATCATGGTTTTCATGATCACATGTCCTTTGGATCATCCAAGGGAACACACTATTTCAATCTCATGAGATATCATGGTCCCTATATTGAGAATGCATGTTGCCACCAGCCTCGATCAATAATGACCCAATCTATAGGGATGTATAACCACTTCAAGGTTTCAACCATAGGTCAAAGCCTCTTATTGATTTCAACATAGACTTGATATCCTCTCAAGGTTGAGAGTCCATGCAATATAGGAGTTTGGTGAATCATGATAATTGATAGTCTTACGTCATGATTCACTGTAAGTCTTATCTAGTGTGCATCACATACATTAGTGCACTCACCATGGGAAACTTATCTCGATGGTTAAGACAAGTCATTTCTTCAATTAGAAGGTAGTGCACTATAATCTCTATTGGATTGTCCAAATCCATGAACTAACTATGGACAACTTATCTACATAAAAGGAACCCATGATTTGTATCCTCTATGTAACTCCTAATGCACCTCAGTTATATACAATGTAAGAGATATGGGTTGAATGCTCAAATCAATGTCAGCGTAAAAGGGATAATAAGGGGATAGTCAAGTTTGACTTTATTACATCATGTGTTACTTTTAAGGGCTTAATCCCAACACGAGGAAGACTAAATTCTCATCATTGGGAGCTAAATCTCTCCATATTTAAAGGATAGTCATTGTAAAGTAAAGATCAAGTGAGAAGTGCATTTTTTTATGGTAAATCACAGTTTCTATCTCTTAGATCAAGATTTCTAATTTTCATTATTGAATTCTTCTTAATGTTTCTATAGATTTCAGATATGTGATGCTTGGGAGTATAATGAATACATTCTTCATGTTTGATTCATTGTTAATTATAGATCATATATGTCCATATCTATGAGAAATCTAGGAATGAACTTGGACTAAACTTTCATTCAAATATGGATATAATGAAGTGCATTTTAATTTCACCTTAGTAAGAATCCTATTCTAGCTTAATTGGATTTGAAGATGTTCTTTTAGATATGAGTTTTATTTCTTTCCATTTCATATCCTAGTTTTGTCTTATCTTCTATACTTTAATCCATTTTTTGCATTTGATTTGATTCATCATTAATAAAGTAGGTTAATATTGACCAGATCTAAATTAATTCATACAAATTTTTTGTAATAAACCTTAGGTTTGGAGTTGTCTTTCTTAGAATCGTTGTTCTTGAACATCAAAAGAGAGAAATCACATTAAAAGGGTACCTATGCCTCTATAATAGGTAGTCTCATGTATGCAATGCTATGTTATAAACCAAATATCTGCTTTATTATAAGGTGGTGAGTAGTATTAGTTCAATCTATGATTGGAGCTTAGGGCGGATGTCAAACATATACTCAAGTATTTTAGGAGAATGAAAGATTATATGCTTATGAGTCTTTGTAATGAGTCAGTACTCCTTAGTTACAGGGAATTATACTTTCAATGTGATAAAGACTCTCGTAGGTTAGGTCTACCTCTAGGTATGTGTACAGTCTAAATGATATTAGTTGTTGCTTCTATAGCAACAAAGGAAGCTTTTTGGCTTAGGGGTAGTTCCCTTAGTTGTATGTATTGTCTAAGATCTTGTTATTCAATAATAGCAAAGCGGTGGGATAGTCTTAAAAAATAAAGTACTACTAAAAGACAAAACATAAAGAGAGGAAGTACTACCTTTTATGCGAGATAGTTAAGAAAGGTGGTATGGTTGTGGAATAGGTTCTTTATGTGGTGACTATTTTATTTTTGGGGCTAATGGGAGTTTGTTGTGATTAAGCCCCTACAAAACAAGACATAATATAACAAAGTTAGACTTCATTATCCCTTTTGCCATCCCTTTTATGCATTGACTTTGTTTTAAGCATTCAAACTCATATCACTTACATTGTACATGACTTGGGTGCATTAGGAGTTACATAGAAGATATAAGTCATTAGTTCCTAGAAAGATAGTAAGTTGTTTATAGTTGATTTATGGATTTGGTCAATGTAATAGAGATTTTAGTTTGAAAGGATGACTTGTCTTGACTATTGGGATGAGTTTTCAATAGTGAGTGTATTAGTGCGTATGGTTGTACATTGGATAGGACCTAATGGTGAATCATAATGTTGGACTATCATATTGTTATGATTCACCAAATTAATATATTGCATGGATTTTCAACCTTGAGAGGATATTGAGCTTATGTTGAAATTAATAAGAAACTTTGACCTATGAGTGAGACCCTAATGTGGTTATATATCTCGATGGATTAAGAATGGAGGTTGGTGGTAATAGATATTTTCAATAAAGGCATCATGATATCTCATGAGATTGAGATAGTGTGTCCCTTTGGGTAATCCAAAGGCCATGTGATCATGAAATTTGTGGTTGTAGTAATATTTTAAGCAGAATTTGACATATGCTTCTTAGAATTAGAGTATGTCAGTTGATCACATAATAGGAAGATATGTAACTCAAGGATTATAGAGGTAATCTTGATGGGTTGATACCACCACCCTATTAGATTATGAAAACCAATTCATGGGGTGTCTGCATGTAATGAATAGTAGGTCATGAACCGATCTTTGTCTCATTCTAATTTCATAGGATACTAGAGTACAGTTACTCTCTTTAGTGGAGTGTTGAGTTAACTTCACAATTAAATTATGAAGTGGACAATATTTTTCTATGGGTCCTAGTGGTTCCCCCTCGAGCACCTAGTTCATGGTGGTACATGTTTTAAAGGTATTTTGGGTAAGTAATTCATAGGTGTGCATAAACGCGTTTTGGTAAAAAATGCAAGGTTGCACTAGATCTTATGAATTGACTTCTTCATCAACTTGGAAATGATCTAGAAACATTCAAATTATAGGTTTGAATTTCTATCTTTAGATCTATGTTTAATATTGGTTTTTAATGTCATATATTTCCATTACGATAGATTTAGAGAAGCCTAAACACCTTACATGATCTTGAGCCAGGGAACAAAGCAATTTAGGTTTCCCAACATCAATAACATTATTTTCCCCTAATACAAGGAATTTTGAGAAGATAATTGCCACCTTTATATAAGAAACATTTAATAATCTTAACCAACATGCACAATTGTTTAATGATTTAAAGGCTCAGTTGACTCATATCACTGAAGCTTTTACCATGTAGGATAAAAGAAAGCTTCTAGGTCAACCTCAACTAAATCCAAAGAGGTAATGCATGTTGGGAGAAGAATCAAAAGTAAAGGAAGCTAAGGTTGTCACTCTTAGGAGTGGAAACGAGTTGAATGAGAAAGAAAAGAAACCAAAACAAGCTTCAGATGACCTAGAGCAATAGGGAGTATCTAAAAATTGAATCTTTTTCTTTATTTTTCTTAGAGAAATATTTCTTCCTTTTCTTTGAGTCATATTTAGAGTTTCCTTCCTTCTACTTTTTTATGAAAAAAGGAAAAAAAAATATCAATATTGAAATTTTAGATTTAGTGGGAACTTGCTCACTCTCCTCTTTAGACTCAACCATTTCTTTTAAGGAAGCCTTTAGGTTTCTTAGGGGATGGTAAAGTCATCTCTTAAGTTGATAGAGAGTTTACAAGTTCATCTACACTCATTAAGCCTATATTTTTTACTTTCTTCTATATTGGTCACTTTAAGTCTAAATCTCTCAAGTAGAAATCTCAATATTTTTTTGACCACTTTAGAGTAAGGGATTATTTCTCTTAGATTGAAATGAGAATTAATAATATTAATAAGTTCAATATAAAGTTTCAAAGAAGGTTTCATCATCTTTCATTATTATTTTTTTAAACTTTGTAATTCAAATTCGCAATTTTGACAACTTCACAATGGGAGTACCCTCATGTGTTACCATATGAATGTCCCTAGCCTCTTTAACATATTTACATGTTACAATCTTGCAAAACTCATCAAATTGAAACCAACCGAAGATACAAGTTGCATTTGATTGGAGGGATAGGATAAAATAAGATATGTATATCCTAGGATAATTTTTCTAGAGGGATATGATATCTTTGAATATTATATCAAATGGATATCATATCCTAAGGTAGTATATATTATAAGATACGTTATGTTATGCTTATATTTGGTTTATAAAATGAATAAAAAAATGAAATGAAATATATATTATTTTTTAATGTTCAATATTTGTTTAAAATAAAATTACATTGCATTCCAATATTTACTATTAAAAAATGTGGAATTTTTCTTATGTTTAACAATATTTATAATTAAAAGATTTTAAATTTATAAATAATTTTCTTTATATTATGTTATTCAATATATAACAATAATTTAATATATATTAAATAATATGTATATTAGTATTATTTTACAATATATTTTATAAATTTTTTAGTTCTTTTTCTCTAACCACAAATTTAATTTTTTCATCATTTTTTTTTTTTTGAAAATAAGTAATATAAAAAATAAAAATTGATAAAAATAAATAAATTGATGATACATAAGATATGTATATGTTATATACATAGGTAATCCCTAAATAATTTTCCAAGTTAAATTCTTTATTACCAATTTTTTCTTTATCCATCTATATTAATTCTTTAGTGAGAGTAGTAATCTCATGTATAGATAAATAAAATTATTTCCATGCAATATAGGGGGTGTAATATGGAAACACCACCTATCAACCTATTAGGAGTTAGGATTGAGCCCCTAAAAGCAAGACATGTTGTAACAAAATTAGACTTAACTATCCCCTTGACATCCCTTTGGTGTATTGACATTGATTCGAGCATTCAGTCCATGTCTCTTACATTGTACATAACTTGGGTGCATTAAGAGTTGCATAGAAGATACAAGTCATGGGTTTCTTATAAGTAGATAAATTGTCCACAATTGGTTCATGGATTTGGGCAATCCAATAGAGATTGTAATGCACAACCATCTAATTGGAGGGATGACTTGTCTTGGCCATCAGGATGGGTTTCCCATGATGAGTACACTAGTGCATGAATGCACATTAGATAGGACCTATGGTGAGTCATGATGCAAGACTATTAATTTTCATGATTCACCAAACTACTATACTGCATGGACTCTCAACATTGAGAAGATATTAAGCCTGCACCAAAATCAACAGGAGGCTTTGACCTATGGGTGAGACCTTAAAGTGGTCATATATCCCTATAGATTAGGTCACTATTGATGAAGGTTGGTGACAACAGGTACAACAGGTATTGTCAATAGATGCGCCATGATATCTCATGGGATTGAGACAATATTTCCCCTTAGGTGATCCAAAAGACATGTAATCAGAAATCTGTGGTCATAGTAATTCCTTTAGTGGAATTTGGCATATGCTCCTTTGAGATAGAGTATGTCAATTGATCATATAATAAGTGAGATCTGTAACTCAATGATTTGAGAGGTAATCTTGATAGGTGATAGCGCTACCTTATTAGATTATGGACAGCAATTCATGGGAAGTTGGCATATAGTGGATAGTAGGTCACAAACCTGAGCATTTAGTGTCCGCTGTAATATACATAGGGTACTAGAGTGCAGTTAACTCTCTATAGTGGGATGTTGAGCCAATTTCAGAATTTGATTATGAGGAAGCCAGTACTCTTATAGGTCCAAGTGGTCCCTGTTGTGAGCTCATATTCCTTAATAGCCCAGTTTATGAGGATTGGATGCATTTTAGTTCACTTTTATGCATAAGGGCATTTTGGTAATTATGTAAGGTTGCACAAAGATAAGTGAGTGATATTTATGGACTAGGCTAATTAATTAATTAAGGCCTTGTATGGTTAATTAATCAATTAGCAACCTTTTTGGGTTAGATTAAGTGACACAAGGCCATGGTGAGCTTAAGTCACTTAAGCCAAGTAGGAAGCCTATAAATACCCCTTTAGGGGTTAGGGTTTCTATGTCTTGCCATTCGTCCTTTTTGTCCAGAGAGAAAACCCAACCTCCACTCTTGAGATCTCCACCATCTTAGTGCCTAGACACAAGGAAGAGTCATTGGGTGGAAGATCTTAGGTATACGAGAAGCATACTAGAATCACATAGGCCGGATGCACGAGAATTGCACACGATGTGCACAGGCCATGTGCACGGGAATTGCATGGGACATGCACGTGGGTAGCAGCATGAAGAGAGATTCTCTAGATTTTCTAGGCATGTTCTTCACCACAAGGAATTATCTAGGAACATCCAAATCCAGGTATGAGTACTTTTTCTCTAGATCTTTATTTTATAATTGTTTTTAAAGCCATTATTTTCCGTTGCATTAGATCTAAAGAGCCTTAAGGATAGTTGCACGCACCTTATGAGATCAAGGGCATGGGAACAAAGTAATTAGGGTAACCAACAACCTGTATCAGAGCATAATGTCATAAGCATGCTTAAATCTTTATTTAGGGTGTGCAAACATCTTTTTGACAGCCTTAATATTATCCCATGGCTAAGAAATGCATGTATGTTCCTTTTTATTATTGCTTGTGTTGATTGAATGAGACATTTTATTTCTTTGTTTGTTTCTTCATAGATTCGTTTGTAAACTCCATTAAAGGAGCATAGGTTTTCTCTTTCTCTTGTAAAGTCTTGTTTTTCATCATCTATGGAGGACTATAAGACAAGAATTCTTGAATGATGTCAATAGAGATTGGATCTTTATTAGAGCATCATCTATGAAGATTCAAGGATTTTAATGGTTGTGCAAGAAAGGTTGAATCCTTCCTTTGATTGAATATATATATATATATATATATAAAGGGAAGAAAGGAGAATTTTTTTTAAGATTCATGGTTGCACATAAATGTTCACTTTGACTCAAAATTGGGGCTTCCTCCTATGCGTTTCTTAGGGAAATCTACGTATGGTTTGGACGCTTAGGAAGTCAGAAACCCAACTCCATAAACGGTTTGTGATTTGGAGTTGAAACAAGGGAGATATGGTCGTTTGAAGCAAAGCTGCATAGAGGGTATGCTTTACAGGATTGCACACGGGTCCAATTCTTTTTGCTTGTTTAGCCTTATCTTTTGGGCCACTTGTTGGACTTGAAAGTTGCTGAATTGTGGCAGCTATATCAGAGCTTCTTTTGGCAAGTTTTGATGCCAAATATTGGTGTCAAGTTGATGACAATTAGCTTTGGTTCACAATTGGAAAGTTGTGAAAAATATCCATTGCCCATAGGATCTCTTTTTGAATATTTCCTTTTTTTTATTATTCATATTGTTATATTGCATGTGATGAGAAGTGCTTTCAAAGTTACTAAATTTGGATTTTATTATGGAAAATAAATGTTCATGAGAAGGTTATTTTCAAATTAAAGTTTTAATCAAAATTGGAATGATGCTACTATTAAGGAATCTTTATATGGAAAGATACTTTAAAAAATTTGTGAGAGAATCTAATTTCCTTTTCTAAAAATCCTCAGAAGATCTCCTTTTCAAAGTTTCTAATTTTGAGATCTTCAAGGACTTGAGTTTCTATATTAAGGGAAGATTCTTTTTTTAAAAAAAATCTTTATAAAATTGGATATTCCTTATAAGCACAAGTATTCCAATTTAGTTAACAAATAAAGTTTTTGGAAATTTTCATGATAGATAATTTATATTTAGAAGGTCACCAAAATTATTGAAAGATTCTTATGAAAATTGCATGAAACTCTTAGTAATTTTAATGGAGATAAGTTTTCTTGAAAATTAGATTCCAAAGCATGTTATTTACTTAATATTGGAATAGTGTAGATTAAGAAAACAAAACTAGTGAAAATAAATTAAAGAGCAAAGTTTCCTTTTCTAAATTATTCCAAAGGATTCTAAACCATTTTCTTTAAAATTATTTTGATAAAAATCCTCATAGAATAAAAGTTGCCTTTTTGAATAAAGTGTTGTCTAGTTTTTATTTTTCAAGTTTTTGGAAACTTTCTTATTACACTAATCCTTAATTTGGAGAGTAAATATTTGTTTTTGGAAATTTTCAAGATGGATAATTTATCATTAAAGGAATTACTAAAAGTTTTATTTTTGGTAATTTAAATGGAATAGATTATTATGAAAATTCTATTTCATATTTAAGAATATATATTAAATTGGAAAGGTGTAGGGATAAGAAAATTAAATTTATGAGGAATTTTGAATATGAGAGATAAAGTTCTTTTCTAAATTTATTCTTAACGATTTAAAATATTTTTCTTAAATTTATTTTTGAGAATCCTTGAAGAATTAAATGCTTCCTAATTGGATAAGGAGCTGTCAAGTTTTCAAAATTTTATAAATTGGAGGTTTCCTTATTACACTAAGTTTCCAATTTCGATAATAAATATCTTATGGAAATTTTCATTAGAAATAATTTATCATTAAAGGTTACTACCAAAAGGATATTTAGTAATTTGATGGAAATAAATTTCTTTGAAAATATTTCCTAGACAAAATATTTATTAATTTGAATTATATGAAGAAGGAGAATTTTTATGAAAATAGATTTTAAAATTTAAGACTGGACAATTTATCAACATTAATTTTTGGATAAAATATAAAAATTTTAAATTTTGCACATGGACATTCTCTTGTAACACTAGGTTTCCATTTAGGAAATAAATATTTTTACAAATTTTCAAAGAAGATAATTTATTCATCAAGGTAATTACTAATGTTTTCAAAGCTTTTTTTAAAAGATTAAGTGAAAGAGGGCCATAGGCAAGCCCATAGCCTCCAAGATCAAGCCCATCTTGATTTTGGGTGCACAATCATCCTAAAGATGGGGTGGCCTAAAGAATCAAGGGATATGGACTATCTTTTATGGACAAGACTATATATGTTTGTAGATCAAGGTAGTGTGTCTAGTAGGTTCAATTCTTTCCATGGAGCATGAGATAATATATTAGTTATGTGCACTAGGGACTTTATTAAATGGATTAATGGAAAGAAGATATTGAACTTTGATAGACATAGTGATATTGATGATTGGTTTCTTATTACATCTCACATTCTTTAGGGATATTTCTTAAAAACTACGTAATACATTTTTCTTCTAAAGAGGTTTATCAGTTTATAAGATATCCAATAGGATTTCAGGATTATTACTTTATAGTCAGGATTATCAAAATGTGTTTGTTGCTAAAAATAACAGATTTATGATGATGACTATATGATACATAATAAGCCAAACAATGAAATAGATTAGAGAATACTAGAAGATAGTCTCACTGTACACCAAATAATATGGATCCAATACCAACCATTCCTCTTTCTAGTACTCTCATGCCTTGTTGTAGTGGGAGGGTTGTTAAATAACTATATCAATTCATGTATTTGGGAAAGTCTTTCAAGGCCACTCTAGAGGAACATGAAATTGATCCCATGGATTACGATGAAGCAATAACTGATGTTAATGCACATCTTTGGAAAAAAGCCATGGAGCTAGGTTAGAATCCTTGTAATTATAATGTAGTTTGGGTTCCTATAGAAGCACTTGAAGGGATAAAACCCATAGATGTAAGTTGGTCTACAAGAGGAACAATTTCTATGGCTAGGTTGTAGCTAAAGGTTATAGTTTGAAACATTATTTCAACTATAGGAACCTTTTCACCAATAGTCATACTTAAATCTATTAGAGTATTCGTATCTATTACGGTGTATTTCATTTATGAGATATTGCAATAGGATGTTAAAATAGTATTCTTAAACGATTATCTTGATGTTAACATTTATATGATGTAACCAGATATTTTCATAGCAAAAAACCTTATTTGTATAAGAAACTGTAGGAAAGCATGGTGGTGTTATAGGATCTTGTGGGTAGATGATAATTTACTCATTGAGAATGATGTAGGGATATTACAATCAGTCAAGATTTGGCTGTCTACTCAGTTCTAGATGGAAATCTAAAATAGACAAAATATATTCTTGGGTTTAAAGTTCTTAGGGATTATAAGAATAGGAAAATTGTGCTATCAAGCATATACTCAAGTATCTTTTGAGAATAAGGAATTTTGTGCTTGTGCTCCAAAGTGTTGATATAGTTTAGAAGGTGATGTGATGGTTGACAAGGTACCTTCTATAGAGAACCTGGTGGATCCCTTCACCAAGACATTGATAGAAAGAGTCTTTGATTGGTCACATGGATAGCATAGGATTCAGATGAGTATCTGGCATGCTTTATAGGCATGATGCGTTGAGGGCTAGTGAGAAAATGTTATAATAAAGCCCTTAAAAGCATGACATGATGTAATAAATTTGGAATTATTTATTTATTTAATGATGTTTCAGTTTCACTTTAGTCTATCCTTATTCCATGTATTATACTTTATGAGCATTTTCTTTGCCCCTAGCATGCATGATGCCTCAGCCCCCGGCACGCATGGTGCCTCGGCCCCTAGCACATAGGTGCATTAGGAGTTGCATAGAAGATACAAGTCATAGGTTCCCTATCAATAGATAAGTTGTTCACAGTTGGTTCATGGATTTAGGCAATCTAGTTGAGACTGTAGTGCACCACCTCCTAATTGAAGGGATGACTTGTCTTGGCTGTCAGGATGGGTAGCTATTGTGAGTGTACTAGTGTATGTGATGCACACTGGATAGGATATACGGTGAACCATGATGCAAGGCTATCAATTGTCATGATTCACCAAGCTACTATACTATATAGACTCTCAACCTTGAGAAGATATTAAGCCTGTGCCAAAATCAACAAGAGGCTTTAACCTATGGGTGAGACCCTAAAGTTGTCATATATTCCTATGGATTAGGTCACTATTGATGGAGGTTGGTGGCAACAGGTATTCTCAATAGAGGCCCTATGATATCTCATGGGATTGAGATAGTGTGTCCCATTAGGTTATCCAAAGGGCATGTGATCATGAAATTTGTGGCTAAAATAATTCCTTTAGTGGAATTTGACATGTGCTCCTTGGAGCTAGAGTATGTCAGTTGATCACATAATAAGTGAGATTTGTAACTCAAGGATTTGAGAGGTAATCTTGATAGGTGATAACACTACCTTGTTAGATTACAGACACTAATTCATGGGGAGTTTACATGCAGTGGATAGTAGGTCATAGACCTAAGCACTTGGTGTCTCGTTGTAATTTACATAGGGCATTAGAGTGTAGTTGACTCTCTATAGTGGGATGTTGAGTCAATTTTAGAATTTGATTATGAGGGAGCCATTATTCCTATGGGTCTCAATGGTCTCCACTTTGAGCTCATATTCTTTTATGACATGGTTTATGAGGGTTGGATGGGTTTTTAGTTCACTTTTGTGCATAAGGGCATTTTGGTAACTATGCAAGGTTGCACATAGATAAGTGAGTGGCATCTTTGGACTGGGTTAATTGATTAATTAGGGCCTTGTATGGTTAATTAATCAATTAGCAACCTTTTTGGGTTAGATTAAGTGACCCAAGCCCATGGTGGGCTTAAGTCACTTAAGCCTAGTAGGAAGCTTATAAATATTCCTTTAAGGGTAAGGGTTTCAAGCCTAGCCATTCTTTCCCTCAGTCTAAAGAGAGAACCCTAACCTCCACCCTTGAAATCTCCACCATCTCAAAGCTTAGACACAAGAAAGAGTCATCGAGTGAAAGATCACGGTGTTTACAAGATCTACTATGACTTTGGGGTTATCTACATCGATTGGAATTGGTTCGGGAACATTTAGATCAAAGGTATGTGGCTTTATTCTCTAGATCTATGTTTTCTATAGTATTCTTATTGTTTTTGAATACTTGTTTATCTGCTACGATAGATTTAGAGAGCCTAGGATAAATTTGCATGCACCCTACACAATCCAAGGTATGGGAACAGAGTAATCCAGGGTTCCCAACAACTGGTATCAAAGCCCTAGGGTAGGTTCTAGCATGTTAGATATGTTCTAGGGTGTGCTAACTCTGTTTTGTAAGGTTGTTTTATTCATCCCATGGCTCAAAAGGATGAATGAATGTAATTATAGTGGTTATACTTTTCTTTCTAATTATTATAACTAATTTTGGGTTATTATTATGTTTGGATCTATTGATGAACTTTGATTATTGTTCTCTAGATTGGGTTGTACACCCCATAAGGGGTATAGGATTTTTATTTTATTGTAAAAATCTTTACTTTTCAATTGATGGGTTGTAAGCTCCATTAAAGGAGCATAGGTTTTTCTATTGTTGTAAAAATTTCACTTTTTTTCATCCATCTATGGTGACCCAAGAGAAAAGATGGAATCTTGAAAGTTCTTTTTGAGATTCAATGGTGGTTAAAGAAAAAAAAAAAAAAAATCTTGGAAGTTCTTCGTTTAAGATCCATGGCAGCACAATGAGGTTGACTTAAACTCAAAATCAAGACTACCTCCTAGTAGTTTCTTGGGGAAATCCACACATGGATTTGAAGCTTAGGAAGTTACGAATCCAATGGTTCAAGCGGATTGCAATTTGCAGTTAAAATGAGGGAGATATGACCAAATGAAGCAAGGCTATGCAAAGTGCATGGCAGCATAGTGATGTTAACTTTGAGCCAAAATCGCGGCCACATCTAGTAGGTTTCCTGAAGCAAATCACATATGGTTTTGAAGCTTAAGAAGTCAAGAATCCAATGCTTCAAACATATCACAATTTGGAGTTGAAACGAGAGTGATATGGCTTATTGAAGTAATGCTGCACAAAGAGCATGCTGTTATAGGATTGTTATGGGCCCAATTCTTTTTGGTTGTTTGGGCTTAATTTTGGGCCTCTTATTAGGCTCAATTTTTTGTGGCAATTGAGCCATTTGGGTTTTCTATTTTCACTAACCCAAATTTTGGTTGTAAGGTTATTTTTGGTAATTTGGATTTTATCCAAATTTTAATTACCAAATATGTAACAAGATCCCTAAAGGCCATAGAAAAAGTTTTTATTTAGTTTTTCCCTTGTTTTTATTATATGCTCTTAATTGATTGCATATGTGGCCTCAAGATATTTTGGTATTCTTAATTAGAAATAAATTTTCATGTTTTTTTTTTTTCAAAATTGGAAAACTTATTTAAATTTGAATGTGCATATTAGGAAATTTTATTTTAAAGAAAAAGATAAGTTGGAAAAGGATTAAGAGCTTTCTTCCCTTTTAAAAATTAATTCTTAGAGATTTTAATTTTATTTAAAATCTTCTCAAATCTTTGGGATCTCTAAGAATAAAATCTTTCTTTTAAGGAAAAGCTCTTATTTTTGCAAATCTTTATAAAATAGTATTTTCCTATTTTGCATAGGATTTCCAATTGAAATAAAATAAGTTAATTTTGGAAATTCATGATAGATAATTTATAATTAAGAATCATTACCAAAATAAGTACTAGAACGTAAAGAAAAGTTTTTTTATATTCTTGGTAAATTTTCATGAGAAGATATTTTCCAAGATTATTTATTTAAACTGGATGCTGCTAAGAAGAATGTTATTTATTTAGAACTATCTGTTTATTAAACTTTAGGAGGTTTTCCTGTTCTTTCTCAATGAGAGAAGGAAAACTATTCCTATAGTTGGACCACCAAGCTCTCCCCCTAAAGAGAAGGAGGAAACCATTCTGTTTGGATGTTCAATGATAAGGAATAAGAAAGCAATTCTTTTAACACAAGAGTCCCGCTTTAAAAGTAGTTAATGGAATTGGAAAGTCTCATGATAGAGAATTTATGATAAGAAGGGTTACCAAATAACTTTGGAAAGTTATAGTAATTTAATGAAGATATAAAATATTTTGAAAATACTTTCCAAAATGGATTGTTTAATTTCTTTTTGGAAATAAAAATTTTTGGAAGTTTTTCATAGAGAATATTTTATCTATTAAGGAATTAGTAAAAGGTTCTATTTTTGGTAATATTTAATCGAATAAATTATTTTGAAATTTCCATTGAAATATTTTTTAAGTTGGAAAAGTGTAAGGAAAAGGAAAGTAAATTTTATGAGGATTTTTGAATATGAGAAGTAAAAGTTCCTTTCTTGGATAAGGTGCTCTCAAGATTATTCAAAATCTTATAAATTGGTAATTTTCTTATTACACAAGAGTCTCCAATTTAGAAAATAAATATTTTGGAAATTTTCATTAAAGATAATTTATCATTAAATGATTATTACCAAAAGGCTTAGTAATTTGATGGAAATAAATTTCTTTGAAACATTTCCTAGATAAAATATTTATTAATTGGAATTGTGTATACAAGGAGAATTGTATGAAAATAGTTTTTAAAATTTTGAGAGTGGATATTTTATCAAAATTCTTTGTAAAATTATTCTCATGGAAATTTTAAATTTTTCATGTTGGTATTCTCCTATTACACTAGGTTTCAAATTAGGAAATAAATATTTTTAGAAATTTTCAAAGTAAATAATTTATTCATCAAGGAAATTACTATTGGTTTTAAAATGCTCTTATTTATCTCAAACGATTAAGTAGGAGAGGGTCTTAGGCAAGCCCACAACCTCCATTATCGAGCCTATCTTGATTTGGATTCATCACCACCCCCACGGTGGGTTAGCCTAAGAATCAGGAGATATGGACTCTCCACATGGACGAGACTAGATATGTCTGTAGAAAGAACAACCACCCCCATGGTGGGGTTCTTTACTTGGTGACACTGATAGTTCAAGGACAATGGTTATGCACTTGACATTGGATATGAAGTGGTAGAATTTCCTCATGCAGTCCCACTTACATAGTCCATGGGCCAAATAAAAGGTATGTTGATCTTGCTTTTAAATACCTTTATGATTAAGGTAGGGAGATCAATCTGAGAGGGTCTTTAACTAGTAATAAGGTCTTGACTTGCCCCACATAGGCTTGATTCTTATGATACTAGGATACCTTGCAAAAGGATATGTGGTTTGAGAGCACTATATTTTTGCTAAATTAATTACCAAATGCCATGAATGCTCAATTATGTCATATGCTTGGTCATATTCTTTGTTACAGATATCATGTTGGTTCTATTATCACTCTCTTTCTCATAATAGGCTAAGCCTAACTAATCAATTGGACTAATTTTATTCTAGTATAGTAACTAATTGCAGATAAGCCAGTTTAGGTACAGCTAGCTATTCCTTATGAACTAAGCTAGCAACAGGAAAGAGTGGTATATCAAAGTGGTATTAGACGGATTAGAAGACTAAGTGTCTAATATTTGGATCTTTAGATAATGTGTTGCAATAGCAACACATGTCTATTACTAGAGACTTTGATATTCTTTTTCAAGTTTGCAATGGTTATTTGGTGATAAGGGTAGGTCAGCTTTGACAAGCTACTCGTAGGACTGTTATGAACACCAGTATTCATATGATCTTAGAGATCTTGTCATATTCCTTTGGGATGGCTAAGGAGATTCTCAAAGATTATAGGGTGTTCATATGGAAATCAATGGTTCTTCAGGTTCTTCTACCAAGAAGAAGAATAATAATACCAAATAAAGAAAGTTCAAGAAAAAGAATAAGAAAGCAAGCTCAGGGGTAAGTGATTCCTTTGTGACCTTTTAGGACACTTGAAGAGGAATGCCCAATTTACCTAAAGGAAAAAAGGAAAGCATACATCATTTTCTCATTGTTGAGTATTTAGTGGTGGATTTCACCATTTATGGTGGATCTGGGCCCACTGCCTGTAAGCCCTTATAGGATATTCAACAAGTGAGAAGGTTAAATGATGAGATTATGCTTACCTTAGCTTCAAATGCAAGGTTAGTTATGCAGGTAAGTGAGAAGGAATATCATTTTCTTTTATATGTATTCCATTATCACTTTTTCAAATGATGAGAATAGTCAGATCTCAGGATTAAACCTAGCACTAATTAAACATTTGGTTTCTAAACCTAGGTTATATTAATTTAAATAGATCCAAAGACTAATAAAGTCTCGACTCTTTGATTCTAAAATATCTTTTAGTCTATGAATCCTATATAGATGGTAAAATGACCAAGAAGACTATAGCCAAGGAATGTTTGGAGCTAGTGCATACTAACATGTATGGAACTTTTAGTGTCCATGCATGGGGAGGGTATGGATATTTCATCACTTTTAGTGATGATTACTCTAGGTTTGGATATGTACATAGGAGATCCGATGCCTTGGATACATTCATTGAATTTAAGGCAGGATTGGATAACCTTTTCGGTATATATACCAAGTCCCTTCAATTAGATCAAGGTGATATGATTACTACCCAAAAAGTGCATTTTTACACCTTTAAGTCATTATGTTTTAAGCACTTTTGTGTAGTAGTTCTCCATTTTTATTCCAATTGGCATGTTAAGGACCTAGCAATGACTTCTAATCATATTTGTGGCTAGTTTTAGTGTTTTGACAACTTTTTGGATCATTAAGACAAGCCAAGTAAAGGAGAGAAGCAAAGAGGAAAATCAAGCAAAGAGGAAAACGAGTGAAGCTGAAACAGAGGACTGCAACTGCAGTCTTCTTTCACACTTTTGGAGCACTTCCCGAAGTCAATTTTTTGCATGCTATATACCTTTGGAAAGCTCTGGAAGTCAAGAATCCAACGCTTCAAACCGTGTACGATTTGGAGCTGAAATGAGGAAGATATGGCCTTCGGAAGACAACTGTGTCAAGCTGAGAACGAATTTCGCACCAGCTTCGCACCAGCTTCGCACAAGCCCATGCAAGTGCGAATTTCGCACGAGCTTCGCACCAGCTTCGCACAGCCCATGCGTGGTGCGAAATTTTCCCCTGTTCCGCCGACTCCATTTTAGATCTTTTCTTTTGTATTTTTTTGATGTAAATTCCTTTCCTATCCTTGTAACTAGCCAATTACAAGCTTGGCTTTTGTAAAGACTATAAGAGGGGTGGTAATCACCTCTCGGATGCTATGTAAAAATTTTACACTTAGAAAAATTCCTCTCGGGGAGAAAAAACAGGGCTCTCTTTGCTTTCCTTTTCTCTTTTCTATTTTCTTTTTCTTGGAAGCCAAACAACCTCTGAGGATGTTTTCCCAGAGGATGAGAGGCTAAACCTTCGGTTTCTTGGAGTGAAGGAAGCTAGGTGAAAAGTCCAGATGCAAAGGTGGAAAACTCCCGTGCCTTAAATACCGGTAGTTGGAGTTCATTAATGGCTTTCCAATCCAAAGTTTTGCTTTAACTCCCTTAGAATCACTTTGAATGGCCAATACATGGTAAGCTTCAGGTCTCTATGGATGCTTATTGCTAGATCCATATCAGTCCATTAGTTATCATGTACGAGCCATTGGAAAGTGGCTCAAGGTGAAGACCCATAGTGTTTAAAGCCATTAATGGACCTTGACTACCATTTCTATCGACTTTTTATGGATTAAATCTTCATTGTTAAACCTATACCGGTTTGGGAAATAACTATAGGTTAAATCCCCAATGCGAGGAGAAAAATCCGGAATTTTCCACTTTGCATTCCGAACCTAATCCTAGCAACCCTTAGCTCCGGGAGACTTTCTTTCTTCTATTTTTATTTAGTTCTATGTTAGTTTAGTTTCAAAAACCACTTTCAAAACAAATTTTATTTTCTTTTAAACTTTGAGTTTTTGACAAAGGAAATCATCAAATTTAATTTCTAATCTTGAGTCTATCACTGGTAGAGTGAAAACCCATCCCAGAGTTCGACCCTAGAGCCGCTATACTATAGTAGCTTTGCTACGCCAGTATGAGGTCATAGGTTTTATAAATGTTTTTGATTAAAAGACCCGACTGGGTTTCCCCGAATCAAATGGCGCCGTTGCCGGGGATGGTGCCACTTCATAGTGATATGATCTTTTTGGAACACTTGTGATCTTCATCACAAGTTTGGTGATTTTTCTTTTCTTTTACTAACTCTTTTTATTTATTTCTTTTTACTTGTTTTTTTTCTTTAGTTTATCTTTTATCTAGTTTTTAGTTTATTTTATTTTATTTTTCTCTAGAATTGTTTTTCTTTTGTTTTCTTTGTTTTTGTTTTTGTTGTGCATGCCCTGTTAGATAAAAGATAGTAAGGGAAGTCATGGATTTCTTGAACGAAGACATCGATATGAAAGCAGAACTTGCGGCTATGGAAAGAAGATTGGAGAAGCTAGAAATGAGGGAGAAGCAAAAAGTGCACGCCATTTTTGAGAAATCAGTGCAAGCTATCCCTTGTTCCATTTGCCAATCCTATGAGCACATGGTGGAGGAGTGTCCTATCATTCCAGCGGCAAGAGAGATATTTGGTGATCACAACACCTACAATTCAAATTGTAGGAATCATTCAAATTTCTCTTGGGAACCACAGCCATACCAGTACACGCTACCTGCTCAAGCACCTCAGCAAGCCCCAAGTCTTGAACAAGCCATTGGGAATCTTATCAAGATCGTGGGAGATTTTGT
The DNA here is from genome assembly GCA_030254885.1 of Vitis rotundifolia. Taxonomy (NCBI): domain Eukaryota; kingdom Viridiplantae; phylum Streptophyta; class Magnoliopsida; order Vitales; family Vitaceae; genus Vitis; species Vitis rotundifolia. The sequence continues at coordinate 16,865,141 of CM058160.1, forward strand.
TGAAGACCAGAAATCCATCAATGATCAATTTAGGCAAGAAAGTGCTCAAATTAGGCAAGAAATGGCCAATCAAGACAGAAGGATGGATGGCAAGCACAATGATCTATCTCAGAAGATAGATAATCTCCAATACCAAATCACAAGGCCTATCAACCTCAACACAGAGCGAGAAAACGGAAACGTTCCTTCTCAACCTTATCAAAATCCCAAGGGTATCCATAAAGTGGAGGCTAAAAAGGGAGAAACTTCAATGGTGAGGGAAGTTAAAATAGTTATGGTTGATCAGCCCACATCCAAGCCAAAGCATGATGAAGGGTTACCTGAACCCTCAAATTTGCTTGCTACTCTGTCCCCATGGACGAGAAGAAAAGAGATGCAACCCTTACTCAATGCGGTGGAGATACAGAGACATGCTAAGGAGGAGCCCCCAAAGCTTATTCTTTACCTGCTACCTCCAGAGATGAAATATGCATACCGGGTAGAAGACAAGCTGAACAGGACCACATTTTTTGATGGACTTAGTCTTTCTAAAGACTAGCTAGTCCATATCTTTTTGTTATATTTTATTACTTGCTTTAATTATGATTTCAATGCTTTAATTTGAATTAGCTTGCATTTAACATAAGTTTTTGGATGATCATTGTAGGAGGGACTACAAAACAGTTGGGTGTACTGTCAAAAGAAAAAATGATGAAAGAAGAAGAAGAGAAGAGAGAATTCTGGCCATTGGTTTTGTTGCCACTTCGGGACATATTTGGAGCACTTCCTCGAGTCCATTTTATACATGCTATATACCGTTTCGAAGCTTGGGAAGTCAGGAGTCCAACACTCCAAACGGTGTCCAAATCGGAGTTGAAACAAAAAAGTTATGGCGATTTGAAGAGCAGCTACAGTCTTTCATACGTTTGGAGAGCAGCTGCAGTCTTTTTTCTTACATTTGGACAACTTTCTGGAGTTAAATTTTTACATACTATATACCGTTTTGAAGCTCCAGAAGTCAAGAATCCAGCGCTTCAAACGGTGTCCAAATCGGAGTTGAGACGAAGAAGTTATGCTCATTGCAAGAAAACTGCGCCGAGCTGACAGCAAAATTCGCACCACCCATTCCCCTTGTGCGAAATTTTCGCACAACACATCCCTTGTGCGAATTTTCTTTTGTGAAAAAATTTAAAAAAACATGCTCTCGGTCCCTCAGTGCGAATTTCACAGGAGTGCGAACCTTGTGCGAAATTCGCACAACACTCTCCCTTGTGCGAAATTTTCGCACAACACCCCCCCTTGTGCGAATTTTTCAGCTGCAGTCTTCTTTCCCACTTTTGGAGCACTTCCCGAAGTCAATTTTCTACATTCTATATACCTTTGGAAAGCTCTTGAAGTCAAGAATCCAATGCTTCCAACGGTGTGCAATTTGGATCTGAAATGAAGAATTTATGGCCTTCGGAAGACAACTGCTCCAGGCTTGTGCGAAATTCGCACAACACCTTGAAAATTCGTCTAGCTGAAGGACAAATTGGCACGATGCGAACCAACTTGCGAAAACTGATCCAAGTTGCGAAAAATGGAAATCAAGCCATGGCCAAGACTAGAGGAGCACCCAACACGGACCTTGGGATCACACACAAAGTCTCTCACTCCATTTTTGACCTCCCTAAACCATCACAGCCCATAGCTCCAGCTGAGAGCTCCAGCTAAGGAGACTATGCCATCTCAGGAGGCCGCCACAGAGCCATCATCTCCACAGGACCCACTCAGGAGGCCACTACTTGATCATCTCTTTAATTTTTGTATTTACTTATTATATTAGTATAGATAATTCCATGTTTTGATGTTTTATATTCTGGGATTGGATGTATTGCATGATCATATATTATATTCTATTTTCTCAGATTAATATATAAACATCATTTTTGTTCAAACTTGGCATTTTTTTTTTATTTATTTCCTCTACTCACTCAATCTTTTGTTTTTTTTTAAACATGTGGTTTCTCCTAAACGACTCAGACTCCATGTCACTCAGGAGGTACCACTTCCTCCCTTTATTTTTTAATCGCAAACATTGAGGACAATGTTCAGCTTGGTTGGGGGGAGAGTTGAGGAAGGAAGTTTTTGTTATTAATGCTAGGTTTATTTTGGTAATTTAGTTGTTTTTGCTTAATTTTTAAAGTTTTTATTCTACTCTCCATGGTTATTAAGGAAAAATTTTCAAAATGAAATGGGAGAAATTGAATTTTTGTCTTTTTACTTGAAACTTAGAGTTGTATTATGCTTATTGAAGTTGATGAATTGTTGAAACTCCTTTTGATTTCAACCTTATTTCTTCCACCTTAAGCTATTCACACACTGTGCACAATAGGTTCCAATTATAAGATGGAAAACTAATTTCCCCCTTTACTTAGGAAATTTTAGACTTGGTACATTTGACCTCATTTAGTGTTGGGACACCTTATAAAAGGCCAATGAGCCTTTGAAGAAAAAAGAAAGAAAAAGAAAAATGTTTTACTTGCCTTGAAACCCGAGCAAGGTCTGAGGGGTATATGGTGAAAATCTTTAAAGCCTGGTGCCCTAAACCTTCATTGGTTGGGAGTCACCGACCTCAATGCTCGTTACATGGGTGAATGGGTGGAGTTTAACATACTGTAGGTGCTTGGGTATTAAAATTCATTCTCAAAAGTCCGGGGTAAAATCCGAGGAGTTAGTGATTGAAAGATCCTTAAAGCTTGATGCCCTAAACCTTGATTGGTTGGGAGTCATCGATGGACCCCCGTTACATGGACAATTTAGAAAAGAATACCTTTAAGCCTTGTACTCCTACAAGCAAAAAAATGTGAAAGAAAAGAGGTGCGTTCTTAGCCTATTGGAGGTTGATTAGTTTGCTAAGCTTTGAAAAGAGCTAGGTTGAGGGGAGAGACTAGTTTGACATACTATATTCGGAAACTAATAAGTAACACATAGATTTTTGTGGAAGAGTAAGGATTTGACCCTTTGGGAGTGGAAATTACTTTGAAGCTTAAATTTGCATAATGCTTACTCTTTATGAATTGTGATTAGGCAACTTATTTGATAGCTCCTATTGAAGATTGAATTTTATTTCTTTAACGTTCCATGTGAGAGTTTAATCGAATCATGCCACTTGATTATTTTTTGGAGTGATCCGCATGATTTTGTAAATTATTATATTATCTATTTTTCTTTATTTTTCTCTCCTTCATTGCTAAGGGACTAGCAATGTGTCAGTTGGGGGGAGTGATTACTACCCAAAAAGTGCATTTTTACACCTTTAAGTCATTATGTTTTAAGCACTTTTGTGTAGTAGTTCTCCATTTTTATTCCAATTGGCATGTTAAGGACCTAGCAATGACTTCTAATCATATTTGTGGCTAGTTTTAGTGTTTTGACAACTTTTTGGATCATTAAGACAAGCCAAGTAAAGGAGAGAAGCAAAGAGGAAAATCAAGCAAAGAGGAAAACGAGTGAAGCTGAAACAGAGGACTGCAACTGCAGTCTTCTTTCACACTTTTGGAGCACTTCCCGAAGTCAATTTTTTGCATGCTATATACCTTTGGAAAGCTCTGGAAGTCAAGAATCCAACGCTTCAAACCGTGTACGATTTGGAGCTGAAATGAGGAAGATATGGCCTTCGGAAAACAACTGTGTCAAGCTGAGAACGAATTTCGCACCAGCTTCGCACCAGCTTCGCACAAGCCCATGCAAGTGCGAATTTCGCACGAGCTTCGCACCAGCTTCGCACAGCCCATGCGTGGTGCGAAATTTTCCCCTGTTCCGCCGACTCCATTTTAGATCTTTTCTTTTGTATTTTTTTGATGTAAATTCCTTTCCTATCCTTGTAACTAGCCAATTACAAGCTTGGCTTTTGTAAAGACTATAAGAGGGGTGGTAATCACCTCTCGGATGCTATGTAAAAATTTTACACTTAGAAAAATTCCTCTCGGGGAGAAAAAACAGGGCTCTCTTTGCTTTCCTTTTCTCTTTTCTATTTTCTTTTTCTTGGAAGCCAAACAACCTCTGAGGATGTTTTCCCAGAGGATGAGAGGCTAAACCTTCGGTTTCTTGGAGTGAAGGAAGCTAGGTGAAAAGTCCAGATGCAAAGGTGGAAAACTCCCGTGCCTTAAATACCGGTAGTTGGAGTTCATTAATGGCTTTCCAATCCAAAGTTTTGCTTTAACTCCCTTAGAATCACTTTGAATGGCCAATACATGGTAAGCTTCAGGTCTCTATGGATGCTTATTGCTAGATCCATATCAGTCCATTAGTTATCATGTACGAGCCATTGGAAAGTGGCTCAAGGTGAAGACCCATAGTGTTTAAAGCCATTAATGGACCTTGACTACCATTTCTATCGACTTTTTATGGATTAAATCTTCATTGTTAAACCTATACCGGTTCGGGAAATAACTATAGGTTAAATCCCCAATGCGAGGAGAAAAATCCGGAATTTTCCACTTTGCATTCCGAACCTAATCCTAGCAACCCTTAGCTCCGGGAGACTTTCTTTCTTCTATTTTTATTTAGTTCTATGTTAGTTTAGTTTCAAAAACCACTTTCAAAACAAATTTTATTTTCTTTTAAACTTTGAGTTTTTGACAAAGGAAATCATCAAATTTAATTTCTAATCTTGAGTCTATCACTGGTAGAGTGAAAACCCATCCCAGAGTTCGACCCTAGAGCCGCTATACTATAGTAGCTTTGCTACGCCAGTATGAGGTCATAGGTTTTATAAATGTTTTTGATTAAAAGACCCGACTGGGTTTCCCCGAATCATGATATATTTAGTAAGTTTGATTTTTTCCATTGGAGCACGAGATTATTTCCTAGTCATGTGCACTAAGGTCTCTATTGCAAAATGGAGAGGTGGAAAGAAGATATCAAACTTGGTTGGACATAGTGAGATAGTGGATAGGTTTCTCATATTTTCCTGGATTATTTTGGGGATATGTCTTATAGACAGTGTAATACCTCTTTTTCTTAAGAGGTATATTAGTTTATAGGATACCTAAGAGGATTTTTGGGTTATTACCTTTATAGTCAAGATCATCAAAAGATATTTGTTAATACAAATGTCAGATTTTTTATGAAGACTATATGATAAGGAATAAGGCAAAGAGTGATACAGATTGGAGGATATATTAGAAGATAATCCCATATTGCATAAAATATTATGGATCTAGAAGGTTAAAGACATACCATTCCTATGATTTCTAGTACACTAGTGCCTCATCATAGTGGGAGGTTCATATCCCACAAATTATGATGAAGTGGTGAGCAATGTTTGTGCTCACTTAAGGCAAGGAGCTATGAAGAGGTAGTTAGAATCTTTGTATTCTAACATAGTTTGGGTTCTTATAAAAGCACCTAAAGGGACAAAACCCATAGGCGTAAGTTGGTCTATAAGAGGAACACAAGAGTAGATAGAGAGCTTGAGTTTTATTTAGCTAAGACTATAGCTAAAGGTTATAATTTGAAACTTTGTTTCAACTAAGGAAAACCTTTTCAATCATACTCAAATCCATCATATTATTCCTATCTATTGTAGTGTGTATCGTTTATGAGATATAACAACCAAAAATTTCCATAGCAAAGGACCTTGTGTGTACAAAAAAGCGTACCGGAAGCATGGTGATGCTCTAAGATCTTGCAAGTAGATGATAATCTACTCATTGGATATGATGTAGGATATTGTCATTTGTCAAGATCTAGTAGCCTACTCAGTTCTAGATGAAAATCTAGAGGAAGGCGCAATATATTATTGGGGTTAAGGTCCTTTAAGATTGTAAGAACAGAAAAATTACACCATATCACCTACATAGATGAGCATTTGGTCAAGTACATGATGCAAACCTCTAAGAAGGGTTTGTTACTCTTTGGATTTGGAGTTGTTTTTCTTAGGATCAATGTTCTTAGTCATTTGTGGAGAGAGATCGCATTAAGATGGTATCCAAGGCCTTTGCTATGGAAGGTCTTAAGTATGCAATGTTATGTGCTAGATTAGATATTTGCTTTGTTGTAAGAATAATGAGTGGATATTAGTCCATTTCCTTATTAATCTAGTATTTTTGGAGAATGAGGGATTATATGTTTGTAAGTCTTTGCAATGAGTTGGTACTTCTTTCGTATTGGGAAATTGGACTTTTAGTCTAATGAGGATTCTCATAGGTCTGCCTCTAAGTATGTGTACACTCTAAGTGGTGTTTGTTGCTTTTATAGCTACAAAGGAAGCCTTTTGGCTTATGGGTAGTTCCCTTAGTTATATCGTCTAAGATGTTGTTATGTGATAACAGTGGGACGATGACATAGTCTAAAAAACTGAAGTACCATTGGTAGAGAAAATGCATAAAGAGGAAGTGTTGCCTTATTATGAGATAGTATAAAAAAGTGATATGATTGTGGAGTAGAATCTTTCTGTAGCGCCCAGTTTGCTTTTGGGGCTAGTGGGAGTTTGTTAGGATTAAGCCCCAAAAAGCAAGACATGATGTAACAAAGTTAGACTTAACTATCCTTTTACTATCCCCTTAGTATATTGACATTGATTTGAGTATTCAACCCATATATATCTATTTGGATTTAAGTCAAATTCAAATCCATTCAAGTTTGAAAAAGAAAAACACTATCTAAGTATTTTGATAGCCCACAAAATAGCAATAAGAATATTAATAAAGATTGAGAATTGATCGAAACAACATAATACACAAAAAATTTACATGGCACGAGAAACCTCCTACATTCATGAACATGGCTAGATTACTAGTTATTTATAAACTAGAATTGTACAAAGTTTTTCTTATTTCATAATATTATGTATGTTTTACATAGAGATTAAATGTAAACACCAATCTTTTTTATCGTACTTGGAATCCTTGAATCGAAAACTTACCTAAACTTCTATCAAAATTTTTATTTTTACTTTTAATATACATGTGAAGTTATGAAATATTAACACTAAAACTCACTTCAAGTAACTTCTATACTAGAACTAACTACCACTAACTTCTACACCAACATTGCAACCTTATTGTATGATACTATATCCATATCATTTCTAAAGGAGAATATGGAGAGTTGGTTCTAGTTTATCAACATTTCTAACTAGTCTCTATATTGAATAATGCCAATGAGCTTTTTATCAAATTCCATGATAATTTTCAAAGATTCCTTCTATTTAGAACGTAGTTCCTCATAGCACCTAAATAGATTAAGAAACTGGAGTTTATCCAATATTGGTGAATATCAGCTACTCATGCTTGTAACAAACCCCCTAAAGCAAATTGATTTAAATAATGGAATATAAGATTATTAAATAGTTGGAACGAATTGAAAACCATAATCTACAATTAAAAACTAAGATTTAGAAGAAAAAAATGTACATTGTCTTCATTTTTTGTGGGGCCATGTGGCACAATAGAAAAATAAAAAAATACCTTGTCATAAAACATGTAATAATTATTACAAAAGCATATGCCTCAAATATAATGCAAAATATATGATAAATTAAAGGGCATTTGTCTCTCTATATGGCTCTTTGATTGTCATAAATTTCCTCATTTATTATTTACGTATATCACAACTAAAACTTCCATTTTGATGATTAAATGTAACATATAACATTTAAGATATTAATTCACCTTCTTCTTAACACCCCCTTCTCCTCCTCACACATATATATACCTACCTCCATAGATCTATTCTCAAATCACTTGAAGAATCAATTAAGGGAATATTGAGTTGAAATATTTGCAACATGGCAAGGCTAACATACTTGATTCCAACAATGGTGGCTTTCTTTCTTTGTAGTGCTATGGCCGTAGATCTAAGGAATCTCAATGATAAGACTGTTCCATGGTATGGCCAAGTCATGCCTCCTGAGCCCTTTCGAGGTTTCTATGGCAAGATAGTTCAATGCATGTGGAAGCTAGACCCAATTTGTGGCAAACAAGTCTACGCACGTATATTTAATCCGTCCACGAGCATGGATGATTATTGTTGTCACAACATTGCAACAATAGGTGTAACATGCAATAGATACCTTGGTTGGGCCCTCAGTTTGTTTGAAAAATTCAAACGTTATGCGGGATTGATTGATAGGAGGAGTAAAATAATATTTATTGACTGTATTAAGCAAAAACTATAAGTAGGTAATTTATGGGTGAATATGTACTTGTTTCGATTCTGCTCTTGTAATAAGACATGTTTTTAGGAAAGTTAAAATAAATCTTCCAGTTGTCAACAACATATATAATCATCGTTTCTTCTCAAATGCTGCTACTATAAAATTAATTTAGATTGTTCAAAAATAGAAAAACATGTTTTGTTATGACCCAAAGTCCAAGTGACTTGAAATTCAACTCATTAGCCCAAGTCAAAGGTTTGACTCTAAGGGTTATACTATATATAGGTTGGCCACTTATGTTTGCCCTTAAATACTCACCTAAGCTAGGCAACTAAGGTGAAGTCAAACATCAATATCACCCAAGGCCTTTATCGCTTAAGCCAAGCCTCAAAGGTGAATTTAAACCTCAACCCAACCTATCCACATCTCAACCTCTTACCATACTTCAACTAGGCCTAGGGGATAAATTCAAACCTTATCTTACATCAAGCCTTTGCCACTTGACACAAGCCTCAAAGTTTCACTGAAGCCTTGTCCCTACCTCAAAACTTTTCCATTTTACTTAGGTCTCGAAAACTATGCCCACCCAAGGATGAAAATATCGGTAATCACGGCTATATCGGTATTTCGATTTTATGGATATATCAAATATATCGGAAATATATCAACGGATATTTTAACACAAAATATCAATAGACCTAAAATTGATCAAAACTTATAAAAATATAAAATAAAACTCTTAGAAATGAAATTAGAAGTATAATCGACATTTTAAAGTTGTTTTGTTGAATAAATTGATACATACATACATACATACATACATACATACATACATATATATATAATATTGTACACGTCAATAAAAAATATAAATTTGATAAGTATACATTGATTATTAAATTCTATCAAATATTATTTGATGATAATATTGTGATATTTGATTATAATATGTTTAATTTTAAAATATATTTAATATTAAAATTATGATACAATATAAAATAAATGATGATAAATGTATAATTTTTTCATTTTTAATTAATATATTAATAATATTAAAAACACTATGAAGAAAATTATCATGATCATTTTTATATTTTTGTTAATCAATTAAATGAAAATTTTTCATTTAATTATAACATAGTTATAATTAATTTGTTCTTTAAAGTATTTTTTTTAATATTTTGTTTATATCCTAACTTTTGATATATATAGGTTTGGTGCATATTATTTAACAAAGGGTAAACTTGCCACAATAGTGGTTGGGATACAGGCTGAACCTATGGCCATCCAAGTCCAATTTGAGAAGTGAACTCAATCCTTGTCCCACCTAAGTCCCTTGCCATTTGAGTTAGACATCAAATATAAACTAGAAGCCTATCCTTCACATAAATCTTACAATCTTAGCTAAGCTTACAAATACATGTAAACAAATTTCTAATATCCAATTTGAGAAGTGAACTCAATCCTTGTCCCACCTAAGTCCCTTGCCATTTGAGCTAGACATCAAAGATAAACTAGAAGCCTATCCTTACCACAAATATTACAATCTTAACCAAGCTTACAAATACATGTAAAAAAATTTCTAATATAATTCATACATCATCATGACTTGTTAAAAAATCTGTCACCAAACAAATGGCATTACACCTTATACAAAGAAACAAAAATAAAAAATTATTAGAGTAAAAAGACTCAAGCAATGGCAAAACTTTGCTTAAATCTTAGTGCAAATGTCAAGCTCTCCTAAAAGGTTGAAACTCAAAGTAAGCTTGGCTTTCATATTTTAGGATATAAGATAAAATAATTAAGCGAAAACCAACTGATGAGATCTATAGCCATTCAAAAGAACATTCAATTATTTTTGTTTGTAGAAAGAAAGGTACAAGACATGATCTATCATGAGTACTAATGGAGTATTATTTATGTTTCATATGTGTGTGTGCATATATATACACACACACACATATATAATCACCTAGGCTCAATAAGGAAAAGGTAAACAAATAACAAATTCACTCTATGTAAACCTTAATCCAATCCACAAAGCTCAACATAAAATACATTTTGATTGCTTGGTCCTACAATTTGACATCATTAAACATCTTTCTATTTTTTTCCTTCCACAAAGTCCAAAACAAACAATATAAGGCAATCCTCCAAGATTTTTCTTGCTTACTCCCTACAAATGAACATGTTAACTCAATAGGTTCTTTCTAAGTAAAAAAGGTGTCACCCAAACCATTCCAAAAAGAGAGAAAATTAGTTGTCACAATAGTTTTGCTTTAGAACGTTAATGTTGTGATTTGGACCTAACCTAAAAAGTTATTTCCATTGGAATAATTGAGAAATCTCTTGTTATAGGAAATGAGGGGAAGTGTAAGAGGCAATTCAATACCTTTGGAACATCAAATAAATTCTTTTTTCTCAATCTCTAGACCCAACATTCTAAATTTCTCTTGGAAAGTAGATGGAACCTACTTCCTTTAGAAGAGACAATTAGTTAAGGAGAACCTCTACCAGTTTCCTTTAGGGTGGTCACACTCAAGTCATGAAAACTTGATATTTTTGCTTGGAAAACAAAGACAATTGTCATTGTTCCAAGCCATAGCTACCACATCAAATCTAAAACAAATTGTATCTCCTTAGAAATTATGCTTGGATATCTAGTACTTTCTCTACGTCCTTTATTTATCCTTTCCTTCTAATGTACACATAGCATCTTGTAATGCTTCAACACATTTCAGTGAATTACCTCTAAGGTCTATAAGACGCTCAACAAATTGAACTAACATCAATAGAAAAGTAGTAATTTCATATATATTTGTATCTTTATTCAATGACTTGGATTTCACTATCATAAGGTTATGTTTGGTTCTAGGAATAGGCCACTCTCCCTAGAACAAAAGAGAAAGGGCTAAGAATTGCAAAAGCAACCACAATCACAATTTAATGTAGTTGATGTATTTTAGTGTAAGTATTCTCATTTGTAATTTATGTTTAATTGGTCTAATAAAGTTGTTTAATTTTTGTTGTATAAATGCATCTCTTACATTTCAATTAAAAAACTTTCAACTCTTTGGCTAAATTAGAAAATGGAACCTAATTTTATAATTCAAATCACATGAGTGAAATTTTCAAGCTCTAATTACCAAGCATTTCAATTTGCTTCCTATACAACTAACTAGCCAATCAACTTCCTAATGTAATATGTTTAGAATACATTATTTAATGAATTGTATTGTCTTCAATTCACTAAAGATTACAATTCTCTAATAAGTCAATCAGATTTTTAAAGAGAATATATTAATTTATATTATTTAATTTGTATATTAGACATATGTATTGTTGCATTTATCTTGTATGAATTGCATCGGTCAAATTTCAATACAAAATATATTGTAATTCCATCATTTCAATACAAAATACATTACAATTCCATCATTTAAGAAAAATATTATGCCTTTATCATATTATTGGAAAATTTAAAGGAAAATACAAGGGAAAGAAAATAGAGAAGAAAAATAGAAAAAAAGAAAAAAAAAATCATAGGAAATAAAACAAACTTAAAAGTAAATAAAATGTTTTTTGTGCTACTTTAAGCTCATTTAATTTATTATAACTCTTCTACATAAAGATTAAATAATTTAAAAATATACAAGTTTTTTAATTAATTTTAATTATATTTTATTTTATTTTGTATTTTCTATAACAATATCAAACATGAGAAAATAATTTTCCTAACCATTTTTTTTCTTTCTTTGGTTTTCAATGTACACACAAATTTCGTGAAGTCCTATCAAACAAGCAAAATTATAGAAAAATAATGTGAATAAAATTTTTATTAAAATCAATATTTGTGGGGTATAATCTCAGTGTTAATATTCTTTACAAAAGAATATTTTCCCTCTAATTATTTTACTTTGATCACAATTTGAAAGACAATGACAAAAATATTCTTTTGATTTCGAAAATCAATCAAGGGCCACAAGTGGCTTGTTTCCAAGTGAACTCATCAAATAACAAAGAATATGTGTATGACATTTCTATTGTTTATCAAACTTACAGAAAGATTTTATGAAGCCTTTTCTTTCCTTGTGAAGCATTTTTTCCTATATGAAGTCACTTTGTAGATCTTGTTTTCCTAATCTCATTTTTCTGGTTTAGATTTTTGAATTTGAATTTTCTAATCTTCTCTTCGTTGTTGAAGGAAGTCACCTCTATCTATAAGTGATGAAGATAGGGAATTGAATTTTGAATTCTCCATATTTAGTTTGCTTAATTCAAGGGATTTAGTTCGTTTGATTTTAGCAATTTTTCTCTTTCTTGAGGTTTTACCAATAAGATAATAATATTATTTTGTTTATTATTATCATTTTTTTAGTTAGAGATTAGTTTCCTAGGAAACTTGTGTGTATATATATTTAATTCTCTTTTGATTTGAAAACCTAATTTCATAGTCTTTCAAAATTGTGTCACATGTCCAATGAGCCCAAATTTTGTTGAACCATAAAATTAAAATTTTGTAGACTCAACTTAGTGGAAATTTAATCCACTAATATATATATAAGTATTTGATGTCTACAAATGCACTCACTTCAAACGCATCACACATGCATTGTCATTTGTATAGGGTGGGTTATCTCTTTCCAATTTGTTAGACACTACTTTGTTTCATAAATTGACGAACTAAGCGCCTTCCATAAATTGAAGTTGTTGTCTTCAATGAACTTCTCAACATCAAACTTCATAGTCACCATATTTTATCTTGCTTTGATACTAGTTTGCAATGAATGGAGTAATGATAGCCTAAAAAATTGCAGTAAGATTATTAATAAAGATTGAAAAATGATTTAAATAATACAATACACAAACCATTTACATGGCATGAGAAACCCCCTACATTCACGAGCATTATTAAATCACTTGTTATTAATAAACCAGAATTGTACTAAGTTTTTCTTCTTTCACAATATTCCCTATTTTTTCCCCAAAGATTAAATATAAACACCAATATTTTATGGTGTACTTGGAAACTTTGAACCATAAACTTCTATCATTTTTTAACTAATCTCTATATTGAATAATGCCAATAAGCTTTTCATCGGATTCCATGATAATTTTCAAAATCCCTTCTATTTTGTATGTAGTTTATTAGAGCATCTAAATAAATTAAGAAACTGGAGTTTATCCAATATTGGTGAATATTAGCACCTTTAATGCTCATAACAAACCAATTAAAGCAAATTGATTTAAGTCTTGCAATATAAGATTATTGAATAGTCGGAACAAATTGAAAACCAGAATCTACAATTAAAAACAAAGATTTAGAAAAAAAAAAAAAAAAAGTAGAGTCAAATCCAAGAGTATAACAAAAAAAAAAAAAAACCTTACATTATTGTCCTTTACTATTGGGCCATATGACATGTGTTACAATAGAAAGATGATATTAATTAACTACCTTGTCATAATATATGCAATAATTATTACAATATCATATGCCTCAAATATAATGCAAAATATATGACAAATTAAAGGACATTCATATCTCTATATGGCTCTTTGATCATCATAACATTCCTCATTTATGATCTACATTAATCAAAACTAGAACTTTCATTTTGATTATTAAATGTAACAATAACATTTAAGGTATTAATTCACCTTCTTCTCAACACTCCTCACCCTCACACATATATATACCTACCTCCATAAATCTATTCTCAAATCACTCAAAGAATCAATTAAGGAAGGGAATATTGAGTTGAAATATTTGCAACATGGCAAGGCTAACATACGTGATTCCAACAATGGTGGCTTTCTTTCTTTGCAGTGCCATGGCCATGGATCCAAGGAAGATGAATGATAAGCAATTTCCATGTATGGTCAAGTCATACCTCCTGAGCCCTATCGAGGTTTCTATGGCAAGATAGTTCAATGCATGTGGAATCTAAACCCAGGTTGTGGCAAACAAATCTACACACATATATTCAATCCGTCCAAGAGGGTGAATGATTATTGTTGTCGTAACATTGCAAAAGTAGGTGTAAAATGCAATAAATACCTTGGTCAGACCCTCAATTTGTTTGAAAAATTCAAACATTATCACAGGTTGATTGATAGGATGAGTCAAAGAACATATCATGAATGTGTTAAGCAAAAAACTATAAGTAGGTAATTTATGGGTGAATATGTACTTGCTTCGATTCTACTCTTGTAATAAGACATGTTTTTATGAAAGTTAAAATAAATCTTTCAGTTTTCAACAACATATATAATCATCGTTTCTTCTCAAATCCTAGTACTATAAAATTAATTTAGATTGCTCAGAAATAGAAAAACATGTTTTATTGTGACCCAAAATCCAAGTTACTTAATATTCAATCTATAACCCTAGGTGAAAGGTTTGACTCTAAGAGAGGGCATATATATGTAGGTTTGCCACCATATTTGCCCTTAAAATACTCGCCTAAGTTAGGCAACTGAGGTGAACTCAAACATCAATATCACCTAATACCACTCAAGCCAAGCCTCAAAGGTTAATTTAAACCTATCCACATCTTAACCCCTTACCATAAGGGGTAAATTCAAAACTTCATCCTACAAGCCTTTGCCACTTGACCCAAGCCTCAAAGTTTCACTTGAACCTTGTCCCTACTTCCAACCTTTGTCACTTGAATTAGGTCTTGAATCCTATTCCTACCTTTGGTCACCCAAGTCTAGTTTGAAAAGTGAACTCAATCCCTCCCCGACCTAAACCCCTTGCCCTTTGAGCTAGACATCAAAGATAAACTAGAAGTCTATCCCTACCACAAATTTTACAACCCAAACCAAACCTCAAAAATACATGTAAACAAATTTCTAATATAATTCATACACCATCATGACTTGTTAAAAATTGTGTGACACCACACAGATGCATTACACCTTATACAAATAAACAACACAAAGATAGATTATCATAGTAAGAAGGCTCAAGCAATGGCAAAACTTTGCTTGAATCTTAGAGTCAATGGCAACCCCACTTAAAAGGTTAAAGCTCAAAGTAAGCTTGGCTTGCATATTTTAGGATATAAGCCACAATAATTAAGCAAAAACCAGTTGGTAAGATCTATCGCCATTCAAAAGAAGACACAATTATTTTTGTTTGTGAAAAGATGGGAACAAGACATGATCTATCATTAAGTATGTATATACACAAGGATTATGGGGTATTATTTATGTTTCATAATATATATGAAACATAAATAATACTTCATCTATCTACACCCTAACCCAATTCAAAAAAGTTGACATAAAATAAAATTTGATTGCTTGGTCTTATAGCTTGACATCATTAAATATCTTTCTATTTCTTTCCTTCCATAAAGGAAGATTTTTCCTTTTTACTCCCTACAAATGAGCACGTTAACTCAATAGGTTCTTTCTAACTAAAGAGTGTGTCACCCAAACCATTCCAAAAAGAGAGAAGATCAATTGTTGCAACATTCTCACTTTGGAACATCAATGATATGATTTGGAGCAACCCTAGAAAGTTATTTCCATTGACATAATTGAGAAATCTCTTGTTATAGGAAATGAGGGGAACTATAAGTGGCAATGGAGTAACTTCAACTGAATTCTTTTCTCACAATGTCTATACCTAATATTTCTAAATTTCTCTTGGAAAGTATATGAAACTTACTTACTTTGGAATGGACAAGCTAGAAGGAACCTCTAGTAGTTTTCCGTGGGGTTGTCACTCTCAAGAGATGAAAACATGATATTTTTGCTTGGCAAACAAAGGCAATTGTCACTGCACCAATCCATAGTTGCAACATCAAATTTAAAACAAATTGTATCTCCTTAGAAATTATGTTTGAATATCTACTACTTTCTCTAGGTCCTTTATGTGAGAATTGTAATGACAAAGAAGAATAAGAGAAAAAAAAGAAGGTAGGGTTTCATTAACAAAGGCTTAAGAAAGAGATTGCATAAAAAGCTTTATATAGGCCCACAAAAAGAGCTGAAAGATGATTCTACCCTTATTGATATTATGAAATAACTAAGCTAAAATACTATCTAACACTTTATTTATCAAACATAAGATAATCATTTTCCTTAACATTTTTTTTTTCTTTCCCTAATACTTTTCAAGAACCACACATAAATAAAAAAGTTTGGTATGTATGAATTTGGTACTATAGATGAATTTTCCTTGATTTTATGTTGGGAAACTTTATTTTAAGAAATAAGGATATATTTTATATTTTTAAAAATTTAATTGATATGAAAATGGCCATGGGGGAAAATAAGAGCTTGTTTGGTGGAGTATTAAAAACTCATAACACTGTTTGGTTGTTGTTCTATGTTTCCAGTTTTTAAAAACAAAATGAAATAGAGAACAACTTTTTGAGAACAAGTAAAAGTTGTTTTCACTAGTTTTTAAAAACAATAGAAATATACACATGCTCTATTATTTCTCTTCTACATATAATCATTTTTTTTTTTTTTTGGTTAGGTAAATTAACTCCAAATTAAACAAGATTTAATGTGTTGGATTTGTTAACAGATCTATTAATTTTTAAAAATAATTTAAAACTTAAATAATAAATTCATTAATAGCAAAAATTTATGAACAAAAATTGGTTTAAAAACAACTCTATTATTTCTCTTCTATATAAAATTATTATTTTTTAATTTTTTTTTTCACTAGGAAAATGAACTCCAAATTAAATAAAAGTTAATGTGCTAGATTCATTAACAAGTCTAATAATTTTTAAGAATTATTTAAAACTCAAATAATAAACTTTTTAATACCATAAATTTATGGATAAAAATTGGTTTATAATAACTCTATTATTTCATTTTTTGCATATAATTAAACCTTTATAAATTTTTCCATTAGAAAAATGAATTTCAAATCAAGTGACACTTTTTATTGAATTTATTAATGATTCTTTTTTTATTTAAAATCATGGAGTTTTTTGAAAGAAATTTTTAAAAAAAAAATATTTATCATTTTTAAAAAAAATTGTTCATTTTTAATTTTTTATTTTAATCATATATTTTCATTTTATTTTATATTATCTTTTTATTTTTAACTACGTTTTTATCTTGCTCATTGCAGGAAACTAAACTAGTTACCATTTTGTTTCATTTACATAAATTTCTATCTGCATTTATAAAATGGTACCAATTGAATCTCTAGGACCTAAAATTTGGGTACATCTAATCCTTTGCTACCAAGGACCCCTTTTCTTATTTCTCATGGCCCATTATTTCCTTTTAAAGGTCTTTGGAGTGATTGGAGGTTGTTCCATACTCTAAAACAACTTTGGCACCTCGGTACATTCTTAAAGAAATTTGATCACATCCCAATCTTGAGCTAACGGGACACCTAACTTCCTTCCCCATGGTTTATTTATTATTTGGACACCTTAAAAAGTGATTGGAGGTCATTCCCCACTTCGGAAGGACTTTGGCCCCTTTGGTACATCCTTTTATAAATTTGGTACATCTTTACAAAAATTTGGTAAATCCAATCCTTGAGTTAATCAAAACCTCTATTTATTTATTTATTCTTTAGGGTTCTTTGAGAAGTGATTTGAGATCGTTCCCTACTTCAAAACAGGACTTTGGAACCCTAGGTACATTCTTGAGTACATTTGATACATAATCCTTTAAGCTCAACGGGACACCTTCTCCCTCTCATGGTTCATTTCTTCCTTTAGAGTCCTTGGAAGTGATTGGAGGTCGTTCCCCACCTAAAACAGACTTTGGAAACCTTGGTACATCCTTTACAAAATTTGGGTACATCCTTCACAAAATTTGGTACATCTTAAAAAAATGTGGTACACATCCAGTCCTTTAGCTAACAAGGGACCCCTTATTTATTACCTATGGTCTGTTCGTTCCTTTAGGGATCTTTGGAAAAAGATTGAGGTCATTCCCTACTTTGAAACAGACGTTGGAACCCTAGGTTTCAAATAGTCAAGGATTGGATTGTACCAAATTTTTTTAAGATGTACCAAATTTTGTATAATGATGTACCAAGTGGTCCAAAAGTCCGTTTCTAAGTGGGAACAACCTCCAATCACTTCTTAAGGTTTGTCTAAAGGGAATAAATGGACCGTGGGAAGGAAATAGGTGTTTTGTGAGCTCAAGGATTAATGTATCGAATTTTTCTTATGACCTGTACCTAGGGTTCAAGTCTAGTTTCAAAGTATGGAACAACCTACAATCACTTTTCAAATATCATTTAAAAAATGAACGGATCCTTAATAAGATAGGGGTCCCGATAGCTCAAGGATTGGAATGTACCATTTTTTTTAAGGGATGTACCAAATTTTATGAAAACATGTACCCCATTTTGTTAAATGTTGTACAAGGTTGGCCAAAGGTCCATTCCGAGGTGGGGAACAACCTCCAATCACTTCCAAATGGTCTCCAAGGAAGAATGGGACCATGGGAAGAAGAGATAAGTGTCCTATTAGCTCAAGAATGGATATATCAAATTTTCTCAAAGATGTACGTAGGGGTTCCAAGTCCGCTTTCGGAGTGTAAAAACCTCCAATCACTTCCAAAGATCCTAAGGAATAAAAGGACCATGGGTAATAAGTTGAGGTTTCGATAGTTCATGGATTGATGTACCAAATATTTTTAAGGAATGTACCAAATTTGTTGAATGATGTACCAACTTTTGTGAAAGATGTACCAAATTTTATAAATGATGTATCAAATTTTGTAAGGATGTGCAAGAGTGCCAAAGTTCATTTCAAGGGGAGAATGACCTTCAATCACTACTGAGGGTCTCAAATGATAATATGGACCATGGAGAAGATATTAGGGAGTTATCAATAGCTCGGGATTGGATGTACCAAATTTTTCTCAACGATGTACCAAATTTCCTTAGGATGTACCTATGGTTTTTCCAAAGTATCGTTTCGGAGTAGGGAACGCCCCTCAAATTACTTCCTAAAAGATCCCTAAAGAAATAAAAACAAACCATAGGTAATAAATAGAGGTCCCGGTTTCCCGGTAGCTCATTGGATTGGATGTACTATATTGTTTTAAGGATGTGCCAAATAATTTTATGTAATATATACCAAATTTGTAATGATGTACCAAATTTGTCTTTAGGGTGTACCTTGGGTTCCCAAATGTCATTCCAGGGTGGGGAACAACCTCCAAATTCCTTCTTAAGGGTCCCCAATGGAATATATGAACCATGAGAATGGGATATGGTATGGTTCCTTAAAGAATGGGATATACGTTAGGGTTCCAAAGTTCTTTTAGGGTGGGCGAGGACTTTAATTTTGATCGAGGGTTCCTAAGGAATATATACAACATTGATAAAGTTTGATAGTGTTTTTAGTTCCCTAGGCATGAATTACCTTTTCTTTTAAGGATGTATATACAACATGATAAGTATTGATAGTGTTTTTAGTTCCCCTAGGCATGGAATTTACCTATTTCTTTTAAAGGATGTACTATTTTTATGAAATTAATATAAAAGGTTACATTACATTTTTTTATGAAAAAAAATGTATTTTCTTTTATATTTTATTTTAATTAAATAAAGTTTTTTAACCAAAAAAAAAATGTTAAATCACAATCAAGTTAAAATTCTAGAAAAATGGATAAAAAAGCACCATCACTTTATTGTTGATTTTGATGTGATAAATTTAAATGAAATTAAAAGAAACTAATGTGTAAATAATAAAAATGTTATTACAAGGATATTTTACTTTTACTGTGATATAAGTTACAAAAAATAAATATTATCTTTAGTTTAGTATTAATATTAAAAATTCTTATATCATAACTTTAAATAATAAAATAGAATTTTGTAAATTTAAACCATAATTTATAAAATGATATTATATCATTATATATTCATAAATCATAGAATTTATGATTTGTAGGATATTATATCATTTTTGTCCATTATATATTTTGTTTTTATTTAATTTTTTATATTTAAACTATTTATTATATATTATCATTTTAAGTTACCCTCTTTTTCTTTTTTAATATGTCAAAAAAAAAATTAAACAATCAATAAATATGGAGAAAGTAGAGAGTAAAAAAATTAAAATTAAAGAAATTTTACAATAAAATGCTAACGTGCTTATTAAAAAGAATATAAAAGGAAAAAGAAATATAATAATAAAAAAAATTATAATAGGTGACAATGGATTAGGGTGGCAGGAGAGGAAAAAGAGAAAAAGTGGGAAACGTGCAAGTGGTTAAGGGAGATATATTGATTGTGACCGGAATAAGAAAAATAAATAACACATGTACTTGTAACAAGTGGTATTAAATTGTGTGTACTTTGTTTTTTCTTTTGGGGTAATTGTGAACAAATTTAAAAGACTATTGGAGTGCATGAATAGACATTATTTTTCCCAATTTTACACTAAAAATTAAAAAGGAAAAGTAAAGTTCTAAAATCTCATATTTTTTGTATTTGGTGTATGGTTACATGATTTCCCCAATTTTTAAACTCAAACTTTTCAAGTCTAGAGAATATATAAATACTAAGGAAAGTACACACATTCATACTTGGTGGGTACACATTTTGTAATTAGAAGTCCAATTTTCTGAGTATAAGCTTCATGATGAATTAACCCATAGAACTGGACATAACATGAATGATTTTTGTTTATAAAGATTTATGTTGACTTTGATAAACTACAAGAAATATTAGTGTCTGAAAAAAAAAAAGGAAAAAATAATGAAAAACTTTATCTTATGAGTTTATTATGATAGAATATAAATAATATGTTGGAGGACATTAAATGAGATAATTAGCCGATAATGTGAAATGTCGTTGATCAAAATCAAACCTTAATCATATGCCTTTATCCACCATGATTCTAAAGAGTATTAAAAGTAATTGAAATGGAAAAGATAAGTACAAGGATACAAGAGTACTGTTTAATTATGTACAACGGAGGGTAAGTCCAATTACCTTAACTATAACAATAGTAGACTCTAAAATTTCTAATAAATAACTAACATACAATAATATTTTTTTTGATAGGGCCTTTTGTTATGATTATCATAATTTTCGTTATTTGTTACCAAAATTTATGAGCTTCAATTTCACAAATTGGGATTACATGCAACTCGGAATTACGAAGTTTGAACATTGCTACATGTCAAATTTCATAATTGTGCTAGAACTAGAATTCTCCATGAGTTAGGCCTGTTTTCTATCAAATTTTAATCTTAGAAAGTTAAAAGGGGAAGTTAAGGGGAAAAGAATACAATTCTCATAGATTAAGTAAAAATGCATAATGATTTTTTTGTTATGGGGTTTGCCGATACATTATCCTTTCAATAATCTTTGATAAACTTAAATATAGGATGCATATGTTTATAAGGGTGTTATCTATTTCTATGAAAAAGAACTATTTTTTCATTGAGTAGTTTGGGTTAGCAATTGATTAGCAAAACAACCCAAAGGATAATTCAAGTTTGGTTCAAGTTGAAGTAATTTTGTTTAAATAAAAAATCCTTAATTACTGTTACAATTTTTCTTCTTTGTAGATATATAATTGTTCTTATTATAAATGTATACAATTTATCTATGGAGCTAGTTTGTCTAATGAAGTGAGAATCCTATTTATTTTAGTCTCTATAATTTCGTATTCTATGTAATAATACTAAAGCGATACAAATTAGGTTGCTTTCTACCAAATTTTTAATCTTAGAAAGTATATCAATCTATTTTGTAGTTTTTTTTTTGCAATGGACTTAAATTCTTCATCAGCCTTTATTTTAAAAAGTCATAAAGTTTAATATGTATGTTTTTTTTTTCTCATATTTGACAATTTTGATTCGTAATAATTTTTATAATTGGTTTGGCTTTAAGCTTAAGTTATTATAGAATAAAATAACTATTTTTTTGTAAATATAAGTGGAAAATTGAAGTTGTTTAAGCAAAACATAATTTTCACATGTCACTCTCTATTCAACAATGAAAATGGACCACGAAGAAAGAAACTGCAAACATATGTTCAATTGGTAACTGTATGGATGAGCTCTTACATTTCCAGTTACAAAATTTATTAATTTTACTAAATATATTGAATTGTAAGTCTAATCAGTTTTGCTAGTTTTATTGAATGTTGTTTTTGTGATCCGTCTTTATTTTAATTATAGATTTTTTTAGTGTTGGTGTACTCCATAACATGTAAAGGATCACATTGATCGTTTTGAACATGTTAAAAAATCTCATGTTTTTTTCTTTATTTTTTTTTACTCGTAACATGCGTGTGGTTTGTTTAACAAAATAATATTGCAATTATACCTAGCTAAAATCGGCGGATTAATGAAATATATTAATTAGATTATGTTATTTATATATATATTTGATTTAATTTGTATGGTCAATTAAATTTGGATGAATACATATTATAAAATATTTCAATTTATGCCAACTTTAAAATTTCAATTCACAAACATTACCATTTTTTTTTCATGGCTATTAAATATTTAATAAAATATATTTAAATTATATCTACTAATATATATGCAACTTTGATCTAATATGGGTTCATGCTTATTTAATTCCAAGTATAAGATACAATTGCAATTTCATCTCTAGAACAAATATTTTAATTCCATCCCTAGTCAAGTATATCTTTACAATACTGTTGAGCCTCAAGTTTATCAAAATGATGTAGCACATTATGAATTTAAAAAATCAATAAGCCCCTAGGCATTAATACCTCTTTACACCCTACCTGCAACAAGTTCTTGTCAGCTAAATTCAATTTAAATAAATAAATTAATTTTTTTCAAAAGTGCTCATAAATTTTTCAAATTTTTATCACTGCAAAATTCATAAAAGAAAATATATTCCAAAGGCTATACAAACAAAAACTCCCCAAAGGTTGTTTGAATTTTTCTAGTTAGAAGGTTTTTTAAAGCACAAACATATGCATACATTTGAAAATTAAAAAAAAATACAATTATAAATTAATATGTCAGTCATCATGAATACAACTTCATGATATTGATAATGATTGTGGGACTTGTCATGCAGTGTATTTTTTAAAACAAAATGATGAGCTTGATATCATGATACTTCAACAAGAAGTAGAGGAGACATAGCATGCATGATTAATTCTTTATAGTTGTGTTTCTTTTATGTTGAATTTTAACATGCATAACGAAATTTTTTTTTTTCTGTTTCCAACTAGTTAATAATTTGATTATGTACCATGGTAATAGAAGTTAATAATAAAAATATTAGAGCATACTAAACAGTCCTTAGCCAATGTCAAAATTCCATAGTAGTTCTAATTTTGGTTCTCATGTACTAGTCTAGAAAAGGAACACCTTAGTCGGATGATGGGAAAGCTTGTCAGTATTAAGCTAAACTCTCCTTCATCACCAAAATATGTAGATTTGTTTGGAGCATTAAATGGATTTAGAGTGTTGCTACTAAAAAATTTTGTATTGAATTGTGAAGTCTGAATTAAGTTTTTAGTACGTATTGGCTTGGGATGTAGGGGTTCAAGATCCCTAACTTATTCATTAATTGTTTATATGAGATATTGGAGTATTACTAAAAAGCATTACTTTCATGGATGGATGCTTGCTACCAAGAAATAGGTTGTCAAATTAACTTTAAGTTCACACTTGTACAAGGATGCGATACTAGAAAACAGATTACTTTTTACTTGTTTATATAAAATCATCCAAATATGGCAAGATCTATGAAAGTTATATCTTCTATGTTCAATAGTAAAGTAATTATTAAATGAAGTTAATGTTTGGAAACAATTTTTTTAAAATACTTTGATTAAAATAAATAATAATTATTTTTAACATTTTTAATTAAATAAATATTCATTTCCACTAGTTACTCTACTTTTTCAACACATAATAAATATATTAGGAAATGTGGGACCTATAATTGAAAAATTATATCAAAAACTTTTAATAATTACATTTGACTTTCAAAATCATTACTTCAACAATTGGACAAGTTTTCAAACCACAAATTCAATTTCATTACCTTCTATGCTTGAAGAGCTTTAGTTATTTTGACTAATTTGCAATATATTAAAAATTATTTTTTCTTTTTATAAAGAGTTTCAAATAAGTTAAAAGTGGGTTTAAAGTAAGGTATCACAAAATATCACGCATTCTATCATAGAAAGGGAACTTATGCTTTGCAACTGAGAACTTGAAATACATGATTTAGACAAGGGCACTCTAGCATTGTACCTTTCAAAATGACCATTAAATTCCTATTAAGGGATAGAAAGATGTATTTTTATAAGAGAAGAAGCATTGATAACAAAAAAAGGCTACAAAGAAGTTCTTCAATACCTAGTTATTGGTTATTATATATACATGTTATATGAGTAATCTTGTCTCAATCCTCTCTTTTCATATAGATGTCATTGAATGTTTAGGTCTCCTTATATAAAATAAAAGTACATAGGATTTCCAAATTTTTTAGATTTACCTAAAATAGTAGTCTTTCTCACCAAAAAAATACTAAGCAAAATCAAATTAATGAAAATTATTTTGAACTTTACTTTTTTTCATATACTTAATTTGTTACATAAGTAAAAAATAAAAAATAAATAAAATATAAAATAAAATATAAAAAATTGAAGAAAAGTAAATTTTTGTAGAGCATGAGAAATTTTTTTCAGTTCTATGGGCTAGTTTATCAGCTCATAAAGAGTTTCTTGAAGGCCTATGTATTAGGGTTTATTCTTTTCTTTTTTCTTTTTTTTTTTGTGTTTCCTAAGCCTAAATATAAGTAGTTTTTAGTTGTTTCTTTAAGAATGTTGAAAAACTTTTATGTTGGTTAGAATCATGTGAGGAAAAAAAAGAAAAACTATGTTGTTTTTAATACTATTCAAAGCTTAAAGGGTGAATGTGAAGGTTCTTCCATCAATTCTTTTGGAAAGCTCCCCTAGTGTTATACTATAATCCTCAACTCGTTTGCGTATTCCTTTTGTTTTCCTTTAGGTGAATGGATATATTTCTAAGCATTGATTTATATTTCCATTAATTTTTCAAGCCGGAAGAAGTTGTTAGTAATGGGTTTTATTATCATTTTTATTAAAGAATAAATTTTCTTTAGGTTATTTTATCTCCAATAGGAAGATATTTCATGTTATATTTGGTGCACTTTATTTAGTTATTATTGGATTATTATTGCTTTTCTTGTTAGGCTTTTTATTATGAATTTATTGATTAAAAGGGAGGTACAGATCCTAAATTTGTAAAAATAGTCTCTCTCACTTTTGAACTTGAAGGGTATTCATTTTTTACATAAATGTTGAGGTGTGTTTTAAAGAAAATGTTCTGTTTTGCATGAAAAAAGTGAGGATATTATTGTCGAAATTGGGGGTTTTTTTTTTTTTTTTTTGGTAAAAAAAAAGTGAAATGTTAGATTGTTTGTAATTCATGTTTCTTTTGTTCCCCTTTTAATCAGTATCCTTTTATTATTGTGAAGGAATCTTGGAACATGTGCAAGTGTAAATATTCTTGTTCTCACAAGTGTTACTAATTCTATTTTCAGTGAGTTTTTTATTGAACTAAATTTGTGTTATGCTTGCATTATTAATTGGTGACCTACAAATTCAAGTATATTTTTTATTTTCCTTATTTTTTCATTTCTTTTATTATTCTTCTATATTGTCGTTTTCCCTCATTTTTTTACTCAAAATTCTTCAAAAATTATAAAGAAAACCTAAATCAATATTTTTATATGGAAGCGACTATAATATCTAAAGAACATGAGGCTCCATATTCCAGTGTTATGAGATTAACCAAGTGGATTATAGTTAACAAGTTTTAAAGTTCTAATATATGATACTCCAACAACGTTTTTCACGCCAACAAGCTGTTTTAGTATGAGCTTTCAAAATTGGTTTTGTTTCTTCCTCGTGAATTATTAAGTTCAATCTTGATGAGCATCAAACTTCATACTTTAATTAACTGTGTTGGTTTTGTCACAAATTTTGGTGGATTTACTCATTATTATATTATATGTCATAAGTTAATTATGTTCAAAAGGGCTTCATTAGTTATGTTAGTTTGTACAATTTTAATCTTTTATAGTTGGATTATCTATTGTGTTTCTTTCTCATTCTAATAATAAAGATTTTTGAGATCATCAATGAGTTATTAGGGATATACTAAAAAAAATAACTTTTCGATATGAAATTGTACTACCTCATCGTCAGAGATATAGGTAGTTAACCAACTCCATTGTTACATATTAGAAAAATGATCAAACCCAATTGAGGATTTTCACTACTTATATTTGTTGTATTTGTTGTTTAATATTTTATACCTATACAAATGTATAGGCTTATCTTTTACTTCGGTTGTTATATTAAAATATTTTAATATTTGTGGTAGGAAAAATATGTTAATACTTTACTTTTTAAAAAATTGTTTTTAAATATATACAACTGTATAGGCTTATCTTTTTCTTCGTTGATTATATTTAAAAAATTTTAATAATTTGAGGTAGTAAAAATATGTTAATGCTTTATCTTTTAAAAAAATGGTTTTTCTAATATCTTTACTTTTTAAATGCATGCCTCTATAGAGCTTTTGTATTTTATACAAAAGTTACTATTATTTGTGTTTTAAGTGTATTCAAATGGAAAATTAGTAAGTGATTTATGTATTTGTGGAAAGAAAAATATTTTTATTAAGATTAAGTTATTTGATTCATAACATATCCAGCTAAACACTCTTATGTGCAATTTCCATACCACACTTATAGAGAGACAAAATTCAACAAGAACAAATTATAGAAAAATGTATTAGGTAACAACATGCATTATGTGTATATCCATATGACCATTTCTAGAGCATAATGTAAGTTGTTGTTAAGCTATCAAGTTTACTAAAAGCTTTAAAATTATGTTATCTTTTGTCAGAAAACATTGATATCCATTATGGGCTTTCTCTTTAATTTTACCTATTGTCTCTCTATATATATCGGTCAACCTAAAACTGGCCTTTGACCACACCATGTGTGAGAAAATTTTTACCTAAAAGCTTAATCTATTGCTAGTAAGTATTATTATTGGATTAAGGGTCCATAAAAATTATGTGAATTGACCTATCCCAAAAACTCTAAACAAAACAAAAGCATAAAAAATAACATGGTACTTATCAATTTCTGGTTGAGGTGTGCTAGTGACTAGAATTTCTTTAAAGTAGATCTTCTCTTCTCATGTATTACAACCACAATGTAAGTAGGAAATTTGGGGTCCTATCTCTAGGATTCAACAACCAAACGAACCTCTTCTAGGTAGTCTATTTATTATCTTTAATTGTGCATGACTAAGAGGGATTTGAGTAAGGTATAGATTTTTTATATTTGACCAAATATTTACTTTATAATTTTATGAAAGTCAATATTTTTAATATATATATATATATTTATATATATATATATATATATATTTATATATATATATTATATCTATATAATATATATATATTATATAAGTGTTTGTGTTTTGGTAAATCATCTTTCAAGTTGGATAGGATTAGGAAACTATAGGTTTAGGGTTGTTAACCTATAAAGCTCTATAAATATATTCATTTTATATAGGATAAATTTAGAAAGAAAAAGAAAAAATGCGAAAGATGTGATGAAAGATAGGTAGAAGGCTGTATCGAGTTTTGGGTAGGAAAGGTTGAGGAGATTTGAATTGTGTAATCTTGAAGTTTAAGTTTATTGATAAATTTGATTCCCTTCACGTGGGATATTATGCTATTAGGCCAAACCCGTAAATTTTTGTCTTCTTATTTACTTTATTTTTTCTTGTGTTTAGGGGTACATTCTTTCCAATAGAATTTAGTGGTCTTGTAATCCTTAGTTACTCATAAAACTTATATCATCTTCTCCAAAGTCAAGTCATTTACAATTATTTGCTATCTAGCCTTCTCCCTTACAATAACTTTATAAGCTAGGTAGTGTTTTATTGGAAAAAATATACATGCCTTTTTTTGATAGTAAATGGTTTCAGTTCATTGATTAGTATCCATATAGATGCAATTTGTATTTAAATTTATTTTTTAGAAGAATTTAAGATAAAATTTTTTTAAGGATATGTGTTTAAACTCTTCCGAAAAAAATAAATTTTATCTCAAAAAATAATTTATATAGATAGATTACATCTATAGAGTTCTACTAATGAACATTTTAAACCAATGTGGTTTAGTTTATTTCTAGTAAACCTTTATTGGGGTCTGACTGAAATTAATCTTTTATTAATACTTGTAGCTGTTAGATGTTTGTCATTTTCTTTCAGACCCTATTAGATATTGGGAATATTGTCTTCATAGTTTTGATTTTTTTATTATGCAATAATAAAAATTTATTAATTTACATGTATACTCTTGACTTGAAAGTAAGACCTATCATATTATATGAGCCATAGGTTGATAATATAAGGTGAAGGTTTTTTATTTTTTATTTTTGGTTTATGACAGAATATAAATAGTTTATTATGTCTGATAAAATTTTTTTTAATCAATTTTTTAAATGCCACAATTATTAATATGGGTTTTATTTTTAACTAAATTATCATTTAAATAAATAAGAATTTATTTCCTAAATAGACAATTATATAACATGTGCAATTGCAATTTGGTTTTTTTTATTTAATTTATTACTTTATTGAATAACAATTAAATTTGTAAGACTTTTTAATATTAAAAAAGTTACATACTTAAGAAGTATCAAGATCATAAAATTTATTTGATATTGGATTAATTTCTTTATTTTTTTTCTATTTGAATAAATTTTCACATCATTACAAAAAAATTTATTGGTTTTTTTTCACTTCAATATTTGAACTTTGAAACAAACATGTAAAATATTTTTTTTTTCTACTCATTAAAGAAAAAAAGGATTTGAAAAGCCCTTAAAAATGAAATATTAGAGTCAAATTAAAGTTTAAATCATAGGACTATTAGCGACGTGTTTTATGCTTAAGAGAGGCCAATTGAATTAGAAAGATTCTAAAAATTTTAATTTAGATGTCAATAATAAATATTAAAATATTTACTTCAACAATAGTTCTCTGGAGTTAGGTTGAGATGGGCTATATTTTATGTTACAATGGATATGTGGACTTTCTTTAACATCATGTGAGACATGATTAGGAACAAAATTAATCTTTAGAATGTACCATAGAGTTACCTCAACTCCATTCATTGATTATATAAGGTTTAAAAATCAATTTCAATCTTAGATTTCAAAAATCAAGATAGGCTTTTTGATGTTCTATTGCCCTAAAGAGTTATGGTATGTTTACCGTCTTGTACCATATAATGCACATGAAGAAAGGTGTAGTAATACTTATCATTTTAATAGTAGTTGAAACTCAAAAGTCATAGTTAGCACATTGTAGTTATAATTTAAGAGTACCTCCCACTGAAAAAAAAGATTACCTTATTCTTGTGATTTTGATCTTGGACTTTAAAGTATTTAAAAAAAAAAATAGAAAAAAATAAAACGGGAAATAAAATCAACAAAATAAAAATTGAATTAAGATAGTTTAATTTTTGCCATGTTTAAATGGTGTAAATGAAGACTCTTGGATTTGATATTAATATGAACATCTGAATTTAAGATCCTTCTGAACATGTTAGATTGATAGACTTCAATCCATTAACGTGTGGGACTTTTTATAGTGGAGACCAAGTCTTTTCTTTAATTTGTATCTATCTTCATTTTCTTCCCTCTATAAAATAACCTTTTTGACTAGAATATAGACTTTAGCATGCTTGGTAGGGCCTATCAAACTAGTAGTCAAAGACAACTCATGGGGAAAGAACGATAGACCAGCTAGATTAACTACTCCTTCATCTATTTGATATCAAGGGTAATTAGTAGTGTCTTTTTTAATGTACTTCATGCCTGAACTTTCAATGGAGAGTTTGTCATCTAATATTGACGGGTTTTTCATACTATCTTAGTTCTTATTATGGTGGATGCAAAGGTTGCAATCAAAGTAGAGGAGATGGTTTGCTTGGAATTCAGACTTTTTTGGAAATTGAATGATGTGATTGTAGATTTTCTTCTTCCTTCATGGATAGATAACAACATTGAGTGGGAATGTTGTAGCTTGGGCGAGTTATTGTGATCCTATCATAGGGTCAGAGGTAAGAATCTTTCGATGGACTATATAAGGCAACACCAAAATTAGGTGGGTGAAGATGGTTTGTTTGATTATGGACATGACAACTTTTGTTACTTAGATGTCTCTTTATTTCTGCCGTTTGAAGAGCTCATGATCTCAATTTTGTCTGCTAAATCATTTGGATGGGTTTATTAGGATTGAAGATATGTTAACTCACACCTTTAAGTTTGTTTGAATTTGTTTCTACAATTTTATATTGAATGGTTTTTATATACATTCCAAAGCAACTACTAGATTATGTTCTTAAAATTTTTTAAGTGAAGACCACACGTAGTCTTGCTATTATTAAATATTAAATATAATTTGACACTTAAATAGAAGCAATTAAAAGTTTATTATTTTTAGATTTTGCAAGGTTACATTACCCTAACATATATTGCACCCTTGTTATATATGCTGCAGTCCATGCAACATTCAACAAGTTAGGTGGGAATTCGTTGGGATTGTATCTGTCTATGGTTCCCAATATTTTCAATTGATAGTGCTTGGTGAATGAAAGATCACAAAATTTGACTTTAGCAAGGGACCTCACTTGGGCCTAATACTAATTAATATAACTGGGTGGCTGAGCCTAAATTAAAGGCCAAAAACCCATTAGTCTAAGGATGGCCTAAATTCCTGCCTTTAGTAGGGCCTAAACCTTATTATTTCAGATGTAGTCCAGTTGGTTTACATTAGGATTGAGTAAGCCCGCTGAGCATATATGCAATTCCACCTTCGGCATGACACTTACACGGAAAATTTTAATCAATTAAACCTATCAGAAAGGTATATGAAAATTCAAAGTTTGGAAGATTAATTTAGTTAGGATTCATATTAAATTTGCACAAAGCATGAATTTCATGTTTAAAATTCACAAAAATTTGTAAGCTCTTTCAAGCTCTATAACATTTTTCTATAAAATATTTCAACACATAAAACCACAAAACCTAAATAAGACTTTGGACAATACACATATATGAACATTTAGTATGTAAAGAAATGTAAACTTATAAGTATAAAGATCATGAATTGCATTTAATGCCATAATTAAAATTATATTACTTTGTCTTTTTTAGGAGTTGAAGGGCTCTCAAGTTTTAGAGAATTGGAGATCTTCAACATCAATGGGTAATGAGAGTTGACAAATTGTCATAATATCTTTGGGCAACTATAACATCACTCAAGACATTGGGTTTTTCACATAGACAAGATGGATCTTTTCATTGAAGGCATGTTACAAGTTTTATATTTTTTCTTCCAAAATTAAGGATTATATATTCTAGCTTTTAATGTTCCCTTTGTTATCTATTTTGTCATTCAACTTGAGGCAGAATTGGCCAGTTTGAGAAAACTTGGAAGTATTTGATCTAAGTTTAATGTTTATGAAAGCTTTCAACTAGTGAAGGTATTCATTAACTTGCTAAAAAACTTATTATATTTTGTTATTTAAATTAACTGTTATATTAACCTAACATTTTCTTCTCAATAGTTACTTTTCTTTTGTAATATCAAAAAAATTTGATATAAAGGAATGTCTCAGTCGATCTTCTTTTGGACTTTCAAGTTCCAATGAGATACGGTCGAGCATGTGTAAACATATTGATATAACTAATATTTTAATAAGTAATTGAAAAACATTTCTTTTTTTCTATAAATCATTTAATTTGATTGAATACTTACATGTATGATATTGGTTAGCTTTGTAATATTTTAAAATAGTCATAGGAGGCTTTTCATTTCAAATGGAGTTAGTTCATTAGAAGAAAATTAAAATATTCTAATGAAATATACCTTGATGACTTGAAGTGATTGGCTTTTGATTTTAATTGATTGCTTCCATTATTATTTTTTCAATTGATATCAAATTTACCCATTTTTCCATCACTTCTATATGCATTGGGGGAATGAAGTATATTTCATAGAGTTAACAAGGCAAGCCTATCCTTTTGGAATTGTGGGAAAGCCTTCTAAAGCTATTTAACCATTTTATATTCTGATTGAGACCAGTTGGGTTACAAAAATAATTCATACGGAGATTAAAAAAACAATGATAATTCATATAGACATTAAAAAAACTAAATAGTTTTTTTAGTTAGCTTCGATGCTTTTGATAGTAATTAATGCTCTAAACTTTAAAACTACATCTACATGTGCTTCCTAGTTGTTAAAGTAAATTTCTGTTACCACTTTAAACAACAAAAACGTCCATGAGCAGAAAGTTTTTCATATAGATAATTGTAAAAAAAAATTAAGTATTAGTTTTTGTTAAACTAACAATGGATAGAATTGTTTGAATACACTTACTTTCTTTTCTTTCTTTCTTTCTTTCTTTCTTTAAAAAACAGAAAAAAAAAACCTTTAGAAATATTAAAAAGATTATATGAATAAAAGTTGAGACTCATAAAAAAATGCTTTTTAGAATTTTTAAAAATTTGGAGGAAGCAAAAGACTTTCCCTTTTCCAAATGTTTAAAATTTTCAAAAATTATCTTCAAGAACATAAGGTTTAAAATTTTATTTTAATTTATAAAAAAAATAGAAGTGCATCCAATTACAACTTATTTTGTTAAATATGAATACTATGTCAGATATGATCAGCAATGAAATTGCTAAGAGGTTTGCATTATTCAACCTTTGCAATTACTTTCAAGGTGGGAGCAAATCCTTTTGCCTAAAAAATGGAAAAAGGAAATACTTCTTGAATAGCCGACAAGGGCCTTCAATGCATTTTAGTTAATAGTAGATAGAGCTAAAATGTCTTATAAATGAAATATAGGAAAAATTGGAAATGATTCTTAAGAAAAAGTGTAAATTGGTTCCTTGTAAGCAGTTTTGATCTTGAATGAAGCTAATTTATGAATAAGTATTCCTTTTTAACAAATATTAGAGAACAATAGTGGATGGTTAAAGAGGTAAAACATCTTGTAATAAAAATACTAATATTCGTTATAAACTAATCAACTTTTTGTTATATCTCATATTTGTGTGATTAAGAAATCTTCTAGCTCTTGATTGAAAATTATAATAGAAAATATAAATAAAATATTTGGAAGTATGTGCATGTAAGTTTTTACAGAGGAAGCTAAAAAGTAAGTTATAATAATTTTTTAAATCTATATAGAACACAATTATTTTTGTTAAGTTTCACTATTCTAAGAGGTTAATAGTTTGATGTTTACAGTGCAAATGTGAAATTTAAAATTTACAATTTCTTATAATTTTCTATGTAGATTCAAAAAGCTTGCCCGTATATTCAAAAAAGCTAGAGACCTTGAACCAAAATTTCAACAAGTTCAAGAAGATTACCATGCAACAATGAATATATTCACATCCCTTAAAAATCTCTTTCTAATTTGAACCATCTGGAATGAATTTTTCATCCAAGGTATGTCATTTTATTATTTATTTTTTGAATGTTGAAATATTGAATTGTTAAAATCTTTGTCTTTTCCCTCTCAAATGGTGTTGTAGAATTATGCACTTTGGAAGGTGCTGTTGGACCTAGGCGGAATAATGTCCTTACTGGCATGGAAGGTAAAAGTACAAGTGAATTTTGGTTATAACATAATTTAAGACAATAACTAAAAATCTACACTCTTTGCCTCATTGTTTGTGCATGACGTTTGTTTACCTTATTCTTAGTGAGTCTTAAGGAAAGCCTAGTTGTACAACATTTAGAATTTACATGGGACAATGAAATGCATGATTATTTATGTATACAACGAAAACTATAATGACGAAAGAACTTTTTTTCTTGTAATTTTTATTCACGTATAGGTTAGAAAAAAAGAATCATGAAAATGCAATATTTTGCAACTATAATAATTTTTTTGTTAGTTCCTTTACTCAGGGTTCTTGAAAATTTTTTTTAGATAACAAAGTGTTTTTCATTTTTGAGCGATAGGGGTTATGACTAAAAAGTGAAGGAGGGCTAATACAACATTTGGAAATGTAAAGGATTAATGATAAACAATCTTCCCTATGGCTTTACTAAAAATAACTGACAATTTTAAAGGATCATATATAAAAGACTAAAGCAACTGTTTTATGATCAATAAAATACTACTGTGCTACAAAAGGCTAGACAAATGTATTGGCAACATTGCTAATGCTCATTTATCAACAAAAGAAATCCCTATATACCTTTGCTTTATAAAAAACTAGAATGCATGTTTGATATAAAAAATTGGTGAAGAAATTTAATAGTTATTGCATGGTATTATTTAGTCTGTATTCTCCTATGTATTAAGAATAACTAATGCGTTTAAAACAACTTTATCTTATGGTTGTTGGAACAAGAACCTTTTGGACATTTGTATGGGCTTTTATTAGTTTCTTAAGAATTAAGCATTTTTGGGGACACCCATATCATTCTTTATTTTCTAATTTTTTGTTTTAATATATATAAGAAATAAAAACTATATATGTATATAAGAATAAAAAAATAAAATGAAAAAGTATAATTTATTTTTATTTTTTGTTTAAAGGTCAAGAGTACAAATTAAAGAAGTAAAAAAAAATTAAAACAAATAATTAAATTTAATAAGAATAAAAAATTATATTTGTATATGATGTTAGGAATTAAATGAGTTTTTTGATTCAGAATTAGTTTAAACTTGAACCACTGGATGTTTTTTAAAGAAAGGAAACTTAAGAAATAAAGAAGAAATAAAAACTAAATAAACACTAATTGATTTAATCCATAATCATACCAAATGAATAAGGAGAACCTTTTTTTTTTTTTTTTTTTTAACTTCTTTTAATTCTGAAAGGATTATTATTTTGTTGTATCAAAGTATCTAAGTGAAGTGACATGAAAAGGGTTTTAGTCTAGAAAACTATTAAGAAAATAACCAATGACAATGATAAAGATGATGGACACTTATATTTTTATTTGCATAGTTTTAGAAAAATGGGATTTTTGATTCCTCATGGAGTTATCATTAATTATCATGAGGCATGTTGATGGTTGAAGCTAGTCCCAATAGCAAAAATTTAATTTTCCAAACATTAAAAATTTTTTTTCTCAAATGAATATGTGGGTGAGAGAGAGAAATAGGAGAGATTATAAGGTCTCACATGTACATAAAAGACATGAATACACCTTGGGTATAAAAAATATAGGAGGCTATTCTAGCATTCATATATTCTATTAACACGTAGAGAAATATACTTTTAACCATACCACATATGTTTCTAACCTTTATATATACCATAACCATGATTCCTTAATATAATTGGCTACTTTTTCTTTTCAATTAGCTGTAAAAAAAAAAAAAAAAAAAAAAAACAAATCTATTGATTCATTGACATTGTTTCCCATTTCTTACCACTATATAGCATGAGCTTCAATGTTGTGAGTGAACTTTTGGCCACTAAATTAAAAAATTCTTTGAGCTGCAATGGACATCATATGAGTAGAAAAGTGCATTATTATCAAAATGGGCTGCACTTATGGTCCTATCAGTGAATATTGCAATTTGGCCAAGGAACTTATCCAAACTATTATGATCATGAAGAAATTTACTCATTCTTTTCGTTTTTGACTTTTCTTGGCACCAATAGACAAACTAATGAAATGGTTTGGTTGGTTCAAGCCTAAAAGTGGTTTCAATTTTAGCACCAAGCTTAGGTTGCACTTGGGTCTTGGGCTTATTTAGCACCTCATTTGTAAACCAAGTTGAGGGCCTATCATTGTAATTTTTTCTAAATAACTCTTTGATGAATTTAGGGTTTTTAGAGCTATAAATTAGCTAACTAGATAAATAGGTCATAAATTCAAGGTGATGAACATTTTCTCTTCTAATAAAATGTATTAATTCAAGAGTCTCCTTAACTTTTTGGTATTCTCTTATATCAAAGCCAAATCAATAAATAGTGAACACCAATTAGTTTGCGCGTTGTATGATGGTAACGAGCTTGGAATGTTCCTTTTTTATAATAATATTTATGAGCCAATTGATGCATATAATCAATTTTTTTTGAAAATAAAATAAATATGTGTTAAGATAGATGCATTAATTAACTTGATTGATATTATAATGCCAATTTGATTTGATTTAACAATGAGATCACTAATAGGTTGCCCATAGAACACTATTGTGGAAATTATCCATGACCTTCTACATAGTTCATGACAACTTAGGTTGATAAATATAAGGAAGAACAAATTCACACTTCGGGTATAGTTGATAAAGAAATTTTAGCACAAGAGTTTAGGGATCATGATTTGAATTTTTCCAAATTTTTTTTAAAAGGGAATGTTTAAATTATAGGTTAATTCAGTGATAACGACATGGGAGGAAAAGAAAAACTAATATAAGAAGATGAATTGTCTAAGACTATGCATAAACATCGTGAAGATGTAAAAAATTGTTGGAACCATAATTGATATGATAATATTTTTGATAAAATAATACTTATTGCATTTATACTTCAACTTATTAATAAACCTATTTGTAATAACTAATCATACTTGACTGGACTCAATTCAAAAGTCCTAATCAACTTAAATACCTAAATAAATAAAAATTCTTAATTTTTCTCAAATTCCTAAATTTTCTAATTTGAATTTAAGTTGGATTTAATTCAAAACCTCTCTTAAGTTGAGTTGTAAAGTCAATAGCACTAGCATCATCTTTAAAATCTCAAACACATTCATCTTTAGTGGCTTTGTAAAAATATTTGCACTTGATCTTCTTGATTCTACAAAACCCAAAGTCATTTTTCGTTCATTTTTCACGTTCCCTAATATAATGAAATATTGATGTAAATGTATTTCCTTCTACCATGAAACATTGATTCTTTGTCAATGCAATAGTTGACTTATTATCACCGAAATCTTTGTTGAATACTTTTGTTCATATTTTAATTTACTAAGCATCTTCAAAGCTTAGCGCTTGACATAATATAGAGGTAATACCTTATTTAGCTTCTTTACTTGATAATGCTACAACTTGTTGCTTTTTGACGACCATAAATGCACTTGTTCTAAGATAACAAAAAAAAAAAACCTTGAAATAATGATATTGCTCTTGATACCACTTGAAGAAACAACTGAAAGTCCAATAGGACACCTAAAGAGGAGGGGGATACGGTTGAATGGATGATTTAAAAAATTTAACTAAAATTATATGTTATACCAAACTTTTATCTCAAGAGATATCAGGGATGTTACCAAATAAATAAAAGGGGTACCTAGAATTTTAGGTATATAAAATATGAATTTTAACTTTGAGGGTTACCTACAATTGTTAGGGATAAAAATAATATAATTTTTAGTATCCAAAATTACGCCTTGAGAGAACTTAGGGGAAAAAACGATAAATTGGCTATAGGTTATACCTACTAACTAACCTCCAAGATAACCAACCCAATAACTCATAACAACTAAACTAATCATCAAAAATTTATATATCATCAACAATATATATGCATAATAAAAAGATATGCAGGTTGAGGCATAGATTTTTGTATGGACAAACCCCCACAATATTGTGGAGATAAAAAACCACAAGGTCTAAGACCTACAATCTAATTATATTATTTGAATCAAGTTACACAAAATTACTTGGCACTTTACCCTAAAGACTACTCTCCAACACATTTAACTTGGATTCACGTTCATGACGAAACAATTCCCTATTGCTCCCTAGTAGATCTTCAGCACTTCGAAGGGATTAAGGGGTTCAACCAAATATGCAAAGTTTTAAAAATCTTTGAATGAGATATTAAGAATTGTGCGGCAATTAGGCTTTTTTTCCTCAACGAGTCTCTTTTTTAAGAATAAGAGGTCTTTAAACTCTAAGATCTTTATGATCTCTACGATCTCCAATCTCTTAACCCTCAAGGGGTTAGAATGAGGTATTTATAGGCAAATATCAAAAGAATCTCGATATCTTAAGTTTCCAAATTAGAGTTTGAGTGAAATTCATACAAAATTTATTTCTAATCCCTGT
This sequence comes from Vitis rotundifolia, assembly GCA_030254885.1. Classification (NCBI taxonomy): domain Eukaryota; kingdom Viridiplantae; phylum Streptophyta; class Magnoliopsida; order Vitales; family Vitaceae; genus Vitis; species Vitis rotundifolia. Next base: position 16,903,398 of record CM058160.1, read on the forward strand.
AGGATTGTCATGACCGCTTAAGTGGACTTAGACCACTTGAGGGCTCTGCTTGAGTGGGATTAACCACTCAATGCATCTTTGGAAAAACATTTTAAAACATTTTAAGTGGAAAAATGATACCGGACCTTTTTATACCTCAAATAGGCCTTATATGCCACAACCCAAACCTTTTTAGATGTACCTGTGACTTCTTGGTTAGATAAACAACAACTCTTGATCTTCAATTAAAAGCTAGTCACTATCTAAAAAGAATTCTATGGCCAAACATGAATAGGAACAAAAATGTCAACATATGAACAAGACTCAATGTCTTAACAATCTTCCCCCTTGCCAATTTTGTGACAAAACATCGTTATGTAAACCCACCCGAACTCTTATAAAGGAGTTTACATAACACACATTAATGCTCAATTAAAACTAAACTAAGGGAATGCTTTGTAATGCTTTGTAGTACTTATCTTCCAACCCTTTAACCTGCACACATATAGAAAACTGTACCAAAGGTAAAACAATGTGAGGGATAAAATAATATCGTGAAAGCAAAATAGGATAGTTGGAGGTTTTGCTTGATGCCTTGTGAAAGCATGAAAAAGGAACAGATTCCTTTAATGAAACCAAGGTACAAAGCAAAGATCGAGAGAAGTATTGATATATACAAATCAACTCAACATAATAGAAGCTAAATAAGACCCGATAATTTAACAGTAAAGTGCAAGGGGTGTTCACCAACCAGATTATAAGCACTAAAAGCCCTGAGAAAAAGCTTATGTGACTGAGATTAGTTCTAGAGACATAGTAAATTCAAATAGTAATATTTTGCAGGAAAATCTATGTTAGGTAACTCTCTAAACTATCTAAGTAATGCTTCTTAAGGTTGATTTGGTTTACTCCAATGTCTCATTTGTAGACCCCCCCAGGAGAGGACTAGAGTTTTTTTTGTTGGGTTATTTTATTTTTTTTTATTTGCGGTTTGCCTCGGGATGGGTTGCTCTCGGGCAGCCAAAGAGGGGTAGGATGGGACGGTAGAGAGGGTGTGACAGGCTGTGGCAGGAGGAGGGATTTTTAGGTGGCTTCGGGAGCAAGCTAGCCAGAGGAAGAAAGGGAGGGGAAGGAAAGGAGGAAGGTCCTGCGGCGAGCTCGAGCTGGGTACGTTCCCGTTACTTGGTGTTCTATTTCCTTCTCTGCTACTCTGTGAGTTTGGTTGAGTTTGTTTTTATTGTTTGCTGTGGACGTTAAGGACCACAGAGTTGATCCGTTCATGCTTGGTTACTTGCATGCCATGCTCTATTTTTCTTTTTTTCTTTCTTTTCTTTTCTCTTGCCCATACTCTCATGCTCATTGCTGGACTCCCGTCGATGACGATGAGGCGACGGTGTTCGTTGGTGACGCGGCAGCTGGTGGCAGCGCAGGCGACGTTGCTGGCGGCGGTGCAGGCGACGTTGCTGGCAGCGGTGCTGGCGGCGCGGCTGCTGGTGACGGTGCAGGCGGCGTGGTGGCTAGTGGCCGCAGCCGTCGATGACGAGGTGGCTGCAACTGGCGCGACGCTGGCTGATTCTGGCCGCGGCGACGCGGCTGGTAGCTGGTGCTGTCCGCGCTGGCTGCCGGCTGGTAGCTGGTGCTGTCTGCGCCGGCGGCGCGGCTGGCTGGGTGCGATTGCAAGCTGGCGGCGCGGCTGGCCGGCGGAGAAGCTGGTGGCGCTGTGGCGGAGCTCCAGCTGCGGCGGCGATGGCAGATTGCAAGCACGCGAGGGGAGGGGAGAGTCCAAGCTGGAAGGAGAAGAAGTTGGGCCTTGGTTTGGGGCTTTAGGCCCATTCTTGTGTTGAAATTGGCCCAATTTTATTTTGACTTTAGCCTTGGGCCTGGGTTGGAGCCCAGGCCCATTTCTGCTTGTGAAGGGTCTCCCACCCCTTAGGCCTATCACCCTTTTAACCCTTTTTATTCTTATTATAATTATTATTTAATTCATTTATTTACCTATTTATTCATCTATTCAAAATTCAATCCTTATTTAATTTCTCAAATTACCAAATTCATAAATTCAATTCCTCAATTTCCGTACTCATTTGCTTAATTATTATAATCATTATTTAATTCATTTATTTACCTATTTATTCCTTTATTCGAAATTCAATCTGTATTTAATTTCTCAAATTGCCAAATTTATAAATTCAATTCCTCAATTTCCGTACCCTTTTGCTTAATTATTATCATCATTATTTAATTCATTTATTTACCTACCTATTCATTTATTCAAAATTCAATCCGTATTTAATTTCTCAAATTGCCAAATTTATAAATTCAATTCCTCAATTTTCGTACCCATTTGCTTAATTGTTATAATCATTATTTAATTCATTTATTTACCTATTTATTCCTTTATTCAAAATTCAATCCTTATTTAATTTCTCAAATTGCCAAATTTATAAATTCAATTCCTCAATTTCCGTACTCATTTGCTTAATTATTATAATCATTATTTAATTCATTTATTTACCTATTTATTCCTTTATTCGAAATTCAATCTGTATTTAATTTCTCAAATTGCCAAATTTATAAATTCAATTCCTCAATTTCCGTACCCTTTTGCTTAATTATTATAATCATTATTTAGTTCATTTATTTACCCACCTATTCATTTATTCAAAATTCAATCCGTATTTAATTTCTCAAATTGCCAAATTTATAAATTCAATTCCTCAATTTTCGTACCCATTTGCTTAATTGTTATAATCATTATTTAATTCATTTATTTACCTATTTATTCCTTTATTCAAAATTCAATCCTTATTTAATTTCTCAAATTGCCAAATTTATAAATTCAATTCCTCAATTTCCGTACTCATTTGCTTAATTATTATAATCATTATTTAATTCATTTATTTACCTATTTATTCCTTTATTCGAAATTCAATCCATATTTAATTTCTCAAATTGCCAAATTTATAAATTCAATTCCTCAATTTCCGTACCCATTTGCTTAATTGTTATAATCATTGTTTAATTCATTTATTTACCTATTTATTCATTTATCCAAAATTCAATCCTTATTTAATTTCTCAAATTACCAAATTCATAAATTCAATTCCTCAATTTCCGTACCCATTTGCTTAATTGTTATAATCATTGTTTAATTCATTTATTTACCTATTCATCCCTTTATTTAAAATTCAATCCATATTTAATTTCTCAAATTGCCAAATTCATAAATTCATTTCCTCAATTTCCATACCCATTTGCTTAATTATTATAATCATTATTTACCTATTTATCCCTTTATCCGAAATTCAATCCATATTTAATTTCTCAAATTGCCAAATTTATAAATTCAATTCCTCAATTTCCGTACCCTTTTGCTTAATTATTATAATCATTATTTAATTCATTTATTTACCTACCTATTCATTTATTCAAAATTCAATCCGTATTTAATTTCTCAAATTGCCAAATTTATAAATTCAATTCCTCAATTTCCGTACCCATTTGCTTAATTGTTGTAATCATTGTTTAATTCATTTATTTACCTATTCATCCCTTTATTTAAAATTCAATCCATATTTAATTTCTCAAATTGCCAAATTCATAAATTCATTTCCTCAATTTCCATACCCATTTGCTTAATTATTATAATCATTATTTACCTATTTATCCCTTTATCCGAAATTCAATCCATATTTAATTTCTCAAATTGCCAAATTTATAAATTCAATTCCTCAATTTCCGTACCCTTTTGCTTAATTATTATAATCATTATTTAATTCATTTATTTACCTACCTATTCATTTATTCAAAATTCAATCTGTATTTAATTTCTCAAATTGCCAAATTTATAAATTCAATTCCTCAATTTCCGTACCCATTTGCTTAATTATTATAATCATTATTTAATTCATTTATTTACCTATTTATTCATTTATTCAAAATTCAATCCTTATTTAATTTCTCAAATTACTAAATTCATAAATTCAATTCCTCAATTTCCGCATTCATCTGTTACAATTATTATTCAATTCATTTATTTACCTATTTATTCATTTATTTAAAATTCAACCCTTATTTAATTTTCCAAATTACCAAATTCATAAATTTAATCCCTCCATTTCCGTATCCATTTGTTTAATTGTCATAATTGTTATTTAATTCGTTTATTCACCTATTTATTCATTTATTTAAAATTCAACCCTTATTTAATTTCTTAAATTATCAAATTCATAAATTCAATTTCTAAATTTTCGCACTTATTTACTTAACCGTTATTATTCCCGTTATAATCATCACTCAATTCATTTATATGCACGCTCATTTATTTATTCAAAATTCCTTCCTCAATTAATCCTTTAAATTTCTTATCTCTAAATCCAATTTACAATTCCCAAAATTTCTAAGTTTCCACAATCTTTTACTTAATCATTACTATTTTTGTTATTTCCTTCATTCGATTTATTTGATTGTCCACCTATCCATTTATTAAAAATTCTATCTTTAAATAAATCCTCAAAGGCCCGATTTCCAAATTTAATTCTCAGTTTATGAAATTCCTATCTTCCAATTTCTGAATTTAATTTCCAATTTTCACATTCATTTATTATTATTATCATCATTTTATTTATTTATTTATTTTCAAAAATTCCACCTTCAAATAAATTCCAAGGTTCCAACTTTCATAATTTAAATTTCATCGTTCCAACTCTCAAACAATTTTCAAAATGCTAATTTCTTTCAAAATTAATTTCCGAAATTCTAATTCTTAAATTTCATTCCCAAGACTCCAATTTTCAAATAAATTTCAAAAATCCAATTTTCCTTCGAACAATTTTAATTCCACTCTGATTTTCAAATAATCATCTGTTTCACTATTTTAATAAGCACGGAGACAATTTTCGTAATTCCGAAATAATGGAATTTATGAGATTAATTCATGCAAAATAAATGGGCTTTGGTGGGGGTCCAACATATGTGTTTTCCTTATGATTGATTGATTGTTTGTTTGATTTAATTGTCATGTGTGATTGATTTTTATTATGCTCTATGACATGCTCGAAATTATTCCTTAATTGTGCACTAACCCTCTCTATTGATAGCGCATGGTGGCTCGTTGTCCAGGTATGTACCCGTTTTCCTCTAATCGTTGTCTATGCATGTCTCGACTTTTATGTGTGCATGATCATTCAGGATATTCATTGATTTACTCGTCGATTGCCACGCCAGCTTCATTTTATTAGTAGAGACCCGACTTTAGGGACTTAGAGGGGTGCTATGGCCTTTCACCGTACCTTCCCGATAAGTAACCTGACCCCCGAGCCCGATTCGGTTTTTCGTAGATCACCTTTTCCAAAATAAGGAGTCACACTTAGGGTTTTCTTTCTTATTTTGTTTACCCTTTTAAAATAAAACAAAAATAAGTGGCGAGTCCAAGTCAAATTTTTCTTAATCAATAAAAATCAATTTTTCAAATAAAAATCGAGTTCGCGCCATTCGAGTGGGGAACGCATGAGCCGAAATACGGGGTCCACACTCATGTTTAGTTTCTTCCTATATTTCAATTAAATTCCCTTAATGAATAAATGAATTAAATTAAAGAATTCAAAAAATAACTAACTTAACTAACTAACTAACTCCCCCTAAATTAAGGAGTTTCTATAATCATCCTATCTCCCCTTATTTATAATTTTTTTTAAATGAATTAAATCTTCAATGATCTCCCATTTTTAACGATCTCCTTTTGTTTTTTTAAGTGGGTTAATAAATATTCAATGTTCTCTCTTTTTTGTCACAAAAATGTCAAAGCAATTGAAGTATAAACAAGAGGAAATCACACAAGAAATAAAGGGAAAGATGAACACACACACACACACGCACATATATATATATATATCAATAATCTAATTTTGGATACATAAGCAATGAATAAACATCCAGATTAACAAAAATATATATAAAGATAAACAAAATATCTAAATATCAGGAGAAGGAGAAGGAAGGAAGGAGCTTGGACTGCTTTTGTGGCAAACTTTTGGTTGCCTAACAAATCATACTCTCTCGTAATCTTCTTACTTTGTCGCAAATTTTTTGTACCACTTCTTAAACTTTTTGCATATAATATGTTTTATAATGAAAACATGATTTAAAATTAAAAAATTTCATGAATAATGTTTTATAATCCTAAGATAGAAAAAAACAATACAAAATTATTGACATTTGCTAAAAACACTACCTTAAGAAATACTCAATTTGAGTAATGGTAAACAAATAAAAAAAATTCTAAAATATAAACCATGTTAATCATTATATATTCTAATTCTCTTTGACATACAATTTCTTGGGAAGTGTTTCAAATTTCTAATTAGTATAAATTCCTTTTTGTGAAGAATATTATATAGAGTATTTCCTATATTCATATGTTATTAATTATAGTTTCAAATTTCCTTATAAAATAAGGAAAGTTATTAGGAATATTCTATCAATATTCTAGGTCATGAGGAGAAAAGGTTATGAGAGAGTTACAAGTGTGTGAAAACTACATGTACAGGATAAAACTGTGAGGAAGAGGAAGAAACATCCATTGGAGCAAGATGGCTCATAGTTTAAGGTGTAGATATGAGGGAGAGTGATAGATACTCAGTAAAGTAAAATGACTTGCGGTTCAAGGTGGAAAAATAAAGAGTGAAGAAATGTGCGATGTTTCAAGAGTTAATAGTTGTATTTGTTTCTATCCTCTATCATATTCTCTATTATATACTAGAATGTTATCTCTCATTCGTGGAGGTAAGCATAGTTGGTCAAACCATATTAAAATCTTGTATAACTTTGTGTGTGGATGATTTTAATTTATATGCTTCCATTAATATGTTTACATTAAATCTTCCATTGACCCAACAAGTGATATTAGTGTTTTTGCATCAATAAGTGGTATCAAATTTTTTTGTTAGCCCAACAATTGGTATCAAAGCCTTTTTTTAATATATCTAGAAAAGCTTTAGTTGATGATGTCTAGAAGAGCCTTATTTGAGATTTTTGGAAGAGTAAAAGAGAGCAAAGCATACAAGAAGATGAAAAAAAGAATTTTAGTACTTGAAGGTAGGGTTGATTATTCTCTTACAAGGAAGTGATAAAAAAAAATGTATCATGGAGATATGAAAAATTGACTTAATAGAATTTGATCTATGGTGGAGATTTTGATCTCCATGAAAGATTGACTTAATAGAATTTGATCCATGGTGGAGATTTTGAGAAGTGTCTCAAATTTTTAATTAGTATAGATTCCCTTTTGTAAAAAATATTGTATAAAATCTTTCTTATATTCATATGTCATTGTAATATTAGATTTCCTTATAAAATAATGAAAGTTGTTAGAAATATCTTTATAAATATTCTAAGTCATGGGGAAAAATGTATGAGAGAGATATGAGTACTTATGAAGAGTGTATGCATAAGATAAGATGTGAGGAATAGAAAAAGACACCTGATAAAGTAAAAAGGCTTATAGTTTAAGATGCAAATATGAGGAAGTGTGAGAGATACCTGGTGGAACAAAAAGACTCTTGGTTTAGGGCAAAGATACAAAGAGTAAAGAAACATGAGATACTTTAGAACTTAATAGTTATTCTTATTTTTATCCTTTGTAATAGTTTTTTTATTATATAGTGGAATGTTATTTCTCATTCATAAAGGTAGACATGATTGATTGAACCACATTTATTAAAATCTCATGTATCTTTGTGTATAGATGTTTTGTTTTATATTATTCTATTAATACATTTATATTAACACTTTTGCTAACTCAACAAAAAGTATCAGAGTTTCTGCATCACAACTAGTGGTATTAGAGTTTTTTGTTGGTTTAACAAAATTTACCCTTACAAAATTTATATTCATATGAAAAGTAACAAATATTCTCTTAACACTTGTAGTTACTTGAATCCTTTTTACATTCTGTACAAAATAATAATAATAATAATAATAATAATAATAATAATACAAATTCCTTGCTTTGTTGTAACTTTGCTTCCTTGTTTATTCCCTCTGTTATATATATACTATTTGCCAAACTATCATTCCTCCTTTGCTTGCAAGTTGGATTCCTACTATTAAAGCAATTATCCCACCTTGATATCTCATGTGAACACCTGTATATATAGCCTTTGTTAATATTTAACAAATTACCTTGGTTTTCTGTCTCACTTTCGTTGTGTTCTGCGTACTTGTTTTTCTCCACTATTCCAAGTTATTTTTATGCTCTGTCTAAATTATTTAGTTTTTTTTAATATTTTCCTAGTAACCAAGCATACTAGACTGATGTTATATTTTCCTATGAAACTCAACTTAAAAATTGTTTGAAAAAAATACATAAAAAAAAAAAGGAAGAATAAAAAGGAAAACCCCCAGACTAGAAATCTTACTTTCAATAATTTCCCCATATTTTTTTGAGGAAAATAAATAGATTAAATGAAGGTGAGAAAACATGAAAAAAATATTCCCCTAATTTTCTCAACAACCAAAAAGAGATGCGCACAAAATGCAACAATAATGAATTTAGGCTTGCAAATTTCAACAAAGTAAACAAAGGTGCATAGAAACACCACAACAATAAAATTTACGGTTACAAATTTCAACAACTTTCCCTCCTGCATTTTCTAGGGAACCAAACAGAAAAAACAAAAGACAAGATGAAGAAAAAATATAAAAAAAAGAAAAAAAATATAATTCATAACTCTAAAAATCTCCTTCGTAACTCTGAAAATCTCCTTCATAACTTTGAAAATCTCCTTCTCCATGACCTAAACAAATCAAACCTATACAAAAATTTGAATTCCAAGCACAATATAAAATGAAGTTTCCCTATATATGGAAAGAAAAAGGCAAAGAAAAAGAGAGAGAAAAGAAGCATGTTTGATTTGATTTGGTTTTGCAATGAGGCATTGAGAATCGTGAAAATGGGTGACATGTAATTGGGATGTGGGAAATGGAAAACTAGGGTAGAAATAATCAATACCAATGATGGAATGATAGTTAAGGGATAAAATAATCGTTTTATGAAAATGAAGTAATTGTCCATTTTATGTTATGTGGATAGTGAACATACATTATACAATAAAAAAATACTATAATAGAAAATAATTTGTTAAAAAACGTAATTTTATGACTTTTAAGTATTTGCAATTAAAACATGTACATATACATATATATATATATATATACCACACAAATACAACTCCACCTTGGAATTTTATTTTTTTAATTATTAATTAAATAATTATTATTATTATTATAAATTATGGTACTATTTATTTATTTTTATTATTTAATAATAGATACATTAATGTTGAATAAATTAAGGAGAGAATTAGGCAACCTAGATAAATAAATTAGATAAATGAAGATAAGTTTATATTTTTTTTTTTATTAGTCTTTCACCAATGAACTATTGACCTATGTAGAAGCGGTTGTTCTTTCATCAAACTTGATGCTCCTATTGATCTTCATATTTAATACTTGTAATTTGAATTTAATTTTTTTTTTAAATTAAGAATAAGTTATTTTTGAATTATGGTAAATGTCATAAAATTGGGTGTATAATTTTTTTTTTTTTCATTCTAATTTGAAAAGAGTTGGAAATCTCTCCTGAATAAGATTATTATTTTACTTTTTAAAAAGTTTAGAAAATATTGTGTGATTAATATTTTATTATTTTTTGAAATTTTAGAAAAAAATCTTATCAAACAAATCCTATTTAATTAGACCATACTCATCAACACAAACTTTGAAAAATGATAACATATGACTATTTATTAAATAATAATAAAATAATTAGATATAATTATATTAGTTATAATTAATTAATTTAATTAAAAAATAATTAAATACTTTTTATCTGATATTTAGATTTTTATTACAAAATAAATATGTGTATCGAATTGTCATGATGCTATAATATATTTTTAAACCCGAATATTTAAGAGTTTACAAGTTTTATTTCGTTTTTTACTAATATATATATTAAATAATCATATTTGATTTGATGTAGTTAGATGTAAAGAAAATAATGAGGAAGAAAAGAAACCAAAAGTGAAGCCAAAGGGTATTTTTGGTGCATAAAAGACCAAGAGGCATGAACCCTAAAATCACACTAGCCATGAGTACATGAATGTCCATGATTTCAACACACTCCTTAGAAATAGGGCTTTGTAGAGAATTTTGTTTAAGGTTTTAAACTTTCATAGATCAATAGCAAGCACTAAAATCCATAAAACATTACCACAGAAATATACAATTAGATAAAAACATTGAGGATTTTATTTATGTGGATTACATATGAACTCGTTTCTCCTGTTAGAAGTTGTGGAGTCAAAACTATTTTGAATTCTACCACCAGCCATACGATTAACTCATTGTATCATGGGTTCTCCTTCAAAGATAATAGTAAAATTATAGAAATTTATCCAACTATTTTTTTTCTATAAATAACTTATTTATTTTATAGAATTATAAATGAAGATAAATTAAATTTAAATTCCAAATAATTATTTTAATTTAAAATTAAATTTTAAAAAATAAAATTTTTTGTTATTTTATAATCATGACAATGTCATAAAAGTGAGATTCATACTAATTAAAATATAATCTCTTTATTTTAATTTAATAACATTTAGATTTCTCATGTAAATAAAATTATTGTTTTAGTTTTCTACAAATTTATAAAACATTGCATAAAAAAAGTTCTATTAAAAAAAATCAAATAGTTTAAAACTATTCAAATAATGGTAAATAATGTTCAATAGTATTTCAAATAGTAATCAATAGTAAAAAATTACTTCAAATGGTGACTTTCAAAGAACATGGGAAAATGAAGAATTTATTTCTTACCTTCCTTCTGCATTCTTCAAAAGACTTTCTGTACACTAGATGAAACTTTCTTCAATAAGTCAGCCAGTTGTCCATTGCATTAACTACGGATTTCATTCATCTTCAAGTCCGCAAACTTCAACAAGATTCAAATTCATCCAAGTTCTCTATAAATAGAGACAAAGACTTCATCACAAGGTAGAGTGCATAACAGCAACCAAGAGCTAGAAAGAAGCCCTCAAGAGTGTTCTCCAAAAATCTCTTCTTAACTTTTGTATTCTCTCATTTCAAAAATATTTTCCTCTATATTCATATCCCTCTGTTGTCAACAAGCTAGTCTGTGATCAAAACTCTCTTGTAATCAAGGTATAGATTTTCAATACAAAGTTTATTTTGAGATCAATCTCTTTGTTCTTATGTTCAATTTTTTTGCTATAAATTAAAAAGAATTAGATATTAAATATTTATGTTTTTATGCTTGGATTCCTTAGACAAAATTAATCTTTTGATACACTTGTTTTTTGAGACTGAAATGGTTATAAGGCCAAGGGTCCTCTATACCAAATACTTGATGTTTTTTTTTTATTGGATTTGAGAAGGATGAGGTGTTGGGCTGAATAGACTCCTCTATCATTTGACCACTCAGGAGGCTTGCTTTCAATAATGAGTTCAACCGATTTGAATTCTTGGATGGAGGCATTTAATACGCATACAACTAATTTCCTTCAAAATCTATCAGTTTGATCAGGGTGAGAGAAAATTAGTTGATGAAGTAATCCATAATCCATTAGGAGGGCAGAGGTTAGTTCTATTAACTCATTATTGAATTTGATGACTATGGGTCTATATCTGTCTAAGTCAATATTGGCCTTGCAAATACTGTAAGTAAGAACACACTTATAGTCATGCATTTCTAATGGAATTTCCCTACACAAGGGATCAAGCTTTGGACATTAATTGATGATTATTTAAGGGTGGTTGAGAACCTAATTTTGAGGTTATTATTGAAATTCTTTTTTGAACAATTTCTAAGTGTTTTATTGCTAACTGATGTCCTTTATCTCTTAAGGTTATGAGTTGTTTTCTTTGTTTTCTACAAATTCATTAGTTGCATCATCATATAGTCATCACATAAAATTTAATAATTCAAAATTAGATGAAGAAATGATTCAAATTGAAAATCAATTAAAAAATTTGTCAAATGTGTCAAGCTTTGTTTCAAAAATTCCTCCTTTTGAAGAAGAGTCTGAGTCAACTATTTTTTCCTCATCCTGATAATCCTTCTTTAAACATAAATATTATTAGAAGAAGATATATTAAAAGAAAATGACTATTCCTTTTTTCCATTGGTTTTTCAAACTTAGAAAACAAAGAAAACAATTTATAAACTTAAAAGATAAAGAAGGACATTAATTAGCAATAAAACACTAAGAAATTGTTCAAAATAGAATTTCAACAATAACCTCAGAATTAGGTTCTCAACCACCCCTAAATAATCATCAATTAATGTCCAAAGCTTGATTCCTTGTGTAGGGAAATTCCATTAGAAAGGCATGACTGTAAGTGTGCTCTTACTTACAGTATTTGCAAGGCCAATATTCACTTAGACAGATACAAACCCATAGTCATCAAATTCAATAATGAGTCAATAGAACCAACCCCTATCCTCCTAATGGATTATGGATTACTTCATCAACTAATTTTCTCCCATCCTGATTAAACCGATGGATTTGGAAGGAAATTAGTCGTATGTGTATTAAATGTCTTCATCTAAGAATTCAAATCAATTGAACTCATTATTGAAAGCAAGCCTCCTGAGTGGTCAAATGATGGAGGAGTCTACCTAGCCTAACACATCATCCTTCTCAAATCAAATCACAGAAAGCATCAATTATTTAATACAGAGGACCCTTGGCCCTGTAACCATTTCAATCTCAAAAAACAAGTGTATCAAAATATTGATTCTGTCTAAGGAATCCAAGCATAAAATAGAAATATTTAATGTCTAATTCTATCTAATTTATAGTAAAAAATTGGACATAAGAACAAAGAGATTGATCTCAAAATAAACTTTGTATTGAAAATTTATACCTTGATTACAGACTGGCTTGTTGACAGCAGAGGGATATGAATACAAAGGAAGATATTTTTTGAAAGGAAATAATACAAAAGCTAAGTAGAGATTTTTGGAGAACACTCTTGAGGGCTTCTTTCTAGCTCTTGGTTGCTCGTGCACTCTGCCTTGTGATGAAGACTTTGTCTTTATTTATAGAGATAGAGAACTTGGAAAAATTTGAATCTTTTTGAAGTTCGTGAACTTGAAGATGAATGAAATTCGTAGTTAATGCAATGGACAACTGGCTAACCTATTGAAGAAAATTTCATCTAGCATACAAAAAGTCTTTTGAAGAATGCAAAAGAAAGGTAAGAAATAAATTCTTCTTTTTCTCACGTTCTTTGAAAGGCACAATTTGAAAGGAAATTTTTACTATTAGACACTATTTGAGTAATGATTTTACTATTCAATCACTATTTGAATAGTGATTTAATAACATTTAGATTTCTCATGTAAATAAAATTATTATTTTAGTTTTCTACAAATTTATAAAACATTGCATAAAAAAATTCTATTTAAACAAAATTAATAATTTCTTTTGAAAAAAAACAAAAACTTTATCAAGAAATCCTATTTATATAATATTAAGTTTATTACCTAACTTGTCCACTTGTCTTGCCTGTGGAACCAACCTACACAATGGTTTAAACTATTTTAATTTTTATTCAATTTTTATCTTTATATGTATATATATTTTATGAGTGAGAATTAGTCAATCAGTTTGTGAAAATTTTTGTTTTAGAGATGTGTTATACATTACAGACATTTGATATTTAATAATAAATTAAAAAATTATAACTTTTATATATATTATTTGAGATGCTCCTTATTACACCTTTTCAATAAGTAACCTTTATCACTTTCAATAAGTGTTTATATATATAACACTATTTGTTTTATAGGTGTCATCTTGTGATTGGTTTCATTCGCAAAGAATGGGTAAATAACTCGAGGGGCACAATGAAATTTTATAAAATATTAAGAGTTTGTTTGGTAACTATTTTTGAAAATAGTTATGAAAAATAGCTTTTACGAACAGTGTTTAAAAATTATCTTTTAATGTTTTATAAAATAAAAGTCTTTCTAAAACCTAGAATGTTTTTAATTAATTTTTAATATTTTTTTATGTCTAGAACTTTAGTTTTAATCATTACACATATTTATACAATTATATTTTAAAACAATACTAAAAAAACAAATGAAAACAATTAAAAGATATTTTTTGAAAATAACCTATTTTCTGTTTTTGAAAACATAAAATACAAAACATTTTTTTGGTTATCAAATGTGTTCTCCAGTTTTTTTTGTTCTAGAAAATAAAATTTGTTTTTCAAAAACAATTGTCGAACAAGCTCTAAATTAGTGTCATACTCTCACTTGATGACGTGACATTGTGTAATTAACAAATATTCTTCTAATAAAACAAAATTTCAAAATAATAAATCCAGTATAATATGAATATCTAACTTATTGAGCCTATATCAAAGAGAAATTGTAATGAAAATTGCCTGTTTTTTATTTTTTATTTTCCTAAATAAGTTGAAGTAAAAGGCTCGTCAATATCATATAATGTTAAGTAAGAACACCTAGCGACATCAAAGGAAATTCAAGTAGATCATATTTTCTCAACACACCAATAGCTAAAGAAACTCCAACAAGTGCTAGGGAGATTCTCTAGGTTGTCCACCATTGAAAAGAACCTCTGTTGTAAATTGAAATAAGAAGTAAAGATCTGTATGGAAACATTTTTGTATACAAAATAGGAAGAAAAAGTGTTAGTTCTATCATATACTAATCAAAAGAAATCCCTCCGCACTAGCTTTTAACTCAAGAAACAAGGACAACAACTCTAAGTTCTAGCTCGTTAAAAAAGATAACTCACCTGCCTTGGATGGATTATAAGAACTAATTTGAAAATGCATCTTTCTATTGATCTCAAGAATCCCTCTAGTATAGGAGTTGCCTTGAATGGATGTAGGAAAGATGTCATGCCATGGAGTGAGGAATGTCCCGAGTCTCATGTAAGACAACTAAATGCACCTCAAGGTGCTACCAAGGAATTGGGGGACCTTCTTGAGCACAGGATAAGTAATTGAAAGGTAGAGTTAGCCCATTCTTTATGGGGAATTAGTGCTCTAGGCTAAATAGAGCTTAACTCTAACATTAGGCTTTCTCTTACATATTAGCTTTGTTGTGCTTAATAGGCCAATTTGGCTTCTTATATGACAACCACATTCCTTGTCTTATGCACGCTACACTCCCACTCAAAGCTATGCTTGTTGAGCAAAAAACACAAGATTATCTCTTCTTCATATTCTAGTTGAAATAGGCTTAATTAATATATGTCAATTCTACTATATATATCAAGCCCCTAACTTTTGCCACTAAGACCCACAAATTAGTCTTAAATTAGTATTTAGTGTTTAGAAGACCCACTCAAAACTAAAAAACAAACAATAAAAAAATAAAAATCTAGAACCAACCATAAGTACTTACTCCTAAAGATTTCTTGACCACATAAGACGTTTGAGCACTCCTCAATTTCCACATTTTGTTGGCAACTACAATTATGAGTATATTCTCATATGCGTGGGATGTTTTTCTCGTTGCCATTAGCCTATCACAATGTCTTACCAATATACTTACCTTAGTTAATGATTGAATATTCTAGACATCTTAGTTTTTTAGTTGATAAGTCATATGGATGGAATACATAGATTCAAACGATATTATTTGGAATAAAATTATCAACCTATAACTACTTAATCTAGCTCATACAATCTCCTTTTAGCAATTTTAAGCCAAAAACATTGATTACGGAAATCCTTGTTACTCTTAAATGGAGTTTACAAATTACACAATCCTCACTCCTTAATATATTTACATTTGACACTCATTGAAAATTCTTATTTATCTTCTTGTAGTAGCAGTTAACATCTTACCTACGATTCACACACACTCAAACAACGTTGTCCATGAAAATCAAAGTGTGTAACAAAAGATTATAAATAAAAGCACAACATAGTCCTTCAACTTAAAGAATAACAAAAAAAAAAAACCAATAATACACGTAATATCAAGACATCAATCAACCAAACTAAAAAAACAAACCTAAACTAGCTACTTCCTCGTTCTATCACAAAATGGCAAAGATGATGTTGCTAACTGCCATATGAAGATTAAAGCAACTAATCAAGCATCATTCATAAGATATAAAAAGGAAACACCACAACCATGACCTCTCCTCTTAGTCAACATATAACGAATGAATCTCATTGTAGCTTTCCTAGTTTGAGTGTGATGGGAGAAAGGATAAAAGGTTTGTGTGCAAAACATGGAAAAGACCCATGTTTACACGGTGAAGTCATCAATCAAGATGTATATAAAGAGGTCATGATGCCCCTCAAGCAAGTAATTAATTGAGATGTCTTAGAGTTCAAAAATGATTAAAATAGAGACCTTAAAAGCAAAAGTAGGAGCTTGCTCAAAGGGAGGACAAAATTAGGAAAAAATGCCTAATTATTTACTCAATAAGAAAAATAGTTATCCAATATATGGTGACTCTAAAAAAAATATCTAAGGCATAGGAATGGATATTAGCATAGAACATAAGCCACTCTATGAATAAACACTAAAGAACCCCACTAATATTTCAAGAATATATGTGAGATCTTAGTATCATGAAAAGTAGTGAGAATAACCTCATGCTTAGGCTCCACACACAATGATTAACATATCTAACATAATAGCATTCTTGACACTTTTAAGAAAGAAAACACATCTAAATAGAAAATTGTCAAGAGAAGGACTATGAACAAGGGTAGAAAACCTATATCTTCCCTTAAGAGATATGAGAGGCAAAAAAAAGAAAGTATAAAGCAATTCTCCTACAAGTACAAAGGAAAGAAAGCATATAAAGAAAGAAAGATAAAAGTATATAAATTAAAAAGAAATGAACCCAGTAACAAACCTAAGAAATGGAATAGTCAAAGTAGATAGGATGAATACAAGGACAGATTTGTGGAATCTTATATGTAAACAATAAGTAAACGTATTCTAAAGACACCAAAAAGATTTAAAAAAAAAAAAAACATATAGAAGATGAAAAAATCACTTGAACGGTTTGAAAATGAAAAATGCACCTCATTAAAAGAGACTCAACTATATATGTGGGCATTAAAAGCCTCACATCCACCGATTGAGCCTTATGGACACTAGAAAGGTGTTGAATGCCAAATAATAATATTGAGAAGGTTGTGTAGTTCATTTACAACTAGTGTTAACATTAATACAAAGCATCGATAACTATATATAAGAAGTTATAGAAATAATGTCATAAATTATGTCTGAATGATTTATAATTGACTACTATAATTGGTCATTAACTAACGTAGGCATTCAACCATTGGGCAATTTTGATTGAGTTGATGAAGCTTGATTAAAGGGATGTGATTTTGTATTATTGTGCCCCCATAAGACAGTGGCCTATTAGAGACACTAATCTTAGATCTGAGCAATGAAATGGTTGGTGACTCAAATGCTTAGTTAAAGAATCCACAAGTTGATCTTTGGAAGAGATATGATATGATGAGATTTACATTTGCAACATGATCATGCACAAAGTGAAAGTCAATAGTAATGTACTTTATTTTTTAGTGAAAGTCAGGATTGATAGATAAGTATGTAGTATCAGTGTTGTTAGGTGTCTTAGGAAGTTGAATACCAAGTTCACCCAAAAAAAATTTGAGCCAAGGACTTGGGCAGTCATGCAAGCAAGGGCATGATATTTAACCTTTGTAGAAGATCAAACAACGAACTTTTGCTTATGAGAGCACCAAGATATAACAATACCACCAAGATATATAATATATGTAGTAGTAGAGGTCCTATCATCCTTATTGCTAGCCCATTCAACATTAGAAAAGGCCTTTAGTGTTAAGGAATGATGATGCTTAAAGAGGAGAAGACTGTCATGTATAATGTGCTTCAAATATCAGAGTATAGGACAGTGGATGAACTATGTGTGCTTATTCATGACACAAGAGACATCAGGACATGTTAAGAAGAGATGCTTCAAGACAACAATGATTTGATGATATTATGTGGGACCAACAAAGGGTGCGTCATCATGGAGAGTAAGAAGGTAGAGGTAAAGAGTTTTAAAGTAACTTCCTAGGCATTATCTAGTTTGGTGCGAATGAGAAGATTTTGTTTATACTTATACTGAGTGAGGAGTAACCTCTAGGGTATGGGGAAAGCTTCTATGATGAGAAAATAATGCAAGTCTCCCATGCCTTTCATTATCTAGTGGAAATTCCCTTAAGAAAACTAACTATAAATGACACGTTGTTCCTTGTCACAAGTCATCTACATAAACAAGAAAGTATATTGTGACATTGTTGAAATTGTAAATGAAGAGAAAAGGTATTTGTTTTGGAGTTGAGAAAACCAAAAGAGTGCAAGAAGCCTTTTAACTCATTGTATTAGGCACAAGGAGCTTGCTTTCGACCATAAATAACCTTCATAAGTTTATAAATATGGGAAGGTCAAGTAGGATCAACACACTATTGTAGTTTATACCATTTAAATTGGTAACATCCTATTTTACAATTTTTGTAGAAGCCACTATTTGATATTTGATGTCATTTCCATAGTTTTAAGCTTGCTGTAGAATATTAATGATCATGATTATTATGACTTAAACACATGTTTTCTAAGAAACAACATACAATTGTAGTTTATACCATTTGAATTAGTAACATCCTATTTTACAATTTCTATATGAGCCAGTATTTTGATATTTGAAAAATATTGAAAAAATGATGTATTTATTTAGTTTTCTTATAAATAATTTTTAGACATAACAGAAGGTGCGCAAGAGGAAATGAATATTTGATATGTGCTATGAAGAGCGTAAAAATTTTTATTAACCATAACTAATATAGTTCTTTCATGTATCATAAGTGTTTTATGCTACTTGGTGTTACATATTGAAAGAACAAAAAGGTTTGTAATTTTGTAATATATGGGATATGATTATTGTTTATAAGAACCTGGTTGAAGGTTCATTTTTATTTTTATTTTTTATTATTTTTTATTTTTTTTGTAAATTTTATTTTGATTGAATGAATTTAAGTTTCAGTTATAAATAAGTTTTTAAGGTTTAAAGTTCATTAATGGTTGTTGAAAGAGGATTTTCATAAGTTTAAGAGCAAAGAAAAAAAAAGTAAAAATATGAAAAATTGAAAGAAAACGGTGTTTTGCATGATAAGTTTGTCAATTACTCTTAAGTGCGTCAGAAGATGAGCTATCTCTATCATATGTGTGTCAAACTTGGGTGCAAATCTCTTAAGTGCACATACCACACCCCAAATTCTAAAACAACAGTTTAATTATAATATAAAAAGTCAACCCATAATTTTGGAATTTGAAATATGAATTAAAGGGTAATAATATAATATTTGTAATATAGTATATTAATAATTTATTTTCATATTTAGAAATTTTAATTATAATGTACAAATGACAATCATTTTTTTTCCAAACTTATAATTTTAGTTTTTTAAAAGTTTAAATAACATGGTACAATAGATTAAGAGTTATCTTATATGCCCTATACATCATCTTAGCTATTTAGAATTTCACTAAGTATAAAAAATAGATCATTTTTAAAAGTTTCAAATTTTAAGATAAAAAATGGCGGATTTTATTGATTTCATGTTAATGATAGTCAAAATAATTTTTCTAGATTTTTATCATTGGTGAATTTATGTGCGCAAACTTTTTTTCAAAGAAATTCAAAAAAAAGTTGTTAATTTATATAAAAAATGTGAGTTAGGACTTAGTAAAGAAGGGCTTCATTACTACAAAAGAATTTCTAAAAACATTTATATAAAATATTTTACACAACTCAAAAAAATAATTCATATAAATCACAAATTTTCAATTCACATGAATAGTTATATCACATTCAACAATAGATATCACATCATATATCTTTCTTGAACAAGCTTTTTTCACAACCTAACAAATATATAGACTATAAAGTATTCTAGGTCTCTCACCCAAGGGCATGCATCCATGCTTTCCTATTAATCTAAGTATGGATCATCTCGATGAATGTTTCAAGTCTTTGAGTCTAGCGTACCTTACCCTTTTTCCTTTAGGGACTCTCACCCAAAGACCATTTTCCCTATTGTTTTTTACATTTTATTCAAGTCACTCTTATCAGTGCCTCTTTCACAAGTGTACAAGTGCTTTTAGCATTTTTCTATGTTTGCTCAAGCTACATATGATGTTAGTGAAGGGAAAAACATGGATCTCTCCATTTCCCAAGTCTTGATTAGGTTAGGAACATGCATAACTATCTTAGGTTTTTTCTAAATCCTATGTACAATAGAAAAATAACATTTTATACTTTAAAAGGATTCAAAAAGTGTTAACAAAAACCATACCTCATATTCAGATGTTTTCGAATCAAATCCACATAGTGAAGATGAAAATCGAAATCGCAAAAATCTCATAAACACGAAGTCTTCCACCCAATGACTTGAACCTTGATCTTAGCACACTTTCGATGGGGAGGAAAAGAGAGTGGAGGCTATGGCTCTTTATATCTCTGGACGGTGGAAGACACAAGCTATGAAAACCCTAATCCCTAAGGGGTACTTATAGGGTTCCTAAGTGGGCTGATTACTACTCAAAAAGTGTTCTTTTATAGCTTGTTATTAACTGTTTTAAACACCTTTGAGTAGTAGTTATTCATTTTTAACTCAATTGGCACATTAAAGACCCTTGCAAATGTTTCTAATCAGTTTTTGGCTAAGTTTGGTGTTTTTGTTAGTTTTTTTATCATTGAAGCGAGCCAATAATGAGGGAGAATTCTGTATAGTCCATGGCAAAGCAAGTTGAAGCTCAAACACATGAAGAATCCAAGTTTTGGACAACATCGTAGCCTTTGCCAAATCAATCAAGTATGCAAGGAAGAGAATCAGAGGAGAAATTTAACATCCAGCAATTTCGCAAGGCATTGGGAAATTTTTGCAACCTTGCGAAATGCCAAAAGAAGTTTCGCAAGGCTTGCAAAACCAAAACTATGAAAAAAATGAATTTCGCAAGGCATTGCGAAATTTTCGCAACCTTGCGAAATGCCAAGCAAAATTTCGCAAGGCTTGGGAAACCAAGATTGAGGAAAGTGCCTTGTGAAACCCTTTGCGAAATTTCTCCTGTGTAATTTTCAAATATTTTTTCACCGACTCCGTTAGATTTTTATCTCGAGATATTTTGTGTAATTACCTATTTTCTCCTTATAATCAACCAATGATAGGTTTGCTTAGTTAAGAAGGTTGGAAAAACCTCTCTATATATTCTTTTGCATCGTTTGTAAAGAGGGATATCATATAGAATATCAGACAGAATTCTACACTTGTAAATTCTCTTAGTAAATATACAAAGCTTTGCTCTATCTTACCTTCTCATTTTGTATTTCATTTTCTTTCTAGCCAAATAGCCTTTAAGGATGTTTTCCCAGAGGATGAGTGGCTAAGCTTTTCATTTCTTGGACTGAGGAAAACCAGGTAAAGGATCCGGATACAAAGGTGGGAGTTTTCCTTGCTAAAAATGAGGAGAGTTGTTACCCGTTAATGATTTTTGTTTCTTTTTATTTTAACTTAAAATCCCTTAAAATCACCTGGGCCAATACTTGGTAAGCTTAGCAGACTCTATGGAATCCATGGTAGTCTAGTAGTTATCATTTACGAGCCTCTGGAAGGTGGTTTATAGGTAGGATTATCTAGAATGGTCCATACTTGGTAAGCTTAGTAGACTCTGTGGAATCCATGGTAGTCTAGTAGTTATCATTTACGAGCCTTTGACGGGTATTCCAAGGTTAAAGAATTACCTTGAATGGCCAATACTTGGTAAGCTTAGCAGACTCTGTGGAATCCATGGTAGTCTAGTAGTTATCATTTACGAGTCATTGGAAGATGATTCACAGTGAGAGGTCTTTAGCGTTTAAAACCATTAAAGGGAAGCAACTACAGTTTTTCATGAACCAATTGGATCAAATCTTATTTGCTAAATACACACCAATTCGGGAGATAACCATCCTTTATGTTATTTTCCCCAACGCGAGGAAAAGATCCGGAATCTCCTCCTTTGTATAAGGAACCTGAACCTAGTGACCTAAAACTCCAAGAAACCTTTTCTTTGTAATCAATTTCAGTTATTATTTTTGGTTGACTTAAAATCAATCTTTTTCACCCAAAATTATGTTTTCTTTTAAAGCTAACTTATTAAGGAAAAGCACCATTTTAATACTTGAATTAATGTCACATGTACTATGAAAACCCATCCCTGTGTTCGACCCTAAAGCCACTATACTATGCTAGCTATGCTACCCTAGTGTAAGGTGATTTAGGTTTATAAATTTTGTTGATGACACCCGTCCAGGCCAGATTCAAATGGAATAACCGCTATGGGACGAATCAAATGGCACCGTTGCCAAGGATGGTGCGATAGTACAGTGATATGACCTTTCCAGAACACTTGTGATCTTCATCACAAGTTTGGTGATTTTTTCTTTTCTTTTCTTTTACTAACTCTTTTTATTTGTTTCTTTTTATTTGTCTCTGTTTTAGTTTATCAGTTATCTAGTCTTAGTTAATCTTATTTTTTTTTCTCTCTAGAATTGTTTGTCTTTTGTTTTCTTTGTTTTTGTTTTTGTTTCAGTAATTACTAGTTGTGCATGCCCTATTGGATACGAGATAGTGGGGGAAGACTGGTGAAGATTGAAACTCCTCACGAAACAAAGTTGGAATTGTGCCTGAACATCATGGATGTGCCACCTAAAGATCAACATAGTCAACATGGTCAGGAGGACAATTTCAACGCATTTCGATCCATGAGGGACCTCATGCATCCACCTCGTATGAGTGCACCGTCATGTATAGTGCCTCCTACAGAGCAACTAGTGATCCGACCACATATTGTGCCACTTCTATCTACTTTCCATGGGATGGAAAGTGAGAATCCCTACTCGCATATCAAGGAATTTGAGAAGGTTTGTAATACATTCCAAGAAGGAGGAGCGTCCATCGACTTGATGAGGCTCAAGCTATTTCCTTTCACCTTAAAGGATAAGGCCAAGGAGTATCCGAACTTGGACTGATTTGCAAGCTGAATTTCTCAAGAAATTTTTCCCGACTCATAGGACCAACGGCTTGAAAAGGCAAATTTCAAATTTCTCAGCTAAAGAGAATGAGAAATTCTATGAGTGTTGGGAGAGATACATGGAAGCTATCAATGCTTATCCTCACCATGGCTTTGACACATGGCTATTGGTGAGTTATTTTTACGACGGTATGTCTTCCTCAATGAACCAACTCTTAGAAATGATGTGCGGAGGAGACTTCATGAGTAAGAATCCGGAGGAAGCCATGGATTTCTTAAGTTATGTAGCTGAAGTTTCAAGGGAATGGGATGAGCCGAATGCCAGAGAAGTGGGAAGAATGAAATCTCAGCCTAATGCTAAGGTTAGGATGTATACTTTGAATGAAGTCATTGATATGAAAGCAAAAATTGCAGCTATGGCAAGAAGATTGGAGGAGCTAGAGATAAAGAAGATGAACGAAGTGCAAGCCATTTTTGACACACCAGTGCAAGCTATGTCGTGTTCCATTTGTCAATCTTTTGAGCACTTGGTGGGTGAATGTCCTACGATTCCAGCTGTGAGAGAAATGTTTGGGGATCAAGCAAATGTTATTGGACAATTCAAGCCCAATAACAATGCTTCATATGGCAATACCTACAATTCAAATTGGAGGAACCATCCAAATTTCTCATGGAAGCCGAGGCCACCTCAGTACACGCAATCTGGCCAAGCACCTCAGCAAGCTTCGAATCTTGAACAAGCCATTATGAATCTTAGCAAGGTTGTGGGAGACTTTGTTGGAGACCAGAAATCCATCAATGCTCAGCTCAGTCAAAGAATTGACAGTGTAGAGAGTACATTGAACAAAATGATGGATGGAATGCAAAATGATCTATCTCAGAAGATAGATAACCTCCAGTTCTCAATCTCAAGGCTCACCAACCTCAACACCGTGCACGAGAAAGGAAGGTTTCCTTCTCAACCTCATCAAAACCCCAAAGGAATTCATGAAGTGGAGGCTCTAGAGGGAGAATCGTCACAGGTGAGGGAAATAAAAGCAGCGATCACTCTCAGAAGTGGGAAAGAGGTTGATCTGCCTACATCCAAGCCAAAGCATGAACTGGAGAGTGAAGCAGAGAAAGAGAAAAGGGAGGAAATCAAAGGAAAGAGAAAAGGGAATAGTGTGAAGAAGGAGGACCATGATTCCACTGCGAATGAAGAGCCGAAGATGACCATTATCAACGAAGATATGATGACCAAACACACGCCTCCACCTTTTCCCCAAGCTTTGCATGGGAAAAAGGGAATCAACAACGCAACAGAAATTCTTGAAGTGCTGAGGCAAGTGAAGGTAAATATCCCTTTGCTAGACATGATCAAACAAGTTCCGACTTATGCAAAATTCCTAAAAGACTTGTGCACTATAAAGAGAGGGTTGAATGTGAACAAGAAAGCCTTCTTGACTGAGCAAGTAAGTGCCATCATACAGTGCAAGTCTCCAGTGAAATATAAAGATCCAGGCTGCCCTACCATCTTAGTGACGATTGGAGGGACGTGTGTGGAGAAAGCTTTGTTGGACTTGGGAGCAAATGTGAATTTGCTACCCTACTCTGTCTACAAGCAATTGGGACTTGGAGAGTTGAAGCCAACATCAATCACTCTATCTCTAGCAGATAGATCTGTGAAGGTTCCAAGAGGCATGATTGAAGATGTCCTCGTTCAAGTTAACAAATTCTACTACCCAGTGGATTTTGTTGTTCTTGATACGGACCCGGTTGCCAAAAGAACTAATTATGTTCCAATCATACTGGGAAGACCATTCCTAGCTACATCAATGCCATCATCAATTGTAGGAATGGAGTCATGCAACTTACGTTTGGCAACATGACGTTGGAGCTCAACATCTTCTATTTATACAAAAAACAATTCCATCTGGAAGAAAAAGAAGAACCAAAGGAGGTTTGCATGATTGACAACTTGGTGGAAGAGCATTGTGATCAGAAAATGCTGGAAGAATTGAACGAAAGTCTTGAAGATCTTGATGAAGGGTTACCTGAACCCTTAGATGTGCTTGCTACTCTACCCCCTTGGAAGAGGAGAGAAGAAATTCTACCTTTATTCAATGAGGAGGAGACACAAGAAGACGTTAAGAAGGAGTCCCCAAAGCTTATTCTGAAGCCACTACCCACGGAGTTGAAGTATGCATTCCTGGAAGAAAACAGGCAGTGCCCTGTTGTTATATCTTCATCTCTTACCACTGCTCAGGAGGATTGTCTACTGGAAGTCCTCAAGAGATGTAAGAAGGCGATAGGGTGGCAAATTTCTGATCTAAAAGGGATCAACCCTTTAGTCTGTACCCATCATATATACATGGAAGAAGAAGCTAAGCCAGTTTGTCAACCGCAGAGAAGGTTGAATCCTCACATGCAGGAAGTGGTGTGAGTTGAAGTGCTTAAGCTACTTTAGGCCGGTATTATTTACCCCATATCAGATAGCCTATGGGTGAATCCTACGCAAGTCGTGTCAAAGAAATCAGGGATCACGGTGGTGTAAAATGATAAGGGAGAAGAAATTTCTACACGCCTCACTTCAGGTTGGAGGGTGTGTATTGATTATAGAAAGTTGAATGTTATTACAAGGAATGACCACTTTCCATTTCCGTTCATTGATCAAGTGCTTGAAAGGGTCTCTGGCCATCCATTCTGCTATTTCTTGGATGGCTATTCTAGGTATTTTCAAATAGAAATTGATGTTGAAGACCAAGAGAAGACCACTTTCACATGTCCATTCCATTCGAAACCTAGGCATATAGGAGAATGCCTTTCGGCTTATGCAATGCACCCGCAACATTCCAAAAATGCATGTTAAGCATTTTCAGTGATATGGTGGAGCGTATTACGGTAGTCTTTATAGACGATATCACCATATATGGAAGTGCGTTTGACGAATGTTTAATCAACTTGGAAGTTGTTCTGAACCGATGCATTGAAAAAGACTTGGTGCTTAACTGGAAGAAATGTCATTTCATGGTACACCAAGGGATTGTCCTTGGGCATATTATCTCAGAGCAGGGCATTGAAGTGGACAAAGCAAAAGTTAAACTTATTGTCAAGTTGCCATTGCCAACAACTGTCAAAGGAGTGAGGCAATTCATTGGCCATGCTGGGTTCTATAGGAGGTTTATCAAAGATTTCTCTAAACTGGCAAGGCCTCTTTGTGAACTATTGGTGAAGGATGCAAAATTTGTATGGGATGATCGATGTCAACGGAGTTTTGAAGAACTGAAGCTATTTCTGACGACCGCTAATCGAACTTCTCTATTGTACCAAAATACTTAGCCTTTTTACGTAGCAACTCTAGTCAAGAAAAACTAGAGAAAGGGTCACTACGACTTTTGTAATATTCCAGGTATCGTCCTCAAGGACTGGCTTATGGAAATTGTGAATACTAGAATAAATGAATTGATTTCGTTTTAAATCCTAAAGTGAAAAACAATATGTGAATAATGTGAAACTAAGTAAAAGAAACTAAATTAATAATAAAATGAATTATTGATTTTAAATTCAATTTATTCAAGTTTGGGGTTTTCCACAATCCAACCTAGGGTATAGAAATTAGAGAAAACAAGGGTCTTTTAAGTAATATGATCTTAGGGTTTTTGGGATCCTTGGCCACTCGCGATCAAGTTGAGTTCTATAACTCAAAATTGCATCTGAAACCTAATTTTTACTTTTCAAAATAGATTCCTAAAACCATCAAATGAATAAGATTGATTACCAATTTAAGATTTGGCTTCTTAACCCTTCCTACTCCTTATAGCTTTGTTTAGGGGCAAATAACAATAGGGAAGATGAGGATAACTAATAATCAAGAATTACCAAGAATCACTAGTATCGGGTAATAACCTACCGTATCATTCCCTAAATGAACTCACAAGGATAGGATAAAAAATGATAAATTGTCACCCAACCAATAATTAATCTCATTGTTATAATAATTTACCCATTGTTCCTATAGATTTCCTCGCCCTTAGGTTTTCATGCTTCAAGCCCCAAATTAGCTCTTAGCCTCTCATGGGGGTGATGTCACATTCACAATCCATAATAGGGTAAAAATCCATAATTTGAATCAAAAGAAACTAAAAACAATATATTTAATAAAGAAGAAAAAGAAAACAAACCAAAGTTCTCGTCTTCTTCCACCTTCAATGTCAAACTCTCTAAAAAAAATTCCAAGATCCCCAAAACCTAAAATTGAGAGAGTTTATATAATACCATCAATTACCTAACATGTGGCACACTCTCATTGGCCACTTATTACAAAATAATTTCCTAAAAAATGATTAAAAAATAATAAAATGACAATTTCTAGTCGTGTGGGGTCCACTTAGGGCGGATGAAGTGCCCTAGATGCAATTCCCGAGGTAGAGGAGGCGAAACATCAAAGTGGCAGTGGGTGAATTCAAAATTGGTGTCATTTCGAAGTGGATTTCAAATTCATAAGTTGAATTTCGAAATCATTTCGAAATGACCCTCCAACTTGGTGCAATTGTTTTCAAATGGCCATAACTTCTTCATTTCAGCTCCGATTTACACACCGTTTGAAGTGTTGGACTTCTGACTTCCCGAGCTTCGAAACAATATATAGTATGTATATAATGGACTCCAGGAAGTTCTCTAAATTTGTCCTCAAAGTCAAAGTATATAATTTCATCAGATTTTTGAGTTTTGAATCTTCATGCAGCTAAATCTTGCTCCATGCCTCATTTCCCATGATTTCTTGCCTTATTTCTTACTCCATAATGGTCATTTCTCATCTTCCAAACTCATGATATCCTTGTCTTGCCTTTCCTTACGGTCCATGAATCTTGACTCATTTCTTTCCTCATTTAGCCCTTTCTTGATCTTTCAAAATCTAAAGTGATTCAACTTGCACCATTTTCTTCCCTTGAACCTGAGATAAGTCTCCAAAGTACAAATTAAACTCATGGCTAGGGCCTTAGCATTGATTTAGGTCAATTTGGGTGATTTGAATGTCTTTTGGTGCACAAATCATATAGAATATGTGCCATTAGAGCACATATTTTGGCTCCAATCAACCGCTCCAATAGTGAGAGCTCCCAATTGGCAACTGCCCTTTGAAGTGATGTGCGATGCCAGTGACTTTGCTATAGGAGCTATTCTTGGGCAAAGAGAAGATGAAAAGCCCTATGTGATCTACTATGCGAGCAAAACGTTGAATGAAGCGCAAAGAAAGTACACAACCACAAAGAAAGAATTGTTGGCTGTAGTTTTTGCCTTAGACAAATTTCACGCTTACTTGGTGGGGTCTTTCATTGTGGTTTTCACTGATCACTCAACTTTGAAGTATCTATTGACAAAGCAAGACGACAAAGCAAGACGCGAAAGCAAGGCTGATTAGATGGATTCTCTTGCTTCAAGAGTTCAATCTTCATATTAAAGACAAGAAAGGAGTGGAGAATATGGTAGCCGACCATCTGTCAAGGCTAACCATCGCACATAATTCCCATAGTTTGCCCATTAGTGATGATTTTCCAAAGGAGTCGCTCATGTCAGTAGAAGTCGCTCCTTGGTATGCTCATATTGCTAACTATCTAGTTACTGGAGAAATTCCAAGTGAGTGGAAAGCACAAGATAAGAAGCACTTCTTTGCAAAAATTCATGCCTACTATTGGGAAGAGCCATTTCTATTCAAATATTGTGCGAATCAAATAATACAGAAGTGCGTCCTTGAACAAGAGCAACAAAGGATCCTCAGTCATTGCCACGAAAGCATATGTGGAGGCTACTTTGCTTCTCAAAAAATAGCTATGAAGGTATTGCAATCGGGTTTCTGCTGGCCATCACTTTTCAAATATACCCACACCATGTGCAAGAGTTGTGATAGATGCCAAAGGCTGGGAAAGTTAACACGCAGGAACATGATGCCTTTGAACCCCATTTTAATAGTTGATATTTTCGATGTCTGGGGCATTGACTTCATGGGACCTTTCCCTATGTCCTTTAGTTACTCCTACATCTTGGTGGGAGTAGATTATGTTTCAAAATAGGTTGAAGCAATCCCGTGCAAACACAATGATCATAAAGTTGTTCTCAAATTTCTAAAGGAGAACATCTTCTCAAGATTTGGGGTACCCAAAGCCATAATCAGTGATGGGGGTACTCATTTTTGTAACAAGCCGTTCGAAACTCTCTTAGCCAAGTATGGGGTGAAGCATAAGGTAGCTACACCTTACCACCCTCAGACTTCAGGAAAAGTGGAGTTAGCAAATTGGGAGATCAAAAACATACAGATGAAGGTGGTGAATACGAGCAAAAGAGACTGGTCTATTAAGCTTCATGATTCACTGTGGGCGTATAGAACAGCTTACAAGACCATTCTTAAGATGTCTCCTTATCGCCTTGTCTATGGCAAAGCATGTCATCTCCCCGTGAAAGTAGAATACAAAGCTTGGTAGGCAATCAAGAAGCTCAACATGGACATGAACAGAGTCGGGATGAAGAGGTTCTTAGACCTTAATGAAATGGAGGAATTGAGAAATGACGCCTACAATAATTCAAACATTGCAAAACAAAGATTGAAGAGGTGGCATGATCAGTTAGTCTCCCGCAAAGAATTCCAGAAGAGACAAAGAGTCTTACTCTATGACTCTAAGCTCCACATCTTCCTAGGAAAGTTGAAGTCAAGATGGATAGGTCCTTTTACTATACAACAAGTGCATTTAAATGGAGTAGTGGAACTACTAAATTCCAATAGCACTGGGAGTTTCAAGGCCAATGGCCATTGACTCAAGCCATTCGTGGAGCCTTTTTCTAGAGACAATAAGGAAATCACCCTCCTGGAGCCACATCAAGCATAACAAGACAAGTGGTTAGATGGACTTAGTCTGTCGGAAGACATTAAGTCCATATTTTTGTTTGTTTTTGTTTTAATGTAGATTTAAAGTTTTATTGATTTAGTACTTGTTTTAATTATAATTTCTTGCTTTAATTTAATTTTGTTGTGATTTAACTAAATTTTTTATAATCAATTGCAGGTGAATTCCAAAACAAATGGGAAAAGCCTTACAAATTTTCTGGTGGAGGAAAAATAGAGCATCACCTTGCGAAAATCCAAAACACATTGCGAAAATCCCAAATATCAATTAGCAACCCTGCAAAAATTTCGTAGGGCATTTCAACAATTCACAAACCCAACTTTGCTTTGCGAAAATCCTTGCGAAATTAAAAAGCCTTGCGAACTCATTTCGCAACCTATCTACCCATTTCGCAACCTTGCGAATTCCAACAGTCACTCAAAACTCTATTTAAAGCCTCCAACCCTGTTTCATTTCGCACACCCATTTGGCCATTGCGAAAACTGATTCCACCTTGCGACACCCAAGCTTCCATCATTTTTCTCCATTAGACGCCCCACAGCCACCCATCTGAAGAGGCGATTCCATTTCAGACATGGCACAGATTAAAGGAGACCATACCGACCGAGCCTCCCCTCCGCGGGATGCGGCATCTAAGGCCCCCGAGGCCCCGACCATTCCATCTTCTGAAGATATAGTGCCCTTTAGTCCTCCTCAGTACAAATACGAGACACGAAGACCTTTGACTACACCCAGGGCAATTTCTTCGCGCCTTGAGAGCCCAGTACATCGCACTCTAGCTAAGAGGGCCAGGACTTCAGGCCCTAGAGAGTCCTCTAGACATTCACAGCTTGATCCTCAGGCTCCTGCCGATTCTCAGCTACCTTTCGGCATGACACCGGAAGCCATCATCAAACGGCCCATGATCGCAGCACCGCCCATTAAGGGCAATTTAGATTGTAGAGCCAGATAATTCCATTCCAAGCTATATTTTGATGTGGAGATTTTTCGACAGTAGCCGGAGCTTCAGGATTCATTCAAACTGCTCCAGAGGTACCATCTCGAGCACCTTATGACTCCTCGAGAGTTTTTCTACCCGAGAGTAGCATTAGACTTCTATCAGTCAATGACTACTCGTGGCATCCGGAGGCCTACTGTCATTCACTTCAGCATTGACGGGTGCTAGGATATCTTAGAGGCCAGACACATCGCAGAGGCTCTCCACATTCCATACGAGCCAGAGAATCCAATAGATTTCAGGGAGTGGTCCCCTGTATCTCAAAGGGACATGGTCCACATCCTATCCAAAAGGTTCATAGGAAGAAGCTCCAGAGGGCTGATACTATTCCACTACTGTTTCCTAGGCTGCTCTGTCATATATTGGAGCATATGGGCTACCCTATTGAGTCTCACCTTGAGCGCCACTGCCTTTGTCAAGAGTGATTCACTCTCGATAAATGGACACAATTGGCAGGCTATTCAGTACCTCTAGGAGTCCCACCCAGGCCAGCACCTCCAGGGCCACCACAGGATGAGCAGGCACAGCAGGATGAGCTTCCCACGGAGTTTGTACCACCTGCCCCTGCAGCACCTATGCTTGAGGCCACTTATACTGCTCCTCCTACCTCTACCGCTATTCCATCGAATGCACTTTCTACATCTGAGGCCTCCATCACCATTTTTGCCACAGAGTTTCTGCCATGATGCATACATTCAAGACACTATGCACCACACACAATGCTCTCTTCCACCAGATGGATGCTATGCGTGCTCAGCAGGACCAGCATACTACTATCCTTCATCAAATTCAGCAGCATCTGGGCATTCTACCATCACCTCAGGCTGATATTCCTGGACCATCAGAGCCCATAGCTCCAGCTAAGGAGACTATTCCACCTGAGCAGACTGCCAGAGCAGAGGCCACCTCAAATGCATTATCCCCACATGACCCTACTCCTTGATCATCTCTTTAATTTTTTTTGTAGTTACTTATTATATTCTGGGATTGGATGTACTACATGATCATACCTTATATTGTACTTTCTCAGAGTAATATATAGACATCATTTTTTATTATATTTGTCATTCTTCTATTTCCTCTATTGATTACTCGTTTGTTTTTTTTTTAACCATGTGGTTTCTCCTATACGACTCAGACTCCATGTCACTCAGGAGGTACCACTTCCTCACTTTATTTTTAATTGCTCTTGAAACATTGAGGACAATGTTGATCATGATTGGGGGGAGAGTTGAGGAATGAAGTTTTGTTAATAATGTTAGGATATTTTTTTAATTTAGTACTTTTTGCTTAATTTTAAAAGTTTTTATTCTATTCTCCATGGTTATTAAGGAAAAATTCTCAAAATGAAATGGGAGAAATTGAATTCTTAGCTTTTTACTTGAATATTAGAGTTTGTATTATGCTTATTAAAGTAAATGAATTATTGAAACTCCTATTGAATTCAACCTTATTTCTTCCACTTTAATCTTACCACACACTATGCACATTAGGTTCCGATTATAAGATGAAAAACTATCTTACCCCCTAAACTTAGGAAAATTTCTACTTGGTACCTTTGACCTTATTTTAATAGTGTTGGGACACCTTATAAAAGGCCAATGAGTCTTCAAAAAAAAAAGAAAAGAAAAAGAATAAGTGTTACACTTGCCTTGAAACCCGAGCAAGGTCTGAGGGGTATATGGTGAAAATCTTTGAAACCCGGTGCCCTAAGCCTTGATTGGTTGGGAGTCACCGACCTCAATGCTCGTTACAAGGGTAAATAGGCGGAGTGTAACATATTGTAGGTGCTTGGGTATTAGAAGTTCAATTTCAAAAGTCTAGGGTAAAATCTGAGGAGTTAGTGGTCGAAAGATCCTTAAAGCTTGATGCCCTAAACCTTGATTGGTTTGGAGTCATCGATGGACCCCCGTTACATGGACACTTTAGAAAACAATACCTTTAGCATTGCACACCTACAAAAAAAAATTGTGAAATAAAAGAGGTGCGTTCTTAGCCTATTGGAGGTTGGTCAGTTTGCTAAGGTTTGAGAAAGAACTAGGTTGGGGGAGAGAGAATAGTTTAACATACTATAATTGGAAACTAATAACCTTAACACTTTGATTTCTATGGAAGAGTAAGGATTGAACCTTTGGGAGTGGAAATTCTTTTGATGCTTAAATTTGCATAATACCTACTCTTTATAAATTATGATTAGGCAGGAGATTTGACGACTCTTGTTGAAGGTTGGGTTTTGTTTCTTTAATGTCCCATAAGAGAGTATGCTCTATATCATGCCACTTGAAAATGTTTTGGAGTCAGCATGATTTTGTAAATTATTTTACTGTTTTTTTTTCTTTTTCTCTCCTTCATTGCTAAGGGACTAGCAATATGTCGGTTGGGGGGAATGATTACTACTCAAAAAGTGCTCTTTTATAGCTTGTTATTAACTGTTTTAAACACCTTTGAGTAGTAGTTATTCCATTTTAACTTAATTGGCACATTAAAGACCCTTGCAAATGTTTCTAATCAGTTTTTGGCTAAGTTTGGTGTTTTTGTTAGTTTTTTTATCATTGAAGCGAGCCAAGAATGAGGGAGAATTCTGTATAGTCCATGGTTGCAAGTTGAAGCTCAAACACATGAAGAATCCAAGTTTTGTAGAACTTCATAGTCTTTGCCAAATCAATCAAGTATGCAAGGAAGAGAATCAGAGGAGAAATCTAACATCCAGCAATTTCTCAAGGCATTGCGAAATTTTCGCAACCTTGCGAAATGCCAAAAAAAGTTTCGCAAGGCTTGCGAAACCAAAACTGTGAAAAAAAAATGAATTTCGCAAGGCATTGCGAAATGCTAAGAAAAATTTTGCAAGGCTTGCGAAACCAAGACTAAGGAAAGTACCTCGTGAAACCGTTTGCAAAATTTTTGCAAGCTTGCAAAAATTCTCCTGTGTAATTTTCAGATATTTTTTCACCAACTCCGTTAGATTTTTATCTTGAGATATTTTGTGTAATTACCTATTTTCTTCTTGTAATCAACCAATGATAGGTTTGCTTAGTTAGGAAGGTTGGAAAAACCTCTCTATATATTCTTTTGCATCGTTTGTAAAGAGGGATATTATATAGAATATTAGACAGAATTCTACACTTGTAAATTCTCTTAGTAAATATAAGAGCTTTGCTCTGCCTTACCTTTTCATTTTGTATTTCATTTTCTTTCTAGCCAAACAACCTCTGAGGATGTTTTCCCAGAGGATGAGTGGCTAAGCTTTTCGTTTCTTGGACTGAGGGAAACCAGGTAAAGGATCCGGATACAAAGGTGGGAGTTTTCCTTGCTAAAAATGAGGAGAGTTGTTACTTGTTAATGGTTTTTGTTTCTTTTTATTTTAACTTAAAATCCCTTAAAATCACCTGGGCCAATACTTGGTAAGCTTAGCAGACTCTATGGAATCCATGGTAATCTAGTAGTTATCATTTACGAGCCTCTGGAAGGTGGTTTATAGGTAGGATTATCTAGAATGGTCCATACTTGGTAAGCTTAGTAGACTCTGTGGAATCCATGGTAGTCTAGTAGTTATCATTTACGAGCCTTTGATGGGTATTCCAAGGTTAAAGAATTACCTTGAATAGCCAATACTTGGTAAGCTTAGCAGACTCTGTGGAATCCATGGTAGTCTAGTAGTTATCATTTATGAGCCATTGGAAGATGATTCACAGTGAGAGGTCTTTAGCGTTTAAAACCATTAAAGGGAAGCAACTACAGTTTTTCATGAACCAGTTGGATCAAATCTTATTTGCTAAATACACACCGGTTCGGGAGATAACCATCCTTTATGTTATTTTCCCTAACACGAGGAAAAGATCCGAAATCTCCCCCTTTGTGCAAGGAACCTGAACTTAGTAACCTAAAACTCTAAGAAACCTTTTCTTTGTAATCAATTTCAGTTATTATTTTTGGTTGACTTGAAATCAATCTTTTTCACCCAAAATTATGTTTTCTTTTAAAGCTAACTTATTAAGGAAAAGCACCATTTCAGTACTTGAATTAATGTCACGTGTACTATGAAAACCCATCCCTGTGTTCGACCCTAGAGCCACTATACTATGCTAGTTATGCTACCCTAGTGTAAGGTGATTTAGGTTTATAAATTTTGTTGATGACACCCGTCTGGGCCAGAATCAAATGGAAGAGCCGCTATGGGACGAATCATAGGCTTAAGTGACTTGAGCCCACATGGGCTTGGGTCACTATATCTAGCCCAAAATGGGTTCTAATTAATTAATTAACCCAATAGGGCCTACTAATTAATCAATTAGCCCAATTTAGAGACCTTGTTCACTTATTCCCTATGCAACCTTGTGTAATTACCAAAATGTCCTTATACACAAAAGTGAACCTAGAGTCAATTCGACCCTCATAACACATGCCAACAAGGTATATGAGCTCAAAGCGGGGACCACTAGGACCCATAGGAATACTAGTTCCCTCATAATTCAATTTTAAAGTTGATTCAACATCCCACTAGGAAAAATCAATTGAACTCCAATATCCTGTGTAAATAACAACAAGACACCAAGTACTCGGGTCCGTGACCTGCTATCCATTGTGTTTAGTCTCCCCATGAACTGGTGTCCATGGTCTAACAAGGTGAAAGCTATCAGTCTTTCAAGACTACCTTTACTATCCTTGAGTTACAAATCCTCATATTGTGTGTTCAATTGACATAGCTTAGTTCTCAAAGAGCCTACGTCAAGTTCCACTTAAGGAACTACTATGATGACCATAGTTTCCATGAACACAGCTCCTTATGATCACCCAATGAGACACACTGTCTCAATCCTAAGAGATATTATGGTGCCTCTATTGAGAATACCTATTGCTACCGACTTCCATCAATAATGACCTAATCCATAGGAAATATATGATCAGTTTACAATCTCACCCATAGGTCAAAGTCATTGCTAACTTTAGCACAAGCTCAATATTCTCTCAAGGTTGAAAGACAACGCAATGAAGCAGCTTAGTAAGCTTATGACTACTTGATAGCCTTAAGTCATGACTTACCGTAGGTCCTATCCAATGTGTAACCATATAAACTAGTGCACTCACCATGGGAAACTCATCCTGATAGCCAAGACTAGCTATCCCTCCAATTAGGAGGTGGTGCACTAAAATCTCTAATAGGTTACCTAGACCCATGAATCAATTGTGAACAAATCATTTATTTGCAAAGAACCTATGACTTAGATCTTCTGTGCAACTCCTAATACAGCTAAGTCACGTACAATGCAAAAGATGCAAACAAGAATGCTCATAAAGTATAATACGTGGAATAAGGATAGATAAATGTGAAACTAAAACATCATTAAATAAGTAATGAATTCCAAATTTATTACAACATATCATGTTTTTAAGGGCTTTATCCTAACAGTTAGTTGCAGTAAGAAAATAACATGTCTCACCAAAATAGAGCATATCAGAGCTTGAATCAAACACTAAACAAAGCAAACCTATTTGTTCACACTTCAACAAGGAATTTCAAAACAATGTTTTAGTCAAGTTTCCTAACCTTTTTAAGAAATTTGGCTTGTTAAAACTTCAATTTTTTTTTCTCAAAGTAATCTTTTCTCTCACATGTTTTTATTTTCAAAACCTCTAAGGTTAAGACAAGCAACTATTTATTTAAAAGAAGTTGTTTCTAGATATTCCAATTTAAAACCAACTTAATATCCTCCTAAATCTATTTCTCACACTTATTCAACCCATTTCAAACTCATTTAATGGTGGCAAATAGTTGTTGTTATAGCCAAGTAAATCACCAACTTTTGTTGAATTTTCAACCACTCACTCAAACAAGTAGTTGACTAAGCTATCAACTTACTAACCACCAGGAAAAATTGTAGAAAAATGTCACTTAGCTTAATCGTCTTTCAATTAGATTAACAAGTTCATTAACAAACTAATTAAACAACTTCTTCAATGTACTAACAAATTCAATTTACTAATCAAACCATTAATCTTGATTAAGGGATTAAGTAAACTTAAATTAACCCTTAATTAAATTCAAGTCATCACATTGCACCTGTCCTCTCTAAGTTAACAAACGTCATCTAGGGTGAAACACTCTACTACTTTACCTAGTATTACAACGCTTGTATTACTCTCCCACAACCTCATTTTCATGGTTTAGGCTGCTCTCATTTCGCTCGTCAATACTGTATATGGGAATCATTTTTTGCTTTCTTTTCTTTTAGCTATTATGATGTTTTAGTTCGTCAAGTTGTCTCTTGCTTGTTGATGGATTTAACACAAGTTTGAAAGTCGAAATATTTAAGAACCTCTCGATATTTGCTTATTTCAACTCCCTAAAGCATTTTATCACTTAATATGCAATTCCCCATCTTTAGGTGCCTAGGTATCCACCGTAAGCCTTCTTTGTTTGAACCTCACACTTAACTTTAATTTAAGACTGTGTCATCCTAAGGTGCTACTAAATGGAAGGATCTTATCAATGTTCATGAATGACAAATCATAAATAAACTACCAAATTGGAAAGATTGAGTGTTATCATACAATTTGTATTGACCAAGTTCACATGTTGGAGATAAGCAAACTCAAATCGTTGACATCTACCATAGTGTGTAGATCAATATGAACATCATGAGATGTCCCATAATAAAACCAGCTATTGTTGATATCTTTTTCTCAATTCCTTCTTTTCCTTCTTCCATAACCTAGGCTTGAAGAAAGATGAGATAAGAGGGTCATATGACGAATGCAATTAGAAATCCATAATAGAGTCTAACCACAACAACCAAATTGATTATCTTCATGCATAAGAATACTAGATTACCAAGTAGAAAAGATTTTAAAATCATCACAAACCTCCATTTTTTTCTTTTCTATTGCAATTTCTAGTTATTATAAGATGATGTTTTAACTTTCATACATAAAAATAGATAGACTAGAAATGACATCTCTTGTGTCAATGACACCAAAGGGATATTAAATTAATGGAATTAGGATATGAATGGAATATGAAGAAATAAAGCCACTTTGAGGTTCCCTATTAAGTGAGGCATGGAATAGAGCCACTACAAAGAAGTTCCGAGAGTTACGAAGGAAGCTTCAATCTCATATTGATCATGGTTGAGAAAGAGAATTGAACTTTGAGATCTAACTGGCTTCTTTAAAAGTGAAGGTGCGCCAACTTTCTTTAAAAGGTAAGATGTACCAATTTTAAAAAAAAATTCAAGGTGTATCAACTTATCTAAAATTCAAGGTGCACCAACCTCATTTTGTCCTTAGGTTCACCCAACATTTTTTTATACAATTTATAGCCCTTAGCACTCAACACTTGTAACCTTGCCTCCACCCCTCACACACAAACACATACACACACATAAATTCAAATTCAATAAACATATTTTTAAAAATAAATTCTAAGTAAATTAAAATCTTATTTTCCAATTTTAGTTTTAAAGTGATAGCTTATACTAAACATTTTTCAAAAAATGTTCACCAAAGTAAAACTATCAAAAATAAAAATCTTAAAAAAATGTTTTGAGTGTCATAAATATGAAAACAAATTCTGTCACTTTTTATCTCAAATTAAGCTTTTAAAAATGATTTACTTTTCATGATTGGCAAAATTTCTGGACGACTAAACCCATATACAAAACATACTTAAGTTTTCTTACCTAAAGTAAATGAGAAAATTTAACTAAATGTATCATTTTTTTTTTTTTTTAATTTACACTTCAAGACATAATTTTTTTTTTTTTTTTTGATAAATCATGAATATTATATTAAGTCATGGTTTTAAACCTTAGGGGTGTGACAATGTCCACATGGTACCTACACAAGGACTATTTCTCACCATTGAATTTATGAAATCAATTGTAACCAGTATTTGATTTTGAAAAGAAAAACTTATTAAAGAGTGAGTCTGTTTTACTCATGCCCTCATTTAAATTTGAATTTATATATATGCACACACTAATTATTTTTAACTATAGAAGTAAAAAATAAAAAATAAAAAAGAATATGCATCCAAAAAAATTATAGATTGTAAGTTGAATTTATAAAAATAAAATAAAAATAACTGAAATGAAAATTTTATTATCCAAATTCATATAATTTATTAGGATTTAAATAAATTAATATTGTAAATTTTAAATAAAATTAACAAAAAATAATTATAATATTTTATAGAATCTATTTAATATTCATATTTATTTTATTATTATTATTTTATTATCCTAATATACATTTTATTTCTTCAATAAATTAATTTAACCTATTTATTTTTTTAATGAATTGAAAGTTTTTCAATTTTGTATTTAATAATTTTTAATTATAGTTTTTCATCCATTTTGAGATGTTTAAACATTTTGAACTTTGATATTTAATTAAATAATGATAAATCTACAATGTAGTTATTACCAAATTATAGATAATTCTTCAACAATCTTAATTGTTTATGTTAATTCTTTTAAAATTTTAATATATTTTGATAAAATTTTGAACTTTTTTTCACTTAAGTTTTTTATGTTTGGTTGAATAATTTGATACATTGTCTAGTTTTCTTTCCTTCTAAGTACATAATATATTTTTCTTTCCTTTTAAGGTGTAAAATATAAAATTATTTAATTTTACTTTCCCAACTTTCTCCTAATTCCACCTTAAGAAAATGTATAAAGAATGTGATAAAGACTATGAATAATGTGAAACAAAGTACGAAAAATGTGAAAAATTGTAAAATAATGTAAGAAATTATACAAAAAAAATATGAGATTATTCTCAAGCAATAATTAAAGAACAATTGATATAAAGAAATGAGAGTTAGAAAAGACTGTAAACATTGATTTTATAGTGGTTCAACCAATCTCGCCTTCGTCCACTCTTCTCAAGCTCCTTCCGAGGGAGAGTTCCATTAGTGTGAAGCTTCAAAGTCTTTACAATTAGATTTCCCAACTTTAATGGGCACTATAATCAACCCTTCAAGTTTATCCCTATCTTGAAGACTAAGCACTTAACCTTACTTGAAAAATGAAGATTTAAAATACTCAAACCTAGTGATTACTACTCAAAAAGTGCTATTTCATAGCTTGTAATTAACTCTTTCAAACACTCTTGAGTAGTAATTATCACCTTTTAACTCAATTGACATGTTAAGGGCCTTTGCAATTGTTTCTAACCAAATTGTGTTAAGTTTTGGTGTTTTTGATAGCTTTTTGCTCACCAAAGCAATGTAAGAATGAGGGAGAGTTGTATATAGCTCATGGCAAGGCTTTTGGAAGCTCAAATTCATGAAGAACCAAGCTTTGGAGCCTCATAGTCCTTTGCCATAATCGGGTGAAGTATGCAAGGAAAGAGCAACAGAGAGAGGAAAAACAGAGTGAAGAAAACAGAGCATGCCAGCTGCAGTCTTCCTTCCCACTTTTGGAGCACTTACCGAAGTCCATTTTGTGCATTCTATATACCGTTGGAAAGCTCTGGAAGTCAAGAATTCAACGCTTCAAACCATGTGCGATTTGGAGCTAAAATGAGGAAGATATGGCTTTCGGAAAACAACTGCATCCAGCTGAGGGACAATTTCGCACCTTGCGAAATTGGAACTCCAACGTGCGAAATTGGAGCCTGCCGTGCGAAGTGGAAATGGATGGCAGCTGTGCATTCTCGGTGAAGCCCAACATGCGAAAGTGATTTAGCAACTTGCAAACTTGAAGTCCAACGTGCGAAAGTGGATTTCAACATGCGAAATCAACTTGCGAAATTTCGCACACCACCATGCAACGTGCGAAAATGGGATATTTGTTCACCGACTCTTTTTCTTCTGATATTTTTGTGTAAAAATCTCCATTTTCTCCTCGTATTCAGCCACTTATGTAATTCCTTAGCTAGGAAGTATGGAAGGAAGGGTAATTTACCTTCCTATATAAACTCTTTTGTAACACTCATCAGAGAAATCTCGGGAGCTTGTTCTCAGAGACAACCTTTTGTGTATGTAGATATAGAATCGATCAATATATTATACAGAGCACTTGCTCTGCTTTTTTCCTTCTCGGTTTTTTTTTCCCTTTTATTTTCTTTCTAGCAAATCAAACTCTGAGATGTTTCCTCAGAGGATGAGAGGCTAGGCTTTTTGTCTCTTGGGTGAAGGAAGCTAGGTAAGGTGCCGGCATGCATAAGTGTGAGTTTTTGTTGTTTCCATTTTTAATGAAAAGAAAGTGTGACCCGTTTATGGTTTTTATCTTTTTAGTTTAACTTAAAATGCCTTTGAATCACCTGGGCCAACACTTGGTAAGGCAAGTGGTCTCCGTCCATGGAGATGCACTAGTTTATCTCTTGCGAGCCTTTGGGAGGTGATTCAGAGGTAGGATTTTCTAGACCAGCCAACACTTGGTAAGCTTTTGAACTCCAAGGAGACATCCATTAGTTATCTCTTGCGAGCTTTTGAAGGATAATCCAAGGTTAAAGATCCCCTTGAATGGCAAGTGCTAGGTGAGAGGCACGAGCCATTGCAAGATGGATCAGTGAGAGGGATTTATTGTTGAGACCATTAATGGTAAGCATCTGTACCACACCGGTTAGAGAATTGACTATATGTTAATTCTCTAATGCGAGGAAAAGAAACAAGTGACCGGAATCTCCCTTTTTGTTTATGGCACCTGATCCTAGTGACCTGAGATCCCAAGAAACATCTTTTCTTCCTAATTAAAATCAGTTACTTTAGTTTTGGTTAGCTTAAAACCAACCATTTCATTACAATTTTATGTTTTCTTTTAAAGCTAAGCTTGGAAAGGAAAACCACCAATTCATCTTTGAAGTAATATCAATTGTGAACTGAAAACCCATCTCTGTGGACGATCCTAGAGCCACTATGCTATGCTAGCTATGCTACCCTAGTATATGGTGAAATAGGTTTATAAATTTTGTTGATAACTCTCGTCTGAGGATTGAAATCAAAGCACATCAGTTGATTGATCTGAATCAATCAGAACACCAATTGGGGACGAATCACCTAGTACAATTAATGAGCAAGTACAAAGAAAGTTAGGATGAACACAATGGTGCACTAGAAATGAATTGCAAGTGAGAGTTCAATGCACCAAAAAGGGAATGAGAACTTTGAATGTGAGTGTCACACCCCGATTTTTATTTATTTTTTTATTTTTATTTTTTTCAAACTTAACAATTGATACTCAAATACAGTATAAGTGCTCTCAAAAATTTAAATGCTGAGTTCCTACTTGATTTTGTGCAAAAAGAGGATATGCAAAACCTATTATAAAGAGTACATCCTGTATTAAACTTTGTAACTTGTAGTTAACAAAATATGGTTTGTTTCTTAAAAGAAACTTATACTACATTAATTTACATATACCAAAATCCCATTGTTCACTACGAGTAGCCCATACTACAAGTGTATATAACAAATATACATACTACATCATTCATACAAAAAGATTATGTCTTTAATACAAAGGCAAAGCCTCAAAACACTTTCTATGCGAGCAAATAGCATCCAATCACAGTAAAGCATTACTCAAGCATTATTTCCTACATAGGTCTTCTGACTTGCATCTAAAGGTGGAAGGGATAGGGTGAGTTCACAACTCAGTAGGAAAGTTTATAACAATCCTAAGCATACCCTTAAAAACCTTGAATTAAACGTTTAAAAGCATGCATGATAAACATTTTATAACCATTAACAAATGTGTAATCATGTCAAACATGTATGCATGTGTTTGCTGGTTTCATCTTTGCTCTTCCCCATCCATCCTTTCACAACTGATAAACTGCTAACCCCCACCAATCTACACATCAGATATCAATGCTCCACAAGATACTCGATCAATATAATAATGACTATTCTGGGACATCACCCAAGGGCAAGTCATACCCTGTGTCTTTTGGGACTCATACCCAAGGGCAGGACCAACCACGTGTCTTTAGGGACTAAAACCCAGGGGCAAGACCAACCCTATACACCCACATTGGAGTGTCTTCCTCAAGGGCTTTAGGGACTTTCACCCAAGAACCCACGGTCCCACATAAACAATATATCAAAAGATAATTCTTGTAGCACCACATAGACACTTCCCATCAACCAATTTTTTGAATATCATCCGTGATTATTCCATATCCTTCTTGCCATACAACCACATCATAGACCATTTCCATAAAACAGAACCATGAATCTCCACACCAATATGTGTTCCAATCTCAATGTAACATTTCAACACAATAAACTGAGATGCAATGACACATTAAAACATTTAATGAAATGATAGAAATGACATGAAATTTCGAATAAATGTTTCAAGGAAAGAAATCTGATACACTATGGGATAGCATAAAATTCCCTACCTTACACCGACTTCCTTTTTGTGTTTCTTCTAAGTTGGCGATCTTTGCCTATTTCAAGGAACTGAAATGAAACAACATAATTTAGGTTTCCTAACCATGAAAATTTATACAATTTACTGTTGCTAATTTTTAATTCTCATATTCTCTAATCTATATACCTACAGGTTTTCAAATCAAATTTGAATTGAATTAAACAATATTTACAATGCATATTAATTTCCCTAATTAATTACCAAACACTAATTGTTTTGATTTTTCCTAAAGCCTAACTCATTAACAAGTCCTAATTGTCAAAATAACCTAATTAATCACATGTTTACTAATCTATTTTTCAATCAAACCAAATTAAATAAAGATTCATGCTGATCTTACCACTAATAAAATACTTAAGCTAAAATACCTTAATCCTTAATTAATTGTGATTTTTAACTAAAATGGGTTTATAACTAATTACACTCAACTTTTACACAAATTTTACCGTTAATTCTTTTCAGCATACCATTAGGAACCAAAATAAATGAAAATTACAAAATTAAACAACTTGCTTACCTCAAATCCACACTTTCTCTCTCTAGATTCTCTCTCTAACCCAAGCTTTTGCAGGTGCAATGGGGAAAAATGAGTTGAAACCCCTTTTAAAGGGGTCTCCATGCAGCAAGCACG
Organism: Vitis rotundifolia; assembly: GCA_030254885.1. Taxonomy (NCBI): domain Eukaryota; kingdom Viridiplantae; phylum Streptophyta; class Magnoliopsida; order Vitales; family Vitaceae; genus Vitis; species Vitis rotundifolia. The sequence continues at coordinate 16,947,412 of CM058160.1, forward strand.
AGGTGGTAGCCACATGGCTGCCACCAATCCACCCAAGTAGGAGGTGGCATTCCACTAACTCCAATTTTCCCAATTTTGCACTTTAGTCCCTCAAGTTATCAAAAATAAAACCCATAATTGCCCATTAGTCCTTTAGGTTTTCATAACCCTAATCAGTCCCTAAGAACCTCATAAGCATGCTTAGGTCATTAACTAATCCCACTTAACCTTAATCAAAGTTTAATTTCATAATTAAACATGATTAACACTAAACTAGTTTTAACATCTAATTAAGCACGCTTAAAGTTAAGTACTAAAATAATCATTATTGCCTATTTAATTCATTAGTACTAGGTATTACAGTGAGAAACAAGTAGGTAGGAAGTTTAATGCAAGTGTTCTCTTCTCAATAAATGAATGGGAGCCATCTATTTATAGGTTTCCAATCTCAGCATCAAAAAGTGCACCAAAAGGCCTTTCCCTGTTGAGTTCTAGTTTATTGGTTGACTAGTTATTGGATATTTAATATTTGTCAAGTGACCGTTGGGGGTTCGACTGGACCTCGACAGAGAAAAGGTACCCCTCAACTAGGGAACCGGTTGACCAATTAGACGTTTTTGAGGCATAAACCTGATCGTGTTTTGAGGCAGTTTGGGCTACTACAGCATATTCCTGAGCAATGCGATACAGAATTGCGATTTCATAAATATGATTTGAGAGGTCGACATGATTTGGATTAGATGAGTATTCATCACCACTATATTCAAAAGTGGGAGGCTAGGTATGATCATCTTGCTAGAGCTGAGGTAGCATATACTTCTTACGGGTATAACCACCCATATATGGTGTGGTATCGTTCTATCACTCGCCTTTTTCTGACTCCACATGGATCTTCATGGGAGATAGTGGTAATTATAATGTCTTTTTATTTATCATTATATTTTCTTCTAATTAGAAAAACATCTAACTTTTTGTTCTTAATTCTTATAGAATCGCAGTTTGCAACAGATACATCTATGGACTGGTCCAGATACACTGAATATAGGTCATCGCGATGAGATTCATCAATTATGTGCAACCACTTTAGAAGCTATACACGAGGCTGATAGGTTGCTTATTCCTCCTAATGTCATTGATACAGAGCGACAATCATCGGATGAGGAGGTTGTGATGAGAGATGGTGGGGTACGGACTAGAGGTGGTGGAGTGCGGACTCGAGCTGGTGGGGTGCGGACTAGAGGTTTCGAGATACAAGAGGCCGATAGGTTGCTTATTCCCTCTAATGTCGTTGATATAGAGAGGCAATCATCGGATGAGGAGGTAGGGATGAGAGATGGTGGGGTACGGACTAGAGGTGGTGGGGTGCGGACTAGAGGTGGTGGTGTACGGACTAGAGGTGGCGGTGTTCAAACGAGAGGTGGAGGTGTATGAACACGTGGAGGCCATATTTCTGATGATCCACACTTCCCTATCAATGATGCATCGATAGCTTTTCCACCATCGTCTCTACAACATTCTTCCTTTACTTTTTCTACACCACTTGACCAGACACTACCTTATTCATCAGTTCCATCCATTGATGAGGGGGTGATACATGGAGATGTTGGGACATCATTCATGCAGGAGCTATTGCATTCTTATACTGGTGGGCCTTCTTTTCATATACCTATGCCATCTAGTATCGATGTGCCATTTACTCCACCTACAGCACCACTCATTGCTTTGTCACCACAATCATTTGGACATCCATTTAGAGATGATGTGGCAACACAAATGCAATATTTCCTATACCACTTGTTGAACAACAAGGAGAGGCTCAGGTTCAAGAGCAAGGACGTGGACGAGGAAGAGGAAGAGGTCGAGGCCGAGGACGAGGAAATGGCGCAACATTAGATGGTCCCTCTGATCAATCCGAGTTGGAAAGATGTCACCAATGCCCACAACGAAGAAGGAAGCCTCCTTCATGTGGGACACATTGATGATACATGTTTTTTTGTTGCTTGTTAGTTTATTTGTATTGATGATGTATACTAACTTTTATTGGTTGTTAGTTTATTAATGACGTATGTTAATTTATTGTCTGCTAGTATTGAAGTTGTCATCTAGTAATATTGAATTTTAATATTTTAGTTTTGTTGGTATTCATGGCTGATATTTTTTTAGTTGTTACGATGTTTGTTGGTTTATTAGTTTATATATATGGACAAAGTATTAGTTTTTTTTATTCATAATAGTAGTTGAGTTTTGATCATTTATTATTTGAATACATTTGATTGTTTAGTGATTGAACATATTAATACAAGTTATTGGTTGATATATATATATATATATATATATATATATATATATATATTTTCTTTGTTGATGGTTCATATAAATAAGGTTATTAATTTTTTTGTATTCATGATAATAATTGAATTTCTATCATGGTTGATATTTTATTAAATGTTGGGCTATTTGTTGATTTTTTTAACTTTTACGTAAATAATGTTATTGGTTTTTTATAATCATGATATTTTATTTTAATTTATTTTTTTATATTTTATTCCTTTTACAATGAAATGTGAAATAATAATTTTAATTTTAAAAGTTATATAATAAAATTTATTTAAAAATTAAAATAAAATAAGATTATTTATTTATAAATAATTATTTAATAAATTAATAAAAATTCTTTTTTTATAAAATCATTTTTCACATAAACAAAAAAAATAGATAAATATTATTTATCTTATAAATAAAAAACAATATCAAACTAAATTAATTTTAGTAGTTGTAATTAATTGAATTACTTTAAAGAAAAGTTGAAGATTAAGAACAATTAAAATATTTAACGTATTTTTTTTATATTTTATTCATTTTATAGTGAAATTTTAACTTAAAGTTTAATATTTTTTATCTTAAAATTTATATAATTAAATTAATTTAAAAATTAAAACATAACAAAATAATTTATTTTGTAAATAATTATTTAATAAATTAATAACAAATTTGTTTTTTTAAACTCATTTTTTGACATAAATTGATAAATTTTTTTTTTAATTGCAAAGTGAAAGAAAAGAAAATAATAGATAAATATTATTTATCTTATATTAAATTTAGTAAATTAAATTAAGTGATTTTATAATATACATTAATAATAATTGTATGAGTATATTTAATTTTTTAATTTCAAAATGGATTTATAATATATTTTTATATTAAATTGTATTATTTTTTTTAATATATACATATAAATAATGGTATTAAAATATATTAAAATTTGAAATTTTGGTGGAAATCATCTCTTTCACTAGTTTATTACAAGACATTCCAATGACATTAAATGGAAATAACTCAATGTTCATCTATAATGTAAAAAAAAACTTTCATTTAAATAGTTAAATTTTCAACTCAAACTTACAATATCATTGAGCGTTTGTGTTAGAAGACTCCCCTCTGTTAGGACATTTTCGCCGATTGTGACCCTCCTGTTTACAAAGCCCACATTGGACTTTGACACTTGGTTCTCTCCAATCCATTTCATTCCTAATCCTTGTAGATCTTGGTCTTCCTTTATCACGTACTAGAGTTGGATTAGGATGAACAATTGGAAAATTTGGTTCTGGCCAATAGGCTTGATGTGGAATTGGATTGAATTGTGGTGTATAACAACAACCATATACATCCATCCTATAATGTTTGTCAACAAATTGCCAACTATCAATCCTTGCACGTGCACATACAGCTAGCACATGTGAACATGGTATACCAAATGATTGCCATTTATTACAAGTACATGTTCTTTCTTTCAACTTCACAATTTGTATATTGTTTCCTTTATCCATATGAAACCCATGGGGAGCAGTTGTCACTTCAAATATCTTATTTGAACGATTAAAGATATTGACAGTGTGCCCACTAGCCCTTGATTCATATTTTGTTATTTTGTTAATGGCATAGGAAGTATACAAATCTCCATTTGCAATTCAAGTTTGTATCTCTGTTCGACGAGTCTCGAAATATGAAACACAACGATAGAAAGTTAATCAAACAAGAGCAGTGATAGGCAACATTCTAGCCCCTTTAAGCACTCCATTTATGCATTCAGCAATATTTGTAGTCATCCACCCATACCAATGTCCTCCATCATATGCCAAAGTCCATTTCTTCGTGTCCAACCTGTTAAACCATTCTAAGCATTTCTCATCTAATCGTTTTAACTCAGTCATACATGACTCATACTTTCGTGGTTGATGTTGAGACCCTGCTCTATACACTAAGTCTTTTAACATCTTATTTCTATATTTTTCATTGAAATTGCTTGCCACATGCCTAAGACAATATCGATGTTGTGCATAAGGCGGGTTCCATCCAACACTAGGATCCCTAATAGCAGCTTGTATTCCTGCATGACGATCAAAAATGAGACATATGCCTTCTCTTTGTGTGACTTGACTCCTTAATGTATAAAGAAACCAAGACCAACTATCTTATGATTCTTCTTCAACTATTGCAAATGCTAGAGGGAAGATATGACCATTAGCATCGATTGATGGTGCAATCAAAAGTTTTCCTATGTATTTCCCATATAAAAAAGTACCATCTATTTGTATTATTGGTCTACAATGCTTAAATCCTTCAACACATGCCCCAAAAGCCCAAAACACACGCATAAAACGTACATTTCCATTGCAACCTGCTAGTACTGATGTCTTCCAAACAACTTTAGTCCTAGGGTTAGTAAGTTTAACAATATTCATCCACCTAGGTAAAGCTTGGTCAGATTCATCCCAATCACCAAATATCCTTATGATTGCTTTCCTCTTTGCTTCCCAAATCCTCTTGTAATGAACATTATAACCAAATTTATCTTTGACTATTTGATGTAATGCAACAATTGAAATTGTGTGATCACGTTGGACTACATTTTGAATTTCTCGTGCAATGAATGTGGAGTCTAATTGTGAGTGATCTTGTGATAGTTTAGGGTAAACACAAATGTGAGGACCTATGTACTTTGTTATCTCAAACAAACCATGAGATTTACAACGACATGCACAAAGCCTCCAATTACAACCCTCAGACCATTTTTTACACTTTACTGCCCACATATCTGGCTCAGATTCAATAACAATCAAATGTTGATTCCTACATATGGAATAACGTTTAACAGCATATTGTAAGTCTACCTTACTCTCAAACCGCAAACCCTTAAACAATTCATCTGATTCATTCCATAAGCCAGTGCGTGCTAGTAAATCCTTGTCAACCATGGAGTTAATTACATCCCAATTCAATTCTCTAAATAAGGGGGAAGGGACATCATGTTCACCACCACCTAGCAATGATGCATCATTTTCTATATTTTCATTATCCTCCATGTCCATAATATCCTCATTACCATCATCTTCATCAAATAAGTCCACATTGTCGTCATCATTTCCAGGTAAAATATCAACATAATTGCCAACTGTCATTACAATTGAATCAATAACCCTGCCATATCTACCCTAATTATAGGTTCCATGTCATTATCATAACTTTGCATATACATAGGGGAAGATGTGTTCTCTTCTGCCATTTGTTGACTTGGACCTAGACTTTCAATATGCATTGGGGTAGTAAAGCTACTAGGCATGGGGTGATGATCAATGGAAGAAGTTTGACAATACATTTCAATAGTATTTGGAGGAGGAGATTGTGCGACAACAGTAAACATTATGCTCACATCACCATCATCTCGAATAGGCAAAGGGACATAATTAACAGTACCCCTTCCATTTGGAAAGGGAACTGGATATCGGAACACCATATTTAACTTGGTGTAAGTACGATTAATATTTAGAGCATGATACAATTTTGTTTCTAACTCATCAAATGTTATCATACTATTAATTGAAACACCTTTCTCAAGAGGACGATTATAACTTACCCCAAATTCACAATCAATAATTTCACCCCTAGTATAGCACAACACTGTGGTGTAACCGTCCATTATCAAACCTATTCAAAAGATCAACAAAGGAGCATCATCATCAATAAACTTTATAATAATAATTGATATATAATATGTATTTTGCAAATCTATTTTACTAATATTATGGTGCATTGTCCATTACAATATATTTTTTTTCGTTTTTAAAATGGATATTTAAATGTATATAATATAACATTTTAAATGTACATTTACATATTATATAAGATAAGACCAACTCTCGGATAATGTTCTACTTAAATTTCTTATATTTTAATATTTTTAAAATAATATTGTATGCGAAAAAATAATTTAATACTAACAACCATTACTAAATTTATTTATTTTATTTTATTATATATTCTAACATTTTACAATTATATATTTCTTTTCTTTTTTAAAATGAAAATTGAAATGTATATAATATTTTAATATTTAAATATATATTATATACCTTTAATACTCATGGTTACTATTATATATATATATATATATATATATATATATATATATATATATATTATATGCATTAAAATATCAATTTAAATAAATCAAAAAATATTTTAGTTTTATTTCTACTTTTATTTATTTTTTATTTTTAGCTCTCAATATCTTACAAGAATTTTTTTAATAATTTAAGACTAATATTAATTTTTATAAAATATAGAAGATAAATTCATAATTTCCGATAATGTTCTAATTATATTTCTTATATTTTAATATTTTTTAAATAATATTATATGCACAAAAAATAATTTAACACTAACAACCATTACTAAATTTATTTACTTTATTTTATTATATATTCTAACATTTTACAATTATATATTTCTTTTCTTTTAAAAAATGATATTTAAATGTATATAATATTTAAATATATATTATATACCTTGTTATTATTTTATATTATACACAATTACTTATATATATATATATAGACACACACACACACATTACAATATTCATTTAAATAAATCAAATAATATTTTAGTTTTATTTCTACTTTTAATTATTTTTTATTTTTAGCTCTCAATATCTTACAATAATTTTTTTCAATAATTTAAGACTAATATTAATTTTTATAAAATATAGAAGATAAATTCATAATTTCGGATAATCTTCTATTTAAATTTCTTATATTTTAATAATTTTTAAATACTATTATATGCAAAAAAAATAATTTAATACTAATATTTTTAAAATTTATTTATTTTATTTTATTATATATTCTAACATTTTGCAATTATATATTCTTTTCTTTTTTAAAATGAATATTTAAATGTATATAATATTTTAATATTTAAATATATATTATATACATTTAATACTCCGGTTACTATTTTATATAATTTACTTTATATATATATATATATATTATACATTTAAATATTCATTTAAATAAATCAAATAAAATTTTAGTTTTTGTGGACCCCGCATTTCGGCTCATGCGCTTCCACTCGATGACGAGCTCGCTTTTTATTGTTATTTGATGAAAATTATGATTTTTAGAAAAAAGACTTGGAGTCGCCACTTATTTTTGTTTTATTTTCAAAGGGTAAACAAAATAAGAAAGAAAAACCCTAAGTGTGACTCCTTATTTGGAAAGGGTGGTCCGTGAGAAACCAAAAATGGGCTCGGGGGTCAGGTTACTTATCGGGAAGGTACGGCAAAGACCGTAGCACCCCTCTAAATCCCTAAAAACAAGTCTCTACTGATAAAATGAAGCTGACGTGGCAATCCACAAGAAGATCAACGAATACCCACATGATCACATACTTAAAGCTGAAAACATGCACAAGAAGTCGATCAGAATGAGAGAGGATGCGTACCTTGGCAATGAGTCGCCATGCGCTATCAGAGAATGAGATTAGTGCACAATGAGGATCATGAAATGTAACACACAAGCCACTAAACAAGATAACAAATCATAAGATATCGCAATTTAATCAAATTTGTCTAAAATGAGCGCTCACTGATGTTGGGCTCCACCAAAGGGCACGTGGCACAAAGGTGGCCATGCTAAAGGTGACCATGCGGTACCCACCTGGAGGTTTGATTGGAAGCTTGGATTGGGTCAAAGGTTACCCTCACTGTTGATGAGAATATGGAGGACAGCTTGGTGGGTTCTTAGCTCCATTGGTTTCCGGTCTTGAATATCCTGACTTTGATTTCCCCTCATTTACATCCAAAAGCAAACCCCAGAGTGATGTCATCAGCCGCTGCACTAGCAAGTTGAATTAATGGCCAGTAAAATAACGGAGCAGGCACACGTGTACGCTGAAGAACGTGGCTGGGTCCCAATACGAAATCTGGATCGTCAAATTCAGTGACAGCATATCTGTGGGCACTCCCATTTTCAGGCCTGAAACTCTCGACCTTGGCCGAAAGCATGAAAACGGCCTCTCGGAAAACGAATTCCGCAGTAGAAGCGGACTCAGATTGGGGTTCTTGACTGTGTGGTCCACTTCCAGGTGGTGGGCAAGGTTCAGTCATGTTCGGGTACAATGTTCCTCGGGCTTTATTCCAAATTTACGTTCCAAATCATGGCCAAGTGCATCGAAGCTGGAGACGAGCTCCTTTCCGATAATTTTCCTTTTTATCCTAGGTGATACTACACCTTTCAACTTGCCGAGGAATCGATCTTGTGAGCAAAAGTAACTGCAGCCGTGGGATAGACACCCCCAAGTGACGCACAAATGATATGATCAAACCCAAACTGAGTTCAGGAAATTTGCTCAGCAAGGCACAAAAAGTTTGCCATTGTACTCAACTGTTTCCACTAGCAAAGATCGCACGGCCCTTGCTGTATAAACTTCTTCAGCAGTGCACCGGGTTGGATAAGATGGGTGGGAATAGTGAAGAAGCTAGTGAGAGAAAGTGGGTATGAGGGCTCGGTGGGTGTGAGTATGGGCGTGGGAGATGAGAGAGAAAAGGTGGTGAGAAAGATGGGTAAATGGAAAGATGGTGTAATGAATGATGGTGGGATGGGCATGGAGAGTGGCCATGCATGCGTGGGGGGTAACGGGCAGTGGTGCAGCAGGTTATGAAGGATATGGAACACGGAGGCGTGCATGGGGGCATGAGTGTGATTGGTAGCCATGCATGGGGATGGGTTGAGTGAAAGCATTGGTGGTGAGAGAGATGGGTAGGGTTGCGGTGTAGAGAGAGAAGTGGTGCATGGCTAGATGAGGGGTGGTGGATGGCAGAACGGGCATTTGAAGAGAAATGGGTATGTGGTGTGGTGTAGAGAGAGAAAAGGTGGTGGGGAGTATATGATGTGGTGTAGAGAGAGAAAGGGTATGAGGTGTGGTGTAGAGAGAGAAGGGGTATGATGGGTACCATGCATGGAGTGGATGGGTGGCTTGCATGGGACTTGAGTGTGGAGAGGTTAGTGAGAAGTGAGGGTGGCCGTGTGCATGGGGTTGATGGGTGGCTTGCATGGGACTTGATGTGCGTGAGAAATGGGTTTCATGGAGATGGGCATGAGAATGAGGGTGGCCATGCACAATATGCAATATAGTGAGTGAGTAGGGATTTGAAGGATATGCATGAAGAGTGGTGAATGCCGTTGGTGGAGTGGGTAATGAAGGGTGGTGAGAAAATGATTAAATGGATTTAGTGGGTGGCTTGAGAGAGAGATGGAAGTGATGAGCTCATATGGGATGAACGATGGGTGACAATTATGATGGGTATGAACGGTGTGTAATGGGTATTGAGTGGGCATGTGGGTACGTGAATGTAGAGAGGGAAAATGGGTTTTATGGTGGGTGCCATGCATGGGGATGAATGGCATGAAGGAAAATGGGTATGTAGGGTGGCAGGGAAAGAGGGTAAGCAATGGGTATAGAGAGATAAAGAGTGGAAATGAAGTGGTTTTGATGGGTGATAAAATGGTTTGAGAGCATGGGCAGTGGGTATGAAGTGCATGGGTTCGTATAAGTGGAGAGATTAGTGAGAGGTGAGGGTGTGGGGATGGTTGATGGAAGGGCTATGGGGGTGTAGAGAATGCATGGAGAGTGCAGAGAGTGACCATGCAGGCATGGTTCTTGTACATGTGGGTAGGTGATGATTTGGGATTTTAATGGGGGCTTGGGTGGTCATGCTCGCGTGGGGCTCCATGCAAGTGGAGAATGGATGGGAAAGATATGAATGATGGATGGTGAAGAGTAGTAAGTGTATTTTAATGGGTTGGGAAAGATGAGGCTTTAGACAGTGAAGGGAGTGGCTTCAATGATGGCACCAGCCACTGGCAGTGAGTGCTATAGCTGAGCATAATCCTGGTTGAGTCCCACCCGTGGCGAGTGGCAATGAGCCTTGGAGATAGTCACAGCTCTCTGTTTCCTTCCCCACAACTTCAAGAACTGAATCAATGAGTTTGGCACCCTCAGTATAATGAAACTCAAAACTGCTATCCACCCATGGTGCTTGGCCGACTTTTCCCGCACCATTTCCTGCATAGGATTATGGGACAACGAGCTGGTGGTGGATCAAAGGGACGGCCAAGGATTCTCATGCACCTATGATCCAAATCTCTATTTTTACTGCTGATGGAGCTTCACCTTTTCTTCTCCAAAAATCCTCCATATTGCTGGAATCACCTCTCACATTTGCATCATCACTCCCCGCTCCCTGTCATTTCTACATTTGTTAAGGATGCCGTGTTGCTGAAACAGTTAAAAACTTGGACTATTGCAAATAGGCAAGCTCTCAACTCAAACTCGTCAGATAGGGGAGTTCCATCAACACCATGGGAGTAAACAGATATTAACGACAACCATATGGCACTTTCGAAGCTTCATTTCAGAACACATTGGCATCATGGCATCTGACTCATTTCAACAGCAGATCATCTACCCCCACTCAGAGTGAAAATGAACCTGTGCATGCAGTGATTTTCCCTTGGTGATACCAGCTTTACGATCACCAGTGTGGAGTTAATCTCTCGGAGTAATGAAGCGATCTCAACTTTGGTCAACAAGGAAGAGGAAATGGTCACCTCTCACAGGAATTCCATACCTCCAGGATGAATCAGTGCGAGAACTCAGGACCAGCAATCATCTTACCATAGACTGTCAGGTTCAGCTTGGACCTAGTTTACCCCAGTGACAGAAGGAAGCATTTACCCTCTCATTGAGTGAGATTTCTGACCTTCCGACTAGAGCTACTGATCATTAATAGGAAGTTTATACCCTGCTGCATCGATTTCATACCTCTATATCCTCTCATCCACCCAGATTCGTGGACGTCTGAAAGCCTCTTTTACCCATCAAATGTTCATATCGATTCATCCTCCACCAGCGCACCAACACAGATTTCCAGACTCAAAGCTTTAAGCATGCATTCAGGAGAAAACAGAGGAGCAAGAGAAGGGAGACGAGAATGGAACATGAAACATTTAACAAATATGTTGAACCCATTTCCTCATTTTATCCATGGGTCCAACAATCAGTGGGTTAAGAAAACCTTAAGCTAGATCTACACAGTGCATGAGAAACAGAGTCTCGCTAGCTTCAAGCCAAAACACTAAGAGTGACAATGAGATCAGCGGCAACAGGGTATAAAAGAAAGGTCCAGAAATCAATAATATACAGCATATAATCCATATTTTCCTAACCCAAATCGACGAGCAATGTGGAGCAAACCAAATAGGAAAGAGATGAGAAATATATCAATCAAAATAAGCAAGAAACTTACCTTAAACTCAACTGCAGCCACTCTCTCCCTCCGTTATCTCCTTTTCTGGTTCTTCTCTGTCCCTCTTCCTCCCGTGACAAAAAACCCCTCTTTTTCTTCTATCACTCCAAAAAAAAAAAACCCTTTTTCTACAAGCTACCTCTGTCAAACCCCATACCCTGCTCCTCCTCTGTCCCCCTGCAACTCGCCTATCCCATCTGGCCGCTTGAGCAGCTCGCCCATGCCCTGTTTCCTCTCTTTGGCTGCCCGAGAATGGTTTTCATCATCAACTTCTTTTATCTTCCTTTTCAGTCCCTCTCAAACCGCCTCATGCAACAATCTCGGGTGGCAAGCCAAAATATATAATAAAAATAATGGAAAATGACCCATACCACCTGAGAGGGTCTACAGTTTTATTTCTACTTTTATTTATATTTTTATTTTTACATCTCATTGTTTTACAACAAAATTTTCAATTATTTAACACTAATATTAATTTTAAAAAATATATAGGATAAATTCATAATTTTGGATAATGTTGTATTTCTATTTTTTAGATTTTAATATTTTTTTAAATCATATATTATGCAAAATATATAGAAATATAATTATTCTATTATTATTATTTTTCATTCTCATTTTACTAATATTTTATTTTATTTTTAAATTTAAATTTTAATATTTTATAAAACATATTATTTGATTGATAAACATAAGCAATAATCTTATGATTTCATATTAATTAAATAAACTAATAGCATTTTTTTTTAATAATTTAATTCATTTATCTTTATATAATGATAATTTAAAACAAATAATATTCTAACAAAATCACGATAAATCAAATAAATTTTAAAAAAATATATGTAACAACAAATATCTATTATGCATTACACAATAAATATGAAATAAAGGGAAAAATATTACCTACGAATAAAATAATATATCTTTTATTTTTTTGAATGATTTAATCTATTTAAAATAATAATTTCCAATAAATATTATTCAAACAAATATTACATAATCTAAAAAAAAATAAAAACTTATATAATAATAAAAACTATACATTATAAAATAACTTGAAATAAAAATAAAACAAAAATATTACCTTATAAGTAGCGTGAGTGTCGAAGAAAATAGAGGAGATATGCTCGGAAGTTTACCAAAGAGAACGAGATGGAAGTGATGGAAGGTGAAAAACTGATAAGTGAAAAATTAAGTTTCAAGTGGGGAAGATGAGAAAATGAGAGTGAAGAAGTTTAAAGCTAAAAATGAGAATGCAAAAGGTAATTTATAGTGTATGAGAAGTTGGAAAAAGGTAAGATGAGCGTAGTGTGTAGGATAAGTGGTTAACGGTCTCAAATTGATGGAGTATAACGGTCAAATTGGTGGAGTATTAAATTAATGGAAATAACAACACGCAATACCTGACATTCTCCTATACTTAATGTGCTACCTATGATAGGGTAGCAAACGGTATTCTTTAGGAGTATAATAAATTATCACATGAAATTTTAATAGTTTAACACACGAAATTTTAACTTAAAAGATTAATATTTTTAATCTGAAAATTTATATAATATAATTAATTTAAAATTTAAAATAAAATAAAATTATTTATTTTGTAAATAATTATTTAATAAATTAATAATAATTTTTTTTAAAACTCATTTTTAATTGCAAGAAAAAAAACCAATAGATAAGGGTTTTTTTTTTTTTTTTTAAGGGAAATCATCTCTTGGAATTTTTTTTTTTTTTAAAAAAGGAAAATCGTCTCTTCAAGAGATGATTTCCCATTGTGGATTTTTTTTTAAAGGAAATTTTTTTTTTTTATAAGGGAAATCGTCTCTTCAAGAGACGATTTCGACTTAAATTATTTTATTTTTACTTTTTAAGGGAAATCGTCTCTTGAAGAGACGATTTATGTGTTTAAGTTTTTTATTTTTTGAAATCGTCTTTTCAAAAGACGATTTCCCTAAGTAAAAATAAAATTAGGAAAAACTCAAAAAATGATAAAAATAATAATACATATATTAAAGTTATTTTAATAAAAAATTGATATATGTATATATATATATATATATATATGCATCTTATGATTTCAATACCAACACAGTTTTACTAGCAAGTGACTTAAATTCCATTACAGAATACTAGGGTTCAAATCCTGGTGGATTTCTAATTTTTCTAATCTTTGTGGAAGCGAATCCACATCCCAAATGGGGAGCAAAATGAAACTGTATTTAACAAGGGTGCACTTGGGAGGCATGGATTGGGCTGCAGCAAGGATGCATGCTATTTAAGGCTTGGATAGATTGGGCTGTAGCAAGTTGGGCCGAGGGATACTTTTGAGGCCCGTTTCATGGCGCACCGTTTAATCGCCACGATGGCCGATACTTCTCCATCCCATATATGTGTAGGCTGCTCCGATACTGGATATATCGCCATCGCATATGTGTGTGCTATATATATCTAAAGTAGATAGATATATCATTATTTCTACCATGTATTTAATTATCAAATCTAAAACCTTTCTTTTTTTTTCTTTTTTTTTCTTTTTTACTTTATCCCATCAACTCATATAATTAACAAAATTAACATGGTGGTGAAAATAGTGATGATAGCACTACAAATTTTTTGGAGTTCACCATAAAAATAATTAATCTTTTTTGAAAAAAAAATAAATCCAAATCTAGATCATTTTTTAAAGTATTCATTCAATTAGTGCATCTCTACCATATGTGTCCATATATTATTATTATTATTATTATTTTCATATTAAAACCATAATCGATGGTTGTGGTTTTAGCTCAAAGGTTAAAACCACAATCAGCAACTCTAGTTTTACATCTAAAGTTAAAACCACAACCATCAATTATGGTTTTAATATGAAAATAATAATAATAATATATGGACGTTCGTAAAGTTAAAATTACAGTACATGACTGTGGTATTAATTATAAAGCTAAAACTAAAGTTACTATTTGTGGTTAATTTTAATACAAAACCTCAAAAAAAAAAAAAAGTGGATGCTAACTTGACACGACTACTAATTTGGTGAATATTTTCATAATGGATCTGGATTTAGAATTTGTAATTGAATTTTTTATTGAAAAGAGATCGGTTTTGTAGCAAACTCCATTTTTCTAAGTGGTTGATAGTATTACAATAATTTCTGTTTATGGCATCACTCAAAACTAAAAGTTTGATAAAATTTGGTTTTGATAACATCATCTTAGGCCATCACCCAAATTAAAAAGAAAAAAAAAAATGATAAGAGTTTTTCTGTGGTCTCTTCTATTAATTTAAAAGATCCAGTGAAGTCTTTTAAATTCTACAATCACCAACTTTATGGAATTTGGTCCCTAAAAACTATTTTTTATTTCACTTTATTTCTAAAACATAATAGTGAAACACTAATAGAAATTTTTAAAAAGAAATCACATGGCCAAACCCACTCTTATTCAATTGCTTATTATATTTGGCCTGTTGCTTCCATTGTCTGGGTTGGGGGATACTGGATGTAGGTGTCTCCAATGAGTAAGGACTAGAGATTTATATATGGAGGTTCAGCAGCACGCCCTTCAAGGGAATGACCTCATTTTCTAAATCAAGGTATAGGGTAAATTTCTGTTGTGTTTTTTATAGTGACATAACTAACAGATTACCTATTGAGGACCAAAACTGCCCTGAATTTTTTATACCTCGATATAACCAAAGTGGTTAGCCAAGTCTGTTTGTTAGAACAGAAAAAGGAGCCTAGGATTTAGAATAGATGTTAGAGAGGTGGTCTGTTGTCATCTGGGATGCGTAGGACCAAAACATGAATCCTGCCCCATTAGACCAAATGAAAATTGCAAGCATCAGGAAGAGAACCCCGCCAAACTTTTCCCAAGTTGTAGGAGGTAGATATTTAAGCAGTGGCTGCAACCTATAAATAGGCTGCTGGTTTTGAAATGAAATAATTGTGATAATTCTTTGTTCTCATTATTAGCATTGTGTTGTGTTCGGTATTCTTTAAATCCTATTTTCTCAACAAGGAAATGAAGCCTAATAAACATCTAAATATGCAGCCACTATTATGAACATCTAATCAAAAGCTAGATTATTGTTTGTACTTTTAGTTCCACTTCAAAAGGCATTTGCAAGATAAACCGGAACCTTAAATAATTAATAACCATGACAGTATACAAGTAACTTCAAACAGAACCCAGTTCCACACATCAGACGCCCCCTCAAAAATCAACCACAATCACAAATCAGTACATGCCAACAGAAAACTATAAAAGAAAACAGATTCCACATACATATGAGCCAGGGTGCAACCCTGGCTTTTAAGGATTCCTTCCCGTATCAATCTCTACTCCCTCCGAAAAACTAGTAAGACTGCGATGATGATAGGAAACTCAGCACTGGAAAAGCTCAAGGGCTAGTGGTTGAGTGGGGTGGGGAAAGAGAAGGGAAGGGTATGTCCTTTGGAAGGGTTGGGATGGGTAGGTAGTGTGGGCTTAGGCAGGTCGGGTAGATGGGGCAGACTAGGCAATTTTGGCAGTTCAGGCTTCTCCAAAGCTGGGACATGTGGAGCGGTTGGCAATTCAGGCTTGGGCAAAGTCGGCAACTGGGGCTCTTGTAGAGTTGGGACATGAGGCAGAGGTGGAAGCTCAACCTTGGGAAGAGGCGGCAGTTCAAATTTAGGCAAAGTAGGGAGTGTAGGAAGAGGTGGCAATTCCACCTTAGGAAGCTCAGGAAACGTAGGCAATGTGGTTTCGAGAAGGTGACGAGATGCAAGAACTGTAAGAATACATACAATCCAACTATATGAAAACAATTGTCATACGAATCAAACCTGAAAAGATTTAGGATCAGCTATGTTAAGGCGGCTTAGTGTCCTCTACGTTACATGCATTTCAACACCTCATGCTTGTTTACAGGTTGTTAAAGATTGAGTTAGGATTTGTTAGATTTCAAAATAAAACTGAATTTTAGATTAGATTTTGTTATGATTTTATATTTATGTTTTAGGTTGTTTTCTAGTTCCTATTTTCAAGGGAGAATGGTTAACATCTCTCTGCCTATTTCATGTAATTTTGATTGACTAAAAAATCTATGAGTTTATTTTTCCCCCCAAAACCTTTATGGTATCAGAGCACTAGGCTCTATAACCAATGTTCATATTGAAAACAGCCATTATGGGAACCCATGGAGGGGATGCCGAAAAAATTCAACAAGTTATTTTGCCATTGGAGAAATCATCAAATGGATAAGATCATGGTGACATTAGTCTGAACTAGCAGGTTATGAACCATAGGCTAAATGGTTTGAATCTTCTGTAGTGGTCCCAAGCGGTCAAATTTGATCTACGAGGAAGATGGAAGATAGGTTATTTAACTAGAGCGCTTAACCAACTTAAGGAGATAGATGCAGCCTTTGAAAATTGGGATGCTTGGAATTCTCTAGTGACGTTGTGGCTTCTCAACTCGATGGAGCCTGAGATCTCTTGGCCTTACACGTACTACCAAACAATGAAGGAAGTTTGAGATAGTGTAAAGGTGGAGTACTTGAACCTTGGAAATTGTTCTCGCAAATTGGAGATTAGAACACAACTCCATGGTCCAAAATAATGAGATCAAATTGTTACACAATACTATAATAGTCTAAAATCTCTTTAGCATGAATTAGATCTAGTCATCGATATGGAATAGAGATGTCCTACTAATAGCACAAGGTACCAACAATTGCTTGAGAATGATTGTGTTATTGACTTCTTAGTAGGACTAAACAAGGAACTTGACAATGTAAAAGGACAAACAATTAAAAAGAGTCCCTGCCCAATTTACAAGCCACTTTTTCCAAAGTCCATAATGAGGAAACTTATCGTACAATCATGTTAACCAATGTTTAACTACCAATGGAGAATTCAACACTTGCATCCAGGAGTTTTGAACCTAGTTGAGAGAAATGGAATCACAAGAAGATGGAAAAACCGTGGCATGATCATTGCAAGAAGTGTTGGCATCTTGGATCTAAGCAATTTAAGCAATACCAAATTTTTAAAAATTGATCTTTTAGGATTAAAGTACTAATCTTTAGGTTTGGATGTTTCCAAACCTTAAAATCCAAGTGTTGAAGACGACCTTGAAGTTGTTGGAAGTCTCATAAACCCATGATCTTCCGCTCAATGACTTAACCATATTCTTGGCACACTTTCAATGGGAAGAAAAGAAGGGTGGAGACTATGACTCTTTTTCTCTTTGGATGGTGGAAGACAAAAAGTTATGAAAACCCTAATCCCTAAGGGGTATTTATAGGGTTCCTAATTGGGTTTAAGTGACTTGAGCCCACATAGGCTTAAGTCACTTAGTTTAGCCCAAATTGGGTCCTAATTGATTAATTAACCCAATAGGGCATACTAATTAATCAATTAGCCTAATTCAAAGACCTTGTTTACTTACCCCTATGCAACCTTGCGTAATTACCAAAATAAATTTATGCACAAAAGTAAACCTAGAGCCAATATGACCCTCATAACTTATGTCAACAAGGTACATGAGCTTAAAGCGGGGACCACTGAGACCCATAGGAGTATTGGCTCCCTTAAAATCTAATTTTGAAATTAATTCAACATCCTACTATAGAGAATCAATTGAACTCTAATATCTTATATAAATAATAACGAGACACTATGTGCTCGGGTTTGACATACTATCCATTGTGTTTAGTCTCCTTATAAACTAGTGTTCGTAGTTTAACAAGGTGAAAACTATCAACCTTTTAAGACTACCTCTACTAATTTTAAATTACAAATCCTCCTATTGTGTATTCAATTGACATGTCTTAACCCTCAAAGAGCCTATGTCAAGTTTCAGTACTTAAGGAACTACTATGACCATAGTTTCCATGAACACACCTCCTTAAAATTACTTAAGAGGACACACTGTCTTAATCCCATGAGATATCATAGTGTCTTTATTAAGAATACCTATTGTTAATAGCTTCCATCAACAATGACCCAATCTATAGGATATATGATCAACTTACGATCTCACCCTTAGGTTAAAACCACTACTAATTTGAGCGCAAGTTTAATATTCTCTAAAGGTTGAGAGACAACACAATGAAGCAACTAGGCAAGGTCATGACTACTTGATAGCCTTAAATTATGACTCATTGTAGGTCTTATCTAATGTTTAACCATACACACTAGTGCACTCACCATGGGAAACCCATCCCGATAACCAAGATTAGTCATTCCTCTAATTAGGAGGTGGTGCATTACACCCTTTATTGGGTTGCTTAGACCCACAATTGTGAACAAGTCATTTATTTGCAAAGAACCCATGACTTGAATCCTCCATGCAACTTCTAATGCATCCAAGTCACGTACAATGCAAAATATGTAGGCAAGATTGATCATAAAATGTAATGCATGTGATAAGGATAGAAAAAAGTGAAAACATCATGTCATGCTTTAAAGGGTTCTATCTTAACAAGAAGCCATGACATGCTCAAAGTAGTGTCGGCAGTGGCATCGAAGGCGATGGTCCATGAGAGTGGCAGCAGTGGGGGTCAATGATGTGAGGTGTAGTAAGGGAAGAAAAAAAAAAGAAAAGAAAAAGAAGGGAAAAAAGGGTAACGAGGTTGGTAGTTAGGGCTTGTTTTGAATGAATGGTTAGGATTGAAACCTAAAAATGGAAGGTCTAGATTAGTTCTCTAAAAATGGATATAAAGGAATGGGCTTAGACCTTAGGCGAAAGAAAAGACCCAAAAAAATAGAAAATAAAAAGGCTTAAAAACTACAATTAAAAATAGGCTTGGAATAATTTTTGAGGTCTATAATTATATATTATATTTAATAAAATTTAAAATATTAATGTATTTATATTTATCTTTATAACTTAATTTGATAGATCAAATTTAAAAATAAAATAAAATTTAAATTTTTAATTATATATATTTTTAATTTCTTATAATTATTTTTTATTTTTTGTATAATATATAAATTATATATTTATGACATCATCGGTTCAACCATCGGTCCAACTAATGAATTGTGAATTGATAACTTTTCCAATTCAATGACTGGTTCGATTATGAAAACATTAATATTTATATTATATATAATAATATTCATTTTCTTTTTAGATTTTTTTTTAAATATCAAATTATAATTATATCATATACTTATATATATATATATATATATATATATATATATATATATATATATATATATATATATATATATAAAGGTTTATTTTTAATTTTTTATTATTATCTTGACATTTTATCTTTTTACGATTTAAATTTTGGTATAAATTTAAAAAGAAAAAAAAAAACCCACTGTAGATGGATTTTGGATTAGGCTTGTTCCAAGGTTGAAATAAAACCTAACCCGAACTGGATTTAATGTTTTTATAATATTTATATAATATATAATAATATTCATTTTCTTTTTAGATTTTAAAGAAAAATATCAAGTTATAATTATATCATATATATATATATATATATATATATATATATATATATATTATTTTATAAAAATATATAAGTTTATTTTTACTTTTTTATTATTATCTTGAAATTTTGTCTTTTTACTTTTTAAATTTTGGTATAAATATATAGATTAAAAAAAAAAAAAAACCAATATGGATGGATTTTGAATCATGTAACCCAATCAATCTAACTAACTTGAGTTTAATTTGATCAACTCAAGTCTAACTTAATCAACTTAAGTCTAATCCAATCAATTTGAGTTTAACTTAATCAACCTGAATTTAACTTGAGTTTAGAAAAATAAGGTTGAGTTGGGTTTGGGTTAGAGGTCGAGTTGGGTTAAACTTGGGTTGATTATTTCATAATTTGGGTTGGAGTCAAGTTGGCCATCAATCCAACCAACCCACCTAAGTTGGAGTCCTACCTCCAATAATTGAGTTAGGACTTGAAATAGCTCCCTAAATGGCCTCCAAAAATATGGCTCAAAAATCAATAATAAGTTGAGCTAATGTGAACCAACAAGGGATGATAAATAACGAGCAAAAGAGTTTTAAACTTATGCTATAAAATGAGCAAATAGTGAGAAGGAAAATAAAAATAAAAATATATATGTAATTATTTTTATTTTTATTTTTTTTACAATTTTTTAGAATTTTTTCTAATAAAAAATCATCTATTCAAAAGGCTATTTTGGCTTTTGAACAATTTTTAGAATTTTTTTTTTCAAATGAAATCATCTCTTTACGTAATTTGTTTTTAAAGAATTTTTAAAAATCATCTCTTCAAAGAATTATTTTTACTTATTATTTACATTTTAAAGAAATTCTCTCTTCAATATACCATTTTTTAATTAATTTGGATATTCCGTGACAGTTTTTACGGTGGTATTTTCTTACTTGGCTGAAACTACATAGTTTTGAACATATTTTCTTTAACATATTTTATAAGAAAACTTGGCCGTTTTCTGAAGAAAACAGTAGCACAATGAGGCGGGCTATGGCAGGGGCAACCATCTCTCGAGCCCGTTCCCTTTCTAAATCTTGCTGTTTCCATGCGCCAATGGGAGCTTCTCTGAGGCCGAGGTTTTTGGGGTCTGCGGCCAACACACCCAACGCCGGCGATACCAACTCCTCCACTCTCCATTCCAGTTTCAATCGCAATTTCAATCCCCTTTCTTTTTCAGAGAGTACTCCGCCGATCACTGAAGAAGTCATAAGCAAATCAGTTTTATCTTCTCAGTGGCATTTCATTGAACAGGTTTCACCCAACCTCAGCCCCGCTTTAATCTCCAATGTTCTTTATAATCTCTGCCCTAAACCCCAGTTGGTGTCAGATTTCATACATCATCTTCACCCTCATTGCCTCGACACCAAAAGCTATTGCCTTGCCATTGTCTTACTCGCCCGTCTTTCGTCCCCGAAGCTTGCATTGCAATTACTGAAGCAGGTAATGGAGACCCGCATCGCCACCAACCGTGAACTTTTTGATGAGTTGACGCTGTCGCGGGATCGTTTGAGTGTGAAAAGTTCTATTGTTTTTGACTTGCTGGTTAGAGTTTGTTGTGAATTGAGGAGGGCTGATGAGGCATTTAAGTGTTTTTATATGATGAAAGAAAAGGGTATTGTTCCGAAGATTGAGACATGCAACGATATGTTGAGTTTGTTTCTTAAGTTGAATAGGATGGAAATGGCTTGGGTTTTGTATGCGGAAATGTTTAGTTTGAGGATTAGTTCGACAGTGTATACATTTAATATAATGGTCAATGTGCTGTGTAAGGAAGGGAAGTTGAAAAAGGCATGGGAGTTTATTGGTTTTATGGAGGGGTTGGGGTTTAAGCCAAATGTTGTTAGCTATAATACTATAATTCATGGGTATTCTTCTAGAGGCAACATTGAAGGGGCACGTAGGATTTTGGATGCATAGAGAGTTAAAGGGATTGAACCAGATTCTTACACTTACGGTTCACTTATTAGTGGGATGTGCAAGGAGGGAAGACTTGAGGAGGCATCTAGGCTTTTTGATAAAATGGTGGAAATTGGGTTGGTTCCAAATGCTGTGACATATAATACTCTGATCGATGGGTATTGCAATAAAGGGGACTTAGAGAGGGCTTTTAGCTATAGAGATGAGATGGTTAAGAAGGGAATCATGCCAAGTGTGTCCACTTACAATTTGTTGGTTCATGCATTGTTTATGGAAGGCAGGATGGGTGAAGCTGATGATATGATAAAAGAAATGAGAAAGAAGGGGATAATTCCTGATGCCATAACCTATAACATCTTGATTAATGGGTATTCTAGGTGTGGGAATGCAAAGAAAGTATTTGATCTCCACAATGAGATGCTTAGTAAAGGAATTGAGCCTACTCGTGTGACTTACACATCACTTATTTATGTATTGAGTAGAAGGAACAGAATGAAGGAGGCAGATGACTTGTTTGAGAAGATATTGGATCAAGGAGTCTCCCCTGATGTTATAATGTTCAATGCAATGATTGATGGCCACTGTGCTAATGGGAATGTGGAACATGCATTTATGCTTTTGAAGGAGATGGACAGGAAGAGTGTTCCTCCTGATGAAATGACCTTTAATACATTGATGCAAGGACATTGTAGGGAAGGAAAAGTTGAAGAAGCTCGAATGCTTCTTGATGAAATGAAGAGAAGGGGGATTAAGCCAGATCATATCAGTTACAACACCCTTATTAGTGGGTATGGTAGAAGAGGTGATATAAAGGATGCATTCAGAGTTCGAGATGAGATGTTGAGTATAGGGTTCAATCCTACGCTTCTCACTTACAATGCCCTTATAAAATGCCTATGCAAAAACCAAGAGGGAGATCTTGCCGAAGAGCTCCTCAAAGAAATGGTGAATAAAGGTGTTAGTCCAGATGATAGCACCTATTTATCTTTGATCGAGGGTATGGGGAACGTTGATACCTTGGTGGAAGACAATGCTTCGTAATAATGTGTTTCTGAGCAATGTTTAGACCTTCAAGAGAGAAAAAGGATGTTCTAGAAATGGATACCTGGAGCATGAGATTTTTGTCATTTCTGACTATTGTATATTAGCTTTGTTGAGTAATATTGTGACTGGTGATCCAAAAAAGAATTTATTTGAGGCTCAATAATACAAATATATTTATGTGAGCTCTTGTATTTACTTCGTTGTATGATCACAGGACATAGTAGTTTCATTTTAATTCGGTACATATTATTCTGAAATGAATTATTGTGTTGTATCTACTCTGTAGTTCAAGTTGATTATGAATTATGTATCATGCATGCTTTCAATAGAGAGACGTGTTGGAGGAAATTTTCTTCATTAAGATTTTTATTTAGTTATTTATTTTTATTTTATGTTTGTCATAATCCAAATAAGGAATTGTTGTAATTAGACATGGAAGTTCTGCATTTCTGCAGTGGCTCTGAATAAACAGCTTTCCTTGCTTTTCTTCTTCATTGTCCTTAAATCTCAATGAAAACAAGCTAGATCAACTATGCCAAGAACATTCACAACGTGCTTAGTTAAGCTTGCTTTTCTTCAACCTCTATCTTTTGTTTTTAATTAGTGTCTTTCCAGTTTCCTTTTTTCAGGTTTGATATGGTTCCCAATGCCTATTTTGGAGGTTATCACTTTTATCTCCATCAGATTTTTTTTTTTCTGAACAATGATGACTGCATGGGTTGGTCTATCAACTTTCATGGAGCTTATTCATAAAATGCAAGAAAGTACAATTTTGCACTGTTGCTTGTGACTTTTCTTTTAGATAGATGTTGCTTATATACTTCTTAATTACATGGATTACTTTCCGTTTTGGCTTTATATTTTAATTGATGTTCATATTGCCTCTTGCTTACTAGTACTTTTCTTTTTCTTTTCTTTTTTTTCCTTTTAGAGGTTAGCATTTTTATCTCCACTATATTCATTTTCTGCACAACGACTGCATGTGTAGGTATATTGACTTTCATAGAGCTTACTCATGAAATGCAGGAAAGTACATTTTGAACCAGAAAGTCAATACTTCCCTTTTCGACATCTGTTGCTTACATACTTGTTTACATGGGTTACTGTCCCTTTTGGCTTTCCTTTTTTCAATTGATATTCATAGTACCTCGCTTGTGAAGATATTAGTCATTTTTCTTTGTTCTTTTTGATGGGTAAAAGGAATGAAGTTGAAAAGAGCCCAAGATGGGACTGACAATGCACACAGGATACAGGAACCATGTTGATTATCCATTTGACTCAACAACTTCACCAAATTATGAGGATGCAGATTTTATCAACTTCATTGGAGTTCAATTAAGTTAAAACTTAAATCCATTTGATTCTACATAATTGCAGCTGGGAAATGCTGATCATACCTGTTGCCAACAAAGTTTGATTATGGTTCTTCTGCAATTGGTAACTCTAATTATTTTATCATCATACCAAAAAAAAAAAAAAAAAAAAATGACGTTTGCATAAATTTTTAATTATTTAATTATTTAACATCTTATATCTCTCATCTTTATCTATTTTTTCCTTCTTAATTTAATATATATAAACTATTGAGGGTCTTACCTCTTTTTGTCTCTTTCTTTTTCTGTGTGTTTCAAACATAATGAACAGGTCTCACTGCATTGTTTTTCTATGGTGTTTTACAGATTGGATAATTATCAGTGTGTAATTATTTGTTAACTCAGATGCTGGTTTTTTGATGCTTGGGGCTGTTGGAGTGAACCTAAAAGGATCTCTCTTTGAGCTGTTTACCAACTCAAAACAACTACCTTAGAATCTGACTCTGCATCCTCTTTGAATCAAGCAAGTAGAAAACCAAAATGCATAATGAGCCCTAAAGTTATTGAGCACAGGTCACCCAGATGTGCAGTGTATGAGGTACTCTAGTTTAACAGAACTTTCCTTTGATGTTATTCTTTTCAGTTTAAAGAATGTTTGAGAACCTCTGGTTTGTTGATTTTTGAGATGCTGAAAATGGTTTTGTGATAAGTGAGGTTTCTGAAGAGATCATAAAGGGCGTTTGTTTGTGACTGAATTAAGGGTTGTTTGTTGATGTCCAGAAGATTTGATCTCAAATATGCTGGGTGCATTTTTCCTTGTAGGTTCTGTTGTTGCATTTTTCTGTTTTGTTCTATATCCTTAATATCTTCTCTGCTTCTAGATATATATAATATATAGTACTGAGTGGACTGACTTACTGATTGTAATGACTCTGTTCTGGTGTGCTGTTTTCAGTCTTAATCACGATCTAGCATGTACAAGGGGGAAATTTGATTGCTGAAAAATTAGGTAGCTTGATGGTGCTAAGCTTTGATAATCTTAAATCTAGTGAAGAGGTTGACCATTTGATTTGATTGAGGTATTTCCTATAGTTAGATTTCTTTAGTGTTCTCTTTTATTATCCTGAACTTGGTATATCTGACCATATTATTCTTCTTAAATTGTGGTTTGATTCTATGCTCATCTGTTTCTTACACAGTTGTTATGGAGGCAATGTCTATGAGGGGAAAGAGCGATTGTTTCATGGGTGACTGTGAAAGAACCAGCTACATTATATGTGACTACCTCAACAATGAACATAACATCATCAGGGTCTTGGATCTACCTCATTCTTTGTGAGTTTGTTACTTGTCCAGAAATTACCATGAATTTAGTGCAAACTTCACTTCTCAAATACCGGTTAGTTGAACTGGAAATAGGATGATTGTTATTATACCTTTAATCTCATTGCTTTGTAAGAGGTTCCCATTGGTCCCATTACTTTGTACCCTTACTCCTGCTCTAATGGAAATGGAAAGGCAGGGTTGAATCTTGCCTCCAACTCATAATGATAGTGCATTACCTTTTCTGCTTTTGGATTCAACTATTTTTTCTTGGAAAACCTTTATACAATTTCCCTATTTTGAGGTGTTTATCTGTAGTCCAAATTGAGAGCCACACTTATAACATGGTTTAGTGCAACTACCACCCAACTAAGGTGATTTCTGAGACAAATTTGAGCCTTTTGACTGGTGTTACTTCATTAGCCTACAAAGAAAACAGAGAGTTATAGTAAATGAAGGTGAACTAAGTGTTTGATAGATTATCAAGAAATTTAAGACACAGGAATTTAACCCACTTCATGTTCTCATGTTTCCCGGTGAAATTGTATGGCCGATCTCAATGTTTTGTACGTATTTTTCATTTTACATGAATAAACCACTTTCAATAAGAAAAATAAAATGGTTGGATAAAATTCTCTCTCGTCCTTTCCTGTTTGTCTTCTGTTTACAAAGCATTTGACTTCTTTGCAGGTTTAAAATTCTTCACTTTGAATGACTACAGCATCCAACTTGTGTTTTACTTTATCTGTATAAATTTGCAAATTTCGTTAGCCTTTCTAGTAGCTGCAGTGTTTACAAGCATTAAGACTGCCATAGGTTCTTTATCTAAAGAAGAATCTTTCAGAGTCAACATGTTTCGGCTTCAAAATGGAGAAGTCATTTTGTTCAGAAAGTTTATTATTCTTGAACTGAGCTGGTTTCTCAGAAATTCAAAATTGATTACAAAACTGGACAGCACAACTATTTAAATAGATAGCTAGAGAATAGCTAACAATTCTGCCGCCTAGAAACTTGGAGACTTAATCAAACTCAGCTGACAACCTAACACCTAAAAAACAGGAGAAAGGTTGGCCTGTGCGATGGAGGACCCGGAAATGGCGTTTAATTTGAAGCAGTTGAAGAGTTGTGGTATTCCCCCAAAGTTGAGGTTGTATGGACCACCACTGTTTGGGTTTTGTAAGAAGGGGGATGTGGATAGAGCATATGAGGTCGATGCCCACATGGTGGAATCCGGTGTGGTTGCTGAAGAACCTGAGCTCTGTGCTCTCCTTGGGCTTAGTGTGGAGTCGCGGCAGGTGGACCGGGTGTATGAGATGATGCACCGCTTGCGAGCATCCGTGAGGCAGGTCTCAGAATCAACTGCTGAGGTTGTTGAACAATGGTTCAATTCCGAAGATGCTGCAGGAGTTGGGGAGGAGAATTGGGATGTGGGGAAGGTGAGGGAAGGGGTTATCAAAGGGGGAGGGGGCTGGCATGGGCAAGGGTGGCTGGGGAAAGGGAAATGGAAGGTGGTAAGGACTGAGATGGATGAGGCGGGTGTGTGTCAGTCGTGTGACGAGAAGCTTGTTTGCATTGATATTGATCCAAGGGAGACTGAAAACTTTGCTAGCTCTTTGACCAAGTTGGCTTGCCAAAGAGAAGTTAAGGCAGATTTTGTCCAGTTTCAGGTATGGCACCGGCTTTCTTCTTCCCCTAAGTTTCTGAGATTCATGGAGAATTAGTTATTTTTGGTACACATGAATTTGGAAATGCATATATATTGTTGATTGGATTATTAAATCTCTCTTGTTAGGTGCTCTACTATATATTTACTTTTAATTTGCCTATGAAAAAGAAAAAAAAAAAATGTTGAGTGTCTCACTTCTTTTTTGATCTAAACTTTCAGTTAGGATTCCAATAATCATAAACAACTACAATTACAACTCAAGTGGGAGACAAGCCAAATCCCCAATTCAAATTTAAGTTTTCAGTTAGCCTTCCCTCCAGACTTAAACTAACCAACCACTCTACCATATATCTAGTCATCTTCTCCATCAAAGTCTGAATCATCGGTTGGTTGGTCACTTTCAGAGTCACTCAGCACATACCATGTCCGGACACGAATCACCCTCTGTGGTCTAGTCCTTGCTGGTATCACAACTTCCTTTGATTCCCCTCCTGAGCTATGTTTGAAGTAGAAGCAGAGCCCAAATTTTCTTCGGTCTCAGTTGTCTTGTCTTCCCCAGTACTCCTGCCCAGCACAGATCCACTTTTTTTGTTAAATGGTGATGACCTCATCTTCCTCACCATCTTCTCTGGAGAGATTCCCAAAGTCTCTGATGGTTTGAAGATTTCAGTTAGCAGTGTCTGGCCCAGTAGCTGAGGCTGCTGCTTGTTGGCCGCTCCTCCCTCGTTGTTTGCAGCAGCAGCAGGCTTAGCAGCTGCTTCCTTGGCATTTGCAGCTGGTTTTCTCCTTCCCTTCTTTTTTGCATCAGGGACAACTACTTCTTCTACCTCAAAATATTTGTCATCTTCATCATCATCAGAAATTTCTGTGAGAGAGGCCAAGGGCTTTTTCTGTGTTGCAGTCCTTCTATTGGGTTCTTTCTTCTTAGCTGCTGGCACTTGGGACTCCTCAGTTTCCATGGCTGCAAATCCATCAGGAATAGACTCAAGGTTATAAGCAGCAAGTCGTTCCTTCAACTCAAGTACTTCATCATCATCCTAATCCTTCAGAACTGAAGGCATTTCCTTCTTTTTGGCTGGGGCCTTCCTTGGAGCGGCCCTGCCCTTTGGTTTCACCACCTCAGGAACACTCTCCATTTCCATTGCAGAGCTAGCTGACACATCCATGGTTTCAGCAGTGGGTTCAGCATTGTTGGCCTTCTTATTGTTCTTTCGGGGGTTCTTCGGCCTGTCTAGTAACCTTAATACCAGCTTCACCCATTACCCTGCTCTTCAACTTCATCCTATCCTCCTCTGCACGGGCATCATTTTTGTCTTGCTTATCAAGTTCCCTCTCAAGGGCATCAAGATATGTCATCCATAAAGCCTTTGGAGTTGCCTTCTTCAAATCATCAACTTCTTTGTTTAGCTTATCCCTATCAGCACACAGCTCCTGCACCTTCTCAAGCGTCAAGGTTCCAATTGCCATGGTGTAGACCCTCCATTTTGTCCCTTTAGCACATGTCTTTAAGTTCACTTCTAGTGCTCTACAGTAGTTCCTTGGTGGCTCATTGCTACTCATACTGCTTACCTTTTTCTGAGTCACTTTGGGGACTTTGGTTGAGGGGTTTTTATGCGGCTCCAAATTATGACCTTGACTGCTCTTCAAGTTTAGATTAGGCTTCACTTAGGTGCACTTTAGGTTAGACTTAGTTAGGCCCACCTAGTCTCGCCCTAGGCCCGTATAAGTATACCCTGGCCCATTAGGCACCACCTTAGGCCCATTTAGACACCTTAGGCCCACTTGGCCTATTAGACATTTTTAGTATTTCTTGCATGATTCACATAGTCGCATGACTTGCATGGCCTGCATGACCTTCATAGTTTGTATAGTTTACGTGTGCTTGGTATCTATTTATTTATTCACTTGACCTTTTTATTTTATTTTATTTATTTATTTATATTATTTTACTTTATTCTTTTATATGTTGGAAGATCGTTAACTCTTTGACTTTGTTATATTCTTTTTATTTTCGTTTTTATTGTTTTACAAGAGAATTGGGGGCTGGTGATCAACTCTCACTAAGGCACGTGCACTCAAAGAAGATAAGAAAAATATTTTTGGAGGGAAAAGGGGATTAATGTGGCTGCATACATATGGAAAGAGGAGATCCTACATAGATGGGAGAGTAAACCTTCCAAAAGAAAAACACACAAAAAAGGAAGGAAGAGGGAAGAAAGGAGAGGATTTTCCTCCAGCAGATTGGGTCTTTTTGAGGCTGATATATATATGTAAAAAGATTGTGGAATGGGGGAGGGGATTATCTTCAAGGGGAAGAAGAAAAACAAGATTCACGGGGTTTTCTTTGGAGGGATCTTGAGGAAAAGCGCACAGGATCTGGAAAGGAGCGATTGTAGCCAAGACTGTCCAGGCACGCTTCTTGTTACTTTCGGTGTTCTTACCCATATTCGATTTCTCCATTTGGTCGTTTTTGAATATTCAATATATTGTTGATTGGTGTGAACAGAAAGGGCAACAAATTGTTGTGTTGAGGTTGGTTCTTGTCATTTACTATGCTCTCATTTGCATTTTGTTCTTCTTTATTCTCTTGCTAATTCCAAGACGCCATTTGTATCGGTATGGACATCACGATCACTTGTTTGTTTGCTGAATCTGATCGTTTGTGAATTTTCTCTTTTTTAGTCTTATTCTTGGATGCTTTGATTTTTTCCCCTTTTTGAGCAGCCGGATTCATTCTTGAGTCTGGTGTTTGGTGATCAAATATCTTTTTTTTTTTTATGCCTGCCTCACCTGTTCTAAGCCCGTTGATTCAAAATATGAAACGTGGCTCTTCCTAGTTCGTTCTGTTTTTATTTTTTTCTTTTGTGCTCTGTTTTCAGATACCATTCTCTCTTTCCGATACTTGCTTATGAGGATTCTTCTGAAAACTGCTGGAGCATGGAATTCGAATTTGGAAGGATGAGATGGAAAGAAAATGCAGGGTTTCTATGCAAGCTCATTCGCTGAACAGGGGATGGCCCCACACTTGCTGTCCAGGTTCTCACTGTGAGGTCTTGGCCAATTCAGTCAAATGATACGTGTAACCCTCCAGTAGAAATCCTGGAAGTGTGTGAGAAATTTTGAGGTTATTATCTCAGAACCCACACTGGGAGGAGATTGTCTTGGCAAATGAATATTGGTAAGGCTGATTTGAGAGCAACTTTTGGCAGGGGTCAGAAGCATGAACTGAGTGTTTACATACATCAGATGTGTGCTCTGATGCTGTTCAATAATGCTGATTGCTTGAGTTGTAAAGAAATGGAGAAAGCAACAGAGAAAGATAGGAATAATGATGGAAAGGTCACATTGGATAATGCAAGCCCAATAGCCCCTACAGGTGGGCATGGAAAACTCACTGATCCAAACTCCAAAAATTCCAAGGTTAATCGGAAACCTCCTCAGAGTTTTGTAAATGTGAATGAGCTTCTTTTGGATTCAGTAATTAGTTTTGTACCTCCCTTGAAAGATGAAACTGTGGTAAATGTGCCCCTTGACTGCCCCTCACTAGCTGCCATGGACATTGATGTTGCTGCAAGTAAGGGGAAAGGAAAAGCCATTGTCACTACACCTGAAGAGAATGATTTCAATAACCAGGAAGCTTCTGCATCTCTTGCTAAGATTGTGTTCATTTTGAAGCTTTTGACAGTGATTCTCTTGATGTATTCTTCATCTGTTAATGCTCTACTTCGAAAGGATGCTGAAGTTAGTGGCTGCAGGGCTCCCCCTCAAGGGGGTCCTACTGTGTACTGCATTACTGGAATATTCCACCATATTCTTCACAGGTTTCTTCCATATTCCAGAAGTTCCAAAAAGGAAAAGAAAAATTGATGGCAATTGGATGCATAAACTAGCAACCCGGGCTGGCCAATTTTTAGTGGCAGCTTGTGTTCGCTCTACAGAAGCAAGGAGAAGGGTTTTCACGGAGATCAGTAACATACTTAATGACTTTGTTGATTCATCTAATGGTTTTAGGCCACCCGGCAATGATATCCAAGCTTTTATTGATCTGCTCGATGATGTATTGGCTGCTCGGTCACCCACAGGTGCTTATATCTCAGCAGAAGCTTCAGCTACTTTCATAGATGTTGGTCTTGTTAGGTCATTGATTCGAACTCTCCAAGCATTGGACTTAGATCATGTTGATTCACCAAAAGCTGTTACGGGGCTTATCAAGGCGCTGGAGGTGGTAACCAAAGAACATGTCCATTCTGCTGATTCTAATACAGGTAAGGGTGAGAATTCTATAAAGCCTCCCAATCACAATCAACCTGGAAGAGTAGATGATAGTGTTGATGTATCACAATCCATGGGAACTTCATCTCAACCTAATCATGATGTTACTGCAGCTGATCATGTTGAGTCTTTTAATACCACTCAAACCTATGGCGGGTCTGAGGCTGTTACTGATGATATGGAACAAGACCTGCAGCCATCGAATCTCTGCAAGGAACAGATGTATCAAGTATGCATTCTCAATCTGTTGAAATGCAGTTTGAACACAATGAGGCAGCTGTGCAGAATGTTGAAGCAGTGAGCCAAGAAAGTAGTGGAAGTGGGGCAACACTAGGGGAAAGCCTTCGGAGCCTAGACGTTGAAATTGTAAGTGCTGATGGCCATGATGATGGTGGAGAGAGGCAAGGTTCAGCAGATAGAATGCCTTTGGGTGATTGCAGGCAACTCGAACAAGAAGGACCAATGTGTCCTTTGGGAATTCTACACCACTAAGCGGTAGAGATGCTTCTCTTCACAGTGTAACTGAAGTTTCTGAAAATCCTAGCCAAGAAGCAGATCAGGTTGGTCCTGGGGAGAAGCAGCGAATCAATGCCGATGCTGATTCTGGATCCATTGATCCTGCTTTCTTGGATGCTCTGCCTGACGAGCTGCGAGCGGAAGTTCTTTCTGCTCAACAGGGTCAGGTGGCACAGCCTTCAAACACTGAACAGCAAAAGCTAGAAACTTTTGGGAATTTGAAGAACTCATTTGATTGTTATGGAAAATATTCTCATGGGAACACTGAAATTGAGAAGAAAGAGCATGAATCTGACCCTGAAATTAACAGTTACAAAGCTGTTAGTTTGACCGAAATGGAAATTAAGTGCCTAAATTATGATTATGTCTCTTCCAGTGATTGTGTCACTACAGATGCAAACAATTCAAAGCAACCATGTTCTGCAGTGTCAACTTCAAGAAGTTCAACAGTTGGGTTTGGAATACCTGAATTTATCATATAATTATCTTGATAGTCAGTTTCTTACTTTGGAAAAGACAGAGATCGATGGTACTGGACTCATCACACAATTCTTTGTCAGGTCAGATCCTAGAAAATGTTTCCGATCTAAGAAACATAATGAATCAGGGTATGTCAAGTGGAGGTCCAAATATGGAGGATAAGGGCAATATCCAGATTCCACCTTTCGGTTCGATCATGGTTTCATCTTCTTTGGATGATCAAGAGGAAAATGATTCTGCATCCCAACCTCCTGTTCTGAGTTGAACAAGCAGCGGTGATGTTTTAGCACTTGATGTATCTGCTGGTGAGTTGAAGTGGAGAATTGGTGACTGCCATCCTGGGGTGTTAGCGCTATTTCATGTTAAACTGATGGTTCATGCATTTATGCTGCTAGAGCTGATGGGATGATTTCCCAAATTGATTCCAGTGCAGGAAACCTATTAGGGAAGTTTAGAGCTTCTACGAAGGCAATATCATCCATGTCTGTTTTGTCAGCTGCTTAATTAAAGGTGCCCAATTCTTCAGATCGCAAGAAGATACAGAAGCTTTCTGGTCATCCTGGAGCTGTTCGCTGTATGATCTTTACTGATGATGGGGAGTACATCTTATCATCTGCTATTGGTGAGAGATATATTGCAGTTTGGAGAATTGATGGTAGCAAAAAACAGTCAGCCAGCTGTGTTCTTGCAATGGAGCACCCTGCTGTCTTCCTAGAGAGCAGGTGCATTGACAATGGGGATACAGATAAGTCAGGCTTATATGTCTTGGCTATTTCTGAAATTGGTGTTTGTTATTTTTGGTATGCAAAGAATATGGAGGACTTACGTAATACAAAAGCCCAATAAAAGCCACTCTTCTTGTCTCTGGTAGTGAGAAAACTGCAGGTATTTGATGTCCAAAGTTGTCAACTGATCGGGAAAGTTCCAGAAGAAGTCTCTAAGTTAACCTGTTTGACTTGCTTAAATACGGCGCAAAGCAGTTTAGAAGATGGAATCAAAATTTTTATACTCCAAGTTGCAGTAGCAGTTCTGATAACACTCAAACTCGAAGCATCATGGGATGTGACAGAATTGCTAGTAATGGAGATTTTGGAAGTGAAGCATTCTGGGATTGTCTTCGGAGAGAAGGAGCAGAACTGGCAGTACACTTGTTTGGAGAGAATTTTAGAGAGGAATAGCAACTTGAAGTCAAGTGATCGGATTAGAGACTGTCCAGGGTTACGTTGAGCAGAACAACCACAGAAATCGAAGTGTCATTTAAGCATATAGTTTGCAGCCAAGTTGCGTTCTTAATTGCACGAGTAGAGTTGCATGGATGAGGTGGTTTTGATCCATAATGATCTCCCTTATAGGTAGAATTATCTTGTACCAAAAGAACTAGCTAAAAATTTTCCAGCTTCATTATCTATGCCTGGTAATGAAGTCGAAGACAGGATCTGCAATTTCTTTGAGTAAGACAATTCTTCCCAGGGCCACCTTCAATCTCAAATTGTGGGCGGGAGTTGGCCTGTAAATTATAATCAGTGGGTTGGAAATCAGAGGCAGATTGGAGAAGCTATAAATTTCAACCTGAAGAATTTCAATACAGCAATTAGATTCTGTGGTAGGACCTGGCAGTGAGTCTTTGCAAGTGTCATTTGATCAAAACCATGCACAAGTAACTCTGAGGCCTCAGTTCTCAAAGAGTTGCAGTAGATATCAACAATTGAATTCAAATGGCCTTATGTTTAGGCACCAGAATCTGCAAACAAAGCAGAATCAAACAGAGTTTTTGGGGTGAAAATACATATTACCAGTATAATCTAACATCAAAAGGGTTGTCAAATCTTCAATTACAGCAAAAGAGTGTTTCTGAGGATAATCCTACAATGACAACAAATTCGGAAAGTTCTGAAACTTGCTGATTATTTGTGGAAAAATCAGGGATTGAAGTTCAACTCAAGCTACTGCCATGGCCTAATTTTGCCCAGTTTTCTGAAATGATACTTATTGCTCCACACAATTCGCACCTGATCTACCTTCTACATTGTATTCTCCTCAGAAATCGTTTTCCAGTAATGGCATATTTTAATCCGGAGTTCGACTTGAAGGATTTCCACATCCCTGATTATATTCTTGTTCCAGGATCAGAGGTTGAGGCTGTTTCTTATGTACCCAAGTGTCCAGTGATAGTGTTCATCAACTCCAAAAGCGGTGGCCAGCTGGGTGGGGATCTACTTATAACATATCATTCTCTTCTCAATGAAAAACAGGTGTTTGATGTGAATCAAGAGGCTCCTGATGAGTCACCAAGCAGAATCTATGTCAATTTAGAAAAACTCAAGCGCAATGAAGATGATTTTGCTTTTTAAAATTCAGGAGAGATTGAGAATAATTGTCGCAGGTGGGGATGGAATAGCTGGTTGGCTTCTGGGAATTGTTTCTGATCTCAAATTGTCCCGGCCACCACCAATTGCTACAGTGCCATTGGGAACCAGAAACAACCTTCTTTTTTCATTGGTTGGGGAAAGAAGAATCCTGGAACAGATTCTCGTTCTGTGGAGTCTTTCTTGGGTCAAGTAAAAAGGGGCAAAAGAAATGAAAATTGACAGCTAGCATATTCTCATAAGGGTGAAAGCTTCTAAGGGAAGTCCTTGTGATCCGATTGCACCTCTTGAATTGCCATATTCTTTGCATGCATTTCATCGTGTTTCTGAAACAGACTCACTGAACATAGAGGGTTACCATAAATTTCGTGGGGGATTCTGGAACTACTTCAGCATGGGCATGGACGCTTGAGTATCATTTGCATTTCACACTGAACGAAAACTGCATCCTGAAAAATTTACAAATCAGCTAGTTAATCAGAGTACTTATGCTAGGCTTGGTTGCGCACAAGGATGGTTTGCTGCTTCACTCTTTCATCCTGCTTCCCAGAATATAGCTCAGGTTGCAAAGATAAGCGTCATTAAGAAGGCTGGTGGTCAGTGGGAAGGAGCTCTCTCTACCATCTCTTCTATCTGAGCTGAACGAAATTGGTGGAAGACATGGAATTAGGTGTATTGACATAATTGAAAATAGGCTTGTTGGGATGAAAAGCTGTCGAGACTATGAAACCCCTGGTGGAACCATTCTTTTCACTGCTGCCCGTGAACTGGAATCTCTAACACTTGCTCATGAATTAATTCAATGGAAAGACCATCTTGCTCTCAAATACGCAGAATTGGTGTGTGCGAGCAGGTGGTTTGACCCACTTCGCAAGCCCATAAGTGTTTTCATTAAGAAGATCATAGAAACTCCAACCGGGTCTGTGAAACCACTGCCCTTTCTCTGTGGGTGCTGGCTTGATTTTCTCTATTCTCCAAATCTCGCCAATGCTCCTGCAAAACTCCATGGCATGTCGCAGCATCGAATCTTTTGGTGTGGGGCAGTCTTTAGCTAGTGGGAGATTACTTATTCCTCTATATCCACAGATAGCATAAGTTGCTGAATCTATCCCACATTCAAGTGGGATCCAAGCAAGTGGAATAATGCTTTGTCAGTAGCAACAAGTTCGCAATCAGTTTCAAGTCCTACGGATGCTCAAGCTGTCTTTGAAACTCTGACAAGAAGGAGTAGCTATTCAGACCGTCTCCAACAATACACCCAGTGCTGATAGTTTCTGGTGGATAACAGAGATCATTGCAAGGAAATGGGAGGGTGCTGCTGCTGTTCTTCTAAGGGAACTGAACTGAATGGCACACCAGCATACTATTATTGCCCAAGAGCATCAGAAGAACATGAACTCTTATCATCTCATCATGGAGCAGCCTCCACGCTCTCTACAGGACTCTTAGTTGATACAAATCTGGGAACATCACCTTCTGACACTTATAGGCCACCCCCTGCACCAATTCCATACGATGTGGATTTAGGACATCCTCAAACTCCACCAGCTGCCAGCTGCTGAAGAAAGCTGTGTTAACAAGAATGACACTGCTGAACTTGTGGCTTCTTCTATTTATGTGGGGCAATTTGCTTGATTACTTGAGCAAGGAAATGCATTCGCCATACAATCCCTTACAGACGACAAGTATTCCTGCTATGCTCTTGCAACGGGAAGAAATGGGTACAGTTGATAATCCGAAGCACAAATCCAGATATCCCAAAATCCCCTGCAGCTCTAAACCAATAGATGCAGATTTGTCAAACCGGAATATCAATAACCAAGCCAATTCTGGAAAGCGTTGGCGTCCTCTCCAACGCCAAGGCAGGCTATATATTTTTGAAAAGCTTCTCGAAGGTGATTACTTTCCGAAGAGATATAGTAGAGCAATGACAGATGGAGGAGTTAATGGCTCAACATGGCATTGGAAATCATCAAAATTCTGAACAGCAGAAAGCCACGGAGGGTGCCAAAAGAGAGGCAGACGAACGAAGGAAAATGACTCTTAGCCAGATTTTATCTTCTGAAACAAGGGAAAGGCTTGCTCGGATTGCTTTGGTGGAGCCTAAGAAAGCAAGAGAAGATTGAAGAAAATACTTTAGCTGATACCTAAAGAATGTGGAAAAAGGAATTGATACTTCTTCAGTTACAATGTTGAGGGTCAGAAGCTGGAGAATGAGCAACGGCATAAGAAATCCAAATCTGGAATTAAGACCTTGCCACACATCATATTCCTCCTAATGTTTCTTCTTCTTCTTTTTGTGATCTTATACATCTTAAATCTAGATTTCAAAACTTTTTTCCATTAAAAATAACTCTAGTTTTCTTTAAATTTCCTTAGGAGTTTCTAGGCATAAAATCCAGATTCTAACGTACTATTTGCTGCCATTTTCCCTCTGGCATGCATTTTCATTATTTTCTTTGATTTTCAAATAATTTTCATGATTTTTTTTTTTTTTTTAACAAGTATGAACGGACTTCATGATTCCAAATAATGGAATTCACTGAACCAATTCATGCACAAGCAATTACGGCTTTGGTGGGGGCCCAACATCCATGATATTCTCTTTGATACTGCTTGTTTGATATCTAATTGATTGTGCTTCCTCTTTGTGGTACATGAGATTATTTTGAATCTAATATTGGGCTAACCTTGTTTCCCATCAAGGCGTATTAGCTTGCTATCCAGGTACGCTCCTCCACACTTACTTTCGAGAGTTCTATAGACACACATGCTATTGATGATTATATCCATACCTGATGTGGTTCTTGGGTGCTTAGATGTATGCTTGAATTGCTTCGATAAAACAAATGTTGTGTGCTATATTTCTATACTAATTTTGATGTTTTATGATAGCGCTTGAGAAGCAGTTCAGGTACACACTTTGACTCTCTTTTATAATCATGATTCAACTTTCTTACTTGACATGTTAATTCTGAAATCACCTTAGTCTACCTAGGTATCCTCAATCAATCAATTAATTGTCCCATCATTTCCCTCAACTTAGTAGAAACCTTTGTAGGGCTTAAAGGGGTGCTACCTTTTAGAGGTACCTTCCCGATAGGTAACCTGATCCTTAGACCTAGACTCGGGTTTTTCAAAGATACGTTTTTCCAAAAACTGTGGAGTCACTTCTTTAGGGTTTTCTTTCTTTTTTTATTTTCCCTTTCAAAATAAAATAAAATAAGTGGCGACTCCAACTTTTCCAAAACTAATTTTTCACCATATAAAAGCGAGTCTCACCGATTGAGTGGGGACGCACATGAAAAATGCGGGTCCACACATGGACAGTAGGTATTCATAATCAGTAGCCCTTACGCCTTTGCTAACCATATTTGTGTTTTTGTCAACTTCTTCTGTATCATCAGTTGCCCCAGCAACAACAATTTTGACAGACTTGGATTTCAACATTGTGCCATTTGATTTGAGTCAAATAGGTGCATGTTACTTGTGGAGATTTTAGTGGTGAGCTTGAATTTTTGCGGCAAACCCTCCTGTTTGGCCATGAGCAAGTTCTCTTCAGACATTATAATGTTACTGTTGTGCCATCATTGTGCTCTTTGTAATCCTTGATGAAAGGATCCTTGATTTTATAATTCCCTGTCATAATGGACTCCAGAAATTCCTTGTAATCCTGAGTCCATTTCCTGATGGACAACTTTGTAATCCTGAGTGTTGTCTCATTAACTTCTTCTATTATTCCTTTAACAGTGTAGCCAACTGCTTCTTGCTTTGTTGGGTCCGTTTTCCCAATAGTTCCCCTGAATCCTCTGTACCATGGATCCATAGGCTCCATCATCTCACCATTCAACAAGCTTCTCACATTTGCAATAATATCTCTTGGGTTATAATTTGGGTGGAAGAGCTCCACCCGGTCCCAATGCCTTCACTACCATTGACTAGAACCATTGGAATAATTGGGACATACCAAGTGGGTTCAATAGATTGTCCATCTTCATTTAAGTAGTCTAGTAGGACATCATCATCCTTTGGGAACAGGAACCGCGTGATTAGAGAAAGTCGAGTGTATATGTACCTTGCACTTGCATGATCTTCCCCCCCTGATGACGAGCTCCAAATTGACCATTTGGTAGAAGAAGGTTTATGTTGTTGTTGCCCACAAAGTCCTGTGCCATGCCAATAATGGTGCTGGTAATAGACTGCTCACCATGATGGTAAGCGGAATGCTCAGACACATAACCAGAAAACTGAGCAATTGTTGCTTCTTTGACAAAGTTACTCTTGGAAGAGCAAAAAAGAATCTTCCTTTGACCTGGATTCAGGCCGTCAACCATTGAAGGAATAGACCTCTGAAGATCTGCCATCGAAAACAATATAAGCTCCTTGTTGACAAAGTCACTTTACTTTATGAGTTTCTCCTTCTGATCAAGGTAGGTTCCAGGCTGAAACTGCCTAAGCCAATTCTTCCTTTTTTCTATCTTCTTCTTACTGAATGCAAGCTCAATTGCACCTCCATCCTTCTCATCAACCCACATGAAATCATTTTTGTGCTTTGCAAGATCCTTGAAGTACTCCTTCTCTTTCTTGAAGTGCTTGTTCCCAACCCCTTATAGTACTTGATTGACCAACCACTTGCATTTCCCCCCCAGCTTTCCTTCCATGACTCATACTGAGGCATTGAATAAAAGGATAATACCCTTCCATTTCTATGAGTTGCCTTCACAATTGGTGTTATGGACTCAACTAAGAAAGATGGTATTTTTAGCAGCGATGACCAGATTGAATGAATGAAATTTATCAATAGCCCCTTGATGTGAAAGCCATCATGGTCCTTATCATTCATTATCATCAAATAACCGTATCTTAATGACTTGACATTGTCATACTCCTTCCCCTATTGTAGTCCAAGGATCTGGTTGATGTTCTGAATTTCTGCATTCTCTAAAATCTGCTTCTTTTGAGCATCCCTCACATTAACCAATTTACCTCTCAATGGGAACACACCATAGTGGTTTCGGCCCATAACAGAAATTCCAGCCATTGCAAGAGCCTTAGCCGAGTCTCCTTCTGTCAAAATCAAGGTACATTTCTCTGAGTTCTTCCCTCCAGCATCATTAGCATCCTCTAGCTTGGTAATCCCAGTAGGCCTCTATCTTTTTGTTCCATCAGTTTTCTTGACATCTTTGTTCTGCTTATAATCTGCGCATGAGTGGACTTTCCACCATGCCAGACTTGAACACTTTCTTCAGGAACTCTTGTGAGAGCTCACATTTAGACCGGAAACTACTTTGGTGAATCGTCAATGTTTCTTTAGTTTGAGAATCAAAAGCAGGGCTATCAATAAGAGCATTGACAAAAGCCCATAAGTGATTTTTCACTGTGTGAGCTTTGATGTTGACATTCTTGTTCTTCTTATTGACAATACCCATTACAAAGTTTGCAATCTGGTTAGTAACATAATCAACATGAGTCCCACCCTTGATCATGGCCACACTATTTACGAAGCTGACCTGCTGAAACTGCCCTTTGCTCAGGCTCACACAAACCTGCCACCTCTCATTTACTTTTTCTGCAATCCTTGGGAGAGGATCTGGGCTAGATTTGGCAGCAGATTGCAGATAGAGGTTGACATAGTCACTGAATGATTTTACAGGGATTCACTTTCCATTTAGCTCAACCTTCACTGTCTTACCAAGGCATCCCGCTAAGTCAACCACATGCATTTTCATTAAGGCAACATCATCTTCAAGATGGGTCATGTTGAACTTGGCCAAGTCAGGTTTGAATGAAACCTCACTCCAATTTTCTCCCTCCTTGCACTTTGTTATAACTGCCTCAGATTTCTTTCCCATGTTGTTAGAGAATACCTGCTTATACTTCTTCTGGCGCCTCCCATCTGCATGCTTGATCACATTCCGTTGAAAAAATATTTGTGAGCTTCGCCCCGTACCCATTCTGCCCACTGGTTGTCTTCTTCACCGCATCATCATAATTACTATGAGCACCCAAAAATCATCCCTGGCACATACAACCCCCCTCTCCTGCTGAATCTCCACTGGCACACCATCTCCATTGTTGTACACACTGATGCAGTTCTTCTCCACATCGATCACCACCTTCACCGAGTCCATTGATGGGTCTCTTTGTTTATTGTCCGTTGCATTCACCAGGATCTCATTGAAGATCTTGTAAAGACCTGGAACATAGGACATGGATCAGTGAACCATCTCGTTGTTCTCAAAAACCCAGAGTGCTTGGGTGTGCTTCTCGATGGAGCTGATGTAGGTGTTGGGTTGAAGGAGGATGTGCTCCAGTTGAATCTTTTCCTGGTAGGTTTCTTTGATGGTTTTCATGACGGGTTTTGCCGGCATGTTGGCGTTGCTTGATTGTAAAGGAAGGTTCTTGTCGACAACCATGGCGTGGAAACGGAGGAGATTGAGGGGGAGAGAGACACAGAGATGGTGTCTAGGCTCATTTTGAGTAGTGCAAACATAAATTGTATTGGATGCGACAAGAGTTATCATCTTAATTTCAAATATTACTACCAAAAAAATCTCAAAAATTGACTGACATGAACATTTTTAAGCTGTTGAAAGAAAAAAAATGTTTTAAGATTTGAAATACCGGCAGATTGCAATCAGAGCATTTCTTTTGAATAAACAATACTAGCTCATCAAATAGGCATCTCCTATACCTCAATTTGTCTAATGTGAATATCCTTTCCTCAACCACTTTCCAGGGAAAAAAGAACTAAGTTTTGATGGCACATCCGGACCTAGCAAAAATGGGAAATCCTAAATAAGTCCCTGGGGGGAAGTGAAATGGTAAAAGAAGAAACAAAAGAACATTTCTTTGACATATTTCAATCAGTGTACTAGTTATCTCTACAGTAACATGCTTTAGGTTAGAAATTCCTCAGCTCTTCCATTTCCTAATCATAGAATCTTCTGTTAAAATTCATATCCCAATGTTCTGACCCACCTCCTTGCATCAATAATCTTCTTCTTATGCTTTCTTGTTCACTTCTAAGGCATGAAGAGATGAGAAAAACTGACCCTTCAAACTTGACTCCTCACATCAAACATCAAGCCAGAAACAACCCTCCTACCCACCCCTTAAAAGTATCCTAGTTCTTTTTTATTAGTTTTCACTCCACTCTGAATACCCCCCATAAATCCTTACACCATTCCCCTTTCCATCCCCATATTTATTAGCAACCAATTTTATTTAAAGTCTATCTTCCTCCTCAATAAACCACAATCACTTACTCTGTAAAGTGCTGTTTTGAGCCGCCAAGTTTTTCAATACCCAAATCACTTGC
The DNA here is from genome assembly GCA_030254885.1 of Vitis rotundifolia. Lineage (NCBI taxonomy): Eukaryota > Viridiplantae > Streptophyta > Magnoliopsida > Vitales > Vitaceae > Vitis > Vitis rotundifolia. The sequence continues at coordinate 16,989,740 of CM058160.1, forward strand.
CTTTCCAGGAGTACACACCAAAGCGTACTTCACAAAATGGGAAAGTCTACCTTCCTTTTGCCTCCATCCTATTGGGCCTTTTTTTATAGGTCTAACCTTAGGCAAATTGAGGTTGGAGTTATGAAAGTGGACATGAAGTAAACCAACAAACTTGAAATAGTTCTATGAATACCGAAAAGAATAAGTCTGCCTCACTTGGGCAAATATTGTTCTTTCCATGACCTTAATCATTTTGCAAACTAGTCAATTATTGGAATCCTTTTCTCTGATCTATATTTTTCTTGGAAGTGGACTTCTTATCCTTGCTACATTTTGTTGATTGTATGGGGTTTTGTTAGTGTGGCTTTTTATGTTCTTGCCCTTTAGCAGCCTTTGTATATCTCATTTGTGCATTGGGATGACCTCCTTTTTTATGTGGCGCTTTTTTGTGATATTTATTTCACTTGCCTAAAATAAAATCTTGTAAGCACACACACACACACACACACACACAACACACAACACACAACACACTACACGCACACACATAAAACACATGCGCACAAACACCACTTTACACCCGACTAGCTGGGCAGAGCCTTTGTTTCCTTCCATGAGAAATATGTGTCATGTAGGGAGTGCGGCAAGTCAGTATTGTTTTCTTCATTGGCTTGTTGCCATAGAGTTATGCTAGAGATTGCTCTCCTTAACTGGGTTTGTATGGGGGACATCAAGGGGTATCTTTGATATGATGGCTATATTCAGCTGATTGGAAGATATCCCAAGGGCAGAGTCTTGTGAGATTGTGCTACACAACTAACATTTGGATTGTTTGGATCACCAAGATCTTTTAAGCAAGAGGAAATTGACTGATTAATACGGGATAACATCTGTGCTCCGTTTCTTTGTGGTTCTATTTCCTGAGAGTTCTCTAACATCCCTATTGGTGTCAATGGGGCTTTTAAACTTACGTGTCCAGTAGCTCAGACCTTGAATATGTTTTCCCCTTACTCTGCTTTGCATTTACCATCACTATTCTTGTCCTTTTCACTAATGTCTATCACCCTTAATAAAAATTTGTATCAATGTAGAAACTCATGTTGGTAGAAACACTCTTCTCTGATCTCCATTCATCTCTCACCAGGGTTTTGTGAAGTAGTGTGAGGAAATCCTAGTCCATGACTTGAGAAGTGTTTTTAGGAAGTCAATTCTAATTAAGTTTTGATGAGTTGTTTTCTCTGATCAGACAAAAATATTCCTAGTTTTCTAGCAGTGCTTTGTTACCTAGGTTTATGCCAGCGAAACTTTAATGATTCAAGTTATCAATACTTAATTTTTATTTTTTTGGTCTTGTGATTAAGTTGTCAATAAAATATTCAGGTTTTATATTGACATAAGCAAACATTTTTAGCTTAGATATATTTAAGAGATCAATACACTCATAGTTCATCATGTTATTGTTGAAAATGTGTCTATTGTCATAGTCGATGGCCGATATTTGCTACATGTTTATGCTTCAGGCAAGTGATTCATAAAACAATTGCCAGTCAGATCCTGACTAATTTAGAAGGTGAACTCATTCAGGAGTGGCTTCAGCGGCATGGTCCATTTGATGCAATCATAGATGGTGCCAATGTGAGCCTAATCAATCAAAAATGCTTCAGCTTTTTCGAGGTTAGCATTTTCTGAGTTTCAGCTCTATGATGACAATTTCCTTTTTAGCAGCTTAATGATTTCATTTGGTTGCAGCTTAACTCTGTTGTAAATCGCTTACGTCAAATAAGTCCATCAAAGCGATTACCACTTGTTATCTTGCATAGAAGTCGTGTAACTGGTGGTCCTGCTCAAAATCCCAATAACGAGAAGTTGATACAAAGTTGGAAAAAATCTGGTGCACTTTGTGCTACACCTGTCGGCTTAAATGATAATTGGTAGGACCTTGTTTTTTCAAACACAAACGGTTTGCACACTTTTTCCTAATGCAGTTTATTTTCTTTTGCTTTTATATTTTTGCATCATCTACATTCTGTCCTCTGTGTATCATGATGCTGGACTGAGTGGGTTTCCTATAAGGATTTGATAAATAAATATATTAATAAACAAAAGCTCAAAAGCAACCATGTTTACCCACGTTGGATAAAGAGAATTTGAAAATCAACATGTAAGAGAAATTTAAAAAATCCATAAAAAGCATAATCATTCCTAACACATTGTTCTTTATCTAAAGAAGAATCTTTCAGAGTCAACATGTTTCGGCTTGAATCTGATATAATTAGATTTATTATTTAAACAAAACAGAAATATTTGAATAACAGAAAGTATCTCCTAGATTTCCTACAGTTTCTCTCTTTGCATGCAAAACATGTGTGCACCTCTCCTAGTCCTTTTGTTCTCAGACTTCATCCACCGCCCCACCACAAAATCATTAGATGTGTGAGGTACAATTCATCAAACTCCATAAATGGAGAACAAAAAATTCCAAAACTCCAAAGCTTCTCTACTATGTAGAAATTAGTGAGCTACTTATTCCACTACTTTAGACGTCATAATGTACCTATTTAGAACATCTAAATAACCATTGAACGACGATTCTAAGTCCTTGCCACCAGCCATGTAAGAAAGTCACCTTCAGTGAAAATAAGGCATCTTTGAACCTTATGCATACTAATTATTTAAAAATACCTTTAATTCCTATCCTGAACTGAATTATTTAATTTTAGAGTTAGGTGTCGTCTTTGGTTTTCATTAAACAAATAAAAATAATTGTTCACTTTTCTTTTATCCAATCCTCAATTATCAATTACTAAAACTCTTTGATTTTCACCTATAATGCACTTAACATTCCTGAGGTCTCTATTTTTCCCTTTTTCCATATCCTAGCCAAAGTGTGTTTCTCTCAGTCTGCTGTGCCTAACTCGCAATAGAGATTATTTCATGCCTTAACATAGCCTCAGTAACTACCCCTTTGGACTGTTAGTATTGCACCCCTCATAAGTACATTTTCTCCTCTTCAAAGTATTGGCTACATAGGCTATAAATAAATTTGTTAATATGGTGGCTTAGTTGGCATTTTAGTGGATGTCTGCATGGCACCCATCTGGTGCATTTTCTGTGGTTTGATTTAATTTGTTGTCATTTGAGAAGCAATTATAATTTTTTCTTGAGAGTTATTATTAAATATGTTTAATTTAATAATAACTCTCTGGAAAAACTATTATTAAACATGTTTAGTTACCCATCAAAAAAAAAATTATCAAATTGTTTAGCTGTCAGTGTATATGGAGTTACACCTCTTCTGCTAATTCTAGAAAATTTGTTTGTCTACCTAGAAAGCTGTTGCTGCACAGGAAAGACTCAGTATGCTATGTCACTGTATTTGTAATTTAATATCTATTACTTCTAGTATGACCATTTCCAAAGAGCCATGTCAATGCCTCACATGAATCTCTCTCTGAACTCCTGGATGTGCCAGATGCTCTTCAACTTTGTTCAGAATTTTATTTTATTTATTTATTTTTGTATGAATGGGCCTGCATGTGTCAAGAATGCAATCAAAGCATCAAAGTATATGCATGTCTTAAACAAAGTAATATTGTTCTAATATATAAAACTCTAATGAGACTATGTAGTTGTGTATACCATCACTATATTTGCTACCTTGTTCCAAGTATGCCATTGTTATTATAAAACTTTAAATGAACTAGCCACCAGCCAACTCATATGTTATTGCACATGTGTGCACATTGTTGTGCTCTTGCTATATCTGTGCTGCTACACAAGGATTTGTCTTTTTGACACATACATATGGCATGTTTGTCTCCAAGTTATCTAGTTTTTGCTACATTATAATCTCTATAAATATCACATTACTCTTTGTTAGGATATCTAGCAACTTGTGAGCCTTGCTTGCATCATTTATTCATTATATTCATCAATTTTAAAATTTTCAGTTCAAGGAAGAACACAAATCTTGACTTTTTATTTTTTAAAATTAATTTAAATTGTTGATTCTAGTGAATATTTAGATGAGTGTGAGTTATATTTTAGAGTTTTAATTGCAGAAAGTGAATAATTAGGTGACTGAGTTATGTTTTGCATTTTTCATTGTAGAAATTTCATTTAAATGATGATAGTTAATTTCTTTCAATTTTGTTATATTGTAAAGAAATGAACTTTGAAATAATATAGTAAATTCATTTCTGATCCAAATTTTATGATTTTAGTATTGTTTTCGATTTTGAATGAGGAACATACAGAAATTTAAGGAGTTTAATTTTATTGAGAATTGGATGAGCTATTAGACAAAAATAGTGACTGCATGTAGTTGATTCTTTGTTTTGGTGTTAGAACTTTGTGGATTTATTTTAAATTCTTTCTTATCCAAATTAAGTGATTTTGATATTGGTTTCATTATTAAGTATTCTTTCAAAAAAATTAGATCTAGAAATTTGCTTGAGAAATAAGAGAGAAAATGGTCAATATGCCAATTATATTCGGGTTTTCTTGATGATAACTTTGCCAATTTATTATAAATTTACTTCTCAGTCAAATTACATAAAATTTTGATAGTTTGATTTATTTTTAGGTTAGGAATTAATATGATTTTTCAAAAATGAACTTGGTTTTATTTTGAGAGAAAAATTATGTTTGGCAATTGCAAAAGTTAAAGTTTGAAAAGTTAAAAGAGAAAAAAAAAATCAACACGACTTTATTGTAAGTGGTAACACTCCAATGGAGTTTTTATTGCTCAATAGCATGCATGAGTGGAGTAAAGAGTCTAAAGACTACAGCTTTGTTGTATAAACTAAACTATTAAATCTTTTTCATTCTTGAAAAGTTTCAGTTAAAGCTACCAGTGGTTGAAGGTTTGCAGCACCTCTTATCTTTTATGCATGCAGATGCATGTGTGCACTTATAAATTTTTCAGTAAGAATATATATAGTCTTTACACATATGTGAGCACATGTAAGTTAAATCTAAACCCTTCTCACAGCTCAAGTTTGCTTTCACCAAAAAAGTTTTGTTGCTATTTACAGGTACTGGTTATATGCTGTTGTTAATTGTAACTGCTTGCTAGTGACAAATGATGAGATGCGAGATCACTTGTTTCAGCTGCTTGGAACTAGCTTTTTTCCTAGATGGAAGGAAAAGCATCAGGTATTGCATTCCCCCCCCCCTATAATTTTAGGTTTTAGCACTCTGGAGAGACTTCATACAAAGATGCATCCGCATGACCCTTTCCTTTGGATTTCAATTACTCCATTCCAGAGGAATGAAATGAAAGGGAGTCATTCCCTTTCCTTTGGATTCGGATTTTAGTGTGTACTTGTCTTTTGGAATCAGAACAGGTGTAGATCCCACCTGATTTTGAGGAAACCCATTCCTCTGAACCTGAGTTTAACCTGATGTACTAAGCTAAATCATTTTATTTTATTTATTTATTTCGTTATTTAGTATAACCTACATTTAGCAACCCAACGCACTTAGGTTTAAGCCTCTTGAATTGAGCCCAACCCAAACTCTTTCTATCATCTTCAACCTTGGTATCAGTCATGAGGAATTCTAGGTAAACACTCTACTGGTAGTCACCTTTATCATCTCTGGCAGCCTTTTGGAGAATTGTTTTGGAAATGTCCAAATCTATTTACCACATACCATTACCATGACTTTGAAAGAAGGCAATGTGTACAAATGAATTGTTGATTACTGACTTCCATCACTGAAGGTGGGCTTTTTGCCCTTATGAACTAACTCTCAATTTCTCTTACTCAGATGAAGTTCTCCATCTGCCAATCCTAAAATCACACACCTCTGTGGGTGATGGTGTGTAAATCACCACTAAACTCGTCATCCTCAAAGTTGTAGCAAAGCAATGAGCGAATGCACCCAATCAGTAAGATTTGGTGGCCTTGTGGATATAATTGCTCAAGCCTATGGACCAAAAATGCTCACTGGCATTATCCCTTTTTGATCAACAGCACCCAGGCATATCCTCCTTGAGCTGCATTGTTTGACTTTAATCCCACCTTCCTTGCTGATGGTCCACAATAGTGTTTTCCTTCCTCTTGATGCAGCCTATGCGGAGAACCAAATCAATCCAATCGCACTACTACTCAGGGAAATCTCAGTGATTCAATCATGTCTTAACTCTTTTGTTTTTCACCTATTCTTGAAGCTCCCTTAGCTTTATTGAGCTCAACATTTCAGAGATGAAACAGAGCTCTTTTGTTCCGGCAAAATGTGGTTGGTAATCACAATTAAACAAAATGCTTAATTGTGTCATTCTGTTGATATTTTCCAGGTTAGGCTGACGATGACTAGGCGTGGCCCTATTCTCCACATGCCACCTCCATATTCAATTGTCATCCAGGTTTGATGAACCGAGAACCTGGTTTTCTGCAATATCCCATCTATATGTATCTGACGTTGCTCATAAACTTTTTATGTAAAATGTAGGAGTCGGAACAAGGTAGTTGGCATGTACCAACTGTCACAGATGACGACCTTGAGACCCCGAGACAGTGGCTTTGTGCCACCAGAACCAGGAAAAACCATCAGCATCCTCAGCATTTAGAGTGAAGTCTGAAAAATGTGCATAAGCCGACTCTACAACCTTGAGATCCTCAAGGGAATGGTTAATGGTTATTGCTTCCAGGGCCAGAGAGGGGGGGCTTCCCAGGATATGTAATTCAAAAGACTGCAATTGAGTGAGACACTTCCATAACTTCTGCAGACTAAAATATTTCCAATTTAGTATGGTAATCTAGACTAACTGCAATTGCTCTCAAGCATTCTTTGCTTCCTTTTTAGCTCAGTTGTAACTAAAATATGTATTTTACTGTGCCATTATTTTATTTGAAATTCAAATTTAAAATTTACTTATTTGAGGCCCAATTATAGTATTTACAAACATGAGAATTAAGTCTTGTTCAAAGTGAAATGGTTTCAACCAGTGATTTTTGGGGTAAAATTGTCTCCTTAGCAATTTTGAGACAACATTAAAGTTACAAATGGATCCTCTAAAATTTTGAAACCTAGATCTACTAATTTCACTCAATCCAATCCTCGTTGAAAACTCATTCAAATCATCTCAAACTAATGTTCCAAATTTGCTTTCCTTCTCTACACAAACTTATTATTTGAAGCACACTTAAAAAAAATTATTTGTGAAACAAGGTATTTATCTTTTTAAATGATCAATGAGGAAAAAACAGAAAGAGAGAAAATAATATGTATCTTCCCCAATGATCTCCCTTTGATCATAAAAGCTTGTATTTGTGTACCCGTTTTTGGCACAAAATGACAAAGGTAGGAAGTATAGTAATCTATAACATCAATCCAATGCAATCATCCATCTATAACTGTTAGGATGAGATGATGGATGCATGCATCCAAGGTCCTCGGGCTACTAGATCTAAGCATAAGTAGAAACAAATTAAAAAATCTTATATGTATGTGCTAGAGACATATCTTTGGATTTGGATGTTCCCAAATCCTACGCCAATTGATGCAAAGATCTCAAAAACCAAATGTCGTCCACCCAATAACTTTGTCTTGGATCCTTGGCATGTGTAGTGTGGCTACACAATCAAGAGGGAGAGAGAGAGAGAGAGAGAGAGAGAGAGAGAGAGTCACTAGGCTTTTCTCTAGATGAGTAGAGAACCAATAGGTGGATGGATTACTAACCATAAACTTTAAGAAGGTCTCTATAGCCTTCCTTGTGGGCTTAAGTGACTTAGGCCCGTTGTGGACTTAGGTCATTTAATCTAGTCCAATAGGTGCTAATTAATTAATTCTAATGAATTATTTAGACCAATCTAGAAACCTAAAATAAATAATCATAATGCAACATTACATTACCAAAATGCCCTTATATATACATATGATTAATTGAACATGATTTTCCTCAAATCTTTATGCCAACAAAGGCTATAAATTCAAGCAGGGACCATAAAACCTATAGGAAAACAACGACTTTTTTATAATCCAATTCTAAAGAGAGTCAACCACACTTCATTATCCTATGTATTACGTTGAGATAAAATTGATTAAATCTAATTTAATCATTTTTTTTGTTTTGTGACCTACCATCCACTATATGTAGACTCATCATGAGCTGATGTTCAAAATCTAATGAGGCAGAAGTTATCAACCTTTAAAAATTATCTTTACAATCCTTGAGTCTTAGACACTCCCATTATGTGATTGACTTATATACTTTAGTCCATAAAGAAAATATGTCAAATCCTACTAAAGGAATTGTTATGACCATAGATTATATGATCATTGAATCTTTAGGATTACTCAAGGAAACATGTTGTCTTAAACCTATAAGATATCATTGTGCCTTTATTAAGAGTGTTTGTTGCTTGCCTAAACCGTTAGTCACCCAATCAATAGGAAATTTACATTCATTTTAGGTTCTTACCTATAGGTTAAATCAGCTAATGATCTCAACACTGATGCAATATTCTCTCAAGGTTGAGAACTCATGTAACATAGTAGCTAGAAGAAATAGTGACAAATTGATAGTCATTAGTCATGACTCTTCATAGGTTTTGTTCCATGTATAACCATACACATCAGTACACTCACTAGTGGAAACTCATCTCAATTTTGTGACAACCCATCCTTATAGGTGTCATCCCTACAAAATAGTATCTCCTTTCTAGTTTAAAGATTCAGAGTAAGATACTATCTTACAGAGGGAAATTAACTTGTGATCAAATATACTATGTCAGAGTAGCACTAGGAAACATATTAAAGGAACTATATACTCATTACCCTTTCAAGGTACAAAGTTTTGAGTATATAAAAGTTGGGCTTAGAGGACCAAAAACTTATACATACCTAAGGAAATGGCTACATGTTAGCAGTCTATCCAAAAAGAAGCAAAAATAAAAGGACAACAAAGGTTATATGCCTTGTTGACGATCCTTTGGAACTTGCTTGGTATATGGCCATAGTAGGTCCTCATCTAAAAAATTTAGGGAACTACAAAGTGAGCATAACTCAATGAATGATCATATAATGCAAGTTTTAGGATGGTCGGTCCAAAGTAGAAAAAGAGTTTTATAATGCAGGTAACACTCAATGTAAATAATATTTAGTATAACAATCAAGTAGGCATACAAAATCGTACAACCCGATGTATAATAAATCAATCACATGCATAATCTACGACTATGTTGCCACTCCAACTCTGTGCACATCCCAATATCATGCAATATAATTGCTATAGTGCCCCTTTTCTATCATTATAAATCATATATGCACCTGCAGACATATATCTCATATCACATGGTGTCGTTTAAACACAATGCCCCTACATCTCTCAGCACGCTTCTCATATAAACTACTCCAATGCCCCTTCATCTCTCAACACAAAACTTTACTAGGTCAATCGGCTATAGTGTGCCCATCTATCTTTACGACACAATATAGGTTTAGGGCATATTACAATCACATCCATAATAGTAATGTAAAACTCCATAATGACAATACCGATGATTTTTAGAGAATAGTACGTACTAAGTAGGCTCCCAAGAAAGATAGGAGGTGTCACAATGGTCCCGCTTAAAACCCAATTTCCTTAAACAGAGCTTTCCTAAACCGTACCCATCCTTTCATGATCACAAAATTATCTTAACTATATATATATATATATAAACATATCATTTGACCACCACATTTTCAAAGCATATCTCATAATATTTAAAAAAACTAATGAATACATATAACATTTGAAACATGAAATATGTCATTCTAAAACAACGTAAAATCATACATTGTAAGATCACTCACCTTTTAAACTGGAATTATCGCACTACCTCCATTACAATGACTCAAAGATCCAACCTCTGGAATAACACCACCATAGGAGACTTTCCATACTTTTCTCTTTTTCTTTCTTGGTAGGTGAACATTCTATCTACAGGAACCCAAAGCAAGTAGACACATAGGTGACTCATTGCTATGTGTCAATCAAAGGGAAGTGATTAGTGTCTCTCTTATTACATGGACATGACACGTGGCACATGCTTAATCCTTATAGCCACTTGGTAGGTGCAGCAACTTGCTGAGTCACCATGTTGTTAAGGCGGCTTAGTGTCCTCTAGGTTACATGCATTTCAACCCCTCATGCTTGTTTATAGGTTGTTAAAGATTGAGTTAGGATTTGTTAGATTTCAAAATAAAACTGAAATTTAAATTAGATTTTGTTATGATTTTATATTTATGTTTTAGGTTGTTTTCTAGTTCCTATTTTCAGGGGAGAATGGTTAACATCTCTCTGCCTATTTCATGTAATTCTGATTGACCGAAAAATATATGATTTTATTTTTCCCCTCAAAACCTTTATGGTATCAGAGCACTAGGCTTTGTAACCAGTGTTCATGTTGAAGACAACCATGATAAGAACTCATGGAGGGGATGCCTAAAAAACTCAACAAGTTATTTTGCCATTGGAGAAATCATCAAATGGACAAGATCATGGTGACATTAATCTGAACTAGCAGGTTATGAACCATAGGCTAAATGGTTTGAATTTTCTGTAGTGGTCCCAAGTGGTCAAATTTTATTTGCGACAAAGAAGGAAGATAGGTTATTTAACTAGGGCGATTAACCAACTAAAGGAGACAGATGCAGCCTTTGAAAACTGGGATGCTAGGAATTCTCTAATGACGTCATGGTTTCTCAACTCGATGGAGCCTAAGATCTCTCGGCCTTACATGCACTACCAAACAACGAAGGAAGTTTGAGATAGTGTAAAGGTGGCGTACTCCAACCTTGGAAATTGTTCTCGCAAGTTGGAGATTAGAACACCACTCTATGGTCCAAAATAATGAGATCAAATTGTTACACAATACTATAATAGTCTAAAATCTCTTTGGCATGAATTAGATCTAATCATCGATATGGAATAGATTTGTCCTACTAATAGCACAAGGTATCAACAATTGCTTGAGAATGACTGTGTTATTGAGTTCTTAGTAGGACTAAACAAGGAACTTGACGATGTAAAAGGATGAACAATTAGAAGAGAGTCGCTGCCCAATTTACAAGCCACTTTTACCAAAGTCCATAATGAGGAAACTTATCCCACAATCATGTTAACCAATGTTTAACTACCAATGGAGAATTCAACACTTGCATCCAGGATTTTTGAACCTAGTTGAGAGAAACGAAATGACAAGAACACGAAAAAGCCATGGTGTGATCATAAGAAGTGTTGGCATCTTAGATCTAAGCAATTGAAGCAATACCAAATTTTTAAAAATTGATCTTTTAGGGTTAAAGTACTAATCTTTAGGTTTGAATGTTCCCAAACCTTAAAATTCAAGTGTTGAAGACGACCTTGAAGTTGTTGGCAGTCTCATAAACTCATGATCTTCTGCCCAATGACTCAACCTTATTCTTGACACACTTTCAGTGGGAAGAAAAGGAGGGTGGAGGCTATGACTCATTTTTTCTTTGGAAGGTGGAAGACAAAAATTTATGGAAACTCTAACCCTTAAGGGGTATTTATAGGGTTCCTAATTGGGCTTAGGTGACTTGAGCCCACATAAGCTTAAGTCACTTAATCTAGTCCAAATTGGGTCATAATTGATTAATTAACCCAATAAGGCCTACTAATTAATCAATTAGCCTAATCCAGAGACCTTGTTTACTTACGCCTATGCAACTTTGTGTAATTACCAAAACACCTTTATCCACAAAAGTGAACCTCAAGCCAATATGACCCTCATAACTTATGTCAACAAGGTATACGAGCTTAGAGTAGGAACCACTAAGACCCATAGAGTATTGACTCCCTCAAAATCTAATTTATAAATTAATTCAACATCTTACTGTAGAGAATCAATTGAATTCCAATATCCTATATAAATAACAATGAGACACTATGTGCCCGAGTTTGACATGCTATCCATTGTGTTTAGTCTCCTTATAAACTAGTGTCCATAGTTTAACAAGGTGAAAACTATCAACCATTCAAGACTACCTCTACTAACCTTAAATTACAGATTCTCCTATTGTGTATTCAATTGACATGGCTTAACTTTCAAAGAGCCTATGTCAAGTTTCAGTACTTAAGGAACTACTATGACCATAGTTTCCACGAACACACCTCCTTAGGATTACCTAAAAAGACACATTGTCTCAATCTCATGAGATATCATAGAGCCTTTATTAAGAATACCTATTGTTATGAGCTTCCATCAACAATGACCCAATCTATAGGATATACGATCAACTTACGATCTCGCCCCTAAGTTAAAGCCACTGTTAATTTGAGTGCAATCTTAATATTCTATAGAGGTTGAGAGACAACATAATGAAGCAATTTGGCGAGGTCATGACTACTTGATAACCTTAAATCATGACTCATTGTAGGTTTTATCCAATGTTTAATCATACACACTAGTGCACTCATCATGGGAAACTCATCTCGATAATCAAGATCAGTCATTCCTCCAATTAGGAGGTGGTGCATTACACGCTTTAATGGGTTGCCTAGACCCACAATTGTGAACAAGTCATTTATTTGCAAGGAACCCATGACTTGAATCTTCCATACAACTTTTAATGCATCCAAGTCACGTACAATGCAAAAGATGTAGGCAAGAATGATCATAAAATGTAATGCATGGGATAAGGATAGAAAAAAGTGAAAACATCATGTCATGCTTTAAAGGGTTCTATCTTAACAAGAAGCCACGACATGCTTGAAGTAGTGTCGGTAGTGACATCGCCGGTAATGGTCCATGAGAGTGGCAGTAGTGGGGGTTGATGATGATGAGGTGCAGTAGGTGTAGTAAGGGAAGAAATAAGAAAGAAAAGAAAAAGAAGAGAAAATGGGGAAATTGGAACTACAAGGAAGTATGCTTCAGCGAAACAAGGACATCTTCGCCTGGGCCCACTCAGATATGTCAAGGATTCATCCATATGTGGCCTCCCACAAACTTAACGTCTCACCCACCTTGAGACATGTCCAGAAAAAGGTCTGGCATTTCCATTCGGACAGGCAGGAAATCATCCAAACAAGAATTGATAAACTATTGGCAGCCGGATTTATCAGAGAAGTCAAATATCTAGACTGGTTGGCAAACATGATGGTCGTTCCAAAGAAGGATGGGAAGTGTCGAGTTTGTGTTGATTACACCAACCTGAATGATGTTTGCCCAAATGATAGCTTTCCCTTACCTCGAATAGATTAGATAGTCGATTTCACCTCCAAACTTTAGACGGGGTACCCCTACTCTACCCATGGAATGTAACCAATCTAAAGCAATATTATCAGTAAAATTGCCTATTACAAGTATGGAAGACTAGGCTTCAACCGGCCAGAGAAAAATCAAACTTTGCCAGAAGATCTTACAGTTCCTGCCTCAGATGGACAACATTTTTTTCAACTAGCTCTTGGCCAGCAATAGTCTCACTCTTCTTCGTCTTCAAGTTGGCAAGAAGATCCTCATTCCTGTCCACATTATGGGCAACCTATGCCTTCATGGTCTCGGCTGATTCCAGCCGATGGAAAAGCTGAGTGTGTTGTCGCATAAGGTTTCGAACTCTGGCTACTCCTTGGGGGACATAGAGAAATCGTTATAAAAAGAGATACTAAGGCAAAACAAGCGAAAAAAGGGAAGACGACCCACCACTTCTGCTGCCTGGACATCCTTTTGTGTAGTTCTGCTTATGGAGAATTCAGGCAAAAACAATAGTCGGAGTATTGTACAGAAGCTATGCCAAAGTGGCATGCACCCCTTTGCACCCAAAAACTTCAAAATCGATAATTCGTTCTACCTCAAACCGATAGCTGCCCTACCAGATAAAGGCAAACGAATCAGGGGGCATTGTGGGGGGCTTTCCTCCATGAGTCCTTCCACTCAAGACCCTTTGGCCATCCAGGGCAAACTTACAACCCGTTTGGAATCCCTCCGTCTAGACCAAGATGAGCTCTGTTTGGCACCAAAAGTGAGAAGCTTTCCTTCTTCCACAATGTTAGATGAATGGATAGACCGAGTCGGTTGGACCTATCAAATGAGCAAATCCATGCAATCAAGTCCTCAGGATTTTTGACTTGCGTCATTCTAGATGACTGATGTCTGAGCACCGACCTAGCCACCTAAGGTTTGAGCGACGACCTAGACGACTAATGTTTGAGCGCCAAATTAGCTACTTGAAGTCTAAGCGTCGAACTAACCGCCTGACGTCTGAGCTACATGGTCCGAGATTTTGGCACGACAGTCAACAGATGAAACCAATCAACCGCCCTTACTTAATATGATTGCCCAACAATCTGCACTGCAATAACAACTCGACAGCCCACACAATCATCTTTACAAGATAAAGGATGGTGTTGTCAACTCTATATAAACCCCTTCGAAAAACACAAACAAGGTACGCACACACATACGCTCATTCTCTCCCACAAAAATAGTTTAAGCGATCCTTGTTTGACTTAAGCTTCAGAGGGGCGTGCTCGGACCACCCATCTGGACATTCTTTTGTGCAGGGAAAAAGTCCGTCTTACTCCAATGCAATTGGACGGACTCCTCAAGAAGCACAAACAAGGGAAGAAGTCCGCTTGACTCTAGTGCAGTTGGACGAACCTAACTCTAGTTGGGAAAGACACTAACAATATTGTTTTCCAATCTCTTTGAAATAAGTTTTTATGCTTCTGAATGGAAGGCAATAAGACAGATTTGAAGCAAGAGAATAGTTACTTGTTGCCACTAAATCCATTCTTGGCAAGACACATTTTATGCAAGCACCACTCCTTGGGCATAAAGGGCTCTTATTGGAATAAATTTTGCAAAATTATTTCTAAGCATTTTTTTTTAAATAATTACTATACTAATACTAAGAGCCTATTTGACAATGATTCTAGGAAATGTTTTTACCTCTCTAACATTTGAAAAATAAAATTTTTCAAGTGCTAAAAAAGTTAGAAATGTTTCTTAAAATTACTACCAAACAGGCTTTAAGTGTCGTTTGGTAATTGTTTTCAAAAACAATTCTGAAAAATAGTTTTTGAAAATTGATCTATGATTTTTGTAGAACAAAAATCTGTTTAAAAACCTAAAATGTTTTTAACATATTTTTAATATTTTTAAATATTTTTTAAAAATAATTTTTATATATAGTGTTTTTTTTTTAATCATTTAACATGTTTGTATAATTATTTCTTAAAACAACCGTTAGAAAACAAGTGAAAACAACATAAAACAATTAAAAGATGTTATCTGAAAACACTATATTTTCTATTCTTATGAACATAAAATAAAAAATAGTTTTTTGTTACCAAATGTGTTTGTATGTTTTTTGTTCCCCAAACAAGTCCTAAATTGTTAAATGAAAATACAAACAAATGACACTAAGGTGGTGTTTGTTTTTTGGCTGAATAGAAAAAGCCAAAATATTTGGCTTTTTCTATTCAGCTAAAAGTAACCTGTTGACATCATCCAATATAACTAAAGTGAACTTGTTATCAATAAGTTCAGTTTAGTTATGTTAGATGATGTCAACAGGTCACTTTTGGCTGAATAGAAAAAACTAAAATATTTGGCTTTTTCTATTCAGCCAAAAAACAAACACAACCTAAGATATAAAACAATAAATAAATGAGATTTAAAGGTGTACACGCAACACCATCATATTAGTGGTGATTTTTTAGTACCTACTGAAGAGGTACCTTTCAAGGACCGTATTAAGAGCCTCCAAATTATTACACATAAAACATCTAGATTGCATGGTGATTCAAGTTCAGTTCAAAGAAGAGATTACAATGGTCCTTACCTGGAAGTAGTAGAAAACTAAATGCACATTAACATTGGCACATTTTTATCTACTCCAAACAAGTAAACATGAAGTTGTTACCTAATGTTAAGAGAGTCTAAACCGTATGGTATGCTGCACCATAGAAATGAGCTTCCTTTAAGCACCTATAACACAATTTTCCAAGTTTGGCAGCTCAGGACCTGCTTGTTTCTTTGTGGAGAGACCCAGCTTCATTCCAACTGCAACTAGGGTTTCCAGGGATTTTGTACTGTTCTCTAGAAGGTCCTCATCTATCTCTATAGTATCCTGCAACATATTTAAGAGATCAAGTTCCAATAAACAATTGTTGTTGATTGCCACCATTTTAACACACTCACATATGCTTTTGCTACAGAAAATTATACTCAGATTGAACAAACTAGATGAAATCTGTTTTTTTTCATTTTTTGGTGATTTTGACCAAGATGCTGCTCGTTTTAATCTTTGAATTTCCAATATTTATAAGGCATTATACAGAGACTGTTGCTAGAAGTCACCAAAAGTGAAAAGTGATGAAAGTAATATGCGATCAATATTCTAGTATTGAGGGCATGCGATCAATATATAGGTTGTGCACTAATATGAGTATGGGGACATTATTGAAATTATGTTTGCACTAAATATTAAAACATCTCAAGATGATTGATTGAAACAGAAAGTGTTAGGGAACATTTTCTTATGTCATGCTAAAACGAAATTAATCATCTCTTATAATTTCCATGGCATCAAGTACAAATCCATGAAATGAAATGAAATCATCACTCTACAGAAATGATAATTATAAGGAGCATATGTTCATTTCTTCAAAATCCAAAGATAAATCATGGAAAAAAAATTGGATGTTTCAAGTCCAAAGAAAAATAAATAGACAATATTTGGCAGCCATTCAAATGCCCCTCATTACAACTAATAGAAAAATAAGATGAAACCATGAAACTATCATTATGTTTCAACTACCAAACATGTCAACTACTCAAAAGGACATTGTGTTTTTCTCTTTCAAGACATAATAACAAGGGGCAAAGGAAGAATAAACATGATTGCTCTTCCTCCACATCCAAAAGATATACATTGGGCACTAACCTTTTCAAAGACACAAATTACAGTACTTCCACCAAATTAGAAATATCCGAACTGTAAATGAGCAAATGAAGGTAGAATGTTAATTAGAAGCATAGCAGAATACACGGACACCACAATGAAAAATAAAAGAGAGAAAAAAATGAATTTTGAACCTCTTCTCCTTTCTGCACATAGTCGCCCTTCTTTTTGGAGAAGGTGATGCTACCAACCATCGTTGCCCCAATTGCAACAAATGCCACCTGCATCCAAATTATATTGGAAGTTTCTCATGTTTCTCTTTTATATGGAAGAATAGGATATTTAATTTATTTGTGACACTTCTCAATTGTTCCCTTTACTAGGGCAGCCACTGAATGGGCAGCTGAGATCCCAGATATGCAGACTGCTTTTCAGGGATTCAGCAGGGCACTAGAAGCAAGATCCTAAGGTGCTATGCACAGCTGCCACTCTTTGAGTTATCTAGATTAAAAAAAGTATTCAGATACTTGAGGAGTAAAATCTTTTTTACAGAGCCAAGGGCTTGTCTTCATTTTTTGACCTCTTTAGGGGTCTCCATGACCAAGGGTTTTGCTGTCTTGCTAGTTTGATCTCATTGGATTAGGGAGGTGTTTGCTAGGCTCCTATTAGGACAGCCCCTCTTAGGGTCTCTTGTTTGCCATTTCTTGGAATTGTTATAGGGGTGTGGATTTCTGTTGTTCTTGTGTGAAATGGTGATAATGAGCACATGTCCATTTCATGGGGAAAAAAAAAAATTGCTCACAAGATTTGAAGAAATCATTTACTGAAATGATAATGAGAAGCACACATCCATTTCTTCAAGTCCAAAGATAATCAGGGAACTTATTCATGTTGCTGTTCTAGGAAAGCTATTACATAAAATCTCTAGGAATTTCCTCCTACAAGGGAGATTCATTTGCTAATGGATAAGAGGTCAACTTCTCAGATGACTAGTGGTGGGGGAAATCCTCTCAAAAGCTCTTTTCCCTACCTTTTTCATCTTTCATATGGATAGAAGGACCCATCTCTTCCTTCTCTTTCCACTTCATCTCCTTGGAAATTTATCTTCTGCAGCAACCCAAAGGACTGAAGAAACGAGTGAATTCGTTTCCCCTCTTTTACCCTCGAATAACGTTTACTTATCTTACTGGATTCCTGAAGAAAGGACCAAAAGGTGTTGGTTTCTGGGAAGGGGTCTTTTCACTCTTAAAGGCTTTTCTTGAATTTCTGTTTAGGAGAGATAATAAGTCTAACTTCTTCCCAGCAAGCTGCCCCCATCTCCCTCCTATCCAAAGTCAAAGCTCTTCATTGGGTATGATTCTAAAGAAGGCAAACCCCAACAACATGCTCCAAATTAAGAGATCTTACAGAGCCCTTAGCCCTGACAAATGGATGAAAATCACAGCTCTTACACAGACTTCTGACTCCAAAGAAGGAACTACAAAATACATGCTCTAAATCAGAAGATCTTACAAAGCCATTATGCTGGCAGATATTGCGTGTGCCGGACTAGCAGCATCCTCTATTGCTCAGGCATGCTAGAGCTTTGGTAGAGAATGTTTGCTTTAGCTAGGATTCATTTGGTTGCCTTTAAGGAAATATCTAAGTTTATGATTGCATCATTTGACCACTTTGATAAGCAGGCAAAAAGTAAAGTTCTGTGGAGTAGTGATAATTTAGTCACAGTCTGGGTAATCTAGATAAAATGGAATACACCAACTTTTTTAGGACATGTATAATACTGTTGAACTCAAGAGTGGTTAGTTTGGGAAGTCAAAAGGTGTGATCCTATTTTTAGACAATGGATCCTTCCTCCTAATGGAAGTTTAAAGCTGTACTTTGATGGCTAGTCAGTTGGTACCCTAAGATAGATGGGTATTGGAGAATTATTTGAGATCACAGGGAGAACACTGGTGGGCCTCTTCTAGATTAGATAGGACAAGGACAGAAATGTCAGCCAAGATCCTAACCTTACTTGAGCACATTAGAGAGGCCCTTTCTCTGGGAATTGGGAACCTGTAGGTGGAAGGAGACTCGGGAATAGTCATTGCACAGGCCATCAGGGGGAATAGAGGTAACTAGTGTTGTAAACATTAGATGAAATGGTCCGATCACATTTTCCCTTTTTTTTTTTTCTAAAGTGCAGTCAGAAAGTCTATTCAAAAGCAGTAGGGTCTCTTCAAGCCAAAATTATGCAGTATTCACAATTCTCTGAACATGATGCAGGAGTTGTACTTGTGGTCAAACATAAAGAAACTCTCACCCAATCCTTGAATGCTAAAGAATATGAAGAGAGTAAGCTACACCAATTATGAGGTTTGAGAGGAGAACATTTTTGAGAGAAATCCCTTTTCATTCCTTCCCAAACCACAATATTCACTTTGGGATGAAAACTTTGATTTTGAACCATTTTTCTATAACCTTTATTAGTCATAGACTTTTCTAGACATAATACTGGTGCTTCTGACAAGCAGAACTAATGAGGGCAATGGCTCTCATAGATTCATATATGAGGGACTGCAGTTCATGGATTTAAATTTTGAAGAACAGTAGTTTCAAGAACTCATATTTTGAAGAACAGTAGTTGGATCAAGGAGTCAGAAATCTGCTAGAAGGTGGTCTGGGGAGATTTGTATTTCTCATGATTCTTAGCTTGAAGATGAGATTCAAGAAAATAAAGCAGAAGATGCATTGAACAGAGGTTCAATTGGGTATCCTGAATTTCAATGTTTCTATGTTATTTACTGCCTCCTTATTTTCCTTACTTTCATGATCATTATAATTGTTTGATTGGATTGATTAAATTATAGATATGAGATTTGGTACATTCTTAGATTAAATTTACACCTTAAAACTAATAATTGAATATATCCAGGGAACATTCAAATTATATAGGAACAAATGGAAAAGATAAAAAAATCATAAATTTAGAAACCAATGATCCCCCATTGGGGTCTTTCTATGGAAAACAAGTTAAAAGAGAGTTTAGATTAAAGAACTACAATGTTTTAGAAAAGAAAAAACTGGAGCTTGTTTTATTGTTACATAAAGACAGATGAAATTCAAGAAATGTGAATCAAGCAACATCAAATGATTGAAATCACAGACCTTCCCAAAATCTGATGTTGAAATAACAGATACTACTCGCTTGTTCTCTGTGAATACATTGCAATACTTGCTATTCACAGCAAGGGGATTAACCTAGCAGAAAGAAATAAAGCAAAAGATCATGGGAAGTTCTGAAGAAACAAAAAAACAGTTTGCAAAACAAACATGAATTTCAACAGATAATAATTGCACATACTGTATATAAGCATCCGGGTATGTCAACAAAACGCTCAATGGTTCCAGAAACTGGAAAATGAAAGCGATGGTAATCCTGCAACAGTTTGGAATTCAATAATTGAACCATATAATATGAAAAGTCTTTATCCTACAAAGCAAGAAAGACAAGTTGTACTAAATACCTGTGGTGCTAAACGGAATATCACCAAGGTTCCATTAATAAAAGAACTAGAGCATATTTCTTTTCCCAAAAGACCTTGAATCAAAAACTTCCGACCCTATGGAGAAACAAATAATGATCCTAGAAAATAAGAGATCACCCAACATATAAAATTTAAAATAAAACAGTGAGAAGGAAAAAAAATAAAAAAACAAAATAAAAACACACATAGGAGGATTCAGACTTGAAGGATTCCACCAATTTTTTCAACATGATTTTGTAGGAAGTAGTAAAGCAGTGGATAATGTTTTTTCATCTCACTCGTGAGTTCCTTTTCCTGATTAATAATAGATGGTGCCAGCCAGCAATTGAAGGACCATTGCAGTCTACAAAGAGGTTTTCAAAATAGCAGTTTAAGTAATTGGCCAGCTTGACCAATATTTTCTAGCTTTTTACCTTGGCCTTCTGGGAGCAAGATTACCTTGGCTTTCTGGGACCAATATTCATTGATTTACTCCAATACAGAGACAAAGGCCCATGCCATAACTCCAATTTTCTATGATCACATCTCCAAATAAAAAATAAATATTGAGCATGTCTTTTAGCAAAAAGAGCTATTTAGATAAGTATTCCCTATTATAAATAAATAAATAAGTAGATGACAATTATCAACTGGCAAAGATGAAACCCAACTTGCATAAAATCTGTCACATAAATATTATAGAATAAGGAAACCCAACCAGGATCCTTTAAAGGTCTCAAACTTATATAGTTATTAATATATAAAATTCTTCCACATTTCCGGTTGGATTCCTAATTCTTGATACAGCTACTCGTTTTCCATTTGTGTTCAATAAAGCAGTGAGCATGCAAAAAGGCGTCTCGTTCTTTAAGTCTTGTAAAGAATTTTCAGGTTATAATCATGATTGCCTAATGGGGGAAAGCCTTTTAAAGTTTATTCAAGGAGGAAAGGGAAGACCTAAGTAAACTTTAAGTAGGATTAATATTAATTAGAAGTGAATTAGGATTGGTATTTGTTGAAGTCTAATTAGGATTAGCTAGTTGAGTTATAATATAATTAGAATTTGAGTCATAATAGGTTATTAGAGTCCCAGTAGACTTTAGATGTTATAATTAGAATTAGAATCATAATAAGTTATTAGAGTTATAGTAGACTTTGGATTTCTTAAAGAAGCCTATAAATAGACTAATCAATGTAAAATCAAAGGGATGATTGATATTAATAATATTATATTTTCTTTCATTGCAAGGTTGCAACCCTCAATGGTAAGACTCCATTGATTTTCTTCTAAGTGAGACTCTTAGAAGGCCTCAGTGAGACTCTAAGGTTTTCGATCTTTTCTTCGTTTTTTTTTTCTTTCTCTCTATTTCTTATCTTATATTTTCCTCAACCATAAAATTTATTCCTTGTTCCTCTTCTTACACCCTAAAAATAAAACCCTAGCCCACCTAACCTTGAGTGTAGGCAACCATCCTAGGGTTGTCCTACACCAATTTTGGTGTCAGAGCGAAAATTCTTGGCATGAAGGCATATGTAATTGAGGAGTGTAGGCAACCATCCTAGGGTTGTCCTACATCATTCCCATTTGCCAATGACTGAAAGAAATAAGAAACAGAAGAAACAAGAAGAGATGCTCTCATCATTAGACCATCTATGTGATATCACATGCACTCTCCTACTTCCAAACTTTTTATTTTTGTTCAGCGTAACCTTTAAGTTAAATGGAGAAATAGTAAAAGGGCCACATCTTCTCTACCATGTGTGCTGACACTCACACACAAGCTCCTACTTCTATTTCAGTCTTTTTCTTTTTCTTTAATAAGGAAAAAAAAAAGAGAAACAAGAAGAGAGGGTGTAGGGTGTTCATGATAGCAGATTTCAAATGGGTCGCTCATGTCAAACATCTTCAACTATCTTGGCAGCTTTAATTTTTGTTCCATGTCACCTTTTGGACAGCCAGCAAAAGGTCACCTCTTCTCTGCCATGTGTGCTGATCCTTGAAAGGATGATAAAAGGGTAAAGAAGGATAGACTAAAATGTTGAAGAACATCAGGTCCTTAAATTTAGGAAATTATCGAACAGCTATGATAAGTCAAACTTTCTATATATTGGGAGCATTCCTAATTTATAGGGATGGTTAAAGTTAGTTTCCAATGATAGAATCAGTTTCCAATTAAATTTTGAACTTCATAAATAGGATTATGTAACCACATAAATATGCACTATACGTTTTCTTCTTGAATTAGTAAGACAGTTTTAGAATTTCTCACATCATGGTATCAAAGCAGTTTTCTCTCTGGGATCCATTGTCATTGATAACCTGTCTAAATTCATTCTTTGGCCTTAATCACCATAAATGTACTCTATCATCTTTTGCTTTTTCGGCACTCTTAATTTTTCAGAATTTAATCAAAATCTGTTTCTGGATTTTTCAATATTGGATATGTCAGACATCATACCAGCCCCATCAACCAATCTTACATAGTCACCCATGGAAGCATCCCAAAACCATACGACTAGAGAATTTCATAATATTTAGATTGTATACCGCTTAACAAGAAGGAATTATATACAGTGGTCACAACTAGTGAGGATGTTTTTAAAGGGCAAGGGACAACTGAGTCATCTCACTGGAACAGGCCCGAAACCTGAAGATCTGCAATTTACTATTTGGGACAAAGAAGATTCTAGGATTATGTCATAGTAATGGAATTCAATGTTACCTGAAATCAACAAAACATGCAATTTGGGAAACTGTTTGGCAAAGTTACTAAAAAATACAGGATGCTGCCTGAATTTGTGAATTGAATATTAAAGTCTACACTACAAAACAGGGTACCTGATCGATTATTGAGTATTACAATGTGATGAAGAGTCTATGGCAAGAGGCGGACCATACTCAAACATTCAAATGAAGTGTTTTCTATCATCCATGCTGAAGAAAGCTGAAAAGGGGTGATGCTTGATCCACCACCAGTGGATGGATCAACCATGATTATAAAGAAACCAAGAGGAGGAGCCAAACCAAATGGCACAAATCATAATGTTAACATGGAGCAAGGAAGACAGGAGTGGATGAAGAACTTAACAAAGAAGAAACTACGGTGCTCGTACAACAAGAAAGCATGTCACACCAAAGAAAAATGTGGGAAACTTCATGGAAAACCACAAGGTCTCAATTAGGGCGATGGTATGAGGAGCTCGTACTTCTTACATCATAACTATTTCTTACTCTTCAACAGAAAGCACTTCTTTCTGACCATTAGTTTCATTTTACCTTATCAAAATTGCAAAGCTGAGACTAAAACAACCTCTAAAAGATGTGTAGCTCTTACATCACAAATATTCGAAGTGACAGATAATACCTTAATCCAAAATCTTAGAGAATCTTCAACAGATTAAAATGCTGTTAGACAACTATCTGCAGCACATACAGCAACATCATCACGTTCCATGCAGGCGATTGGTCTAGCACCAGGTTTCAACTCTCTTATAAAAAATTCATTGAATGTCTGCATATAAAGTTAAAATTCAACTTATTCAGAAATTCAACGATAGTAACTGTTCCATTTCAAGAAATGATACCAAGATCCAACAATGGTAATAACAAAAACCTCACCATCAACTAAGAAGGTTAAAAACCAACAAAACCACAGGGGAAGTGATATTGCTCGGCTCTTTGCAAAAATTTATTTTTGTCTTTCAATTCCAAGCTAAGCAGTGAAAATTTATATGTTCCGTCTTGAAGGGGGAATGTCCTTGTTAATGAGGGTATTATTGAGTATTAAAGTTATTACAAGGGTACAGTATATATAGTTTATTACTGTAGTGTATTATTTTTCTAATCAATAAAAACAAGAAGAGCAAACACATTCTCTTCTCTGATTCTTGTTCTCTAACAAGGTACACATAAAATTTAACACAAACATTATAAATCCTTCAGTAAACATATCAATTAGAAAATTATTAGCATGAAGTTGAAATGAAGGCAGTCTAATGTGCTATAGCAAAATAGGGATAATATAGTCAATAATCATTAAAAAAGCACAGAAATGAGAATTCGTGTGTGCATCAGGGGGTATAAAGTATTACCAATCTGTTTCAAAGTCCCACCTTACCTTAAAATGTTCCAAAGGGTACTTGACTTCATCCAACTTGATTTGATCCTACAAACCATGCTGAATTAAATTAGAACTGAGAAGCATGTGACATCAGCATTTAAAAGTTCAAAGGAATGAAGTTTAATATACATATCTATAACTAGGCCACCATGAATAATGTACCACATATAGGTATAGATCTCTACCAGAGAAAAGGAGGGCAAACATTCTCAGACAACAAACAGGAAGCATACCATATATATGCAGCACAGCTTCTACTTTAACAAATATTATTTATAAGAGAGAGAGTACTTTGCACATATTCTATTGATCAATATTTTGGCAAATTGTATTTATTGAAAGATCAAATAGAAGAAAAGGGTCATCAAAAATGGATTTGGTTAATAATTATATAGCTGATTACGAATTTATGTGCTTCTATAGAGAACTAGGTCTTACAACATAAATGACGTGGGCATTTAATACAACAGGATGCAATCAAAATATATGTTTTTGTGAGGATTCAATCAAGTTCACATGTGAAAGACAATCAGAGCTAAATCTTAATGCATTTGCATCCTACCTAAGCATAAAGAGCCTACCACTTGCTACAAGAACTCATGGACAGCAGTGTAAGTGAAGTGCTTTCTAGCTGGCATGACAAAGCTATCAAGTGGAAAGAAAGGGAGCAATGAAGAACAGCTAACACACAATTGGCTTGCTATCTTGGGCAGAAGCATGACAGGAGAAAATTTTGAGGGGACTGAATCTGCAGAAAGAAAGCTTAAATAAATTGCACTAGGAGCTTTGTATGGTTGAACAAAGGAGGTTCTAGCGGATAATATACAACCTTTTATACTTGGAATACAGGCTGCTGAGCGTGTGTGCATGGTTTATTTTGGCCCTTTGTTTGCCTTTCCTGATTTTCTGTTAGCATAATGCATGTACTCCCTGTGTGCTACAGTACTCTTTTTGGCACCTCAATTACATTTTTTTTTTTTCTGACAGAAAAAAATATGTGCGTATAAAAAAGTCAATGACAAAAATTGTGGATAATGTTCTTTTTCCCAGTTAGTTACATGAATGTATTTTCTATGGAATTTAGTTTCATAAGGAATGCAATTCCAGTTTTTTGAAAATTTTTATTATCAATAAATCAAATTAACAGGATGATTAATCTAGGTGAAGGCCATGATGTATGTGACCCATAGTTTGTGATATTATATACACTGTACCTTCCCATGTACAGTGTTCAGAATGAGCCATCTATAATTAGTGAAATTGGGTGCGCTGTGCACAACAAAGAGATATAATACTTGGCTGAGCAGTATTGCTGTGTGTAATTTTGACATGCAGTCAGGGAATAAGAAAGTCCCATGACAGAAAAGTTCAGAATAAGTGTGTCAACCTGTAATGTGATCGGTGTTATCAAAAGCAATCGCTTGGATCGCCTAGGGTGTCAAGCCAGGCGGGGCAGATAAAAGTCACCTCTTGAAGACCTAGGCAAAGTGGCTTCAAAGAGGCAACGCCTAGGCAATCACCTTAGGATAAGGCGCAAGGCATAGAGGTGGTCGCCATTAACCATGAGTTAAGATTAAGCATAATTAAATTATAATTTCATTCAATCTGACATTGAATTAAACAAAGTATAAGATGAATATTGTATTATTAATTATAGAGATAATGAGATGAAGGGCTATCAATCTAGTCTTGATGGAAGTGATGATAATTTAATTTCAATGATGACTATGATGATGTCGCTCAAAGCTTCTTTAGGATGTTCATTCTCTTATATTGGCTTTTATTCTAAATTTTAGATATTTGAAAAATTAGAATATGATTTTAGACAAGATGAATATCAATTAACAATATGATGTTTCTTATGATGTGGGTATAATATTTAACACTTTGAATAATTATTATTATTTTGTTAATTTTATAAGATATCATGAGAGATGAAATTAATAGTGTTAATTGTTGAAGACAAAGCTTATATTGGTTAAGTATCGAAAAGGTAAATATAAATTTTTTATCGCCTTATTATAATCAAACTATTACTTTGTTTTTCACCTTTTGTCTTAGTCTTATTGCCTTGACATTGCCTTTTGCTTTTGACAACATTGAATGTGATGCCAAGATGAATTATAATTATTATTTTATTATAGACAATATCATATAAACTATTGTATATACGCCATGCATACAAGACTTATATTGCATGATACTACTGATGTATGGAATCATAAGTAAGTATTTCTATTATAATGTTGGTCTATTATTATTATTATTTTAATTTTTTTCTTGTGTGCTCACCCCTAATTTATTATTGAGCAATAAGTTGGAAAATAAAGATGTCCATGAGTAGAACAGCTAGAAGCAATTTTTTTTTTTTTTTCTTTCTTAATCTTTTTGAGTAATTATGTTGTAAGTATCCAGTTGTGCAAAAGAATTATTTCAAACTCAGTTATGAACCATTTCCTAAGTAATTGAAAATGAAGTTAGAAATCATGGTAACAAGATTATAGTTCATTCATTAAGAGAGATTGTCATGCCTCAAAGAACTTAATGAACTTGGGTATATGTGGACCCGCATTTATCATGTGCGTCCCCACTCGATCGGCGAAACTCGCTTTTATTGGTGAAAAATTAATTTTGAAAAGAAAAGTCGGAGTCGCCACTTATTTTATTTTTATTTTAAAGGGAAAAAAAAAAAGAAAAAAAACCCTAAAAAAATGACTTCATAGTTTTTGGAAAAGCATGTCTTTGAAAAACCCAAGTCTAAGTCCGGGGATCAGGTTACCTATTGGGAAGGTACATCTAAAAGGTAGCACCCCTCTAAGCCCTATAAAGGTCTCTACTGACTAAGTTGGGGGAAATGTGACAATTAAATGGTTGATCATGGATACTTAGGTAAGTTAGGTGATTTCAAGAAAATAGTATGTCAAACAAGAAGGTCTGATCATAAGGGAGAGTCAAAGTGCGTACCTGAATGGCTTCTTAAGTGCTATCAAAAGGCATCAAAGGTTAGTTTGGAAATATAGCACATAACATTTGTTTTATCCAAGCAAATCATGCATACATCTAAACACCCAAGAATCACATCATGTATGGATATAATCATCAATGGCATACGTGTCCATAGAATTCTCGAAAATAGATGAGGAGGAGCGTACCTGGATAGCAAGCTAGTACTCCTCTATGGGAAACAAAGTTAGCCAAATAACAGATTCAAAATAATCTCACATATACCACAATCAATCAAATATCAAACAACCACTATAGAGTATCATGAATGTCGGCCCCCACCAAAGCCCTAATTAATTTTGCATGAGTTGATTCTATGAATTCCATTGTTTGGAATCATGAAGTTCATTCATGCTTGTCAAAAATCGAGAAAACCATGAAAATAGTTGAAAATAAAAGAAAATAGTGAAAATGCATGTCCGAAGGAAAGTGGCGGCAAATTTATTAAAATCTGGATTTTAGTGATTAGAAGGGCTCTAAAGATGAATTTTTCAAAGCTGGAAATGTTTAGTTGAAAAAAAGGATTCAAAATTCCAATTTAAAACAGTAAATTCCCAATCAAAGAAGCGAAAGAGGAGGGGTGTGTGTAGCAAAGTAGCCATGATGGAGTGGAGCCTGGGAATGAGATTGAGACTGTCTTGCTGGTGTTGAATCTCTAAATACATTCTGCTCTCTCTTGGCACTTTCTGGGCCCCCCCTGTTGTTCAAAGTTTTGGTGATTTCCAGTAAGGGATGAAGAGTTCCAGCAAACTTGAGTTGCTCCTGAGAAGTACGAACCCTGGTGTAATCAGCTTTCCCTATCTGTGTCTCCCTTGGATCTATGAGCTCAAACTGACACATAATAGGTCACCGGAGTGAGACTGATACTGTATGGAAAATGGTTCACTGCCCTGATGATGAGAGTTCATGAAGCGAATCTAGTCACAACTCTTCACTTTACTACTGACTTGAAGCAGTTACTGAATGGGGATTCTGGTGGGCATTTGATATCAGAGACATTACTGGCAGAAAGCTTGAGGGCTTCATTTAATCATGGGTGACAGTGGAACTTAACAGAAAATGATAATTCCAGCTCTTGCTTAGTTGGGGCGGCTGCAATGCTAGGAGCCCATATTGAGTAACAAGTTCCCCAAAATAGAATATAATGATTGTCAGCCTTACAGTGCTGCTCTTTTAAAATCTTCTGCTCACTGAACAGTCATAATTCAAACCACCAATATCAAAAGACTTCCCCAGGCAAGTGACCATCTTTGGGACCATAGGGCCAGCAAGTCTGCAACCATCCGAGCTGGGTAAAAAAAAGGGTCCTAAGCAGTGGAAGTGCACACCATGGTGCTGTCAAGTTTCAATAACTTACATGTTGAGCAACTTAAACCAGACCATATTCCTCAAAAGTCCAGTCTCCCAGCATTCCCCGCTTTTTTCCGAGAATCAAACAATTCCAAACACTTCTAATAGCGCAGCAACAAGATCAAACTCCAATCTAAGAGCCCCAAGTCTGACACAAGCAATGGTATCTGTTCCTATCAAGAAGACTTGAGGTATCTCACGAATACAGAATAACCCTTGCAAGATTATATTGAGAGGTCAAACTTTACACTGCATTCCCATTGCTGAAACTCCAGAACCCGGTGTTTTTCCTTGCATTTCTCGAATCAAAACTGGGGATTCAGTCATCATCCAGCTAAGATAGTAAAATACGCAATTGACAAAAATCAAGGACGATCTGTTATTGTCAATGCAAGCCTCCCACATCAACTTCTTTAATTGGGATTCTTGTTAAAGTTTACAAGTTCTCCATTACCCGTAGCCCTTTGGAACTAAGTTCAAGATTCTGCATGTTGTGCTTCTTAATGGAACTTGAAGATATCCCATCTTCATCTTGAAATACAACATCACGCAAAATATTATTTACTAAAACAGGCCAAACACTGTGGAGTCGGGTCCCTGCCCACTTTGACCATCTCCGAAGACAATTCGATTGCAATTTCTGGACAACCCACATGCAAATAACCAGATATTAATAAATTTCGAGTGACCACATTCCGAGGGGGCATTTCATCGAATAGCCGTTGAGCACTTGAAGCCGCACCACATTTACCATACATATCCACAAGAACACAGCAAATATAGACATTTGGATCAAAACCCACCTTGATTATGGTGGAATGAAGCTGAATTCCCACAAAGATAGACCCAGAATTTACACACGAGGAGACCATTCTGTTGAGAACGTGAGCGGTAGGTGCAGACCCATGTTGCTGCAACTGAGCCAAGAACTTCAAATCGACTGAACTCTGCTTGTCGTCAGTGTCACAAGTGATGCGGCCGTTACAAGAGAAGAAATCGTTCCGCCGGAAAAGAGCAAGGCGATTGGTTTGAGTCGTTACAGTGCGGGAACTTAACTGGTAGGCTGTTTTACACACTTCAGGTAGGGTATGTCGCAAGAGATAACTAGGGAGGCGAAACCCATGTTTATTTGCCAAGACAATCTCCTCCCAGTGTGGGTCCCAAGATAATAACCTCGAAATTTTTCACACACTCCCAGGAATTCTGCTGGAAGGTTACACATAGCACTTGGCTGAGTTGACCAAGATCCTATGGTGAGAACCTGGACAGCAAGTGTGGGGCCGTCCCCTGTTTCAGCAAATGAATTTGCATAGAAACCCAGCATTGTGTCCTCCGAAGTCTTCGTATCAGTAAACATGCCTTCTAATTTTGAAGTAAACTGATATCCACATTCTGTTTTGAGCTTAACTATCAGACTTCTCTCAATTGGTGAACCATGCAGATTTGGAAGCATTTCCGGACTGCCTGGGAGTTGCTGATCACCATGCAAGTCTGTAGATAAGGAAACCAACTCTGGCATTTTTTCCACCTGCTCACTGGAAGTGCCATTTCCATCACTAATTTCCATGCCATCATGCACATTTGGTGTCTCATTCTTGTTGGCAAACTGATCAATTACATCTGTTTTCTTACTATACGACTAAGAGAGGGGTGACTGCTATGCCATGTAGTAGAAACATTCTCAATGTTGCTGAATTGCATGTAACTGTAACCATACGGATTAATAAAAACTTTCATATCACCGAACATCTCAACCTTCACAGCAGTTGGTTGTCTGCAGTAGTCATTTTTTTTTAAAGGGTTCAAACAACTAAACTCAAGACCAGGTTTCAAACCCGACCCATGTATCAGTAAATACTCAATCGTGAAAACTGACCGCATAATTAAATCTGGCGAACCTCTATTGAGATATCTCGAGTAATCGGAAGCAAACTGGGGGCCTTCATCGTATAGAAACTCCAAATGCTTTCTCAAAATTTGCAACAAAGTAATATGGACGGAATCAGACAGGGAATTAGGAGGGTTGCATTTCAAAGCTTTCACAAAATTTTCCAGTTTTCAGGGACTTTCAACTGGAGAATTGTCGACTAGGAACAGAAGGTTGGGATGCAGAATCATTTTCTTCTTGATCATCCAAAGAAGATGAGACCATGATCGAACTGAAGGATAGAATCTGGATATTGCCCAGAATCAGAAATTAACCCTCAGTCAATAGGATTCAGCAACTTCTCATGTCAGTTTCCATCCCCCGAAGTCAAGCTACAAGGCTTCGTCTGGTCTATGAAATTTGCCCCACATAAACAGGTAATACCACAAATTCAGCAGTGTCATTGAGCCTACTGACAGTTTCTATCACGGGGATACAAGTTCTAAGCAATCACCTATTTTACAAGCGATCGAAGCATAAGCAGGAATATTGTCTTGCATAGTTTCCTTTCAGCGAACTCCTTTCTTCAAACAAGCCATGCATTCCAGAATATGCAGCTCTCCTCTTTCTGAAGTATAGAACATGTCTAAGATTTATGTCTGGGGGCAAAATGTTTTCATAATCTGCATAGGACTGTGCTCCATTGCTTACAGAAACATCATTGAATCTCACCCTCCCAGAAGAGCACATAAGCAGTAGTGGATTTGATGTTCTCTTCATTTAGCTGTTATGTGACCATCATCAAAATTGTGCCACTTGTCTCCATCTAGAAGTTTTCTATGTGCAGTGCAGTACTTTGTCTTTCGTGACCAAATCAATTCGAAAATGAGTCTTGAATCTAGGCTGGTCATTTCACACAAAGGACCAGTTTAAAGATCGTAATAGAGACTGTTAGCATTCTGTTCATTGGGCAAGGGGTCATACTCTGTGCCAAAGTGATTCAGAAGACTGTTATTGGAAAATAACCTTCATAAATTCCTGGATTAAATTGGGGCTTCTTAACAAATTATTCACTTGCAGGTTTGTAGTGCTCAGGCATACGATAGAACTGGTCAGACAGGGCATGAAACTGAATTCCATCTCCTTTATTCCTGTAACAATTTGCAAAGTTTCTGGATCAATGCTGTCCCACCAGGTTTCGAAAACTCAAGATTTCTTTGGACCCTGTTCAATATAACCTGAGAATTTGTTGATGAGAAATACGTCATAGAGCCATGATACCAGAACTCATGAGACATCATTTTGTTCAAAACAAAGTACTGAATCTGGCAGTTATGGGAAGTTCTTTAATTTCCAGCCTGAAGTCTCATACTAATCTGAAATGTTTTTGGGAATTAGGAACTATGTCTCGAGAAAGCCACTCACGACTGCTTCGCTTTCAGAATCAATTTCTGGTTATTATAAGGACGTTTCTGAATTGATTAACACAGGGTCTTCCTCAAGGATGCCCGTTGTCCTTGTTAAATTGTTGTGTGTCTCCAAATGGACAATGACATATCTCAACCTTTAACAGTAGGTTGTTTGCAGTGATCATTGTTAAATATCTTCAAGCAAGTAAAATCGAAACTGGATTTTATACCTGTACCATAAGCCGGTAGGTACTCTACCACACAACTGAATCCAGCAAACCCCAGTTAAGACATCAACACTGCATCCTGACATTCCAATTTTTACTCCCCAAGACAGTCTCAATTCTCCCATTCCAAGAATTCCAGGAATTGCCATCTGACGAAGAAAGGGTGCCCGAAAAAAGAAACAAGAAAAAAGAAAAAAAGAAGAAACGAACACAAAGAAAAAGGAACTCCAGAAAACAGAGTAGAGGTAAGAAAAGAATGAATAACCAAGCCAAGCCACATTCCATTGTTTTGTCAATGGGCTTGAAAAACCGGTGGGGATATCAGAGAAAAAGAGAACGATTCTTGGATATCAATATCGGTGTCAATTCCATACATAAGCCATTAACAATAGAGATTAAAAAGATCGAAGTAAAATCCAAAATGGAATATGCACATATTTAAACACATTCAGCAGGACAAACGACCAGATAAATGCATGAAGAGTGATATAATAAGAAAGATGAATAGGAAATCCATAGTGCTCGTACCTAGAAGTCTCTTCCCCGTGCAAGATGTGCTCGTCTTCAAGTCTTGTGTGCTGTAGACATGTTCCTTCCTTAGCTTTTTCCTCTCGTTTTCCTCCTGCCCAAGCCTTCTTCTCACCCAAAAACCTCCTTGATCTCCTTTGAAACTTTTTCGGTGGCAGCCTCTGTCAATCCTCCCTTCGTCACCTCTCCCCTTTTCTTCTCTCCCATCTTTTTTTTTATTCTATCTCTGTTTTTCCAAAAGGGTACTTTCCTTTCTCCTACAAAAAAAAATCTGCCACTTTCCTTTCTCCAAAATTCTGGTGATCTTCCTTCCAAAATAGATGGCAGCCCGTTTCCTCATGCCCAAAAAGCCAAGAAATATGAGTTAGAAAACTTATAGTAATATAAAATAAAATAAAACAAAAATAATAAATAAAATAAATGAATAATAAATAACTGATAAAGAGAAAGTCATACAAGCCACACAGGTCATTCAGGCCATGCAATCATGCAAGTCATATAAAAGGTGAGTCTAAAAGTACTTAAGTGGGGCTAAGTGAGCTTAAGCGGGCATAAGTGAACTAAAGTGGGCCTAAGTGAACTAAGCCCTATGAAGTGTCTAAGTGGGCCTAAGGTGGCGCCTAGGTGCACCTAAAAGCTATCCTAAAAAGGAAGGAAAAAACCTAAGTCTAAATTAGGGCTGCCAAGAATCTCAATGGGGTTAGATAAATCCCTCAACCAGAGTCTCCGAGGTGGCTCAAAAAAGGTAAGTAGTATGAGTAGTAATGGGCCACCAAGGAACTATTGTGGAGTACTGAAAGAGCATTTAAAGTTATGTGCTATAGGGACAAAATGGAGGGTCTACAGTATATCTTTAGCAGATTCAATTGAATTCATTTGCTTTCCCTGCTTTTCAGAAATGCTTTGCAAAAGTTCTTTTGCACCTGCATTCAAATGGAGAAACAATTTAAGTTGTGCAAGAAATTAAATGGTAAAGGAGAAAGAATAAAAGAAGGAAAAAATTTCAAGTCATTGATTACAACAACATTATGTTGATTTCAGAGATAGTGCTTATGGAAAAGTACAATGTACGAGTTTAATTCCTAATCATTGTTAAATATTGATTATTCATTTCATATATTTTGTTTCCAAATAGATATTTAAAATGCATTCAAGGAAATCTATTTACAGTCAGAAGAAAAAAAACAGCAAAAAATGTGTAAAAGCAGTGAAGCCTCTACTAGAAAAATGAATAGTTCCATTATGGTATATAATAGTGTGAATAACAATTTTAAAACTTCAGTCAGAGTACATGTTATTGTGAACAAAATGTCACTAAAAGGTTAGAATGAAATGTATCTCTTCAAACAAAATGGCATAAGACCACTAGAAGGGCAGTTGAAACCAATAAGGAAGGTATGAGTAAGATAAAAAAACAATATGATTGCTTTACATGGCATGACCGCAAACACAAACCAATGTATCTCTTACTAATTTTTTATCTATAAGACATCAAACCTGTCATTCTGAGCATAATCTTTTTAGACAAAGATGATTAAATTAGTCATCCTTTAAATGTATCTGCCAATTACGGAGAAGTTCTGATCCTTGCAGCCTCTAATTGCATTCCAAAGGATTATGATCCAAGAGAAAACCAAGTAGTTGTAATTAACATAAATTTTTGAAACAACTAGTCAATAAATTAGAGTTACAGGGAACACCCCAAGGCAACAAGATGTTAATATGAGAATATGAGAGGCTCAATTCAGAGCTCAGAACTATTATTATAAAAAAAATTTAGAAAGGAAGCAGGAATTTCATTGTAGAAAAATTATGGTTGATGATGCACATTCCCTTAATAGCAATCTTGTTAGGTTGGATGTACTGTATGCCACGACAACATTAAAAATCTTCACCACAATGTACTTGCAGCAATGCTTTCCAGCCACAGGAATCTTTCTGTTTCTGCTAGACAAGTCTCTCAACTACATCTTTTTTTTTTTTTTTTCTTCTTTTTTTTAATGTGATGATAGGTAGCATTTTTTCTTGAATACATCCTTGACAAAGGACATGTCTAACACATATCTATGGCATGTTAACATGTGTGTGTGTATATACCTATCTTTCTATCTGTCCATCTATGTATAAAGGAAACAAGAAAATCATTTATTAAAAAAGTGAGAGTGATTACATGCAACAGTGAGTATCCTTCAAGAGAGCTGTCTGAACGAGAAAAGACAAAATTAAACATTTATACATCCCCAAAAGACCTAACAGAAGAACCAAACAAAAGAACCCACATTGTGAATGCTCTAGAATGAAGGGGAGTCTCCAATAGAAAACTCAACTACTATAGCTCCTTCTAGAGCCGGGTGATTCACTAACTGGTTAACCAACTGAGGATTTCAACTAAAGAAACAATATAAACTTCTGAAGAGCTCAACAATTTTGCGACTCCAAGCATGAAAATGCCCTCTCAGTCCCTAGGTCACTTAAGAAAGACAATAGCCAAAGGTCCCTAGACCAAAATATTAAAAAAACTCAATAGTAAAGATTCACTAATCCTGCTAGGCTGGCAAATATTTCCTCCACAATGGCAAAATTGAACCCGCTAGCTTAGAGAAAGCTATCAACACCTATGCCTATATAGTTTGGGAGAACTTCCCCAATTCCCATCTGCCCTAGGTTACCTAGAGAACAACAATCAACAATAAGTTCGAGGCAACCAAGGAAGGGAACTACCCCCAATTCCTTTTGGCAATGTGATAGAAAAAAACATCTCTTTGTTCCCGCAAAATCAAACTAATAGGATGCAAGAGAATTCTTTAGTTACAGAAGTTCAAATAGAGGAGAGGTAGTAAACATTGTTGACAATTACAATCAAATTAACCATTATAAAAATTTGAAGCTACCTATCTATTAAGTTCAACTATTGGTTCAATGTTGATAGGTGACTATATCATTAAAACTTGGAAAAGAAAAAAATTTACTCATACCTACATCCATTAGGCCAACCCCTAATTTTGATTGGTAGATGGCTCTCAATAGGACAATTTTTCCATCAATTAATTCTTCAACAACCCTCTTTGTCCTTCGGTCAAAAACCTAAAGCAGCAAAATATTAATTAGACGATAAAAGTGAATGAGATCTTAGTTTTTTTTATAAAAAAAAAATGTGTGCAATTCAATGAAATCAACAATTCTTATAGCACAAATAAAGAAATATGCATGAAGAATCATAGACACAAATTAATGAAGATGAATCTCTAAGATCTACTAAAAGAAGAAATAAATATACTCAAGAAAGAGAACGAAAGAAATAAATAAAATTTAAGTAGGATTAGTATTAGTTGAAATTAAATTAGGATTAGCTAATTAGGTTATAGAAGGATTAGAATTAAAGTCATCATAGGTTATTAGAATCCAAGTAGAATTTGGATTTTATAAAGAAACCTATAAATAAGACTAATGACGCAGATCAAAGTATTGGTGATAAAATCATATTAGTTTTTTTTTTTTTCCAACTGTTTTAATTCTCAATGGTGAGACTCCATTGATTTTCTTCTAGGTGAGATTCCTAAAAGGCCTTAGTGAAACTCTAAGATTTCTAGCTCTTCTCCTTCTTATCTTCTTTCTCTATATTTTATTTTTATTCTTTTGCCACCATACTTTATCCTTGTTTCTCTCCTTAAATCCCAAAGATAAAAACCCTAGCCCACCTATTTGATCGTAAGCAAGCATCCTAGGGTTGTCCTACATCACAAATGACATACTCTTTTTTTTTTGGATAGGTAGGTACAGATTGTATTCAATGTGTTAGAAATCTGAATTTTCCTATTTGAGGTCTCTTGTATATATTTATGTAATATATAGCTATAAATTAGATTAGGAAAGTGTGTATAGTTGTAAATCATATTAGGAAGAATAATCTCTGATTTATAAGAATTGTCCTAATTTATAGGGTTAGTTTATTTTTTTCCTTAAATTTCTTTGTAAATATAGGATATAAATTAGGATTGTAGCCATTGATTGAATAAGAATTTTTTACCACTTTCTCCCACATGGTATCAAAGCCACTTTGACATTCTTCATCAACCTTCGTTGCCGATTTTAGTTCAAGTTTTTCAGACTTCATTACTGAAGATTTCAAGCCTAATTCTTTCAACCTTCATTGTTGTGTGTTTTGTTTATTTCTTTTTTCATCTTTCATCTGTTCTACTTACAATTTCTAGGATTTCACCATGTTTGATATGTCTAAGACTTCTGCCACACCCATAGTCATCTTTGGTGAAACTTTGCCTCATCAAACCATTGGAGAGTTACAGAACATCAATTCAGGTAAAACTTTATCTAATACTTGCATGTTTTTTACAACAACAAAGGAAATTTGGGAATCCTACAGGCAGACCAACTCCAAAGTCCGAGATGCTGCACAAATCTATGAGATAAAAACGAAGATCTCATCTACCAAACAAGGTAATCACTCAATCATTGAATATGCTCAAATTTTGCAAAACTTATGGCAAGAGTTAGACCATTATCACTGTATTGAGATAAAATGTAGTGATGAAGCAACCCTTCTTACATTTTGTGGAAAAAGAGAGGATTTGCACCTTTCTTGCTAGATTGAATATTGAGTTTGATCCTATTTGAGTGCAAGTGTTAAGAAAGGAAGAAGTTCCTTCACTTAATAAAACAATT
Source organism: Vitis rotundifolia (assembly GCA_030254885.1). Lineage (NCBI taxonomy): Eukaryota > Viridiplantae > Streptophyta > Magnoliopsida > Vitales > Vitaceae > Vitis > Vitis rotundifolia. The sequence continues at coordinate 17,027,270 of CM058160.1, forward strand.
GCCATAATTCGTGGAGAAGAAGGACAAAGAGGGGTTATGATGGAGCCTTAATTGACAGATGGTTCAACCTTGGTTACAAAAGATACAAAAAATTATTAGGGAGAAGTTGTCTTAACCGCTACAAATTTGATTGATAGACTACCTACTTGAGTGCTTGATTATAACAGCCCCATGCAACTATTTTCAAAAAACTTTCCTGACTTCAAAACAACAAATCACTTGGTTTGTAGGTCTTTGGGTGTGTATCCTTTGTTCATATTCATTCAAATAACCGTGGGAAACTTGATCCAAGGGCTCTTAAGTGCGTTTTTATGGGATATTCTTCTACACAAAAAGGGTACAAGAGTTATCATCTTCCAACAAAACATTTATTTGTCCCCGTAAATGACTCGTTGAAACTGAAAATTACTTTCCTAATCCTTATCTTCAAGAGGAGACATCACTCGTGGAAGATCAAGATAGAGATTTGTTTTTGTTTGATCTTTCATCTTTCCCATCCCCACAAAATCAAAATCCTTTGTCTTCTCCATTGCCATCCATTTCCATTCCTTTACCAAATGAGTTAGATCCAAGTACTCTTAGTCCGACAACAAAGGATAAACATATTCAAAGTGCTACTCACCCATTGGAGGTATATTCAAGGAAAAAGGAACCCCTTGTTCAACAAATGCAGGTTCATAATTCAGAACCAATCTCTGGTGTTGATAATATTGAGATAACTCCTAATTCAGAAGATTATTAAAGAAATGTGTCTATTGTTGATGATTATGATCTTCCTATAGAAATTAGAAAGGGTGTGAGGGCGTGTACTCAATAACCTGCATATCCATTGTTTCACTTTGTGTCCTAAGAGAAGCTGTCCAGTGGCCATAAAGGTTTTTTTATTCACCTCAACACTATTACTATCCCAAAAACTATCTTTGAAGCATTGAGAATTAACGAGTGGAAAGACGTTTTAAGATTGAGCTGGATACACTTGAGAAAAACAAAACATGGGACTTGGTAGAACTACCTCTAGGAAAGAAGTTAATGGTATGTAAATAGGTCTTTAATGTGAAACATAAAGCAAACGGATCACTTGACCGTTATAAGGCAAGATTAGGGGCTAAGGGGTATACTCAAACTTATGGGATAGATTATCTTGAAACATTTGCTTCTGTAGCAAAATTGAATACCATAAGAATCCTATTATCGTGGATGGAGTTTAAAATAGTTTGACATAAAGAATGTCTCTTTACATGGTGGTCTTGATAAAGAAATCTATATGGAGGTTCCTCCAAGATTTGAGGCAAAAAGAATAAGATGTGCAGGTTGAAAAAGACATTTTATGGCTTACAACAGTCTCCCAAGGCTTGGTTTGGCAGGTTTGCTAGAGTAATGAAAGCTTTGGGTTACAAACAAAGTTAGGGTGATCACACATTGTTTGTTAAACATTTTACTTTAAGGGGAGTTACAACTTTATTAGTTTATGTGGATAACATAGTGGTAACAGGAGATGACTTGCAAGGAATAGAGGCATTCAAATGGAGTTATTGCAAGAATTTGAGATTAAAGAACTTGGCAGGTTAAAATACTTCCTTGGCATTGAAGTGGCTGACTCTCGACATGGGATCTTTATATCCCAACAGAAGTATGTGCTGGATTTATTAACTGAAATAGGGAAACTGGGGTGTAAACCAATGGAGACACCTATTGAACAAAATCACAAGCTTTGTGAGGCCCAAGAAGATGTGAAAGTAGATAGAGAATCCTATTAGAGATTAGTTGGTAAACTAATCTATCTTTCTCATACTAGGCCAAACAGAGCCTATGTTGTAGGAGTAGTGAGCCAATTTATGCACAACCCAAAAGTACATCTTCGAGCAACACACCGAATTCTACAATACTTAAAAGGTACTTTAGGAAATGAAGTGTCGTTTAAAAGAGGCAATGAATTGACATTGGAAGCATGCATGGATGCAGATTATGTTGGATCAATTGATGACAGAAGATTGACTTCAAGCTATTGTAAATTCCTTGGAGGTAACCTTGTAACATGGAAAAGCAAGAAGTAAAATATAGTTGCAAGGTGAAGGGCAAAAGCTGAGTTTAGAGCTATGGCATTAGAAGCTTATGAGCTTCTATGGATGAAAATAATTTTGGAAGATTTGAAGATTGCATGGAAAGGACCTATGAAGCTATATTGTGATAACAAGTCAGCAATTGATATTGCACATAATGTCGTGCAACATAACCGCACCAAGCATGTGGAAGTTGACAAATATTTTATAAAAGAGAAATTAGATAGTTGATTAATTTGTACTCCATTTGTGTCAACTAAGGGTCAATTTGCAGATGTGCAAACTAAAGGATTGAGTGGTACTGCATTTCAATCTATTATTGGCAAGGTAGGAATGGATAATATCTATTCACCAGCTTGAGGGGGAATGTTGAAGAATATTACAACTAGTAGAAGACATACAACAATAATATACAGCTATGTAAGTTGTATAGCTGTATATATATAGGTGTATATTTATGTATATAATTTCTAATTTATAGGGATTTTTCCTAATTTGTAGGATTCTTCCTTATGCTTTCTTTTTCTTCCTTTTTCTTTCCTTTTCGTTGTTGTATATATATTTCATTGGTTGCATACTTCCAACATATGAAAAGAAATACAATTTTTCTCCACATGTAATACTCTTTACCAGAGATTGATCTAGAGTTTGTTTTTGGAAGGATTTCTCATTAGGTAATTTTCCTACCAAAACATCTTCTATCTGAACTTATCTAAGCTTGTTATATACCAAAGTTGCCTGTATTTCCAATTTGGCAAACCTTTCTAATGAAGTCCTCTCTTCAATTTGTGACTTCTTCAAAACTTTCCAAATTGTTAGACCTTAAACCTTACATCCCTTATGTTCCTTGCATAAGTTTGAAATCTGACTCCTTGTTGAATGAGAGACATTTTAGATCAAAGTTGGTACTCCAAATCTTTTTCTAATCAGGCTCTTGCCAATGATATCTACCTCCTAACCCTTAAGATGAACCAAAAACACTTTGTCTTGTGTCAACTCACTCCTGTCCTCGCATATGCTAATAGGGAATAAATCTGTTCTCTTATTTGGTTTGGAAATGACCAAGATGAAGCTCTTTGACAACCATCATTTCCAGCTACAATGTTTTGTATAACCTACAAAAGCACCAATCTAAATTTTCCTGAAGATCACTTGCTTCTCACCTTGAAAAGCTAATAGAAAATATTATTCCATTCCCCATTTCTTTCCAACCTAATGAGTTAAGTTTGAAAAAGCAAAAAAAACTTAATGAGTTACAACTCACAAGTCACACTGAAGCCTAAGGTTTCATGTACTCAGGAATTGAATTCATAGCAAGAGACCTTAAAACTGAATTAGGATTGAGTTACCATGTGAAAGAATATGGCAGAAGTTACAGGACAAGCTAGTTAAATACCAATAAAGGTATCACATGGCACACAAACATATTAACAAAAATCCACACTGAATTAACTACATAGCATGATCACAACAAAATTTACAAAATTTATAAACAATAAACAACAATGATAAATAAATAAATAAACAACCTTGAAATAACATAATATAATGTATGTATTATTGACAACTATCTTCTATTACATTCAGTTGGTTTGGTGGTAAAAAAAAATCCTCCAACTCAATTGCTAAAAAGCTCCGAGTCTAGGTAAAACTGCTTAACAATCACTTCATGCGTGCATTGCATCCAAACTTAACTGATGGTTCCAGAGCTCCAGCTCAAAGTCCATGATTACACCAACCATTACAACGGTTCAATTTTTTAGTTCATCTCATTCCCTTTGAACTTTCCTTCTCCTCGAGAACAGCACCATGTCTTCCTTGTAAATGGAGCCACAACCCCTTCAATCCCAAGTAAATATTACAACTGCTACAAAATGCAGCCTGAAAATTTCAATGTCTTCATTTGGTAATAAGGTTTACTTATGTTGGTGAGAGCTTCCTCCATTAGAAAGTCCATTCATCAACCTGTTATATGAGGCAAGATCAGGTATAAACCCCAAATCTAACATCTCATTCAACAAACGTTTCCCCTCCTTCCTTTTACCTTCCCTGGAATACCCCTTAACTAGAATGTTAAAGGTCATGCCATCTGAATCCAAACCTTTGCTAGAGGCCAACAACCTCAATTCATTTGCTTCAAAACTTCTCCCCACCTCACAAAGATCCTGAAGTAAACAATTGCAAGTCACACTATCTGGAAGAATGCCCTCTCTCAGCATCTTTTCCATTAATTGAAATGCTTCTTCTGTTTTTCTAAACCTCCTCAATCCTTCTATCAAAGTAGTACATGCAATCAAGCTTGGTGCATTTCCTTTCCTCCATAGCTGATCCAATAGCTCCAATGCCCGATCCACATTTTCTTCACCACAAAGCGCCTCAATGAGACAAAAATAATCAAACCCATTAGGTAATGCTCCTTTCCCTGAAAAATCAATTAAGAGATCACATGCCTCTAAAACCCTACCTTCCCTGCAGAGCCCATCCACTAGAATTTCACAAGTCACATTTGAAAACTCGCATCCCAACTCAAGCATCTCATATGCCATCCCAATCCCCTCTTCAAACTTCCTTTTCCTGAAAGACCCCTTAATCAAAGTGTTAAAACTAACAACATTAGGACTACATCCCTTATCCTTCATCTCTTTAAACATTTCCAGAGCCAACCCGAACTGTGAATTCCGACAACAACTATTGATTAAGCTATTGAATGTAAAGGCATCAGGCTTGACCCTATCCTTAATCATCTTCTCATAAACAGTCATCGCTTTCTCATGCTCTCTACAATTGACATACCCATTAATCAAAATATTATACATTGCTACACTAGGTTTCCCATCAATCATTCTCCGCATACTTTCAAAGGAAATCTCAGCATCCTCCAACCTCCCAACCCTACAAAAAGCATTTAGCGCAAATCTGAAAATGGGTTCAGACCTCGGGCACGAGAAAATGCCATCGGAACAGGGACAGGGGTTGCAGACCATACCTTGAAGGAGGGAGTGAAGATCATCGAAACGGTCGGTGATGGCAAGAGTTTTGACCATCCACTCGTAGGTGGAGTGGTCGTGGCGGAAGGAGTCAATGGTGGCGGCCCATGTGAAGATGTGGAGGTCGAAGTGGGCAAATTTGGGATGGTAATGGAGCTTGTTCTTGAGGAAGATTAGGAGGTCGTGGGGTGTGAAGGAGGGAGTGAGGTGGGCTTTGAGGAATTGGTGGAGTTGATGGTGGGAGGTGTTTGCAAGAGACAGTGTGGGGATGGGAGTGGAAGGAATGAGGTTAGGGCTTGCAGTTGGGGGAGTGAATTGTGACGGAGGGTGAAGAGGTTTTGGTAGGGTTTTGCAGAAAGTGTGCAATGTCGGTTGAATGCCATTCTGAATCATCTTCTTATAAATCCTAACTGCATCATCTGGCATTTGGCGATTGGTCATCAACTTAATCAGTGCATTATAGGTTCGTCCATCAGCAGGGCAACCCTTTTCTTTCATCTCCTTCAACAGAGCATACACATTGTCCATCTTCTTCTGGTTGCCAAACCCCATAATCAAACAAGTGTAAACTGCAGCATCTGGTTGGCACCCTGAATCAACCATCTCATCAAAATATTCAACAGCTTCTTTCATCTTCATTTGTTTGCATAAATCCCTGATCAAAATAGTATAGGTTCTAACATTGGGTGATGGGCCCTTTGCCTTCATAACCTCAAACAGCTTAATTGCATCAGACTTCTTCTTACACTTCAACAACCCCTCAAGCATAGTATGATGCGCAATAATGTCAGGTTTAAAACCCTTGTCAATCATCTCATTCCATGTCCTCCCTGCCTCCACTAAATTCTTTATCCTACACCAACCATTCAGCAAAACTGTGTAAGTCCTTAAATTTGGAGTAAACCTATCTTCCAACTTCTCAAATAAAGCTTGAGCTTCCTTTCCAAGCTTCGCCCTTCCAAGATTATCAAGCAAGCAATTAATAGTATCGACCCCTGCATCAAAGTCATATCTCTTCATCAGCTCAAAAACTCCAACTGCTTTCTTTCTCTCTTTTGCTGCAGCAAAAGCTTTAATTGCAACTGAGAACGCCTCCATTGTAAGAAGACCTTTCTCACCCATTTCCCCCAGCATCCCCATCATACTTTCAAACTGCCTAGTCCTTCCAAGCACACTCATCATCGCATTATACGTCCTCGAATCGTGGGTGAACCCCGCCTTCTGCCCTGCCCAACAGAAAAACCGAAATGCTGGCTTCCTAGCATGCTTACACCTTTCCAACACACCCACAACCAAAGCATGTGATAGATCTACGTTACATTCATCTAAAACCGCCTCCATATTCCTATCCAACGCAAACGATTCATCGATCACCCTGCATACCCTACTTACCTCTTCAGGATCCGCACCCGAATTAACATTCACCTCATCAAAATCACCCCCAACATTCTCATCGCCATCAGTTTCAGGATCAGAATCTGTTTCGCCCTGCAAAACCCTAGAAAAACCCCTAGATTCCTCTTCGGTATCTGCACCAGAATTAACCAAAGCACCATCATAATCACCCACACCATTGTTACCAACATCACCATCAGGCTCAGGATCAGAATGTTGGTCACCGCTCAAAGCCCTAGCAAAACCCCTGGAGAAAAAACCCAGAAATTGGGGTGAACCCAAAAGCGACAGAGTAGAGTTTGGGGCTAGCACTTGTGGGTGTGGAAGACATAGTGAAGAGGGGTGTGGCAGAAGAGGTGGAACTTCACAGTGAGGACGATGGTGGCGACAATGAAGAGAATACTGAAGCAGACGAGACACGGACAGAGAGAGACCATCAAGAAGGCGCACTTGCTGTCCTCCAAGTCGTCTTTGTCCTGTGTGATCTGCAGAGAGTGGGAGGAATCCATGGTTGCCCGCGCAGAACAGTTGAGGTTGCAGCCCTTGTGGGTGGGTGCAGAGGCTGGGTAAGGCCGTAGATTTTGATGATTTTCTGAAAATGAGATACATGCCACATCTTTACAGAATCTCCTAAAAGCCCTCTTCTCTTCTTCCCGCACGTTATAATTTAGGTTATTTGATTAAAACAGGATGGCCCTCGAAAATGTAAATTTGAAAGAATGAACTCCATTCTTTAAAGGGGAATGATCAAAATGTGCACTATTTTAAAAATATGGATAAATTGATAACCCAAAAGAGTCGGGCTTATTAAAAATACATTTAGGAGAAAATAATCCACAAATCATGTACTAAAAATAGTAACTTGTACACGCTACCAAGATTAATCTCTAACAAGATCAAGGTAGACTACTACTTATATAAGGCATATTGACTGACACACTTGATTGGATGGATCCCCATCAAGGTAGACTGCTACTTATATAAGGCACATTGACAAACACACTTGATTGGATCCCCTCAATGTTTTAAAAATTGGACCGAACTAGCCAGTTCAACCGATTGAATAGTTGATCGGACCCTAATTTGGTTCGATTCGATTGAACTTTTGAATTGAAAAGAGGACAAACTAGTGGTTCAACCATTCGATTGAACTTTTGAATTGAAAAGAGGACAAACCAGTGGTTCAACCGCCAAACCGGACAGAATCGAGACGAACCGATGGTTCAACCGTCAAACCAGACAGAATCGGGATGATTCGGTTCAACTAAGAATTTGGGTTTTTGGTGGTTCAACCGCCAAACCGAACAAAACGGGACGATTCGATTCAACTAAGAATATAGGTTTTTGGGCCAAAACAGGCCTCAATTACCAATGGGCCATACCCATTCACGGCCCAAACGAATCGTCTAACTAAGAATTTTGGTTTTTGGGCCAAAACAAGCCTCAATTACCAATGGGCCATACCCTTTCATAGCCCAACCCACCATAGTGGGCAGCCAATTGAGATGCAAACAGAAAACAATCAACATTTATATGTGCACAGTTTACGGCCCTAGGACTTGAACCTTGGATCAAGGGTTTAAGGTGAGCATGGTTGCACCAACCTGTTACGCTATTTGGTTTGTGCCAAGGGTTGTAAAAAACTAATAAAATCATCTCAAATATCTAATTTTTTTTAAACACTTCCATTTCCATATCTAATATTATATATGTTTTATTTAATAAAATTTAAAATATTAATATATTTATATAAAAGATGAAAATTTTAATATTATTGATTTTTAATTTTATTTATATTTATATTTTTTAAAAATTATTTTTAATTTTAATAAAATATTAATTATATATTTATGATGTCACTGGTTCGACTGCGGTTCAACCACCGGTCCGACCATTAAATCCTGAATCAGTAACTTTTCTAGTTCGTTGACCGGTTCGGTTATGAAAACATTGATTTTTACTTAAAAATAATAATGTTCATAGCCAACAGTATCATCATAAATAATAGGATAGTAGTCTATTTATCACTTATCACCATTTTGACTTCTATATCAATCACATCACTAGAAATATCAACATTGTTTTTGCTTAAAAGTACCACGGTAGATAACATGTATTAGCCTATTTAATTTTTTATTATCATTGTAATGACTTTGGTACCGATTATTAAATAAAAACTATTTTAGAAAATATTTTAACAAATTCAAAATATTATCACTTTAACAATTAAAAACCTAGCTAAAATGAAAAGTCTTTGGACATGTTTATTATTTTTATTTATGAAAATTAGAAAATTCTAAAAATATATTTTCTTTAATTTATATTTTCTTTTTGTAATAACTTCTCTTAGAAAACAGGCTGACTACCTTTTGATTTCCTGCGTTTTTTGGTAAACCAAACATGCCATTTCTTAACATCTGAATGTATTTTCCAAATTCATATATTTTTTTTCACTTCTTTAAATTTCAAATAAATCCAATGCAGGAAGATTTGAATTTTTGCTCTGTAATAGGATTTTTTTCACTATATAGATAGTTTTCCTAATTGTTTTTCTTCATTGATAAGAAGATTACTATGAAAGTGTCAAACAAAAAGATTTCAGAAGTCAACCACTTCAAAAATTATTCTGAATCTTACATTACTATAAAATTGAGAAAGAAATTTTGCTGCTATTGTACCTTCAGCAGTGGAAGCAACTGTAGCTGCCATACTGATAATAACTTGCTCCTAAGTGTTGTAGTCACTCACAATACCAATGCTACAGTAAATTTGAGTTTCAATCAACTAGCATGTATGAGTGTGTCTAAGAAACTAGAAGACTTCCAAGCTGGGTCCCCCAAGTCCTAACAAAACCATATATGAATTTGTTTCAGTCATTGTATTGTGATTGTAAATTGCTTGTAGTAAGTTAATGCAATGTTCTTAAAAAACTAAAGTTGATATTGAGTTGTAAAAGGGCTTGGTTTTCAATCACCTGATGCATGATGTAAAATATGAAAGCATGAAAATATCACAAAGAAGTGCAAAAATATCGGACCTGCTGGAATTTTAACCTGGCTCTTTGTTCAGTCTCATGTTTTGGCTGTTGACACGTTTTAATTGTACATTCCAAAATTCTGTACTTGCGATTTTGTTGTTTGATTATTTATGTTAATGTCTGAGTGCAAATGATGTGAAAGGATTGTGCCTAAATTCAGCTATGTTGATTTGATGGGCTGTCAGGTCTTGTTGTTTATTTGGCAAAACTAGAGTCAGTTTTTTATTGGTCACCCCTGAAGTATCATGAGAATCAATGTGCGAAATGAGTAAAATCTTGGGCTAAAATTTTGAAGAAATATGAGAAGGAAAACATGATTTTATTTTTCATTTCTTGAATAGAGAAGGAAATACATTGCTATAAATAATGGTGTGGCTAAAAATACCATCCCATTATTCACGTGATAAATCTACTAACTTACCTAAAAAGATTCTCTAATTTTAGGAAACCAAATAACTATGAGATTGTGTAACATGCTACCAAAATCTCTTTATTATAGAAAATACCAAATACAATAAATTATTTACAATTGTAAAACTTCCAAAAATTAGACCAATAACTGAAAGATTTCCTCACTCCATCTCAAATTGGGTTGTAGATGTTGATCAAACCTAGCTTGGTATCCAAATCTTCAAAGTTGATTCTCAATAGAGCTTTGGTGAGGATATTTGCTATTTGAAGGCATGTTGGTGTGTATGCTAGCTGTATTTATCCCTTCCTTTATTTTTTTCCTTTATGAAGTGACAATCTATCTCCATAGGTTTTTGTCCTTTCATGATGAACGAGGCTCTTAGCAATGCTTATAGCTGACTAGTTATCACAGAACATCTTCATAGGTTTCTCAATTGAGATTCTCAATTCTCTTAGTGCCCTTGTTTGCCATATTCCTTCACACATGCCTTGTGTCATGGCTCTAAACTTATATTCTGCACTACTCCTTGACACAATAAATTGTTTCTTGCTTCACCATGTAACCAAATTTTCCTACACATAGCTACAATATTTGGATGTTAATCCACAGTCAGTTATTGATCTGGCGCAATCAACATTAATGAAGATTTCAATATCTTTGCTTGACATCTTCTTGAAGTATAAGCCCTTCCTTGATGTCATCTTTAGGTATCTTAGGATTTGATGCATAGCCTCCATGTGTTCTTCGGTTGGATTGTTCATGAATTGAGTTACCTTACTAATAGAGAAACCAATATGAGGTCTAGTGTGAGAAAGATATATGAGTTTCCCTACTAGTTTTGGTATTTGCCTTTGTCTACTCATGCACTGTCTTCTTTAGCTCTTAGTTTAGTTGTTGAATCCATTAGAGTATCAATAAGATTGCACTCAAGCATTCTTGTTTCCTTTAGTAAATTTGGAATATATTTTTGTTAAGAAACAAAAATACCCTTTCTTGATTGAGCAACTTCCAGTATTTGAGATTGACCAAGTCTTTGATTTCAAACTCTTTGGTTAGAAAGTCCTTAAGTTTGCTTCTTTCATCCTCTTAGTCCCTTATTAGAATGATGTCATCTATATACACGATGAGAATGGTTGTTTTTCCTTTAGGTGAGTGTTTGACACATAAAGTGTGGTCTGTCTAACACTAAGAATACCCACATCTCTTCCTTGCCTTTGTAAACCTGTAGAACTAAGCTTTTGGGGATTGCTTGAGACCATATAATGACTTTTTGAGCTTACACACTTTGTTGATAGTTGTTTATGTCTCAAAGTTAGGAGGAATTTCCATTTAGAAATCTTCTTCTAGATCTTCATTGAGGAAAAAATTCTTGACATCTAGTTGATAAGGGGCCAATTTAAATTTGCTGCGAATGATAAGAGTACTTGGATTGTATTGAGTTTAGCTACTAGGGCAAATGTCTCTTGGTAGTCAATTCCATAGGATTGAGTGAACTCTTTAGCAACAAACTAAGCCTTGAACCTATCCACATTTCTATCTGCCTTGTTTTTAACTATGAAGATCCATTTACATCCCATGGGATATTTTTCTTTTGGTACATCTAAAATTTCCCAAATTTCATTTTTCTTTAGTGCAAGAATCTTTTCCCAATGGTAGATTTTCGTTCTAGTAATGTTAGAGCTTCTTGGATAGTGTTAGGAGTTTGTACTTTGTTGAGATTGGTAACAAAGGCATGAAAACTAGGTGATAACCCTTAATAAGAGACAAAATTACAGATTGGGTGACTTGTATATGATCTCACACCTTTCCTCAAAGCAATAGGACGATTAAGATCATCATTAGAAATTTCCATACTAGCATATTTAGAACTAGTGTTACCTGGTGAAATTTCAATTGATCTTGAACTTGGATCAAACTCTTGGATTTGCTCAGGAAGTGTTTGTTGTTTTATACCCAATTTGATCTTTTTTTCTCCTTAAATAAACAATAAGCTCACTATTTTCTGCAAGTTGAGTAGACTTTGGATGGTGTGAAGGAATCGAGGACTAGGATCAGTATATAGATTTGAAGGAGTGCGAGACAATTTTGGAGCATTGGTTTCAACATCCTAAAGTTTGTATTCCCATGTGTAATTCTTCCCTCAAATATCGGATTTGCGATGGTAAGGTTGTTGAAAAATTGTGACATCCATGGAGTTATAATCTTTTTGTGACTAGTGAATGGCACTTGTACCCCTTTTGATTTGGAGAGTACCTAATGAATATGCACTTGATGGCTATGGGATAAGTTTGCTCCAATTTTGTTGATTTATGTTTTTTTTTCTTTTTTTTTTCTTTTTTTTCTTTTTTGATGATAAACAACCATATATTATATTGAAGTAAGCAAAATAAGTACAAAGAAGGATGAGAGATCCTTTGTCTCCTTCTTTGTTTATTTTAGTGATGAATATCCTTTCTTGTTTGATTTCTAAGGTAAAGGAGGGTGGCTTTTCTAAGGGGTTCCGACTTAAGGAAAAACATGATGTGGGTGTAGAGGTTTCCTATCTGCTCTTTGCAAATGATATTCTCATTTTTTGTAATGCAAGCAAGGAAAATCTGGTGTATTTGAGTTGAGTTTTTATGTGGTTTGAGGCATGCTCACGTCTCATGATAAATCTGGTGGGTTGATTCTTATTGAGGATGTCCATAATATGGAGGGGTTTGTTGAGGTTTTAGGTTGTAAGGTGGGCACCATTCCAACCATTTATTTAGGCCTCCCCTTGGGTGCTTCTTACAAGTCCAATAGGGTTTGGGGAAGGAAGGAAGAAAGGTTCTAAAAAATTCTTGCTTTGTGAAAGAGACAATATCTTTTGAAATGTGGAAGATAGATACTGATTAAGAGCACATTATCTGGCTTACCCATTTACTTTATGTCTCTCTTTGTTATCCCTAAAAGAGTGATGGCCATATTGGAAAAGATTTAAAGAGACTTCCTATGGGGAGAAGGGGATTTGGTGAAAAAACCTCATTTGGTTAAGTGATCGATTGTTTGTATGGAGAAACAAAAAGAGGGTTTGGGTTTTAGAAGTCTTTCTCTTTTCAATAAGGCCCTATTGGGGAAATGGTATTAGAGATTTGTGAAGGAATGGTGTCTTCTTTGGAAATGGGTAATTATTGGTAAGTGTGAGTTATAGGAGGGGGCATGGTGCACAAAAGAGATAAGAAAGAGGTTTGGTGTAGGGCTTTAGAAGGCAATTAGAAATGGTTGGGAAGTTTTCAAAGATAAAACAAGTCTTCAGGTTGGTTCGTGGAATCGAGTGAAGTTTGGAATGATAGGTAGTGTGGGGAAACGTCTTTGAGGGATGCGTTCCCAGGCTTTTATGCTATCGCTTCTTCTAATGATGCTTAGGTGATAGATGTTTAAGATGGTGGTAGCTAGGGTCCGAGGCTTATTGGATAATTCAATGATTGGGAATTGGGGGATGTTGATGCATTTTTTGGGAGGTTACGTAACTACTTCGTTGCTTTGGGTATGACTGATGACTTGGTTTAGTTGTGGACTAAGAATAAAGTTTTTTTAGTTTAGTTTTTTTAACTTCTCTCTGGCAAGTAGGAGAATGGAGCCTTTCCTGTACAATATAGTGTGGAACTCTTGGTCCTTTGTAAGAGCTAGCTTTTTTGTTTAGGAGACAACTTGGGCTAAGATATTAACATAGGACCAGCTTAGAAAGAGAGGATGGAGGATGCCAAACAAATGTTACATGTGTAAGGCTGGAGAGGAAACATAAGATCATATTATGTTGTACTATCCGAAAGCAAGCTTATTGTGGTAGTTGGTCTTTGCTCTATTTCATATACAATGGATAATGCATTCATTTGTGAGAAGGGTGCTCTTAAGTTGGAATAGCTTCTCAGTTAGCAAAAAGAGGAAAAAGACTTGGAAAGTTGCCCCACTTTGCATTTTTTTGGTATATTTGGAAGGAAAAGAATAGGAGTCTTTGAGGATAGTGAAAGTTTAGATCAGACAATTAAAAGTTCTTTTTTGTATATCTTTTGGGATTAGGTTGGGGTGTACATGGAGATAGTGTTACTTTTTTTTTATAGATTTTATGGATTGCTTAGACTCCCTGTAGAGTGCGATTGTTTTTTGTGCGTTCTTGCTCTTATTGGTTTTTGTGTTTTTATACATCATGTATACCTTTTTTTTAATACAATACTTCTTTTACCTATAAAAAAAAAAATTAGAGATCCTCCAAAAAGAAAGCAAGAATCTCCAAGTTTAAGAATCTATACAACCATGAGGTTCCACAACCAAACTGCCATGTGGGAATATACAAAAACAATATATCCTTACTAGCCCACTCCCTTGGAGTTACCCACCAACATCCAATGAAGTTGAATCAAATTAAAGGGAACACCCTTAAAAGTTGTTGAGCAAGATGCCCAAAAGGAGGCTATGAAAAAAATCATGTCCCAAAGACCCTTTGAGGATCTCGCCTTATTCTTAAAGATCTTAGCATTTCTCTCCCAACACACTACCCGCATCAGAGCAAGACAAGCAAGCTTCCACAACACCTTGCCTCTATTGGTGTTTCCCAATCCTCTATATGAAATACTCATCATGTCACGTATACTCCTGGGATGAACTAATTTGTATGAACTAAGCTGAATAGTTTGTGTCATAACCCCAAACTCAGTAGACAATGTAAAAAGATGTGATCTACTATTTCACCACTCTCCATACACAACAAACAAACATTAAGACTAAGGGCTTTGTAAGATCTTCTCAGTTGTAGCATGTTATTAGTGTTTACCTTCTTAAGTGCCATTAATCAAGCAAAAGATTTAACCTTAAATAGGGCTTATCATTTCCATACAAAATCAATAGGGAATGATGGAGTTGGATCGATATGATTGGTTAAAATGCAAAAGAATGACTTTATGGTGAATAAACCGAACCAGACTCTTGAATCATGACTAAAAGGAGATAAGTGCAAGTGTGAGAGAGAGGACATGAGTATTTCAAGATCTTCTATTTCAAGATTTGAAAGATTGTGATAGAAGTTTAGATTCCAAGAGAAAGGATGAGTGGACCTAAGAACTGATGAGATAATGAGGTTTTAACAATGACAATTTTGAATAGACTTGGGAATCTATAGCACAAAGTTTGATCCACCCACCACAAATCTTTCCAAAACCCAATTCTTGTCCCATCTCCCACTACCAGCCGAGTGTATCTTGAAAAATCTAGAAAAACCTATGCAATGATCTTCGAAGGATAATGATGTGACCACTTAACTATAGTGTTAGCATCCCACCCATTAGTATGTGTTCTATAAATGCTTAGGACAACCTAATGCCAAAGAGCATACCTTTCCTCAATAAACCTCCAAAGCCATTTCCCTAATAGAGTGTGATTCCTTACAAAGATCTTCTCGAATCCTAATCCCCTATCCCCCTTAGTTTTACACACTAAGTCCCAACTAACAAGATGGTCTCTCTTTTTCTCCCCAAACCTAGACCATAAAAAATCTCTTCACAATTTCTTAATTTTTAGTGCCATTGAAGAAGGATCTTGAACATGGAAAAAAAGTAGTTAGGGATATGAGATAAGCATGAGTGGATAAGAGTTATTCTCCCCCCTAAAGACAAATAGACTTTTCTTCACCCTTCCAATCTTTGGAAAACTTTCTCAATCATTGGGTCCTAGAATGGACCTGCCTTTGGTTCACCCCCCAATGGAACTCCCATGTATGGAATAAGCTAACCAACACCTTGCAATCAAAGACCAAATGCAAAGCACCTAAACACTCTAATAAGAATGGTGGAAATGATTCAAGTTCTAGGATATGAATTAAGAAGAACTTGGCAAGGTGTTTGAAAGTTTAGAACTTGAGACGACATTCTAGTTATAAGATAAGTTGTTGTAAGAATTGCCTCACCCCAGAAATGTTTTGGAAAATGTGTTGAGAACATTAGTGATCTAGCAACTTCTAGAAGATGTCTATTTTTTCTCTTAGCAACCCCATTTTGTTAAGGAATATCAACATAAGAACTTTGATGTATTATGCCTTGACTTAAGAGATAATCACCAAGGATTGATTTGAAGAACTCTAGTATATTGTTAGTTCTTAACACTTGTATTTTGGCTTGGTGGAGGCTTAGTAGGACATTTTTGGCAACATAAAACATATGTTATAATTCAACAAAAGTTCTTTTGGCCAAAAATGAGGAGGGATGTTTACAAATTTGTTAAAAGGTGTCAAACATGCCAAGAATTGAAAGGAAAAGTTCAAAAAGACATGTTTGTACGCTCTATTGCTAGTTCCTACAGCTCATTGAGAAGATGTAAGTATGGACTTTGTGGTAGGATTGCCTAGAAGTGAATAGGGCATGGATTCCATCTTTGTGGTGGTTGATAGATTTTCAAAAATGGCTCATTTCATTTGTTGCAAAAAGACCATGGATGCATCAAATATAACATATCTTTACTTTAGAGAGGTTGTGCGATTGCGTGGAGTTCTAAAATCAATTACCTCAGATCGAGACTCCAAGTTGCTCTCTCATTTTTGGAGAATTTTAAGGAAGAAGTTTGGAACCAGGTTGTGGTATAATACTTCCTATCATCCTCAAATAGATGGGCAAACTGAAGTTGTTAATAGAAGTTTGGGTGATTGGTTGGAGAAAATCCTAAGAAATGGGAAGTTGTGGTTCCGTAAGTAGAATTTGCCTATAACTATTCCAATAATCAAATTACAAGAAAAAGTCTTTTTGAAGTTGTTTATGGGAAGCAACCAATGCATCCTTATGATTTAGCTCCTTTACTAGAAACAGGAGGAAATAGCTTAAAGGGTGAAAACATGGTTGACTTAATGAAAAAACTGCATGAAGAAATCAGATTGAAGATTAAGGAGTCGAATGTGAAGTATAAGAAATATGCAAATCAAAAGAGGATTAGCCAAAGCCTTCTAGAAGGTGATATGGTGATGGTGTACCTACACAAGGGAGGATTTCCAGCTAGCTCTTATTTGAAGCTAAGTAAAAGAAAGATGGGACCCTACATCAAGAAGATTGTATAGAATGTTTATTTGGTTGATTTTCCAAAACATATGGGACTAGATCCAATATTCAATATTTGAGATTTATATTCTTACACTGGTGAAATCATAAAAGGGGTTTCTAGCATCACAAAATTTGAGAATGAGCTTCTTCTAAGGAGGGAAGAATGATGCAGTCAATACTAGTCAATTTATGGAAGTTTGAAAACATCAAAGGTTTGCATGAGAAAAGTTTGTTATTAAATTAGAAGTCAAAAGATTAGTTTTTTGTTATTAAAGGCTACTAATGGTGTCTTGGAAACCTTCAAACAGTAGTTGGGGGTTGTCATTATAAAAGGGAAGAACTTGCTCATTGTATGGACTTTTGATGATTATCAAGAAAAAATACATATATGAAGTTATTAACCAGATGTTCCTAGTTTGAGCTTTTTGCGAAGGGTTTTTCCTAAATTTTTCCTTAAGAAATCATGGCTTCGATGGTGTTTAGAGTAACTTGGTTGAAGTTTACTTGGATAGCAGTTATAATAACTTTTTAGTTTTCTTCACAAACTCATTGCCCAATACTTCCTTCAACTTGTCCATTTTATTTGTATTATTCTTAATCAATATAATATCATCAATATAGACAATAAGAATAGTAATCTTCCCATTCAAAGAATGTTTGTTGAATAGAGTATGATTTATATGGCCTAGAATGAACCCACATTTCTTATCCACCTTAGTAACCTATCAAACCATACTCTGGGAGATTGTTTAAGCTCATATGAAGATTTTTAAAGTTTACAAACCTTACCAACATTAGCTTAATTCTCAAATCTGGGAGGGATTTCCGTATAGACTTCATCCTTCAAATCTCCATTGAGGAAAACATTCTTGACATCCAATTGTTGAAGAATCCAATCTAGATTGACTGCTAAAGTCAACAATACTCTCACGGTATTAAGTTTGGCAACAAGAGCAAATGTCTCTTTGTAGTCTATGCTATATGTCTGAGTGAATCCCTTTACCACAAGTCTTGCCTTATACCGTTCTACACTTCCATCTTACTTGTACTTAACACTAAGGTGATTTCTGAGACAAATTTGAGCCTTTTGATTGGTGTTGTTTTATTGGCCTAAAAAGTAAATAGAGAGTTCTAGTAAATGAAGGTGAACTAAGTGTTTGATAGATTATCAAGAAATTTCAGACAGGAATTTAACCCACTTCATCTTCTCATGTTTCTTGGAGAAATTGTATGGTCGACCTCAATGTTTTGTACATATTTTTCATTTTACATGAATAAACCACTTTCAATAAGAAAAATAAAATGGTTGGATAAAATTCTCTCTTGTCCTTTCCTGTTGGATAAAAACATATATGTTATTATTATTATTATTATTATTATTTTTTTTTTTTTTTATGATTTTTAGTTATTTTTACTCATTTACATTTTAAAGAAATTCTCTCTTCAACATACCATTTTTTTTTAATTAATTTGGATATTACGTGACAATTTTTATGATACATTGTGTCATTCAATTACTAATAGGGCATTTTGAATCCCTTATGGTAAAGAAATTTTAGATACTAATTTTATAAGCTTTAGATTCTAAACTACTTTAAAAATTAATAGATTTGTTAAAGAACCAAAACATTAACTTTTACTTGATTTGGATTCTATTTATCTACTAAGAAAGGTTAAAATAAGTGTAGTTATGTGCAAGCTAGAAGGAAATAATAGAGTTATACAACTTATACTAGACCAGTTTTGATTTTTCATTTTCTAATATCGGTTGGATCTTTTTATGAGTTCTAACTTATTTTTAAAATTAGTATATCTACTAACAAATCTACTGTATTAAATCAATATATTTTTATATTGAGAAGAAGTAGAAAATTCATTCTAAACCAATTTTAGTCCATAAATTTCTAGTATTAATTGGGTTGATTATTTATTCCATATCATTTCAAAATTAATAGGTTTATTAATAAATTAATGTGTGAAGTTTCACTTAGTTTATGAACCATTTATCTTGTTTAAAATTAGCAAATATCGGTATATGCATAGAAGAAACGAAAAGTAATCATGGATTAGTTTTTGTGTATGAATTTTTAAAATTAATTAAGCCATATTTCAGTTTCAAACTATTTTAAAAATTATTACACTTATTAACGAATCTAATACCTTATTTCTTACTTAATTTGTAATCAATTTGCCTAGGAAAAAAAATGGAAAAATATTATTTTTTATTTTTAAAGATAAAAAACACAAAACATAGATAGAGATTGAAGGGAAGGTAGTGTTTTATTGAGGTAATCTTAGATCTAAGTAATTGAAGCAATAACAAATTTTTAAAAATTGATCTTTTAGGGTTAAAGTACTAATCTTTAGGTTTGGATGTTCCCAAACCTTAAAATCCAAGTGTTGAATATGACCTTGAAGTTGTTGGAAGTCTCATAAACCCATGATCTTCGACCCAATGACTTAATCTTATTCTTGGCACACTTTCAATGGGAAGAAAAGGAGGGTGGATACTATGACTCTTTTTCTCTTTGGATGGTGGCAGATAAAAAGTTATGGAAACCCTAACCCCTAAAGGGTATTTATAGGGTTCCTAATTGGGTTTAAGTGACTTGAGCCCACATAGGCTTAAGTCAATTAGTCTAGCCTAATGGGTCCTAATTGATTAATTAACCTAATAGGGCCTACTAATTAATCAATTAGCCTAATCCAGAGACTTTGTTTACTTACCCCTATGCAACCTTGCGTAATTACCAAAATGACTTTATGCACAAAAGTAAACCTAGAGCCAATATGACCTTCATAACTTATGTCAACAAGGTATATGAGCTTAGAACGGGGACCATTGAGACCCATAGGAGAGTTGGCTCCCTCAAAATCTAATTTTGAAATTAATTCAACATCCTACTATATAGAATTAATTGAACTCCAATACCCTATATAAATAACAACGAGACACTATGTGCTTGGGTTTAACATGCTATCCATTGTGTTTAGTCTCCTTATAAACTAGTGTTCGTAGTTTAATAAGGTGAAAACTATCAACCTTTCAAGACTACCTCTACTAATCTTAAATTAAAAATCCTCCTATTGTGTATTCAATTGACATGTCTGAGCCCTCAAAGAGCCTATGTCAAGTTTCAGTGCTTAAGGAACTACTATGACCATAGTTTTCATGAACACACCTCCTTAGGATTACTTAAGAGGACACACTGTCTCAATCCCATGAGATATCATAGTGTCTTTATTAAGAATACCTATTGTTAGTAGCTTCCATCAACAATGACCCAATCTATAGGATATACGATCAACTTACAATATCACCCTTAGGTTAAAACCACTGCTAATTTGAGCGCAAACTTAATATTCTCTAAAGGTTGAGAGACAACACAATGAAGCAACTTGGCAAGGTCATGACTACTTGATAACCTTAAATCATGACTCACTATAGGTATTATCTAATGTTTAACCATACACACTAGTGCACTCACCATGGGAAACCCATCCTGATAACCAAGATCAGTCGTTCCTCCAATTAAGAGGTGGTGCATTACACCCTCTAATGAGTTGCCTAGACCCACAATTGTGAACAAGTCATTTATTTGCAAGGAACCCATGACTTGAATCCTCCATGCAACTTCTAATGCATCTAAGTCACGTACAATGCAAAAGATGTAGGCAAGATTGATCATAAAATGTAATGCATGGGATAAGGATAGAAAAAAGTGAAAGTATCATGTCATGCTTTAAAGGGTTCTATCTTAACAAGAAGCCATGACATGCTCAAAGTAGTGCCAGCAGTGGCATCGAAGGGCATGGTCCATGAGAGTGGCAGTAGTGGGGGTCAATGATGTGAGGTGTAGTAAGTGTAGTAAGGGAAGAAAAAAGAAAGAAAAGAAAAAGAAGGGAAAAAGGGGAAACGAGGTTGGCAGTTAGGGCTTATTTTGAAAGAATGGTTAGGATTGAAACCTAAAAATGGAGGGTCTAGATTAGTTCTTTAAAAATGGATATAAAGGAATGGGCTTAGACCTTAGGCCAAAGAAAAGACCCAAAAAAATAGAAAATAAAAAGACTTAAAAACCACAATTAAAAATAGGCTTGGAATAATTTTTGAGGTCTATAATTATATATTATACTTAATAAAATTTAAAATATTAATGTATTTATATTTATCTTTATAATTTAATTTGACAGATCAAATATAAAAATAAAATAATATTTAAAATTTTAATTATATATATTTTTAATTTCTTATAATTATTTTTTATTTTATATAATATATAAATTATATATTTATGACATTATCGGTTCAACCATCGGTCCAACTAATGAATTGTGAACTGATAACTTTTCCAGTTCAATGATCGGTTCGATTATGAAAACATTAATATTTATATTATATATAATAATATTCATTTTCTTTTTAGATTTTAAAGAAAAATATCAAATTATAATTATATCATATACTTTTATATATATATATATATATATATATAAAGGTTTATTTTTAATTTTTTATTATTATCTTGACATTTTATCTTTTTACGATTTAAATTTTGATATAAATTTAAAAAGAAAAAAAAAACCCACTATAGATGGATTTTGGATTAGGCTTGTTTCAAGGTTGGAATAAAACCTAACTTGAACTGGATTTAATGTTTTTATAATATTTATAATATTTATATTATTCATTTTCTTTTTTGATTTTAAAGAAAAATATCGAGTTATAATTATATCATATATATATATATATATATATATATATATTATTTCATAAAAATATGTAAGTTTATTTTTACTTTTTTATCATTATCTTGAAATTTTGTCTTTTTACTTTTTAAATTTTGGTATAAATATATAGATTAAAAAAAAAAAACCAATATGGATGGATTTTGAATCATGTAACCCAATCAACCTAACTAACTTGAGTTTAATTTGATCAACTCAAGTATAACCTAATCAACTTAAGTTTAATCCAATCAATCTAAGTTTAACTTAATCAACCTGAATTTAACCCGAGTTTAGAAAAATAAGGTTGAGTTCGGTTTGGGTTAGAGGTCGAGTTGGGTTAAACTTGGGTTGATTATTTCATAATTTGGGTTGGGGTCAAGTTGGCCATCAACCCAACCAACCCACCTAAGTTGCAGCCCTACCTCCAATAATTGAGTTAGGACTTGAAATAGCTCCCTAAATGACCTCCAAAAATATGGCTCAAAAATCAATAATAAACTGAGCAAATGTGAACCAACAAGAAATGATAAATAACTGAGCAAAAGAGTTTTAAACTTGTGCTATAAAATGAGCAAATAGTGAGAAGGAAAAAAAAAAAAAAAATATATATGTAATTATTTTTATTATTATTTTTTTTACAATTTTTAAATTTTTTATTATTAAAAAATCATCATCATCTATTCAAAAGACTATTTTGGCTTTTCAACAATTTTTAGAATTTTTTTTTTCAAACGAAATCATCTCTTTAAGTAATTTGTTTTAAAAGAATTTTTAAAAATCATCTCTTCAAAGAATTATTTTTACTTATTATTTACATTTTAAAGAAATTCTCTCTTCAACATACCATTTTTTAATTAATTTGGATATTCCGTGACAGTTTTTACGGTGGTATTTTCTTACTTAGCTGAAACTACATAGTTTTGAACATATTTTCTTTAACATATTTTATAAGAAAACTTAGCCATTTTTTGAAGAAAACAGCAGCACAATGAGGCGGGCTATGGCAGGGGCAACCATCTCTCGAGCCCGTTCCCTTTCTAAATCTTGCTGTTTCCATGCACCAATGGGAGCTTCTCTGAGGCCGAGGTTTTTGGGGTCTACGGCCAACACACCCAACGTCGGCGATACCAACTCTTCCACTTTCCATTCCAGTTTCAATCGCAATTTCAATTCCCTTTCTTTTTTAGAGAGTACTCCGCTGATCACTAAAGAAGTCATACGCAAATCAGTTTTATCTTCTTAGTGGCATTTCATTGAACAGGTTTCACCCAACCTCAGCCTTGCTTTAATCTCCAATGTTCTTTATAATCTTTACTCTAAACTGTTAGGTCCCGATCCGATAGCGACAATGACTCATAGAAATACTCACTTTCTTTGGGTGAAAGATAAACCACAATTGTTTGTAGGATAAACATGCTCTGTTTATTCATTGCTAATGTTCCAATAAATAGAGTAAAGCTTAACAGATTAGCTTCAACTCTGGAAACTAACTAGCCTAAACTCAAGGGAATGCCTTGTAAAAAATTTGAATGTGCAGAAATACAAAACAGAAGCATAAAATAAATTAAACGGCTGACAACTAACTCAAGCTACAAACTTGGGATTCTTCTTAGGGATTCTTTTTTACCTTCTTGGCCTATCATAAACCCCAATTGGTGTCAGATTTCATTCATCATCTTCACCCTCATTGCCTCGACACCAAAAGCTATTGCCTTGCCGTTGTCTTACTCACCCGTCTTTCATCCTCGAAGCTTGCATTGCAATTACTGAAGTAGGTAATGGAGACCCGCATCGCCATCAACCGTGAACTTTTTGATGAGCTGACGCTGTCGCGGGATCGTTTGAGTGTGAAAAGTTCTATTGTTTTTGACTTGCTGGTTAGAGTTTGTTGTGAATTGAGGAGGGTTGATGAGGCATTTAAGTGTTTTTATATGATGAAAGAAAAGGGTATTGTTCCGAAGATTGAGACATGCAACGATATGTTGAGTTTGTTTCTTAAGTTGAATAGGATGGAAATGGCTTGGGTTTTGTATGTGGAAATGTTTAGGTTGAGGATTAGTTCGACAGTGTATACATTTAATATAATGGTCAATGTGCTATGTAAGGAAGGGAAGTTGAAAAAGGCATGGGAGTTTATTGGTTTTATGGAGGGGTTGGGGTTTAAGCCAAATGTTGTTAGCTATAATACTATAATTCATGGGTATTCTTCTAAAGGCAACATTGAAGGGGCATGTAGGATTTTGGATGCAATGAGAGTTAAAGGGATCGAACCAGATTCTTACACTTATGGTTCACTTATTAGTGGGATGTTTAAGGAGGGAAGACTTGAGGAGGCATCTAGGCTTTTTGATAAAATGGTGGAAATTGGGTTGGTTCCAAATGCTGTGACAGATAATACTCTGATTGATGGGTATTGCAATAAAAGGGACTTAGAGAGGGCTTTTAGCTATAGAGATGAGATGGTTAAGAAGGGAATCATGCCAAGTGTGTCCACTTACAATTTGTTGGTTCATGCATTGTTTATGGAAGGCAGGATGGGTGAAGTTGATGATATGGTAAAGAAAATGAGAAAGAAGGGGATAATTCCTGATGCCATAACCTATAATATCTTGATTAATGGGTATTCTAGGTGTGGGAATGCAAAGAAAGTATTTGATCTCCACAATGAGATGCTTAGTAAAGGAATTGAGCCTACTCGTGTGACTTACACATCACTTATTTATGTATTGAGTAGAAGGAATAGAATGAAGGAGGCAGATGACTTGTTTGAGAAGATATTGGATCAAGGAGTCTCCCCTGATGTTATAATGTTCAATGCAATGATTGATGGCCACTGTGCTAATGGGAATGTGGAACATGCATTTATGCTTTTGAAGGAGATGGACAGGAAGAGTGTTCCTCCTGATGAAGTGACCTTTAATACATTGATTTAAGGACGTTGTAGAGAAGGAAAAGTTGAAGAAGCTCGAATGCTTCTTGATGAAATGAGGAGAAGGGGGATTAAGCCAGATCATATCAGTTACAACACCCTTATTAGTGGGTATAGTAGAAGAGGTGATATAAAGGATGCATTCAGAGTTCGAGATGAGATGTTGAGTATAGGGTTCAATCCTACGCTTCTCACTTACAATGCCCTTATAAAATGCCTATGCAAAAACCAGGAGGGAGATCTTGCTGAAGAGCTCCTCAAAGAAATGGTGAATAAAGGCATTAGTCCAGATGATAGCACCTATTTATCTTTGATCGAGGGTATGGGGAACGTTGATACCTTGGTGGAAGACAATGCTTCGTAACAATGTGTTTCTGAGCAATGTTTAGACCTTCAAGAGAGAAAAAGGATGTTCTAGAAATGGATACCTGGAACATGAGATTCTTGTCATTTCTGACTATTGTATATTAGCTTTGTTGAGTAATATTGTGATTGGTGACCCAAAAAAGAATTTATTTGAGGCTCAATAATACAAATATATTTATGTGAGCTCTTGTATTTACTTCGTTGTATGATCACAGGACATAGTAGTTTCATTTTAATTAGGTACATATTATTCTGAAATGAATTATTTTGTTGTATCTACTCTGTAGTTCAAGTTGATTATGAATTATGTATCATGCATACTTTCAATAGAGAGACGTGTTGGAGGAAATTTTCTTCATTAAGATTTTTATTTAGTTATTTATTTTTATTTTATGTTTGTCATATCCAAGGAAGGAATTGCTGTAATTAGACATGGAAGTTCTGCATTTCTGCAGTGGCTCTGAATATACAACTTTCCTTGCTTTTCTTCTTCATTGTCCTTAAATCTCAATGAAAACAGGCCAGATCAACTGTGCCAAGAACATTCACAACGTGCTTAGTTAAGCTTGCTTTTATTCAACCTCTATCTTTTGTTTTTAATTAGTGTCTTTCTAGTTTCCTTTTTGCAGGTTTGATATGGTTCCCAATGCCTATTTTGGAGGTTATCACTCTTATCTCCATCAGTACTCTTTTTTTTTTTTTTTTTTTTTTTTTTTTTTTCTTTTTTTTCTGAACAATGATGACTTCATGGGTTGGTCTATCAACTTTCATGGAGCTTATTCATAAAATGCAAGAAAGTACAATTTTGCACTGTTGCTTGTGACTTTTCTTTTAGATAGATGTTGCTTATATACTTCTTAATTACATGGATTACTTTCCGTTTTGGCTTTATATTTTAATTGATGTTCATATTGCCTCTTGCTTACTAGTACTTTTTTTTTTTTTTCCTTTTAGAGGTTAGCATTTTTATCTCCACTATATTCATTTTCTGCACAACGACTGCATATGTGTAGGTAGATCGACTTTCATAGAGCTTATTCATGAAATACAGGAAAGTACATTTTGAACCAGAAAGTCAATACTACCCTTTTCGACATCTGTTTCTTACATACTTGTTTACATGGGTTACTCTCCTTTTTGGCTTTCCTTTTTTCAATTGATATTCATAGTACCTCGCTTATGAAGATATTAGTCATTTTTCTTTGTTCTTTTTGATGGGTAAAAGGAATGAAGTTGAAAAGAGCCCAAGATGGGATTGATAATGCACACAGGATGCAGGAACCATGTTGAAGGGGTACGAACTTTCTAAGAGGAGGTACGAACTTTGTTTGACAGGGTACCAACTTTGTTAGAAAGTGTACGAACTTTGTTGGAGATGGTGCAAATTTTGTTGGAGGCCGCACGAACTTTGTTAGTGAGAGTACAAACTTTGTGAGGAGGGTACGAACGTTGTTAGAGAGGGTACGAACTTTGTTAGAGAGGTTATGAACTTTGTTAGAGATGGTAAGAACTTTGTTAGAGAGGGTACGAACTTTGTTAGAGAGGGTGCGAACTTTGTTAGAGAGGTTATGAACTTTGTTAGAGACGGTAAGAACTTTGTTAGAGAGGGTACGGACTTTGTTAGAGAGAGTAGGAACTTTTTGAGAGGGGTTATGAATTTTTTTAGAGAGTGTACGAACTTTGTGAGAGGAGGTACGAAATTTGTTAGAAAGGGTATGAACTTTGTTAAAGAGGCTACAAACTTTGTTTGAGAGGGTACGAACTTTGTGAGAGGGGTTACGAACTTTGTTAGAGAGGGTACGAACTTTGTGAGAGAGGGTACAAACTTTGTTAGAGAGGGTAGGAACCTTGTTAGAGATGGTACGAACTTTGTGAGAGGGGTTACGAACTTTGCTAGAGAGGATATGAAATTTGTGTGACAGGGTACGAACTTTGTTAAAGATGGTAACAACTTTATTAGAGAGGGTACAGACTTTGTTAGAGAGAGTAGGAACTTTTTGAGAGGGTTTATGAATTTTTTTAGAGAGGGTACGAACTTTGTGAGAGGGGGTACGAACTTTGTTAGAGTGGGTAAGAAGTTTGTTAGAGAGGGTACGAACTTTGTTAGAGATGGTACGAACTTTGTGAGAGAGGTATGAACTTTGTGAGAGGGGATACGAATTTTGTTAGAGAGGGTACGAACTTTGTGAGAGGAGGTACGAAATTTGTTAGAGAGGGTATGAACTTTGTTAGAGAGGCTACAACCTTTGTTAGAGAGGGTACAAACTTTGTGAGAGGGGTTACGAACTTTGTTAGAAAGGGTACGAACTTTGTGAGAGGGGGTACGAACTTTGTGAGAGGGGGTACAAACTTTGTTAGACAAGGTACGAACTTTATTTGAGAGGTTACGAACTTTGTTAGAGATAGTAAGAACTTTGTTAGAGAGTGTACGGACTTTGTTAGAGAGAGTAGGAACTTTTTGAGAGGGGGTATGAATTTTTTTAGAGAGGGTACGAACTTTGTGAGAGGGGGTACGAACTTTGTTAGAGTGGGTAAGAACTTTGTTAGAGAGGGTACGAACTTTGTTAGAGATGGTACGAACTTTGTGAGAGAGGTATGAACTTTGTGAGAGGGGATACGAATTTTGTTGGAGAGGGTACGAACTTTGTGAGAGGAGGTACGAAATTTGTTAGAGAGGGTACGAACTTTGTTAGAGAGGCTACAACCTTTGTTAGAGAGGGTACGAACTTTGTGAGAGGGGGTACGAACTTTGTTAAACAAGGTACGAACTTTATTTGAGAGGTTACGAACTTTGTTAGAGAGTGTACGGACTTTGTTAGAGAGAGTAGGAACTTTTTGAGAGGGGTTATGAATTTTTTTAGAGAGGGTATGAACTTTGTGAGAGGGGGTACGAACTTTGTTAGAGTGGGTAAGAACTTTATTATAGAGGGTACGAACTTTGTTAGAGAGGGTACGAACTTTGTTAGAGATGGTACGAACTTTGTGAGAGAGGTATGAACTTTGTGAGAGGAGGTATGAAATTTGTTAGAAAGGGTACGAACTTTGTTAGAGAGGTTACAAACTTTGTTAGAGAGGGTACAAACTTTGTGAGAGGGGTTACGAACTTTGTTAGAGAGGGTATGAACTTTGTGAGAGGGGGTACGAACTTTGTTAGACAAGATACGAACTTTATTTGAGTGGTTACGAACTTTGTTAGAGATGGTAAGAACTTTGTTGGAGAGAATAGGAACTTTTTAAGAGATAGTAAGAACTTTGGGAGAGAGGGTACGAACTTTTTTAGAGAGGGTAGGAACTTTTTTAAAGATGGTACGAACTTTGTGAGAGGGGGTACGAACTTTGTTAAAGAGGGTACGAACTTTGTGAGAGGGGATACGAATTTTGTTAGAGAGGGGACGAACTTTGTGAGAGGAGGTACGAAATTTGTTAGAGAGGGTACGAACTTTGTTAGAGAGGTTACAAACTTTGTTAGAGAGGGTACGAACTTTGTGAGAGGGGTTACGAACTCTGTTAGAGATGGTAAGAACTTGGTTAGAGAGGGTACGGACTTTGTTAGAGAGAGTAGGAACTTTTTGAGAGGGGTTATGAATTTTTTTAGAGAGGGTACGATCTTTGTGAGAGGGGGTACGAACTTTGTGAGAGTGGGTAAGAACTTTGTTAGAGAGGGTACGAACTTTGTTAAAGATGGTACGAACTTTGTGAGAGAGGTATGAACTTTGTGAGAGGGGATACGAATTTTGTTAGAGAGGGTACGAATTTTGTGAGAGGAGGTTTGAAATTTGTTAGAGAGGGTACGAACTTTGTTAGAGAGGCTATAAACTTTGTTAGAGAGGATACGAACTTTGTGAGAGGGGTTACGAACTTTGATAGAGAGGGTACAAACTTTGTGATAGAGGGTAGGAACTTTGTTAGAGATGGTACGAACTTTGTGAGAGGGGGTACGAACTTTGTTCGAGAGGGTACAAACTTTGTTAAAGAGGGTACAAACTTTGTGAGAGGGGATATGAACTTTGTTAGAGAGGGTACGAACTTTGCTAGAGAGGATATGAACTTTGTGTGATATGGTACAAAATTTTTGAGAGAGGTTACGAACTTTGTGAGAGAGGTTACGAACTTTATGAGAGGGGATATGAACTTTGTTTGAGAGGGTACAAACTTTCTGAGAGGGGTACAAACTTTGTTAGAGATGGTACGAACTTTCTTAGAGAGGGTACGAAATTTGTTAGAGAGGGTACGAACTCTGTGAGAGGGGGTACGAAGTTTGTTAAACAGGGTACAAACTTTGTTCAAGAGGGGATATGAACTTTGCTAGAGAGGGTACGAAATTTGTGAGAGAGGTTTTGAACTTTGTTTGAGATGGTACGAACTTTGTTAGAGAGGTTACAAACTTTGTGAGAGATGGTACGAACTTTGTTAGAGAGGGTACGAACTTTGTTAGATAGGGTACGAACGTTGTTAGAGGAGGTATGAATATTATTGGAGTGGGTACGAACTTTGTTAGAGAGGGTACGAAAGTGGGTACGAACTTTGTTACAGAAGGTACAAACTTTGTTAGAGAGGGTACGAACTTTGTTAGAGAGGATATGAACTTTGTGTGACAGGGTATTACCTTTGTTAGAGAGGTTACGAACTTTGTTAGAGATGGTACGAACTTTGTTAGAGAGGACATGAACTTTGCTAGAGATGCTATGAACTTTCTTAGAAAGGGTACCACCTTCATTTGAGTGGGTACGAACTTTGTGAGAGGAGGTTCGAACTTTGTTAGAGAAGGTACAAACTTTGTTAGAGAGGATATGAACTTTGTGTGACAGGGTATGACCTTTGTGGGAGAGGTTACGAACTTTGTTAAAGATGGTACGAACTTTGTTAGAGATGATACGAACTTTGTTAGAGAGGGTACCAACTTTGTTAGAGAGGACACGAACTTTGCTAGAGATGCTATGAACGTTGTTAGAGAGGGTACCACCTTCGTTCGAGAGGGTACGAACTTTGTTCGAGAGGGGATATGAACATTGTTAGATGGGGTACAAACTTTGTTAGACAGGGTACGAACGTCGTGAGAGGGGGTACGAACATTGTTAGAGTGGGTACGCTCTTTGTTAGAGAGGTTACGAACTTTGTTTGAGATTGTACAAAGTTTGATAGAGAGGGTACAAACTTTGTTAGAGAGGGTATGAACTTTTTTAGAGACGGTACGACATTTGTTTGAGAGAGTATGATCATGGTTAGAGAGGGTATCAACTTTGTTAGAGAGGGTACGAACTTTCTTAGAGAGGCTACAAAATTTGTTAGAGAGTGTACGAACTCTTTGAGAGGGGGTACGAAGATTGTTAGACATGGTACGAAGTTTGTTAGATAGGATACGAAGTTTGTTAGATAGGATACGAACTTTGCTCAAGGGAATACGAACTTTGTTAGAGAGGGTACGAACTTTATGAGAGGGGATATGAAGTTTGTTAGAAAGGGTACGAACTTTGTTAGAGATTGTACAAACTTTGTTGGAAAGGACACGAACTTTGCTAGAGATGGTATGAACTTTGTTTGAGAGGGTATGAACTTTGTGAGAGGAGGTACGAACTTTGTTAGAGAGGGTACGAACTTTTTTAGAGAGGTTTTGAACTTTGTTAGAGAGGTTACGAACTTTGTTTGAGATGGTATAAACTTTGTTAGAGAGGGTATGAACTTTTTTAGAGAGGGTACGAAATTTGTTCGAGATGGTATAAACTTGGTTAGAGAGGGTACGAACTTTATGAGGGGGGATACGAACTTTGTTAGAGAGGGTACAAACTTGGTGAGAGAAGGTACGAACTTTGTTAGAGAGGGTACGAACTTTGTTAGAGAGGGTATGAACTTTATGAGAGAGGGTACAAACTTTGTGAGAGGTGGTACGAACTTTATTAGAGAGGGTACGAACTTTCTTGGAGAGGGTACGAACTTTCTTGAAGAGGGTACGAAATTTCTTAAAGAGCGTATGAACTCTGTGAGAGGGGGTACGAACTTTGTTAGGCAGGGTACGAACTTTATTAGAAAGGGTCCGAACTTTGATAGTGAGAGTGCGAATTTTATTAAAGATGGTACGAACTTTTTAGGAGTGGGTACGAACCTTGTGAGAAAGGGTACGATCTTTTTTAGAGAGAGTACGAACTTTGTGAGAGGGGGTATGAACTTTATTAGAGAGGGTACGAACTTTGTGAGTAGGAGTACGAATTTTGTTAAAGAGGGTACGAACATTGTTAGAAATGGTACGAACTTTGTGAGAAAGGGTTCGAATTTTGATAGTGAGAGTGCAAATTTTAGTAGAGACGGTACGAACTTTGTAGGAGTGGGTACGAACCTTCTGTGAGAGGGTACGATCTTTTTAAGAGAGGGTACGATCTTTTTAAGAGAGGGTATGGTCTTTTTTAGAGAGATTACGAACTTTGCGAGATGGGTACGAACTTTATTAGAGAGGGTACGAACTTTATTAGAAAGGGTCCGAACTTTGATAGTGAGAGTGCGAATTTTATTAAAGACGGTATGAACTTTGTAGGAGCGGGTACGAACTTTGTTAGAGAGGTTACGAATTTTGTTAGAGATGACACAAACTTTGTTAGAGAGGATACGAACTTTTCGAGAGTGGGTACGAACTTTGTTAAGCAGGGTAGGAACAATGTTAGATGGGGTGGAAACTTTATGAAAGGGGTTCGAACTTTGTTTGAGAGGTTACAAACTTTGTGAGAGAGGGTAGGAACATTGTTAGAAAGGGTACAAACTTATTTAGAGAGGGTACGAACTTTGTGAGAGGGGGTACGAGTTTTGTGAAAGAGGGTATGAACTTTGTTAGAGAGGGTACGAACCTTGTGAGAGAGTGTACGAACTTTATTAGAGAAGGTAGGATCTTTTTTAGAGAGGGTACGAACTTTGTGAGAGGGAATACGAATTTTGTTAAAGAGGGTACGAACTTTGTTAGAGAGGGTATGAACTTTGTTAGAGAGGGCACGAACGTTGTTAGATAGGGTATGAACTTTTCGAGAGAGGGCACGGACTTTGTTAGACAGGGTAGGAAATTTGTTAGAGAGGGTACAAACTTTATTAGAGAGGGTGCAAACTTTATGAGAGGGGTTTGAACTTTGTTAGAGAGGGTACGAACATTGTTAGAAAAGATACAAACTTATTTAGAGAGGGTACGAACTTTGTGAGAAACGGTGCGAACTTTGTGAGAGGGGGTACGAGCTTTATAAAAGAGGGTACGAACTTTGTTAGAAAGGGTACGAACTTTGTTAGAGAAGGTACGAACTTTGTGAGAAAGGGTATGAACTTTGTTAGAGAGAGTAGGAATTTTGTTAGAGAAGGTACAAACTTTGTGAGAGGGGGTACGAACATTATTAGAAAGGCTACGAACTTTGTGAGCAGGAATACGAATTTTGTTAAACAGGGTACAAACTTTGTTAGAGATGGTACAAATTTTTTTAAAGAGGGTACGAACTTTGTTAGAGAGGTTACGAACTTTGTTAGAGATGGCACAAACTTTGTTAGAGAGGGTACAAGCTTTTCGAGAGTGGGTACGGACTTTCTTAGGCATGATAGGAACTTTGTTAGGTGGGGTGCAAACTTTATGAGAGGGGTTCAAACTTTGTTTGAGAGGGTACGAACTTTATTAGAGAGGGTATGAACTTATTTAGAGAGGGTACGAACTTTGTCCGAAAGGGTACGAACTTTGTTAGAGAGGGTACGAACTTTGTTAGATAGTGTACGAACTTTGTTAGAGAGTGTACAAACTTTGTTGGAGAGGGAAGTTTGTGAAAGTTGGGAAGAACTTTGTTAGAGGGGGTACAAACCTTGTGAGAGGGGGTACAAACTTGATTAGAGAGGGTACGAACTTTGTTAGAGAGGGTACGATATTTTTTGGAGAGGGTACAAGCTTTGTGAGAGGGGGTACGAACTTTGTAGGAGATGGTACGAACTTTGTTAGAGAGGGTACGAACTTTGTGCAAGATGGTACGAACTTTGTTAGAAAGGATACGAACATTGTTAGATAGTGTATGAACTTTGTTAGAGAGGGTACGAACTTATTTAGAGAGGGTACGAACTTTGTGAGAAGGGTTAGGAACTTTGTTAGACAGTGTACGAACTTTGTTTGAGATGGTATGAACTTTGTTAAAGATGGTACGAAACATGTGAGAGAGGGTACGTTCTTTGTGAGAGAGGGTATGAACTTTGTGAGAAGGGGTATAAACTTTGCTAAAAAGGGTACGAACTTTTTTAAAGAAGGTATGGAATTTGTTAGAGAGGGTACAAACTTTGTGAGAGGGGGAACGAACTTTGTTAGAGATGGTACAAACTTTGTGAGAGGGGTTACGAACGTTTTTAAAGAGGCTATGAACTTTGTAAGATGGGGTACGAACGTTGTGAAAGAGTTTACAAACTTTGTGAGAAAGAGTACGAACTTTATGAGAAGGGGTATGAACTTTGTTACAGATGGTACGAACTTCGTTAAAGAGAGTACTGACCATGTTAGAGAGGATACGAACTTTTTTAGAGAGGGTATGAACTTTGTTACAGAGGGTACTGACTTTGTTAGAGAGGGTAAGAACTTTGTTATAGATGGTACAAACTTTGTGAGAAGGGGTACAAACTTTGTAAGAGAGGGTACGAACTTTGTGATAGAGGGTACGGACTTTGTTAGATGGGGTATAAACTTTGTTAGAGATGGTACAAACTTTGTGAAAGGGGGTACAAACTTTGTTAGAAAGGGTATGAACTTTTTTAGAGAGGGTATGAACTTTGTAAGAGAGGGTACGAACATTGTGAGAGAGGGTACAAACTTTTTGAGAAAGGGTATGAACTTAATGAGAAATGGTACAAACTTTGTGAGAAGGGGTATGAACTTTCTTAGAGAGGGTACGAGTTTTGTTGGAGATGGTACGAACTATGTTGGAGAGGGTATTGACTTTGTTAGAGGGGGTATAAACTTTGAAAGATTGGGTACGAATGTTGCGAGAGAGGGTACGAACTTTCTTAGACAAGGTACGAACTTTGTTAGAGAGGGTACGAACTTTGTTAGTGAGGATATGAACTCTGTAAGAGTGGGTACGAACCTTGTGAGAAAGGGTACGAACTTTGAGAGAAAGGGTACGAACTTTGTTAAAGGGTATGAATTTGTTAGATAGTGTACGAACTTTGTTACAAAGTGTGCGAACTTTGTTCGAGTGGAAACTTTGTGAAAGTGGGGACAAACTTTGTTAGAGAGGGTACGAACTTTGTGAGAGGGGGTACGAACTTTCTTAGAGAGGGTACAAACTTTCTTACAAAGGGTAGGAACTTTGTGAGAGGGGGTGCGAACTTTGTTAGAGGGGGTACGAACTTTGTTAGAGAGGGTATGGACTTTGTGCGAGATTGTACGAACTTTGTTAGAGAAGGTACGAACTTTGTTAGAGAAGGTACGAACTTTGTTAGATAGTGTACGAACTCTGTTAGAGAGGGTACGAACTTATTTAGAGAGGGTACGAACTTTGTGAGTAAGGGCACGAACATTGTGAGTAAGGCCACGAACATTGTGAGAGGGGGTATGAACTTGGTTAAAGAGGGTACGAACTTTGTTAGAGAGGGTACCAACTTTGTTAGAGAGGGCACGAACTTTGTTAGTCAGGGTATGAACTTTGTTTGAGAGTGTACAAACTTTGTGAGAGAGGGTACGAACTTTGTTAGAGAGGTTCCGAACTTTGTTAGAGATGGTATGAACTTTGTTAGAGAGGGTATGAACTTTGTGAGAGGGGGTACGAACTTTTTAAGAGGGGGTACGGACTTTGTTACACATGGTACGAACTTTGTGAGAGAGGGTACGAACTTTGTTAGAGAGGGTACGAACTTTGTTAGAGAGTGTACGAACTTTGTTAGAGAGGTTACGAACTTTGTTAAAGATGGTACGAACTTTTTTAGACAGGGGACGAACTTTGTTAGAGGGGGTACAAACTTTGTTAAAGAGGGTATGATCTTTGTTACAGAGGGTATGAACTTTGTTAGAGAGGGTACAAACTTTGTGAGTGGGGGTACCAACTTTGTTAGAAAGGGTACAAACTTTTTTAGAGAGGGTATGAACTTTGTATGAGGGGGTACGAACATTGTGAGAGAGGGTATGAACTTTGTGAGAAATGGTACAAACTTTGTAAGCGAGGGTACCAACTTTCTGAGAGGGGGTACGAACTTTGTTAGAGATGGTACAAACTTTGTGAGAAGGGGTACAAACTTTGTTAGAAATGGTACGAACTTTTTTAGAGAGGGTATGAACTTTGTAAGAGGGGGTACGAATGTTGTGAGAGAGGGTACAAACTTTGTGAGAAAAGGTACAAACTTTGTGAGAAAGGTACGAACTTTCTAAGAGAGCGTACTAACTTTGTTAGAGATGGTACGAACTTTGTTAAAGAGGGTACTGACTTTGTTAGAGAGTGTATGAATGTTGGGAGAGAGGGTACGAACTTTCTGAAAAAGAGTTCGAATTTTGTGAGAAAGGGTACAAACTTTTTAAGAAAGGGTACAAACTTTGTTAGAGAGGGTACTGACTTTATTAGAGAAGGTAAGAACTTTGTTAGAGAGGGTATAAACTTTGTTAAAGGGGGTACAAAGTTTGTTAGAGAGGGTACAAACTTTGTTAGGGAGGGTACGAACTTTGTTAGAGAGGGTACGAACTTTGTGAGAGAGGGTTTGAACTTTGTTAGAGATGGTACAAAGTTTGTGAGAGGGGGTATGATTCGTCCCCAATTGGTGTTCTACTTGATTTAGCTCAATCAACTGATGTGCTTTGATTTCAATCCTCAGACGGAAGTAATCAACAAAATTTATAAACCCATTTCACTATATACTAGGGTAGCACTAGCTAGCATATTATAGTGGCTCTAGGATTGTCCACAGAGATGGGTTTTCACTTCACAATTAGACTTCCATGGAGCAAGATTGCAAGCAATAAAAATCCACGGAATTCGAAAACTTACCAAGTATTGGTTATTCACGGTAATCTTTAGTTAACTAAAAATATAAAAATTACTAACGGATCACACTTTCTCTTCATTAAAAATGAAAACAACAAAAACTCACACTTTTACATTCGGCACCTTACTTAGCTTCCTTAACCCAAGAAACAAAAAGTCTAGCCTCTCATCCCTTGAGAGAACATCTCAAAGGCTGATTTGCTAGAAATAAAAATAAACGAGAAAACAAAATGGGAAGGTAAGGTAGAGCAAAGCTCTGTGTATTACTTTAAAAAACTATACAAGTGGTCTCCGCAAAAACTCCCGAGATTCTTTCTATGTGATTACAAGAGAATTTATATAGGAAGGTTATTTACCCTTCCTTGATTACTTCCTAGCTAAGGAATTACATGAGTGGTGGATTACAAGGAGAAAATAGAGATTTAAACACAAAATATCTGAAGAAAAATATCAACAGGAGTTGGTGTGCAAATATCCCAATTCGCAGGTGGATTTCACAACTTGAATTATGACCTGCGAGAATTTCGCAGGTTGATTTCACAGCTTGAGCTCCAAGTTCGCAAGTTGTAAAACCATTTTCTCAAGTTGGCCTTCTCTGTGACTGTGCAACTGTGTTCCCCTTTCATTTCGCAAGTTAAACTTCAATTTCGTAAGTTGCGAAATTGTCTTTTAGCTTAGTGTAGTTGTCTTCCAATGGCCATCACTTCTTTATTTTAGCTCTGATTTGCACACCATTTGAAGCGTTGGACTCTTGACTTTCCGAGCTTCGAAACAGTATATAGTATGTATAAAAAGGACTTCAGGAAGTGCTCCAAATGTGTGTTGCAGCTGCTATACTCTTCAATTTCTTCATGTTAAATTCCTATCTCTGTTTTTCCTCCTTGCATTCTTGATTGTCTTTGGCAAAGGGTTATGAAGCTTCAAAGCTTAGTTTCTTCATGAACTTGAGCTTCCAATTGCTTTGCCATGAACTATACAAAGATCTCCCTCATTCTTGGATTGCTTTGGTGTAGCTAAACGCTATCAAAAACACCAAACCTTAACACAATTTGATTAGAAACGATTGTAAGGGTCCTTAACATGCCAATTGAGTTAAAAGGTAATAACTACTACTCAAAAGTGTTTAAAAGAGTTAATTAAAAGCTATAAAATAACACTTTTTGAGTAGTAATCAGGGTACAAACTTTGTTAGAAAGGGTACGAACTTTTTTAGAGAGGGTATGAACTTTGTTAGAGAGGGTACGAACTTTGTGAGAGGGGGTACGAACTTTGTTAGAGATGGTACAAACTTTGTGAGAGGGGGTACAAACTTTGTTAGAAAGAGTACGAACTTTTTTAAAGAGGGTATGAACTTTGTAAGAAGGGGTACGAACGTTGTGAGAAAGGGTACGAACTTTGTGGGAAAGGGTACAAACTTTGTGAGAAGCGGTATGAACTTTGTAAGAGAGCATACGAACTTTGTTACAGATGGTACGAACTTCGTTAGAGAGGGTACTGACTATGTTAGAGAGGGTGCGAACTTTGAAAGAGTGGGGACGAATGTTGTGAGAGAGGGTACGAACTTTGTGAGAAAGGGTACGAACTTTGTTAGGGAGGGTACGAACTTTGTTAGAGAGGGTACTGACTTTGATAGAGAGGGTAAGAACTTTGTTAGAGATGATACAAACTTTGTGAGAAGGGGTAAAAACTTTGTAAGAGAGGGTACAAACTTTGTTAGAGAGGGTACGCACTTTGTTAGAGACGATACTGATTTTGTTAGAGAGGGTACGAACTTTGTGAGAGGGGGTACGAACTTTTTTAGAGATGGTACAAACTTTGTGACAGGGGGTACAAACTTTGCTAGAAAGGGTACGAACTTTTTTAGAGAGGGTATGAACTTTGTAAGAGGGGGTACGAACTTTGTGAGAGAGGGTACAAAATTTATGAGAAAGGGTACGAACTTGGTGACAAAAGGGTACAAACTTTGTGAGAAGGGGTACGAACTTTGTGAAAAGGGGTACGAACTTTCTTAGAGAGGGTACGTATTTCATTGGAGATGGTACAAACTTTCTTAGAGAAGGTAAAAACTTTGATAGACAGGGTACAAACCTTGTTAGACAGGGTACGAACTTTCTTAGAAAGCGTACGAACGTTGTGAGAGAGGGTACGAACTTTGTGAGAGAGGATACGAACTTTGTGAGAGAGGATACGAACTTTGTGAGAAAGGGTAGGAATTTTGTGAGAAGGGGTACGAACTTTTTAGAGAGGGTACGGACGTTGTTAGAAAGGGAATGAACTTTGTTAGAGAGGGTACAAACTTTGTGAGTGGAGGTACAAACTTTGTTAGAGATGGTACAAACTTTGTGAGAGGGGGCACAAACTTTGTTAGAAAGGGTACAAACTTTTTAAGAGAGGGTATGAAGTTTGTAAGACGGGGTACGAATGTTGTGAAAGAGGGTACAAACTTTGTGAGAAAGGGTACAAACTTTATGAAAAGGGTACAAACATTTTGAGAAGGGGTACAGACTTTGTAAGAGAGCGTACAAACTTTGTTAGAGATGGTATGAACTTTGTGAGAGAGGGTATGAGCTTTGTTAGAGAGAGAATTGACTTTGTTAGAGAGGGCACGAACTTTGTGAGAGGGGGTACGAACTTTGTTAGAGATGGTACAAACTTTATGAGAGGGGGTACAAACTTTGTTAGCAAGGGTACAAACTTTTTTAGAGAGGGTATGAACTTTGTAAGAGGGGGTACCAACGTTGTCAGAGAGGGTACGAACTTTGTGAGAAAGGCTAAGAACTTTGTGAGAAAGGGTATGAACTTTTTAAGAGAGGGTACGAACTTTGTGAGAGGGGGTACGAACTTTCTTAGAGATGGTACAAACTTTGTGAGAGGGGGTATAAACTTTGTTAGAAAGGGTACGAACTTTTTTAGAGAGGATATGAACTTTGTAAGAGGGGGTACGAATGTTGTGAGAGAGGGGACAAACTTTGTGAGAAAGGGTACGAACTTTGGGAGAAAGGGTACGAACTTTGGCAGAAGGGGTATGAACTTTGTAAGAGAGCGTATGAACTTTGTTAGAGATGGTAGGAACTTTGTTAGAAAGGGTACTGACTTTGTTAGAGAGGGTACAAACTTTTTTAGAAAGGGTATGAACTTTGAAAGAGTGGGTACGAATATTGTGAGGGAGGGTACGAATTTTATGAGAAAGGATACGAACTTTGTTAGAGATGGTAAAAACTTTGTGAGAGGGGGCACTGACTTTGTTAGATACGGTAAGAACTTTTTTAGAGAGGGTACGAACATTGTTAGAGGGGGTACAAACTTTGTGAGGGTATTGACTTTGTTAGAGAGGGTACGAACGTTGTGAGAGGGGGTACAAACTTTGTTAGAGATGGTACGAACGTTGTGAGAGGGGGTACGAACTTTGTTAGAGATGGTAAAAACTTTGTGAGAGGGGTTATAAACTTTGTTAGAGAGGGTACTGACTTTGTTAGAGAGGGTAAGAACTTTGTTAGAGATGGTACAAACTTTGTGAGAAGGGGTAAGAACTTTGTAAGAGAGGGTACAAACTTTGTTAGAGAGGGTACGAACTTTGTTAGAGACGATACTGATTTTGTTAGAGAGGGTACGAACTTTGTGAGAGGGGGAACAAACTTTGTTAGAAATGGTACAAACTTTGTGACAAGGGGTACAAACTTTGTTAGAAAGGGTACGAACTTTTTTAGAGAGGTATGAACTTTGTAAGAGGGGGTACGAACGTTGTGACAGAGGGTACAAACTTTATGAGAAAGGGTATGAACTTTGTGACAAAAGGGTACAAACTTTGTGAGAAGGGGTATGAACTTTGTTAGAGAGGGTACTGACTTTGTTAGAGAGGGTAAGAACTTTGTTAGAGATGGTACAAACTTTGTGAGAAGGGGTAAGAACTTTGTAAGAGAGGGTACAAACTTTGTTAGAGAGGGTACGAACTTTGTTAGAGACGATACTGATTTTGTTAGAGAGGGCACGAACTTTGTGGGAGGGGGAACAAACTTTGTTAGAGAGGGTACTGACTTTGTTAGAGAGGGTAAAAACTTTGTTAGAGAGGGTAAGAACTTTGTTAGAGATGGTACAAACTTTGTGAGAAGGGGTAAGAACTTTGTAAGAGAGGGTACAAACTTTGTTAGAGAGGGTACGAACTTTGTTAGAGACGATACTGATTTTGTTAGAGAGGGTACGAACTTTGTGGGAGGGGGAACAAACTTTGTTAGAGAGGGTACTGACTTTGTTAGAGAGGGTAAGAACTTTGTTAGAGAGGGTAAGAACTTTGTTAGAGATGGTACAAACTTTGTGAGAAGGGGTAAGAACTTTGTAAGAGAGGGTACAAACTTTGTTAGAGAGGGTACGAACTTTGTTAGAGACGATACTGATTTTGTTAGAGAGGGTACAAACTTTGTGAGAGGGGGAACAAACTTTGTTAGAAATGGTACAAACTTTGTGACAGGGGGTACAAACTTTGTTAGAAAAGGTACGAACTTTTTTAGAGAGGGTATGAACTTTGTAAGAGGGGGTACGAACGTTGTGACAGAGGGTACAAACTTTATGAGAAAGGGTATGAACTTTGTGACAAAAGGGTACAAACTTTGTGAGAAGGGGTATGAACTTTCTTAGAGAGGGTATGAACTTTATTAGACAAGGTACGAACTTTGTGAGAGGGTTCAAACTTTTTTCGACAAGGTACGAACTTTGTTGAAGAAGTTCGAACTTTGTTAGGGAGGTTACGAACTTTACTAGAGAGGGTATAAACTTTGTTAGAGTGGTTTCGAACTTTCTTAGAGATGGTACGAACTTTATTAGAGAGGGTACGAACTTTGTTAGAGAGGTTACGAACTTTACTAGAGAGGGTATAAACTTTGTTAGAGTGGTTTCGAACTTTCTTAGAGATGGTACGAACTTTATTAGAGAGGGTACGAACTTTGTTTCGGAGGATACGAACTTTGTGAAAGGGGTTACGAACTTTGTTAGACAAGGTATGAACTTTGTTAAACAGGGTATGAACTTTGTTAAACAGGGTACGAACTTTGTTAAAGAGGTTAAGATCTTTGTTAGAGATGGCACGAACTTTGTTAGAGAGGGTACGAACTTTGTTAAAGAGGGTACAAACTTTATTAGACAGGGTACGAACTTTGCTGAAAAAGTTACGAACTTTGTTAGAGAGGGTACGAAATTTGTTAGAGAGGGTACGGACTTTGTGAGAGGGAGTACGAACTTTGTTAGAGAGGGTACGGACTTTATGAGAGGGTTCGAACTTTGTGAGCAAGGGTTCGAACTTTGTTAATGAGGGTACAAACATTGTTAGAGTGGATACAAACTTTGTTACAGAGGGTACGAACTTTTTAGAGAGGGTACGAACGTTTTAGAGAGGGTACGAACTTTGTTAAAGAGTTTACGAACTTTGTGAGAGAGGGTATGAATTTTGTTAGAGAGGGTACGAACTTTGTGACAGGGGGTACAAACTTTGTTAAAAAGGGTACGAACATTCTTAGTGAGAGTACGAACTTTGTTTGAAAGGGTACGAACTTTGTTAGACAGGGTACGAACTTTGTTAGACAGGGTTCGAACTTTGTGGGAAAGGGTACGAACTTTGTGAGAATGGGTACGAACTCTGTTGATGAGGGTACGAACTTTGTTTGAGAGGGTACAAACTGCTCGAGAGAGGGTACGAACTTTGTTAGGGAGAGTACGAACTTTGTTAGAGAAGGTACGAACTTTGTGAGAGGCGGTACGAACTTTGTTAGAGACGGTACGAACTTTGTTAGAGAGGGTTGATTACTACCCAAAAAGTGCTATTTTGCACCTTTAATTCATTATGTTTTAAGCACTTTTGTGTAGTAGTTCTCCATTTTTATTCCAATTGGCATGTTAAGGACCTAGCAATGACTTCTAATCATATTTGTGGCTAGTTTTAGTGTTTTGACAGCTTTTTGGATCATTAAGGCAAGCCAAGTAAAGGAGAGAAGCAAAGAGGAAAACAGAGTGAAGAAAACAAAGGACTGCAG
Source organism: Vitis rotundifolia (assembly GCA_030254885.1). Classification (NCBI taxonomy): domain Eukaryota; kingdom Viridiplantae; phylum Streptophyta; class Magnoliopsida; order Vitales; family Vitaceae; genus Vitis; species Vitis rotundifolia. The sequence continues at coordinate 17,069,205 of CM058160.1, forward strand.
CTGTAGTCTTCCTTTACACTTTTGGAGCACTTCCCGAAGTTCATTTTCTACATGCTATATACCATTTCAAAGCTCAGGAAGTCAAGAATCCAACGCTTTAAGCCATGTATGATTTGGAGCTGAAATGAGGAAGATATGGCCTTCGGAAGACAACTGTGTCAAGCTAAAAGACAATTTCGCACCAGCCCATTCAAGTGCGAATTTCGCACCAGCCCAAGCAAGTGCGAATTTCGCACCAGCTCATTCAAGTGCGAATTTCGCACCAGCCCATGCAAGTGCGAATTTCGCACCAACCCATGCGACTTTGGTGCGAAATCTCCTCTGTTCTACCGACTCCACATGAGATCTTTTCTTCTATATTTTTTTGATGTAAATTCCTTTCTTATCCCTGTAATTAGCCAATCATAGGCTTTGCTTTGTAAAGACTATAAGAGGGGTGGAAATCATCTCTCGAACATGTATGTATATTTTACACTTAGAAAAATATTCCTCGGGAGAAAATATAGAGCTCTCTCTGCTTTCCTTTTCTCTTTTCTATTTTTCTTTTTCTTGGAAGCCAAACAACCTCTGAGGATGTTTTCCCAGAGGATGAGAGGCTAAACCTTTAGTTTCTTGGAGTGAAGGAAGCTAGGTGAAAAGTCCAGATGCAAAAGTGGAAAACTCTCGTGCCTTAAATACAGGTAGTTGGAGTTCATAAATGGCTTTTAAACCTAAAGTTTTGCTTTAAATCCCGTAGAATCACTTTGAATGGCCAATACATGATAAGCTTTTAAGTCTCTGTGGATACTTATTGCTAGATCCACATAAGACCATTAGTTATCATGTACGAGCCATTGGAAAGTGGCTCAAGGTGAAGACCCATGGTGCTTAAAGCCATTAATGGAACTTGACTACCATTTCTATTGACTTTTTATGGATTAAATCTTCATTGTTAAACCTATACCGGTTCGGGAAACAACCATCCTTTATGTTGTTGTCCCCAATACGAGGAGAAAAATCCGGAATTTCCCACTTTGCACTCTGAACTTGACCCTAGCAATCTTTAGCTCCGAGAGACTTTCTTTCTTCCATTTTTACCTAGTTATATGTTAGTTTAGTTTCAAACACCACTTTCAAAACAAATTTTATTTTCTTTTAAACTTTAAGTTTTTGACAAAGGAAATCATCAGATTCAATTTCTAATCTTGAGTCTCTCACTGGTAGAGTGAAAACCCATCCCAGAGTTCGACCCTAGAGCTGCTATACTATAGTAACTTTGCTACGCTAGTATGAGGTAATAGGTTTTATAAATATTTTTGATTAAAATACCCGACTGGGTCTTCGTGAATTAAATGGCGCTGTTGCCGGGGATGGTGCCACCATACAGTGATACAACTTTTTAGAGGCTACTTGTGATTTCCATCACAAGTTTGGTGAATTCCTTTTTCACTAACTTCATTTCCTTTCTTTTAATTATAGAATTCCTTTTGTTAAGTTTATTTTCATTTTCTTTCTAACCTTAACTTTCTTCTAGCTTTCTTTTGTTTTTGTTGTCTTTGTTTTGTTTTCAGGGAAGTTGTAACTTGTGCATGCCCTATTGGATTCGGGACCAAGAGGGAAGACTAGTAAGGATAGAGAATCCTCAAGACACAGAGTTGGATATCTGTGTAAGCATCATGGACCCTCCACAAGAGGATCAGAATTCTCAACACGGTCAAGGGGATAATCCAAATGCATATCTATCCATGAGGGATAGAATGCACCCACCAAGAATGAGTGCACCCTCATGCATCGTACCTCCTCTTGAGTAGCTGATTATAAGGCCCCATATTGTGCCCCTCCTACCAAATTTCAATGGGATGGAGAGTGAGAACCCATATGCCCATATAAAGGAGTTTGAGGAGGTGTGCAATACTTTTAGAGAAGGAGGAGCTTCAATAGACTTGATGAGACTCAAGCTATTCCCTTTTACTTTGAAGGACAAGGCAAAAATATGGCTTAACTCTTTAAGGCCAAGGAGCATAAGGAATTGGGTTGATCTTCAGGCTGAATTTTTTAAGAAATTTTTCCCCACCCATAGGACCAATGGGTTGAAGAGACAAATCTCAAACTTTTCTGCAAAAGAAAATGAGAAGTTCTATAAATGTTGGGAAAGGTATATGGAAGCCATCAATGCTTGTCCTCATCATGGCTTTGATACATGGCTCTTGGTGAGCTATTTTTATGATGGGATGTCTTCCTCCATGAAGCAAATTCTTGAAACCATGTGTGGGGGAGATTTTATGAGTAAGAATCCGGAAGAAGCCATGGACTTTTTAAGTTATGTATCTGAGGTATCAAGAGGATGGGATGAGCCCAACTCAAGAGAAATGGGAAAGATGAAAGCTCCTGTAAATCCAAAGGGTGGAATGTACATGTTAAGTGAGGACATGGACATGAAAGCTAAGGTGGCAACAATAGCAAGGAGGTTGGAAGAACTTGAGTTGAAAAAAATTCATGAAGTCCAAGCAATTTCCGAGACACAAGCCCATGTCATGCCATGCACCATTTGCCAATCATGTGATCATGTGGTAGATGAGTGCCCAACCATCCCAGCTGTGAGGGAAATGTTAGGTGATCAAGCCAATGTTATGGGGCAATTTAGGCCCAACAACAATGCACCTTATGGAAACACCTATAATTCAAGCTGGAGAAACCATTCAAATTTTTCTTGGAAACCAAGGCCACCTCCATACCAACCACAAGCCCAAACCCAAGCATCTCAACAAACCTCTTCAGTGGAGCAAGCCATTGTGAACCTAAGTAAAGTCATGGGTGACTTTGTGGGTGAACAAAAGGCAATCAACTCCCAATTGCACCAAAATATTGAAAATGTTGAGAGTTCTCAAATTAAGAGAATGGATGAGATGCAAAATGATCTATCTCAGAAGATAGATAATATTCAATACTCCATCTCTAGGCTTACCAACCTCAACACACTTAATGAGAAAGGAAAGTTTCCCTCTCAACCAAGCCAAAATCCAAAGGGTGTTCATGAAGTTGAAACCCAAGATGGGGAGTCTTCAAAGTTGAGGGAGGTCAAAGCTGTGATCACCTTGAGGAGCGGGAAGGAGGTTGATCAACCCTTGCCTAAGGTGAGGCAAGATGAAGAACTCATGTCAAGGAGAACCTTGGTTAAAGAGAGCAATAACCAAGAAGAGGAGAGTGGGAAGAAAAATGCATCTAAATCAAGCATTGAAGAAGAGCCAAGGATAGTGATTAAAGAGGATATGATGAAGAAACATATGCCTCCCCCTTTTCCTCAAGCTTTACATGGAAAGACGGGAATCAAGAATTCATCAGAAATTCTTGAAGTTTTGAGACAAGTGAAGGTGAATATACCCTTACTTGATATGATCAAGCAAGTCCCCACCTATGCAAAATTTTTAAAGGACTTGTGCACGGTCAAGAGAGGGTTACATGTGACAAAGAAGGCATTCCTTACTGAGCAAGTAAGTGCTATCATTCAGAGTAAGTCTCCAGTTAAGTACAAAGATCCGGGATGCCCCACCATTTCAGTCAACATTGGAGGGACACATGTGGAGAAGGCTTTACTAGACTTGGGGGCAAGTGTGAATTTGGTCCCATACTCCGTGTACAAGCAACTGGGACTTGGAGGATTGAAGCCCACATCCATCACTCTCTCCTTAGCTGATAGGTCAGTCAAAATCCCAAGGGGGGTGATAGAGGATGTTCTAGTTCAAGTGGACAAATTCTATTATCTCGTGGATTTTGTGGTGCTTGATACTGATCCCACTGTTAAGGAAGCAAATTATGTGCCAATCATCCTTGGGAGACCTTTCCTAGCTACCTCCAATGCCATCATCAATTGTAGGAATAGGGTGATGCAGCTCACATTTGGAAACATGACCTTGGAATTAAACATATTCCACCTATGCAAGAGGCATCTTCACCCCGAAGAGGAGGAAGGATTAGAGGAGGTGTGCTTGATCAACACTTTGGTTGAAGAGCATTGTGACAAGAATTTAGAAGAGGGCTTGAACGAAAGCCTTGGAGTGCTTGAAGAAGGGTTACCTGAACCCTCTGATGTGTTAGCCATCATGTCTCCTTGGAGGAGACGGGAAGAGATCTTACCACTGTTCAATAAGGAGGACTCACAAGGAGCAGCTACGGAGGACCCTCCAAAGCTTGTTTTGAAGCCACTTCCTGTTGATTTGAAGTATGCATATTTGGAGGAAGATGAGAAATGTCCAGTGGTGGTTTCTTCAACTCTCACAAGTGATCAAGAGGATAGTCTTTTGGGAGTCCTCAGAAAATGCAAAAAAAGCCATTGGATGGCAAATTTATGATCTGAAAGGGATTAGCCCTTTGGTATGCACCCACCATATCTACATGGAGGAGGATGCAAAACCAGTGAGGCAGCCCCAGAGGAGGTTGAATCCTCACATGCAAGAAGTGGTAAGGGGTGAAGTTCTAAAGCTACTTCAAGCAGGGATCATATATCCCATTTCAGATAGCTTGTGGGTGAGCCCAACCCAAGTAGTCTCAAAGAAATTTGGAATTACTGTGATCCAGAATGAGAAAGGGGAGGAAGTCTCTACACGTCTTACCTCAGGATGGAGGGTGTGTATAGACTACAGGAGGTTGAATTCAGTGACTAGGAAGGACCATTTCCCATTGCCTTTCATGGACCAAGTCCTTGAGAGAGTCTCAAGGCATCCTTTCTACTGTTTTTTAGATGGTTACTCGGGGTACTTCCAAATAGAGATTGATTTGGAAGATCAAGAAAAGACAACCTTCACTTGCCCCTTTGGTACTTTTGCCTATAGGAGGATGCCCTTTGGTCTATGTAATGCACCTGCAACTTTCCAAAGATGTATGCTAAGCATCTTCAGTGATACGGTGGAGCGCATCATGGAAGTCTTCATGGATGACATCACTATATATGGAGGTTCTTATAAGGAGTGTTTGTTGCATTTAGAAGCTGTTCTCCAAAGATGTATTGAGAAAGACCTAGTGCTAAATTGGGAGAAGTGACATTTTATGGTACAACAAGGAATTGTCTTAGGACATATAATCTCCAAGAATGGCATTGAGGTAGATAAGGCAAAGGTGGAGCTAATTGTTAAGTTGCCACCTCCCACAAATGTTAAAGGAATTAGGCAATTCCTAGGACATGCCGGGTTCTATAGGAGGTTCATTAAGGATTTCTCAAAAATCTCAAAACCTCTTTGTGAACTCTTGGTAAAGGATGCCAAGTTTTTGTGGGATGAGAAATGTCAGAAGAGTTTTGAGGAACTGAAGAAATTCCTCACAACTGCACCAATAGTGAGAGCCCCAAATTGGAAATTACCTTTTGAGGTAATGTGTGATGCAAGTGATCTTGCTATGGGGGCTGTTTTGGGGCAAAGAGAAGATGGAAAGCCCTATGTGATTTATTATGCAAGCAAAACTTTGAATGAGGCTCAAAGGAACTACACAACTACTGAGAAGGAGTTGTTGGCAGTAGTTTTTGCCTTGGATAAGTTTCGTGCCTATTTGGTAGGGTCCTTTATAGTGGTGTTCACTGACCATTCTGCTTTGAAGTACTTGCTAACCAAGCAAGATGCCAAGGCAAGATTGATAAGATGGATCCTTTTGCTTCAAGAATTCAATCTCCAAATCCGGGATAAAAAGGGAGTAGAAAATATGGTAGCTGACCACTTGTCAAGACTTGTGATAGCACATGACTCACATGGTCTACCTATCAATGATGACTTCCCTGAGGAGTCTCTCATGTCAATTGAGGTAGCCCCATGGTATTCTCACATTGTAAATTACTTGGTTACTGGAGAAGTTCCAAGTGAGTGGAGTGCCCAAGACAAGAAGCATTTCTTTGCTAAGATCCATGCCAATTATTGGGAGGAGCCTTTTCTCTTCAAATATTGTGCGGATCAAATCATAAGGAAATGTGTTCCTGAACAAGAGCAATCAAGAATTCTATCTCATTGTCATGATAGTGCATGTGGAGGTCATTTTGCTTCCCAGAAAACAGTCATGAGAGTGGTCCAATCAGGTTTTTGGTGGCCCTCTATTTTCAAGGATGCCCACTCTATGTGCAAGGGATGTGATCGGTGTCAAAGGCTAGGGAAGCTAACACGCCGGAATATGATGCCCTTGAATCCCATCTTGATAGTGGATGTCTTTGATGTTTGGGGGATAGACTTCATGGGACCATTTCCAATGTCATTTGGACACTCCTACATTTTGGTGGGAGTGGATTATGTCTCTAAGTGGGTAGAAGCAATCCCATGTAGGAGCAATGATCATAAGGTGGTTCTCAAATTTCTCAAAGAGAACATCTTTTCAAGGTTTGGAGTGCCTAAGGCCATTATAAGTGATGGAGGAACCCACTTTTGCAATAAGCCTTTTGAGACTCTTCCAGCCAAATATGGGGTCAAGCACAAGGTAGCTACACCTTATCACCCTCAAACAAGTGGCCAAGTTGAGTTAGCCAACCAGGAAATCAAGAATATTCTGATGAAGGTGGTGAATGTGAATAGGAAGGATTGGTCTATTAAGCTCCTGGATTCATTATGGGCTTATAGGACCGCTTATAAGACCATTCTTGGAATGTCTCCTTATCGCCTTGTTTATGGCAAAGCGTGCCATCTCCCAGTGGAGATTGAATATAAAGCATGGTGGGCAATCAAGAAGCTCAACATGGATTTGACAAAAGCCGAGTTAAAGAGATGTTTGGATTTGAACGAATTGGAGGAAATGAGGAATGATGCTTACCTCAATTCAAAAATTGCAAAAGAGAGGTTGAAGAAATGGCATGATCAGTTGGTAAATCAGAAGAATTTTACCAAGGGACAAAGAGTCTTGCTTTATGACTCTAAACTTCATCTTTTTCCGGGAAAATTGAAATCAAGGTGGACAGGTCCTTTCATAATTCATGATGTGCAATCAAATGGAGTAGTGGAACTACTCAACTTCAAGAGCACTCGAACCTTCATAGTGAATGGGTATCGTCTCAAGCCCTATATGGAATCATTTTCCCGAGACAAGGAGGAATTCATCCTCCTTGATCCTCCTCTAACATGAAAACACTCAGTTCATGGTTGAACTTAGTCTCTTCAAAGACTAAAAAGTTCATCCTCTTTTTGTTTCTTTTTTAGTTTTCTTGTGTTTATGCGTGTTTTGATTTTTATTTTTTGACTTTAATTTCATTCTAATGTGGTTTGAATTGGTTTTTGTGTTAACATGCAGGTAGGAAAGCTTAAAGAATGAAGTCAAGGGGAAAACAAGGGAAAATAGGGGAGAAAAGCCAAGACACAGCAAAATTCGCACCACCCAATTCTCTGGTGTGAAATTCGCACCACCCTACCCCCTTGTGCGAATTTGCTTTTGTGAGCATTTTTCAAAAAGCATGCTCTCAGTCCCTACCCAAAAACTCAGTGCGAAAATGCACAGGAATGCGAACCTTGTGCGAAATTGCCATTATGACCATTTTTTTCAAAAAGCATGCTCTCGGTCTTGGAAAATCACAGGAATGCGAAAATTTTCGCACAACTACTATTCACCTTATGCGAAATTCACATTTGCTCTTTAAAAGCCGATTTCCCTTTTTAAATTCTAAGCTTGTTCTTCTTCAATCCTCTCAACACCTCTTTTCCGGTCACTCCTTCCCATCCACAAGGTCCTCTCCTTCATCATCTCCCATCCTCAATCCCACCATGGACGGCCATTTCAAAAGCTTCATTCCATAGCCGCGGCTCCACACTATTCATAACAGTCCATGACTTCCATTTTCAGCTTTTTCTCCTCCTTCCACCATCAAAAACCCTTCATTTCTTCACTCAACATTCCAAATCCATAGCTAAACCCAACCCAACCTTGATTTTTCAAAACCAAAACCCCAAGCTAAGGATTCCAAGCTTCGGTTTCTTCATAAGAAACCCATTTCCGCTGCTATGGGAGCTTCAAAATTCTTCATTATCTTCTTGTAAAGCTCCCATTTCCAAGCTTGCCCACCATGAAAAATCCCTTTCCTACCTCAACCAGCAATTCCCACCCTCAAAAACCAAAAATTTTTGCCATTTGAAAGAATCACAAAATTCGCATCTTGCATAAGTGAATAGTGCGTTGTGCGAAATTCGCACAACTACTATTCCCCTTGTGCGAAATATGCACCACCAATTCCCTTGTGCGAATTTTTGGGATTTTTCACCCCTACCCTCCCCAATCCCAAGCCTCTGAGCCTAATTTCCTTCCTCCATTATGCCTAAGACCCGAGGAGGCTATGCCTCAGCTCCCCAGAGCAGTCATAGAGCTACCCCTGTGCGGGCCCCGCTAGAGTCCCTTATTATCAGGAGGTATCACTTCCTCCCTTTTTATTATCTCTTGCTTTTGGAACATTGAGGACAATGTTCATCCTAGTTGGGGGGGAGAGTTGAGGAAGTAATTTGTTGGATTTTTGGTTAAGTTATTTCGCTAACAAAATTTTTTGCAAACTCTCTTTGTTTCTCAAAGATAAACTCTCAAAAGTAAATGGGAGAAATTAAATTCTTATCCTATTGCCATAGTCTCAGAGTTTGTATTATGCTTATTAAAGTTGATAAATTGTTGAAGCTCCTTTTGATTTCAATCTTAAGTCTTCCACTTTAATCTTTTCACACACTGAACACATTAGATTCCAGTTATAAGATGGAAAACTTTCTCACCCCCTAAACTTAGGAAATTTTCGACTTGGTGCCTTTGACCTCATTCTATTAGTGTTGGGACACCTTATAAAAGGCCAATGTGTCTTATGAAAAAAATTTGCTTCACTTGCTTTGAAACCCGAGCAAGGTCCGAGGGGTATATGGTGAAAATCTTTGAAGCCTGGTGCCCTAAGCCTTTATTGGTTGGGAGTCACCGACCTCACTGCTCGCTACATGGGTGGATATGTGGAGAGGAAAAAAAAGAAAAAAAGAAAAAAAGAAAAAGGGGTGCGTTCTTAGCCTTTTATATGGGGGTTAGTGTTGCTAAAGTTAGAGAAAAACCTTAGTTGGGGGGAGAATATAGTTTGACATACTATAACTGGAAGCTAAGCACCTTAACACTTAGATTTTTGTGGAAAATTAAGAGTTGGTCCTTTGGGAGTGGAAATTATTTTGATACTCAAATTTGCATAATGCCCACTCTTTGCATGTTGTGATAGGTAAGTTATTTGATGACTCTTGTTGATAATTGAGTTTTATATCCTTGACTTGCCATGTGAGAGTTTGATCCAATCATGCCACTTGATTATTTTTTGGAGTGATCAGCATGATTTTGTAAATTATTATATTATCTATTTTTCTTTCTTTTTCTCTCCTTCATTGCTCAGGGACTAGCAATGTGTCAGTTGGGGGGAGTGATTACTACCCAAAAAGTGCTATTTTGCACCTTTAATTCATTATGTTTTAAGCACTTTTGTGTAGTAGTTCTCCATTTTTATTCCAATTGGCATGTTAAGGACCTAGCAATGACTTCTAATCATATTTGTGGCTAGTTTTAGTGTTTTGACAGCTTTTTGGATCATTAAGGCAAGCCAAGTAAAGGAGAGAAGCAAAGAGGAAAACAGAGTGAAGAAAACAGAGGACTGCAGCTGCAGTCTTCCTTCACACTTTTGGAGCACTTCCCGAAGTCCATTTTCTAGATACTATATACCATTTCAAAGCTCAGGAAGTCAAGAATCCAACGATTCAAACCGTGTATGATTTGGAGCTGAAATGAGGAAGATATGGCCTTCGGAAGACAACTGTGTCAAGCTGAGAGACAATTTCGCACCAGCCCATGCGACTTTGGTGCGAAATCTCCTTTGTTCTGCCGACTCCACATGAGATCTTTTCTTCTATATTTTTTTGATTTAAATTCCTTTCTTATCCCTGTAATTAGCCAATCATAGGCTTTGCTTTGTAAAGACTATAAGAGGGGTGGAAATCATCTCTCGAACATGTATGTATATTTTACACTTAGAAAAATATTCCTCGGGAGAAAATACAGAGCTCTCTTTGCTTTCCTTTTCTCTTTTCTATTTTTCTTTTTCTTGGAAGCCAAACAACCTCTGAGGATGTTTTCCCAGAGGATGAGAGGCTAAACCTTTAGTTTCTTGGAGTGAAGGAAGCTAGGTGAAAAGTCCAGATGCAAAAGTGGAAAACTCTCGTGCCTTAAATACAGGTAGTTGGAGTTCATAAATGGCTTTTAAACCTAAAGTTTTGCTTTAAATCCCTTAGAATCACTTTGAATGGCCAATACATGATAAGCTTTTAGGTCTCTGTGGATACTTATTGCTAGATCCACATAAGACCATTAGTTATCATGTACGAGCCATTGGAAAGTGGCTCAAGGTGAAGACCCATAGTGCTTAAAGCCATTAATGGAACTTGACTACCATTTCTATTGACTTTTTATGGATTAAATCTTCATTGTTAAACCTATACCGGTTCGGGAAACAACCATCCTTTATGTTGTTGTCCCCAATACAAGGAGAAAAATCCGGAATTTCCCACTTTGCACTCTGAACTTGACCCTAGCAACCTTTAGCTCCGAGAGACTTTCTTTCTTCCATTTTTACCTAGTTATATGTTAGTTTAGTTTCAAACACCACTTTCAAAACAAATTTTATTTTCTTTTAAACTTTAAGTTTTTGACAAAGGAAATCATCAGATTCAATTTCTAATCTTGAGTCTATCACTGGTAGAGTGAAAACCCATCCCAGAGTTCGACCCTAGAGCTGCTATACTATAGTAGCTTTGCTATGCTAGTATGAGGTAATAGGTTTTATAAATATTTTTGATTAAAATACCCGACTAGGCCTTCGCGAATCAAGGGTACTAACTTTGTGAGAAAGGGTTCGAACTTTGTTGATGAGGGTTCAAACTTTTTTAATGAGGGTACGAACATTGTTGGAGAGGGTACAAACTTTGTTTGAGAGGGTATGAACTTTTTAAAGAGCGTACGAACTTTGTTAAAGAGTTTATGAACTTTATATGATGGGGTACGAACTATGTTAGAGAGGGTACAAACTTTGTTAGAGAGGGTACAAACTTTGTGAAAGGGGGTACAAACTTTGTTAGAGAGGGTACGAACTTTGCTAGAGAGGGTATGAACTTTGTGAGAATGGGTACGAACTTTGTTAATGAGGGTACAAACTTTGTTAGAGAGAGTACGAACTCTGTTAGAGAGGGTACAAACTTTGTGAGAGGGGGTACAAACTTTGTTAGAGAGGGTACAAACTTTGTTAGAGAGGGTACGAACTTTGTTAGAGATGGTACAAATTTGTTAGATAGGGTACGAACTTTGTTTGAGAGGGTATGAACTTTGTTAGAGAGGGTACGAACTTTGTGAGAAAGGGTTTGAACTTTGTTAATGAGGGTACAAACATTGTTAAAGAGGGTACAAACTTTGTTACAGAGGGTATGAACTTTTTAGAGAGGGTACGAACTTTGTTAAAGAGTTTACGAACTTTGTGAGAGAGGGTATGAACATTGTTAGATAGGGTACGAACTTTGTTAGACAGGGTACGAACTTTGTGACGGGGGGTACGATCTTTGTTGAAAAGGGTATGAACTTTCTTAATGAGGGTACGAACATTGTTACAGAGGGTACGAACTTTTTTAGAGAGGGTACGAACTTTGTTAGAGAGGGTACTAAGTTTGTGTGAAAGGGTTCGAACTTTGTTAATGAGAGTTCAAACTTTGTTCATGAGGGTATGAACATTGTTAGAGAGGGTATGAACTTTTTAGAGAGGGTACGAACTTTGTTAAAGAGTTTATGAACTTGATATGAGGGGGTACGAACTATGTTAGAGAGGGTACGAACTTTGTTAGAGAGGGTATGAACTTTGTGAGAGGGGTTACGAACTTTGTTAAATAGGGTACGAACTTTCTTAGAGAGGGTACAAACTTTCTTAGAGAGGGTTCGAACTTTGTTAGAGAGGATATGAACTTTGTTAAAGAGGGTACAAACTTTGTTAGACAGGGTATGAACTTTGTTAGAGAGGGTACAAACTTTGTTAAAGAGGGTACGAACTTTGTTAGAGATTGATTACTACTCAAAAAGTGTTTTTTTATAGGTTGTAATTAACGCTTTCAAACACTTTTGAGTAGTAGTTATTACCTTCTAACTCAATTGGCATGTTAAGGATCCTTGGAATCGTTTCTAATAAAATTATGTTAAGTTTTGGTGTTTTTGATAGCTTTTTGATCACTAAAACAATCTAAGAATGAGGGATATCTTTGTATAGCTCATGACAAAGCAAGTTGAAGCTCAAATTCATGAAGAAACCGAGCTTTGGAGCTTCATAATCCTTTGCCAAATTCATTCAAGTATGCAAGGAAGAAAAGAAGAGAAGAAATCATCAACCAAGCAATTTTGCAAGTTAGAAGTTCAACTTGCGAAATTTTCGCAACGTGCAAAATAGAGGAGGAGGACAATCACAGAGAAGTCCAACTTGCGAAAATGGGATTTCAACTTGGGAAATGGGAGTTCAACCTGCGAAAATGGAGTTCAACCTGCGAAAATGGACTTCAAGCTGCGAAATTTTCGCAGGCCATAATTCAAGTTGCGAAATCTACCTGCGAACTGGGATATTTGCGCACCGACTCCTTTTGATATTTTTCTTCAGATAATTTTGTATAAATTTCCATTTTCTCCTTGTAATCCACCACTCATATAATTCCTTAGTTAGAAAGTAACGAGGGAAGGGTAAATAACCTCCCTATATAATATCTCTTGTAATCATTTGAACAATATCTCGGGAGCTTTCCAAAGAACACTTTGTATAGTTTTTGAAAGTAATACACAGAGCTTTGCTCTACCTTACCTTCCCATTTTTTTTTCTCGTTTATTTTTATTTCTAGCAAATCAAACTCTGAGATGTTGTCTCAAAGGATGAGTGGCTAGACTTTTTGTTTCTTGGGTGAAGGAAGCCAGGTAAGGTTTTGGATGCAAAAGTGTGAGTTTTTGTTGTTTCCGTTTTTAATGAAGAGAAAGTGTGACCTGTTAATGGTTTTTATATTTTTAGTTAACTAAGGATTACCGTGAATAGCCAATACTTGGTAAGCTTTCGGATTCCATGGATTCTTATTGTTTGCAATCTTGCTCCATGGAGGTCTAATTGTTATCTCTTGTTCGCTTGTGAAGGATGATCCAAGGTTAAGGATCACTTTGAATGGCAAATACTAGGTGAGAGGTATGAGCCATTGCAAGGTGTATCAGTGAGAGGGATTTAGTGTTGAAACCTTTAATGGTAAGCATCTGTACCACTCTGGTTCAGGAAATAACTATATGTTAAATCCCCAACATGAGGAAAAGATTCTAGTGATCAGAATCTTTTCTTTTGTATAAGACACCTGATCCTAGTGACCTGAAACCCAAGAAACACCTTTCTTTCTAGTTAATTTCAGTTACTTTATTTTTTGGTTAGCTTAAAACCAACCATTTCCATACAAATTTATGTTTTCTTTTAAAGCTAACTTATAAAAGGAAGAGCACTAATTCAGTTTTGAACCAATATCAATTGTGGAGTGAAAACCCATCTCTGTGGACGATCCTAGAGCCACTATACTATGCTAGCTAGTGCTACCCTAGTATATGGTGAATTAGGTTTATAAATTTTGTTGATAACTCCTGTCTGAGGATTGAAATCAAAGCACATCAGTTGATTGAGCTGAGTCAAGTAGAACACCAATTAGGGACGAATCAAATGGCACCTTTGTTGGGGATGGTGCCACTTACCAGTGATATGATTAGTTCAGAACACTTGTGATTTTCATCACAAGTTTGGTGAATTTCCTTTTATTTTTCTAACTCTTTCTTTATTTCTTTTTATTTACCTATGTTTTTTAGTTATTCTCTTCTTAGTTATTAGTTAACTATAATTTTTCTTTCAAAGCTTGTTTTTCTTTTGTTTCTTTTGTTTTTATTTTTATTTCAAATATTGCTAGTTGTGTATGCCATATTGGATACGAGACAGTGAGGGAAGGCTTGTGAAAATAAAAAATCCTCACGAAACAGAGTTGGAATTGGAAGTGGAAGTCATGGAAGCTACACCTAAAGATCAGCATAGCCACCATGGTCACCAGGACAATCCCAATGAATTCATATCAATGAGAGATCGCATGCATCCACCTCGTATGAGTGCACCATCATGCATAGTGCCACCTATAGAGCAGCTAATGATCTGACCACATATTGTGCCACTTTTACCTACTTTCCATGGGATGGAAAGTGAGAATCCCTACGCGCATATCAAGGAACTTGAAGATGTTTGTAACACATTCCAAGAAGGAGGATCTTCAATCGACAAGATGCGGCTGAAGTTATTTCCTTTCACCTTGAAGGACAAAACTAAAATTTGGCTGAATTCTTTAAGGCCAAGGAGTATCTGAACTTGGACTGATTTGCAAGCTAAATTCCTCAAGAAATTTTTCCTTACTCATAGGACCAATGGCTTGAAAAGGCAAATCTCAAACTTCTCAGCTAAGGAGAATGAGAAATTTTATGAGTGTTGGGAGAGATACATGGAAGCTATCAATGCTTGTCCTCACCATGGCTTTGATACATGGCTATTGGTGAGCTACTTTTATGACGGTATGTCTTCCTCAATGAAGCAACTCCTAGAGACTATGTGTGGAGGAGATTTCATGAGTAAGAATCTGGAGGAAGCCATGGATTTCTTGAGTTATATAGCTGAAGTTTCAAGGGGATGGGATGAACCGAACAGGGAAGAAGTTGCAAGAATGAAGTCTCAACCAAATGCTCCTAATGCTAAGGCTGGGATGTATACCTTGAATGAAGATATTAACATGAAAGCAAAAGTTGCAGCTGTGACAAGAAGATTGGAGGAGCTAGAACTGAAAAAGATACGTGAAGTGCAATCCGTTTCTGACGCACCAATGCAAGCTATGCCATGTTCCATTTATCAATCTTGTGAATACTTGGTGGAGGAGTGTCCTACACTTCCAGTTGTCAGAGAGATGTTTGGAGATCAAGTAAATGTTATTGGACAATTCAAGCCCAATAACAATCCTTCATATGGTAACACCTACAATTCAAATGGGAAGAACCATCCTAATTTCTCCTGGAAACCAAGAGCACCTCAGTACGCGCAACAAAGCCAAGCACCTCAACCAGCTTCAAATCTTGAACAAGCAATTGTGAATTTAAGCAAGGTCATGGGAGATTTTGTTGGAGACCAAAAATCCATCAATGCTCAACTCAGTCAAAGAATTGACAGTGTAGAGAATACATTGAATAAAAGGATGGATGGAATGCAAAATGATTTATCTCAGAAGATAGATAATCTCCAATATTCAATCTCAAGGCTCACTAACCTCAACACAGTGCAAGAGAAGGGAAGGTTTCCTTCTCAACCTCACCAAAATCCAAAGGGTATCCATGAAGTGGAGGCTCAAGAGGGAGAATCTTCCCAAGTGAGAGATGTCAAAGCCGTGATCACTCTAAGAAGTGGTAGAGAGGTTGAGCTACCAACAACCAAGCCCGAGCATGATGAATTAGAGAATGAAGAGAAGAAAGAAAAGAGGGAGGAGATCAAAGGAAAGAAGACAGAGAAGAGCAAAGAAACAGAGGACCATGAATCCATTGTGAATGAAGATCCGGAGAAGATAGTAATCAAGGAAGATGTGATGAAAAAGCACATGCCTCCACCTTTTTCTCGAGCTTTGCATGGGAAAAGGGCAATCAACAATGCTTCAGAAATTCTTGAAGTATTGAGGCAAGTGAAGGTCAACATCCCATTGTTAGACATGATAAAACAAGTTCCGACGTATGCAAAATTCCTAAAGGACTGGTGCACTGTAAAAAGAGGGTTGAATGTGAAGAAGAAAGCCTTCTTGACTGAGCAAGTAAGTGCCACTATACAATGCAAGTCACCAGTAAAGTATAAAGATCCAGGCTGCCCTACCATTTCAGTGATGATTGGAGGCACGCTAGTGGAGAAAGCCTTGTTGGACTTGGAAGCAAGTGTGAATTTGCTATCATACTCTGTCTACAAGAAATTGGGACTTGGTGAATTGAAGCCAACATCAATCACTCTATCTCTAGCTAATAGATCAGTGAAGACTCCAAGGGGGATGATTGAGGATGTCCTAGTTCAAGTTGATAACTTCTACTACCCAATAGATTTTGTTGTTCTTGATACGGCTCTAATTGTAAAAGGGACTACTTGTGTTCCTATTACACTTGGAAGACCATTCCTAGCAACATCAAATGCAATCATTAATTATAGGAATGAGCTCATGCAACTGACATTTGACAATATGACCTTAGAGCTGAACATTTTCAATTTGTACAATAGGCAATTCAATCTGGAAGAAGAAGAAGGTCCAGAAGAGGTGTGCATCATTGACACGTTAGTGGAGGAGCTTTGTGATCAGAAAATGAAAGATAAGTTGAATGAAAGTCTTGGGGATCTTGATGAAGGGTCACTTGAACCTTCAAATTTGCTTGCTACTCTACCATCTTGGAGAAGAATAGAAGAAATTCTACCTTTGTTCAACAAGGAGGAGACATAAGAAGTTGTTAAAGAAGAAGCCCCAAAGCTTATTCTGAAGCCACTACCTACGGAGTTGAAGTATGCATACTTAGAAGAGAATGAGAAGTGCCCTGTTGTTATATCTTCATCTTTTACCACTGATCAAGAGGAGTGTCTGCTTGAAGTCCTCAGGAGATGTAAGAAAGCAATAGGATGGCAAATTTCTGACTTGAAAGGTATCAACCCTTTAGTCTGTACACATCATATATACATGGAAGAAGAAGCTAAACCTATTCGTCAGCCTCAAAGGAGATTGAATCCCCATATGCAAGAGGTGGTGCGAGCTGAAGTTCTAAAGCTACTTCAGGCCGGTATTATTTACCCTATATCAGATAACCCATGTGTAAGTCCTACTCAAGTAGTACCAAAGAAATCAGGGATCACAGTGGTGCAAAATGATAGAGGAGAAGAAGTTTCCACACGCCTCACTTCAGGTTGGAGGGTGTGTATTGATTATAGAAAATTGAATGTTGCGACAAGGAAGGATCATTTTTCATTGCCATTTATTGATCAAGTGCTTGAGAGAGTCTCAAGCCATCCTTTCTATTGTTTCTTGGACGGCTACTCCAAGTATTTTCAAATTGAAATTGTTATTTGAAGACTAGGAGAAGACCACATTTACATGTCCATTTGGAACCTATGCCTACAGAAGAATGCCTTTTGGTTTATGCAATGCACCTGCAACATTCCAAAAATGCATGTGGAGTATTTTCAGTGATATGATGGAGCACATCATGGAATTTTTAAGGATGACATCACCATTTATGGAAGCGAATTTGAGGAATGTTTAGTCAACTTGGAAGATGTTTTAAACCGATGCATTGAAAAAGACTTAGTGCTTAATTGGGAGAAATGCCATTTCATGGTACACCAAGGAATTGTCCTTGGACATGTCATCTCCAACAAAGGCATTGAAGTTGATAACGTAAAGGTGGAACTTATCGACAAGTTGCCATCACCAACGACTGTCAAAGGAGTAAGACAATTCCTTGGCCATGCTGGGTTTTACAAGAGGTTCATCCAAGATTTTTCCAAACTTTCAAGACCTCTTTGCGAACTATTGGTGAAGGACGCTAAATTCAAATGGGATGAAAGATGTCAAAGGAGTTTTAAACAACTGAAGTTATTCTTGACAACCGCTCCAACAGTGAAAGCTCCCAACTAGCAACTACCTTTTGAAGTAATGTGTGATGCCAGTGAATTTGCTATAGGAGCTGTTCTTGATCAAAGAGGAGATGGAAAGCCCTATGTGATCTATTATGCAAGAAAAACGTTGAATGAAGCACAAAGAAACTACACAACCACAGAGAAAGAATTGCTAGCTGTAGTTTTTGCTTTAGACAAATTTCGAGCTTACTTGGTGGGGTCTTCCATTGTGGTTTTCACTGACCACTCAACTTTGAAGTATTTATTGACAAAGCAAGATGCAAAAGCAAGGCTGATTAGATGGATTCTTTTACTACAAGAGTTCAATCTCCAAATCAAAGACAAGAAAGGAGTAGAAAATATAGTAGTTGACCATTTTTCAAGGAGCAACAAGGGATCCTCAGTTATTGCCACGAAAGTGCTTGTGAAGGCCATTTTGCCTTTCAAAAAATAGCTATGAAGGTGTTGCAATCAGGTTTTAGTTGGCAATCACTTTTTAAAGATGCTCATACCATGTGTAGAAGTTGTGATAGATGCCAAAGGCTTGGAAAGTTAACTCGTAGGAACCAGATGCTTATGAACCCCATTTTAATAGTTGATCTCTTCGATGTTTGGGGCATTGACTTCATGGGACCTTTCTCTATGTCCTTTGGTAACTCTTATATATTAGTGGGAGTAGATTATGTTTCTAAATGGGTTGAGGCAATCCCTTGTAAACATAATGATCATAGAGTAGTTCTCAAATTTCTCAAAGAGAACATCTTCTCTAGATTTGGGGTGCCCAAGGCCATCATCAGTGATGAAGGTACACACTTTTGCAACAAGCCTTTTGAAGCTCTCTTAGCCAAGTATGGGGTGAAGCACAAGGTAGCTACACCTTACCACCCTCAGACAGCTAGCCAAGTTGAGTTAGCAAATAGGGAAATCAAAAATATATTGATGAATGTGGTGAGCATAAACAGAAAAGATTGGTCTGTTAAACTCCATAATTCACTATGAGCATACAAAACAGCTTACAAGACCATTCTTGGTATGTCTCCTTATCGCCTTATCTATGGTAAAGCATGCCATCTTCCTGTGGAAGTTGAGTACAAGGCATGGTGGGCAATCAAGAAGATAAACATGGACTTGACTCAAGTCGGGATGAAGAGGTGCTTAGACCTTAATGAGATGGAGGAATTGAGAAATGATGCATATATCAATTCCAAGATTGCAAAACAGAGGATGTAGAGGTGGAATGATCAATTACTCTCCAAGAAGGAATTTTAGAAGGAACATAGAGTCTTACTATATGACTCTAGGCTTCACATTTTTCCAGGGAAGGTAAAGTCAAGGTGGACAGGCCCTTTCCTCATTCATCAAGTGCATTCCAATGGAGTAGTGAGCTACTCAATTCCAAAGGCAATGAAACCTTCAAAGTCAATGGCCACCGTCTCAAGCCATTCATGGAGCCCTTCAATTAAGACAAGGAGGAAATCAGTCTCCTTGAACCATAGCAACCTTAAGATAATAGGGTTATATGGACTTAGTCTATATAAAGACTACTTAAGTCCATGTTTTTGTAGTCAATTTTTGATTTTTAAAGCTTTATGATTTCTTTTAATTTTAATTTTAGCTTTAAATTAGTTTATTTTAACTTAACTTGAATTAATTTTGATGATCAATTTTAGGAAAAATCATAAAGAATGTGGGGAAGCCTTGAAGAATCAAACAAATGAGAAAAAACATGAAAAAGAGCATTGCAATTCAACTTACGAAAATCCAGGTAAGTTGCGAAATTCCACAATCAAGTTTCACATGCCCACTGTTCAACTTGCGAAAAATTTCGTAGGGTGCGAAACACCCCTCTGGCACATGAGTGCCATTTCGTAAGGTGCGAAACAAGTTGCAAAAAATTTTGCATGTTGAAACCTAAGTTGCGAAATCCATTCTAAGTTGTGAAAATTGGGAGCAAGTTGCGAAAATCCAAAACTCAGTTTCGCAAGTCTACTATTCATGTTGCGAAAATTTTCGTAGGGTGCGAAACACCTCTCAGGCACACGTGTGTCGTCAACTTAAGTTGCAAAATGGTTTTGCAGGGTGCGAAACAAGTTGCGAAAATCAATTCAACTTGCAAAAATTTCGCAAGTTGATATCCAAGTTGAGAAAAAGTCCAATCGTCTTTTAAACCCAATTTTTAAACGCCCGAGCCTCTGTTTCTCATTTCGAACGACATTCCGACTTGTGAAGAAGCTTTAAGCCTTGTGACGATCCAAATTTCGACCCTTCCCCTCTATTTGAAGCCTCGGGGATGAGCATTTGAGGAGAAACGAGCCCCGCGCACCAGCTGAGTACCCTTTGAAGATCACGAACCACTATCTCTCTCCACTTCGGCCATGGCCAAGACTAGAGGAGGCCATTCCACGTCTCCATCCACTCTAACTCCAAGACCGAGAGTGTCGCCCACGCGAGATTCCACTTCATAGGACCCTGTCATTCCACCATCTGAGAGTGGAATGCATCCTAGCCCTCCTCGGCATAGATATCAGACGAGGAGGCCACCAACTACACCTGGGGTAGCCACTTCAAGCCCAAAGAAGTCACTTCGTTGGCCACCTGCAAAGAAAGCCAGATTTTCAGGTCTGGGAGAGTCATTAGAGCCACCATAGACTGAGCCGCCTACTACAGAGTCTCAGATTCCTTCTAGGATTCCCCTAGAGACCATTATCAGGCGACCTATGATAGCAGGACCACTTATAGAGGGAAATTTAGGTTGCAAAGATAGGCCATTCCACTCCGAGCTATGGTTTGATCTAGATATTTTCAAAGAGCAGCAGGAGCTTAGAGATTCATTCCACTTACTACAGAGGTACCATATGGAGCATCTGTTGGCTCCTAGGAAATTCTACTATCCCAAAGTAATTTTAGACTTTTATCAGTCTATGACTACTCGAGGCGTCCCACATCCTACTCTCATCCATTTTAGTATAGATGGACGCCAGGGTATCATTGGAGCTCGACACATCGCGAAGGCCCTCCATATTCCCTATGAGCCTGTGAGTCAGGCAGATTTCAGAGAGTGGTCCCAATTTTCTCAGAGGGACATGGTTCATATCCTGTCCAGAGGGACATCTACAACCTCAGTTTTGATGAGAACGGAGCTTCCATCTGGGATGCTCCTTATTGATGTACTCCTGCGCTCCAACATTTTCCCACTTCAGCATACGGTGCAGAAGAGAGGAGTTATATTGGAGGCTTTGTTCAGGATATCAGAGGGTTATTACTTTGGCCCTCATCATTTGATCATGGCCTTTCTTCTTCACTTTGAAGAGAAGGTCCATAGGAGGAAGCTTCAGAGAGCAGATGCGATTCCTTTACTATTTCCTAGGCTACTCTGTCAGATTTTAGAGCATCTGGGCTATCCTTCAGAGCCACATCTTGAGCGATGCCGCCATTGCCGAGAGCAGTTCATTCTCGACAAATGGAATCACTTGGTAGCTTATGTTGCACCTCAGGGAGCCCCAGATATGGTCGCACCACTGAGCCACCACAGGATGAGCAGCCACCACAGGCACAGCAGGGTGAGATTCCTATTGATATCATATCCCCTGCCCCTGCAGCACCCGCTTCGGTGCCCATGCATGAGGCTACACCTTCTACTCCTTCTACCACTTCTGACACTCCACCAGTTATGCCAGCTACATCAGCACCTCTTCCTTCATCTGAGTCTACTGCCACCGTATCTCTTACGAAGTTTAGAGGCTTAGTGCATACATTGCAGACATTGAGCACCACTCAGGGTGCTCTCTTCCAGCGGATGGTAGCTATTCGTGCACATCAGGATCAGATTATTGCCACTCAGACCCAGCATACTGCCATCCTTCATCAGATTCAGCAGCATATGGGTATGCAACCACTACCTACAGCACCAGATGAGGAGACCACTCCAGCTGAGCAAGCCATACCATCAGAGGAGACCACAGCAGAGCCATCGTCTCCACATGATCCCACCACTACTATCTGATCATCTCTCTATTTTTTGTAGTTACTTTTTATATTAGATCTGTGAATCCCATATTTTTTATGTTTTATATATTGGGATTGGATGTATTACTTGTGCATCATACATATTGCACTTTTTCAAAGTAATACATATATATATATATATATATATATATCATTTTTTATTATGTTTTACATAATATTTGCTATACTCATCACTCTTTTGTTTCTGAAACATGTGGTTTCTCCCAAATGAATCAAACTCTATTCCACTCAGGAGGTACCATTTCCTTCCTTCATTTTAAATTATTCTTCAAACATTGAGGACAATGTTGAACTTGGTTGGGGGGAGAGTTGAGGAAGGAAGTTTTGTTATTAGTGCTAAGTTATGTCGGTAATTTAGTTGCTTTTTGCTTAATTTTTAAAATTTTTAAAGTTTTTATTCTACTCTCCATGGTTATTAAGGAAAATTTTTCAAAATGAAATGGGAGAAATTGAATTTTTGTCTTTTTACTTGAAACTTAGAGTTGTATTATGTTTATTGAAGTTGATGAATTATTGAACCCCTATTGATTTCAACCTTATTTCTTCCACTTTGAGCTTACCACACACTGTGCACACTAGGTTCCGATTATAAGATGAAAAACTATTTTCCCCTCTGACTTAGGAAAATTTAGATTTGGTACTTTTGACCTCATTTTAATAGTGTTGGGACACCTTATAAAAGGCCAATGAGCCTTTGAAAAAAAGAAGAAAAAGAAGTGTGTTTTACTTGCCTTGAAACCTGAGCAAGGTCCGAGGGGTATATGGTGAAAATCTTTAAAACTAGTGCCCTAAGCCTTCATTGGGTGGGAGTCACCGACCTCAATGCTCGTTAAAAGGGTGAATAGGTGGAGTTTAACATACTGTAGGTGCTTGGGTATTAAAATTCATTCTCAAAAGTCCGGGGTAAAATCCGAGGAGTTAGTGGTTGAAAGATCCTTAAAGCTTGATGCCCTAAACCTTGATTGATTGGGAGTCATCGATGGACCACCGTTACATGGACAATTTAGAAAAGAATACATTTAAGCTTTGCACTCCTACAAGAAAAAAATTGTGAAAGAAAAGAGGTGCGTTCTTAGCCTATTGGAGGTTGATCAGTTTGCTAAGCTTTGAAAAGAACTAGGTTGGGGGGAGAGATTAGTTTAACATACTATATTCGGAAATTAATAAGTAACACATAGATTTTTGTGGAAGAGTAAGGATTGGACCTTTGGGAGTGGAAATTCTTTTGATACTTAAATTTGCATAATGCCTACTCTGTATGAATTGTGATTAGGCAAGTTATTTGATAGCTCTAATTGAAGTTTGAGTTTTATTTCTTTAATGTTCCATGTGAGAGTTTGATCAGTCATGCCATTTGAAATTTTTTTGGAGTGATCAGCATGATTTTGTAATTATATTACTTTTATTTTTTTTTCTCTCCTTCATTGCTAAGGGACTAGCAATATGTCGGTTGGGGGGAGTGTTTATTACTCAAAAAGTGCTTTTTTATAGCTTGTAATTAACTCTTTTAAACACTTTTGAGTAGTAGTTATTACCTTTTAACTCAATTGGCATGTTAAGGACCCTTGCAATCGTTTCTAATCAAATTATGTTAAGTTTTGGTGTTTTTGATAGCTTTTTGATCACCAAAGCAATCCAAAAATGAGAGAGATCTTTGTATAGCTCATGGCAAAGCAAGTTGAAGTTCAAATTCATGAGGAAACCGAGCTTTGGAGCTTCATAATCCTTTGCCAAAGTCATTCAAGTATGCAAGGAAGAAAAGAAGAGAAGAAATCATCAACCAAGCAATTTCGCAAGTTGTAAGTTCAACTTGCGAAATGGAAGAGGAGCACAGTCACAGAGAAGTCCAACTTGTGAAAATGGGATTTCAACTTGCGAAATGGGAGTTCAACCTGCGAAATTTTTGTAGGCCATAATTCAAGTTGCGAAATCCACCTGCGAACTGGGATATTTGCACACCGACTGTTTTTGATATTTTTCTTCAGATATTTTTGTATAAATTTCTAATTTCTTCTTGTAATCTACCACTCATATAATTCCTTAGTTAGGAAGTAACCAATGAAGGGTAAATAACCTCCCTATATAATATCTCTTATAATCGTTTGAACAATATCTCGGGAGCTTTCCAGAGAACACTTTGTATAGTTTTTGAAAGTAATATACAGAGCTTTGCTCTACCTTACCTTCCCATTTTGTTTTCTTGTTTATTTTTATTTCTAGCAAATCAAACTCTGAGATGTTGTCTCAGAGGATGAGTGGCTAGACTTTTTGTTTCTTGGATGAAGGAAGCCAGGATTTCAACTTGCGAAATGGGAGTTCAACCTGCGAAAATGGACTTCAAACTGCGAAATCAACTTGCGAAATTTTCACAGGCCATAATTCAAGTTGTGAAATCCACCTGTGAACTAGGATATTTGCGCATTGACTCTTTTAGATATTTTTCTTCAGATATTTTTGTATAAATTTCCATTTTCTCCTTGTAATCCACCACTCATATAATTCCTTAGTTAGGAAGTAACTAGGGAAGGGTAAATAACCTCCCTATATAATATCTCTTATAATCATTTGAACAATATCTCGGGAGCTTTCCAGATAACACTTCGTATAGTTTTTGAAAGTAATACACAGAGCTTTGCTCTGCCTTTCCTTCCCATTTTGTTTTCTCGTTTATTTTTATTTCTAGCAAATCAAACTTTGAAATGTTGTCCCAGAGGATGAGTGGCTAGAATTTTTGTTTCTTGGGTGAAGGAAGCCAGATAAGGTTCCGGATGCAAAACTTGAGTTTTTGTTGTTTCCGTTTTTAATGAAGAGAAAGTGTGACCTGTTAATGGTTTTTATATTTTTAGTTAACTAAGGATTACCGTGAATAGCCAATACTTGGTAAGCTTTCGAATTCCATGGATTCTTATTGCTTGCAATCTTACTCCATGAAGGTCTAATTGTTATCTCTTATTTGCTTGTGAAGGATGATCCAAGGTTAAGGATCACTTTGAATGGCAAATACTAGGTGAGAGGTACGAGGCATTGCAAGGTGTATCAGTGAGAGGGATTTAGTGTTGAAACCTTTAATAGTAAGCATCTGTACTGATTACTACTCAAAAAGTGCTATTTTGTAGCTTTTAATCAACTTTTTTAAACACTTTTGAGTAGTAGTTACTACCTTTTAACTCAATTGGCATGTTAAGGACCCTTGTAATCGTTTTTAATCAAATTATGTTAAGTTTTGGTGTTTTTGATAGTTTTTGATCACCAAAGCAATTCAAGAATAAGGGAGATTTTTGTATAGAGCATGACAAAGCAATTTGAAGTTCAAATTCATAAAGGAACCAAGCTTTGGAGCTTTGTGACCCTTTGCCAAAGCCAAATAAGAAATACAAGGAAAGAACAATAGAGATAGGAATCTGACATGAAGAAAAATAGAGGAGAGCAACTACAGTCTTCTTTCACACATTTGGAGCACTTCCTAAAGTCCATTTTATACATGCTATATATCGTTTCGAATCTCAGGAATTCAAGAGTCCAACACTTCAAACAGTGTGCAAATTGGAGTTGAAATGAAGAAGTTATGGCCTTTGTAAGACAACTGCATCAAACTGAAGGACAATTTCGCATCTTGCGAAATTGGAACTCTAACGTGCGAAATGAAAGCCTACCTTGCGAAATGGAAATGGAATACATTTGCACAGTCACAGAGAAGCCCAACTTGCAAAAATGGTTTTGCAACTTGCGAACTTGGAGCTCAACGTGCAAAAATGGATTCCAAGTTGCGAAATCAACTTGCGAAATTTTCGCAAGTCACCATGCAACGTGCGAAATCTACATGCAAACTGGGATATTTGCGCACCGACTCTTTTTGATATTTTTCTTTAGATATTTTGTGTTTAAATCTCTATTTTCTCCTTGTAATCCACCACTCATGTAATTCCTTAGCTAGGAAGTAATCAAGGAAGGGTAAATAACCTTCCTATATAAACTCTCTTGTAATCACATAACAAGAATCTCTCAGAAGCTTTTCCGGAGAACACCTTGTATAGTTTTTGAAAGTAATACAAAGAGCTTTGCTCTGCCTTACCTTCCCATTTTGTTTTCTTGTTTATTTTTATTTCTAGCAAATCAGCCTTTGAGATGTTGTCTCAGGGGATGAGAGGCTAGTCTTTTTGTTCCTTGGGTGAAGGGAGCTAGGTAAGGTGTCGGATGTATAAGTGTGAGTTTTTGTTGATTCTGTTTTTAATGAAGAGAAAGTGTGACCCGTTTATGGTTTTTATATTTTTAGTTAACTAGGATTATCGTGAATAGCCAATACTTGGTAAGCTTTCGGATTCCATGGATTCTTATTGCTTGCAATCTTGCTCCATGGAAGTCTAATTGTTATCTCTTGTTCGCTTGTGAAGGATGATCTGATGTTAAGGATCACTTTGAATGGCAAATACTAGGTGAGAGGTACGAGCCATTGCAAGGTGTATCCGTGAGAAGGATTTAGCGTTGAAACCATTAATGGCAAGCATCTGTACAACACCGGTTCAAGAAATAACTATAGGTTAAATCCCGAATGCGAGGAAAAGATTCAAGTGATCGGAATCTCCTCTTTTATATACGATACCTGATCCTAGTGACCTGAAATCCTAAGAAACACCTTTCTTTGCAATTATTTTCAGTTATCTTTAGTTTGGTTAGCTTAAAATCAACCATTTCCATACAAGTTTATGGTTTCTTTTAAAGCTAACCTTGAAAAGAAAAAGCACCAATTCAGTTTTGAACCAATATCAATTGCAAAGTGAAAACCCATCTCTGTGGACGATCCTAGAGCCACTATACTATGCTAGCTAATGCTACCCTGGTATATGGTGAATTAGGTTTATAAATTTTGTTGATTACTCCCGTCTGAGGATTGAAATCAAAGCACATCAGTTGATTGAATTGAGAAGAACACCAATCGGGCACGAATCATGTACCATACTAGTTCGGGAAATAACTATATGTTAAATCCCCAACACAAGGAAAAGATTCAAGTGACCGGAATCTCCTCTTTTGTATAAGGCACCTGATCCTAGTGACCTGAAATCCCAAGAAACACCTTTCTTTCTAGTTAATTTCAGTTACTTTATTTTTTGGTTAGCTTAAAACCAACCATTTTCATACAAATTTATGTTTTCTTTTAAAGCTAACTTATAAAAGGAAGAGCACCAATTCAATTTTGAACCAATATCAATTGTGGAGTGAAAACCCATCTCCGTGGATGATCCTAGAGCCACTATACTATGCTAGCTAGTGCTACCCTAGTATATGGTGAATTAGGTTTATAAATTTTGTTGATAACTCCCGTCTGAGGATTGAAATCAAAGCACATCAGTTGATTGAGCTTAATCAAGTAGAACACCAATTGGGGACGAATCAGAGAGGGTACGAACTTTGTGAGAATGGGGACGAACTTTGTTAATGAGGGTACGAACTTTGTTAGAGAGGGTACAAATTTGCGAGACAGGGTACAAACTTTGTTAGAGAGGGTATGAACTTTGTGAGAAAGGGTTCGACCTTTGTGAGAATGGGTTCGAACTTTGTTAATGAGGGTTTGAACTCTGTTAATGAGGGTATGAACATTGTTACAGAGGGTACAAACTTTGTTACAGAGGGTATGAACTTTTTAGAGAAGGTACGAACTTTGTTAAAAAGTTTACGAACTTTGTTAGAGAGGGTACGAACTTTGTGAGAGTGGGTATGAACTTTGTTAGAGAGGGTACGAACTTTGTTAGAGAGGTTAGGAACTTTGTCAGAGATGGTACGAACTTTGTTAGAGAGGGTACGAAGTTTGTTATAGAGGATACGAACTTTGTGAGAGGGGGTACAAACTTTGTTAGAGAGGGTACGAACTTTGTTAGAGAGGTTACGAACTTTGTTAGAGATGGTACGAACTTTGTTAGAGATGGTACGAACTTTGTTAGAGAGGGTACGAAATTTGTGAGAGGGGGTACGAACTTTGTTAGAGAGGGTACGAACATTTTTAGAGAGGGCACAAAATTTGTGAGAGGGGGTACAAACTATGTTAGATAGGGTATGAACTTTGTTCGAGAGGGTACGAACTTTGTTAAAGAGGGTATGGACTTTGTGAGAAAGGGTATGAACTTTGTTAGACAGGTTACGAACGTTGTTAGAGAGGGTACGAACTTTGTGAGAAAGGGTATGAACTATGTGAGAAAGGGTATGAACTTTATTAGATAGGGAATGAACTTTGTGAAAGGGGGTATGAACTGTGTTAAAGATGGTACGAACTTTGTTGGAGAGGGTAGGAACTTTGTAAAAGAGGGTAAGAACATTGTAAGAGGTGGTACGAACTTTGTTAGAGAGGGTACGAACTTTGTGAGAGGGGGTACATACTTTGTTAGAGAAGGTACAAACTTTGTTAAAGAGGGGATGGATTTGTTAGAGCGGGTACGAACTTTGTGATAAGCATACCAACTTTGTTAGAGAGGGTACGAACTTTATGAGAGGGGTACGGACTCTGTTTGAGAGGGAACGAACTTTGTTAGAAGGGGTACGAACTTTTTTTGAGAGGGTACGAACTTTGTTAGAGAGGGTACGAACTTTGTTAGAGAGGTTAGGAACTTTGTTAAAGATGGTACAAACTTTGTTAGAGAGGTTAGGAACTTTGTTAGAGATGGTACGAACTTTGTTAAATAGGGTACGATCTTTGTTAGAGAGGATACAAACTTTGTGAGAGGGGGTATAAACTTTGTTAGAGATGGTACGAACTTTGTTAGAGATAGTACGAACTTTGTTAGAGAGGGTACAAGCTTTGTAAGAAAGGGAACGAACTATGTGAGAAAGGGCATGAACTTTGTTAGATAGGCAACAAACTTTGTGAGAGGGGGTACGAACTGTGTTAGAGAGGGTACGAACTTTGTCAAAGAGCGTACGAACATTGTAAGAGGTGGTACAAACTTTGTTAGAGAGGCTACGAACTTTATGAGAGGGGGTAGGAACTTTGTGAGAGGGGGTACGAACTTTGTTAGAGAGGGTACAAACTTTGTTAGAGAGGGGACAAACTTTGTTAGAGCTGGTACGAACTTTGTGAGCAGTGTACGAACTTTTTTTGAGATGGTACGAACTTTGTTAGAGAGGGTACGATCTTTGTTAGAGAGGATATGAACTTTGTGAGAGGGGGTACAAACTTTGTTAGAGAGGTTACGAACTTTGTTAGAGATGGTACGAACTTTGTTAGAGATGGTACGGACTTTATTAGAGAGGGTACGAACTTTGTGAGAAAAGGTACGAACTATGTGAGAAAGGTTATGAACTTTGTTAGATAAGCAACAAATTTTGTGAGAGGGGGTACAAACTTTGTTAGAGAGGTTACGAACTTTATTAGAGACGGTACAAACTTTGTTAGAGATGGTACGAACTTTATTAGAGAGGGTACGAACTTTGTGAGAAAGGGTACGAACTATGTGAGAAAGGGTATGAACTTTGTTAGATAAGCAACAAATTTTGTGAGAGGGGGCAGGAACTATGTTAGAGATGGTACAAACTTTGTTGGAGAGGGTACGAACTTTGTCAAAGAGGGTACGAACATTGTAAGAGGGGGTACGAACTTTGTTAGAGAGGGTATGAACTTTGTGAGAGGGTGTGCGAACTTTGTTAGAGAGGGTACAAACTTTGTTAGAAAGGGTACCAACTATGTGAGAAAGGGTATGAACTTTGCTAGATTGGGAACAAACTTTGTGAGAGGGGGTACGAACTGTGTTAGAGATGGTACGAACTTTGTTAGAGAGGGTATGAATTTTGTTAGAGAGGGTACGAAATTTGTTAGAGAGGGTACAAACTTGTTAGATAGGGTACAAACTTTTTTATAGAGGGTACAAATTTTGCTAGAGAAGGTACGAACTTGTTAGAGAGGGTATGAACTTTGTTAGGGAGGGTATGAACTTTGTTAAAGCGGCTAGGAATTTTGTGAGAGATGTAATGAACTTTCTTAGAGAGGTTAGAAACTTTGTTTGAGTTGGTACGAACTTTGTTAGACAGGGTACGATCTTTGTTAGAGAGGATACGA
This sequence comes from Vitis rotundifolia, assembly GCA_030254885.1. Taxonomy (NCBI): domain Eukaryota; kingdom Viridiplantae; phylum Streptophyta; class Magnoliopsida; order Vitales; family Vitaceae; genus Vitis; species Vitis rotundifolia. The sequence continues at coordinate 17,098,964 of CM058160.1, forward strand.
ACTGTGTGAGAGGGGGTACAAACTTTGTTACAGAGGTTACGAACTTTGTTAGAGATGGTACAAACTTTGTTAGAGATGGTATAAACTTTGTTAGAGAGGGTACAAACTTTGTGAGAAAGGGTACGAACTATGTGAGAAAGGGTATGAACTTTGTTAGATAGGCAACAAACTTTGTGAGAGGGGGTACGAATTGTGTTAGAGATGGTACAAACTTTGTTAGAGAGGGTACGAGCTTTGTCAAAGAGCGTACGAACATTGTAAGAGGTGGTACAAACTTTGTTAGAGAGGTTATGAACTTTATGAGAGGGGGTAGGAACTTTGTGAGAGGGGGTACGAACTTTGTTAGAGAAGGTACAAACTTTGTTAGAGCGGTTAGGAACTTTGTTAGATGGGGTACGAACTTTGTTAGAGAGGGTACAAACTTTGTTAGAGAGGGGACGGATTTGTTAGAGCAGGTACAAACTTTGTGAGAAGCGTATTAATTTTGTTAGAAAAGGGTACGAACTTTATAAGAGGGGGTAAGAACTTTGTGAGAGGGGGTACGAACTTTGTTAGAGAGGGTACAAACTTTGTTACAGAGGGGACAAACTTTGTTAGAGTTGGTACGAACTTTGTGAGAAGGGTACGAACTTTTTTTGAGATGGTACGAACTTTGTTATAGAGGGTACAAACTTTGTTAGAGATGTTAGGAACTTTGTTAGAGATGGTACGAACTTTGTTAGAGAGGGTACGATCTTTGTTAGAGAGGATATGAACTTTGTGAGAGGGGGTACAAACTTTGTTAGAGAGGTTACGAACTTTGTTAGAGATGGTATGAACTTTGTTAGAGATGGTACGAACTTTGTTAGAGAGGGTACGAACTTTGTGAGAAAGGGTACGAACTATGTGAGAAAGGGTATGAACTTTGTTAGATAAGCAACAAATTTTGTGAGAGGGGGCACAAACTGTGTTAGAGATGGTACAAACTTTGTTGTAGAGGGTACGAACTTTGTCAAAGAGGGTACGAACATTGTAAGAGGGGGTACGAACTTTGTTAGAGAGGGTATGAACTTTGTGAGAGGATGTGCGAACTTTGTTAGAGATGGTACGAACTTTGTTAGAAAGGGTACCAACTATGTGAGAAAGGGTATGAACTTTGTTAGATTGGGAACAAACTTTGTGAGAGGGGGTACAAACTGTGTTAGAGATGGTACGAACTTTGTTAGGGAGGGTATGAATTTTGTTAGAGAGGGTACGAAATTTGTTAGAGAGGGTACAAACTTGTTAGACAGGGTACGAACTTTTTTAGAGAGGGTACAAATTTTGCTAGAGAAGGTTCGTACTTTGTTAGAGAGGGTACGAACTTTTTTAGGGAGGGTATGAACTTTGTTAGAGAGGTTAGGAATTTTGTGAGAGATGTTACAAACTTTCTTAGAGAGGTTAGGAACTTTGTTTGAGATGGTACGAACTTTGTTAGAGAGGATACGAATTGTGTGAGAGGGGGTACAAACTTTTTTACAGAGGTTATGAACTTTGTTAGAGATGGTACGAACTTTGTTAGAGAGGGTACAAACTTTGTGAGAAAGAGTACGAACTATGTGAGAAACGGTATGAACTTTGTTAGATAGGCAAAAAACTTTGTGAGAGGGGGTACGAATTGTGTTAGAGATGGTACGAACTTTGTTAGAGAGGGTACGAACTTTCTCAAAGAGTGTATAAACATTATAAGAGGTGGTACAAACTTTGTTAGAGAGGCTACGAACTTTATGAGAAGGGGTAGGAACTTTGTGAGAGGGGGTACGAACTTTGTTGGAGAAGGTACGAACTTTGTTATAGCGGTTAGGAACTTTGTTAGATGGGGTACGAACTTTGTTAGAGGGGGTACAAACTTTGTTAGAGAGGGGACGGATTTGTTAGAGCGGGTACGAACTTTGTGAGAAGCGTACCAACTTTGTTAGAAAGGGTACGAACTTTGTTTGATAGGGTACGAACTTTGTTAGAACGGGTACGAACTTTTTTTGAGAGGATACGAACTTTGTTAGAGAGGGTACAAGCTTTGTTAGAGAGGTTAGGAACTTTGTTAGAGATGGTACGAACTTTGTTAGAGAGGGTACGATCTTTGTTAGAGAGGAAACGAACTTTGTGAGAGGGGGTACAAATTTTGTTAGAGATGTTATGAACTTTGTTAGAGAGGTTACGAACTTTGTTAGAGATGGTACGAACTTTGTTAGAGATGGTACAAACTTTGTTAGAGAGGATACGAACTGTGTTAGAAAGGGTACGAACTATGTGAGAAAGAGTATGAACTTTGTTAGAGAGGGTACGAAATTTTTTAGAGAGGGTACAAACTTGTTAGACATGGTACGAACTTTGTTAGAGAGGGTACAAACTTTGTTGGGGAGGGTATGAACTTTGTTAGAGCGGTTAGGAACTTTGTTAGAGATGTTATGAACTTTCTTATAGAGGTTAGGAACTTTGTTTGAGATGGTATGAACTTTGTTAGACAGGGTACAATCTTTGTTAGAGAGGATACGAACTTTGTGAGAGGGGGTACAAACTTTGTTAGAGAGGTTATGAACTTTGTTAGAGATGGTACAAACTTTGTGAGAAAGGGTACGAACTATGTGAGAAAGGGTATGAACTTTGTTAGATAGCGTACGAACTTTGTAAGAGGGTGTACAAACTTTGTTTGAGAGGGACGTCCTTTGTTAGAAAGGGTATAAAACTATGTGTGAAAGGGTGTAAACTTTCTTAGATTGGTAACGAACTTTGTGAGAGGGGGTACAAACTTTGTTAAAGATGGTACGAACTGTGTGAGATAGGGTACGAACTATGTGAGAAAGGGTATGAACTTTGTTAGATAGGGAACGAACTTTGTGAGAAGGGGTACGAACTGTGTTAGAGATGGTACGAACTTTGTTGGAGAGGGTACGAACTTTGTCAAAGAGGGTACGAACATTGTAAGAGGGGGTACAAACTTTGTTAGAGATGGTACGAACTGTGTGAGATAGGGTATGAACTATGTGAGAAAGGGTATGAACTTTGTTAGATAGGGAACGAACTTTGTGAGAAGGGGTACGAACTGTGTTAGAGATGGTACGAACTTTGTTGGAGAGGGTACGAACTTTGTCAAAGAGGGTACGAACATTGTAAGAGGGGGTACAAACTTTGTTAGAGGGGGTATGAACATTGTAAGAGGGGGTATGAAGTTTGTTAGAGAGGGTACGAACTTTGTTAGAGAGGGTACAAACTTTGTTAAAGAGGGGACGAACTTTGTTAGAGCGGGTATGAACTTTCTGAGAAGGGTACCAACTTTGTTAGAAAGGGTATGAACTTTTTAAGAGGGGTATGAATTTTGTTAGAGAGGGTACGAACTTTGTGAGAAGGCGTACGATCTTTGTTTGAGAGGGTACGACCTTTGTTAGAAATGGTACAAACTTTTTTTGAGAGGGTACGAACTTTTTAGAGATGATACGAACTTTGTTAAAGAGTTTACGAACTTTGTTAGAGAGGGTACGAACTTTGTGAGAGTGGGTACGAACTTTGTTAGAGAGGTTAGGAACTTTGTTTGAGATGGTACGAACTTTGTTTGAGAGGGTATGAAGTTTGTTAGAGAGGATACGAACATTGTGAGAGGGGATACAAACTTTGTTAGAGAGGTTACGAGCTTTGTTAGAGATGGTATGAACTTTGTTATAGAGGCACGAACTTTGTTAGAGAGGGTACGAAATTTGTGAGAGGGGGTACGAACTTTGTTAGAGAGGGTACGAACTTTCTTAGAGAGGGCACGAAATTTGTGTGAGGGGGTACGAATTATGTTAGAGAGGGTATGAACTTTGTTAGACAGGTTACGAACTTTGTTAGAGATGGTACAAACTTTGTTAGAGAGGGTACGAACTTTGTAAGAAAGGGTATGAACAATGTGAGAAAGGGTATGAACTTTGTTAGATAGGGAATGAACTTTGTGAGAGTGGGTAAAAAACTTTGTTAAATAGGGTACGAACTTTGTTAGACAGGTTACGAACTTTGTGAGAGGGGGTACGAACTTTGTGAGAGAGGTTACGAACTTTGTTAGAGATGGTACAAACTTTGTTAGAGAGGGTATGAACTTTGTGAGAAAGGGTACAAACTATGTGAGAAAGTGATTGCTACTCAAAAATGCTATTTTGTAAGCTTGTAATTAACTCTTTTAAACACTTTTGAGTAGTAGTTATTACCTTTTAACCCAATTAACATATTAAGGACCCTTGCAATCAATTCTAATCAAAGTGTGTAAGTTTTGGTGTTTTTGATAGCTTTTTGCTCACCAAAGCAATCCAAGATTGAGGAGAGTTCTTTGGAATCCATGGAAAAGCTTTTGGAAAGCTTAGAAACATGAAGAACCAAAGCCTTGAAGCTTTAAAGTCCTTTGCCATAAGCAAATCCGGAATGCAAGGAGGGAAGCAAAGAGAAATCTGCCATGAAGCAAAACAGAGGACAGCAGCTACAGTCTTCTTGGGCACTTTTGGAGCACTTCCCGGAGTCCATTTTCTACATGCTATATACCATTTCAAAGCTCAGGAAGTCAAGAATCCAATGCTTCAAACAGTGCACGATTCGGAGTTGAAATGAAGGAGTTACAGCCATTGGAAGCCGATCACTCCAAGCTGAAGGAAAATTTCGCAGGGCTGCGAAATTTTGTCCTTTTGCTGCGAAATTTCGCAGCCCTTTTTGGACAGCTGCGAAACACCTCCTGAAGCCACCTGATAGTTGCAACCGACATCTTGAGATTTTTTTGCTTTAGATATTTGATGTCTAAATTCCCAAACTCTCCTTGTAACCCACCTATCATATGATTCCTTAGTCTTTAAGTAAGAACTAAAGGGTGAATAACCCTATATATATATGTTTGTAATTTTCCATTGAACAAAACGGAAAGCTTGTTCTCAGACAACTTTTGTATAGTTTTTGAAGGAAGTAAAGTTCAGGGTTTTTCTATACCTTACCTTCCCATTTTGATTGTATTTTCTTAATAGCCAAACAAGCTCTGAGGAAGTTTCCTCAGAGAATGAGTGGCTAAGCTTTTAATTCCTTGGAGCTAAGGTTGCCGGGGATGGTTCCAACTGCAAGAATGGGTAGTTTTGTGGTTTCAGCCATTAATGAAGAGTAAGTGCCACCCATTAATGATTTCTATGTTTTTAGTTAACTTAAAACACCTTGCAATTCACCTGAGCCAACACTTGGTAAGGCAAGTGATCTCCGTCCATGGAGATGCACTAGTTTACCTCTTGCGAGCTTCTGGGAGGTGACTTGAAGGTGGGATTTTCTTGAATTGCCAACAATTGGTAAGCTTTTGGACTCCAAGGAGACATCCATTAGTTATCTCTTGCGAGCTTGAGACGGGAAGTCCAAGGTTAATGATCACCTTGAATGGCAAATGCTAGGTGAGAGGCACGAGCCATTCCAAGTTGCATCAGTGAGAAGGATTTAGTGTTGAAATCTATTAAAGGGTAGCATTTATACAACACCGGTTAGAGGATGAACTATATGTTAATTCTCTAATGCGAGGAAAGGAACCAAGTGACCGGAGCTTTGTTTTTGCATAAGGAACCTCCCCTGTGAACCTAAACCTCCAAGGAATGTTTTTCTCCATAAGTAATTTCCATTACTTTCTTTTTAGTTAGCTTGAAACTAAACCTTTTTCAACCAAAGTTTGTGTTTTCTTCTTAAGCTAACCGTGAAATGAAAAAGCACCAAATTAGCTATGAATTGGTATCAGTTGTGAGTTGAAAACCCTTCCCAGTGAACGATCCTAGAGCTACTATGCTATATTAGCTAAAGCTATCCCAATGCATGGTGATATAGGTTATAAATTTTGTTGATTACTCCCTCAATCAAGGAGCACTAGCTGGACGTGAATCAGCTGAGACACCAATTGGGCATGAATCAAAAAGGGTATGAACTTTGTTAGATAGGCAACGAACTTTATGAGAGGGGGTACAAACTTTGGTAGATAGGGTACGAACTTGGTTAGATAGGTTAAGAACTTTGTTAGAGAGGGTACGAACTTTGAGAGAAAGGGTACAAATTATATTAGAGAGGGTACGAACATTGTTATAAAGGGTATGAACTTTGTTGGAGATGGTACGAACCTTGTTAGAGAGGATACAAACTTTTAGAGAGGGGGTACGGACTTCATTAGACAAGGTACGAACTTTTTTAGAGAGGGTACGAAATTCATTAGAGAGGGTATGAAATTCGTTAGAGAGGGTATGCACTTTGTGAGAGGGGGTACAAACTTTGTTATAGAAGGTACGAAATTTGTTAGAGAGGGTACGAACTTTCTTAGAGAGGTTAGGAACTTTGTGAGAGGGGGTACTGATTCGTCCCCAATTGGTGCTCTGATTGATTCAAATCAATCAACTGATGTACCTTTGATTCAATCCTCAGATGGGAGTTATCAACAAAATTTATAAACCTATTTCACCATAGACTAGGGTAGCATAGCTAGCATAGCATAGTGGCTCTAGGATCGTCCACAGAGATGGGTTTTCACTTCACAATTGATATTATTTCAAAAGCTGAATTGGTGGTTTTCTTTTCCAAGGTTAGCTTTAAAAGAAAACACAAGTTTGCATGAAAACAAATGGTTTTAAGCTAACCAAACTGAAAATAACTAAAAGTAATTAGAAAGAAAGATGTTTCTTGGGATCTCAGGTTACTAGGATCAGGTGCCATCTACAAAAGAGGAGATTCCGGTCACTTGTTTCTTTTCCTCGCGTTGGGGATTTAACATATAGTTATTTCCCGAACCGGTGTGGTACAGATGCTTACCATTAATGGTTTCAACACTAAATCCCTCTCACTGATCCATCTTGCAATGGCTCATGCCTCTCACCTAGCATTTGCCATTCAAGGGGATCTTTAACCTTGGATTATCCTTCAAAAGCTCACAAGAGATAACTAATGGATGTCTCCTTGGAGTCCAAAAGCTTACCAAGTGTTGGCAATTCAAGAAAATCCCACCTTCAAGTCACCTCCCAAAAGCTCGCAAGAGGTAAACTAGTGGATCTCCACAGACAGAGATCACTTGCCTTACCAAGTGTTGGCTCAGGTGAATTGCAAGGTGTTTTAAGTTAACTAAAAACATAGAAACCATAAACGGGTCACACTTTCTCTTCATTAAAAATGGAAACAACAAAAACTCACACTTATGCATGCCGGCACCTTACCTGGCTTCCTTCACCCAAGAGACAAAAAGCCTAGCCTCTCATCCTCTGAGGAAAAATCCTCAGAGTTTGTTTGGCTAGAAAGAAAATGAAAGAGAAAACAAAAACGAGAGAGAAAAACAGAGCAAGGCTCTGTATATTTTATATATCTACATATACAAAAGGTTGTCTCTGAGAACAAGCTCCCGAGATGTTTACATGGAAAATTACAAACATATATATAAGGGGTTATTCACCCTTTGCTTCTTACTTCCTAACTAAGGAATCATGTGATAGGAGGGTTACAAGGAGAATTTGGGAATTTAGACATCAAATATCTAAAGCAAAAAGATCTCAGGATGTCGGTTGCAGCTATCGGGTGGCTTCAGGAGGCGTTTCGCAGCTGGCACTGTAGCGCTGCGAAATTTCGCAGCCAAAGGACAAAATTTCGCAGCCCTGCGAAATTTTCCTTCAGCTTGGAGCGATCGGCTTGTAATGGCTGTAACTTCTTCATTTGAACTCCGAATCGTGCACCGTTTGAAGCATTGGATTTTTAACTTCCTAAGCTTTGAAATGGTATATAGCGTGCATAAATTGGACTTCGGTAAGTGCTCCAAAAGTGCCCAAGAAGACTGCAACTGCTGTCCCCTGTTTTGCTTCATGGCAGATTTCTCTTTGCTTTCCTCCTTGCATTCCGGATTTGCTTATGGCAAAGGACTTTAAAGCTTCAAGGCTTTGGTTCTTCATGTTTCTAAGCTTTCCAAAAGCTTTGCCATGGATTCCAAAGAATTCTCCTCAATCTTGGATTGCTTTGGTGATCAAATAGCTAACAAAAACACCAAAACTTACACATTTTGATTAGAATTGATTGCAAGGGTCCTTAATATGTTAATTGGGTTAAAAGGTGATAACTACTACTCAAAAGTGTTTAAAAGAGTTAATTACAAGCATACAAAATAGCATTTTTGAGTAGTAATCACTCCCCCCAACCGACATATTGCTAGTCCCTTAGCAATAAAGGAGAGAAAAATAAAAGTAAAAGTACTATAATTTACAAAATCATGCTGATCACTCCAAAAAATGTTTAAGTGGCATGATGATCTAACTCTCACATGGAACATTAAAGAAATGAAATTCAAACTTCAACAAGAGTTATCAAAAAAATTGTCTAATCACAATTCTTAAAGAGAAGACATTATGCAAATTTAAGCTTCAAAATCATTTCCACTTCCAAAGGACCAAACCTTACTCTTCCACAAAAATCTAAGTGTTATTTATTAGTTTCCGAATATAGTATGTCAAACTAATCTCACCCCTCAACCTAGTTCTTTTCAAAGCTTAGCAAACTAATCAACCTCCAATAGGCTAGGAACGCACCTCTTTCCTTTCACAAATTTTTTCTTGTAGGAGTACAAGGCTTAAAGGTATTCTTTTCTAAATTGTCCATGTAACGGGGGTCCATCGATGACTCCCAACCAATCAAGGTTTAGGGCATCAAGCTTTAAGGATCTTTCAACCGCTAGCTCCTCGGATTTCACCCCGGACTTTTGAGAATGAATTTTAAATACCCAAGCACCTACAGTATGCTAAACTCCACCTATCCACCCATGTAACGAGCATTGAGGTCGGTGGCTCCCAACCAATGAAGGCTTAGGGCACCAGGTTTTAAAGATTTTCACCATATACCCCTCAGACCTTGCTCGGGTTTCAAGGCAAGCAAACATTTTTTTCTTTTTTTTCTTCTTTTCAAAGGCTCATTGGCCTTTTTTTAAGGTGTCCCAACACTAAATGAGGTCAAAGGTACCAAGTCTAAATTTTCCTAAGTCAAAAGGGAAAATAGTTCTTCATCTTATACTCGGAACCTAGTGTGCACAGTGTGTGAATAGCTTAAAGTGGAAGAACTAAGGTTGAATTCAATAGAAGTTTCAACAATTCATCAACTTTAATAAACATAATACAAACTCTAAGTCAAGTAAAAAGACAAAAATTCAACTTCTCCCATTTCATTTAGAAAATTTTTCCTTAATAACCATGGAGAGTAGAATAAAAACTTAAAAAAATTAAAAATTAAGCAAAAAGCAACTAAATTACCTAAATAACTTAGCATTATTAACAATACTTACTTCCTTCCTCAACTCTCCCCCCAACCAAGCTGAACATTGTCCTCAATGTTTCAAGAGTAATTAAAAAATGAAGAAAGGAAGTGGTACCTCCTGAGTGACATGGAGTCTGAGTCGTATAGGAGAAACCACATGTTTCAAAAAAACAAAAGAGTCAGTGAGTAGAGGAAATAGAAAAATGCTAAGTTCAAATAAAAATGATGTCTATATATGATGTATCATCAGTAATACATCTAATCCCAGAATATAAGACATCAAAACATGGAATTATCTATACTAATATAATAAGGAAATACAAAAATAAATAAAGAGAGAGATGATCAAGTAATGGTAGGGTCCGGTGGAGATGATGGCTCTGTGGTGGCCTCCTGAGTGGGTTGGATCATGACATTGACCTCTGCTCTAGTAGTCTCCTTAAGTGGCATAGTCTCTTCGGCTGGAGCTCTCAGCTGGAGCTATGGGCTTTGATGGTTTAAGGAGATCAGAAATGGAGTGAAAGGCTTTGTGTGTGATCCAAGGTGTGCGGGGCTCTCCTCTTCAGATGCATGGTTGCATGGCTCTGTTGGCCTTTTTTGGAACTTCCCTTGGCTTCAAAAAGTGTTTTCGCAAACCTCCCTTCATTTTTCAAGTCAATTTCGAAGCCTGGAGGTGTTTTCGCAGCCATTTCGAAGCCAAAAGTAAAAAAGAAACATTTTCGCAGCCAAAGGGAATTTTCGCAGGGGGGCTATGGGGCTGCGAAATCATTTCGCAGCCAAAGGGGAGTTTTGCAGCCCAATTTCAAAGTTTGGAAATCATTTTGCATCCATTTTGAAGTTTGGAGATCATTTTGTATCCATTTTAAAGTTTGGAGATCATTTTGTAGTCATTTGCAAGCTTGGAGATCATTTCGCAGTCATTTGGAAAAAAAAAATTTTCACAGCCCATTTCGCAGCTACGAAATGAGGTTACTGTGCTGCGAAATGGCACTCGTGTGCCAAAGGGGTGTTTCGCAGCTGCGAAACACCCTGCGAAATGGGGCTTTGGCTGCGAAATTCCCGCTCAACTTTGCACGTTCATCTTCAAACAGCCATAACTTCTTTGTTTCACCTCCAAATCGTGCACCGTTTGAAGCGTTGGACTCCTGACTTCCCGAGATTCGAATCGACATATGGTATGCATAATTTGAGCTCCAAGAAGTGCTTCAAAAATGTGTCCAACAGTAGCGAAATGAAACATTTCCGTTCATGGTGTGCACAGTCATCTTCAAACAGCCATACCTTCTTCGTTTCACCTCCAAATTGAGCACCGTTTGAAGCTCTAGACTCCTGACTTCCCAAGCTTCGAATCGACATATGGTATGCATGAAATGGACTTCAGTAAGTGATCGAAATGTGTCCAACAGTTGCAAAATGGAGTGCGGCTGCAACATTTCAGCTCATTGTTTGCACAGTCTTCAAACGGCCATAACTTCTTTGTTTCAACTCCAAATCGCATACCGTTTGAATTTTTGGACTCTTGACTTCCCGAGCTTCGAATCGACATATGGTATGCATGAAATGGACTTTCGGGAAGTACTCGAAATGTATCCAACAGTTGCAAAATGGAGGTGCTGGTTGCGTCAGAGAAGACAGCCGGAGGTGAGGGGGTAGACGGGATGGTGCTCTGGCTTGGCTCCTCTTGGTACCTTTTTGAAGTTCAGATGACTGGTTAGAATTGGAAAAATGGAATTTATACCATTTAAAATGATGCCAAGGGACGCTTTTCAGTTTCGCAGCAGGGAGGACTTTTCGCAGCGAGGAGGCATGGATTTCGCAGCGGGGAGTGAATTTCACAGAGGAGGAGGATTTTCGCGGCCCATTTCGCAGCTTCGAAATGGGCGTACGGCACTGCGAAGTGGCACTCGTGTGCCAAAGGGTGGTTTCGCAGCTGCGAAACACTCTTCGAAATGGCGTGTCGGCTGCGAAAATGGGAATTTTTAGGCGTGGAGGATTTCGCAGTCGTTTCGCAGCTGCGAAATGAGTGTACGGGGCTGCGAAATGGCACTCGTGTGCCAAGGACCCTTTTCGCAACTGCGAAAACTTTCGCAGCGGGCACTGTTGCGCTGCAAAATGGTTTCGCAGTGGTAGGGGCGATTTTCGCAGCGGCACTGTAGCGCTGCGAAATTTTCCTTCAACTCGGCGCAATTTTCTTCAAATGCTCATATCTTCTTCATTTGAACTCCGATTTGGACACCGTTTAAAGCGTTGGATTCTTGACTTCCGGAGCTTCGAAACGGTATATAGTATGTAAGAAATGAACTTGGGAAAGTTCTCCAAATGTCGGAATGAAGACTGCAGCTACTCTCCAAATGGCCATGTGTGCCCAATTGTTTTGAAGTCCCTCCTACCATTGATCATCCAAAAGCTTATGTTAAATCAAAACAAATGAAAATTAAAGCATTGAAATCAAAATTAAAACAAGTAATAAAATATAACAAAAAGATATGGACTAGCTAGTCTTTAGAAAGACTAAGTCCATCAAAAAATGTTGTCCTGTTTCAGCTTGCCCGGATCCCATATGAAGTTTGCATCCTTCATTAGGGATTTGCATTGTATAATGGCAATGGAAGCAATTCCCTTTTCCTTTCCTTTAATTTCCTCCCTCTTCTCTTTCTCTGTTTCACTCTCTGATTCATGCTCTTGCTTGGATGTGGGCAAATCAACCTCTTTACCACTTCTTAGAGTGATCACTACTTTGACTTCCCTCTTCCGTGAAGATTCTCCCTCATTAACCTCCATTTCATGGATCCCCTTGGAATTTTGATAAGGTTGAGAAGGAAAGTTTCCTTTCTCTTGCTCTGTTTTGAGGTTGGTGAGCCTTGAGATTGAATATTGGAGATTATCTATCTTCTGAGATAGATCATTTTGCACTTCATCCATCCTTTTATTCAATGAACTCTCTACACTGTCAATTCTTTGACTGAGATAAGCATTGATGGATTTTTGAACTCCAATAAAGTCTCCCACGACCTTGCTAAGATTCACCATAGCTTGTTCAAGGTTCGAGGCTTGTTGAGGTGCTTGAGCAGGTTGCTGGTACTGAGGTGGCTGTGGTTCCCAAGAGAAATTTGGATGGCTCCTCCAATTGGAGTTATAGGTGTTGCAATCACCAAACATTTCCCTCACCACTGGAATGGTAGGACACTTCTCCACCAAGTGCTCATAAGATAGACAAATGGCACAAGGCATAGCTTGCAATGGTGTTTGAGAGATGGCTTGCACTTCTTGCATCTTCTTCATTTCTAGCACTTCCAATCTCCTTGCCATAGCTGCAATCTTTGCCTTCATATCTATGCCGTCATTCAAAATATACATCTCACCCTTAGCATTAGGTTGAGACGTCTTTCTTCCCATATCTCTAGCATTTGGTTCATCCCATCCTCTTGAAACTTCAGCCACATAACTCATGAAATTCATGGCTTCCTCTGCTATCTCGTATTCAACATAGTATGCACAACTAGCAATTTGTGAATTAAAAACAGAGAAAACAAAAGAAAACAAAAGAAAAACAATTCTAAAAAAAAATTAAGACTAACTAAAACTAGCTAAAAGGTAAACTAAAACATAAATAAAGAAAAATAAATAATTAAAAAGAGTTAGTAAAAGAAAAGAAAAATCACCAAACTTGTGATGAAGATCACAAGTGTTCTCAAAAGATCATATCATTGCATAGTGGCACCATCCCCGGCAATGGCGCCAAAGCTTACCAAGTGTTGACTGGTCTAGAAAATCCTACCTTTGAATTACCTCCCAAAGGCTCGCAAGAGGTAAACTAGTGAAACTCAATGGACGGAGTCCACTTGCCTTACCAAGTGTTGGCCCAGGTGATTCAAAGGCGTTTTAAGTTAACTAAAAAGATAAAAACCATTAACGGGTCACACTTTCTCTTCATTAAAAATGGAAACAACAAAAACTCACACTTATGCATGCCGGCACCTTACCTGGCTTCCTTCACCCAAGAGACAAAAAGTCTAGCCTCTCATCCTCTGAGGAAACATGCTCAGAGGATGTTTGGCTAGAAAGAAAATAAAAGAGAAAACAAAGACGAGAAGGAAAAAGAGAGCAAGGCTCTGTATATATCACTTTCAAAAACTATACAAGGTGGTCTCTGGAAAAGCTCCCGAGAGCATTTACATCGGATGCAAGAGAACATATATAGGGAAGTTTTTCCAACCTTCCTAGCTAAGGAATTCTCTAATAGGTGGGTTACAAGGAGAGTTTGGGAATTTAGACATCAAATATCTAAAGCAAAAAGATCTCAAGATGTCGGTTGCAGCTATCGGGTAGCTTCAGGACACCGCAGCACTGTGCAAAATGGCTACGAAATTTCGCAGCCAAAGGACAACATTTTCGCAGCCAAAGGACAAAATTTCGCAGCCCTGCGAAATTTTCCTTCAGCTTGGAGCGATCGGCTTGTAATGGCTGTAACTTCTACATTTGAACTCCGAATCGTGCACCGTTTGAAGCATTGGATTTTTGACTTCCTAAGCTTTGAAATGGTATATAGCGTGCATAAATTGGACTTTGGTAAGTGCTCCAAAAGTGCCCAAGAAGACTGCAACTGCTGTCCCCTGTTTTGCTTCATGGCAGATTTCTCTTTGCTTTCCTCCTTGCATTCCGGATTTGCTTATGGCAAAGGACTTTAAAGCTTCAAGGCTTTGGTTCTTCATGTTTCTAAGCTTTCCAAAAGCTTTGCCATGGATTCCAAAGAACTCTCCTCAATCTTGGATTGCTTTGGTGATCAAATAGCTAACAAAAACACCAAAACTTACACATTTTGATTAGAATTGATTGCAAGGGTCCTTAATATGTTAATTGGGTTAAAAGGTGATAACTACTACTCAAAAGTGTTTAAAAGAGTTAATTACAAGCATACAAAATAGCATTTTTGAGTAGTAATCAGGTACGGACTTTGTTAGACAAGGTATGAACTTTGTTAGAGAGGGTTTGCACTTTATGAGAGGGGGTACAATGTTTGTTAAAGAGGTTACGAACTTTGTTAGAGATGGAATGAACTTTGTTGTAGAGGGTACGAACTTTGTTAGAGAGGTTACGAACTTTGTTAGAGATAGTACGAACTTTGTTACAAAGGGTATGATCTTTGTTAGAGAGGATACGAACTTTGTGAGAAGGGGTGCGAACTTTGTTAGAGATGGTATAAACTTTGTTAGAGAGGGTAGGAATTATGTGAAAAAGGGTATGAATTTTGTTAGGTAGGCAATGAACTTTGTGAGAGGGGGTACGAGCTTTGTTAGAGAGGTTGCGAACTTTGTTAGAGAGGATACAAACTTCGTGAGAGGGAGTACGAACTTTGTTAGAGATGGTACGAAATTCTTTGGAGAGGGTACGAACTTTGTGAGAGGGGGTACGAACTTTCTTAGAGAGGGTACAAACTTTGTTAGAGAGGGGACAAACTTTGTTAAAGAGGGGACGAACTTTGTTAGAGCGGGTACAAACTTTGTGAGAAGGGTACGAACTTTCTAAGAAAGCGTACGAACTTTGTTAGAGAGGGTACAAACTTTGTGATAGGGCGTACGAACTTTGTTTGAGAGGGTACAAACTTTTTTAGAGATGGTACGAACTTTGTTAGACAGGGAATGAACTTTGTGAGAGGGCATACGAATTTTGTTAGAGAGAGTATGAACTTTGTGATAGGAGGAACGAACATTTGTTAGACAGGGTATGAACTTTGTGAGAGGGTACGAACTTTATTAGAGAGGGTACGAACTTTGTTAAAAAAGGTACGAACTTTGTTATAGTGGATACGAACTTTGTTATAAAGAGTACGAACTTTGTGAGAGAGTGTACGAACTTTATTAAAGAGGTTACAAACTTTGTTGGAGATGGTAGGAACCTTGTTAGAGAGGGTACGAACTTTGTGAGAGGGGGTACGGACTTCTTTAGACAACGTACGAACTTTGTTAGAGAGGATACGAACTTCATTGGAGCGGGTACGAACCTTGTTAGAGGGTGTATGCACTTTGTTAGAGAGGGTACGAACTTTGTGATAAGAGGAATGAACTTTATTAGATAGGGTACAAACTTTATTAGAGAGGTTACCAACTTTGTTGGAGATGGTACGAACGTTGTTAGAGAGGGTACGAAATTTGTGAGAGGGGGTACGATTTTTGTTAGAGAGGGTATGAACTTCGTGACAGGAGGAACAAACTTTGGTAGATAGGGTATGAACATTGTGAGAGGGCATATGAACTTTGTTTGAAAGTGAACTAACTTTGTTAGAGAGGGTACGAACTTTGTTATAGAGTTTACGAACTTTATTTGAGAGGTTACAAACTTTGTAGGAGATGGTACCAACCTCATGAGAGAGGGTACGGACTTTGATAAGGAGGGTACAAACTTTGTTAGAGAGGGTACGAACTTTGTGATAGGAGGAACGAACTTTGTAAGATAGGGTACGAACTTTGTTTGAAAGGGTACGAACTTTGTTAGAGAGTTTACGAACTTTATTAGAGAGGTTACAAACTTTGTTAGAGAGGGTACGAACTTTGTGAGAGGGGGTACTGACTTCTTTAGACAATGTACGAACTTTGTTAGAGGGGGTACGAACTTTGTTAGAGAGGGTACAAACTTTGTTAGAGAGGGGACAAACTTTGTGACAAGAGGAACGAACTTTGTTAGATAGGGTACGAACTTTGTGAGAGGGCCTACAAACTTTGTTATAGAGGGTACGAACTTTGTTAGAAAGTTTACGAACTTTATTAAAGAGGTTACAAACTTTGTTGGAGAGGGTACGAACCTTGTTAGAGAGGGTACGAACTTTGTGAGAGGGGGTACGGACTTCTTTAGACAAGGTTTGAACTTTGTTAGAGAGGGTACGAACTTCATTAGAGAGGGTACAAACTTTGTGAGCGAGAGTACGAATTTTGTTAGAGAGGGTATGAACTTTATTAGAGACGGTACGAACTTTTTTAAAGAGGGTATGAACTTTGTTTGAGAGTGTACAAACTTTGTTGGAGAGGTTACGAACTTTGTTAGAGATGGCACGAACTTTGTTAGAGAGGGTAGGAACTTTTTAAGAGAGGGTAGGAACTTTGTTAGAGAGAGTGCAAACTTTATGAGAGGGGTTCAAACTTTGTTTTGAGAGGGTACGGACTTTGTTAGAAAGGGTACGAACTTTGGGAAAAAGGGTACAAACTTTATGAGAAAGGGTACGAACTTTGTGAGAGGGGGTACGAGCTTTGTGAAAGAGGGTATGAACTTTGTGAGAGGGGGTACGAACTTTATTAGAGAGGGTACGAACTTTATTAGAGAGGGTACGAACTTTGTGAGCGGGAGTATGAATTTTTTTAAAGAGTATACGAACTTTGTTAGAGAGCGTACGAAGTTTTCGGGAGAGGGTACGAACTTTTTTAGACAGGGTAGTAACTTTGTTAGAGAGGGTACGAAATTGTTAAAGAGGGTACGAACATTGTTAGAAAGGCTACGAACTTATTTAGAGAGGGTACGAACTTTGCGAGAGGGGGTACGAATTGTGTTAGATAGGGTATGAATTTATTTGGAGAGGATACAAAATTTGTTAAACAGGGTACGAACTTTGTTAGAGAGGGTACGAACTTTGTGAGAGAGGGTTCGAACTTTGTGAGAGAGATTACGAACTTTGTTAGAGATGGTACGAACTTTGTTAGAGAGGGTACAAACTTTGGGAGAAAGGGTACAAACTTTGTGAGAAAGGGTACGAACTTTGTGAGAGGGGGTACGAGCTTTATTAAAGAGGGTACGAACTTTATTAGAGAGGGTACGAACTTTGTAAGAGAGGGTACGAACTTTATTAGAGAGGGTACGAACTTTGTTAGAGAGGGTACGAACTTTGTTAGAGAGCGTACAAAGTTTTCGGGAGAGGGTACGTACTTTGCTAGACAGGGTAGGAACTTTGTTAGAGAGGCTACGAACTTTGTGAGGGAGGGTTTCGAACTTTATTTGAGAGGGTACGAACATTGTTAGAAAGGGTACGAACTTATTTAGAGAGGGTACGAACTTTGTGAGAAGGGGTACGAATTGTGTTAGAGGGGGTAAGAACTTTGTTGGAGAGGGTACAAAATTTGTTAGATAGGGTACGAACTTTGTGAGAGAAGGTTCGAACTTTAAGAGAGAGGTTACGAACTTTGTGAGAGGGGGTACAAACTCTTTTAGACATGGTACGAACTTTGTGAGAGAGTCTACGAACTTTGTTAGAGAGGGTTCAAACTTTGTTAGAGAGGATATGAACTTCGTTAGAGAGGGTACGAACTTTGTGAGAGAGGGTACGAACTTTGTGATTGAGGGTACGGACTTTGTGAGAAAAGGTTCGAACTTTGTAAGAGGGTCTACGGACGTTGTTAGACAAAGTACAAACTTGGTTAGAGAGGGTATGAACTTTTTTAGAGAGGGTACGAACTTTGTTAAAGAGGGCTCAAACTTTCTGAGGGGGTACGAACTTTGTCAAAGACGGTACAAACTTTGTTAGAAAGGGTATGAACATGGTGAAAGGGGGTATGAACTTTGTTAGAGAGGGTACGAATTTTTTTAGAGAGGGTACGAACTTTGTGAGAGGGGTACAAACTTTGTTAGACATGGTACGAACTTTGTGAGAGAGGCTACGAACTTTGTGAGAGGGGGTATGAACTTTGTTAGAGAGGGTTCAAACTTTGTTAGAGAGGATACGAACTTTGTTTGAGAGGGTATGAACTTTGTGAGAGAGGGTACGAACTTTGTGATTTAGGGTACGAACTTTGTGAGAAAAGGTTCGAACTTTGTGAGAGGGGCTATTGATGTTGTTAGATAAAGTACAAACTTGGTTAGAGAGGGTAGGAACTTTTCTAGAGAGGGTACGAACTTTGTTAGAGAGGGTTCAAACTTTCTGAGGGGGTACGAACTTTGTCAGAGACGGTACAAACTTTGTTAGAAAGGGCACGAACATGGTGAAAGGGGGTATGAACTTTATTAGAAAGGGTACGAACTTTGTTAAAGAGGGTACGAACTTTGCTAGAGATGGTACGGACTTTATTAGAGAGGGTATGAACTTTGTGAGAGGGGGTACAAACTTTGTTAGACATGGTACGAAGTTTGTGAAAGAGGCTACGAACTTTGTGAGAGGGAGTACGAACTTTGTTAGAGAGGGTTCAAACTTTGTTAGAGGGGTACGAACTTTGTTAGAGACAGTACGAGTATTGTTAGAGATGGTACAAACTTTGTTAGAGAGGGTATGAACTTTGTTAGAGAGGGTACGAACTTTGTTAGAGAGGGTACGAACTTTGTGAGAGAGGGTAAGAACTTTGTGATTGAGGGTACGGACTTTGTGAGAAAAGGTTCGAACTTTGTGAGAGGGGCTACAGACGTTGTTAGACAAAGTACAAACTTGGTTAGAGAGGGTATGAATTTTTTTAGAGAGGGTACGAACTTTGTTAGAGAGGGTTCAAACTTCCTGAGGGGGTACGAACTTTGTCAGAGACGGTACAAACTTTGTTAGAGAGGGTACGAACATGGTGAAAGGGGGTATGAACTTTGTTAGAGAGGGTACGAACATGGTGAAAGGGGGTACGAACTTTGTAAGAGGGGGTGATTACTACTCAAAAAGTGCTCTTTTATAGCTTGTTATAAACTCTTTTAAACACTTTTGAGTAGTAATTAATACCTTTTAACTCAATTGGCACATTAAGGACCCTTGCAAGTGTTACTAATCAATTTTTGGCTAATTTTGGTGTTTTTAGTAGCTTTTTGATCATTAAAGCAAGCCAAGAATGAGGGAGAATTTTTGTGCAACCCTTGTCAATTGGTTTCCAAGCCAATCAAGAGATTCAAGGAAGAAAATCAGGGAGAGAAATCTAACAGGAAGCAATTTCGCATGGCTATGCGAAATTCAGCATGCTGAAGTTCAAGATGGGAGTAGCTGCAGTCTTATTTTGAAAATTTGAATCACTTCCCGAAGTCCAATTTTTGCATACTATATATCATTTCGAAGCTCGGGAAGTCAAGAATCCAACGCTTCAAACGGTGTGCAAATCGGAGCTGAAATGAAGAAGTTATAGCCATTTGAATCTGACTGCACCAGGTGTTGCGAAAATTTCGCAACAGCACTTTTCACTTGCGAAAATTTTCGCAGCAGCCTTCCCTCTTGCGAAAATTTTCGCATCAGCCTTCCCACTTGCGAAATTTTCGCAAGAGCTTTTCCACTTGCGAAAATTTTCGCAACACACTTCCCACTTGCGAAATTTTCGCATCAACATTTTCCTCTTGCGAAATTTTCACAAGACACTTTTTCACTTGCGAAATTTTCACAGCACATTTTCCTGTTGCGAAATTTTCGCAAGTGACTTTTCCACTTGCGAAATTTTCGCAACACCTTTTTCACTTGCGAAAATTTTCGTAGCTCCATTTCTCACTTGCGAAATCCTCCTGGGATATTTTCCGATATTTTCAGATATTTTCTCGCCGACTCCGTTAGATTTTTAGCTCAAAGATATTTTGTGTAATTGCCTATTTTCTCCTTGTAATCAGCCAATGACAAGATTGTTTAGTTAGGAAGGTTGGAAAAATTCCTCTATATATTCTTTTGAACCTTTTGTAAATGTAATCGAGGATCAGAGACAGAATCGATCAATATATATTATACAGAGCCTTGCTCTGCTTTTGTTCTTCAATTTTATTTTCATTTTCATTTTCTTTCTAGCCAAACATCCTCTGAGGCCTCAGAGGATGAGTGGCTAGGCTTTTTGTTTCTTGGATTGAAGGAAGCTAGGTAAGGGACCCGAATACGAAGGTAGGAGTTTTCCTTGTTTCAGTTTTTAATGAAGAGAAGGTTGTGACCCGTTAATGGTTTTTATCTTTTTAGTTAACTTAAAATCCCTTATAATCACCTGGGCCAACACTTGGTAAGCTTTTGGACTCAGTCCATAGAGATCCAATTGTTATCTCTTGCGAGCCTCTGGGAGGTGGTTTAAAGGTAGTGATTCGTCCCCAATTGGTGTTCTGATTGATTCAGATCAATCAACTGATGTGCTTTGATTTCAATCCTCAGACGGGAGTTATCAACAAAATTTATAAACCTAATTCACCATATACTAGGGTAGCATAGCTAGCATAGCATAGTGGCTCTAGGATCGTCCACAGAGATGGGTTTTCACTTCGCAATTGATATTATTTCAAAGATGACTTGGTGCCTTTTCATTTCAAGGTTAGCTTTAAAAGAAAACATAAAGATGTTTGAAAAGGTTGGTTTTAAGCTAACCAAAAATAGTAACTGATTTTAATTACAAAGAAAAGCGTTTCTTGGAGTTTCAGATCACTAGGCTCAGGTTCCTTGTACAAAAAGGGAGTTCTGGTCACTTGTTTCTTTTCCTCGCATTGGGGATTTAACATATAGTTATTTCCCGAACCGGTGTGGTACAGATGCTTACCATTAATGGTTTCAACACTAAATCCCTCTCACTGATCCATCTTGCAATGGCTCGTGCCTCTCACCTAGCATTTGCCATTCAAGGGGATCTTTAACCTTGGATTATCCGTCAAAAGCTCGCAAGAGATAACTAATGGATGTCTCCTTAGAGTCCAAAAGCTTACCAAGTGTTGGCTATTCTAGAAAATCCTACCTTCAAACCACCTCCCAAAGGCTCGCAAGAGATAAACTAGTGCATCTCAATGGACGGAGACCACTTGCCTTATCAAGTGTTGGCCCAGGTGATTCAAAGGCGTTTTAAGTTAACTAAAAAGATAAAAACCATAAACGGGTCACACTTTCTCTTCATTAAAAATGGAAACAACAAAAACTCACCCTCATGCATGTGGAAACTTACCCGGCTTTCTTCACTCCAAGAGACAAAAAGCCTAGCCTCTCATCCTCTGAGGAAACATCCTCAAAGGATGTTTGGCTAGAAAGAAAATGAAAGAGAAAACAAAAAGAGAAAGAGCAAGGCTCTGTATATATCACTTTAAAAACTATACAAGGTGGTCTCTCAGAACAAGCTCCCGAGATATCTACATTTATAAGGGGTTATTCACCCTTTGCTTCTTACTTCCTAACTAAGGAATCATGTGATAGGAGGGTTACAAGGAGAGTTTGGGAAATTTAGACATCAAATATCTAAAGCAAAAATATCTCAAGATGTCGGTTGCAGCTATCGGGTGCTTCAGGAGGCGTTTCACAGCCGGCACTGTAGCGCTGCGAAATTTCGCAGCCAAAGGACCAAATTTCGCAGCCCTGCGAAATTCTCCTTCAGCTTGGAGCGATCAGATTCCAATGGCTGTAACTTCTTCATTTGAACTCGGAATCGTGCACCGTTTGAAGCATTGGATTCTTGACTTCCTGATATTTGAAATGGTATATAGTGTGCATGAATTGGACTTCGGGAAGTGCTCCAAAAGTGGCCAAGAAGACTGCAACTTTTGTCCCCTGTTTTGCTTCACTCTGTTTTTCCTCTTTGCTTCCCTCCTTGCATTCCGGATTTGCTTATGGCAAAGGACTTTAAAGCTTCGGTTCTTCATGTTTCTGAGCTTTCCAAAAGCTTTGCCATGGATTCCAAAGAACTCTCCTCAATCTTGGATTGCTTTGGTGATCAAAATACTAACAAAAACACCAAAACTTGCACATTTTGATTAGAATTGATTGCAAAGGTCCTTAATATGTTAATTGGGTTAAAAGGTGATAACTACTACTCAAAAGTGATCAAAAGAGTTAATTACAAGCTTACAAAATAGCATTTTTGAGTAGTAATCAGGTAGGTTTGCCTAGAATAGCCAACACTTGGTAAGCTTTTGGACTCCCTGGAGACATCCATTAGTTATCTCCTGCGAGCTTTTGAAGGGTAATCCAAGGTTAAGATCCCCTTGAATGGCAAATACTAGGTGAGAGGTACGAGTCATTGCAAGGTGTATCAGTGAGAGGGATTTAGCGTTGAAACCATTAATGGGAAGCAGTTGTAACACACCGGTTGGGAGGATAACTATAGGTTAAATCCCCAATATGAGGAAAAGATCCGGAATCTTCTCTTTTGTATAAGGAGCCTGAACCTAGTGACCTGAAAATCCAAGAAACCATTTTCCTTGTAATTAATCTCAGTTAATATTTTTGGTTTACTTTAAAATCAAATTTTATTTTTTTTCATCCAAAAATTATGTTTTTCTTTTAAAGCTAACCTTTTAAAGAAAAATCACCATTTCAGTGCTTTAAACTAATATCAGGTGTGAAATGAAAACCCATCCCTGTGGACGATCCTAGAGCCACTATGCTATGCTAGCTATGCTACCCTAGTATATGGTGATATAGGTTTATAAATTTTGTTGATAACTCCCGTCTGAGGATTGAATCAAAGGTACATCAGTTGATTGATCTGAATCAATCAAAACACCAATTGGGGACGAATCAGGGGGTACGAACTTTGTTATAGAAGGTATGAACTTTGTTAGAGAGGGTACGAACATTGTGAGAGAGGGTTTGAACTTTGTGAGAGAGGTTACGAACTTTATTTGAGATGGTACGGACTTTGTTAGAGAGGGTATGAACTTTGTGAGAGGGGGTACAAACGTTGTTAGACATGGTACGAACTTTGTGAGAGAGGCTACGAATTTTGTCAGAGGGGGTACGAATTTTGTTAGAGAGGATTCAAACTTTGTTAGAGAGGATACAAACTTTGTTAGAGAGGGTAAAAACTGTGTGAGAGAGGGTACGAACATTGTGAATTAGGGTACGGACTTCGTGAGAAAAGATTCGAACTTTGTGAGAGGAGCTACGGATGTTGTTAGACAAAGTACAAACTTGGTTAGAGAGGGTATGAACTTTTTTAAAGCGGGTACGAACTTTGTTAGAGAGGGTTCAAACGTTTTGAGGGGGTACGAACTTTGTCAGAGACGGTACAAACTTTGTTAGAGAGGGTACGAACATGGTGAAAGAGGGTATGAACTTTATTAGAGAGGGTACGAACATGGTGAAAGGGGGTATGAACTTTGTTAGAGAGGGTACGAACTTTGTCAGAGGGGTACAAACTTTGTTAGAGAAGGCACGAACTTTGTTAGAGAGGGTACGAACTTTGTTCGAGAGTTTACGAACTTTATAAGAGAGGTTACAAACTTTGTTGGAGATGGTACGAATCTTGTTAGAGAGGGTACGAACTTTATTATAGGGGGTACAGACTTCTTTAGACAAGGCACGAACTTTGTTAGAGAGGGTACGAACTTCATTAGAGAAAGCACGAACTTTGTGAGCGAGACTACGAATTTTGTTAAAGAGGGGGGACGAACTTTATTAGAGAGGGTACGAACTTTGTTAGAGAGGGTATGAACTTTGTTAGAGAGGGTACAGACTTTTTTAGAGATGGTACAAACTTTGTTAGAGAGGGTATGGACTTTGTTAGAGAGGACACAAATTTCGCTACAAAGGTTACGAAATTTGTTAGAGATGGTACGAACTTTGTTAAAGATAGTACGAGTATTATTAGAGATGGTACGAACTTTAGTAGAGAGGGCACGAACTTTATTAGAGAGGACACGAACTTCGCTACAGAGGTTACGAAATTTGTCCAAGAGGGTATGAACTTTCTTGGAGAGGGGATATGAAATTTGTTAGAGAGATTATGAACTTTGTTAGAGAGAGTACGACCTTTGTTAGAGAGGTTACGAACTTTGTTAGAGATGGTACAACCTTTGTTAGAGAGGTTACGAACTTCACTACAGAGGTTACGAACTTTGTTAGATATGGTACGAACTTTTTTATAAAGGGTTCAAACTTTCTTAAGGAGGGTACGAAATTTGTTAAAGAGGGTAAAAACTTTGTTAGAAGGGGTATGAACTTTGTTAGAGAGGGTACAAACTTTGCTAGAGATGGTATGAACTTTGTTAGACAGGGTACGAACTTTGTTAGAGGAGTTACAAACTTTGTTAGAGATGGTATGAACTTAGTTAGACAGGGTACGAACTTTGTTAGAGATGGTAAGAACTTTGTTAAAGATGGTACGAACTTTTTTAGAGAGGGTATGAACTTTGTTAGAGAGGGTACGAACTTTGTTAGAGAGGGTATGAACTTTGTTAGAGAGGGTACGAACTTTGTTAGAGATGGTACGAACTTTGTTAGAGAGGACAGAAACTTCGCTACAAAGGTTACGAAATTTGTTAGGGATGGTACGAACTTTGTTAGAAAGGGTATGAACTTTGTTAGAGAGGGTACGAAATTTGTTAGAGATGGTATGAACTTTGTTAGAGAGGGTATGAACTTTTTTAGAGAGGACACGAACTTTGCTACAGAGGTTACAAACTTTGTTAGACAGGGTACGAACTTTGTTAGAGATGGTAAGAACTATGTTAAAGATGGTACAAACTTTGTTGGAGAGGGTACAAACTTTGTGAGAGAGGGTACCAACTTTGTTAGAGAGGTATGATCTTTGTGAGAGGGGGTACGAACTTTGTTAGAGAGGGTATGAACTTTGTTAGAGAGGGTACGAACTTTGTTAGAGATGGTACGAACTTTGTAAGAGGGGGTATGAACTTTGTAAGAGGGGGTACGAACTTTGTTAGAGAGGGTACAACTTTGTTAGAGAGTGTACGAACTTTGTTAGAGATGGTACAAACTTTGTTAGAGAGGGTATAAACTTTGTTAGAGAGGTTACAAAATTTGTTAGAGATGGTACGAACTTTGCTAGAGATCGGTTGAACTTTGTTAGAGAGGTACGAACTTTGTTAGACATGGTACGAACTTTGTTAGGGAGGGAACGAACTTTGTTAGAGAGAACACAAACTTCGCTACAAAGGTTATGAAATTTGTTAGAGATGGTACGAACTTTGTTAGAGATAGTACGAGTGTTGTTAGAGATGGTACGAACTTTGTTAGAGAGGGTATGAACTTTGTTAGAGAGGGTACGAAATTTGTTAGGGATGGTACGAACTTTGTTAGAGAGGGTATGAACTTTGTTTGAGAGTACACGAACTTCGCTACAAAGGTTACAAACTTTGTTCAAGAGGGTACGAACTTAGTTAGAGATGGTATGGACTTTGTTAGATAGGGTACGAACTTTGTTAAAGGAGTTACGAACTTTGTTAGAGATGGTAAGAACTTTGTTAAAGGTGGTACAAACTTTGTTAGAGAGGGTACGAACTTTGTGAGAGAGGGTACAAACTTTGTGAGAGGGGGTAAGAACTTTGTTAGAGAGGGTACGAACTTTGTTAGAGATGGTACAAACTTTGTTAGAGAGGGTATCAACTTTGTTAGAGAGGTTACAAAATTTGTTAGAGATGGTACGAACTTTGTTAGAGATCGTACGAACTTTGTTAGAGAGGTACGAATTTTGTTCAAAATAGTACGAACTTTGTTCGAGAGGGTACGAACTTTGTTAAAGAGGGTATGAACTTTATAAGTGGGGATATATACTTTGTTAGAGAGGGTACGAACTTTGTTAAAGAGGTTACGAACTTTGTTAGAGATCGTACGAATTTTGTTAGAGAGGACACGAACTTTGCTAGAGAGGTTACGAACTTTGTTAGAGATGGTATGAACTTTGTTAGAAAGGGTTCAAACTTTCTTAGGGAGGGTACGAAATTTGTTAGAGAGGGTAAAAACTTTGTTACAGTGGGTACGAACTTTTTTATAGAGGGTACAAACTTTATGAGAGAGGATATGAAATTTGTTAGAGAGATTACGAACTTTGTTAGAGAGGTTACGACCTTTGTTAAAGGAGTTACGAACTTTGTTAGAGATGGTAAGAACTATGTTAAAGATGGTATGAACTTTGTTGGAGAGGGTACGATCTTTATGAGAGGGGTTTGAACTTTGTTAGAGATGGTACGAACTTTGTTAGAGAGGGTATGAACTTTGTGAGAGATGGTACGAACTTTGTTAGAGAGGGTATGAACTTTGTTAGAGAGGTTACGAACTTTATTAGAGATGGTACGAACTTTGTTAGAGACAGTACGAGTATTGTTAGAGATGGTACGAACTTTGTTAGAGAGGGTACGAACTTTGTTAGAGATGGTACGACCTTTATTAGAGAGGACATGAACTTCGCTACAGACGTTACAAAAATTATCCGAGAGGGTACGAACTTTCTTGGAGAGGGGATATGAAATTTGTTAGAGAGATTATGAACTTTGTTAGAGAGGGTAAGACCTTTGTTAGAGAGGTTACGAACTTTGTTAGAGATGGTACAACTTTTTATAGAGAGGTTACAAACTTCGCTATAGAGGTTACGAACTTTGTTAGAGATGGTACGAACTTTGTTAGAAGGGGTTCAAACTTTCGTAGGGAGGGTACGAAATTTGTTAGAGAGGGTAAAAACTTTGTTAGAAGGGGTACGAACTTTGTTAGAGAGGGTACGAACTTTGTTAGAGATGGTATGAACTTTGTTAGACAGGGTACGAACTTTGTTAAAGGAGTTATGAACTTTATTAGAGATGGTATGAACTTTGTTAGATAGGGTACGAACATTGTTAAAGGACTTACGAACTTTGTTAGAGATGGTACGAACTTTTTTGGAGAGGGTACGAACTTTGTGAGAGGGGGTACGATCTTTGTTAGAGAGAGTATGAACTTTGTTAGAGAGGGTACGAACTTTGTTAGAGATGGTACGAACTTTGTTAGAGAGGGTACAAACTTTGTTAGGGAGGACACAAACTTCGCTATAAAGGTTATGAAATTTCATTAGAGATGTACAAACTTTGTTAGTGACAGTACGAGTGTTGTTAAAGATTGTACGAACTTTGTTAGAGAGGGTATGAACTTTGTTAGAGAGGGTACGAACTTTGTTAGAGATGGTACGAACTTTGTTAGAGAGTGTACGAACTTTGTTAGAGAGGACAAAAACTTCGCTACAAAGGTTACAAAATTTCTTAGAGATGGTACAAACTTTGTTAGAGACAGTAGGAGTGTTGTTGGAGATGATACAAACTTTTTTAGAGAGGGTATGAACTTTGTTAGAGAGGGTACGAACTTTGTTAGAGATGGTACGAACTTTGTTAGAGAGTGTACGAACTTTGTTAGGGAGGACACAAACTTCGCTACAAAGGTTACGAAATTTGTTAGAGATGGTTCAAACTTTTTTAAAGACAGTACGAGTGTTGTTAGAGATGGTACGAACTTTGTTAGAGAGGGTATTAACTTTATTAGAGATGGTACGAACTTTGTTAGAGACAGTACGAATGTTGTTAGAGATGGTACGAACTTTGTTAGAGAGGGTATGAACTTTGTTAGAGATGGTACGGACTTTGTTAGCGATGGTACGAACTTTGTTAGAGAGGGTATGAACTTTGTTAGAGATGACACGAACTTCTCAATAGAGTTTACGAACTTTGTTCGAAAGGGTACGGACTTTCTTGGAGAGGGGATATGAAATTTGTTAGAGAGATTATGAACTTTGTTAGAGAGGGTACGAACTTTCTTGGACAGGGGATATGAAATTTGTTGGAGAGATTGCGAGCTTTATTAGAGAGGCGATGACCTTTGTTAGAGAGGTTACAAACTTTGTTAGAGATGGTATGAACTTTGTTAGAGACGGTACGAACTTTGTTAGGGATGGTATGAACTTGGTTCGAAAAGGTACGAACTTTGTTAGAGAGGTACGAACTTTGTTAAACTTGGTACGAACTTTGTTAGAGAGGGTACGAACTTTAAGAGTGGGGATATGTACTTTGTTAGAGAGGGTATGAACTTTGTTAAAGAGGTTACGAACTTTGTTGGAGAGGACACGAACTTCGCTACAGAGGTTACGAACTTTATTAGAGATAGTACGAACTTTGTTAGAAAGGTTCAAACTTTCTTAGGGAGGGTACGAAATTTCTTAGAGAGGGTAAAAACTTTGTTAGAGGGGGTACGAACTTTGTTAGAGAGGGTACGAACTTTGTTAGAGATGGTATGAACTTTGTTAGACAGGGTGCGACATTTGTTAAAGGAGTTACGAACTTTGTTAAAGATGGTACGAACTTTGTTAGAGAGGGTACAATCTTTGTGAGAGGGGGTACGAACTTTGTTAAAGAGGTTACGAACTTTGTTGGAGAGGACACGAACTTCGCTACAGAGGTTACGAACTTTATTAGAGATAGTACGAACTTTGTTAGAAAGGTTCAAACTTTCTTAGGGAGGGTACGAAATTTCTTAGAGAGGGTAAAAACTTTGTTAGAGGGGGTACGAACTTTGTTAGAGAGGGTACGAACTTTGTTAGAGATGGTATGAACTTTGTTAGACAGGGTGCGACATTTGTTAAAGGAGTTACGAACTTTGTTAAAGATGGTACGAACTTTGTTAGAGAGGGTACAATCTTTGTGAGAGGGGGTACGAACTTTGTTAGAAAGGGTATGAACTTTGTTAGAGATGGTACGAACTTTGTTAGAGAGTGTATGAACTTTGTTATAGAGGTTACGAACTTTTTTAGAGATGGTACGAACTTTGTTAAAGACAGTACGAGTGTTGTTAGAGATGGTATGAACTTTGTTAGAGAGGGTATGAACTTTGTTAGAGATGGTACGAACTTTGTTAGAGAGGGTATGAACTTTGTTAGAGATGGTACGAACTTTGTTAGCGATGGTACGAACTTTGTTAGAGAGGGTATGAACTTTGTTAGAGATGACACGAACTTCTCAACAGAGTTTACGAACTTTGTTCGAGAGGGTACGGACTTTCTTGGAGAGGGGATATGAAATTTGCTACAGAGATTATGAACTTTGTTTGAGAGGGTACGAACTTTGTTGGATAGGGGATATGAAATTTGTTAGAGAGATGGCGAGCTTTATTAGAGAGGCTACGACCTTTGTTAGAGAGGTTACAAACTTTGTTAGAGATGGTACGAACTTTGTTAGAGACGGTACCAACTTTGTTAGGGATGGTATGAACTTTGTTCGAAAGGGTACGAACTTTGTGAGAGAGGTACGAACTTTCTTAGAGAGGTACGAACTTTTTCAAACTTGGTACGAACTTTGTCAAACTTGGTACGAACTTTATGAGTGGGGATATGTACTTTGTTAGAGAGGGTATGAACTTTGTTAAAGAGGTTACGAACTTTGTTGGAGAGGACACGAAATTCGCTACAGAGGTTACGAACTTTATTAGAGATAGTACGAACTTTGTTAGAAAGGGTTCAAACTTTCTTAGGGAGGGTACGAAATTTCTTAGAGAGGGTCAAAACTTTGTTAGAGGGGGTACGAACTTTGTTAGAGATGGTATGAACTTTGTTAGGCAGGGTGCGACATTTGTTAAAGGAGTTACGAACTTTGTTAAAGATGGTACGAACTTTGTTAGAGAGGGTACAATCTTTGTGAGAGGGGGTACGAACTTTGTTAAAGAGGGTACGAACTTTGTTAGAGATGGTACGAACTTTGTTAGAGACTATATGAACTTTGTTATAGAGGTTACGAACTTTATTAGAGATGGTACGAACTTTGTTAGAGCCAGTACGAGTGTTGTTAGAGATGGTATGAACTTTGTTAGAGAGGGTATGAACTTTTTTTGAGAGGGTACGAACTTTGTTAGAGATGGTAAGAACTTTATTGGAGAGGACACGAACTTCGCTATGGAGGTTACGAAATTTGTCTGAGAGGGTATGAACTTTCTTGGAGAAGGGATATGAAATTTGTTAGAGAGATTATGAATTTTGCTAGAGAGGGTACGACCTTTGTTAGAGAGGTTACAAACTTTGTCAGAGATGATACAACTTTTGTTAGAGAGGTTACAAACTTCGCTATAGAGGTTGCGAACTTTGTTAGAGATGGTATGAACTTTTTTAGACGGGGTTCAAACTTTCTTAGGGAGGGTACGAAATTTTTTAGAGAGGGTAAAAACTTTATTAGAAGGGGTACGAACTTTGTTAGAGAGGGTACGAACTTTGTTAGAGATGGTATGAACTTTGTGAGACAGGGTACGAACTTTGTTAAAGGAGTTACGAACTTTGTTCGAGATGGTATGAACTTTGTGAGACAGGGTACGAACTTTGTTAAAGGAGTTATGAACTTTGTTAGAGATGGTAAGAACTTTGTTAAAGACGGTATGAACTTTTTTAGAGAGGGTACGAACTTTGGGAGAGGGGGTACGATCTTTGTTAGAGAGAGTACGAACTTTGTTAGAGAGGGTACGAACTTTGTTAGAGATGGTACGAAATTGTTAGAGAGTGCACAAACTTTGTTAGAGAGGACACAAACTTCGCTACAAAGGTTACGAAATTTGTTAGAGATGGTACAAACTTTGTTAAAGACAGTACGAGTGTTGTTAGAGACGGTACGAACTTTGTTAGAGAGGGTACGGACTTTGTTAGAGAGGGTACGAACTTTGTGAGAGGGGGTACGATCTTTGTTAGAGAGAGTACGAACTTTGTTAGAGAGGGTACGGACTTTGTTAGAGATGGTACGAACTTTGTTTGAGAGTGTACGAACTTTGTTTGAGAGGACACAAACTTCGCTACAAAGGTTACGAAATTTGTTAGAGATGGTACAAACTTTGTTAGAGACAGTACGAGTGTTGTTAGAGATGGTACGAACTTTGTTAGAGAGGGTACGGACTTTGTTAGAGAGGACACGAACATTATTAGAGAGGGTATGAACTTTGTTAGAGAGGTTACGAACTTTGTTAGAGATGGTACAACCTTTGTTAGAGAGGTTACGAACTTTGTTAGAGATGGTACGAACTTTGTTAGAAAGGGTTCAAACTTTCTTAGGGAGGCTACGAAATTTGTTAGAGAGGGTAAAAACAATGTTACAGCAGGTACGAACTTTCTTATAGAGGGTACAAACTTTATGAGAGAGGATATGAAATTTTTTAAAGAGATTATGAACTTTGTTAAAAAAGGTACGACCTTTGTTAAAGGAGTTACGAACTTTGTTAGAGAGGGTATGAAATTTGTTAAAGAGGGTACAAACTTTGTTAGAGATGATACGAACTTTATAAGACAGGGTATGAACTTTGTTAAAAAGGACACAAACTTCGCTACAAAGGTTACGAAATTTCTTAGAGATGGTACAAACTTTGTTAGAGACAGTATGAGTGTTGTTAGAGACGGTACGAACTTTGTTAGAGAGGGTATGAACTTTTATAGAAAGGGTACGAACTTTGTTAGAGAGGGTACGGACTTTGTTAGAGATGGTACGAACTTTGTTTGAGAGTGTACGAACTTTGTTTGAGAGGACACAAACTTCGCTACAAAGGTTACGAAATTTGTTAGAGATGGTACAAACTTTGTTAGAGACAGTACGAGTGTTGTTAGAGATGGTACGAACTTTGTTAGAGAGGGTACGGACTTTGTGAGAGACGGTATGAACTTTGTTAGAGAGGGTATGAACTTTGTTAGAGAGGGTACGAACTTTGTTAGAGAGGACACAAACTTCGCTACAAAGGTTACGAAATTTGTTAGAGATGGTACAAACTTTGTTAAAGAGAGTACGAGTGTTGTTAGATATGGTACGAACTTTGTTAGAGAGGGCATGAACTTTGTTAGACAGAGTACGAACTTTGTTAGAGATGGTACTAACTTTGTTAGAGAGGGTACGAACTTTAATAGAAAGGGTTCAAACTTTCTTAGGGAGGGTACGAAATTTGTTAGAGATGGTAAAAACTTTGTTAGAAGGGGTACAAACTTTGTTAGAGATGGTATGAACTTTGTTAGACAGGGTAGAAACTTTGTTAAAGGAGTTACGAACTTTGTTAGAGATGGTATGAACTTTGTTAGACAGGGTACGAACTTTGTTAAAGGAGTTCCGAACTTTGTGAGAGATGGTAAGAACTTTGTTAAAGATGGTATGAACTTTTTAGAGAGGGTACGAACTTTGTGAAAGGGGGTACGATCTTTGTTAGAGACGATACGAACTTTGTTAGAGAGGGTATGAACTTTGTTAAAGAGGGTACGAACTTTGTTAGAGATGGTACGAACTTTGTTAGAGAGGACACAAACTTCGCTACAAAGGTTACGAACTTTGTTAGAGACGGTACGAACTTTGTTAGAGAGGGTACGAGTGTTGTTAGATATGGTACGAACTTTGTTAGAGTGGGCATGAACTTTGTTAGAGAGAGTACGAACTTTGTTAGAGATGGTACAAACTTTGTTAGAGAGGGTACGAACTTTGTTAGAAGGGGTTCAAACTTTCTTAGGGAGTTTACGAAATTTGTTGGAGAGGGTAAAAACTTTGTTAAAATGGGTACGAAATTTGTTAGAGAGGGTACGAACTTTGTTAGAGATGGTATGAACTTTGTTGACAGGGTACAAACTTTGTTAAAGGAGTTACGAACTTTGTTAGAGATGGTATGAACTTTGTTAGACAGGGTACGAACTTTGTTAAAGGAGTTACGAACTTTGTTAGAGATGGTAAGAACTTTGTTAAAGATGGTACGAACTTTTTTAGAGAGGGTACGAACTTTGTGAAAGGGGGTACGATCTTTGTTAGAGAGGGTATGAACTTATTTAAAGAGGGTACAAACTTTGTTAGAGATGGTACGAACTTTATAAGAGAGGGTATGAACTTTGTTAAAGAGGACACAAACTTCACTACAAAGGTTACGAAATTTGTTAGAGATGGTACAAACTTTGTTGGAGACAGTACGAGTGTTGTTAGAGAGGGTATGAACTTTGTTAGAGAGGGTATGGACTTTGTTAGAGATGGTACGAACTTTGTTTGAGAGTGTACGAACTTTGTTAAAGAGGACACAAACTTCGCTACAAAGGTTACGAAATTTGTTAGAGATGGTACAAACTTTGTTAGAGACAGTACGAGTGTTGTTAGAGATGGTACGAACTTTGTTAGAGAGGGTACGGACTTTGTGAGAGACGGTACGAACTTTGTTAGAGAGGGTATGAACTTTGTTAGAGAGGGTACGAACTTTGTTAGAGAGGACACAAACTTCGCTACAAAGGTTACGAAATTTGTTAGAGATGGTACAAACTTTGTTAGAGAGAGTACGAGTGTTGTTAGATATGGTACGAACTTTGTTAGAGAGGGCATGAACTTTGTTAGACAGAGTACGAACTTTGTTAGAGATGGTACAAACTTTGTTAGAGAGGGTATGAACTTTGTTAAAGAGGGTACGAACTTTGTTAGAGATGAAACGAACTTTGTAAGAGAGGGTACGAACTTTGTTAGAGAGGACACAAACTTCGCTACAAAGGTTACGAAATTTCTTAGAGATGGTACAAACGTTGCTAGAGACAGTACGAGTGTTGTTAGAGAAGGTACGAACTTTGTTAGAGAGGGTATGAACTTTGTTAGAGAGGGTACGAACTTTGTTAGAGATGGTACGAACTTTGTTTGAGAGTGTACGAACTTTGTTAGAGAGGACACAAACTTCGCTACATAGGTTACGAAATTTGTTAGAGACGGTACGAACATTGTTAGGGAGGGTATGAACTTTGTTAAAGAGGGTACAAACTTTGTTAGAGATGGTACGCACTTTATAAGAGAGGGTATGAACTTTGTTAAAGAGGACACAAACTTCGCTACAAAGGTTATGAAATTTCTTAGAGATGGTACAAACTTTGTTAGAGACAGTACGTGTGTTGTTAGAGACGGTACAAACTTTGTTAGAGAGGGTATGAACTTTGTTAGAGAGGGTACGAACTTTGTTAGAGATGGTACGAAATTTGTTTGAGAGTGTACGAACTTTGTTAAAGAGGACACAAACTTCGCTACAAAGGTTACGAAATTTGTTAGAGATGGTACTAACTTTGTTAGAGACAGTACGAGTGTTGTTAGAGATGGTACGAACTTTGTTAGAGAGGGCATGAACTTTGTTAGAGAGGGTACGAACTTTGTTAGAGATGGTACGAACTTTGTTTGAGAGTGTACGAACTTTGTTAGAGAGGACACAAACTTCGCTACAAAGGTTACGAAATTTGTTAGAGACGGTACGAACTTTGTCAGAGTGGGTATGAACTTTGTTAAAGAGGGTACAAACTTTGTTAGAGATGGTACGCACTTTATAAGAGAGGGTATGAACTTTGTTAAAGAGGACACAAACTTCGCTACAAAGGTTACGAAATTTCTTAGAGATGGTACAAACTTTGTTAGAGACAGTACGAGTGTTGTTAAAGACGGTACGAACTTTGTTAGAGAGGGTATGAACTTTGTTAGAGAGGGTACGAACTTTGTTAGAGATGGTACGAACTTTGTTTGAGAGTGTACGAACTTTGTTAGAGAGGACACAAACTTCGCTAGAAAGGTTACGAAATTTGTTAGAGATGGTACAAACTTTGTTAGAGACAGTACGAGTGTTGTTAGAGATGGTACGAACTTTGTTAGAGAGGGTATGAACTTTGTTAGAGAGGGTATGGACTTTGTTAGAGATGGTACGAACTTTGTTTGAGAGTGTACGAACTTTGTTAGAGAGCACACACACTTCGCTACAAAGTTTACGAAATTTGTTAGAGATGGTACAAACTTTCTTAGAGACAGTACGAGTGTTGTTAGAGATGGTAATAACTTTGTTAGAGAGGGTACGAACTTTGTTAGAAGGGGTTCAAACTTTCTTAGGGAGGGTACGAAATTTGTTAGAGAGGGTATGAACTTTGTTAGAGAGGGTATGAACTTTGTTAGATAGGGTACAAACTTCGTGAAAGGAGTCACGAACTTTGTTAGAGATGGTTTGAACTTTGTTAGACTGGGTACGAACTTTGTTAAAGGAGTTACGAACTTTGTGAGAGATGGTAAGAACTTTGTTAAAGATGGTACGAACTTTTTTAGAGAGGGTACAAACTTTGTGAAAGGGGGTACGATCTTTGTTAGAGACGATACGAACTTTGTTAGAGAGGGTATGAACTTTGTTAAAGAGGGTACGAACTTTGTTAGAGATGGTACGAACTTTGTTAGAGAGGACACAAACTTCGCTACAAAGGTTACGAACTTTGTTAGAGACGGTACGAACTTTGTTAGAGAGGGTACGAGTGTTGTTAGATATGGTACGAACTTTGTTAGAGTGGGCATGAACTTTGTTAGAGAGAGTACGAACTTTGTTAGAGATGCTACAAACTTTGTTAGAGAGGGTACGAACTTTGTTAGAAGGGGTTCAAACTTTCTTAGGGAGTTTACGAAATTTGTTGGAGAGGGTAAAAACTTTGTTAGAATGGGTACGAAATTTGTTAGAGAGGGTACGAACTTTGTTAGAGATGGTATGAACTTTGTTGACAGGGTACAAACTTTGTTAAAGGAGTTTCGAACTTTGTTAGAGATGGTATGAACTTTGTTAGACAGGGTACGAACTTTGTTAAAGGAGTTACGAACTTTGTTAGAGATGGTAAGAACTTTGTTAAAGATGGTACGAACTTTTTTAGAGAGGGTACGAACTTTGTGAAAGGGGGTACGATCTTTGTTAGAGACGATACGAACTTTGTTAGAGAGGGTATGAACTTTGTTAAAGAGGGTACGAACTTTGTTAGAGATGGTACGAACTTTGTTAGAGAGGACACAAACTTCGCTACAAAGGTTACGAACTTTGTTAGAGACGGTACGAACTTTGTTAGAGAGGGTACGAGTGTTGTTAGATATGGTACGAACTTTGTTAGAGTGGGCATGAACTTTGTTAGAGAGAGTACGAACTTTGTTAGAGATGCTACAAACTTTGTTAGAGAGGGTACGAACTTTGTTAGAAGGGGTTCAAACTTTCTTAGGGAGTTTACGAAATTTGTTGGAGAGGGTAAAAACTTTGTTAGAATGGGTACGAAATTTGTTAGAGAGGGTACGAACTTTGTTAGAGATGGTATGAACTTTGTTGACAGGGTACAAACTTTGTTAAAGGAGTTTCGAACTTTGTTAGAGATGGTATGAACTTTGTTAGACAGGGTACGAACTTTGTTAAAGGAGTTACGAACTTTGTTAGAGATGGTAAGAACTTTGTTAAAGATGGTACGAACTTTTTTAGAGAGGGTACGAACTTTGTGAAAGGGGGTACGATCTTTGTTAGAGAGGGTATGAACTTATTTAAAGAGGGTACAAACTTTGTTAGAGATGGTACGAACTTTATAAGAGAGGGTATGAACTTTGTTAAAGAGGACACAAACTTCACTACAAAGGTTACGAAATTTGTTAGAGATGGTACAAACTTTGTTGGAGACAGTACGAGAGTTGTTAGAGAGGGTATGAACTTTGTTAGAGAGGGTATGGACTTTGTTAGAGATGGAACGAACTTTGTTTCAGAGTGTACGAACTTTGTTAAAGAGGACACAAACTTCGCTACAAAGGTTACGAAATTTGTTAGAGATGGTACAAACTTTGTTAGAGACAGTACGAGTGTTGTTAGAGATGGTACGAACTTTGTTAGAGAGGGTACGGACTTTGTGAGAGACGGTACGAACTTTGTTAGAGAGGGTATGAACTTTGTTAGAGAGGGTACGAACTTTGTTAGAGAGGACACAAACTTCGCTACAAAGGTTACGAAATTTGTTAGAGATGGTACTAACTTTGTTAGAGACAGTACGAGTGTTGTTAGAGATGGTACGAACTTTGTTAGAGAGGGCATGAACTTTGTTAGAGAGGGTACGAACTTTGTTAGAGATGGTACGAACTTTGTTTGAGAGTGTACGAACTTTGTTAGAGAGGACACAAACTTCGCTACAAAGGTTACGAAATTTGTTAGAGACGGTACGAACTTTGTCAGAGTGGGTATGAACTTTGTTAAAGAGGGTACAAACTTTGTTAGAGATGGTACGCACTTTATAAGAGAGGGTATGAACTTTGTTAAAGAGGACACAAACTTCGCTACAAAGGTTACGAAATTTCTTAGAGATGGTACAAACTTTGTTAGAGACAGTACGAGTGTTGTTAAAGACGGTACGAACTTTGTTAGAGAGGGTATGAACTTTGTTAGAGAGGGTACGAACTTTGTTAGAGATGGTACGAACTTTGTTTGAGAGTGTACGAACTTTGTTAGAGAGGACACAAACTTCGCTAGAAAGGTTACGAAATTTGTTAGAGATGGTACAAACTTTGTTAGAGACAGTACGAGTGTTGTTAGAGATGGTACGAACTTTGTTAGAGAGGGTATGAACTTTGTTAGAGAGGGTATGGACTTTGTTAGAGATGGTACGAACTTTGTTTGAGAGTGTACGAACTTTGTTAGAGAGCACACACACTTCGCTACAAAGTTTACGAAATTTGTTAGAGATGGTACAAACTTTCTTAGAGACAGTACGAGTGTTGTTAGAGATGGTAATAACTTTGTTAGAGAGGGTACGAACTTTGTTAGAAGGGGTTCAAACTTTCTTAGGGAGGGTACGAAATTTGTTAGAGAGGGTATGAACTTTGTTAGAGAGGGTATGAACTTTGTTAGATAGGGTACAAACTTCGTGAAAGGAGTCACGAACTTTGTTAGAGATGGTTTGAACTTTGTTAGACTGGGTACGAACTTTGTTAAAGGAGTTACGAACTTTGTGAGAGATGGTAAGAACTTTGTTAAAGATGGTACGAACTTTTTTAGAGAGGGTACAAACTTTGTGAAAGGGGGTACGATCTTTGTTAGAGACGATACGAACTTTGTTAGAGAGGGTATGAACTTTGTTAAAGAGGGTACGAACTTTGTTAGAGATGGTACGAACTTTGTTAGAGAGGACACAAACTTCGCTACAAAGGTTACGAACTTTGTTAGAGACGGTACGAACTTTGTTAGAGAGGGTACGAGTGTTGTTAGATATGGTACGAACTTTGTTAGAGTGGGCATGAACTTTGTTAGAGAGAGTACGAACTTTGTTAGAGATGCTACAAACTTTGTTAGAGAGGGTACGAACTTTGTTAGAAGGGGTTCAAACTTTCTTAGGGAGTTTACGAAATTTGTTGGAGAGGGTAAAAACTTTGTTAGAATGGGTACGAAATTTGTTAGAGAGGGTACGAACTTTGTTAGAGATGGTATGAACTTTGTTGACAGGGTACAAACTTTGTTAAAGGAGTTTCGAACTTTGTTAGAGATGGTATGAACTTTGTTAGACAGGGTACGAACTTTGTTAAAGGAGTTACGAACTTTGTTAGAGATGGTAAGAACTTTGTTAAAGATGGTACGAACTTTTTTAGAGAGGGTACGAACTTTGTGAAAGGGGGTACGATCTTTGTTAGAGAGGGTATGAACTTATTTAAAGAGGGTACAAACTTTGTTAGAGATGGTACGAACTTTATAAGAGAGGGTATGAACTTTGTTAAAGAGGACACAAACTTCACTACAAAGGTTACGAAATTTGTTAGAGATGGTACAAACTTTGTTGGAGACAGTACGAGAGTTGTTAGAGAGGGTATGAACTTTGTTAGAGAGGGTATGGACTTTGTTAGAGATGGAACGAACTTTGTTTCAGAGTGTACGAACTTTGTTAAAGAGGACACAAACTTCGCTACAAAGGTTACGAAATTTGTTAGAGATGGTACAAACTTTGTTAGAGACAGTACGAGTGTTGTTAGAGATGGTACGAACTTTGTTAGAGAGGGTACGGACTTTGTGAGAGACGGTACGAACTTTGTTAGAGAGGGTATTTACTTTGTTAGAGAGGGTACGAACTTTGTTAGAGAGGACACAAACTTCGCTACAAAGGTTACGAAATTTGTTAGAGATGGTACAAACTTTGTTAGAGAGAGTACGAGTGTTGTTAGATATGGTACGAACTTTGTTAGAGTGGGCATGAACTTTGTTAGACAGAGTACGAACTTTGTTAGAGATGGTGCAAACTTTGTTAGAGAGGGTACGAACTTTGTTAGAAGGGGTTCAAACTTTCTTAAAGAGTTTACGAAATTTGTTAGAGAGGGTAAAAACTTTGTTAGAAGGGGTACGAACTTTGTTAGAGAGGGTACGAACTTTGTTAGAGATGGTATGAACTTTGTTGACAAGGTACAAACTTTGTTAAAGGAGTTACGAACTTTGTTAGAGATGGTATGAACTTTGTTAGACAGGGTACGAACTTTGTTAAAGGAGTTACGAACTTTGTTATAGATGGTAAGAACTTTGTTAAAGATGGTACGAACTTTTTGAGAGAGGGTACGATCTTTGTTAGAGACGGTACGAACTTTGTTAGAGAGGGTACAAACTTTGTTAAAGAGGGTACAAACTTTGTTAGAGATGGTACGAACGTTATGAGAGAGGGCATGAACTTTGTTAAAGAGGACACAAACTTCACTACAAAGGTTACGAAATTTGTTAGAGATGGTACAAACTTTGTTGGAGACAGTACGAGAGTTGTTAGAGAGGGTATGAACTTTGTTAGAGAGGGTATGGACTTTGTTAGAGATGGAACGAACTTTGTTTCAGAGTGTACGAACTTTGTTAAAGAGGACACAAACTTCGCTACAAAGGTTACGAAATTTGTTAGAGATGGTACAAACTTTGTTAGAGACAGTACGAGTGTTGTTAGAGATGGTACGAACTTTGTTAGAGAGGGTACGGACTTTGTGAGAGACGGTACGAACTTTGTTAGAGAGGGTATGAACTTTGTTAGAGAGGGTACGAACTTTGTTAGAGAGGACACAAACTTCGCTACAAAGGTTACGAAATTTGTTAGAGATGGTACTAACTTTGTTAGAGACAGTACGAGTGTTGTTAGAGATGGTACGAACTTTGTTAGAGAGGGCATGAACTTTGTTAGAGAGGGTACGAACTTTGTTAGAGATGGTACGAACTTTGTTTGAGAGTGTACGAACTTTGTTAGAGAGGACACAAACTTCGCTAGAAAGGTTACGAAATTTGTTAGAGATGGTACAAACTTTGTTAGAGACAGTACGAGTGTTGTTAGAGATGGTACGAACTTTGTTAGAGAGGGTATGAACTTTGTTAGAGAGGGTATGGACTTTGTTAGAGATGGTACGAACTTTGTTTGAGAGTGTACGAACTTTGTTAGAGAGCACACACACTTCGCTACAAAGTTTACGAAATTTGTTAGAGATGGTACAAACTTTCTTAGAGACAGTACGAGTGTTGTTAGAGATGGTAATAACTTTGTTAGAGAGGGTACGAACTTTGTTAGAAGGGGTTCAAACTTTCTTAGGGAGGGTACGAAATTTGTTAGAGAGGGTATGAACTTTGTTAGAGAGGGTATGAACTTTGTTAGATAGGGTACAAACTTCGTGAAAGGAGTCACGAACTTTGTTAGAGATGGTTTGAACTTTGTTAGACTGGGTACGAACTTTGTTAAAGGAGTTACGAACTTTGTGAGAGATGGTAAGAACTTTGTTAAAGATGGTACGAACTTTTTTAGAGAGGGTACAAACTTTGTGAAAGGGGGTACGATCTTTGTTAGAGACGATACGAACTTTGTTAGAGAGGGTATGAACTTTGTTAAAGAGGGTACGAACTTTGTTAGAGATGGTACGAACTTTGTTAGAGAGGACACAAACTTCGCTACAAAGGTTACGAACTTTGTTAGAGACGGTACGAACTTTGTTAGAGAGGGTACGAGTGTTGTTAGATATGGTACGAACTTTGTTAGAGTGGGCATGAACTTTGTTAGAGAGAGTACGAACTTTGTTAGAGATGCTACAAACTTTGTTAGAGAGGGTACGAACTTTGTTAGAAGGGGTTCAAACTTTCTTAGGGAGTTTACGAAATTTGTTGGAGAGGGTAAAAACTTTGTTAGAATGGGTACGAAATTTGTTAGAGAGGGTACGAACTTTGTTAGAGATGGTATGAACTTTGTTGACAGGGTACAAACTTTGTTAAAGGAGTTTCGAACTTTGTTAGAGATGGTATGAACTTTGTTAGACAGGGTACGAACTTTGTTAAAGGAGTTACGAACTTTGTTAGAGATGGTAAGAACTTTGTTAAAGATGGTACGAACTTTTTTAGAGAGGGTACGAACTTTGTGAAAGGGGGTACGATCTTTGTTAGAGACGATACGAACTTTGTTAGAGAGGGTATGAACTTTGTTAAAGAGGGTACGAACTTTGTTAGAGATGGTACGAACTTTGTTAGAGAGGACACAAACTTCGCTACAAAGGTTACGAACTTTGTTAGAGACGGTACGAACTTTGTTAGAGAGGGTACGAGTGTTGTTAGATATGGTACGAACTTTGTTAGAGTGGGCATGAACTTTGTTAGAGAGAGTACGAACTTTGTTAGAGATGCTACAAACTTTGTTAGAGAGGGTACGAACTTTGTTAGAAGGGGTTCAAACTTTCTTAGGGAGTTTACGAAATTTGTTGGAGAGGGTAAAAACTTTGTTAGAATGGGTACGAAATTTGTTAGAGAGGGTACGAACTTTGTTAGAGATGGTATGAACTTTGTTGACAGGGTACAAACGTTGTTAAAGGAGTTTCGAACTTTGTTAGAGATGGTATGAACTTTGTTAGACAGGGTACGAACTTTGTTAAAGGAGTTACGAACTTTGTTAGAGATGGTAAGAACTTTGTTAAAGATGGTACGAACTTTTTTAGAGAGGGTACGAACTTTGTGAAAGGGGGTACGATCTTTGTTAGAGAGGGTATGAACTTATTTAAAGAGGGTACAAACTTTGTTAGAGATGGTACGAACTTTATAAGAGAGGGTATGAACTTTGTTAAAGAGGACACAAACTTCACTACAAAGGTTACGAAATTTGTTAGAGATGGTACAAACTTTGTTGGAGACAGTACGAGAGTTGTTAGAGAGGGTATGAACTTTGTTAGAGAGGGTATGGACTTTGTTAGAGATGGAACGAACTTTGTTTCAGAGTGTACGAACTTTGCTAAAGAGGACACAAACTTCGCTACAAAGGTTACGAAATTTGTTAGAGATGGTACAAACTTTGTTAGAGACAGTACGAGTGTTGTTAGAGATGGTACGAACTTTGTTAGAGAGGGTACGGACTTTGTGAGAGACGGTACGAACTTTGTTAGAGAGGGTATGAACTTTGTTAGAGAGGGTACGAACTTTGTTAGAGAGGACACAAACTTCGCTACAAAGGTTACGAAATTTGTTAGAGATGGTACAAACTTTGTTAGAGAGAGTACGAGTGTTGTTAGATATGGTACGAACTTTGTTAGAGTGGGCATGAACTTTGTTAGACAGAGTACGAACTTTGTTAGAGATGGTGCAAACTTTGTTAGAGAGGGTACGAACTTTGTTAGAAGGGGTTCAAACTTTCTTAAAGAGTTTACGAAATTTGTTAGAGAGGGTAAAAACTTTGTTAGAAGGGGTACGAACTTTGTTAGAGAGGGTACGAACTTTGTTAGAGATGGTATGAACTTTGTTGACAAGGTACAAACTTTGTTAAAGGAGTTACGAACTTTGTTAGAGATGGTATGAACTTTGTTAGACAGGGTACGAACTTTGTTAAAGGAGTTACGAACTTTGTTATAGATGGTAAGAACTTTGTTAAAGATGGTACGAACTTTTTTAGAGAGGGTACGGTCTTTGTTAGAGACGGTACGAACTTTGTTAGAGAGGGTACAAACTTTGTTAAAGAGGGTACAAACTTTGTTAGAGATGGTACGAACGTTATGAGAGAGGGCATGAACTTTGTTAAAGAGGACACAAACTTCGCTACAAAGGTTACGAAATTTCTTAGAGATGGTACAAACTTTGTTAGAGACAGTAGGAGTGTTGTTAGAGACGGTACGAACTTTGTTAGAGAGGGTATGAACTTTGTTAGAGAGGGTACGAACTTTGTTAGAGATGCTACGTACTTTGTTTGAGAGTGTACGAACTTTGTTAGAGACGACACAAACTTCGCTACAAAGGTTACGAAATTTGTTAGAGATGGTACAAACTTTGTGAGAGACATTACGAGTGTTGTTAGAGATGGTACGAACGTTGTTAGAGAGGGTATGAACTTTGTTAGAGAGGGTACGGACTTTGTTAGAGACGGTACGAACTTTGTTAAAGAGGGTATGAACTTTGTTAGAGAGGGTACAGACTTTCTTAGAGAGGGTACGAACTTTGTTGGAGAGGACGCAAACTTCGCTACAAAGGTTACGAAATTTGCTAGAGATGACACAAACTTTGTTAGAGAGAGTACGAGTGTTGTTAGATATGGTACGAACTTTGGTAGAGAGGGCATGAACTTTGTTAGAGAGAGTACAAACTTTGTTAGAGATAGTACAAACTTTGTTAGAGAGGGTACGAACTTTGTTAGAAGGGGTTCAAACTTTCTTAGGGAGGGTACGAAATTTGTTAGAGCGGGTAAAAACTTTGTTAGAAGGGGTACGAACTTGGTTAGAGAGTGTACGAACTTTGTTAGAGATGGTATGAACTTTGTTAGACAGGATAGAAACTTTGTTAAAGGAGGTACAAACTTTGTTAGAGATGGTACGCACTTTATAAGAGAGGGTACAAACTTTGTTAGAGATGCTACGAACTTTGTTTGAGAGTGTACGAACTTGGTTAGAGACGACACAAACTTCGCTACAAAGGTTACCAAATTTGTTAGAGATGGTACAAACTTTGTGAGAGACAGTACGAGTGTTGTTAGAGATTGTACGAACTTTGTTAGAGAGGGTATGAACTTTCTTAGAGAGGGTACGGACTTTCTTAGAGACGGTACGAACTTTGTTAGAGAGGGTATGAACTTTGTTAGAGAGGGTACAGACTTTGTTAGAGAGGGTACGAACTTTGTTGGAGAGGACGCAAACTTCGCTACAAAGGTTACGAAATTTGCTAGAGATGGCACAAACTTTGTTAGAGAGAGTACGAGTTTTGTTAGATATGGTACGAACTTTGGTAGAGAGGGCATGAACTTTGTTAGAGAGAGTACGAACTTTGTTAGAGATGGTACAAACTTTGTTAGAGAGGGTACGAACTTTGTTAGAAGGGGTTCAAACTTTCTTAGGGAGGGTACGAAATTTGTTAGAGAGGGTAAAAACTTTGTTAGAAGGGGTACGAACTTGGTTAGAGAGTGTACGAACTTTGTTAGAGATGGTATGAACTTTGTTAGACAGGGTATAAACTCTGTTAAAGGAGGTACGAACTTTGTTAGAGATGGTATGAACTTTGTGAGACAGGGTACGAACTTTGTTAAAGGAGTTACGAACTTTGTTAGAGATGGTAAGAACTTTGTTAAAGATGGTACGAACTTTTTTAGAGAGGGTACGAACTTTGTGAAAGGGGGTACGATCTTTGTTAGAGACGGTACAAACTTTGTTAGAGAGGGTATGAACTTTGTTAAAGAGGGTACGACCTTTGTTAGAGATGGTACGAACTTTGTAAGAGAGGGTACGAACTTTGTTAGAGAGGACACAAACTTCGCTACAAAGGTTACGAAATTTCTTAGAGATGGTACAAACGTTGCTAGAGACAGTACGAGTGTTGTTAGAGAAGGTACGAACTTTGTTAGAGAGGGTATGAACTTTGTTAGAGAGGGTACGAACTTTGTTAGAGATGGTACAAACTTTGTTAGAGAGGGTACGGACTTTGTTAGAGAGGACACAAACTTCGCTACAAAGGTTACGAAATTTGTTAGAGATGGTACAAACTTTGTGAGAGACAGTACGAGTGTTGTTAGAGATTGTACGAACTTTGTTAGAGAGGGTATGAACTTTCTTAGAGAGGGTACGGACTTTCTTAGAGACGGTACGAACTTTGTTAGAGAGGGTATGAACTTTGTTAGAGAGGGTACAGACTTTGTTAGAGAGGGTACGAACTTTGTTGGAGAGGACGCAAACTTCGCTACAAAGGTTACGAAATTTGCTAGAGATGGCACAAACTTTGTTAGAGAGAGTACGAGTTTTGTTAGATATGGTACGAACTTTG
This sequence comes from Vitis rotundifolia, assembly GCA_030254885.1. Lineage (NCBI taxonomy): Eukaryota > Viridiplantae > Streptophyta > Magnoliopsida > Vitales > Vitaceae > Vitis > Vitis rotundifolia. The sequence goes on from CM058160.1 coordinate 17,143,830, forward strand.
GTAGAGAGGGCATGAACTTTGTTAGAGAGAGTACGAACTTTGTTAGAGATGGTACAAACTTTGTTAGAGAGGGTACGAACTTTGTTAGAAGGGGTTCAAACTTTCTTAGGGAGGGTACGAAATTTGTTAGAGAGGGTAAAAACTTTGTTAGAAGGGGTACGAACTTGGTTAGAGAGTGTACGAACTTTGTTAGAGATGGTATGAACTTTGTTAGACAGGGTATAAACTCTGTTAAAGGAGGTACGAACTTTGTTAGAGATGGTATGAACTTTGTGAGACAGGGTACGAACTTTGTTAAAGGAGTTACGAACTTTGTTAGAGATGGTAAGAACTTTGTTAAAGATGGTACGAACTTTTTTAGAGAGGGTACGAACTTTGTGAAAGGGGGTACGATCTTTGTTAGAGACGGTACAAACTTTGTTAGAGAGGGTATGAACTTTGTTAAAGAGGGTACGACCTTTGTTAGAGATGGTACGAACTTTGTAAGAGAGGGTACGAACTTTGTTAGAGAGGACACAAACTTCGCTACAAAGGTTACGAAATTTCTTAGAGATGGTACAAACGTTGCTAGAGACAGTACGAGTGTTGTTAGAGAAGGTACGAACTTTGTTAGAGAGGGTATGAACTTTGTTAGAGAGGGTACGAACTTTGTTAGAGATGGTACAAACTTTGTTAGAGAGGGTACGGACTTTGTTAGAGAGGACACAAACTTCGCTACAAAGGTTACGAAATTTGTTAGAGACGGTACGAACTTTGCTAGAGAGGGTATGAACTTTGTTAAAGAGGGTACAAACTTTGTTAGAGATGGTACGCACTTTATAAGAGAGGGTATGAACTTTGTTAAAGAGGACACAAACTTCGCTACGAAGGTTATGAAATTTCTTAGAGATGGTACAAACTTTGTTAGAGACAGTACGAGTGTTGTTAGAGACGGTACAAACTTTGTTAGAGAGGGTATGAACTTTGTTAGAGAGGGTACGAACTTTGTTAGAGATGGTACGAACTTTGTTTGAGAGTGTACGAACTTTGTTAAAGAGGACACAAACTTCGCTAGAAAGGTTACGAAATTTGTTAGAGATGGTACAAACTTTGTTAGAGACAGTACGAGTGTTGTTAGAGATGGTACGAACTTTGTTAGAGAGGGTATGAACTTTGTTAGAGAGGGTATGGACTTTGTTAGAGATGGTACGAACTTTGTTTGAGAGTGTACGAACTTTGTTAGAGAGCACACAAACTTCGCTACAAAGTTTACGAAATTTGTTAGAGATGGTACAAACTTTGTTAGAGACAGTACGAGTGTTGTTAGAGATGGTAATAACTTTGTTAGAGAGGGTACGAGCTTTGTTAGAAGGGGTTCAAACTTTCTTAGGGAGGGTACGAAATTTGTTAGAGAGGGTATGAACTTTGTTAGAGAGGGTATGAACTTTGTTAGACAGGGTACAAACTTTGTTAAAGGAGTCACGAACTTTGTTAGAGATGGTTTGAACTTTGTTAGACTGGGTACGAACTTTGTTAAAGGAGTTACGAACTTTGTGAGAGATGGTAAGAACTTTGTTAAAGATGGTACGAACTTTTTTAGAGAGGGTACGAACTTTGTGAAAGGGGGTACGATCTTTGTTAGAGACGTTACGAACTTTGTTAGAGAGGGTATGAACTTTGTTAAAGAGGGTATGAACTTTGTTAGAGATGGTACGAACTTTATAAGAGAGGGTATGAACTTTGTTAGAGAGGACATAAACTTCGCTACAAAGGTTACGAAATTTATTAGAGATGGTACAAACTTTGTTAGAGACGGTACGAGTGTTGTTACAGATGGTACGAACTTTGTTAGAGAGGGTATGAACTTTGTTAGAGAGGGGACGGACTTTGTGAGAGACGGTACGAACTTTGTTAGAGAGGGTATGAACTTTTTTAGAGAGGGTATGAACTTTGTTAGAGAGGGTATGAACTTTGTTAGAGAGGGTACGAACTTTGTTAGAGATGGTACAAACTTTGTTAGAGAGGGTACGGACTTTGTTAGAGAGGACACAAACTTCGCTACAAAGGTTACGAAATTTGTTAGAGACGGTACGAACTTTGTTAGAGAGGGTATGAACTTTGTTAAAGAGGGTACAAACTTTGTTAGAGATGGTACGCACTTTATAAGAGAGGGTATGAACTTTGTTAAAGAGGACACAAATTTCGCTACAAAGGTTATGAAATTTCTTAGAGATGGTACAAACATTGTTAGAGACAGTACGAGTGTTGTTAGAGACGGTACAAACTTTGTTAGAGAGGGTATGAACTTTGTTAGAGAGGGTACGAACTTTGTTAGAGATGGTACGAACTTTGTTTGAGAGTGTATGAACTTTGTTAGAGAGGACACAAACTTCGCTACAAAGGTTACGAAATTTCTTAGAGATGGTACAAACTTTGTTAGAGACAGTACGAGTGTTGTTACAGATGGTACGAACTTTGTTAGAGAGGGTATGAACTTTGTTAGAGAGGGGACGGATTTTGTGAGAGACGGTACGAACTTTGTTAGAGAGGGTATGAACTTTGTTAGAGAGGGTACGAACTTTGTTAGAGAGGGTACGAACTTTATTAGAAAGGGTACGAACATTGTTAAAGGAGTTACGAACTTTGTTAGAGATGGTAAGAACTTTGTTAAAGATGGTACGAACTTTGTTAGAGAGGACACAAACTTCGCTACAAAGGTTACGAAATTTGTTAGAGACGGTACGAACTTTGTTAGAGAGGGTATGAACTTTGTTAAAGAGGGTACAAACTTTGTTAGAGATGGTACGCACTTTATAAGAGAGGGTATGGACTTTGCTAAAGAGGACACAAACTTCGCTACAAAGGTTACGAAATTTCTTAGAGATGGTACAAACTTTGTTAGAGACAGTACGAGTGTTGTTAGAGACGGTATGAACTTTGTTAGAGAGGGTATGAACTTTTTTAGAGAGGGTATGAACTTTGTTAGAGATGGTACGAACTTTGTTTGAGAGTGTACGAACTTTGTTGGAGATGACACAAACTTCGCTACATAGGTTACGAAATTTGTTAGAGACGGTACGAACTTTGTTAGAGAGGGTATGAACTTTGTTAAAGAGGGTACAAACTTTGTTAGAGATGGTACGCACTTTATAAGAGAGGGTATGAACTTTGTTAAAGAGGACACAAACTTCGCTACAAAGGTTACGAAATTTCTTAGAGATGGTACAAACTTTGTTAGAGACAGTACGAGTGTTGTTAGAGACGGTACGAACTTTGTTAGACAGGGTATGAACTTTTTTAGAGAGGGTAGGAACTTTGTTAGAGATGGTACGAACTTTGTTTCAGAGTGTACGAACTTTGTTAGAGATGACACAAACTTCGCTACAAAGGTTACGAAATTTGTTAAAGATGGTACGAACTTTGTTAGAGACGGTACGAACTTTGTTAGAGAGGGTATGAACTTTGTTAGAGAGGGTACGAACTTTGTTAGAGATGGTACGAACATTGTTAGAGAGGGTATGAACTTTGTTAGAGAGGGTACGGACTTTGGTAGAGACGGTACGAACTTTGTTAGAGAGGGTATGAACTTTGTTAGAGAGGGTACAGACTTTGTTAGAGAGGGTACGAACTTTGTTAGAGAGGACACAAATTTCGCAACAAAGGTTACTAAATTTGTTAGGGATGGCACAAACTTTGTTAGAGAGAGTACGAGTGTTGTTAGATGTGGTAGGAACTTTGGTAGAGAGGGCATGAACTTTGTTAGAGAGAGTACGAACTTTGTAAGAGATGGTACAAACTTTGTTAGAGACAGTACGAACTTTGTTAGAAGGGGTTCAAACTTTCTTAGGGAGGGTAAGAAATTTGTTAGAGAGGGTAAAAACTTTGTTAGAAGGGGTACGAACTTGGTTAGAGAGGGTACGAACTTTGTTAGAGATGCTATGAACTTTGTTAGACAGGGTACGAACTTTGTTAAAGGAGTTACGAACTTTGTTAGAGATGGTAAGAACTTTGTTAAAGATGGTACGAACTTTTTTAGAGAGGGTACGAACTTTGTGAAAGGGGGTACGATCTTTGTTAGAGACGGTACGAACTTTGTTAGAGATAGTATGAACTTTGTTAAAGAGGGTACGAACTTTGTTAGAGAGAGTACAAGTGTTGTTAGATATGGTACGAACTTTGGTAGAGAGGGCATGAACTTTGTTAGAGAGAGTACGAACTTTGTTAGAGATGGTACAAACTTTGTTAGAGAGGGTACGAACTTTGTTAGAAGGGGTTCAAACTTTCTTAGGGAGGGTACGAAATTTGTTAGAGAGGGTAAAAACTTTGTTAGAAGGGGTACGAACTTGGTTAGAGAGTGTACGAACTTTGTTAGAGATGGTATGAACTTTGTTAGACAGGGTACAAACTTTGTTAAAGGAGGTACGAACTTTGTTAGAGATGGTATGAACTTTGTTAGACAGGGTACGAACTTTGTTAACGCAGTTACGAACTTTGTTAGAGATGGTAAGAACTTTGTTAAAGATGGTACGAACTTTTTTAGAGAGGGTACGAACTTTGTGAAAGGGGGTACGATCTTTGTTAGAGACGGTACAAACTTTGTTAGAGAGGGTATGAACTTTGTTAAAGAGGGTACGAACTTTGTTAGAGATGGTACGAACTTTGTAAGAGAGGGTACGAACTTTGTTAGAGAGGACACAAACTTCGCTACAAAGGTTACGAAATTTCTTAGAGATGGTACAAACGTTGCTAGAGACAGTACGAGTGTTGTTAGAGAAGGTACGAACTTTGTTAGATAGGGTATGAACTTTGTTAGAGAGGGTACGAACTTTGTTAGAGATGGTACGAACTTTGTTTGAGAGTGTACGAACTTTGTTAGAGAGGACACAAACTTCGCTACATAGGTTACGAAATTTGTTGGAGACGGTACGAACATTGTTAGGGAGGGTATGAACTTTGTTAAAGAGGGTACAAACTTTGTTAGAGATGGTACGCACTTTATAAGAGAGGTATGAACTTTGTTAAAGAGGACACAAACTTCGCTACAAAGGTTATGAAATTTCTTAGAGATGGTACAAACTTTGTTAGAGACAGTACGAGTGTTGTTAGAGACGGTACAAACTTTGTTAGAGAGGGTATAGACTTTGTTAGAGAGGGTACGAACTTTGTTAGAGAGGACACAAATTTCGCAACAAAGGTTACTAAATTTGTTAGGGATGGCACAAACTTTGTTAGAGAGAGTACGAGTGTTGTTAGATGTGGTAGGAACTTTGGTAGAGAGGGCATGAACTTTGTTAGAGAGAGTACGAACTTTGTAAGAGATGGTACAAACTTTGTTAGAGACAGTACGAACTTTGTTAGAAGGGGTTCAAACTTTCTTAGGGAGGGTAAGAAATTTGTTAGAGAGGGTAAAAACTTTGTTAGAAGGGGTACGAACTTGGTTAGAGAGGGTACGAACTTTGTTAGAGATGCTATGAACTTTGTTAGACAGGGTACGAACTTTGTTAAAGGAGTTACGAACTTTGTTAGAGATGGTAAGAACTTTGCTAAAGATGGTACGAACTTTTTTAGAGAGGGTACGAACTTTGTGAAAGGGGGTACGATCTTTGTTAGAGACGGTACGAACTTTGTTAGAGATAGTATGAACTTTGTTAAAGAGGGTACGAACTTTGTTAGAGAGAGTACAAGTGTTGTTAGATATGGTACGAACTTTGGTAGAGAGGGCATGAACTTTGTTAGAGAGAGTACGAACTTTGTTAGAGATGGTACAAACTTTGTTAGAGAGGGTACGAACTTTGTTAGAAGGGGTTCAAACTTTCTTAGGGAGGGTACGAAATTTGTTAGAGAGGGTAAAAACTTTGTTAGAAGGGGTACGAACTTGGTTAGAGAGTGTACGAACTTTGTTAGAGATGGTATGAACTTTGTTAGACAGGGTACAAACTTTGTTAAAGGAGGTACGAACTTTGTTAGAGATGGTATGAACTTTGTTAGACAGGGTACGAACTTTGTTAACGCAGTTACGAACTTTGTTAGAGATGGTAAGAACTTTGTTAAAGATGGTACGAACTTTTTTAGAGAGGGTACGAACTTTGTGAAAGGGGGTACGATCTTTGTTAGAGACGGTACAAACTTTGTTAGAGAGGGTATGAACTTTGTTAAAGAGGGTACGAACTTTGTTAGAGATGGTACGAACTTTGTAAGAGAGGGTACGAACTTTGTTAGAGAGGACACAAACTTCGCTACAAAGGTTACGAAATTTCTTAGAGATGGTACAAACGTTGCTAGAGACAGTACGAGTGTTGTTAGAGAAGGTACGAACTTTGTTAGATAGGGTATGAACTTTGTTAGAGAGGGTACGAACTTTGTTAGAGATGGTACGAACTTTGTTTGAGAGTGTACGAACTTTGTTAGAGAGGACACAAACTTCGCTACATAGGTTACGAAATTTGTTGGAGACGGTACGAACATTGTTAGGGAGGGTATGAACTTTGTTAAAGAGGGTACAAACTTTGTTAGAGATGGTACGCACTTTATAAGAGAGGTATGAACTTTGTTAAAGAGGACACAAACTTCGCTACAAAGGTTATGAAATTTCTTAGAGATGGTACAAACTTTGTTAGAGACAGTACGAGTGTTGTTAGAGACGGTACAAACTTTGTTAGAGAGGGTATAGACTTTGTTAGAGAGGGTACGAACTTTGTTAGAGAGGACACAAATTTCGCTACAAAGGTTACTAAATTTGTTAGGGATGGCACAAACTTTGTTAGAGAGAGTACGAGTGTTGTTAGATGTGGTACGAACTTTGGTAGAGAGGGCATGAACTTTGTTAGAGAGAGTACGAACTTTGTAAGAGATGGTACATACTTTGTTAGAGAGAGTACGAACTTTGTTATAAGGGGTTCAAACTTTCTTAGGGAGGGTAAGAAATTTGTTAGAGAGGGTAAAAACTTTGTTAGAAGGGGTACGAACTTGGTTAGAGAGGGTACGAACTTTATTAGAGATGCTATGAACTTTGTTAGACAGGGTACGAACTTTGTTAAAGGAGTTACGAACTTTGTTAGAGATGGTAAGAACTTTGTTAAAGATGATACGAACTTTTTTAGAGAGGGTACGAACTTTGTGAAAGGGGGTACGATCTTTGTTAGAGACGGTACGAACTTTGTTAGAGATGGTATGAACTTTGTTAAAGAGGGTACGAACTTTGTTAGAGATGGTACGAACTTTGTTAGAGAGGACACAAACTTCGCTACAAAGGTTACGAAATTTGCTAAAGATGGCACAAACTTTGTTAGAGAGAGTACGAGTGTTGTTAGAGATGGTACAAACTTTGTTAGAGAGAGTACGAACTTTGTTATAAGGGGTTCAAACTTTCTTAGGGAGGGTAAGAAATTTGTTAGAGAGGGTAAAAACTTTGTTAGAAGGGGTACGAACTTGGTTAGAGAGGGTACGAACTTTGTTAGAGATGCTATGAACTTTGTTAGACAGGGTACGAACTTTGTTAAAGGAGTTACGAACTTTGTTAGAGATGGTAAGAACTTTGTTAAAGAGGGTACGAACTTTTTTAGAGAGGGTACGAACTTTGTGAAAGGGGGTACGATCTTTGTTAGAGACGGTACGAACTTTGTTAGAGATAGTATGAACTTTGTTAAAGAGGGTACGAACTTTGTTAGAGAGAGTACGAGTGTTGTTAGATATGGTACGAACTTTGGTAGAGAGGGCATGAACTTTGTTAGAGAGAGTACGAACTTTGTTAGAGATGGTACAAACTTTGTTAGAGAGGGTACGAACTTTGTTAGAAGGGGTTCAAACTTTCTTAGGGAGGGTACGAAATTTGTTAGAGAGGGTAAAAACTTTGTTAGAAGGGGTACGAACTTGGTTAGAGAGTGTACGAACTTTGTTAGAGATGGTATGAACTTTGTTAGACAGGGTACAAACTTTGTTAAAGGAGGTACGAGCTTTGTTAGAGATGGTATGAACTTTGTTAGACAGGGTACGAACTTTGTTAAAGCAGTTACGAACTTTGTTAGAGATGGTAAGAACTTTGTTAAAGATGGTACGAACTTTTTTAGAGAGAGTACGAACTTTGTGAAAGGGGGTACGATCTTTGTTAGAGACGGTACAAACTTTGTTAGAGAGGGTATGAACTTTGTTAAAGAGGGTACGAACTTTGTTAGAGATGGTACGAACTTTGTAAGAGAGGGTACGAACTTTGTTAGAGAGGACACAAACTTCGCTACAAAGGTTACGAAATTTCTTAGAGATGGTACAAACGTTGCTAGAGACAGTACGAGTGTTGTTAGAGAAGGTACGAACTTTGTTAGATAGGGTATGAACTTTGTTAGAGAGGGTACGAACTTTGTTAGAGATGGTACGAACTTTGTTTGAGAGTGTACGAACTTTGTTAGAGAGGACACAAACTTCGCTACATAGGTTACGAAATTTGTTGGAGACGGTACGAACATTGTTAGGGAGGGTATGAACTTTGTTAAAGAGGGTACAAACTTTGTTAGAGATGGTACGCACTTTATAAGAGAGGTATGAACTTTGTTAAAGAGGACACAAACTTCGCTACAAAGGTTATGAAATTTCTTAGAGATGGTACAAACTTTGTTAGAGACAGTACGAGTGTTGTTAGAGACGGTACAAACTTTGTTAGAGAGGGTATAGACTTTGTTAGAGAGGGTACGAACTTTGTTAGAGAGGACACAAATTTCGCTACAAAGGTTACTAAATTTGTTAGGGATGGCACAAACTTTGTTAGAGAGAGTACGAGTGTTGTTAGATGTGGTACGAACTTTGGTAGAGAGGGCATGAACTTTGTTAGAGAGAGTACGAACTTTGTAAGAGATGGTACAAACTTTGTTAGAGAGAGTACGAACTTTGTTATAAGGGGTTCAAACTTTCTTAGGGAGGGTAAGAAATTTGTTAGAGAGGGTAAAAACTTTGTTAGAAGGGGTACGAACTTGGTTAGAGAGGGTACGAACTTTATTAGAGATGCTATGAACTTTGTTAGACAGGGTACGAACTTTGTTAAAGGAGTTACGAACTTTGTTAGAGATGGTAAGAACTTTGTTAAAGATGATACGAACTTTTTTAGAGAGGGTACGAACTTTGTGAAAGGGGGTACGATCTTTGTTAGAGACGGTACGAACTTTGTTAGAGATGGTATGAACTTTGTTAAAGAGGGTACGAACTTTGTTAGAGATGGTACGAACTTTGTTAGAGAGGACACAAACTTCGCTACAAAGGTTACGAAATTTGCTAAAGATGGCACAAACTTTGTTAGAGAGAGTACGAGTGTTGTTAGATATGGTACGAACTTTGGTAGAGAGGGCATGAACTTTGTTAGAAAGAGTACGAACTTTGTTAGAGATGGTACAAACTTTGTTAGAGAGGGTACGAACTTTGTTAGAAGGGGTTCAAACTTTGTTAGGGAGGGTACGAAATTTTTTAGAGAGGGTAAAAACTTTGTTAGAAGGGGTACGAACTTGGTTAGAGAGTGTACGAACTTTGTTAGAGATGGTATGAACTTTGTTAGACAGGGTACAAACTTTGTTAAAGGAGGTACGAACTTTGTCAGAGATGGTATGAACTTTGTTAGACAGGGTACGAACTTTGTTAAAGGAGTTACGAACTTTGTTAGAGATGGTAAGAACTTTGTTAAAGATGGTACGAACTTTTTTAGAGAGGGTACGAACTTTGTGAAAGGGGGTACGATCTTTGTTAGAGACGGTACAAACTTTGTTAGAGAGGGTATGAACTTTGTTAAAGAGGGTACGAACTTTGTTAGAGATGGTACGAACTTTGTAAGAGAGGGTACGAACTTTGTTAGAGAGGACACAAACTTCGCTACAAAGGTTACGAAACTTCTTAGAGATGGTACAAACGTTGCTAGAGACAGTACGAGTGTTGTTAGAGAAGGTACGAACTTTGTTAGAGAGGGTATGAACTTTGTTGGAGAGGGTACGAACTTTATTAGAGATGGTACGAACTTTGTTTGAGAGTGTACGAACTTTGTTAGAGAGGACACAAACTTCGCTACATAGGTTACGAAATTTGTTAGAGACGGTACGAACATTGTTAGGGAGGGTATTAACTTTGTTAAAGAGGGTACAAACTTTGTTAGAGATGGTACGCACTTTATAAGAGAGGGTATGAACTTTGTTAAAGAGGACACAAACTTCGCTACAAAGGTTATGAAATTTCTTAGAGATGGTACAAACTTTGTTAGAGACAGTACGAGTGTTGTTAGAGACGGTACAAACTTTGTTAGAGAGGGTATAGACTTTGTTAGAGAGGGTACGGACTTTGTTAGAGAGGGTACGGACTTTGTTAGAGAGGACACAAACTTCGCTACAAAGGTTACGACATTTGTTAGAGACGGTACGAACTTTGTTAGAGAGGGTATGAACTTTGTTAAAGAGGGTACAAACTTTGTTAGAGATGGTACGCACTTTATAAGAGAGGGTATGAAGTTTGCTAAAGAGGACACAAACTTCGCTACAAAGGTTACGAAATTTCTTAGAGATGGTACAAACTTTGTTAGAGACAGTACGAGTGTTGTTAGAGACGGTACGAACTTTGTTAGAGAGGGTATGAACTTTTTTAGAGAGGGTACGAACTTTGTTAGAGATGGTACGATTTTTGTTTGAGAGTGTACGAACTTTGTTAGAGATGACACAAACTTCGCTACAAAGGTTACGAAATTTGTTAGAGATGGTACGAACTTTGTTAGAGACAGTACGAGTGTTGTTAGAGATGGTACGAACATTGTTAGAGAGGGTATGAACTTTGTTAGAGAGGGTACGGACTTTGTTAGAGAGGACACAAACTTCGCTACAAAGGTTACGAAATTTGTTAGAGACGGTACGAACTTTGTTAGAGAGGGTATGAACTTTGTTAAAGAGGGTACAAACTTTGTTAGAGATGGTACGCACTTTATAAGAGAGGGTATAAACTTTGCTAAAGAGGACACAAACTTCGCTACAAAGGTTACGAAATTTCTTAGAGATGGTACAAACTTTGTTAGAGACAGTACGAGTGTTGTTAGAGACGGTACGAACTTTGTTAGAGAGGGTATGAACTTTTTTAGAGAGGGTACGAACTTTGTTGGAGATGGTACGAACTTTGTTTGAGAGTGTATGAACTTTGTTAGAGATGACACAAACTTCGCTACAAAGGTTACGAAATTTGTTAGAGATGGTACGAACTTTGTTAGAGACAGTACGAGTGTTGTTAGAGATGGTACGAACTTTGTTAGAGAGGGTATGAACTTTTTTAGAGAGGGTACGAACTTTGTTAGAGATGGCACGAACTTTGTTTGAGAGTGTACGAACTTTTTTAGAGAGGGTACGAACTTTGTTAGAGATGGCACGAACTTTGTTTGAGAGTGTACGAACTTTGTTAAAGAGGGTACAAACTTTGTTAGAGATGGTAAGAACTTTGTTAGAGACAGTACGAGTGTTGTTAGAGATGGTACGAACATTGTTAGAGAGGGTATGAACTTTGTTAGAGAGGGTACGGACTTTGTTAGAGAGGACACAAACTTCGCTACAAAGGTTACGAAATCTGTTAGAGACGGTACGAACTTTGTTAGAGAGGGTATGAACTTTGTTAAAGAGGGTACAAACTTTGTTAGAGATGATACGCACTTTATAAGAGAGGGTATGAACTTTGTTAAAGTGGACTCAAACTTCGCTACAAAGGTTACGAAATTTCTTAAAGATGGTACAAACTTTGTTAGAGACAGTACGAGTGTTGTTAGAGACGGTACGAACTTTGTTAGAGAGGGTATGAACTTTGTTAGAGAGGGTACGAACTTTGTTAGAGATGGTACGAACTTTGTTTGAGAGTGTACGAACTTTGTTAAAGAGGGTACAAACTTTGTTAGAGATGGTAAGAACTTTGTTAAAGATGGTACGAACTTTGTTAGAGAGGTCACAAACTTCGCTACAAAGGTTACGAAATTTGTTAGAGACGGTACGAACTTTGTTAGAGAGGGTATGAACTTTGTTAATGAGGGTACAAACTTTGTTAGAGATGGTACGCACTTTATAAGAGAGGGTATGAACTTTGTTAAAGAGGACACAAACTTCGTTACAAAGGTTACGAAATTTCTTAGAGATGGTACAAACTTTGTGAGAGACAGTACGAGTGTTGTTAGAGACGGTACGAACTTTGTTAGAGAGGGTATGAACTTTTTTAGAGAGGGTACGAACTTTGTTAGAGATGGTACGAACTTTGTTTGAGAGTGGACGAACTTTGTTAGAGATGACACAAACTTCGCTACAAAGGTTACGAAATTTGTTAGAGATGGTACGAACTTTGTTAGAGAGGGTATGAACTTTGTTAATGAGGGTACAAACTTTGTTAGAGATGGTACGCACTTTATAAGAGAGGGTATGAACTTTGTTAAAGAGGACACAAACTTCGTTACAAAGGATACGAAATTTCTTAGAGATGGTACAAACTTTGTTAGAGACAGTACGAGTGTTGTTAGAGACGGTACGAACTTTGTTAGAGAGGGTATGAACTTTGTTAGAGAGGGTACGAACTTTGTTAGAGATGGTACGAACTTTGTTTGAGAGTGTACGAACTTTGTTAAAGAGGGTACAAACTTTGTTAGAGATGGTAAGAACTTTGTTAAAGATGGTACGAACTTTGTTAGAGAGGACACAAACTTCGCTACAAAGGTTACGAAATTTGTTAGAGACGGTACGAACTTTGTTAGAGAGGGTATGAACTTTGTTAAAGAGGGTACAAACTTTGTTAGAGATGGTACGCACTTTATAAGAGAGGGTATGAACTTTGTTAAAGAGGACACAAATTTCGTTATAAAGGTTACGAAATTTCTTAGAGATGGTACAAACTTTGTTAGAGACAGTACGAGTGTTGTTAGAGACGGTACTAACTTTGTTAGAGAGGGTATGAACTTTGTTAGAGAGGGTACGAACTTTGTTAGAGATGGTACGAACTTTGTTTGAGAGTGTACGAACTTTGTTAAAGAGGGTACAAACTTTTTTAGAGATGGTAAGAACTTTGTTAAAGATGGTACGAACTTTGTTAGAGAGGACACAAACTTCGCTACAAAGGTTACGAAATTTGTTAGAGACGGTACGAACTTTGTTAGAGAGGGTATGAACTTTGTTAAAGAGGGTACAAACTTTGTTAGAGATGATACGCACTTTATAAGAGAGGGTATGAACTTTGTTAAAGTGGACTCAAACTTCGCTACAAAGGTTACGAAATTTCTTAAAGATGATACAAACTTTGTTAGAGACAGTACGAGTGTTGTTAGAGACGGTACGAACTTTGTTAGAGAGGGTATGAACTTTGTTAGAGAGGGTACGAACTTTGTTAGAGATGGTACGAACTTTGTTTGAGAGTGTACGAACTTTGTTAAAGAGGGTACAAACTTTGTTAGAGATGGTAAGAACTTTGTTAAAGATGGTACGAACTTTGTTAGAGAGGACACAAACTTCGCTACAAAGGTTACGAAATTTGTTAGAGACGGTACGAACTTTGTTAGAGAGGGTATGAACTTTGTTAAAGAGGGTACAAACTTTGTTAGAGATGGTACGCACTTTATAAGAGAGGGTATGAACTTTGTTAAAGAGGACACAAACTTCGTTACAAAGGTTACGAAATTTCTTAGAGATGGTACAAACTTTGTTAGAGACAGTACGAGTGTTGTTAGAGACGGTACGAACTTTGTTAGAGAGGGTATGAACTTTTTTAGAGAGGGTACGAACTTTGTTAGAGATGGCACGAACTTTGTTTGAGAGTGTACGAACTTTGTTAAAGAGGGTGCAAACTTTGTTAGAGATGGTAAGAACTTTGTTAAAGATGGTACGAACTTTGTTAGAGAGGACACAAACTTCGCTACAAAGGTTACGAAATTTGTTAGAGACGGTACGAACTTTGTTAGAGAGGGTATGAACTTTGTTAAAGAGGGTACAAACTTTGTTAGAGATGGTACGCACTTTATAAGAGAGGGTATGAACTTTGTTAAAGAGGACACAAACTTCGTTACAAAGGTTACGAAATTTTTTAGAGATGGTACAAACTTTGTTAGAGACAGTACGAGTGTTGTTAGAGACGGTACGAACTTTGTTAGAGAGGGTATGAACTTTTTTAGAGAGGGTACGAACTTTGTTAGAGATGGCACGAACTTTGTTTGAGAGTGTACGAACTTTGTTAAAGAGGGTACAAACTTTGTTAGAGATGGTAAGAACTTTGTTAAAGATGGTACGAACTTTGTTAGAGAGGACACAAACTTCGCTACAAAGGTTACGAAATTTGTTAGAGACGGTACGAACTTTGTTAGAGAGGGTATGAACTTTGTTAAAGAGGGTACAATCTTTGTTAGAGATGATACGCACTTTATAAGAGAGGGTATGAACTTTGTTAAAGTGGACTCAAACTTCGCTACAAAGGTTACGAAATTTCTTAGAGATGGTACAAACTTTGTTAGAGACAGTACGAGTGTTGCTAGAGACGGTACTAACTTTGTTAGAGAGGGTATGAACTTTGTTAGAGAGGGTACGAACTTTGTTAGAGATGGTACGAACTTTGTTTGAGAGTGTACGAACTTTGTTGAAGAGGGTACAAACTTTGTTAGAGATGGTAAGAACTTTGTTTAAGATGGTACGAACTTTGTTAGAGAGGACACAAACTTCGCTACAAAGGTTACGAAATTTGTTAGAGACGGTACGAACTTTGTTAGAGAGGGTATGAACTTTGTTAAAGAGGGTACAAACTTTGTTAGAGATGGTACGCACTTTATAAGAGAGGGTATGAACTTTGTTAAAGAGGACACAAACTTCGTTACAAAGGTTACGAAATTTCTTAGAGATGGTACAAACTTTGTTAGAGACAGTACGAGTGTTGTTAGAGACGGTACTAACTTTGTTAGAGAGGGTATGAACTTTGTTAGAGAGGGTACGAACTTTGTTAGAGATGGTACGAACTTTGTTTGAGAGTGTACGAACTTTGTTAAAGAGGGTACAAACTTTGTTAGAGATGGTAAGAACTTTGTTAAAGATGGTACGAACTTTGTTAGAGAGGACACAAACTTCGCTACAAAGGTTACGAAATTTGTTAGAGACGGTACGAACTTTGTTAGAGAGGGTATGAACTTTGTTAAAGAGGGTACAAACTTTGTTAGAGATGGTACGCACTTTATAAGAGAGGGTATGAACTTTGTTAAAGAGGACACAAACTTCATTACAAAGGTTACGAAATTTCTTAGAGATGGTACAAACTTTGTTAGACACAGTACGAGTGTTGTTAGAGACGGTACAAACTTTGTTAGAGAGGGTATGAACTTTTTTAGAGAGGGTACGAACTTTGTTAGAGATGGTACGAACTTTGTTTGAGAGTGTACGAACTTTGTTAGAGATGACACAAACTTCGCTACAAAGGTTACGAAATTTGTTAGGGATGGTACAAACTTTGTTAGAGACAGTACGAGTGTTGTTAGAGATGGTACGAACTTTGTTAGAGACAGTACGAGTGTTGTTAGAGATGGTACGAACATTGTTAGAGAGGGTATGAACTTTGTTAGAGAGGGTACGGACTTTGTTAGAGAGGACACAAACTTCGCTACAAAGGTTACGAAATTTGTTAGAGACGGTACGAAGTTTGTTAGAGAGGGTATGAACTTTGTTAAAGAGGGTACAAACTTTGTTAGAGATGATACGCACTTTATAAGAGAGGGTATGAACTTTGTTAAAGTGGACTCAAACTTCGCTACAAAGGTTACGAAATTTCTTAAAGATGGTACAAACTTTGTTAGAGACAGTACGAGTGTTGTTAGAGACGGTACGAACTTTGTTAGAGAGGGTATGAACTTTGTTAGAGAGGGTACGAACTTTGTTAGAGATGGGTCGAACTTTGTTTGAGAGTGTACGAACTTTGTTAAAGAGGGTACAAACTTTGTTAGAGATGGTAAGAACTTTGTTAAAGATGGTACGAACTTTGTTAGATAGGACACAAACTTCGCTACAAAGGTTACGAAATTTGTTAGAGACGGTACGAACTTTGTTAGAGAGGGTATGAACTTTGTTAAAGAGGGTACAAACTTTGTTAGAGATGGTACGCACTTTATAAGAGAGGGTATGAACTTTGTTAAAGAGGACACAAACTTCGTTACAAAGGTTACGAAATTTCTTAGAGATGGTACAAACTTTGTTAGAGACAGTACGAGTGTTGTTAGAGACGGTACGAACTTTGTTAGAGAGGGTATGAACTTTTTTAGAGAGGGTACGAACTTTGTTAGAGATGGTACGAACTTTGTTTGAGAGTGTATGAACTTTGTTAAAGAGGGTACAAACTTTGTTAGAGATGGTAAGAACTTTGTTAAAGATGGTACGAACTTTGTTAGAGAGGACACAAACTTCGCTACAAAGGTTACGAAATTTGTTAGAGACGGTACGAACTTTGTTAGAGAGGGTATGAACTTTGTTAAAGATGGTACAAACTTTGTTAGAGATGGTACGCACTTTATAAGAGAGGGTATGAACTTTGTTAAAGAGGACACAAACTTCGTTACAAAGGTTACGAAATTTCTTAGAGATGGTACAAACTTTGTTAGAGACAGTACGAGTGTTGTTAGAGACGGTACGAACTTTGTTAGAGAGGGTATGAACTTTTTTAGAGAGGGTACGAACTTTGTTTCAGATGACACAAACTTCGCTACAAAGGTTACGAAATTTGTTAGAGATGGTACGAACTTTGTTAGAGACAGTACGAGTGTTGTTAGAGATGGTACGAACATTGTTAGAGAGGGTATGAACTTTGTTTGAGAGTGTACGAACTTTGTTAGAGATGACACAAACTTTGCTACAAAGGTTACGAAATTTGTTAGAGATGGTACAAACTTTGTTAGAGACAGTACGAGTGTTGTTAGAGATGGTACGAACTTTGTTAGAGACAGTACGAGTGTTGTTAGAGATGGTACGAACATTGTTAGAGAGGGTATGAACTTTGTTAGAGAGGGTACGGACTTTGTTAGAGAGGACACAAACTTCGCTACAAAGGTTACGAAATTTGTTAGAGACGGTACGAAGTTTGTTAGAGAGGGTATGAACTTTGTTAAAGAGGGTACAAACTTTGTTAGAGATGATACGCACTTTATAAGAGAGGGTATGAACTTTGTTAAAGAGGACACAAACTTCGTTACAAAGGTTACGAAATTTCTTAGAGATGGTACAAACTTTGTTAGACACAGTACGAGTGTTGTTAGAGACGGTACAAACTTTGTTAGAGAGGGTATGAACTTTTTTAGAGAGGGTATGAACTTTGTTAGAGATGGTACGAACTTTGTTTGAGAGTGTACGAACTTTGTTAGAGATGACACAAACTTCGCTACAAAGGTTACGAAATTTGTTAGAGATGGTACAAACTTTGTTAGAGACAGTACGAGTGTTGTTAGAGATGGTACGAACTTTGTTAGAGACAGTACGAGTGTTGTTAGAGATGGTACGAACATTGTTAGAGAGGGTATGAACTTTGTTAGAGAGGGTACGGACTTTGTTAGAGAGGACACAAACTTCGCTACAAAGGTTACGAAATTTGTTAGAGACGGTACGAAGTTTGTTAGAGAGGGTATGAACTTTGTTAAAGAGGGTACAAACTTTGTTAGAGATGATACGCACTTTATAAGAGAGGGTATGAACTTTGTTAAAGTGGACTCAAACTTCGCTACAAAGGTTACGAAATTTCTTAAAGATGGTACAAACTTTGTTAGAGACAGTACGAGTGTTGTTAGAGACGGTACGAACTTTGTTAGAGAGGGTATGAACTTTGTTAGAGAGGGTACGAACTTTGTTAGAGATGGGTCGAACTTTGTTTGAGAGTGTACGAACTTTGTTAAAGAGGGTACAAACTTTGTTAGAGATGGTAAGAACTTTGTTAAAGATGGTACGAACTTTGTTAGATAGGACACAAACTTCGCTACAAAGGTTACGAAATTTGTTAGAGACGGTACGAACTTTGTTAGAGAGGGTATGAACTTTGTTAAAGAGGGTACAAACTTTGTTAGAGATGGTACGCACTTTATAAGAGAGGGTATGAACTTTGTTAAAGAGGACACAAACTTCGTTACAAAGGTTACGAAATTTCTTAGAGATGGTACAAACTTTGTTAGAGACAGTACGAGTGTTGTTAGAGACGGTACGAACTTTGTTAGAGAGGGTATGAACTTTTTTAGAGAGGGTACGAACTTTGTTAGAGATGGTACGAACTTTGTTTGAGAGTGTATGAACTTTGTTAAAGAGGGTACAAACTTTGTTAGAGATGGTAAGAACTTTGTTAAAGATGGTACGAACTTTGTTAGAGAGGACACAAACTTCGCTACAAAGGTTACGAAATTTGTTAGAGACGGTACGAACTTTGTTAGAGAGGGTATGAACTTTGTTAAAGATGGTACAAACTTTGTTAGAGATGGTACGCACTTTATAAGAGAGGGTATGAACTTTGTTAAAGAGGACACAAACTTCGTTACAAAGGTTACGAAATTTCTTAGAGATGGTACAAACTTTGTTAGAGACAGTACGAGTGTTGTTAGAGACGGTACGAACTTTGTTAGAGAGGGTATGAACTTTTTTAGAGAGGGTACGAACTTTGTTTGAGATGACACAAACTTCGCTACAAAGGTTACGAAATTTGTTAGAGATGGTACGAACTTTGTTAGACACAGTACGAGTGTTGTTAGAGATGGTACGAACATTGTTAGAGAGGGTATGAACTTTGTTTGAGAGTGTACGAACTTTGTTAGAGATGACACAAACTTCGCTACAAAGGTTACGAAATTTGTTAGAGATGGTACAAACTTTGTTAGAGACAGTACGAGTGTTGTTAGAGATGGTACGAACTTTGTTAGAGACAGTACGAGTGTTGTTAGAGATGGTACGAACATTGTTAGAGAGGGTATGAACTTTGTTAGAGAGGGTACGGACTTTGTTAGAGAGGACACAAACTTCGCTACAAAGGTTACGAAATTTGTTAGAGACGGTACGAAGTTTGTTAGAGAGGGTACGAACTTTGTTAAAGAGGGTACAAACTTTGTTAGAGATGATACGCACTTTATAAGAGAGGGTATGAACTTTGTTAAAGAGGACACAAACTTCGTTACAAAGGTTACGAAATTTCTTAGAGATGGTACAAACTTTGTTAGACACAGTACGAGTGTTGTTAGAGACGGTACAAACTTTGTTAGAGAGGGTATGAACTTTTTTAGAGAGGGTACGAACTTTGTTAGAGATGGTACGAACTTTGTTTGAGAGTGTACGAACTTTGTTAGAGATGACACAAACTTCGCTACAAAGGTTACGAAATTTGTTAGAGATGGTACAAACTTTGTTAGAGACAGTACGAGTGTTGTTAGAGATGGTACGAACTTTGTTAGAGACAGTACGAGTGTTGTTAGAGATGGTACGAACATTGTTAGAGAGGGTATGAACTTTGTTAGAGAGGGTACGGACTTTGTTAGAGAGGACACAAACTTCGCTACAAAGGTTACGAAATTTGTTAGAGACGGTACGAAGTTTGTTAGAGAGGGTATGAACTTTGTTAAAGAGGGTACAAACTTTGTTAGAGATGATACGCACTTTATAAGAGAGGGTATGAACTTTGTTAAAGTGGACTCAAACTTCGCTACAAAGGTTACGAAATTTCTTAAAGATGGTACAAACTTTGTTAGAGACAGTACGAGTGTTGTTAGAGACGGTACGAACTTTGTTAGAGAGGGTATGAACTTTGTTAGAGAGGGTACGAACTTTGTTAGAGATGGGTCGAACTTTGTTTGAGAGTGTACGAACTTTGTTAAAGAGGGTACAAACTTTGTTAGAGATGGTAAGAACTTTGTTAAAGATGGTACGAACTTTGTTAGATAGGACACAAACTTCGCTACAAAGGTTACGAAATTTGTTAGAGACGGTACGAACTTTGTTAGAGAGGGTATGAACTTTGTTAAAGAGGGTACAAACTTTGTTAGAGATGGTACGCACTTTATAAGAGAGGGTATGAACTTTGTTAAAGAGGACACAAACTTCGTTACAAAGGTTACGAAATTTCTTAGAGATGGTACAAACTTTGTTAGAGACAGTACGAGTGTTGTTAGAGACGGTACGAACTTTGTTAGAGAGGGTATGAACTTTTTTAGAGAGGGTACGAACTTTGTTAGAGATGGTACGAACTTTGTTTGAGAGTGTATGAACTTTGTTAAAGAGGGTACAAACTTTGTTAGAGATGGTAAGAACTTTGTTAAAGATGGTAGGAACTTTGTTAGAGAGGACACAAACTTCGCTACAAAGGTTACGAAATTTGTTAGAGACGGTACGAACTTTGTTAGAGAGGGTATGAACTTTGTTAAAGATGGTACAAACTTTGTTAGAGATGGTACGCACTTTATAAGAGAGGGTATGAACTTTGTTAAAGAGGACACAAACTTCGTTACAAAGGTTACGAAATTTCTTAGAGATGGTACAAACTTTGTTAGAGACAGTACGAGTGTTGTTAGAGACGGTACGAACTTTGTTAGAGAGGGTATGAACTTTTTTAGAGAGGGTACGAACTTTGTTTGAGATGACACAAACTTCGCTACAAAGGTTACGAAATTTGTTAGAGATGGTACGAACTTTGTTAGAGACAGTACGAGTGTTGTTAGAGATGGTACGAACATTGTTAGAGAGGGTATGAACTTTGTTTGAGAGTGTACGAACTTTGTTAGAGATGACACAAACTTCGCTACAAAGGTTACGAAATTTGTTAGAGATGGTACGAACTTTGTTAGAGACAGTACGAGTGTTGTTAGAGATGGTACAAACATTGTTAGAGAGGGTATGAACTTTGTTAGAGAGGGTACGGACTTTGTTAGAGAGGACACAAACTTCGCTACAAAGGTTACGAAATTTGTTAGAGACGGTACGAAGTTTGTTAGAGAGGGTATGAACTTTGTTAAAGAGGGTACAAACTTTGTTAGAGATGATACGCACTTTATAAGAGAGGGTATGAACTTTGTTAAAGTGGACTCAAACTTCGCTACAAAGGTTACGAAATTTCTTAGCGATGGTACAAACTTTGTTAGAGACAGTACGAGTGTTGTTAGAGACGGTACAAACTTTGTTAGAGAGGGTATGAACTTTGTTAGAGAGGGTACGAACTTTGTTAGAGATGGTACGAACTTTGTTTGAGAGTGTACGAACTTTTTTAAATAGGGTACAAACTTTGTTAGAGATGGTAAGAACTTTGTTAAAGATGGTACGAACTTTGTTAGAGAGGACACAAACTTCGCTACAAAGGTTACGAAATCTTTTAGAGACGGTACGAACTTTGTTAGAGAGGGTATGAACTTTGTTAAAGAGGGTACAAACTTTGTTAGAGATGGTACGCACTTTATAAGAGAGGGTATGAACTTTGTTAAAGAGGACACAAACTTCGTTACAAAGGTTACGAAATTTCTTAGAGATGGTACAAACTTTGTTAGAGACAGTACGAGTGTTGTTAGAGACGGTACGAACTTTGTTAGAGAGGGTATGAACTTTTTTAGAGAGGGTACGAACTTTGTTAGAGATGGTACGAACTTTGTTTGAGAGTGTACGAACTTTGTTAGAGATGACACAAACTTCGCTACAAAGGTTACGAAATTTGTTAGAGATGGTACGAACTTTGTTAGAGACAGTACGAGTGTTGTTAGAGATGGTACGAACATTGTTAGAGAGGGTATGAACTTTGTTAGAGAGGGTACGGACTTTGTTAGAGAGGACACAAACTTCGCTACAAAGGTTACGAAATTTGTTAGAGACGGTACGAACTTTGTTAGAGAGGGTATGACCTTTGTTAAAGAGGGTACAAACTTTGTTAGAGATGATACGCACTTTATAAGAGAGGGTATGAACTTTGTTAAAGTGGACTCAAACTTCGCTACAAAGGTTACGAAATTTCTTAGAGATGGTACAAACTTTGTTAGAGACAGTACGAGTGTTGCTAGAGACGGTACTAACTTTGTTAGAGAGGGTATGAACTTTGTTAGAGAGGGTACGAACTTTGTTAGAGATGGTACGAACTTTGTTTGAGAGTGTACGAACTTTGTTAAAGAGGGTACAAACTTTGTTAGAGATGGTAAGAACTTTGTTAAAGATGGTACGAACTTTGTTAGAGAGGACACAAACTTCGCTACAAAGGTTACGAAATTTGTTAGAGACGGTACGAACTTTGTTAGAGAGGGTATGAACTTTGTTAAAGAGGGTGCAAACTTTGTTAGAGATGGTACGCACTTTATAAGAGAGGGTATGAACTTTGTTAAAGAGGACACAAACTTCGTTACAAAGGTTACGAAATTTCTTAGAGATGATACAAACTTTGTTAGAGACAGTACGAGTGTTGTTAGAGACGGTACGAACTTTGTTAGAGAGGGTATGAACTTTTTTAGAGAGGGTACGAACTTTGTTAGAGATGGTACGAACTTTGTTTGAGAGTGTACGAACTTTGTTAGAGATGACACAAACTTCGCTACAAAGGTTACGAAATTTGTTAGAGATGGTACGAACTTTGTTAGAGACAGTACGAGTGTTGTTAGAGATGGTACGAACATTGTTAGAGAGGGTATGAACTTTGTTAGAGAGGGTACGGACTTTGTTAGAGAGGACACAAACTTCGCTACAAAGGTTACGAAATTTGTTAGAGACGGTACGAACTTTTTTAGAGAGGGTATGAACTTTGTTAAAGAGGGCACAAACTTTGTTAGAGATGATACGCACTTTATAAGAGAGGGTATGAACTTTGTTAAAGTGGACTCAAACTTCGCTACAAAGGTTACGAAATTTCTTAAAGATGGTACAAACTTTGTTAGAGACAGTACGAGTGTTGTTAGAGACGGTACGAACTTTGTTAGAGAGGGTATGAACTTTGTTAGAGAGGGTATGAACATTGTTAGAGAGGGTATGAAGTTTGTTAGAGAGGGTACGGACTTTTGTAGAGACGGTACGAACTTTGTTAAAGAGGGTATGAACTTTGTTAGAGAGGGTACAGACTTTGTTAGAGAGGGTACGAACTTTGTTAGAGAGGACACAAATTTCGCTACAAAGGTTACTAAATTTGTTAGGGATGGCACAAACTTTGTTAGAGAGAGTACGAGTGTTGTTAGATATGGTACGAACTTTGGTAGAGAGGGCATGAACTTTGTTAGAGAGAGTACGAACTTTGTAAGAGATGGTATAAATGATTCGTGCCCAATTGGTGTCTCAGCTGATTCACGTCCAGCTGGTGCTCCTTGATTGAGGGAGTAATCAACAAAATTTATAACCTATATCACCATGCATTGGGATAGCCTCAACTAGTATAGCATAGTGGCTCTAGGATCGTTCACTGGGAAGGGTTTTCAACTCACAACTGATACCACTTCTTAGCTAATTTGGTGCTTTTTCATTTCAAGGTTAGCTAAAGAAGAAAACGCAAACTTTGGTTGTAAAATGTTTAGTTTCAAGCTAACTAAAAATAGGGTGATGGAAATTACTTACGAAGAAAAACATTCCTTGGAGTTTTAGGTTCACTGGGGAGGTTTCTCATGCAAAAACAGGGCTCCGGTCACTTGGTTCAATTCCTCGCATTAGAGAATGAACATGTAGTCAATTCTCTAACCGGTGTTATACAGATGCTTCCCTTTAATGGATTTCATCAATAAATCCTTCTCACTGATGCAACTTGGAATGGCTCGTGCCTCTCACCAAGCATTTGCCATTCAAGGTGATCATTAACCTTGGACTTCCCGTCCCAAGCTCGCAAGAGATAACTAATGGATGTCTCCTTGGAGTCCAAAAGCTTACCAAGTGTTGGCAATTCAAGAAAATCCCACCTTCAAGTCACCTCCCAGAAGCTCGCAAGAGGTAAACAAGTGCATCTCCATGGACGGAGATCACTAGCCTTACCAAGTGTTGGCTCAGGTGACTTGCAAGGTGTTTTAAGTTAATCTAAAAACATAGAAATCATTAACGGGTCACACTTACTCTTCATTAATGGCTGAAACCACAAAACTACCCATTCTTGCTGTTGGAACCTTTCCCGGCAACCTTAACTCCAAGGAACTAAAAACTTAGCCACTCATTCTCTGAGGAAAACTCCTCAGAGCTTGTTTGGCTAACAAGAAAATAGAAACAAAGTGGGAAGGTAAGGTGGAGAAAGACTGAACTTTTCTATATATAAAATGGTCTCCTGGAAAATTCCCGAGCATTTTGATAAGTGTTACAAAAGAGTTTATATAGGAAGGCAATTTACCCTTCCTTCCATACTTCCTAGCTAAGGAATTACATAAGTGGCTGAATACAAGGAGAAAATGGAGATTTTTACACAAAAATATCAGAAGAAAAAGAGTCGGTGAACAAATATCCCATTTTCGCACGTTGCATGGTGGTGTGCGAAATTTCGCAAGTTGATTTCGCAACTTGGATTCCATTTTCGCACGTTGAGCTCCAAGTTCGCAAGTTTCAAAATCACTTTCGCATGTTGGGCTTCACCGAGAATGCACAGCTGCCATCCATTTCCATTTCGCAAGGCTGATTAAAATTTCGCACGTTGGAGTTCCAATTTCGCAAGGTGCGAAATTGTCCCTCAGCTGGATGCAGTTGTCTTCCGAAAGCCATATCTTCCTCATTTCAGCTCCAAATCGCACACGGTTTGAAGCGTTGAATTCTTGACTTCCAGAGATTTCCAACGGTATATAGCATGTACAAAATGGACTTCGGGAAGTGCTCCAAAAGTGGGAAGGAAGACTGCAGCTGGCATGCTCTGTTTTCTTCACTCTGTTTTTCCTCTCTCTGTTGCTCTTTCCTTGCATACTTCACCCGATTATGGCAAAGGACTATGAGGCTCCAAAGCTTGGTTCTTCATGAATTTGAGCTTCCAAAAGCCTTGCCATGAACTATATACAACTCTCCCTCATTCTTACATTGCTTTGGTGAGCAAAAAGCTATCAAAAACACCAAAACTTAACACAATTTGGTTAGAAATGATTGCAAGGGTCCTTAATATGTTAATTGGGTTAAAAGGTGATAATTACTACTCAAGAGAGTTCAAAAGAGTTAATTACAAGCTATGAAATAGTACTCTTTGAGTAGTAATTAACAAACTTTGTTAGAGAGAGTACGAACTTTGTTAGAAGGGGATCAAACTTTCTTAGGGAGGATAAGAAATTTGTTAGAGAGGGTAAAAACTTTGTTAGAAGGGGTACGAACTTGGTTAGAGAGGGTACGAACTTTGTTAGAGATGGTATGAACTTTGTTAAACAGGGTACGAACTTTGTTAAAGGAGTTACGAACTTTGTTAGAGATGGTAAGAACTTTGTTAAAGATGGTACGAACTTTTTTAGAGAGGGTACGAACTTTGTGAAAGGGGGTACGATCTTTGTTAGAGACGGTACGAACTTTGTTAGAGATGGTACGAACTTTGTTAAAGAGGGTACGAACTTTGTTAGAGATGGTACGAACTTTGTTAGAGATGACACAAACTTCGCTACAAAGGTTACGAACTTTGTTCAAGATGGTACGAACTTTGTTAGAGATGGTATGAACTTTGTTAATGGAGTTACGAACTTTGTTGGAGATTGTAAGAACTTTGTTAAAGATGGTACGAACTTTGTTAGAGAAGGTACGAACTTTGTGAGAGGGGGTACGAATTTTGTGAGAGACGGTACGAACTTTGTTAGAGATGGTACAAAATTTGTTAGAGAGGTTACAAAATTTGTTAGGGATGGTACGAACTTTGTTAGAGACAGTACGAGTGTTGTTAGAGATGGTACTAACTTTGTTGGAGAGGGTATGAACTTTGTTAGCGATGGTACGAACTTTGTTAGACAGGGTACGAACTTTGTTAGAGATGGTATGAACTTTCTTAGACAGGGTCCGAACTTTGTCAGAGATGGTAAGAACTTTGTTAAAGATGGTACAAACTTTTTTAAAGAGGGTACGAACTTTGTGAAAGGGGGTACGATCTTTGTGAGAGACGGTACGAACTTTGTTAGAGAGGGTACAAACTTTGTTAGAGAGGGTACGAACTTTGTTAGAGATGGTACGAACTTTGTAAGGGAGGGTACGAACTCTGTTAGAGAGGACACAAACTTCGCTACAAAGGTTGCGAAATTTCTTAGAGATGGTACAAACTTTGTTAGAGACAGTACGAGTGTTGTTAGAGATGGTACAAACTTTGTCAAAGAGGGTATGAACTTTGTAAGAGAGGGTACGAATTTTGTTAGAGAGGATACGAACTTTGTTAGAGAAGACACGAACTTCGCTACAAAGGTTACGAACTTTGTTCAAGATGGTACGAACTTTGTTAAAGATGGTATGAACTTTGTTAAAGGAGTGACGGACTTTATTAGAGATGGTAAGAACTTTGTTAAAGATGGTACGAACT
Source organism: Vitis rotundifolia (assembly GCA_030254885.1). Taxonomy (NCBI): domain Eukaryota; kingdom Viridiplantae; phylum Streptophyta; class Magnoliopsida; order Vitales; family Vitaceae; genus Vitis; species Vitis rotundifolia. Next base: position 17,170,212 of record CM058160.1, read on the forward strand.
TTGTTAGAGAAGGTACGAACCTTGTGAGAGGGGGTACGAATTTTGTGAGAGACGGTACGAACTTTGTTAGAGATGGTACAAAATTTGTTAGATAGGTTACAAAATTTGTTAGGGATGGTACGAACTTTGTTAGAGACAGTACGAGTGTTGGTAGAGATGGTACGAACTTTGTTAGAAAGGGTATGAACTTTGTTAGCGATGGTACAAACTTTGTTGATAGGGTACAAACTTTATTAGAGATGGTATGAACTTTCTTAGACAGGGTACGAACTTTGTCAGAGATAGTAAGAGCTTTGTTAAAGATGGTACAAACTTTTTTAGAGAGGGTACGAACTTTTTGATAGGGGGTACGATCTTTGTGAGAGACGGTACAAACTTTGTTAGAGAGGGTATGAACTTTGTTAGAAAGGGTACGAACTTTGTTAGAGATGATACGAACTTTGTAAGAGAGGGTACGAACTTTGTTAGAGAGGACACAAACTTCGCTACAAAGGTTACGAAATTTCTTAGAGATGGTACAAACTTTGTTAGAGACAGTACGAGTGTTGTTAGAGATGGTATGAACTTTGTCAGACAGGGTATGAACTTTGTTTGAGAGGGTACGAATTTTGTTAGGGAGGATATGAACTTTGTTAGAGAAGACACGAACTTCGCTACGAAGGTTACGAACTTTGTTCAAGATGGTACGAACTTTGTTAGAGATGGTATGAACTTTGTTAAAAGAGTTACAAACTTTATTAGAGATGGTAAGAACTTTGTTAAAGATGGTACGAACTTTGTTGGAGAAGGTACGAACGTTGTGAGAGGGGGCACGAATTTCATGAAAGACAGTACGAACTTTGTTAGAGATGGTACAAACTTTGTTAGAGAGGTTACAAAATTTGTTAGGGATGGTACGAACTTTGTTAGAGACAGTACGAGTGTTGTTAGAGATGGTACGAACTTATTTAGAGAGGGTACGAACTTTGTTAGAGATGACACGAACTTCGCTACAGAGGTTACGAACTTTGTTCGAGAGGGTACGAACTTTCTTGGAGAGGGGATATGAAATTTGTTAGAGAGATTATGAACTTTGTTAGAGAGGGTACGAACTTTCTTGGGGAGGGGATATGAAGTTTGTTAGAGAGATTGCGAACTTTGTTAGAGAGGCTACGACCTTTGCTAAAGAGGTTACGAACATTGTTAGAGATGGTACAACCTTTGTTAGAGAGGTTACGAACTTTGTTAGAGATGGTATGAACTTTGTTAGATAGGGTACGACCTTGTTAAAGGAGTTACGAACTTTGTTAGAGATGGTATGAACTTGGTTAGATAAGGTACGAACTTTGTTAAAGGAGTTACGAACTTTGTTGAAAATTTCAAGAATTTTGTTAAAGATGGTACAAACTGTTTTAGAGAGGGTACGAACTTTGTGAGAGGGGGTACGAACTTTGTGAGATGGGGTACGAACTTTGTTGGAGACGATACGAACATTGTTAAAGAGGGTATGAACTTTGTTAAAGAGGGTACGAACTTTGTTAGAGAGGACACGAACTTCGCTACAGAGGTTACGAAATTTGTCAAAGATGGTACGAACTTTGTTAGAGAGGGTATGAACTTTGTTAGAGAGGGTACGAAATTTGTTAGAGATGTTACGAACTTTGTTAGAGCGAGTATGAACTTTGTTTGAGAGGACACGAACTTCGCTACACAGGTTACGAACTTTGTTCAAGAGGGTACGAACTTTGTTCAAGATGGTATGAACTTTGTTAGACAGGGTACAAACTTTGTGAAAGGAGTTACGAACTTTGTTAGGGATGGTAAGAACTTTGTTAAATATGGTACGAACTTTGTTAGAGAGGGTACGAACTTTGTTAGAGATCGTACGAATTTTGTTAGAGAGGACACAAACTTCGCTACAGAGGTTACGAACTTTGTTAGGGATGGTACGAACTTTGTTAGAAAGGGTTCAAACTTTCTTAGGGACGGTACGAAATTTGTTAGAGAGGGTAAAAACTTTGTTAGAGAGGGTACGAACTTTCTTATAGAGGTACAAACTTTCTTAGAGAGGGTACAAAGTTTATGAGAGGGGCTATGAAATTTGTTAAAGAGATTACGAACTTTGTAGAGGGCACAAACTTTGTGAGAGGGGGTACAAACTTTTTTAGAGAGGGTAGGAACATTGTTAGAGAGGGTATGAACATTGTTAGAGAGGGTACGAACTTTGCTAGAGAGTGTACAAACTTTGTTAGAGGGGCTACAAACTTTGTTAGAGAGGGTACGAACTTTGTTAAAGAGGTTAGGTACTTTGTTGGAGATGGTACGAACTTTGTTATAGACGGTACGAACTTTGTTAGATGTGGCATGAACTTTGTCAGAGAAGGTACAAACTTGGTTAGAGATGGTACAAACTTTGTGAGAGGGGTACGAACTTTGTTAAAGGTGGTACGAACTTTGTGAGAAGGGATATGAACTTTATTAGAGAGGGTACGAACTTTGTTAGAGATGGTATGAAATTTGTGAGAGAGGTACGAACTTTGTTTGAATGCGTACGAACTTTGTTGAAGATAGTACGAACTTTATTAAAGAAGATACGAACTTTGTCAGAGAGGTTACGAACTTTGTTAGAGAGGGTACAAACTTTGTTAGAGAGTTTACGAACTTTGTGAAAGGAGGTACGAACTTTGTTAAAGAGTTTACAAACTTTGTGAGAGGGGGTACAAGCTTTGTTAAAGAGGGTAAGAACTTTGTTAGAGAGGGTATGAACTTTGTTAGAGAGGTTACAAACTTTGTTAGAGAGTTTACGAACTTTGTTAGAGAGGGTACGAACTTTGTTAGAGACGTTACGAACTTTGTTAGAAATGGTACAAACTTTTTGAAAGATGGTACAAAGTTTGTTAAAGTGAGTACGAACTTTGTTAGAGAAGATACGGACTTTGTTAGAGAGGGTACAAACTTTGTGATACGGGGTACGAACTTTGTTACAGAGGGAACGAACTTTGTGATATGGGGTACGAACTTTGTTAGAGAGGGTACAAACTTTGTTAGAGGGTTAACGAACTTTGTGAAAGGGGGTACGAACTTTGTTAAAGAGTTTACAAACTTTGTGAGAGGGGGTTCGAGCTTTATTAAAGAGGATACGAACTTTGTGAGAGAGGGTATGAACTTTGTTAGAGAGCGTACAAACTTTGTGAGAGGGGTTACAAACTTTGTTAGAGAGGGTACGAACTTTGTTAAAGAGGTTAAGAACTTTGTTGGAGATGGTACGAACTTTGTTAGAGAAGGTACGAACTTTGTTTGAGATGGTACGAACTTTGTTAGAGAAGGTACGAACTTTGTTAGAGATGGTATGAAATTTGTTAGAGAGGTACGAACTTTGTTGGAATGCGTACGAACTTTGTTGGAGATGGTACGAACTTTATTAAAGAAGATACGAACTTTGTTAGAGAGGGTATAAACTTTGTTAGAGAATTTACGAACTTTGTGAAAGGAGGTACGAACTTTGTTAAAGAGTTTACAAACTTTGTGAGAGGGGGTACGAGCTTTGTTAAAGCGGGTATGAACTTTGTGAGAGAGGGTATGAACTTTGTTAGAGAGGTTACAAACTTTGTTAGAGAGTTTACGAACTTTGTTAGAGAGGTTACGAAATTTGTTAGAAATGGTACAAACTTTGTGAAAGATGGTACAAAGTTTGTTAGAGTGAGTACAAACTTTGTTAGAGAAGATACGGACTTTGTTAGAGAGGGTACAAACATTGTGATACGGGGTACGAACTTTGTTACAGAGGGTACGAACTTTCTGATACGGGGTACGAACTTTGTTAGAGAGGGTACAAACTTTGTGAGAGGGTTTACGAACTTTGTGAAAGGGGGTACGAACTTTGTTAAAGAGTTTACAAACTTTGTGAGAGGGGGTTCGAGCTTTGTTAAAGAGGGTACGAACTTTGTCAGAGAACATACGAACTTTGTTAGAGAGCGTACAAACGTTGTGAGAGGGGTTACAAACTTTGTTAGAGAGGGTACGAACTTTGTTAAAGAGGTTAGGAACTTTATTGGAGATGGTACGAACTTTGTTAGAGAAGGTACGAACTTTGTTAGAGATGGTATAAACTTTGTCAGAGAAGGTACAAACTTTGTTACAGATGGTACGAACTTTGTGAGAGGTGTACGAACATTTTTCAGGGAGATACTAGCTTTGTGAGAAGGGGTATGAACTTTATTAGAGAGGTTACGAACTTTATTAGAGAGGGTACGAACTTTGTTAAAGATGGTATGAAATTTGTGAGAGGGGTACGAACTTTGTTAAATATGGTACGAACTTTGTGAGAAGGGGTACGAACTTTATTAGAGCGGTTACGAACTTTATTAGAGAGGGTACGAACTTTGTTAGAGATGGTATGAAATTTGTGAGAGAGGTACGAACTTTGTTGGAATGCGTATGAACTTTGTTGGAGATGGTATGAACTTTATTAAAGAAGATACGAACTTTGTGAGAGAAGGTAAGAACTTTGTTAGAGAGGGTACGAACTTTGTTTGAGAGGGTACGAACTTTGTTTGAGATGGTACAAACTTTGTCAAAGATGGTACAAACTTTGTTACAGATGGTACGAACTTTGTGAGAGGGGTACGAACATTTTTCGGGGAGGTACGAGCTTTGTGAGAAGGGGTACGAACTTTATTAGAGAGGTTACGAACTTTATTAGAGAGGGTACGAACTTTGTTAGAGATGGTATGAAATTTGTGAGAGAGGTACGAACTTTGTTTGAATGCGTACGAACTTTATTAAAGAAGATACGAACTTTGTCAGAAAGGGTACGAACTTTGTTAGAGAGGGTACAAACTTTGTTAGAGAGTTTACGAACTTTGTGAAAGGAGGTACGAACTTTGTTAAAGAGTTTACAAACTTTGTGAGAGGGGGTACGAGCTTCGTTAAAGAGGGTACGAACTTTGTTAGAGAGGGTACGAACTTTGTGAGAGGGGGTATGAACTTTGTTAGAGAGGTTACAAACTTTGTTAGAGAGTTTATGAACTTTGTTAGAGAAGGTACGAACTTTGTTAGAAATGGTACAAACTTTGTGAAAGATGGTACAAAGTTTGTTAGAGTGAGTACGAACTTTGTTTGAGAAGATACGGACTTTGTTAGAGAGGGTACAAACTTTGTGGTACGGGGTACGAACTTTGTTACGGAGGGTACGAACTTTGTGATATGGGGTACGAACTTTGTGAGAGAGGGTACAAACTTTGTTAGAGGGTTTACGAACTTTGTGAAAGAGAGTACGAACTTTGTTAAAGAGTTTACAAACTTTGTGAGAGGGGGTTCGAGCTTTGTTAAAGAGGGTACGAACTTTGTTAGAGAGGGTACGAACTTTTTGAGAGGAGGTACGAACTTTGTTAGAGAGTTTAGGGACTTTGTTAGAGATAGTACGAAATTTGTTAGAGATGGTACAAAGTTTGTTAGAGATGGTACAAATTTTATTAGAGATGGTACGAACGTTGTTAGATAGGGTACGAACTTTGTGAGAAATTCTATGAACTTTGTTAGAGAGGGTACAAACTTTGTTAGAGAGGGTACGAACTTTGTTAGAGAGGGTACAAATTTTGTTAGAGAGGGTACGAACTTTGTTAGAGATGGTACGAACTTTGTTAGGAAGCTACGAACATTGTTTGAAAGGGCACGGACTTTGTGAGAGGGGGTACAAACTTTGTTAAAGAGGGTACAAACTTTTTTAGAGAGAGTATGAATTTTTTTAAAGGGGGTACGAACTTTGTTACAGAGTTTACAAACTTTGTCAGGGGGGTATGAGCTTTGTTAAAGAGGGTACGAACATTTTTCGGGGAGGTACGAACTTTGTGAGATGAGGTACGACCTTTGTTAGAGAGTTTACAAACTTTGTTAGAGAGGGTGCACAAGCTTTGTTAGAGAGGGTACGAACTTTGTTAGGAAGCTACGAACATTGTTAGAGAGGGCACGAACTTTGTGATAGGGGGTACAAACTTTGTTAGAAAGGGTACAAACTTTTTTAGAGAGAGTACGAATTATGTGAAAGGGGGTACGAACTTTGTTATAGAGTTTACAAACTTTGTCAGGGGGGTATGAGATTTGTTAAAGAGGGTACGAACTTTGTTAGGGAAGGTACGAACTTTGTGAGAGGAGGTACGACCTTTGTTAGAGAGTTTACGAACTTTGTTAGAGAGGGTGCAGAAGCTTTGTTAGAGATGGTACAGACTTTATTAGAGATGGTACGACCTTTGTGAGAGGAGGTACGAACTTTGTTAGAGAGGGCATGAACTCTTTTAAAAAGGTTACAAACTTTATTAGAGAGGGTACAAAGTTTGTTAGAGAGGGTACGAACTTTGTGAGAAGGGGTACGAGCTTTGTTAAAGAGGGTATGAACTTTGTTAGAGAGGGTACAAACTTTGTGAGAGAGGGTGCGAACTTTGTTAGAGAGCTTACGAACTTTCTTAGAGATGGTAGAAACTTTGTTAGAGATGGTACAAAGTTTGTTAGAGATGGTACGAACTTTGTGAGAGGAGGTACGAACTTTGTCAAAGGGTTTACAAACTTTGTTAGAGAGGGTACGAACTTTGTTAGAAAGGTTACGAACTTTGTTAGAAAGGTTACAAACTTTGTTAAAGAGGGTACAAACTTTGTTAAAGAGGGTACGAACTTTGTGAGAAGGGGTACGAGCTTTGTTAAAGAGGGTACGAACTTTGTGAGAGAGGGTACAAACTTTGTGAGAGAAGGTACGAACTTTGTTAGAGAGGTTACGAACTTTGTTAGAGATGATAGGAACTTTGTTAGAGATGGTACAGAGTTTGTTAGAGATGGTATGAACTTTGTGAGAGGGGTTACGAGCTTTGTGAAAGAGTGTACGAACTTTGTTAGAGAGGGTACGAACTTTGTTAGAGATGGTACAGAGTTTGTTAGAGATGGTACGAACTTTGTGAGAGGGGTTACGAGCTTTGTTAAAGAGTGTACGAACTTTGTTAGAGAGGGTACGAACTTTGTTAGAGAGGTTACGAACTTTGTTAGAAATGGTACAAACTTTGTCAAAGAAGATACTGACTTTGTTAGAGAGGGTACGAACTTTGTTAGAGAGGGTACGAACTTTATTAGAGAGGGTACGAACTTTGTTAGAGAATGTTTGAACTTTGTTAGAGAGGGTACGAATTTTGTTAAAGATGGTACGAACTTTGTGACAAGGGGTACGAACTTTATTAGAGAGGTTATGAACTTTATTAGAGAGGGTACAAACTTTGTTAGAGATTGTATGAACTTTGTGAGAGAGGTACGAACTTTGTAAGAGTGGGTACGCACTTTGTTGGAGATGGTACGAACTTTGTTAAAGAAGATACGAACTTTGTTAGAGAGAGTACGAACTTTGTGAGAGGGGGTACGAACTTGGTTAGAGAGGGTAGGAACTTTTTGAAAGGGGGTACGAGCTTTGTTAAAGAGGGTATGAACTTTGTTAGAGAGCGTATGAACTTTGTGAGAGGAGGTACGAACTTTGTTAAAGAGTTTACAAACTTTGTTAGAGAGGGTACGAACTTTGTTAGAGAGGTTATGAATTTTGTTAGTGATGGCACAAAGTTTGTTACAGAGGATGCAAACGTTGTTAAAGAGGGTACAAACTTTGCTAGAGAGGTTACGAACTTTGTTAGAGATGGTACAAAGTTTCTTAGAGAGGGTACGAACTTTGTTAGAGAGGGTATGAACTTTGTTAGAGAGGGTACGAACTTTGTTATAGAGGTTACGAACTTTGTTAGAAATGGTACGAACTTTGTGAGAAGGGGTACGAACATTGTTAAAGTGGTTACGAACTTTATCAGAGAGGCTACGAACTTTTTAAGAGATGGTATGGACTTTGTCAGAGAGGTATGAACTTTGTTAGAAAAAGTACGAACTTTGGTAGAGAAGATATGAGCTTTGTGAGAGGGGGATTACGAAATTTGTTAGAGAGGGTACAAACTTTGTTAGAGAGTGTACGAACTTGGTGAAAAGGGGCACGAACTTTCTTAAAGAGTTTACAAACTTTGTGAGAGGGGGTATGACTTTGTTAAAGAGGGTACGAACTTTCTTAAAGAGTTTACGAACTTTGTGGGAGGAGGTACGAACTTTGTTAGAGATGGTACGTACTTTGTTAGAGAGGTTACGAACTTTGTGAGAGGCGGTATGAACTTTGTTAGAGATGGTACAAAACTTGTTATAGAGGGTACAAACTTTGTTAGAGAGATTACGAACATTGTGAGAGGGGGTACGAACTTTTTTAGAGATATTAAAAAGTTTGTTAGAGAGGGTACGAACTTTGTTAGAGAGGGTATGAACTCTGTTAGAGAGGTTACGAACTTTGTTAGAGACGGTACGAACTCTAGTAGAGAGTGTACGAACTTTGTTTAAGAGGGAACGAACTTTGTGAGAAGGGGTACGAACTTTGTTAGATAGGGTATGAAGTTTGTTAAACAGGGTACGAACTTTTTAATGAAGTTTCGGACTTTGTTAGAGAGGGTACAAACTTTGTTAGAGAGGTTAGGAGCTTTGTTAGAGGTGGTACGAACTTTGTTAGAGAGGATACGAACTTTGTGAAAGGGGGTGCGAACTTTGTTAAAGAGTTTACAAACTTTGTGAGATGGGGTACAAGCTTTGTTAAAGTGGGTATGAACTTTGTTAGAGAGGGTATGAAGTTTGTGAGAGAAGGTACGAACTTTGTTAAAGAGTTTACAAACTTTCGTAGAGAGGGTACGAACTTTGTTGGAGAGGTTACGAACTTCGTTAGAGATGAGACAAAGTTTGTTAGAGAGGGTACGAACATTCTTAGAGAGAGTACAAACTTTTTTAGAGAGGTTATGAACTTTTTGAGCGGGGGTACGAACTTTGTTAGAGTGGGTACAAACTTTGTTAGAGATGGTACGAACTTTGTTAGAGAAGGTACAAACTTTGATAGATAGGGTACAAACTTTGTGAGAAGGGTTACGAACTTTGTGAGAGAGGGTACAAACTTTGTGAGAGGGGGAACAAACTTTGTCAAAGAGGGTACGAACGTTGTTAGAGAGGGTACAAACTTTATTAGAAAACGTTCAAACCTTGTTAGAGATGGTACAAACTTTGTGAGAGGGATTACAAACTTTGTTAGAGAGGGTACGAACTTTGTGAGAGAAGGTACGAACTTTATTAGAGAGGTTAGAAACTTTGTTAGAGATTGTACAAACTTTGTGAGAGGGATTACAAACTTTGTTAAATAGGGTACGAACTTTGTGAGAGGGGGTACCAACTTTGTTAGAGATGGTACGAACTTTGTGAAAGATGGTACAAAGTTTGTTTGAATGAGTACGAACTTTGTTAGCGAAGATACGGACTTTGTTAGAGAGGGTACAACTTTGTGATACGAGGTACGAACTTTGTGATACGGGGTACGAACTTTGTTAGAGAGGGTACAAACTTTGTGAGAGGGTTTACGAACTTTGTGAAAGGGGGTACGAACTTTGTTAAAGATTTTACAAACTTTGTGAGAGGGGGTTCGAGCTTTGTTAAAGAGGGTACGAACTTTGTCAGAGAACGTACGAACTTTGTTAGAGAGCGTACAAACTTTGTGAGAGGGGTTACAAACTTGGTTAGAGAGGGTACGAACTTTGTTAAAGAGGTTGGGAACTTTATTGGAGATGGTACGAACTTTGTTAGAGAAGGTACGAACTTTGTTAGAGAGCGTACAAACTTTGTGAGAGGGGTTACAAACTTGGTTAGAGAGGGTACGAACTTTGTTAAAGAGGTTGGGAACTTTATTGGAGATGGTACGAACTTTGTTAGAGAAGGTACGAACTTTGTTAGAGAGGTTACGAACTTTGTTAGAGATGGTACGAACTTAGTCAAAGAAGGTACAAACTTTGTTACAGATGGTACGAACTTTGTGAGAGGGGTACGAACTTTGTTAAAGGTGGTACGAGCAATGTGAGGAGGGGTACAAACTTTATTAGAGAGGTTACGAACTTTATTAGAGAGGGTACGAACTTTGTTAGAGATGGTATGAAATTTGTGAGAGAGGTACGAACTTTGTTTGAATGCGTACAAACTTTTTTGGAGATGGTACGAACTTTGTTAGAGAGGGTACAAACTTTGTTAGAGAGTTTACGAACTTTGTGAAAGGAGGTACGAACTTTGTTAAAGAGTTTACAAACTTTGTGAGAGGGGGTACGAGCTTTGTTAAAGAGGGTACGAACTTTATTAGAGAGGGTACGAACTTTGTGGGAGGGGGTATGAACTTTGTTAGAGAGGTTACAAACTTTGTTAGAGACTTTACGAACTTTGTTAGAGAGGGTACTGATTACTACTCAAAAAGTGCTATTTCATAGCTTGTAATTAACTCTTTTGAACTCTCTTGAGTAGTAATTATCACCTTTTAACTCAATTGACATGTTAAGGGCCTTTGCAATTGTTTCTAACCAAATTGTGTTAAGTTTTGGTGTTTTTGATAGCTTTTTGCTCACCAAAGCAATGTAAGAATGAGGGAGAGTTGTATATAGCTCATGGCAAGGCTTTTGGAAGCTCAAATTCATGAAGAACCAAGCTTTGGAGCCTCATAGTCCTTTGCCATAATCGGGTGAAGTATGCAAGGAAAGAGCAACAGAGAGAGGAAAAACAGAGTGAAGAAAACAGAGCATGCCAGCTGCAGTCTTCCTTCCCACTTTTGGAGCACTTCCCGAAGTCCATTTTGTGCATGCTATATACCGTTGGAAAGCTCTGGAAGTCAAGAATTCAACGCTTTAAACCGTGTGCGATTTGGAGCTGAAATGAGGAAGATATGGCTTTCGGAAGACAACTGCATCCGGCTGAGGAACAATTTCGCACCTTGCGAAATTGGAACTCCAACGTGCGAAATTGGAGCCTGCCGTGCGAAGTGGAAATGGATGGCAGCTGTGCATTCTCGGTGAAGCCCAACATGCGAAAGTGATTTAGCAACTTGCAAACTTGAAGTCCAACGTGCGAAAGTGGATTTCAACATGCGAAATCAACTTGCGAAATTTCGCACACCACCATGCAACGTGCGAAAATGGGATATTTGTTCACCGACTCTTTTTCTTCTGATATTTTTGTGTAAAAATCTCCATTTTCTCCTTGTATTCAGCCACTTATGTAATTCCTTAGCTAGGAAGTATGGAAGGAAGGGTAAATTACCTTCCTATATAAACTCTTTTGTAACACTCATCAAGGATGCTCGGGAATTTTCCAGGAGACCATTTTTATATATAGAAAAGTTCAGTCTTTCTCCACCTTACCTTCCCACTTTGTTTTCTATTTTCTTGTTAGCCAAACAAGCTCTGAGGAGGTTTCCTCAGAGAATGGGTGGCTAAGTTTTTAGTTCCTTGGAGTTAAGGTTGCCGGGAAAGGTTCCAACAGCAAGAATGGGTAGTTTTGTGGTTTCAGCCATTAATGAAGAGTAAGTGTGACCCGTTAATGATTTCTATGTTTTTAGATTAACTTAAAACACCTTGCAAGTCACCTAAGCCAACACTTGGTAAGGCTAGTGATCTCCGTCCATAGAGATGCACTTGTTTACCTCTTGCGAGCTTCTGGGAGGTGACTTGAAGGTGGGATTTTCTTGAATTGCCAACACTTGGTAAGCTTTTGGACTCCAAGGAGACATCCATTAGTTATCTCTTGCGAGCTTGGGACGGGAAGTCCAAGGTTAATGATCATCTTGAATGGCAAATGCTTGGTGAGAGGCACGAGCCATTCCAAGTTGCATCTGTGAGAAGGATTTATTGATGAAATCCATTAAAGGGAAGCATCTGTATAACACCGGTTAGAGAATTGACTACATGTTAATTCTCTAATGCGAGGAATTGAACCATGTGACCGGAGCCCTGTTCTTGCATGAGAAACCTCCCCTGTGAACCTAAAACTCCAAGGAATGTTTTTCTTCGTAAGTAATTTCCATCACCCTCTTTTTAGTTAGCTTGAAACTAAACATTTTACAACCAAAGTTTGCATTTTCTTCTTTAGCTAACCTTGAAATGAAAAAGCACCAAATTAGCTAAGAAGTGGTATCAGTTGTGAGCTGAAAACCCTTCCCAGTGAATGATCCTAGAGCCACTATGCTATACTAGTTGAGGCTATCCCAATGCATGGTGATATGGGTTATAAATTTTGTTGATTATTCCCTCAATCAAGGAGCACCAGCTGGACGTGAATCAGCTGAGACACCAATTGGGCACGAATCAGGTACGAACTTTGTGAAAGATGGTACAAAGTTTGTTAGAGTGAGTACGAACTTTGTTTGAGAAGATACGGACTTTGTTAGAGAGGGTACAAACTTTGTGGTACGGGGTACGAACTTTGTTACGGAGGGTACGAACTTTGTGATATGGGGTACGAACTTTGTTAGAGAGGGTACAAACTTTGTTAGAGGGTTTACGAACTTTGTGAAAGGGGGTACGAACTTTGTTAAAGAGTTTACAAACTTTGTGAGAGGGGGTTCGAGCTTTGTTAAAGAGGGTACGAACTTTGTTAGAGAGGGTACGAACTTTGTGAGAGGAGGTACGAACTTTGTTAGAGAGTTTAGGGACTTTGTTAGAGATGGTACGAAATTTGTTAGAGATGGTACAAAGTTTGTTAGAGATGGTACGAACGTTGTTAGAGAGGGTACGAACTTTGTTAGAAACTCTACGAACTTTGTTAGAGAGGGTACAAACTTTGTTAGAGAGGGTACGAACTTTGTTAGTGATGGTACGAATTTTGTTAGGAAGCTACGAACATTATTTGAAAGGGCACGAACTTTGTGAGAGGGGGTACAAACTTTGTTAAAGAGGGTACAAAATTTTTTAGAGAGAGTACGAATTTTTTGAAAGGGGGTACGAACTTTGTTACAGAGTTTACAAACTTTGTCAGGGGGGTATGAGCTTTATTAAAGAGGGTACGAACATTTTTCGGGGAGATACGAACTTTGTGAGATGAGGTACGACCTTTGTTAGAGAGTTTACGAACTTTGTTAGAGAGGGTGCACAAGCTTTGTTAGAGAGGGTACGAACTTTGTTAGGAAGCTACGAACATTGTTAGAGAGGGCACGAACTTTGTGAGAGGGGGTACAAACTTTGTTAGAAAGGGTACAAACTTTTTTAGAGAGAGTACGAATTATGTGAAAGGGGGTACGAACTTTGTTATAGAGTTTACAAACTTTGTCAGGGGGGTATGAGCTTTGTTAAAGAGGGTACGAACTTTGTTAGGGAAGGTACGAACTTTGTGAGAGGAGGTACGACCTTTGTTAGAGAGTTTACGAACTTTGTTAGAGAGGGTGCAGAAGCTTTGTTAGAGATGGTACGGACTTTATTAGAGATGATACGACTTTTGTGAGAGGAGGTACAAACTTTGTCAGAGAGTTTACGAATTTTGTTAGAGAGGGTACGAACTTTGTTAGAAAGGTTACAAACTTTATTAGAGAGGGTACAAACTTTGTTAGAGAGGGTATAAACTTTGTGAGAAAGGGTACGAGCTTTGTTAAAGAGGGTATGAACTTTGTTAGAGAGGGTACAAACTTTGTGAGAGAGGGTGCAAACTTTGCTAGAGAGCTTACGAACTTTCTTAGAGATGGTAGAAACTTTGTTAGAGATGGTACAAAGTTTGTTAGAGATGGTACGAACTTTGTGAGAGGAAGTACGAACTTTGTCAGAGAGTTTATGAACTTTGTTAGAGAGGGTAGGAACTTTGTTACAAAGGTTACGAACTTTGTTAGAAAGGTTACGACCTTTGTTAAAGAGGGTACAAACTTTGTTAGAGAGGGTACGAACTTTGTGAGAAGGGGTACGAGCTCTGTTAAAGAGGGTATGAACTTTGTTAGAGAACCCACAAACTTTGTGAGAGAAGGTACGAACTTTGTTAGAGAGGTTACGAACTTTGTTAGAGATGATAGGAACTTTGTTAAAGATGGTATAGAGTTTGTTAGTGATGGTACGAACTTTATGAGAGGGGTTACGAGCTTTGTTAAAGAGTGTACGAACTTTGTTAGAGAGGGTACGAGCTTTGTTAGAGAGGTTACGAACTTTGTTAGAAATGGTACGAACTTTGTCAAAGAAGATACTGACTTTGTTAGAGAGGGTACGAACTCTGTTAGAGAGGGTACAAACTTTATTAGAGAGGGTACGAACTTTGTTAGAGAATGTTTGAACTTTGTTAGAGAGAGTACGAATTTTGTTGAAGATGGTACGAACTTTGTGACAAGGGGTACGTACTTTATTAGAGAGGTTATGAACTTTATTAGAGAGGGTACAAACTTTGTTAGAGATTGTATGAACTTTGTGAGAAAGGTACGAACTTTGTAAGAATGGGTACGCACTTTGTTGGAGATGGTACGAATTTTGTTAAAGAAGATACGAACTTTGTTAGAGAGGGTACGAACTTTGTGAGAGGGGGTACGAACTTGGTTAGAGAGGGTAGGAACTTTTTGAAAGGGGGTACGAACTTTGTTAAAGAGTTTACAAACTTTTTGAGATGGGGTACGAGCTTTGTTAAAGAGGATATGAACTTTGTTAGAAAGCGTATGAACTTTGTGAGAGGAGGTACGAACTTTGTTAAAGAGTTTACAAACTTTGTTAGAGAGGGTACGAACTTTGTTAGAGAGGTTATGAATTTTGTTAGTGATGGCACAAAGTTTGTTACAGAGGATTTAAACGTTGTTAAAGAGGGTACAAACTTTGCTAGAGAGGTTACGAACTTTGTTAGAGATGGTACAAAGTTTCTTAGAGAGGGTACGAACTTTGTTAGAGAGGGTATGAACTTTGTTAGAGAGGGTACGAACTTTGTTATAGAATTTACGAACTTTGTTAGAGATGGTACGAACTTTGTGAGAAGGGGTACGAACATTATCAGAGAGGTTACGAACTTTTTAAGAGATGGTATGGACGTTGTCAGAGAGGTATGAACTTTGTTAGAAAAAGTATGAACTTTGGTAGAGAAGATATGAGCTTTGTGAGAGGGGGATTACGAAATTTGTTAGAGAGGGTACAAACTTTATTAGAGAGTGTACGAACTTGGTGAAAAGGGGTACGAACTTTCTTAAAGAGTTTACAAACTTTGTGAGAGGGGGTACGAGCTTTGTTAAAGAGCGTATGAACTTTCTTAAAGAGTTTACGAACTTTGTGAGAGGAGGTACGAACTTTGTTAGAGATGGTACGTACTTTGTTAGAGAGGTTACGAACTTTGTGAGAGGCGGTATGAACTTTGTTAGAGATGGTACAAAGCTTGTTATAGAGGGTACAAACTTTGTTAGAGAGGTTACGAACATTGTGAGAGGGGGTACGAACTTTTTTAGAGATGGTAAAAATTTTGTTAGAGAGGGTATGAACTTTGTTAGAGAGGGTATGAACTTTTTTAGAGAGGTTACGAACTTTGTTAGAGATGGTACGAACTCTAGTAGAGAGTGTACGAACTTTGTGTAAGAGGGAACGAACTTTGTGAGAAGGGGTATGAACTTTGTTAGATAGGGTATGAAGTTTGTTAAACAGGGTACAAACTTTTTTAATGAAGTTTTGGACTTTGTTAGAGAGGGTACAAACTTTGTTAGAGAGGTTAGGAGCTTTGTTAGAGGTGGTACGAACTTTGTTAGAGATGGTATGAACTTGCTGAGAGAGGTACGAACTTTGTTAGAATGGGTACGCACTTTGTTGGAGAGGGTACGAACTTTGTTAGAGAGGGTACAAACTTTGTTAGAGAGGGTACGAACTTTGTGAAAGGGGGTGCGAACTTTGTTAAAGAGTTTACAAACTTTGTGAGATGGGGTACAAGCTTTGTTAAAGTGGGTATGAACTTTGTTAGAGAGGGTATGAAGTTTGTGAGAGAAGGTACGAACTTTGTTAAAGAGTTTACAAACTTTCTTAGAGAGGGTATGAACTTTGTTGGAGAGGTTACGAACTTCGTTAGAGATGAGACAAAGTTTGTTAGAGAGGGTACGAACATTCTTAAAGAGAGTACAAACTTTTTTAGAGAGGTTATGAACTTTTTGAGCGGGGGTACGAACTTTGTTAGAGAGGGTACAAACTTTGTTAGAGATGGTACGAACTTTGTTAGAGAAGGTACAAACTTTGATAGATAGGGTACAAACTTTGTGAGAAGGGTTACGAACTTTGTGAGAGAGGGTACAAACTTTGTCAGAGAGGGTACGAACGTTGTTAGAGAGGGTACAAACTTTATTAGAAAAAGTTCAAACTTTGTTAGAGATGGTACAAACTTTGATAGATAGGGTACAAACTTTGTGAGAAGGGTTACGAACTTTGTGAGAGAGGGTACAAACTTTGTGAGAGGGGGAACAAACTTTGTCAGAGAGGGTACGAACTTTGTTAGAGAAGGTACAAACTTTATTAGAGAACGTACAAACTTTGTTAGAGATGGTACAAACTTTGTGAGAGGGATTACGAACTTTGTTAAGGAGGGTACGAACTTTGTGAGAGAAGGTACGAAATTTATTAGAGAGGTTAGAAACTTTGTTGGAGATGGTACGAACTTTGTAAGAGAAGGATCGAATTTTGTTAAAGAGGGTACGAACTTTGTTAGAGAGTTTACGAACTTTCTTATAGAGGGTACGAACTTTGTTAAAGAGGTTACGAACTTTGTTAGAGATGGTACAAAGTTTCTTAGAGAGGGTACGAACTTTGTTAAAAAGGGTATGAACTTTGTTAGAGAGGGTACGAACTTTGTTAGAGAGGTTACGAACTTTGTTAGAGATGGTACGAACTTTGTTAGAGAGGGTACGAACTTTGTTAGAGAGTTTACGAACTTTCTTATAGAGGGTACGAACTTTGTTAGAGAGGTTACGAACTTTGTTAGAGATGGTACAAAGTTTCTTAGATAGGGTACGAACTTTGTTAAAGAGGGTACGAACTTTGTGAGAGAGGGTACGAACTTTGTTAGAGAGGTTACGAACTTTGTTAGAGATGGTACGAACTTTGTTAGAGATGGTATGAACTTTGTGAGAAGGGGTACGAACATTGTTAAAGAGGTTACGAACTTTATCAGAGAGGCTACGAACCTTTTAAGAGATGGTATGGACTTTGTTAGAGAGGTATGAACTTTGTTAGAAAAAGTACGAACTTTGTTAGAGAAGATACGAACTTTGTGAGAGAGGGATTACGAACTTTGTTAGAGAGTGTACGAACTTTGTTAAAGACGTACGAACTTTGTTAAATGAGGTACGAACTTTGTTAGAGATGGTATGTAGTTTGTTAGGGATGGTACAAAGTTTGTTATAGAGGGTACGAACTTTGTTATAGAGGGTACAAACTTTGTTAGAGAGGTTACGAACTTTGTGAAAAAGGGTACAAACTTTTTTAAAGATGGTACAAAGTTTGTTAGAGAGGGTACTAATTTTGTTAGAGAGGGTATGAACTTTGTTAGAGAGGTTACGAACTTTGTTAGTGATGGTACGAAGTTTGTTGGAGAGGGTACAAACTTTGTTGGAGATGGTATGAACTCTATTAGAGAGTGCACGAACTTTGTTAGAGAGGTTTCAAACTTTGTTAGAGAAGGAACGAACTTTGTTTGAGAGGGAACGAACTTTGTGAGACGGGGTACGAACTTTGTTAGATAGGGTATGAAGTTTGTAAAACAGGGTACGAACTTTGTTAAAGAAGTTACGGACTTTGTTAGGGAGGGTACGAACTTTGTCAGAGAGGTTAGGAACTTTGTTAGAGATGGTACGAACTTTGTGAGAGGGGGTACGACCTTTATTAGAGAGGGTACAAACTTTGTTAGAGATGGTACAAACTTTGTTAGAGAGGGTACGAACTTTGTTAGAGAGGGTACGAACTTTGTTAGAGGGGTTACGAACTTTGTTAGAGAGGTTACGAACTTTGTTAGAGAAGGTACGAACTTTGTTAGAGAGGTAAGAACTTCGTTACAGAAGGTACGAACTTTGTTAGAGAGGGTACGAACTTTGTGAGAGGGGTTATGAACTTGTAGACAAGGGGTATGAACTTTGTGAGAGATGGTACGAACTTTGTGAGAGAGGGTACGAACTTTGTTAAAGATGGTACGGACTTTTTTAGAGAGATATGAACTTTGTTAGAGAGGGTCCAAGCTTTATGAGAGGGGGTACAAACTTTGCTATATAGGGTACGAACTTTGTTGAAGAAGTTACGAACTTTCTTAAAGAGGGTATGAACTTTGTGAGAGGGGTACGAACTTTGTTAGAGAGGGTACGAACTTTGTGAGAGGGGGTACGAACTTTATTAGAGAGGGTACAAACTTTGTGAAAGGGGTTACAAACTTTGTTAGAGAGGGTACGAACTTTGTGAGAGGAGGTACGAACTTTATTAGATAGGGTACGAACTTTGTTAGAGAGTGATTCGTTCCTAATTGGTGTATCAGCTGATTCATGTCCTCTCAATGGTCCCCAACAATGGTGCCATTTGATTCGTGCCCAGCTGGTGCCTTGATTTTGGTCCTCAAACGGGAGCAATCAACAAAATTTATAACCTATTAGACCATGTACTAGGATAGCCTCAACTAGCATAGCATAGTGGCTCTAGGGTCGTTCACTGGGATGGGTTTTCACTCCACAATTGATATTAATTCAAAGATGAATTGGTGCTTTTTCATTTCAAGGTTACCTTTAAAAGAAAACATAAGTTTGAATTGAAACGGATGGTTTTAAGCTAACCAAACTGAAAATAACTAAAAGTAATTAGAAAGAAAGATGTTTCTTGGGATTTCAGGTCACTAGGATCAGGTGCCATATACAAAAGAGGAGATTCCGGTCACCTGTTTCTTTTCCTCGCATTGGGGATTTAACATATAGTTATTTCCCGAACCGGTGTGGTACAGATGCTTCCCCTTAATGGCTTCAACACTAAATCCCTCTCACTGATACATCTTGCAATGGCTCGTGCCTCTCACCTAGCATTTGCCATTCAAGGGGATCTTTAACCTTGGATTACCCTTCAAAAGCTCGCAAGAGATAACTAATGGATGTCTCCTTGGAGTCCAAAAGCTTACCAAGTGTTGGCTGGTCTAGAAAATCCTACCTTTGAATCACCTCTCAAAGGCTCGCAAGAGATAAACTAGTGAAACTTGATTCGTCCCCAATTGGTGTACTCTTGATTCAGTCCTTAGACGGGAGTTATCAACAAAATTTATAAACCTAATTCACCATATACTAGGGTAGCATAGCTAGCATAGCATAGTGGCTCTAGGATCGTCTACAGAGATGGGTTTTCACTTCACAATTGATATTAGTTCAAAAGATGAATTGGTGCTTTTCCTTTTCTAAGTTAGCTTTAAAAGAAAACAAAAGTTTGAATTGAAACGGATAGTTTTAAGCTAACCAAACTGAAAATAACTAAAAGTAATTAGAAAGAAAGATGTTTCTTGGGATTTCAGGTCACTAGGATCAGGTGCCATCTACAAAAGAGGAGATTCCGGTCACTTGTTTCTTTTCCTCGCGTTGGGGATTTAACATATAATTATTTCCCGAACCGGTGTGGTACAGATGCTTACCATTAATGGTTTCAACACTAAATCCCTCTCACTGATCCATCTTGCAATGGCTCGTGCCTCTCACCTAGCACTTGCCATTCAAGGGGATCTTTAACCTTGGACTTCTCTTCTCAAGCTCGCAAGAGATAACTAATGGATGTCTCCTTGGAGTCCAAAAGCTTACCAAGTGTTGGAAATTCAAGAAAATCCCACCTTCAAGTCACCTCCCAAAAGCTCGCAAGAGGTAAACTAGTGCATCTCCACGGACGGAGATCACTTGCCTTACCAAGTGTTGGCTCAGGTGAATTGCAAGGTGTTTTAAGTTAACTAAAAACATAAAAATCATTAACGGGTCACACTTTCTTTTCATTAAAAATGGAAACAACAAAAACTCACACTTATGCATGCCAGCACCTTACCTGGCTTCCTTCACCCAAGAGACAAAAAGTCTAGCCTCTCATCCTCAAAGGATGTTTGGCTAGAAAGAAAATAAAAGAGAAAACAAAGATGCTAAGAAAAAGCAGAGCAAGGCTCTGTATTTTACTTCCTTCCAAAACTATATAAAAATTTGTCTCTGAGAACAAGCTCCCGAGATCTCATTGATGATGATGTCCAAAAGGAAAAATTACAATATATATAAGGGGTTATTCACCCTTTTCTTCTTGCTTCCTAACTAAGGAATTCTCTAATTGGTGGATTACAAGGAGAGTTTGGGAAGAAAAATCTAAAAGCGTCAGTGCGCAAATATCTGGAAGTAGTCGGGTGGATTTCACAGCATGCACGTGGGCTGCGAAATTTCGCAGCAAAAGGACACCATTTCGCAGCCGTGCAACATTCTGCCTTCAGCTTGGAGTGATCTGCTTGGAATGGCTGTAACTCCTTCATTTCAACTCCGAATCATGTACCGTTTAAAGCATTGGATTGTTGACTTCCTGAGCTTTGAAATGGTATATAGAATGTAGAAAATGGACTCCGGGAAGTGCTCCAAAAGTGCCCAAGAAGACTGCAACTGCTGTCCTCTGTTTTGCTTCATGGCAGATTTCTCTTTGCTTTCCTCCTTGCATTCCGGATTTGCTTATGGAAAAGGACTTTAAAGCTTCAAGGCTTTGGTTCTTCATGTTTCTGAGCTTTCCAAAGGCTTTGCCATGGATTCCAAAGAACTCTCCTCAATCTCGGATTGCTTTGGTGATCAAATAGCTAACAAAAACACCAAAACTTACACATTTTGATTAGAATTGATTGCAAAGGTCCTTAATATGTTAATTGGGTTAAAAGATAATAACTACTACTCAAAAGTGTTTAAAAGAGTTAATTACAAGCTTACAAAATAGCATTTTTGAGTAGTAATCAAAACTCAATGGACGGAGTCCACTTGCCTTACCAAGTGTTGGCCCAAGTGATTCTAAGGCGTTTTAAGTTAACTAAAAACATAGAAGCCATTAACGGGTCACACTTTCTTTTCATAAAAAGCTGAAACAACAAAAAATCACACTTATGTAGCCGGCACCTTACTTAGCTTCCTTCACCCAAGAGACAAAAAGCCTAGCCACTCATCCTCTGAGGAAAAATCCTCAGAGTTTGTTTGGCTAGAAATAAAAATAACGAGAAAACAAAAATATATGAAAAGCAGAGCAAGTGCCCTGTAGATATATTTCTTACTTATACAAAAGGTTGTCTCTGAGAACAAGCTCCCGAGATGATGTCTTTCAAAACGAAAAATTACAATATATATATAAGGGGTTATTCACCCTTTGCTTCTTGCTTCCTAACTAAAGAATTCTCTAATTGGTGGATTACAAGGAGAAAATAGGGATTTTAGACATCAAATATCTAAAGCAAAAAATCTCAAGATGTCGGTCGCAAATATCGGGAAGCTTCAGGAGGAATTTCGCAGCTGGGCAAAAAGGCTGCGAAATTTCGCAGCAAAAGGACACCATTTCGCAGCCGTGCAAGATTTTCCTTCAGCTTGGAGTGATCGACTTCCAATGGCTGTAACTCCTTCATTTCAACTCCAAATCGTGCACCGTTTGAAGTATTGGATTCTTGACTTCCTGATCTTTGAAATGGTATATGGCATGTAGAAAATGGACTCCGGGAAGTGCTCCAAAAGTGCGCAAGAAGACTGCAGCTGCTGTCCTCTGTTTTGCTTCATGGCAGATTTCTCTTTGCTTCCCTTCCTTGCATTCCGGATTTGCTTATGGCAAAGGACTTTAAAGCTTCAAGGCTTTGGTTCTTCATGTTTCTGAGCTTTCCAAAAGCTTTGCCATGGATTCCAAAGAACTCTCCTCAATCTTGGATTGCTTTGGTGATCAAATTACTAACAAAAACACCAAAACTTACACACTTTGATTATAATTGATTGCAAGGGTCCTTCATATGTTAATTGTGTTAAAAGGTAATAACTACTACTCAACAGTGTTTAAAAGAGTTAATTACAAGCTTACAAAATAGCACTTTTGAGTAGTAATCAGAGAGGGTACGAACTTTGTTAGGGATGGTACGAACTTTGTTAGACGGGTTACGAACTTTGTTAGAGAAGGTAAGAACTTTGTTAGAGAGGTAAGAACTTTGTTACAGAAGGTACGAATTTGTTAGAGAGGGTACAAACTTTGTGAGAGGGGTTATGAACTTGTAGACACGGGGTACGAACTTTGTGAGAGATGGTACGAACTTTGTTAGAGATGGTACGAACTTTGTTAGAGATGGTATGGACTTTGTTAGAGAGGTATGAACTTTGTTAGAGAGATTACGAACTTTATGAGAGGGGGTACGAACTTTGTTGAAGAAGTTACGAACTTTGTTAGAGAGGGTACAAACTTTGTGAGAGGGGGTACGAACTTTGTTAGAGAGGGTACGAACTTTGTTAGAGATGGTACGAACTTTGTTAGACAGGTGCGACCTTTGTTCGAGAGTGTACGAACTTTGTCAAAGGGGTTACGAACTTTGTTAGAGAAGGTACGAACTTTGTGAGAGGGGGTACGAACTTTATTAGAGAGGGTACGAACTTTGTTAGATAGGGTACGAAGTTTGTTAGAGATGGTACTAACTTTGTTAGAGAGGGTACGAACTTTGTGAGAGGGGTTACGAACTTTGTTAGAGAGGTTACGAACTTTGTTAGAGAAGGTATGAACTTTGTTAGAGAGGTAAGAACTTTGTTAAAGATGTACAAACATTGTTAGAGAGGTTACGAACTTTGTTAGAGAGGGTACGAACGTTATTAGAGCAGTCTGAACTTTGTTAGAGAGGGTACGAACTTTGTTAGATAGGGTACGAAGTTTGTTAGAGATGGTACGAACTCTGTTAGAGAGGTTATGAACTTTGTGAGAGGGGTTACGAACTTTGTTAGTGAAGGTACGAACTTTGTTAGAGAGGTAAGAACTTTGTTAGAGAGGTACAAACATTGTTAGAGAGGTTACGAACTTTGTTAGAGATGGTACGGACGTTATTAGAGAGGTACGAACTTTGTTAGAGAGGATACAAGATTTTAGAGAGGGGTTAGGAACCTTGTTAGAGAGGGTACGAACTTTGTTAGAGATGTTACAAACTTTGTTATATAGGGTACAAACTTTGTGAGAGGGGTTAGGAACTTTTAGACAAGGGGTACGAACTTTGTGAGAAATGGTACGAACTTTGTTTGAGAGAGTACGAACTTTGTTAGAGAGGGTACGAACTTTATGAGAGAGGGTACAAACTTTGTTAGACAGGGTACGAACTTTGTTAGAGAGGGTACGAACTTTGTTAGAGATGGTATGAACTTTGTTAGAGAGGGTACGAACTTTGTTAAAGAGCGTTCGAACTTTGTTAAAGAGGGTACGAACTTTGTTAGGGAAGTACAGACATTGTTATAGAGGGGTTACGAACCTTGTTAGAGAGGGTACGAACTTTGTTAGAGAGGGTACGAACTTTGTTTGAGTGTACGAACTTTGTTAGAGAGGTACGAACTTTGTAAAAAAGGGTATGAACTTTGTGAGAGGAGGTACGAACTTTGTTAAAGATAGTACGAACTTTGTTAGAGAGGTTACAAACTTTGTTTTAAAGGGTATGAACTTTGTAAGAGGGGGTATGAACTTTGTTAAAGAGGGTACGAACTTTGTTAGAGAAGGTACGAACTATGTTAGAGAGGTTACGAACTTTGTTAGATATGGTACGAACTTTGTTAGAGATGGCATGAACTTTGTTAGAGAGGCATGAATTGTGTTAGAAAGGGTATGAACTTTGTGAGAGGGGGTACGAACTTTGTTAAAGACGGTACGAACTTTGTTAAAGCGGGTACGAACTTTGTTAGAGAGGGTACGAACTTTTTTAGAGAGGGTACGAACTTTGTGAGAGGGTTACGAACTTTGTTAGAAAGGTTATGAACTTTGTTAGAGAGGTGCGAACATTGTTCGAGAGGATACGGACTTTGTTAGAGATGGTACGAACTTTGTTAGAGAGGGTACGAACTTTGCTAGAGAGGGTACGAACTTTGTGAGAGGGGTTATGAATGTTTTAGAGAGGGTACGAACTTTTTTAGCAAGGTACAAACTTTGTTAGAGATGGTACGAACGTTGTTAGAGAGGGTACGAATTTTGTTAAAGAGCGTACGAACTTTGTTAGAGAGGGTACGAACTTTTATAGAGAGGGTACGAACTTTGTTAAAGAGGGTACGAACTTTGTGAGAGGGGTTACGAATTTGTTAGATAGGGTACGAACTTTGTGAGAGAGGGTACGACCTTTATTAGAGAGGGAACGAACTTTGTTAGAGTGTACGAATATTGTTCGAGATAGAACGAACTTTGTTAGAAGGGTACGAACTTTGTTAGAAAGGGTATGAACTTTATTAAAGAGGGTACGAACTTTGTTAGAGAGGTTACGAACTTTGTTAGAGAAGATATGAACTTTGTTAAAGATTGTACGAACTTTGTTAGAGAGGGTACAAACTTTGTGAGAGCGGTTATGATTTTGTTAGAGAGGGTACGAACTTTGTTAGAGAGGTACGAACTTTGTTAGAGATAGTACGAACTTTGTTAGAGAGGGTATGAACTTTGTTAAAGAAACAACTAAAATAGTTAGTAAAATGAAAGAAAATTCATCAAACTTGTGATGAAAATCGCAAGTACGGTGAAATAATATCACTGTGAAGTTGGCACCTTCCCCGGCAATGACGCCATTTGATTCATGTTTCCCAATTGGTGTCTCAGCTGATTCACGTCCAGCTGGTGTTCCTTGATTGAGGGAGTAATCAACAAAATTTATAACCTATATCACCATGCATTAGGATAGCTTTAGCTAATATAGCATAGTGGCTCTAGGATCGTTCATGGGAAGGGTTTTCAACTCACAACTGATACCAATTCATAGTTAAATTGGTGCTTTTTCATTTCAAGGTTAGCTTAAGAAAAAAAACACAAAATTTGGTTGAAAAAGGTTTTGTTTCAAGCTAACTAAAAAGAAAGTAATGGAAATTACTTATGAAGAAAAGCATTCCTTGGAGGTTTAGGTTCACAGGGGAGGCTCCTTATGCAAAAACAGAGCTCCGGTCACTTGGTTCATTTCCTCGCATTAGAGAATTAACATATAGTCAATTCTCTAACCGGCGTTGTACAGATGCTTCCCTTTAATGGATTTCAACACTAGTTCCCTCTCACTGATGCAACTTGCAATGGCTCGTGCCTTTCACCTAGCATTTGCCATTCAAGGTGATCATTAACCTTGGACTTCCCTTCTCAAGCTCGCAAGAGATAACTAATGGATGTCTCTTTGGAGTCCAAAAGCTTACTAAGTGTTGGCAATTCTGGAAAATCCTACCTTCAAGTCACCTCCCAAAAGCTCGCAAGAGGTAAACTAGTGCATTTCCATGGACGGAGATCACTTGCCTTACCAAGTGTTGGCTCAGGTGAACTGAAGGTGTTTTAAGTTAACTAAAAACATAGAAATCATTAATGGGTCACACTTTCTCTTCATTAATGGCTGAAACAACAAAACTACCAATTCTTGCAGTTGGAACCTTCGCCGGAAACCTTAGCTCCAAGGAACTAAAAGCCTAGTCACTCATTCTCTGAGGAAACTTCCTCAGAGCTTGTTTGGCTAGTAAGAGAAATACAATCAAAATGGGACGGTAAGGTAGAGCAGAGCTCTGTGTATTGCTTCCTTCAAAACTATACAAAAGTTGGTCTCCGAGAACAAGCTCCCCGAGAGAGCTTTTAAAAGGAAAAAATTACAATATATATATATAAGAGGTTATTCACCCTTTGCTTCTTACTTCCTAACTAAGGAATTCTCTAATTGGTGGATTACAAGGAGAGAATGGGGATTTAAGCAACAAATATCAAAAGAAAAATCTAAAAGTGTCGGTGCGCAAATATCTGGAAGCACTCGGGTGGATTTCGCAGCATGCACATGGGCTGCGAAATTTCGCAGCATAAAGGACACCATTTCGCAGCCCAAGGCTGATTTTGCAGCCGTGCGAAATTTGCCTTTAGCTTGGAGTGATCGGCTTCCAATGGCTGTAACTCCTTCATTTCAACTTCAAATCGCGTATTGTTTAAAGCATTGGACTCTTGACTTCCTAAGCTTTGAAATGGTATATAGCATGTAAAAAATGGACTCCGGGAAGTGCTCCAAAAGTGCGAAAGAAGACTGTAGCTGCTGTCCTCTATTTTTTTTCATGATTTCCTTCTCTCTGTTTTTCCTCCTTGTATGCTGTTGAACGACTTTGGCAAAGGGCTATGGAGCTCCAAAGCTTGGTTCTTCATGAATTTGAGCTTCCAAATGCTTTGCCATGAACTATATACAGCTCTCCCTCATTCTTGGATTGCTTTGGTGATCAAATTACTAACAAAAACACCAAAACTTACACACTTTGATTAGAAATGATTGCAAAGGTCCTTAATATGTTAATTGGGTTAAAAGGTAATAACTACTACTCAAAAGTGTTTAAAAAAGTTAATTACAAGCTATGAAATAGCACTTTTTGAGTAGTAATCATGAACTTTGTTAGAGATGGTACAAACATTGTTAGAGAGGTAGGAACTTTGTTAGAGAGGGTACGAACTTTGTCAGAGGGGCTACGAACTTTGTTAGAGAGGTTACAAACTTTGTTAGAGAAGGTACGAACTTTGTTAGAGAGGTACGAATTTTGTTAGAGAGGGTACGAACTTTGTGAGAGGGGTGACGAACTTTGTTAGAGAAGGTACGAACTTTGTTAGAGAGGTTTGAACTTTGTTAGAGAGGTACGAACATTGTTAGAGAGGGAATGAACTTTGTTAGAGTGTACGAACATTGTTCGAGATAGAACGAACTTTGTTAGAGAGGTACGAACTTTGTTAGAAAGGGTATGAACTTTATTAAAGAGGGTACGAATGTTGTTAGAGAGGTTACGAACTTTGTTAGCGAAGGTACGAACTTTGCTAGAGAGGTACAAACTTTTTTAGAAAGGGTATGAACTTTGTTAAAGAGGGTACGAACTTTGTTAGAGAAGGTACAAACTTTGTTAGAGAGGCTACGAACTTTGTTAGAGAGGCTACGAACTTTGTTAGAGAGTATACGAACTTTGTTAGAGATGGCTCGAACTTTGCTAGAGAGGGTAGCAACTTTGTGAGAGAGGGTATGAACTTTGTTAGAGAGGGAACGAACTTTGTTGGAGAGGGTACGAACTGTGTGAGAGGGGTTATGAACGTTGTTAGAGAGGTTACGAACTTTGTTAGCGAAGGTACGAACTTTGTTAGAGAGGGTACGAACTTTGTTAGAGAGGGTACGAACTTTGTGAGAGGGGTTACGAATTCGTTAGAGAGGTTACGAACTTTGTTGGAGAGATACGAACTTTTTTAGAGAGGTACGGACATTGTTAGAGAGGTTACAAACTTTGTTAGAGAAGGTACGAACTTTGTTAGTGATTACTACTCGAAAGTGCTATTTTGTAAGCTTGTAATTAACTCTTTTAAATACTTTTGAGTAGTAGTTATTACCTTTTAACTCAATTGGCATGTTAAGGACCCTTGCAATCGTTTCTAATCAAATTGTGTTAAGTTTTGGTGTTTTTGATAGCTTTTTGCTCACCAAAGCAATCCAAGAATGAGGGAGACCTGTAATTAGTTCATGGCAAAGCAATTGGAAGCTCATTTACATGAAGAAACCAAGTTTTGGAGCTTCGTAGCCTTTTCCAAAGTAATTCAAGTATGCAAGGAGGAGAATCAGGGAAGAAATGCATGAAGAAAAACAAAGGACAGCAGCTGCAGTCTTCTTTCTCATATTTGGAGCACTTTTCGGAGTCCATTTTCTACATGATATATATCATTTCAAAGCTCAGGAAGTCAAAAATCCAACGCTTCAAACGGTGTGCAAATTGGAGTTGAAATGAAGAAGTTATGGCCATTGGAAGACAACTGTGCCAAAGCTGAAAGGCAATTTTGCAGGCTGCGAAATCCACCTGTGCAATCTCCAGATATTTGCGACCGACTCCATTTGATATTTTCTTTAAATATTTTTGTATAAAATCCCCATTTTCTCCTTGTAATCCACCAATCATAGGATTACTTAGCTAGGAAGGTTGGAAAAACTTGCCATATATTCCCTTGCATCCGTTGTAAAAAGATATATAGAACCAATCAATATATAGAATATACAGAGCCTTGCTCTTCCTTTCCTTCTGATTTTGTTTTCTCTTTTATTTTCTTCCTAGCCAAACATCCTCTAAGGCCTCAGAGGATGAGTGGCTAGGCTTTTTGTTTCTTGGGTGAAGGAAGCTAAGTAAGGTGCCGGCTACATAACTGTGAGTTTTTGTTGTTTCCATTTTTAATGAAGAGAAACTGTGACCCATTAATGGTTTCTATGTTTTTAGTTAACTTAAAACGCCTTAGAATCACCTGGGCCAACACTTGGTAAGGCAAGTGGACTCCTTCCATTGAGTTTCACTAGTTTATCTCTTGCGAGCCTTTGGGAGTTGATTTAAAGGTAGGATTTTCTAAAATAGCCAACACTTGGTAAGCTTTTGGACTCCAAGGAGACATCCATTAGTTATCTCTTGCGAGTTTTTGAAGGATAATCCAAGGTTAAAGATCCCCTTGAATGGCAAATGCTAGGTGAGAGGCACGAGCCATTGCAAGATGGATCAGTGAGAGGGATTTAGTGTTGAAACCATTAATGGTAAGCATCTGTACTACACCGGTTCGGGAAATAACTATATGTTAAATCCCCAACGTGAGGAAAAGAAACAAGTGACCGAAATCTCCTCTTTTGTAGATGACACCTGATCCTAGTGACTTGAAATCCCAAGAAACATCTTTCTTTCTAATTACTTTTAGTTATTTTCAGTTTGGTTAGCTTAAAACCATCCGTTTCAATTCAAACTTATGTTTTCTTTTAAAGCTAACCTTGAAATGAAAAAGCACCAATTCATCTTTGAATTAATATCAATTGTGGAGTAAAAGCTCATCCCAGTGAACAACCTTAGAGCCACTATGCTATGCTAGCTGAGGCTATCCTAGTACATGGTGTAATAGGTTATAAATTTTGTTGATTGCTCCCGTTTGAGGACCAAAATCAAGGCACCAGCTGGGCACGAATCAATTGGCACCATTGTTGGGGACCATTGAGAGAACATGAATCAACTGATACACCAATTGGGAACGAATCAGTTAGAGAGGTACAAACTTTGTTAGAGAGGGTACGAACTTTGTGAGAGGGGTTACGAATTCGTTAGAAAGGGTACGAACTTTGTTAGAGAGGTACGAACTTTGTTAGAGAGGTACGAACTTTTTTAGAGAGGTACGGACATTGTTAGAGAGGTTACGAACTTTGTTAGAGATGGTACGAACTTTGTTAGAGAGTGTACGAACATTGTTCCAGCTAGTACGAACTTTGTTAGAGAGGTATGAACTTTGTTAGAGAGGTACGAACATTGTTAGAGAGGTAGGAACTTTGTTGGAGAGGGTATGAACTTTGTCAGAGGGGTTACGAACTATGTTAGAGAGGTTACGAACTTTGTTAGAGAGTATACGAACTTTGATAGAGATGGCACGAACTCTGCTAGAGAGGCACGAACTATGTTAGAGGGGGTACGAACTTTGTCAGAAATGGTACGAACTTTGTTAGAGAGGTACGAATTTTCTTAGAGAGGGTACGAACTTTGTGAGAGGGGTTACGAACCTTTTTAGAGAGGTTATGAACTTTGTTAGAGAGGTTTGAACTTTGTTAGAGAGGTACGAACATTGTTAAAGATGGTACGAACTTTGTCAGAGGGGTTACGAACTTTGTTAGAGAGGTTACGAACTTTGTGAGAGGGGGTATGAACTTTGTTCGAGAGGGTATGAACTTTGTTAGAGAGGGTACGAACTTTGTTTGAGAGGTACGAACTTTGTTAAAGAGGTACAAACTTTGTTAGAGAGGTTACGAACTTTGTTAGAGAAGGTACGAACTTTGTTAGAGAGGTTTGAACTTTGTTAGAGAGGTACGAACACTGTTAGAGATGGTACGAACTTTGTTAGAGAGGTACAAACTTTGTTAGAGATGGTACGAACATTGTTAGAGGGGTTACGAACTTTGTTAGAGAGGGTACGAACTTTGTCAGAGGGGTTGCGAATTTTGTTAGAGAGGTTACGAACTTTGTTAAAGAAGGTACGAACTTTGTTAGAGAGGTACGAACTTTGTTAAAGAAGGTACGAACTTTGTTAGAGAGGTTACGAACTTTGTTAGAGAGGATACGAACTTTGTTAGAGAGTATATGAACTTTGATAGAGATGACACAAACTCTGCTAGAGAGGCACAAACTTTGTTGGAGGGGGTACGAACTTTGTTAGAGAAGTACGAATTTTCTTAAAGAGGGTACGAACTTTGTGAGAGGGGTTACGAACTTTTTTAGAGAGGTTACGAACTTTGTTAGAGAAGGTACGAACTTTGTTAGAGAGGTTTGAACTTTGTTAGAGACGTACGAACATTGTTAGAGATGGTACGAACATTGTTTCATATAGTACGAACTTTGTTAGAGAGGTACGAACTTTATTAGAAAGGGTATGAACTTTGTGAGAAGGGGTACATACTTTGTTTGAGAGGTACGAACTTTGTTAGAGAGGGTACGAACTTTATGAGAGGTACGAACTTTGTTCGAGAGGGTACGAACTTTGTGAGAGGAGTTACGAATTCGTTAGAGAGGGTACGAACTTTGTTAGAGAGGTTACGAACTTTGTTAGAGAGGATACGAACTTGTTAGTGATGGTATGAACTTTGTTAGAGAGTATACAAACTTTGATAGAGATGGCACGAACTTTGCTAGAGAGGCACGAAGTTTGTTAGAGAGGGTATGAACTTTGTTAGAGATGGTATGAACTTTGTTAGAGAGGTACGAATTTTTTTAGAGGGGGTACGAACTTTGTGAGAAGGGTTACGAACTTTGTTAGAGAAGGTACGAACTTTGTTCGAGAGGGTACGAACTTTGTGAGAAGAGTTACGAATTCGTTAGAGTGGGTACGAACTTTGTTAGAGAGGCACGAACTTTGATAGAGAGGTTACGAACTTTGTTAAAGAGGATACGGAATGTGCTAGAGATGGTACGAACTTTGTTAGAGAGTATACGAACTTTGATAGAGATGGCACGAACTTTGCTAGAGAGGCACGAACTTTGTTAGAGAGGGTACGAACTTTGTGAGAGATGGTACGAACTTTGTTAGAGAGGTACGAATTTTCTTAGAGAGGGTACAAACTTTGTGAGAGTGGTTACGAACTTTGTTAGAGAGGTTATGAACTTTGTTAGAGAAGGTTTGAACTTTGTTAGAGAGGTACGAACATTGTTAGAGATGGTACGAACTTTGTTAGAGAGTGTACGAACATTGTTTCAGATAGTACGAACTTTGTTAGAGAGGTACGAACTTTATTAGAAAGGGTATGAACTTTGTGAGAAGGGGTACATACTTTGTTTGAGAGGTACGAACTTTGTTAGAGAGGGTACGAACTTTGTTAGAGAGGTACGAACTTTGTTAGAGAGGTACGAACTTTGTTCGAGAGGGTACGAACTTTGTGAGAGGAGTTACGAATTCGTTAGAGAGGGTACGAACTTTGTTAGAGAGGTTACGAACTTTGTTAGTGATGGTACGAACTTTGTTAGAGAGTATACAAACTTTGATAGAGATGGCACGAACTTTGCTAGAGAGGCACGAAGTTTGTTAGAGAGGGTATGAACTTTGTTAGAGATGGTATGAACTTTGTTAGAGAGGTACGAATTTTCTCAGAGGGGGTACGAACTTTGTGAGAAGGGTTACGAACTTTGTTAGAGAAGGTACGAACTTTGTTAGAGAGGTTTGAACTTTGTTAGAGAGGTACGAACATTGTTAGAGATGGTACGAACTTTGTTAGAGGGGTTACAAACTTTGTTAGAGAGGTTATGAACTTTGTGAGAGGGGGTATGAACTTTGTTAGAGAGGGTATGAACTTTGTTAGAGAGGTACGAACTTTGTTAGAAAGGTTCAAACTTTGTTAGAGAGGTTACGAACTTTGTTAGAGAATGTACGTACTTGGTTAGAGAGGTACGAACATTGTTAGAGATGGTACGAACTTTGTTAGAGAGGTACGAACTTTGTCAGAGGGGTTACGAACTTTGTTAGAGAGGTACGAACTTTGTCAGAGGGGTTACGAACTTTGTTAGAGAGGTTACGAACTTTGTTAGAGAAGGTACGAACTTTGTTAAAGAGGTACGAACTTTGTTAGAGAAGGTACGAACTTTGTTAGAGAGGTGCGAATTTTGTTAGAGAGGGTACGAACTTTGTGAGAGGGGTGACGAACTTTGTTAGAGAAGGTTCGAACTTTGTTAGAGAGGTACGAACATTGTTAGAGATGGTACGAACTTTGTCAGAGGGGTTACGAACTTTGTTAGAGAGGTTATGAACTTTGTGAGAGGGGGTATGAACTTTGTTAGAGAGGGTATGAACTTTGTTAGAGAGGTACGAACTTTGTTAGAGAGGTTCAAACTTTGTTAGAGAGGTTACGAA
Organism: Vitis rotundifolia; assembly: GCA_030254885.1. Classification (NCBI taxonomy): domain Eukaryota; kingdom Viridiplantae; phylum Streptophyta; class Magnoliopsida; order Vitales; family Vitaceae; genus Vitis; species Vitis rotundifolia. Next base: position 17,202,599 of record CM058160.1, read on the forward strand.
CTTTGTTAGAGAATGTACGAACTTGGTTAGAGAGGTACGAACATTGTTAGAGATGGTACGAACTTTGTTAGAGAGGTACGAACTTTGTCAGAGGGGTTACGAACTTTGTTAGAGAGGTTACGAACTTTGTTAAAGAGGTACGAACTTTGTTAGAGAAGGTACGAACTTTGTTAGAGAGGTACGAATTTTGTTAGAGAGGGTACGAACTTTGTGAGAGGGGTGACGAACTTTGTTAGAGAAGGTTCGAACTTTGTTAGAGAGGTTTGAACTTTGTTAGAGAGGTACGAACATTGTTAGAGATGGTACGAACTTTGTTAGAGAGTGTACGAACATTGTTTCAGATAGTATGAATTTTGTTAGAGTGGTTACGAACTTTGATAGAGAATGTACGAACTTTATTAGAGAGGTATGAACTTTGTTAGAGAGGTTACCAATTTATTTAGAGAGGATACGAACTTTGTTAGTGATGGTACGAACTTCGATGAAGATGGCACGAACATTGTTAGAGAGAGTACGAACTTTGTTAGAGATGGTTCGAACTTTGTTAGAGAGGTACGAATTTTTTTAGAGAGGGTACGAACTTTTTGAGAGGGGTTACGAACTTTGTCAGAGAGGTTACGAACTTTGTTAGAGAGGTTTGAACTTTGTTAGAGAGGTACGAACATCGTTAGAGATGGTACGAACTTTGTTAGATGGTACGAACTTTTTTAGAGAGGGTACGAACATTGTTAAAGATGGTATGAACTTTGTTAGAGATGTACGAATTTTGTTAGAGAGGGTACGAACATTGTTAGAGAGGTAGGAACTTTGTTAGAGAGGGTACGAACTTTGTCAGAGGGGTTACGAACTTTGTTAGAGAAGTTACGAACTTTGTTAGAGAAGGTACAAACTTTGTTAGAGAGGTACGAACTTTGTTAGAGAGGTACGAATTTTGTTAGAGATGATACGAACTTTACGAGAAGGGTGACGAACTTTGTTAGAGAAGGTACGAACTTTGTTAGTGAGGTTTGACCTTTGTTAGAGAGGTACGAACATTGTTAGAGATGGTACGAACTTTGTTAGTGAGTGCACGAACATTGTTTCAGATAGTATGAATTTTGTTAGAGAGGTCGCGAACTTTGTTAAAGAATGTACAAACTTTGTTAGAGAGGTATGAACTTTGTTAGAGAGGTTACGAACTTTGTTAGAGAGGATACAAACTTTGTTAGTGATGGTACGAAATTTGTCAGAGACTATACGAACTTTGATAGAGATAGCACGAACTTTGTTAGAGAGGCACGAACTTTGTTAGAGAGGTCACGAACTTTATTAGAGAGGTACGAACTTTGTTAGAAAGGTTACGCACTTTGTGAGAGGGGTTACGAACTTTGTTAGAGAATGTACGAACTTTGTTAGAGAGCTACGAACATTGTTAGAGAGGGTACGAACATTGTTAGAGAGGGAACAAACTTTGTTAGAGAGGTACGAACATTGTTAGAGAGGTTACGAACTTTGTTAGAGAGGGTACGAACTTTGTTAGGGAGGTACGAATATTATTATAGAGGGCTTACGAACCTTGTTCGAGAGGGTACGAACTTTTATAGAGAGGGTACGAATTTGTTAGGTAGGATACGAACTTTGTGAGAGAGGGTACGAACTTTGTTAGAGAAGGAACAAACTTTGTTAGAGTGCACGAACATTGTTTGAGATAGTACGAACTTTGTGAGAGACGTACGAACTTTGTTAGAGAGGTACGAAATTTTTTAAAGAGGGTACAAACTTTGTTAGAGAAGGTACGAGCTTTGTTAGAGATGGCCTGAACTTTATTAGAGAGGCACAAAATTTGTTAGAGAGGGTACGAACTTTGTTAGAGAAGGTATGAGCTTTGTTAGAGATGGCCTGAACTTTATTAGAGAGGCACAAAATTTGTTAGAGAGGGTACGAACTTTGCTAAAGAGGTACGAACTTTGTGAGAGAGGTTACGAACTTTGTTAGAGAAGGTTCGAACTTTGTTAGAGAGGTATAAACTTTGTTAGAGAGGCATGAAATTTGTTAGAGAGGGTACGAACTACTTTAGAGAGGGTACGAACTTTGTTAGAGAGTGTACGAGCTTTGCTAAAGAGGGTACGAACTTTGTTAGAGAAGTTACGAACTTTGTTAGAGAAGGTACAAACTTTGTTAGAGAGGTACGAACTTTGTTAGAGAGGTACGAATTTTGTTAGAGATGATACGAACTTTGCGAGAGGGGTGACGAACTTTGTTAGAGAAGGTACGAACTTTGTTAGAGAGGTTTGACCTTTGTTAGAGAGGTACGAACATTGTTAGAGATGGTACGAACTTTGTTAGTGAGTGTACGAACATTGTTTCAGATAGTATGAATTTTGTTAGAGAGGTCGCGAACTTTGTTAGAGAATGTACAAACTTTGTTAGAGAGGTATGAACTTTGTTAGAGAGGTTACGAACTTTGTTAGAGAGGATACAAACTTTGTTAGTGATGGTACGAAATTTGTCAGAGACTATACGAACTTTGATAGAGATAGCACGAACTTTGTTAGAGAGGCACGAACTTTGTTAGAGAGGTCACGAACTTTATTAGAGAGGTACGAACTTTGTTTGAAAGGTTACGCACTTTGTGAGAGGGGTTACGAACTTTGTTAGAGAATGTACGAACTTTGTTAGAGAGCTACGAACATTGTTAGAGAGGGTACGAACATTGTTAGAGAGGGAACGAACTTTGTTAGAGAGGTACGAAATTTTTTAAAGAGGGTACAAACTTTGTTAGAGAAGGTACGAGCTTTGTTAGAGATGGCCTGAACTTTATTAGAGAGGCACAAAATTTGTTAGAGAGGGTACGAACTTTGTTAGAGAAGGTATGAGCTTTGTTAGAGATGGCCTGAACTTTATTAGAGAGGCACAAAATTTGTTAGAGAGGGTACGAACTTTGCTAAAGAGGTACGAACTTTGTTAGAGAGGTTACGAACTTTGTTAGAGAAGGTTCGAACTTTGTTAGAGAGGTATAAACTTTGTTAGAGAGGCATGAAATTTGTTAGAGAGGGTACGAACTACTTTAGAGAGGGTACGAACTTTGTTAGAGAGTGTACGAACTTTGCTAAAGAGGGTACGAACTTTGTTAGAGAAGTTACGAACTTTGTTAGAGAAGGTACAAACTTTGTTAGAGAGGTACGAACTTTGTTAGAGAGGTACGAATTTTGTTAGAGATGATACGAACTTTGCGAGAGGGGTGACGAACTTTGTTAGAGAAGGTACGAACTTTGTTAGAGAGGTTTGACCTTTGTTAGAGAGGTACGAACATTGTTAGAGATGGTACGAACTTTGTTAGTGAGTGTACGAACATTGTTTCAGATAGTATGAATTTTGTTAGAGAGGTCGCGAACTTTGTTAGAGAATGTACAAACTTTGTTAGAGAGGTATGAACTTTGTTAGAGAGGTTACGAACTTTGTTAGAGAGGATACAAACTTTGTTAGTGATGGTACGAAATTTGTCAGAGACTATACGAACTTTGATAGAGATAGCACGAACTTTGTTAGAGAGGCACGAACTTTGTTAGAGAGGTCACGAACTTTATTAGAGAGGTACGAACTTTGTTTGAAAGGTTACGCACTTTGTGAGAGGGGTTACGAACTTTGTTAGAGAATGTACGAACTTTGTTAGAGAGCTACGAACATTGTTAGAGAGGGTACGAACATTGTTAGAGAGGGAACGAACTTTGTTAGAGAGGTACGAAATTTTTTAAAGAGGGTACAAACTTTGTTAGAGAAGGTACGAGCTTTGTTAGAGATGGCCTGAACTTTATTAGAGAGGCACAAAATTTGTTAGAGAGGGTACGAACTTTGTTAGAGAAGGTATGAGCTTTGTTAGAGATGGCCTGAACTTTATTAGAGAGGCACAAAATTTGTTAGAGAGGGTACGAACTTTGCTAAAGAGGTACGAACTTTGTTAGAGAGGTTACGAACTTTGTTAGAGAAGGTTCGAACTTTGTTAGAGAGGTATAAACTTTGTTAGAGAGGCATGAAATTTGTTAGAGAGGGTACGAACTACTTTAGAGAGGGTACGAACTTTGTTAGAGAGTGTACGAACTTTGCTAAAGAGGGTACGAACTTTGTTAGAGAAGTTACGAACTTTGTTAGAGAAGGTACAAACTTTGTTAGAGAGGTACGAACTTTGTTAGAGAGGTACGAATTTTGTTAGAGATGATACGAACTTTGCGAGAGGGGTGACGAACTTTGTTAGAGAAGGTACGAACTTTGTTAGAGAGGTTTGACCTTTGTTAGAGAGGTACGAACATTGTTAGAGATGGTACGAACTTTGTTAGTGAGTGTACGAACATTGTTTCAGATAGTATGAATTTTGTTAGAGAGGTCGCGAACTTTGTTAGAGAATGTACAAACTTTGTTAGAGAGGTATGAACTTTGTTAGAGAGGTTACGAACTTTGTTAGAGAGGATACAAACTTTGTTAGTGATGGTACGAAATTTGTCAGAGACTATACGAACTTTGATAGAGATAGCACGAACTTTGTTAGAGAGGCACGAACTTTGTTAGAGAGGTCACGAACTTTATTAGAGAGGTACGAACTTTGTTAGAAAGGTTACGCACTTTGTGAGAGGGGTTACGAACTTTGTTAGAGAATGTACGAACTTTGTTAGAGAGCTACGAACATTGTTAGAGAGGGTACGAACATTGTTAGAGAGGGAACGAACTTTGTTAGAGAGGTACGAACATTGTTAGAGAGGTTACGAACTTTGTTAGAGAGGGTACGAACTTTGTTAGGGAGGTACGAATATTGTTATAGAGGGCTTACGAACCTTGTTCGAGAGGGTACGAACTTTTATAGAGAGGGTACGAATTTGTTAGGTAGGATACGAACTTTGTGAGAGAGGGTACGAACTTTGTTAGAGAAGGAACAAACTTTGTTAGAGTGCACGAACATTGTTTGAGATAGTACGAACTTTGTGAGAGACGTACGAACTTTGTTAGAGAGGTACGAAATTTTTTAAAGAGGGTACAAATTTTGTTAAAGAAGGTACGAGCTTTGTTAGAGATGGCGTAAACTTTATTAGAGAGGCACAAAATTTGGTAGAGAGGGTACGAACTTTGCTAGAGAGGTACGAACTTTTTTTGAGAGGGTACGAACTTTGTTAGAGAAGGTACGAGCTTTGTTAGAGATGGCCTGAACTTTATTAGAGAGGCACGAAATTTGTTAGAGAGGGTACGAACTTTGCTAAAGAGGTACGAACTTTGTTAGAGAGGTTACGAACTTTGTTAGAGAAGGTTCGAACTTTGTTAGAGAGGTATAAACTTTGTTAGAGAGGCACGAAATTTGTTAGAGAGGGTACGAACTACTTTAGAGAGGGTACGAACTTTGTTAGAGAGTGTACGAACTTTGCTAAGGAGGGTACGAACTTTGTTAGAGAAGGTACGAACTTTGTTAAAGAGGGTACGAACTTTGGTAGAGGGGTTACGAACTTTGTTTGAGAGCTACGGACAGTCTTAGAAAGGTTACGAACATTGTTAGAGAATGTACGAACTTTGTTATAGAGGTTACGAACTTGGTTAAAGAAGGCACGAACTTTGTTAGAGAGGTACGAACATTGTTAGAGAGGGTACGAACTATGTCGGGGAGGGTACGAACTTTGTGAGATATGTTACAAACTTTGTTAGAGAAGGTACGAACTTTGTTAGAGAGGGTACATACTTTGTTATAGATGGTAGGAACTTTGTTAGAGAGGGTACGAACTTTGTTAGAGAGGGTACGAACTTTGTTAGAGATGGTACGAACTTTGTTAGAGAGGTACGGACTTTGTTAGAGAGGTTACGAACTTTGTTAGAGAATGTACGAACTTTGTTAGAGATAGTACAAACTTTGTTAAAGATGTACGAACAACGTTAGAGAGCGTACGAACTTTGTTAGAGAGAGTACGAACTTTACTAAAGAGGGTACGAACTTTGTTAGAGAAGGTACCAACTTCGTTAGAGATGGTACGAACTTTGTTAGAGAGGTATGAACTTTGTTTGAGTGGGTACGAACTTTGTGAGTGGGGTTACGATTAGAGAGGTTACGAACTTTGTTAGAGAAGGTACGAACTTTGTTAGAGATGGTACGAACTTTGTTAGAGATAGTACGAACTTTGTTAGAGAGGTACGAACTTTGTTAGAGAGGTACGGACTTTGTTAGAGAGGTTACGAACTTTGTTAGAGAATGTACGAACTTTGTTAGAGATAGTACAAACTTTGTTAAAGATGTACGAACAACGTTAGAGAGCGTACGAACTTTGTTAGAGAGAGTACGAACTTTGTTAGAAAGGTTACGAACTTTGTTAGAGAATGTACGAACTTTGTTAGAGAGGGTTCAAACTTCGTGAGAGAGGGTACGAACTTTGTTAAAGAGGGTACGAACTTTGTTAGAGAGGGTACGAACTTTATTAGAGAGGCACGAACTTTGTTAAAAAGGGTACGAACTTTGTTAGAGAGGGTACGAACTTTACTAAAGAGGGTACGAACTTTGTTAGAGAAGGTACCAACTTCGTTAGAGATGGTACGAACTTTGTTAGAGAGGTATGAACTTTGTTTGAGTGGGTACGAACTTTGTGAGTGGGGTTACGATTAGAGAGGTTACGAACTTTGTTAGAGAAGGTACGAACTTTGTTAGAGATGGTACGAACTTTGTTAGAGATAGTACGAACTTTGTTAGAGAGGTACGAACTTTGTTAGAGAGGTACGGACTTTGTTAGAGAGGTTACGAACTTTGTTAGAGAATGTACGAACTTTGTTAGAGATAGTACAAACTTTGTTAAAGATGTACGAACAACGTTAGAGAGCGTACGAACTTTGTTAGAGAGAGTACGAACTTTGTTAGAAAGGTTACGAACTTTGTTAGAGAATGTACGAACTTTGTTAGAGAGGGTTCAAACTTCGTGAGAGAGGGTACGAACTTTGTTAAAGAGGGTACGAACTTTGTTAGAGAGGGTACGAACTTTATTAGAGAGGCACGAACTTTGTTAAAAAGGGTACGAACTTTGTTAGAGAGGGTACGAACTTTACTAAAGAGGGTACGAACTTTGTTAGAGAAGGTACCAACTTCGTTAGAGATGGTACGAACTTTGTTAGAGAGGTATGAACTTTGTTTGAGTGGGTACGAACTTTGTGAGTGGGGTTACGATTAGAGAGGTTACGAACTTTGTTAGAGAAGGTACGAACTTTGTTAGAGATGGTACGAACTTTGTTAGAGATAGTACGAACTTTGTTAGAGAGGTACGAACTTTGTTAGAGAGGTACGGACTTTGTTAGAGAGGTTACGAACTTTGTTAGAGAATGTACGAACTTTGTTAGAGATAGTACAAACTTTGTTAAAGATGTACGAACAACGTTAGAGAGCGTACGAACTTTGTTAGAGAGAGTACGAACTTTGTTAGAAAGGTTACGAACTTTGTTAGAGAATGTACGAACTTTGTTAGAGAGGGTTCAAACTTCGTGAGAGAGGGTACGAACTTTGTTAAAGAGGGTACGAACTTTGTTAGAGAGGGTACGAACTTTATTAGAGAGGCACGAACTTTGTTAAAAAGGGTACGAACTTTGTTAGAGAGGGTACGAACTTTACTAAAGAGGGTACGAACTTTGTTAGAGAAGGTACCAACTTCGTTAGAGATGGTACGAACTTTGTTAGAGAGGTATGAACTTTGTTTGAGTGGGTACGAACTTTGTGAGTGGGGTTACGATTAGAGAGGTTACGAACTTTGTTAGAGAAGGTACAAACTTTGTTAGAGAGGTATAAACTTTGTTAAAGATGGCACGAACTTTGTGAGAGGGGTTACAAACTTGGTTATAGAGGTTACGAACTTGGTGAGAGAAGGCACGAACTTTGTTAGAGAGGTACGAACATTGTTAGAGAGGGTACGAACAATGTCAGGGAGGGTACGAACTTTGTTAGAGAGGGTACGTACTTTGTTAGAGATGGTACGAACTTTGTTAGAGAGGGTGCAAACTTTGTTAGAGAGGGTACGAACTTTGTTAGAGATGGTACGAACTTTGTTAGAGAGGTACGGACTTTACTAAAGAGGGTACGAACTTTGTTAGAGAAGGTACCAACTTTGTTAGAGATGGTACGAACTTTGTTAGAGAGGTACGAACTCTGTTTGAGAGGGTACGAACTTTGTGAGTGGGGTTACGATTAAAGAGGTTACGAACTTTGTTAGAGAAGGTACGAACTTTGTTAGAGAGGTATAAACTTTGTTAAAGATGGCACGAACTTTGTGAGAGGGGTTACAAACTTGGTTAGAGAAGGCACGAATTTGTTAGAGAGGTACGAAAATTGTTAGAGAGGGTACGAACTATGTTAGGGAGGGTACAAACTTTGTTAGAGATGTTACAAACTTTGTTAAAGAAGGTACTAACTTTGTTAGAGAGGGTACGTACTTTGTTAGAGATGGTACGAAATTTGTTATAGAGGGTACAAACTTTGTTAGAGAGGGTACGAACTTTGTTAGAGATGGTACGAACTTTGTTAGAGATGGTACGGACTTTGTTAGAGAGGTACGGACTTTGTTAGAGAGGTTACGAACTTTGTTGGAGAATGTACGAACTTTGTTAGAGATGATACAAACTTTGTTAGAGATGTACGAACATCGTTAAAGAGCGTACGAACTTTGTTAGAGAGAGTACGTACTTTGTCAGAAAGGTTACGAACTTTGTTAGAGAGGGTACGAACTTCGTTAGAGAGGGTACGAACTTTGTTAAAGAGGGCACGAACTTTGTGAGAGGGGTTACAAACGTGGTTATAGAAGTTACGAACTTGGTTAGAGAAGGCACGAACTTTGTTAGAGAGGTACGAACATTGTTAGAGAGGGTAGGAACTATGTCAGGGAGAGTACGAACTTTGTTAGAGATGTTACAAACTTTGTTAGAGAAGGTACGAACTTTGTTAGGGAGGGTATGTACTTTGTTAGAGATGGTACGAACTTTGTTAGAGAGGGTACGAACTTTGTGAGAGAGGGTACGAACTTTGTTAGAGATAGTACGAACTTTGTTAGAGAGGTACGAACTTTGTTTGAGTGGGTACGAACTTTGTGAGTGGGGTTACGATTAGAGAGGTTACGAACTTTGTTAGAGAAGGTACGAACTTTGTTAGAGAGGTATAAACTTTGTTAAAGATGGCACGAACTTTGTGAGAGGGTTTACAAACTTGGTTATAGAGGTTACGAACTTAGTTAGAGAAGGCACGAATTTGTTAGAGAGGTACGAACATTGTTAGAGAGGGTACGAACTATGTTAGGGAGGGTACAAACTTTGTTAGAGATGTTACAAACTTTGTTAAAGAAGGTACTAACTTTGTTAGAGAGGGTACGTACTTTGTTAGAGATGGTAAGAACTTTGTTATAGAGGGTACAAACTTTGTTAGAGAGGGTACGAACTTTGTTAGAGATGGTACGAACTTTGTCAGTGAGGGTACGAACGTTGTTAGAGATAGTACGAACTTTGTTAGAGAGGGTACAAACTTTATTAGGGAGCTACGAACATTGTTAGACAGATTTCGAACTAGGTTAGGCAGGTACGAACGTTGTTATAGAGGGGAGACGAACCTTGTCAGAGAGTGTTCGAACGTTATTTTGGTGGTACGAACATTGTTCGAGAGATTACGAACTTTGTTAGGAAGGTACGAACATTGTTATAGAGGGGTTACGAACCTTGTTAGGGAGGGTACGAACTTTATAGAGAGGGTTCAAACTTTGTTAGAGAGGGTACGAACTTTGTGAAAGGGGTCACGAATTTGTTAGATAGGGTACGAACTTTGTTAGAGAGGGTACGAACTTTGTTAGAGATATTACAAACTTTGTTAAAGAAGGTACTAACTTTGTTAGAGAGGGTACGTACTTTGTTAGAGATGGTACGAACTTTGTTATAGAGGGTACAAACTTTGTTAGAGAGGGTACGAACTTTGTTAGAGAGGGTACGAACTTTGTTAGAGAGGTACGAATTATGTCAAGGAGGGTGCGAACTTTGTTAGAGAGGGTACGAACTATGTCAAGGAGGGTACGAACTTTGTTAGAGATGTTACAAACTTTGTTAGAGATGTTACAAACTTTGTTAGAGAAGGTACGAACTTTGTTAGAGAGGGTATGTACTTTGTTAGAGAGGGTACAAACATTGTTAAAGATGGTACGAACTTTGTTAGAGAGGTACGGACTTTGTTAGAGAGGTTACGAACTTTGTTAGAGATAGTACAAACTTTGTTAGAGATGTACGAACATCGTTAGAGAGGGTACAAACTTAGTTAGAGAGAGTACGAACTTTGTTAGAAAGGTTACGAACTTTGTTAGAGAACGTACGAACTTTGTTAGAGAGGGTACGAACTTCGTTAGAGAGGGTACGAACTTCGTGAGAGAGGGTACGAACTTTGTTATAGAGGGTACAAACTTTGTTAGAGAGGGTACGAACTTTGTTAGAGATGGTACGAACTTTGTCAGTGAGGGTACGAACGTTGTTAGAGATAGTATGAACTTTGTTAGAGAGGGTACAAACTTTATTAGGGAGCTACGAACATTGTTAGACAGATTTCGAACTTGGTTAGGCAGGTACGAACGTTGTTATAGAGGGGAGACGAACCTTGTTAGAGAGTGTTCGAACTTTATTTTGGTGGTACGAACATTGTTCGAGAGATTACGAACTTTGTTAGGAAGGTACGAACATTGTTATAGAGGGGTTACGAACCTTGTTAGGGAGGGTACGAACTTTTATAGAGAGGGTTCAAACTTTGTTAGAGAGGGTACAAACTTTGTGAAAGGGGTCACGAATTTGTTAGATAGGGTACGAACTTTGTTAGAGAGGGTACGAACTTTGTTAGAGATGTTACAAACTTTGTTAAAGAAGGTACTAACTTTGTTAGAGAGGGTACGTACTTTGTTAGAGATGGTACGAACTTTGTTATAGAGGGTACAAACTTTGTTAGAGAGGGTACGAACTTTGTTAGAGAGGTACGAATTATGTCAAGGAGGGTGCGAACTTTGTTAGAGAGGGTACGAACTATGTCAAGGAGGGTACGAACTTTTTTAGAGATGTTACAAACTTTGTCAGAGAAGGTACGAACTTTGTTAGAGAGGGTATGTACTTTGTTAGAGAGGGTACAAACATTGTTAAAGATGGTACGAACTTTGTTAGAGAGGTACGGACTTTGTTAGAGAGGTTACGAACTTTGTTAGAGATAGTACAAACTTTGTTAGAGATGTACGAACATCGTTAGAGAGGGTACAAACTTAGTTAGAGAGAGTACGAACTTTGTTAGACAGGTTACGAACTTTGTTAGAGAACGTACGAACTTTGTTAGAGAGGGTACGAACTTCGTTAGAGAGGGTACGAACTTCGTGAGAGAGGGTACGAATTTCGTGAGAGAGGGTACGAACTTTGTGAGTGAGGGTACGAACTTTGCTAGAGATAGTACGAACATTGTTAGAGAGGTTACGAACTTTGTTAGAGAGGGTACGAACTTTGTCAGAGTGTTCGAACATTGTGTGAGATAGTAGAAACTTTGTTAGAGAGGTACGAAATTTTTTAAAGAGGGTACGAACTCTGTGAGAGAAGGTACGAGCTTTGTTAGAGATAGCCTGAACTTTATTAGAGAGGCACAAAATTTGTTAGAGATGGATCGAACTACTTTAGAGAGGGTACAAACTTTGTTAGAGAGTGTACGAACATTGTTAGAGAGGGTAGGAACTATGTCAGGGAGAGTACGAACTTTGTTAGAGATGTTACAAACTTTGTTAAAGAAGGTACGAACTTTGTTAGAGAGGGTATGTACTTTGTTAGAGATGGTACGAACTTTGTTAGAGAGGGTATGTACTTTGTTAGAGATGGTACGAACTTTGTTAGAGAGGGTACGAACTTTGTGAGAGAGGGTACGAACTTTGTTAGAGATAGTACGAACTTTGTTAGAGAGGTACGAACTTTGTTTGAGTGGGTACGAACTTTGTGAGTGGGGTTACGATTAGAGAGGTTACGAACTTTGTTAGAGAAGGTACGAACTTTGTTAGAGAGGTATAAACTTTGTTAAAGATGGCACGAACTTTGTGAGAGGGGTTACAAACTTGGTTATAGAGGTTACGAACTTGGTTAGAGAAGGCACGAATTTGTTAGAGAGGTACGAACATTGTTAGAGAGGGTACAAACTATGTTAGGGAGGGTACAAACTTTGTTAGAGATGTTACAAACTTTGTTAAAGAAGGTACTAACTTTGTTAGAGAGGGTACGTACTTTGTTAGGGATGGTACGAACTTTGTTATAGAGGGTACAAACTTTGTTAGAGAGGGTACGAACTTTGTTAGAGATGGTACGAACTTTGTCAGTGAGGGTACGAACGTTGTTAGAGAGGGTACAAACTTTATTAGGGAGTTACGAACATTGTTAGACAGATTTCGAACTTGGTTAGGCAGGTATGAACGTTGTTATAGAGAGGAGACGAACCTTGTTAGAGAGTGTTCGAACTTTATTTTGGTGGTACGAACATTGTTCGAGAGATTACGAACTTTGTTAGGAAGGTACGAACATTGTTATAGAGGGGTTACGAACCTTGTTAGGGAGGGTACGAACTTTTATAAAGAGGGTTCAAACTTTGTTAGAGAGGGTACGAACTTTGTGAAAGGGGTCACGAATTTGTTAGATCGGGTACGAACTTTGTTAGAGATGTTACAAACTTTGTTAAATAAGGTACTAACTTTGTTAGAGAGGGTACGTACTTTGTTAGAGATGGTACGAACTTTGTTATAGAGGGTACAAACTTTGTTAGAGAGGGTACGAACTTTGTTAAAGAGGGTACGAACTTTGTTAGAGAGGTACGAATTATGTCAAGGAGGGTACGAACTTTGTTAGAGAGGGTACGAACTTTGTTAGAGATGTTACAAACTTTGTTAGAGAAGGTACGAACTTTGTTAGAGAGGGTATGTACTTTGTTAGAGAGGGTACAAACATTGTTAAAGATGGTACGAACTTTGTTAGAGAGGTACGGACTTTGTTAGAGAGGTTACAAACTTTGTTAGAGATAGTACAAACTTTGTTAGAGATGTACGAACATCGTTAGAGAGGGTACAAACTTAGTTAGAGAGAGTACGAACTTTGTTAGAAAGGTTACGAACTTTGTTAGAGAACGTACGAACTTTGTTAGAGAGGGTACGAACTTCGTTAGAGAGGGTACGAACTTCGTGAGAGAGGGTACGAACTATGTGAGTGAGGGTACGAACTTTGCTAGAGATAGTACGAACATTGTTAGAGAGGTTACGAACTTTGTTAGAGAGGGTACGAACTTTGTCAGAGTGTTCGAACATTGTGTGAGATAGTACAAACTTTGTTAGAGAGGTACGAAATTTTTTAAAGAGGGTACAAACTCTGTGAGAGAAGGTACGAGCTTTGTTAGAGATAGCCTGAACTTTATTAGAGAGGCACAAAATTTGTTAGAGATGGTACGAACTACTTTAGAGAGGGTACAAACTTTGTTAGAGAGTGTACGAACTTTGCTAAAGAGGGTGCGAACTTTGTTAGAGAAGGTACGAACTTTGTTAAAGAGGGTACGAACTTTGTTAGAGGGGTTACGAACTTTGTTTGAGAGATACGGACAGTCTTAGAAAGGTTACGAACATTGTTAGAGAATGTACGAACTTTGTTAGAGAGGTACGAACTTTGTAAGAGAGCTACAAACTTTGTTAGAGAGGGTACGAACTTTGTTAGAGATGGTACGAACTTTGTTAGAGAGCGTACGAACTTTGTCAAAGATGGTACGAACATTGTTAGAGAGGGTACGAACTATGTCAGGGAGGGTACGAACTTTGTTAGAGATGTTACAAACTTTGTTAGAGAAGGTACGAACTTTGTTAGAGAGGGTATGTACTTTGTTAGAGAGGGTACAAACATTGTTAAAGATGGTACGAACTTTGTTAGAGAGGTACGGACTTTGTTAGAGAGGTTACGAACTTTGTTAGAGATAGTACAAACTTTGTTAGAGATGTACGAACATCGTTAGAGAGGGTACAAACTTAGTTAGAGAGAGTACGAACTTTGTTAGAAAGGTTACGAGCTTTGTTAGAGAACGTACGAACTTTGTTAGAGAGGGTACGAACTTCGTTAGAGAGGGTACGAACTTCGTGAGAGAGGGTACGAACTTTTTGAGTGAGGGTACGAACTTTGCTAGAGATAGTACGAACATTGTTAGTGAGGTTACGAACTTTGTTAGAGGATGTACGAACTTTGTTAGAGAGGGTACGAACTTTGTCAGAGTGTTCGAACATTGTGTGAGATAGTACAAACTTTGTTAGAGAGGGTACGAACTTTGTCAGAGTGTTCGAACATTGTGTGAGATAGTACAAACTTTGTTAGAGAGGTACGAAATTTTTTAAAGAGGGTACGAACTCTGTGAGAGAAGGTACGAGCTTTGTTAGAGATAGCTTGAACCTTATTAGAGAGGCACAAAATTTGTTAGAGATGGTACGAACTACTTTAGAGAGGGTACAAACTTTGTTAGAGAGTGTACGAACTTTGCTAAAGAGGGTGCGAACTTTCTTAGAGAAGGTACGAACTTTGTTAAAGAGGGTACGAACTTTGTTAGAGGGGTTACGAACTTTGTTTGAGAGATACGGACAGTCTTAGAAAGGTTACGAACATTGTTAGAGAATGTACGAACTTTGTTAGAGAGGTACGAACTTTGTAAGAGAGCTACAAACTTTGTTAGAGAGGGTACGAACTTTGTTAGAGATGGTACGAACTTTGTTAGAGAGCGTACAAACTTTGTCAGAGATGGTACGAACATTGTTGGAGAGGGTACGAACTATGTCAGGGAGGGTACGAACTTTGTTAGAGATGTTACAAACTTTGTTAGAGAAGGTACGAACTTTGTTAGAGAGGGTATGTATTTTGTTAGAGATTGTACAAACTTTGTTAGTTAGGCTACAAACTTTGTTAGAGATGGTACGAACTTTGTTAGAGAGGTACGGACTTTGTTAGAGAGGGTACGAACTTTGTTAGAGAGGGTACGAACTTTGTTAGAGAGGGTACGAACTTTGTTAGAGAGCGTACGAACTTTGTTAGAGATGGTACGAACATTGTTAGAGAGGGTACGAACTATGTCAGGGAGGGTACGAACTTTGTTAGAGATGTTACAAACTTTGTGAGAGAAGGTATGAGCTTTGTTAGGGAGGGTACGTACTTTGTTACAGATGGTACGAACGTTGTTAGAGAGGGTACAAACTTTGTTAGAGAGGGTACGAACTTTGTTAGAGATGCTACGAACTTTGTTAGAGAGGTACGAACTTTGTTAGAGAGGTTACGAATTTGTTTAGAGAGTGTACGAACGTTGCTAAAGAGGGTACGACCTTTGTTAGAGGGGTTACAAAAATTGTTTTGAGAGGTACGGACAGTCTTAGAAAGGTTAAGAACAATGTGAGAGAGGTACGAACTTTGTTAGAGAGGGTACGAACTTTGTTAGAGAAGGTACAAACTTTCTTGGAGAGGTACGAACATTGTTAGAGAGGGTACGAACATTGTTAGAGAGGGTACGAACTATGTCAGGGAGGGTACGAACTTTGTTAGAGATGTTACAAACTTTATTTAAAGAAGGTACGAACTTTGTTAGAGAGGGTACGTACTTTGTTAGAGATGGTACGAACTTTGTTAGAGAGGGTACAAACTTTGTTAGAGAGGGTACGAACTTTGTTACAGAGGGTATGAACTTTGTTAGAGATGGTACGAACTTTGTTAGAGAGGTACGGACTTTGTTAGAGAGGTTACGAACTTTGTTAGAGAATGTACGAACTTTGTTAGAGATGGTTCAAACTTTGTTGGAGAGGTACGAACATTGTTAGAGAGGGTATGAACTTTGTTAGAGATGATACGAACGTTGTTAGAGAGGGTACAAACTTTGTTAGAGAGGTACGAATTTGTTTAGAGAGTGTACGAACTTTGCTAAAGAGGGTACGACCTTTGTTAGAGAAGGTACGAACTTTGTTAAAGAGTGTACGAACTTTGTTAGAGGGGTTACGAAATTTGTTTGAGAGGTACGGACAGTCTTAGAAAGGTTAAGAACAATGTTAGAGAATGTACGAACTTTGTTAGAGAGGGTACGAACTTTGTTAGAGATGGTACGAACGTTGTTAGAGAGGGTACGAACTTTGTTAGAGATGGTACGAACATTGTTAGAGAGGGTACAAACTATGTCAGGGAGGGTACGAACTTTGTTAGAGATGTTACAAACTTTATTTAGAGAAGGTACGAACTTTGTTAGAGAGGGTACGTACTTTGTAAAAGATGGTACGAACTTTGTTAGAGAGGGTAATAACTTTGTTAGAGAGGGTACGAACTTTGTTAGAGAGGGTACGAACTTTGTTAGAGAGGGTACGAACTTTGTTAGAGATGGTACGAACTTTGTTAGAGAGCGTACGAACTTTGTTAGAGATGGTACGAACATTGTTAGAGAGGGTACGAACTATGTCAGGGAGGGTACGAACTTTGTTAGAGATGTTACAAACTTTGTGAGAGAAGGTACGAGCTTTGTTAGGGAGGGTACGTACTTTGTTAGAGATGGTGCGAACGTTGTTAGAGAGGGTACAAACTTTGTTAGAGAGGGTACGAACTTTGTTAGAGATGCTACGAACTTTGTTAGAGAGGTTACGAATTTGTTTAGAGAGTGTACGAACGTTGCTAAAGAGGGTACGGCCTTTGTTAGAGAAGGTACGAACTTTGTTAGGGAGAGTACGAACTTTGTTAGAAAGGTTACGAACTTTGTTAGAGAATGTACGAACTTTGTTAGAGAGGGTACGAACTTCGTTAGAGAAGGTACAAACTTTCTTGGAGAGGTACGAACATTGTTAGAGAGGGTACGAACATTGTTAGAGAGGGTACGAACTATGTCAGGGAGGGTACGAACTTTGTTAGAGATGTTACAAACTTTATTTAAAGAAGGTACGAACTTTGTTAGAGAGGGTACGTACTTTGTTAGAGATGGTACGAACTTTGTTAGAGAGGGTACAAACTTTGTTAGAGAGGGTACGAACTTTGTTACAGAGGGTATGAACTTTGTTAGAGATGGTACGAACTTTGTTAGAGAGGTACGGACTTTGTTAGAGAGGTTACGAACTTTGTTAGAGAATGTACGAACTTTGTTAGAGATGGTTCAAACTTTGTTGGAGAGGTACGAACATTGTTAGAGAGGGTATGAACTTTGTTAGAGATGATACGAACGTTGTTAGAGAGGGTACAAACTTTGTTAGAGAGGTACGAATTTGTTTAGAGAGTGTACGAACTTTGCTAAAGAGGGTACGACCTTTGTTAGAGAAGGTACGAACTTTGTTAAAGAGTGTACGAACTTTGTTAGAGGGGTTACGAAATTTGTTTGAGAGGTACGGACAGTCTTAGAAAGGTTAAGAACAATGTTAGAGAATGTACGAACTTTGTTAGAGAGGGTACGAACTTTGTTAGAGATGGTACGAACGTTGTTAGAGAGGGTACGAACTTTGTTAGAGATGGTACGAACATTGTTAGAGAGGGTACAAACTATGTCAGGGAGGGTACGAACTTTGTTAGAGATGTTACAAACTTTATTTAGAGAAGGTACGAACTTTGTTAGAGAGGGTACGTACTTTGTAAAAGATGGTACGAACTTTGTTAGAGAGGGTAATAACTTTGTTAGAGAGGGTACGAACTTTGTTAGAGAGGGTACGAACTTTGTTAGAGAGGGTACGAACTTTGTTAGAGATGGTACGAACTTTGTTAGAGAGCGTACGAACTTTGTTAGAGATGGTACGAACATTGTTAGAGAGGGTACGAACTATGTCAGGGAGGGTACGAACTTTGTTAGAGATGTTACAAACTTTGTGAGAGAAGGTACGAGCTTTGTTAGGGAGGGTACGTACTTTGTTAGAGATGGTGCGAACGTTGTTAGAGAGGGTACAAACTTTGTTAGAGAGGGTACGAACTTTGTTAGAGATGCTACGAACTTTGTTAGAGAGGTTACGAATTTGTTTAGAGAGTGTACGAACGTTGCTAAAGAGGGTACGGCCTTTGTTAGAGAAGGTACGAACTTTGTTAGGGAGAGTACGAACTTTGTTAGAAAGGTTACGAACTTTGTTAGAGAATGTACGAACTTTGTTAGAGAGGGTACGAACTTCGTTAGAGAGGGTATGAACTTTGTGAGTGAGGGTACGAACTTTGCTAGAGATAGTATGAACATTGTTAGAGAGGTTACGAACTTTGTTAGAGGATGTACGAACTTTGTTAGAGAGGGTACGAACTTTGTGAGTGAGGATACGAACTTTGTTAGAGATAGTATGAACATTGTTAGAGAGGTTACGAACTTTGTTAGAGGATGTAAGAACTTGGTGAGAGCGGGTACGAACTTTGTTAGAGTGTTCGAACATTGTGTGAGATAGTAGAAACTTTCTTAGAGAGGTACGAAACGTTTTAAAGAAGGTACGAACTTTGTGAGAGAAGGTACGAGCTTTGTTAGAGATGGCTTGATTTTTATTAGAGAGGCACGAAATTTGTTAGAGAGGGTCCGAACTGCTTTAGAGAGGGTACAAACTTTGTTAGAGAGTGTACAAACTTTGTTTGAGATGGTACGAACTTTGTTAGAGAGGTACGGACTTTGTTAGAGAGGTTACGAACTTTGTTAGAGAATGTACGAACTTTGTTAGAGATGGTACAAACTTTGTTGGAGAGGTACGAACATTGTTAAAGAGGGTACGAACTATGTCAAGGAAGGTACGAACTTTGTTAGAGATGTTACAAACTTTGTTAGAGAAGGTACGAACTTTGTTAGAGAGGGTACGTACTTTGTTAGAGGATGTACGATCTTTGTGAGAGCGGGTACGAACTTTGTTAGAGTGTTCGAACATTGTGTGAGATAGTACAAACTTTGTTAGAGAGGTACGAAATTTTTTAAAGAGGGTACGAACTTTGTTAGAGAGTGTACGAACTTTGCTAAAGAGGGTACGAACTTTGTTAGAGAAGGTATGAACTTTGTTAGAGAGGGTACGAACTTTGTTAGAGAGTGTACGAACTTTGCTAAAGAGGGTACGAACTTTGTTAGAGAAGGTACGAACTTTGTTAGAGAGGGTACGAACTTTGTTAGAGGGGTTACGAACTTTGTTTGAGAGGTACGGACAGTGTTAGAAAGGTTACGAACATTGTTAAAGAATGTACGAACTTTGTTAGAGATGTACGAACTTTGTTAGAGAGGGTACGAACTTTGTTAGAGATGGTACGAACTTTGTTGGAGAGGTTACGAACTTTGTTAGAGAATGTACGAACTTTGTTAGAGAGGTACGAACTTTGTTAGAGAGCTACGAACTTTCTTAGAGAGGGTACGAACTTTGTTAGAGAATGTACGAACTTTGTTAGAGATGGTACAAACTTTGTTGGAGAGGTACGAACATTGTTAGAGAGGGTACGAACTTTTTTAGAGATGTTACAAACTTTGTTAGAGAAGGTACGAACTTTGTTAGAGAGGGTACGTACTTTGTTAGAGGATGTATGATCTTTGTGAGAGCGGGTACGAACTTTGTTAGAGTGTTCGAACATTGTGTGAGATAGTACAAACTTTGTTAGAGAGGTACGAAATTTTTTAAAGAGGGTACGAACTTTGTTAGAGAGTGTACGAACTTTGCTAAAGAGGGTACGAACTTTGTTAGAGAAGGTACGAACTTTGTTAAAGAGGGTAGGAACTTTGTTAGAGGGGTTATGAACTTTGTTTGAGAGGTACGGACAGTCTTAGAAAGGTTACGAACATTGTTAAAGAATGTACGAACTTTGTTAGAGAGGTACGAACTCTGTTAGAGAGGTACGAACTTTGTTAGAGAGGGTACGAACTTTGTTAGAGATGGTACGAACTTTGTTGGAGAGGTACGGACATTGTTAGAGAGGTTACGAACTTTGTTAGAGAATGTACGAACTTTGTTAGAGAGGTACGAACTTTGTTAGAGAGGGTACGAACTTTGTTAGAGATGGTACGAACTTTGTTAGAGAGGTACGAACATTGTTAAAGAGGTTACGAACTTTGTTAGAGAATGTACGAACTTTGTTAGAGATTGAATGAACTTTGTTAGAGATGTATGATTACTACTCAAAAAGTGCTATTTGGTAGCTTGTAATTAACTCTTTTAAACACTCTTGAGTAGTAATTATTTCCTTTTAACTCAATTGGCATGTTAGGGACCTTTGCAATCGTTTCTAACCAAATTGTGTTAAGTTTTGGTGTTTTTGATAGCTTTTAGCTACACCAAAGAAATCCGAGAATGAGGGAGATCTTTATATAGTTCATGGCAAGGCTTTTGGAAGCTCAAATTCATGAAGAACCAAGCTTTGGAGCCTCATAGTCCTTTGCCATGGTCGGGTAAAGTATGCAAGGAAAGAACAAAGGAGAGAGGAAAACAGAGTAAAGAAAACAGAGCATGGCAGCTGCAGTCTTCCTTCCTACTTTTGGAGCACTTCCCGAAGTCCATTTTCTTCATGCTATATACCGATGGAAAGCTCTGGAAGTCAAGAATCTAACGCTTCAAACCGTGTGCGATTTGGAGCTGAAATGAGGAAGATATGGCTTTCGGAATACAACTGCATCTAGCTGAGGGACAATTTCGCACCTTGCGAAATTGGAACTCCAACGTGCGAAATTGGAGCCTGCCGTGCGAAGTGGAAATGGATGGCAGCTGTGCATTCTCGGTGAAGCCCAACATGCGAAAGTGATTTAGCAACTTGCAAACTTGAAGTCCAACGTGCGGAAGTGGATTCCAAGTTGCGAAATCAACTTGCGAAATTTTCGCAAGTCACCATGCAACGTGCGAAACTGGGATATTTGTGCACCGACTCTTTTTCTTCAGATATTTTTGTATAAATTTCCATTCTTCTCCTTGTAAAACACCAATCATAAGATTTCTTAGCTAGGAAGGATGGAAAAACTTCCCTATATATGTTCTCTTGCACCCGTTGTAAAAATTATTATGTAGATATAGAATCGTCAATATATTATACAGAGCACTTGCTCTGCTTTTTCCTTCTCGTCTTTGTTTTCTCTTTCATTTTCTTTCTAGCAAATCAAACTCTGAGATGTTTTCTCAGAGGATGAGAGGCTAGACTTTTTGTCTCTTGGGTGAAGGGAGCCAGGTAAGGTGCCGGCTGCATAAGCGTGAGTTTTTGTTGTTTCCATTTTTAATGAAAAGAAAGTGTGACCCGTTTATGGTTTTTATCTTTTTAGTTTAACTTAAAACGCCTTTGAATCACCTGGGCCAACACTTGGTAAGGCTAGTGATCTCCGTCCATAGAGATGCACTTGTTTACCTCTTGCGAGCTTCTGGGAGGTGACTTGAAGGTGGGATTTTCTAGACCAGCCAACACTTGGTAAGCTTTTGGACTCCAAGGAGACATCCATTAGTTATCTCTTGCGAGCTTTTGAAGGATAATCCAAGGTTAAAGATCCCCTTGAATGGCAAGTGCTAGGTGAGAGGCACGAGCCATTGCAAGATGGATCAGTGAGAGGGATTTATTGTTGAGACCATTAATGGTAAGCATCTGTACCACACCGGTTAGAGAATTGACTATATGTTAATTCTCTAATGCGAGGAAAAGAAACAAGTGACCGGAATCTCCCTTTTTGTTTATGGCACCTGATCCTAGTGACCTGAAATCCCAAGAAACATCTTTTCTTCCTAATTAAAATTAGTTACTTTATGTTTGGTTAGCTTAAAACCATACGTTTTCAATTCAAACTTATGTTTTCTTTTAAAGCTAACCTTGGAAAGGAAAAGCACCAATTCATCTTTGAGTTAATATCAATTGTGGAGTGAAAACCCATCCCAGTGAACGATCCTAGAGCCACTATGCTATGCTAGCTATGCTACCCTAGTATATGGTGAATAGGTTTATAAATTTTGTTGATAACTCCCGTCTGAGGATTGAAATCAAAGCACATCAGTTGATTGATCTGAATCAATCAGAACACCAATTGGGGACGAATCAATGTACGAACATTGTTAAAGAGGGTACGAACTAATTTAGAGAGGTACGGACATTGTTAGAAAGGTTACGAACTTTGTTAGAGAATAGACGAGCTTTGTTAGAGAATGTACGAACTTCGTTAGAGAGGTTACGAACCATGTGAGAGAGGGTGCAAACTTTTGCATAGAGGGTACGAACTTTGTTAAAGAGAGTACGGACTTTGTAAGAGAGGGTACGAACTTTGTTAGAAAGCTTACGAACTTTTTTAGTGATGGTACGAACTTTGTTAGAGGTGGTACGAACTTTGTTAGAGAGTGTACGAACCTTGCTAAAGAGGGTACAAACATTGTTAGAGAAGGTACGAACTTTCTTAAAGAGGGTACGAACTTTGTTGGTGGGGTTACGAAATTTGTTTGAGAGGTACGGACAGTCTTAGAAAGCTTATGAACAATGTTAGAGAATGTACGAAGTTTGTTAGAGAGGTACGAACTTTGTTACAGATGGTACGAACTTTGTTAGAGAGGTACGAAATTTTTTAAAGAGGGTATTAACTTTGCTAGAGAAGGTACGAGCTTTGTTAGAGATGGCCTAAACTTTATTAAAGAGGCACAAAATTTGTTAGAGAGGGTACAAACTTTGCTAAAGAGGTACGAACTTTTTTTGAGAGGGTACGAGCTTTATTAGAGAGGTTACGAACTTTGTTAGAGAAGGTACGAACTTTGTTAGAGAGGGTACGAACTTTTTTAGAGAGGTACGGACTTTGTGAGAGAGGTTACGAACTTTGTTAGAGGATGTACGAACTTTGTTAGAGAGGGTATGAACTTTGTTAGAGTGTTCGAACATTGTGTGCGATAGTACGAACTTTGTTAGAGAGGTACGAAATTTTTTAAAGAGGGTACGAACTTTGTTAAAGAAGGTACGAGCTTTGTTAGAGATGGCCTGAACATTATTAGAGAGGCACGAAATTTGTTAGAGAGGGTACGAACTTTGCTAAAGAGGTACGAACTTTTTTTGAGAGGGTACGAACTTTGTTAGAGAGGTTACGAACTTTGTTAAAGAAGGTACGAACTTTGTTAGAGAGGGTACGAACTTTGTTAGAGATGGTACGAACTTTGTTCTAGAGGTACGGACTTTGTTAGAGAGGTTACGAACTTTGTTAGAGAGGGTACGAACTTTGTTAGAGTGTTCGAACATTGTGTGAGAGAGTACGAACTTTGTTAGAGATGTATGAAATTTTTTAAAAAGGGTACGAACTTTGTTAGAGAACATACGAGCTTTGTTAGAGAGGGTACGAACTTTGCTACAGAGGGTACGAACTTTGTTAGAGAAGGTACGAACTTTTTTAAAGAGTGTTCGAACATTGTGTGAGATAGTACGAACTTTGTTAGAGAGGTACGAATTTTTTAAAGAGGGTATGAACTTTGTTAGAGAAGGTATGAGCTTTGTTAGAGATGGCCTGAACTTTATTAGAGAGGCACGAACTTTGTTAGAGTGGGTACGAACTTTGCTAAAGAGGGTACGAACTTTGTTAGAGCTGGTAAGAACTTTGTTGGAGAGGTACGAACTTTGTTAGAGAGGGTACGAACTTTGTTAGAGATGTTACAAACTTTGTTAGAGAAGGTACGAACTTTGTTAGAGAGGGTACGTACTTTGTTAGAGATGTTACTAACTTCGTTAGAGAGGTACGAACTTTGTTAGAGATGGTACGAACTTTGTTAGAAAGGGTACGAACTTTGTTAGAGAGGGTACGAACTTTGTTAGGGAGGTCCAAACATTGTTATAGAGGGGTTACGAACTTTGTTACAGAGGGTACGAACTGTGATATGATAGGTACGAACTTTGTTAGAGAGGTACAAACACTGTTAGAGAGGTTACGAACCATGTAAGAGAGGGTATGAACTTTGTTAAAGAGGGTACGGACTTTGTAAGAGAAGGTACGGACTTTGTAAGAGAGGGTATGAACTTTGTTAGAGAGGTTACGAATTTTGTTAGTGATGGTACGAACTTTGTTAGATGTGGTACGAACTTTGTTAGAGAGGTACGAACTTTGTTAGAGAGGTACGAATTTTGTTAGAGAGGTACGAACTTTGTTAAAGAGGTTACAAACTTTATTAGAGGATGTACGAACTTTGTGAGAGAGGGTACAAACTTTGTTAAAGAGGGTACGAACTTTGTTAAAGAGGTTACAAACTTTATTAGCGGATGTACGAACTTTGTTAGAGAGGGTACGAACTTTGTTAGAGAGGTTACGAACTTTGTTAGAGATGGTACGAACTTTGTTAGAGAGGTACGAACTTTGTTAGACAGGTACGAATTTTATTAGAGAGGTACGAACTTTGTTAGAGAGGTTACAAACTTTATTAGCGGATGTACGAACTTTGTGAGAGACGGTACGAACTTTGTTAGAGAGGGTACAAACTTTGCTACAGAGGGTACGAACTTTGTTATAGAAGGTACGAACTTTTTTCAAGAGGGTTCGAACAATGTGTGAGATAGTACGAACTTTGTGAGAGAGGTACGGAATTTTTTTAAGAGGGTATGAACTTTGCTAGAGAAGGTATGAGCTTTGTTAGAGAAGGTATGAGCTTTGTTAGAGATGACCTGAACTTTATTAGAGAGGCACGAACTTTGTTGGAGAGGGTTCGAACTTGTTTAGAGAGGGTACGAACTTTGCTAAAGAGGGTACGAACTTTGTTAAAGATGGTACGAACTTTGTTGGAGAGGTACGAACTTTGTTAGAGAGGGTACGAACTATGTCAGGGAGGGTATGAACTTTGTTAGAGATGTTACAAACTTTGTTAGAGAAGGTACGGACTTTGTTAGAGAGGGTACGTACTTTGTTAGAGATGGTACGAACTTCATTAGAGAGGTACGAGCTTTGTTAGAGATGGTACGAACTTTGTTAGAAAGCGTACGAACTTTGTTAGAGACAGTACGAACTTTGTTAAGGAGGTCCAAACATTGTTATAGAGGGGTTACGAACCTTGTTACAGAGGGTACGAACTGTGATATGACAGGTACGAACTTTGTTAGAGAGGGTACGAACTTTGTTAAAAAGGGTACGAACTTTGCTAAAGAGGGTACGAACTTTGTTTGAGAAGGTACGAACTTTTTTAAAGAGGGTACGGACTTTGTAAGAGAGGGTACGAACTTTGTTAGAAAGCTTACGAACTTTGTTAGTGATGGTACGAACTTTGTTAGAGATGGTACGAACTCTGCTAGAGAGGTACGAATTTTGCTAGAGAGGGTACGAAATTTGTTAGAAAGCTTACGAACTTTGTTAGTGATGGTCCGAACTTTGTTAGAGATGGTACGAGCTTTGTGAGAGAGGTACGAACTTTGTGAGAGGGGTTAGGAACTTTGTTAGAGAAGGTACGAACTTTGTTAGAGAGGTATAAACTTTGTTAGAGATGGCACAAACTTTGTGAGAGGGGTAACAAACTTTGTTAGAGAGGTTACGAACTTGGCTAGACAAGGCACGGACTTTGTTAGAGAGGTACGAACATTGTTAGAGAGGGTACGAACTATGTCAGGGAGGGCACGAACTTTGTTAGAGATGGTACAAACTTTGTTAGAGAAGGTACGATCTTTGTTAAAGAGGGTACGTACTTTGTTACAGATGGTACGAACTTTGTTAGAGAGGTACGAACTTTGTTAGATATGGTACGAACTTTGTTAGAAAGGGTACGAACTTTGTTAGAGAGGGTACGAACTTTGTTAGGGAGGTCCGAACATTGTTATAGAGGGTTACGAACCTTGTTAGAGAGGGTACAAACTTTGTTAGATAGGTACGAACGTTTTTAGAGAGGTACGAACATTGTTAGAGAGGTTGCAAACCATGTTAGAGAGGGTACAAACTTTTATAGAGAGGGTACGAACTATGTGGAAGAAGGTACGGACTTTGTTAGAGAGGGTACGAACTTTGTTAGAGAGGGTACGAATTTTGTTAGAGAAGGTACGGACTTTGTTAGAGAGGGTACGAACTTTGTTAGAAAGGGTAAGAACTTTGCTAAAGAGGGTACGAACTTTGTTTGAGAAGGTACGAACTTTTTTAAAGAGGGTACGAACTTTGTTAGAGGGGTTACGAACTTTTTTTGAGAGGTACGGACATTGTTAGAAAGGTTACAAACTTTGTTAGAGAATATACGAACTTTGTTAGAGAGGGTACGAACTTTGTTAGAGAGGGTACGAACTTTGCTAAAGAGGGTACGAACTTTGTTAGAGAAGGTACGAACTTTGTTAAAGAGGGTACGAACTTTGTTAGAGGGGTTACGAACTTTTTTTGAGAGGTACGGACATTGTTAGAGAGGTTACGAACTTTGTTAGAGAATGTACGAACTTTGTTAGAGATGGAACGAACTTTGTTAGAGATGTACGAACATTGTTAGAGAGGGTACGAACTTTGCTTGAGAGGTACGGACATTGTTAGAAAGGTTACGAACCTTGTTAGAGAATATACGAACTTTGTTAGAGAATGTACGAACTTTGCTAGAGAGGGTACAAACTTTATTAGGAAGCTACGAACATTGTTAGAGAGATTACGAACTTGGTTAGGGAGGTACGAACGTTGTTATATAGGGGAGACGAACCTTGTTAGAGAGGGTTCGAACTTTATTTTGGAGGTACGAACATTGTTAGAGAGATTACGAACTTTGTTAGAGAATATACGAACTTTGTTAGAGAATGT
The DNA here is from genome assembly GCA_030254885.1 of Vitis rotundifolia. Lineage (NCBI taxonomy): Eukaryota > Viridiplantae > Streptophyta > Magnoliopsida > Vitales > Vitaceae > Vitis > Vitis rotundifolia. Next base: position 17,229,240 of record CM058160.1, read on the forward strand.
ACGAACTTTGTTAGAGAGGGTATGAACTTCGTTAGAGATGGTACGAACTTTGTCAGTGAGGGTACGAACATTGTTAGAGATAGTACGAACTTTGTTAGAGAGGGTACAAACTTTATTAGGGAGCTACGAACATTGTTAGACAGATTACGAACTTGGTTAGGCAGGTACGAACGTTGTTATAGAGGGGAGACGAACCTTGTTAGAGAGTGTTCGAACTTTATTTTGGTGGTACGAACATTGGTCGAGAGATTACGAACTTTGTTAAGAAGGTACGAACATTGTTATAGAGGGGTTACGAACCTTGTTAGGGAGGGTACGAACTTTTATAGAGAGGGTTCAAACTTTGTTAGAGAGGGTACGAACTTTGTGAAAGGGGTCACGAATTTGTTAGATAGGGTACGAACTTTGTTAGAGAGGGTACAAACTTTTTTAGAGAGGGATCAAACTTATTTGCAGAGGTACGACTATTGTTAGAGTGGGTACGAACTTTGTTAAAGAGGGTACGAACTTTGTTAGTGAGGGTACGAACTTTGTTAGAGATGGGACGAACTTTGTTAGAGAGGTACGAACTTTGTTAGAAAGGTTACGCACTTTGTGAGAGGGGTTACGAACTTTGTTAGAGAGCTACGAACATTGTTAGAGAGGGAATGAACTTTGTGAGAGTGGTACGAACATCGTTAGAGAGGTTACGAACTTTGTTGAAGATTGTAGGAACTTTTTTAGAGAGGGACGAACTTTCGTAGAGAGGGTACGAACTTTGTTAGGGAGGTACGAATATTGTTATAGAGGGGTTACGAACCTTGTTAAAGAGGGTACGAATTTGTTAGGTAGGATACGAACTTTGTGAGAGAGGGTATGAACTTTGTTAGAGAGGGAACAAACTTTGTTAGAGTGCACGAACATTGTTTGAGATCATACGAACTTTGTGAGAGAGGTACGAACTTTGTTACAGAGGTACAACATTGTTAAAGTGGTTACGAACTTTGTTAAAGGATGTACGAACTTTGTTAGAGAGGGTACAAACTTTGTTAGAGTGTTCAAACATTGTGTGAGATAGTCAAACTTTGTTAGAGAGGTACGAAATTTTTTAAAGAGGGTACGAACTTTGTTAGAGAAGGTACGAGCTTTGTTAGAGATGGCCTGAACTTTATTAGAGAGGCACGAAATTTGTTAGAGAGGGTACGAACTTTGCTAAAGAGGTACGAACTTTTTTTGAGAGGGTACGAACTTTGTTAGAGAGGTTACGAACTTTGTTAGAGAAGGTACGAACTTTGTTAGAGAGGGTACGAACTTTGTTAGAGAGGGTACAAACTTTATTAGGGAGCTACGAACATTGTTAGAGAGATTACGAACTTGGTTAGGGAGGTACGAACGTTGTTATAGAGGGGAGATGAACCTTGTTAGAGAGGGTTCGAACTTTATTTTGGAGGTACGAATATTGTTATAGAGGGGTTACGAACCTTGTTAGGGAGGGTACGAACTTTTATAGAGAGGGTACGAACTTTGTGAAAGGGGTCACGAATTTGTTAGATAGGGTACGAGCTTTGTTAGAGAGGGTACGAACTTTTTTAGAGAGGGATCAAACTTATTTGGAGAGGTACGACCATTGTTAGAGAGGGTACGAACATTGTTAGCGAGGTACGAACATTGTTAGAGAGGGTACAAACTTTGTTAGAGTGTTCGAACATTGTGTGAGATAGTACGAACTTTGTTAGAGAGGTACGAAATTTTTTAAAGAGGGTACGAACTTTGTTAGAGAAGGTACGAGCTTTGTTAGAGATGGCCTGAACTTTATTAGAGAGGCACGAAATTTGTTAGAGAGGGTACAAACTTTGCTAAAGAGGTACGAACTTTTTTTGAGAGGGTACGAACTTTGTTAGAAAGGGTACGAACTTTGCTACAGAGGGTACGAACTTTGTTAGAGAAGGTACGAACTTTTTTAAAGAGGGTTCGAACAATGTGTGAGATAGTATGAACTTTGTTAGAGAGGTACAAAATTTTTTAAAGAGGGTATGAACTTTGTTAGAGAAGGTATGAGCTTTGTTAGAGATGGCCTGAACTTTATTAGAGAGGCACGAACTTTGTTAGAGAGGGTACGAACTTTGCTAAAGAGGGTACGAACTTTGTTAGAGAAGGTACCAACTTTGTTAGAGATGGTACGAACTTTGTTGGAGAGGTACGAACTTTGTTAGAGAGGGTACGAACTATGTCAGGGAGGGTACGAACTTTGTTAGAGATGTTACAAACTTTGTTAGAGAAGGTACGGACTTTGTTAGAGAGGGTACGTACTTTGTTAGAGATGGTACGAACTTCGTTAGAGAGGTACAAACTTTGTTAGAGATGGTATGAACTTTGTTAGAAAGGGTACGAACTTTGTTAGAGAGGGTACAACCTTTGTTAGGGAGGTCCAAACATTGTTATAGAGGGGTTACGAACCTTGTTACAGAGGGTACGAACTGTGATATGACAGGTACGAACTTTGTTAGAGAGATACAAACACTGTTAGAGAGGTTACGAACCATGTAAGAGAGGGTAAAAACTTTAATAGAGAGGGTACGAACTTTGTTAAAGAGGGTACGGACTTTGTAAGAGAGGGTACGGACTTTGTAAGAGAGGGTATGAACTTTGTTAGAAAGCTTACGAACTTTGTTAGTGATGGTACAAGCTATGTTAGATATGGTACGAACTTTGTTAGAGAGGTACGAAATTTTTTGAAGAGGGTACGAACTTTGTTAGAGAAGGTACGAGCTTTGTTACAGATGGCCTGAACTTTATTAGAGAGGCACGAAATTTGTTAGAGAGGGTACAAACTTTGCTAAAGAGGTACGAACTTTTTTTGAGAGGGTACGAACTTTGTTAGAAAGGGTACGAACTTTGCTACAGAGGGTACGAACTTTGTTAGAGAAGGTACGAACTTTTTTAAAGAGGGTTCGAACAATGTGTGAGATAGTACGAACTTTGTTAGAGAGGTACAAAATTTTTTAAAGAGGGTATGAACTTTGTTAGAGAAGGTATGAGCTTTGTTAGAGATGGCCTGAACTTTATTAGAGAGGCACGAACTTTGTTAGAGAGGGTACGAACTTTGCTAAAGAGGGTACGAACTTTGTTAGAGAAGGTACCAACTTTGTTAGAGATGGTACGAACTTTGTTGGAGAGGTACGAACTTTGTTAGAGAGGGTACGAACTATGTCAGGGAGGGTACGAACTTTGTTAGAGATGTTACAAACTTTGTTAGAGAAGGTACGTACTTTGTTAGAGATGGTACGAACTTCGTTAGAGAGGTACAAACTTTGTTAGAGATGGTATGAACTTTGTTAGAAAGGGTACGAACTTTGTTAGAGAGGGTACAACCTTTGTTAGGGAGGTCCAAACATTGTTATAGAGGGGTTACGAACCTTGTTACAGAGGGTACGAACTGTGATATGACAGGTACGAACTTTGTTAGAGAGATACAAACACTGTTAGAGAGGTTACGAACCATGTAAGAGAGGGTACAAACTTTAATAGAGAGGGTACGAACTTTGTTAAAGAGGGTACGGACTTTGTAAGAGAGGGTACGGACTTTGTAAGAGAGGGTATGAACTTTGTTAGAAAGCTTACGAACTTTGTAAGTGATGGTACAAGCTATGTTAGATATGGTACGAACTTTGTTAGAGAGGTACGAAATTTTTTGAAGAGGGTACGAACTTTGTTAGAGAAGGTACGAGCTTTGTTACAGATGGCCTGAACTTTATTAGAGAGGCACGAAATTTGTTAGAGAGGGTACGAACTTTGCTAAAGAGGTATGAACTTTTTTTGAGAGGGTACGAACTTTGTTAGAGAAGGTACGAACTTTGTTAGAGAGGGTACGAACTTTGTAAGAGATGGTACGAACTTTGTTAGAGAGGTACGGACTTTGTTAGAGAGGTTACGAACTTTGTTGGAGGATGTACGAACTTTGTGAGAGAGGGTACGAACTTTGTTAGAGTGTTCGAACATTGTGTGAGAGAGTACGAACTTTGTTAGAGATGTATGAAATTTTTTAAAAAGGGTACGAACTTTGTTAGAGAAGGTACGAGCTTTGTTAGAGAGGGTACGAACTTTGCTACAGAGGGTACGAACTTTGTTAGAGAAGGTACGAACTTGTTTAAAGAGGGTTCGAACAATGTGTGAGATAGTACAAACTTTGTTAGAGAGGTACGAAATTTTTTAAAGAGGGTATGAACTTTGTTAGAGAAGGTATGAGCTTTGTTAGAAAGGGTACGAACTTTGTTAGAGATGGTATGAACTTTGTTAGAGAGGGTTCGAACTTTGTGAGAGACGGTACGAACTTTGCTAAAGAGGGTGCGAACTTTGTTAGAGAATGTACCAACTTTGTTAGAGATGGTACGAACGTTGTTGGAAAGGTACGAACTTTGTTAGAGAGGGTACGAACTATGTCAGGGAGGGTACGAACTTTGTTAGAGATGTTACAAACTTTGTTAGAGAAGGTACGAACTTTGTTAGAGAGGGTACGTACTTTGTTAGAGATCGTACGAACTTCGTTAGAGAGGTACGAACTTTGTTAGAGATGGTATGAACTTTGTTAGAAAGGGTACGAACTTTGTTAGAGAGGGTACAAACTTTGTTAGGGAGGTCCAAACATTGTTATATAGGGGTTACGAACCTTGTTACAGAGGGTACGAACTGTGACATGACAGGTGCGAACTTTGTTAGAGAGGTACAAACACTGTTAGAGAGGTTACGAACCATGTAAGAGAGGGTACGAACTTTGTAAGAGAGGGTACGAACTTTGTTAGCGATGGTACGAACTTTGTTAGAGATGGTACGAACTTTGTTAGAGAGGTACAAACTTTGTTAGAGAGGTACGAACATTGTTAAAGAGGTTACAAACTTTATTAGCGGATGTACGAACTTTGTGGGAGAGGGTACGAACTTAGTTTGAGAGGGTACGAACTTTGTTAGAGTGTTCGAACGTTGTTTGAGATAGTACGAACTTTGTTAGTGAGGTACGAACTTTATTAAAGAGGATACGAACATTGTTAAAAAGGTTAAGAACTTTGTTAGAGAATGTACGAACTTTGTTAGAGAGCTACGAACTTTGTTAGAGATGGTACGAAATTTGTTAGAGAGGCACGGACTATGTGAGAGAGGGTACGAACTTTGTTAGTGAGGGGGTACGAACTTTGTTAGTGAGGGTACCAACTTTGTTAGAGATGGTACGAGCTTTGTAAGAGAGGTACGAACTTTGTTTGAGAAAGGTTAGGAACTTTGTTAGAGAAGGTACAAACTTTGTTAGAGAGGTATAAACTTTGTTAGAGATGACACGAACTTTGTGAAATGGGTTACAAACTTTGTTAGAGAGGTTACGAACTTGGCTAGACAAGGCACGGACTTTGTTAGAGAAGTACGAACATTGTTAGAGAGGGTACGAACTTTGTTAGAGAGGGTACGAACTTTGTTAGAGATGTTATGAATTTTGTTAGAGAGATACGGACATTGTTAGAGAGGTTACGAACTTTGTTAAAGAATGTACGAACTTTGTTAAAGATGGTACAAACTTTGTTAGAGATGTACGAACTTTGTTAGAGAGGGTACGAACTTTGTTAGAGAGAGTACGAACTTTGTTAGAAAGGTTACAAACTTTGTTAGAGAATGTACGAACTTTGTTAGAGAGGGTACGGACTTTGTTAAAGAGGGTACGAACTTTGTGAGTGAGGGTACGAACTTTGTTAGAGATAGTATGAACATTGTTAGAGAGGTTACGAACTTTGTTAGAGGATGTACGAACTTTGTTAGAGAGGGTACGAACTTTGTTAGAGTGTTCGAACATTATGTGAGACAGTACGAACTTTGTTAGAGAAGGTACGAACTTTGTAAGAGAGGGTACGTACTTTGTTAGAGATGGTACGAACTTTATTAAAGAGGGTACGAACTTTGTTAGAGGGATTCCGAACTTTATTTGAGAGGTACGGACAGTCTTAAAAAGGTTACGAACATTGTTAGAGAATGTACGAACTTTGTTAGAGAGGGTACGTACTTTGTTAGAGATGGTACAAACTTTATGAAAGAGGGTACGAACATTGTTAGAGAGGTTACGAACTTTGTTAGAGGATGTACGAACTTTGTTAGAGAGGGTAGGAACTTTGTTAGAGTGTACGAACATTGTGTGAGATAGTACGAACTTTGTTAGAGAAGGTACGAATTTGTTAGAGAGGGTACGTACTTTGTTAGAGAAGGTACGAACTTTGTTAGATAGGGTACGTACATTGTTAGAGAATGTACGAACTTTGTTAGAGAGGTACGAACTTTGTTAGAGAGGTACAAACTTTGTTAGAGGATGTATGAACTTTGTTAGAGAGGGTACGAACTTTGTTACAGTGTTCGAACATTGTGTGAGATAGTACGAACTTTGTTAGAGAGGTACGAAATTTTTTAAAGTGGGTACGAACATTGTGAGAGAAGGTATGAGCTTTGTTAGAGATGGCCTGAACTTTATTAGAGAGGCACGAAATTTGTTAGAGAGGGTATGAACTACTTTAGAGAGGGTACGAACTTTGTTAGAGAGTGTACGAACTTTGCTAAAGAGGGTACGAACTTTGTTAGAGAGTGTACGAACTTTGCTAAAGAGGGTACGAACTTTGTTAGAGAAGGTACGAACTTTGTTAAATAGGGTACGAACTTTGTTTGAGAGGTATGGACAGTCTTAGAAATGTTACAAACATTGTTAGAGAATGTACGAAATTTGTTAGAGAGGGTATCAACTACTTTAGAGAGGGTACGAACTTTGTTAGAGAGTGTACGAACTTTGCTAAAGAGGGTACGAACTTTGTTAGAGAGTGTACGAACTTTGCTAAAGAGGGTACGAACTTTGTTAGAGAAGGTACGAACTTTGTTAAATAGGGTACGAACTTTGTTAGAGAGGTATGGACAGTCTTAGAAAGGTTACAAACATTGTTAGAGAATGTACGAACTTTGTTAGAGAGGTACGAACCTTGTTAGAGAGCTACGAACTTGGTTAGAGAGGGTACAAACTTTGTTAGAGATGGTACGAACTTTGTTAGAGAGGTACGAACTTTGTTACAGAGCTACGAACTTTGTTAGAGAGGATACGAACTTTGTTAGAGAGGGTACGAACTTTCTTAAAGAGGGTACGAACTTTGTGAGTGAGGGTACGAACTTTGTTAGAGAGGTTACGAACTTTGTTAGAGGATGTACGAACTTTGTTAGAGAGGGTATGAACTTTGTTAGAGGGTTCGAACATTATGTGAGACAGTACGAACTTTGCTAGAGAAGGTACGAACTTTGTAAGAGAGGGTACGTACTTTGTTAGAGATGGTACGAACTTTATTAAAGAGGGTACGAACTTTGTTAGAGGGATTCCGAACTTTGTTAGAGGATGTACGAACTTTGTTAGAGAGGGTACGAACTTTGTTAGAGTGTACGAACATTGTGTGAGATAGTACGAACTTTGTTAGAGAAGGTACGAATTTGTTAGAGAGGGTACGTACTTTGTTAGAGAAGGTACGAACTTTGTTAGATAGGGTACGTACATTGTTAGAGAATGTTCGAACTTTGTTAGATAGGTACGAACTTTGTTAGAGAGGTACAAACTTTGTTAGAGGATGTATGAACTTTGTTAGAGAGGGTACGAACTTTGTTACAGTGTTCGAACATTGTGTGAGATAGTACGAACTTTGTTAGAGAGGTACGAAATTTTTTAAAGTGGGTACGAATGTTGTGAGAGAAGGTATGAGCTTTGTTAGAGATGGCCTGAACTTTATTAGAGAGGCACGAAATTTGTTAGAGAGGGTATGAACTACTTTAGAGAGGGTACGAACTTTGTTAGAGAGTGTACGAACTTTGCTAAAGAGGGTACGAACTTTGTTAGAGAGTGTACGAACTTTGCTAAAGAGGGTACGAACTTTGTTAAAGAAGGTACGAACTTTGTTAAATAGGGTACGAACTTTGTTTGAGAGGTATGGACAGTCTTAGAAAGGTTACAAACATTGTTAGAGAAAGTACGAACTTTGTTAGAGAGGTACAAACCTTGTTAGAGAGCTACGAACTTGGTTAGAGAGGGTACAAACTTTGTTAGAGATGGTACGAACTTTGTTAGAGAGGTACGAACTTTGTTACAGAATGTATGAACTTTGTTTGAGAGGGTACGAACTTTGTTAGAAAGGTTACGAACTTTGTTAGAGAATGTATGAACTTTGTTTGAGAGGGTACGAACTTTGTTAGAGGATGTACGAACTTTGTTAGAGATGGTACGAACTTTGTTAGAGAGGTACGGACTTTGCTAGAGAGGTTACGAACTTTGTTAGAGAATGTACGAACTTTGTTAGAGATGGTACAAACTTTGTTAGAGATGTACGAACATCGTTAGAGAGGGTACGAACTTTGTTAGAGAGAGTAAGAACTTTGTTAGAAAGATTACGAACTTTGTTAGAGAATGTACGAACTTTGTTAAAGAGGTTACGAACCTCGTTAGAGAGTGTATGAACTTTGCTAAAGAGGGTACGAACTTTGTTAGAGAATGTACGAACTTTGTTAGAGATGGTACAAACTTTGTTAGAGATGTACGAACATCGTTAGAGAGGGTACGAACTTTGTTAGAGAGAGTACGAACTTTGTTAGAAAGGTTACGAACTTTGTTAGAGAATATACGAACTTTGTTAGAAAGGGTACGAACTTCGTTAGAGAGGGTACGAATTTTGTTAAAGAGGGTACGAACTTTGTGCGTGAGGGTCCGAACTTTGTTAGAGGTAGTACGAACATTGTTTGAGAGGTTACGAACATTGTTAGAGAATGTACGAACTTTGTTAGAAAGGTACGAACTTTGTTAGAGAGGGTATGTACTTTGTTAGAGAGGCACGAACTTTGTTAGAGAGGGTACAAACTTTGCTAGAGAGGGTACGAACTTTGTTAGAGAGGTACGAACTTTGTTAGAGAATGTATGAACTTTGTTAGAGATGGTACAAACTTTATTAGAGATGTACGAACATCGTTAGAGAGGGTATGAACTTTGTTAAAAAGGTTACGAACTTTGTTAGAGAATGTACGAACTTTGTTAGAGAGGGTACGAACTTCGTTAGAGAGGGTACGAACTTTGTTAAAGAGGGTATGAAGTTTGTGAGTGAGGGTACGAACTTTGTTAGAGATAGTACGAACATTGTTAGAGAGGTTACGAACTTTGTTAGAGGACGTACGAACTTTGTTAGAGAGGGTACGAACTTTCTTAAAGATGGTACAAACTTTGTTAGAGAGGTACGGACTTTGTTAGAGAATGCACGAACTTTGTTAGAGATGGTAGAAACTTTGTTAGAGAATGTACGAACTTCGTTAGAGAGGGTACGAACTTTGTTAAAGAGGGTACGAACTTTCTGAGTGAGGGTACGAACTTTGTTAGAGAGGTTACGAACTTTGTTAGAGGATGTACGAACTTTGTTAGAGAGAGTACAAACTTTGTTAGAAAGGTTACGAACTTTGTTAGCGAGTGTACGAACTTTGTTAGAGAGCTACGAACTTTGTTAGAGGGGGTACAAACTTTGTTAGAGTGTTCGAACATTGTGTGAGATAGTACAAACTTTGTTAGAGAGGTACGAAATTTTTTAAAGAGGGTACGAACTTTGTGAGAGAAGGTACGAACTACTTTAGAGAGGGTACGAACTTTGTTAGAGATGGTCTGAACTTTATTAGAGAGGCACGAAATTTGTTAGAGAGGGTGCGAACTACTTTAGAGAGGGTACGAACTTTGTTAGAGAGTGTACGAACTTTGCAAAAGAGGGTACGAACTTTGTTAGAGAAGGTACGAACTTTCTTAGAGAGGGTACGAACTTTGTTAGAGATGGTACAAACTTTTTTAGAGATGTACGAACATCGTTAGAGAGGGTACGAACTTTGTTACAGAGAGTACAAACGTTGTTAGAAAGGTTACAAACTTTGTTAGCGAATGTACGAACTTTGTTTGAGAGGGTACGAACTTTGTTTAAGAGGGTATGAACTTTGTGAGTGAGGGTACGAACTTTGTTAGAGATACTACGAACATTGTTAGAGAATGTACGAACTTTGTTAGAGAGGGTACGAACTTTGTTAGAGATGGTACGAACTTTGTTAAAGAGGGTACGAACTTTGTTAGAGGGATTACGAACTTTGTTTGAGAGGTACGGACAGTCTTAGAAAGGTTACGAACATTGTTAAAGAATGTACGAACTTTGTTAGAGAGGGTACGTACTTTTTTAGAGAATGTACGAACTTTGTTAGAGAGGGTACGAATTCGTTAAAGAGGGTACGAACTTTGTGAGTGAGGGTACGAACTTTGTTAGAGGTAGTACGAACATTGTTTGAGAGGTTACGAACTTTGTTAGAGAATGTACGAACTTTGTTAGAGAGGGTACGAACTTTGTTAGAGAGAGTACGAAGTTTGTTAGAGATGGTACGAACTTTATTAGAGATGTACGAACATCGTTAGAGAGGGTACAAACTTTGTTAGAAAGGTTACGAACTTTGTTAGTGAATGTACGAACTTTGTTTGAGAGGGTACGAACTTCATTAGAGAGGGTACGAACTTTGTTAAAGAGGGTATGAACTTTATGAGTGAGGGTACGAACTTTGTTAGAGATAGTACGAACATTGTTAGAGAGGTTGCGAACTTTGTTAGAGAATGTACGAACTTTGTTATAGAGGGTACGAACTTTGTTAAAGAGGGTATGAACCTTGTGAGTGAGGGTACGAACTTTGTTAGAGAATGTACGAACTTGGTGAGAGGGTACAAACTTTGTTAGAAAGGTTACGAACTTTGTTAGAGAATGTACGAACTTTGTTTGAGAGGGTACGAACTTCGTTAGAGAGGGTACGAACTTTGTTAAAGAGGGTACGAACCTTGTGAGTGAGGGTACGAACTTTGTTAGAGGTAGTACGAACTTTGTTAGAGAGGGTACGAACTTCTTTAGAGAGGGTACGAACTTCTTTAGAGAGGGTACAAACTTTGTTAGAAAGGTTACGAACTTTGTTAGAGAGTGTACGAACTTTGTTATAGAAGGTACGAACTTTGTTAGAGAATGTACGAACATTGTTAGAGAGATTACGAACATTGTTAGAGAGATTACGAACTTCGTTAGAGAGGGTACGAACTTTGTTAGTGAGGGTACGAACCTTGTTAGAGATAGTACGAACATTGTTAGAGAGGTTAGGAACTTTGTTAGAGAATGTACGAACTTTGTTAGAGATGGAACGAACTTTGTTAGTGATGTACGAACATTGTTAGAGAGGGTACGAACTTTGCTAGAGAGGTACGGACATTGTTAGAAAGGTTACGAACTTTGTTAGAAAGGGTACGAACTTCGTTAGAGAGGGTACGATTTTGTGAAAGAGGGTACGAATTTTGTGAGTGAGGGTCCGAACTTTGTTAGAGGTAGTACGAACATTGTTTGAGAGGTTACGAACATTGTTAGAGAATGTACGAACTTTGTTAGAAAGGTACGAACTTTGTTAGAGAGGGTACGTACTTTGTTAGAGAGGGTACAAACTTTGTTAGAGATGGTACGAACTTTGTTAGAGAGGTACGGACTTTGTTAGAGAGGGTACGAACTTTGTTAGAGAATGTACGAACTTTGTTAGAGATGGTACAAACTTTATTAGAGATGTACGAACATCGTTAGAGAGGGTACGAACTTTGTTAAAAAGGTTACGAACTTTGTTAGAGAATGTACGAACTTTGTTAGAGAGGGTACGAACTTTGTTAGAGATAGTACGAACATTGTTAGAGAGGTTACGAACTTTGTTAGAGGACGTACAAACTTTGTTAGAGAGGGTACGAACTTTCTTAAAGATGGTACGAACTTTGTTAGAGAGGTATGGACTTTGTTAGAGAATGCACGAACTTTGTTAGAGATGGTTGAAACTTTGTTAGAGAGGGTACGAACTTCGTTAGAGAGGGTACGAACTTTGTTAAAGAGGGTACGAACTTTCTGAGTGAGGGTACGAACTTTGTTAGAGAGGTTACGAACTTTGTTCGAGGATGTACGAACTTTCTTAGAGAGGGTACGAACTTGGTGAGAGATGGTACGAACATTGTTAGACATAGTACGAACTTTGTTAGAGAGGTTACGAACTCTGTTAGAGAATGTACGAACTTTGTTAGAGATGGTACAAACTTTATTAGAGATGTACGAACATCGTTAGAGAGGGTACGAACTTTGTTAGAGAATGTACGAACTTTGTTAGAGATTGTACAAACTTTGTTAGAGATGTACGAACATCGTTAGAGAAGGTACGAACTTTGTTAGAGAGAGTACAAACTTTGTTAGAAAGGTTATGAACTTTGTTAGAGAATGTACGAACTTTGTTAGAGAGGGTACGAACTTTGTTAGAGGTAGCACGAACATTGTTAAAGAGGTTACGAACTTTGTTAGAGAATGTACGAACTTTGTTAAAGAGGGTACAAACTTTGTTAGAGAGGTACGAACATTGTTGGAGAATGTACGAATTTTGTTAGAGACATACGAACTTTGTTAGAGAGCTTGAACTTTTTTAGAGAGGGTACGGACTTTGTTAGAAAGGGTACTAACTTTGTTCGAGAGAGTACGAACTTTGTTAGAGATGGTACGAACTTTGTTAGAGAGGTACGGACTTTGTTAGAGAATGTACAAACTTTGTTAGAGGTGGTACAAACTTTGTTAGAGATGTGCGGACATCGTTAGAGAGGGCACGAACTTTGTTAGAGAGGGTACGAACTTTGTTATAGAGTGTACGAACTTTGCAAAAGAGGGTACGAACTTTGTTTATTGAAGGTACGAACTTTGTTAGCGAGGGTACGAACTTTGTTAGAGAATGTTTGAACTTTGTTAGAGATGGTACAAACTTTTTTAGAGATGTACGAACATCGTTAGAGAGGGTACGAACTTTGTTACAGAGAGTACAAACTTTGTTAGAAAGGTTATGAACTTTGTTAGCGAATGTACGAACTTTGTTTGAGAGGGTACGAACTTTGTTTAAGAGGGTATGAACTTTGTGAGTGAGGGTACGAACTTTGTTAGAGATACTACGAATATTGTTAGAGAATGTACAAACTTTGTTAGAGAGGGTACGAACTTTGTTAAAGATGGTACGAACTTTGTTAAAGAGGGTACGAACTTTGTTAGAGGGATTACGAACTTTGTTTGAGAGGTACGGACAGTCTTAGAAAGGTTACAAACATTGTTAGAGAATGTACGAACTTTGTTAGAAAGCTACGAACTTTGTTAGAGAGGTTACGTACTTTTTTAGAGAATGTACGAACTTTGTTAGAGATGGTACGAACTTCGTTAGAGAGGGTACGAACTTTGTTAAAGAGGGTACGAACTTTGTGAGTGAGGGTACGAACTTTGTTAGAGGTACTACAAACATTGTTTGAGAGGTTACGAACTTTGTTAGAGAATGTACGAACTTTGTTAGAGAGGGTACAAACTTTGTTAGAGAGGGTACGAAGTTTGTTAGAGAGGTACGGACTTTGTTAGAGAGGTTACGAACTTTGTTAGAGAATGTACGAACGTTGTTAGAGATGGTACAAACTTTATTAGAGATATACGAACATCGTTAGAGAGGGTACAAACTTTGTTAGAAAGGTTACGAACTTTGTTAGAGACTGTACGAACTTTGTTTGAGAGGGTACGAACTTCGTTAGAGAGGGTACGAACTTTGTGAAAGAGGGTATGAACTTTGTGAGTGAGGGTACGAACTTTGTTAGAGATAGTACGAACATTGTTAGAGAGGTTACGAACTTTGTTAGAGGATGTACGAACTTTCTTAGAGAGGGTACGAACTTTGTTAGAGATGGTAGGAACTTTGTTAGAGAGGTACGGACTTTGTTAGAGAGGTTACAAACTTTGTTAGTGAATGTACGAACTTTGTTAGAGATGGTACAAACTTTATTAGAGATGTACGAACATCGTTAGAGAGGGTACAAACTTTGTGAGAAAGGTTACGAACTTTGTTAGAGATAATACGAACATTGTTACAGAGGTTGCGAACTTTGTTAGAGAATGTATGAACTTTGTTAGAGAGGGTACGAACTTTGTTAAAGAGGGTACGAACCTTGTGAGTGAGGGTACGAACTTCGTTAGAGGTAGTACGAACTTTGTTAGAGAGGGTACGATCTTCGTTAGAGAGGGTACGAACTTTGTTAGAGAGAGTACGAACTTTGTTAGAAAGGTTACGAACTTTGTTAGAGAATGTATGAACTTTGTTAGAGAGGGTACGAACTTTGTTAGAGAGGGTGCAAATTTTGTTAGAGAGGGTACGAACTTTGTTAGATAGTGTACGAACTTTGTTAGAAAGGTTACGAACATCGTTAGAGAGCGTACGAACTTTGTTAGAGAATGTACGAACTTTGTTAGAGAGGGTACGAACTTTGTTAAAGAGGGTACGAACTTTGTTAGAGAGGGTAGGAACTTTATTAGAGAGGCACGAACTTTGTTAGAGAGGGTACGAACGTTGTTGGAGATGGTACGAACTATTCTTAGAGAGGTACAGACTTTGTTAGAGAGGTTATGAACTTTGTTAGAGAATGTACGAACTTTGTTAGAGATGGTACAAACTTTGTTAGAGATGTACGAACATCGTTAGAGAGGGTACGAACTTTGTTAGAGATAGTACGAACTTGTTAGAAAGGTTACGAACTTTGTTAGAGAATGTACGAACTTTGTTAGAGATGGTACAAACTTTATTAGAGATGTACGAACATTGGTAGAGAGGGTACGAACTTTGTTAAAGAGAGTATGAACTTTGTTACAAAGGTTACGAACTTTGTTAGAGAATGTACGAACTTTGTTAAAGAACGTACGAACTTCGTTAGAGAGGATACGAACTTTGTTAAATAGGGTATGAACTTTGTGAGCGAGGGTACGAACTTTGTTTGAGAGGGTACAAACTTTGTTAGAGAGGCTACGAACTTTGTCAGTGAATGTACGAACTTTGTTAGAGATGGTACAAACTTTATTAGAGATGTACGAACATCGTTAGAGAGGGTACAAACTTTGTTAGAAAGGTTACGAACTTTGTTAGAGATAATACGAACATTGTTACAGAGGTTGCGAACTTTGTTTGAGAGGTACGGACAGTCTTTCAAAGATTACAAACATTGTTAGAGAATGTACGAACTTTGTTAGAGAGGTACGAACTTTGTTAGAGAGGCACGAACTTTGTTAGAGAGGGTACGAACTTTGCTAGAGATAGTACGAACATTGTTAAAATGGTTACGAACTTTGTCAGAGAATGTACGAACTTTGTTAGAGAGCTAGAAACTTTGTTAAAGAGGGTACGAACTTTGTTTGAGAGGGTACGAACTTTGTTAGAGATGGTACAAACTTTGTTAGAGTGTTCGAACATTGTGTGAGATAGTATGAACTTTGTTAGAGAGGTACGAAATTTTTTAAAAGGGGTACAAACTTTGTGAGAGAAGGTACGAGCTTTGTTAGAGATGGCCTGAACTTTATTAAAGAGGCACAAAATTTGTTGGAGAGGGTACGAACTAATTTTGAGAGGGTAGAAACTTTGTTCGAGAGTGTACGAACTTTTCTGAAGAGAGTACGAACTTTGTTAAAGAGGGTACGAACTTTGTGAGTGAGGGTACGAACTTTGTTAGAGGGGTTACGAACTTGGTTTGAGAGGTACGGATAGTCTTAGAAAGATTACGAACATTGTTCCAGAGGTACGGACAGTCTTACAAAGGTTATGAACATTGTTAGAGAGGTACGAACTTTGTTAGAGAGCTATGAACTTTGTTAGAGAGGGTACAAACTTTGTTAGAGATGGTACCAACTTTGTTAGAGAGGTACGAACATTGTTAGAGAGGTTACGAACTTTGTTAGAGAGGGTACGAACTTTGTTAGAGAGGGTACAAACTTTGTTAGAGAGGGTACGAACTTTGTTAGAGATTGTACGAACTTTGTTAGAGAGGTACGGACTTTGTTAGAGAGGCTACGAACTTTGTTAGAGAATGTACGAACTTTGTTAGAGATGGTACAAACTTTGTTAGAGATGTACGAACATCGTTAGAGAGGGTACGAACTTTGTTAGAGAGAGTACGAACTTTGTTAGAAAGGTTACGAACTTTGTTAGAGAGGGTACAAACTTCGTGAGAGAGGGTAAGAACTTTGTTAAAGAGGGTACGAACTTTGTGAGTGAGGGTACGAACTTTGTTAGAGGGGTTACGAACTTTGTTTGAGAGGTACGGACAGTCTTTGAAAGATTACAAACATTGTTAGAGAATGTACGAACTTTGGTAGAGAGGTACGAACTTTGTTAGAGAGGCACGAACTTTGTTAGAGAGGGTACGAACTTTGCTATAGATAGTACGAACATTGTTAAAAAGGTTACGAACTTTGTCAGAGAATGTACGAACTTTGTTAGAGAGCTACGAACTTTGTTAAAGAGGGTACGAACTTTGTTTGAGAGGGTACGAACTTTGTTAGAGTGTTCGAACATTGTGTGAGATAGTATGAACTTTGTTAGAGACGTACGAAATTTTTTAAAGAGGGTACAAACTTTGTGAGAGAAGGTACGAGCTTTGTTAGAGATGGCCTGAACTTTATTAAAGAGGCACGAAATTTGTTGGAGAGGGTACGAACTAATTTTGAGAGGGTAGAAACTTTGTTCAAGAGTGTACGAACTTTTCTAAAGAGAGTACGAACTTTGTTAAAGAGGGTACGAACTTTGTGAGTGAGGGTACGAACTTTGTTAGAGGGGTTACGAACTTGGTTTGAGAGGTACGGACAGTCTTAGAAAGATTACGAACATTGTTAGAGAATGTACGAACTTTGTTAGAGAGGTACGAACTTTGTTAGAGAGGCACGAACTATTTTAGAGAGGGTACAAACTTTGTTAGAGAGGGTACGAACTTTGTTAGAGAGGGTACGAACTTTGTTAGAGAGGTACGGACTTTGTTAGAGAGGTTACGAACTTTGTTAGAGAATGTACGAATTTTGTTAGAGATGGTACAAAATTTATTAGAGATGTACAAACATCATTAGAGAGGATACGAACTTTGTTAGAAAGAGTATGAACTTTGTTAGAAAGGTTACGAACTTTGTTAGAGAATGTACGAACTTTGTTAGAGAGGGTACGAACTTCGTTAGAGAGGGTACGAACTTTGTTAAAGAGGGTACGAACATCGTGAGAGAGGGTAGGAACTTTATTAGAGAGGCACGAACTTTGTTAGAGAGGGTGCGAACTTTGTTAAAGAGGTTATGAACTTTGTTAGAGAGGCATGAACTTTGTTAGAGAGGGTACAAACTTTGCTAGAGAGGGTACGAACTTTGTTAGAGAGGGTACGAACTTTGTTATAGAGGTACGGACTTTGTTAGAGACGTTACGAACTGTGTGAGAGAATGTACGAACTTTGTTAGAGATGGTACAAACTTTATTAGAGATGTACGAACATCGTTAGAGAGGGTACGAACTTTGTTAAAGAGAGTACGAACTTTGTTAGAAAGGTTACGAACTTTGTTAGAGAATGTACGAACTTTGTTAAAGAGGGTACGAACTTCGTTAGAGAGGGTACGAACTTTGTTAAAGAGGGTATGAACGTTGTGAGTGAGGGCACGAACTTTGTTAGAGATAGTACGAACATTGTCAGAGAGGTTACGAACTTTGTTAGAGGATGTATGAACTTTGTTAGAGAGGGTACGAACTTTGTTAGAGAGGTAGGAACTTTGTTAGAGAGGGTATGAACTTTGTTAGAGATGGTACGAACTTTCTCATAGAGGTACGGACTTTGTTTGAGAGGTTACGAACTTTGTTAGTGAATGTACGAACTTTGTTAGAGATGGTACAAACTTTGTTAGAGATGTACGAACATCGTTAGAGAGGGTACGAACTTTGTTAGAAAGAGTACGAACTTTGTTAGAAAGGTTACGAACTTTGTTAGAGAGGGTACGAACTTCGTTAGAGACGGTACGAACTTTGTTAAAGAGGGTACGAACTTTGTGAGTGAGGGTACGAACTTTGCTAGAGATAGTACGAACATTGTTAGAGAGGTTACGAACTTTGTTAGAGAATGTACGAATTTTGTTACAGAGCAACAAACTTTGTTAGAAAGGTACGAACTTTGTTAGAGAGGGTACGAACTTTGTTAGAGAGAGTATGAACTTTGTTAGAGAGGGTACAAACTTTGTTAGAGAGGGTACGAACTTTGTTATAGATGGTACGAACTTTGTTAGAGTGTTCGAACATTGTGTGAGATAGTATGAACTTTGTTAGAGAGGTACGAAATTTTTTAAAGAGGGTTCAAACTTTGTGACAGAAGGTACGAGCTTTGTTAGAGATGGCCTGAACTTTATTAGAGAGGCACGAAATTTGTTAGAGAGGGTACGAACTACTTTAGAGAGGGTACGAACTTTGTTAGAGAGTGTACGAACTTTGCTAAAGAGGATACGAACTTTGTTAGAGAAGGTACGAACTTTGTTAAATAGGGTACGAACTTTGTTAGAGGGGTTACGAACTTTGTTTGAGAGGTACGAACAGTCTTACAAAGATTACGAACATTGTTAGAGAATGTACGAACTTTGTTAGAGAGGCACGAACTTTGTTAGGGAGGGTACGAACTTTGTTAGAGAGGTACGGACTTTGTTAGAAAGGTTACGAACTTTGTTAGAGAATGTACGAACTTTGTTAGAGAGGGTACGAACTTCGTTAGAGAGGGTACGAACTTTGTTAAAGAGGGTACGAACATCGTTAGAGTGGGTAGGAACTTTATTAGAGAGGCACGAACTTTGTTAGAGAGGGTGCGAACTTTGTTAAAGAGGTTATGAACTTTGTTAGAGAGGCATGAACTTTGTTAGAGAGGGTACAAACTTTGCTAAAGAGGGTACGAACTTTGTTAGAGAGGGTACGAACTTTGTTATAGAGGTACGGACTTTGTTAGAGACGTTACGAACTATGTGAGAGAATGTACGAACTTTGTTAGAGATGGTACAAACTTTATTAGAGATGTACGAACGTCGTTAGAGAGGGTACGTACTTTGTTAAAGAGAGTACGAACTTTGTTAGAAAGGTTACGAACTTTGTTAGAGAATGTACGAACTTTGTTAAAGAGGGTACGAACTTCGTTAGAGAGGGTACGAACGTTGTTAAAGAGGGTATGAACGTTGTGAGTGAGGGCACGAACTTTGTTAGAGATAGTACGAACATTGTCAGAGAGGTTACGAACTTTGTTAGAGGATGTATGAACTTTGTTAGAGAGGGTACGAACTTTGTTAGAGATGGTACGAACTTTCTCATAGAGGTACGGACTTTGTTTGAGAGGTTACGAACTTTGTTAGTGAATGTACGAACTTTGTTAGAGATGGTACAAACTTTGTTAGAGATGTACGAACATCGTTAGAGAGGGTACGAACCTTGTTAGAAAGGTTACGAACTTTGTTAGAGAGGGTACGAACTTCGTTAGAGACGGTAAGAACTTTGTTAAAGAGGGTACGAACTTTGTGAGTGAGGGTACGAACTTTATTAGAGATAGTAGGAACATTGTTAGAGAGGTTACAAACTTTGTTAGAGAATGTACGAATTTTGTTACAGAGCAACGAACTTTGTTAGAAAGGTACGAACTTTGTTAGAGAGGGTACGAACTTTGTTAGAGAGAGTATGAACTTTGTTAGAGAGGGTACAAACTTTGTTAGAGAGGGTACGAACTTTGTTATAGATGGTACGAACTTTGTTAGAGTGTTCGAACATTGTGTGAGATAGTATGAACTTTGTTAGAGAGGTACGAAATTTTTTTAAGAGGGTACGAACTTTGTGACAGAAGGTACGAGCTTTGTTAGAGATGGCCTGAACTTTATTAGAGAGGCACGAAATTTGTTAGAGAGGGTACGAACTACTTTAGAGAGGGTACGAACTTTGTTAGAGAGTGTATGAACTTTGCTAAAGAGGATACGAACTTTGTTAGAGAAGGTACGAACTTTGTTAAATAGGGTACGAACTTTGTTAGAGGGGTTACGAAATTTGTTTGAGAGGTACGAACAGTCTTACAAAGATTACGAACATTGTTAGAGAATGTACGAACTTTGTTAGAGAGGCACGAACTTTGTTAGGGAGGGTACGAACTTTGTTAGAGAGGGTACGAACTTTGTTAGAGAGGTACGGACTTTGTTAGAGATGTTACGAACTTCGTTAGAGAATGTACGAACTTTGTGAGAGATGGTACAAACTTTATTAGAGATGTACAAACATTGTTAGAGAGGGTACGAACTTTTTTAAAGAGACTACGAACTTTGTTAGAAAGGTATCGAACTTTGTTAGAGAATGTACGAACTTTGTTAAATAGGGTACGAACTTCGTTAGAGAGGGTACGAACTTTGTTAAAGAGGGTATGAACTTTGTGAGTAAGGGTATGAACTTTGTTAGAGATGGTACGAACATTGTTAGAGAGGTTACAAACTTCATTAGAGGATGTACGAACTTTGTTAGAGAGGGTACGAACTTTGTTAGAGATGGTACGAACTTTGTTAGAGAGGGTACAAACTTTGTTAGAGAGGGTACGAACTTTGTTAGAGATGGTACGAACTTTGTTAGAGAGGTACGGACTTTGTTAGAGAGGTTACGAACTTTGTTAGAGAATGTATGAACTTTGTTGGAGATGGTACAAACTTTGTTAGAGATGTACGAACATCGTTAGAGACGGTACGAACTTTGTGAGAGAGAGTACGAATTTTGTTAGAAAGGTTACGAACTTTGTTAGAGAGGGTACGAACTTCGTGAGAGAGGGTACGAACTTTGTGAAAGAGGGTACGGACTTTGTGAGTGAGGGTACAAACTTTGTTAGAGGGGTTACGAACTTTGTTTAAGAGGTACGGACAGTCTTTGAAAGATTACGAACATTGTTAGAGAGTGTACGAACTTTGTTAGAGAGTTACGAACTTTGTTAGAGAGGCACGAACTTTGTTAGAGAGGGTACAAACTTTGCTAGAGAGGGTACGAACTTTGTTAGAGAGGGCACGAACTTTGTTAGAGAGGTACGGACTTTGTTAGAGAGGTTACGAACTTTGTTAGAGAATGTACGAACTTTGTTAGAGATGGTACAAACTTTGTTATAGATGTACGAACATCATTAGAGAGGGTACGAACTTTGTTAGAGATGGTACGAACTTTGTTAGAGAGGTACGGACTTTGTTAGAGAGGCTACGAACTTTGTTAGTGAATGTGTGAACTTTGTTAGAGAGGGTAAAAACTTTGTTAGAGAGGGTACGAACTTTGTTAGAGATGGTACGAACTTTGTTAGAGAGGTACGGACTTTGTTAGAGAGGTTACGAACTTTGTTAGAGAATGTATGAACTTTGTTGGAGATGGTACAAACTTTGTTAGAGATGTACGAACATCATTAGAGAGGGTACGAACTTTGTTAGAGAGAGTACGAACTTTGTTAGAAAGGTTACGAACTTTGTTAGAGATGGTACGAACTTCGTTAGAGAGGGTACGAACTTTGTTAAAGAGGGTACAAACATCGTTAGAGAGGGTAGGAACTTTATTAGAGAGGCACGAACTTTGTTAGAGAGGGTGCGAACTTTGTTAAAGAGGTTATGAACTTGGTTAGAGAGGCACGAACTTTGTTAGAGAGGGTACAAACTCTGCTAGAGAGGGTACGAACTTTGTTAGAGAGGGTACGAACTTTGTTATAGAGGTACGGACTTTGTTAGAGAGGTTACGAACTGTGTGAGAGAATGTACGAACTTTGTTAGAGATGGTACAAACTTTATTAGAGATGTACGAACATCGTTAGAGAGGGTACGAACTTTGTTAAAGAGAGTACGAACTTTGTTAGAAAGGTTACGAACTTTTTTAGAGAATGTACGAACTTTGTTAAAGAGGGTACGAATTTCGTTAGAGAGGGTACGAACTTTGTTAAAGAGGGTATGAACTTTGTGAGTGAGGGCACGAACTTTGTTAGAGATAGTACGAACATTGTGAGAGATAGTACGAACATTGTTAGAGATGGTACAAACTTTGTTAGAGATGTACGAACATTGTTAGAGATGTACGAAGATCGTTAGAGAGGGTACGAACTTTGTTAGAGATGGTACGAACTTTCTCATAGAGGTACGGACTTTGTTTGAGAGGTTACGAACTTTGTTAGTGAATGTACGAGCTTTGTTAGAGATGGTACAAACTTTGTTAGAGATGTACGAACATTGTTAGAGAGGGTACGAACTTTGTTAGAAAGAGTACGAACTTTGTTAGAAAGGTTACGAACTTTGTTAGAGAGGGTACGAACTTCGTTAGAGACGGTACGAACTTTGTTAAAGAGGGTACGAACTTTGTGAGTGAGGGTAAGAACTTTGTTAGAGATAGTACGAACATTGTTAGAGAGGTTACGAACTTTGTTAGAGAATGTACGAATTTTGTTACAGAGCAACGAACTTTGTTAGAGAGGGTACGAACTTTGTTAGAGAGAGTATGAACTTTGTTAGAGAGGGTACAAACTTTGTTAGAGAGGGTACGAACTTTGTTATAGATGGTACGAACTTTGTTAGAGTGTTCGAACATTGTGTGAGATAGTATGAACTTTGTTAGAGAGGTACGAAATTTTTTAAAAAGGGTACAAACTTTGTGACAGAAGGTACGAGCTTTGTTAGAGATGGCCTGAACTTTATTAGAGAGGCACGAAATTTGTTAGAGAGGGTACGAACTACTTTAGAGAGGGTACGAACTTTGTTAGAGAGTGTACGAACTTTGCTAAAGAGGATACGAACTTTGTTACAGAAGGTACGAACTTTGTTAAATAGGGTACGAACTTTGTTAGAGGGGTTACGAACTTTGTTTAAGAGGTACGAACAGTCTTACAAAGATTACGAACATTGTTAGAGAATGTACGAACTTTGTTAGAGAGGCACGAACTTTGTTAGGGAGGGTACAAACTTTGGTAGAGAGGGTACGAACTTTGTTAGAGAGGGTACGAACTTTGTTAGAGAGGTACGGACTTTGTTAGAGAGGTTACGAACTTCGTTAGCGAATGTACGAACTTTGTGAGAGATGGTACAAACTTTATTAGAGATGTACAAACATTGTTAGAGAGGGTACGAACTTTTTTAAAGAGACTACGAACTTTGTTAGAAAGGTATCGAACTTTGTTAGAGAATGTACGAACTTTGTTAAATAGGGTACGAACTTCGTTAGAGAGGGTACGAACTTTGTTAAAGAGGGTATGAACTTTGTGAGTAAGGGTATGAACTTTGTTAGAGATGGTACGAACATTGTTAGAGAGGTTACAAACTTCATTAGAGGATGTACGATCTTTGTTAGAGAGGGTACGAACTTTGTTAGAGATGGTACGAACTTTGTTAGAGAGGTAGGAACTTTGTTAGAGAGGGTACGAACTTTGTTAGAGAGGGTACAAACTTTGTTAGAGAGGGTACGAACTTTGTTAGAGATGGTACAAACTTTGTTAGAGAGGTACAAACTTTGTTAGAGAGGTTACGAACTTTGTTAGAGAATGTATGAACTTTGTTGGAGATGGTACAAACTTTGTTAGAGATGTACGAACATCGTTAGAGAGGGTACGAACTTTGTTAGAGAGAGTACGAACTTTGTTAGAGATGGTACGAACTTTGTTAGAGAGGTAGGAACTTTGTTAGAGAGGGTACGAACTTTGTTATAGAGGTACGGACTTTGTTAGAGAGGTTACGAACTGTGTGAGAGAATGTACGAACTTTGTTAGAGATGGTACAAACTTTATTAGAGATGTACGAACATCGTTAGAGAGGGTACGAACTTTGTTAAAGAGAGTACGAACTTTGTTAGAAAGGTTACGAACTTTTTTAGAGAATGTACGAACTTTGTTAAAGAGGGTACGAATTTCGTTAGAGAGGGTACGAACTTTGTTAAAGAGGGTATGAACTTTGTGAGTGAGGGCACGAACTTTGTTAGAGATAGTACGAACATTGTGAGAGATAGTACGAACATTGTTAGAGATGGTACAAACTTTGTTAGAGATGTACGAACTTTATTAGAGATGTACGAACATCGTTAGAGAGGGTACGAACTTTGTTAAAGAGAGTACGAACTTTGTTAGAAAGGTTACGAACTTTGTTAGAGAATGTACGAACTTTGTTAAAGAGGGTACGAACTTCGTTAGAGAGGGTACGAACTTTGTTAAAGAGGGTATGAACGTTGTGAGTGAGGGCACGAACTTTGTTAGAGATAGTACGAACATTGTCAGAGAGGTTACGAACTTTGTTAGAGGATGTATGAACTTTGTTAGAGAGGGTACGAACTTTGTTAGAGAGGGTATGAACTTTGTTAGAGATGGTACGAACTTTCTCATAGAGGTACGGACTTTGTTTGAGAGGTTACGAACTTTGTTAGTGAATGTACGAGCTTTGTTAGAGATGGTACAAACTTTGTTAGAGATGTACGAACATCGTTAGAGAGGGTACGAACTTTGTTAGAAAGAGTACGAACTTTGTTAGAAAGGTTACGAACTTTGTTAGAGAGGGTACGGACTTCGCTAGAGACGGTACGAACTTTGTTAAAGAGGGTACGAACTTTGTGAGTGAGGGTACGAACTTTGTTAGAGATAGTACGAACATTGTTAGAGAGGTTACGAACTTTGTTAGAGAATGTACGAATT
Organism: Vitis rotundifolia; assembly: GCA_030254885.1. Taxonomy (NCBI): domain Eukaryota; kingdom Viridiplantae; phylum Streptophyta; class Magnoliopsida; order Vitales; family Vitaceae; genus Vitis; species Vitis rotundifolia. The sequence goes on from CM058160.1 coordinate 17,253,820, forward strand.
TTGTTACAGAGCAACGAACTTTGTTAGAGAGGGTACGAACTTTGTTAGAGAGAGTATGAACTTTGTTAGAGAGGGTACAAACTTTGTTAGAGAGGGTACGAACTTTGTTATAGATGGTACGAACTTTGTTAGAGTGTTCGAACATTGTGTGAGATAGTATGAACTTTGTTAGAGAGGTACGAAATTTTTTAAAAATGGTACAAACTTTGTGACAGAAGGTACGAGCTTTGTTAGAGATGGCCTGAACTTTATTAGAGAGGCACGAAATTTGTTAGAGAGGGTACGAACTACTTTAGAGAGGGTACGAACTTTGTTAGAGAGTGTACGAACTTTGCTAAAGAGGATACGAACTTTGTTACAGAAGGTACGAACTTTGTTAGAGGGGTTACGAACTTTGTTTGAGAGGTACGAACAGTCTTACAAAGATTACGAACATTGTTAGAGAATGTACGAACTTTGTTAGAGAGGCACGAACTTTGTTAGGGAGGGTACAAACTTTGGTAGAGAGGGTACGAACTTTGTTAGAGAGGGTACGAACTTTGTTAGAGAGGTACGGACTTTGTTAGAGAGGTTACGAACTTCGTTAGCGAATGTACGAACTTTGTGAGAGATGGTACAAACTTTATTAGAGATGTACAAACATTGTTAGAGAGGGTACGAACTTTTTTAAAGAGACTACGAACTTTGTTAGAAAGGTATCGAACTTTGTTAGAGAATGTACGAACTTCGTTAGAGAGGGTACGAACTTTGTTAAAGAGGGTATGAACTTGATTCGCGCGAACTTAGTCGGGTCTTTTAATCAAAAACATTTATAAAACCTATGACCTCATACTGGCGTAGCAACGCTACTATAGTATAGCGGCTCTAGGGTCGAACTCTGGGATGGGTTTTCACTCTACCAGTGATAGACTCAAGATTAGAAATTAAATTTGATGATCTCCTTTGTCAAAAACTCAAAGTTTAAAAGAAAATAAAATTTGTTTTGAAAGTGGTTTTTGAAACTAAACTAACATAGAACTAAATAAAAATGGAAGAAAGAAAGTCTCCCGGAGCTAAGGGTTGCTAGGATTAAGTTCAGAATGCAAAGTGGAAAATTCCGGATTTTTCTCCTCGCATTGGGGATTTAACCTATAGTTATTTCCCGAACCGGTATAGGTTTAACAATAAAGATTTAATCCATAAAAAGTCGATAGAAATGGTAGTCAAGGTCCATTAATGGCTTTAAACACTATAGGTCTTCACCTTGAGCCACTTTCCAATGGCTCGTACATGATAACTAATGGACTGATATGGATCTAGCAATAAGCATCCATAGAGACCTGAAGCTTACCATGTATTGGCCATTCAAAGTGATTCTAAGGGAGTTAAAGCAAAACTTTGGATTGGAAAGCCATTAATGAACTCCAACTACCGGTATTTAAGGCACGGGAGTTTTCCACCTTTGCATCTGGACTTTTCACCTAGCTTCCTTCACTCCAAGAAACCGAAGGTTTAGCCTCTCATCCTCCGGGAAATCATCCTCAGAGGTTGTTTGGCTTCCAAGAAAAAGAAAATAGTAGAGAGAAGAGGAAAAACGAGAGAGCCCTGTTTTTTTCCAAGTGTGAAAAATCACACAGCATCCATTTCATCCGAGAGGTGATTACCACCCCTCTTATAGTCTTTACAAAAGCCAAGCTTGTAATTGGCTAGTTACAAGGATAGGAAAGGAATTTCCATCAAAAAAATACAAAAGAAAAGATCTAAAGTGGAGTCGGCGGAACAGGGGAAAGTTCGCACCACGCGAAGCTGGTGCGGAGGTGGTGCGAAGTTGGTGCGAAGCTGGTGCGAAATTCGCTCTCAGCTTGACACAGTTGTCTTCCGAAGACCATATCTTCCTCATTTCAGCTCCAAATCGTACACAGTTTAAAGCGTTGGATTCTTGACTTCCAGAGCTTTCCAACGGTATATAGCATGCAAAAAATGGACTTCGGGAAGTGCTCCAAAAGTGTGAAGAAAGACTGCAGTTGCAGTCCTCTGTTTCAGCTTCACTCCGTTTTCTTCTTTTTGCTCGATTTTCCTCTTTGCTTCTCTCCTTTACTTGACTTGTCTTAATGATCCAAAAAGCTGTCAAAACACTAAAACTAGCCACAAATATGATTAGAAGTCATTGCTAGGTCCTTAACATGCCAATTGGAATAAAAATGGAGAACTACTACACAAAAGTGCTCAAAACATAATGACTTAAAGGTGTAAAAATGCACTTTTTGGGTAGTAATCACTCCCCCCAACTGACACATTGCTAGTCCCTGAGCAATGAAGGAGAGAAAAATAAAGAAAAATAGATAATATAATAATTTACAAAATCATGCGGATCACTCCAAAAAATAATCAAGTGGCATGATTCGATTAAACTCTCACATGGAACGTTAAAGAAATAAAATTCAATCTTCAATAGGAGCTATCAAATAAGTTGCCTAATCACAATTCATAAAGAGTAAGCATTATGCAAATTTAAGCTTCAAAATAATTTCCACTCCCAAAGGGTCAATCCTTACTCTTCCACAAAAATCTATGTGTTACTTATTAGTTTCCGAATATAGTATGTCAAACTAATCTCTCCCCTCAACCTAGTTCTTTTCAAAGCTTAGCAAACTGATCAACCTCCAATAGGCTAAGAACGCACCTCTTTTCTTTCACATTTTTTTCTTGTAGGAGTACAATGCTTAAAGGCATTCTTTTCTAAATTGTCCATGTAACGGGGGTCCATCGATGACTCCCAACCAATCAAGGTTTAGGGCATCAAGCTTTAAGGATTTTTCAACCACTAACTCCTCGGATTTCACCCCGGACTTTTGAGAATGAATTTTTAATACCCAAGCACCTACAATATGTTAAACTCCACCCATTCACCCATGTAACGAGCATTGAGGTCGGTGACTCCCAACCAATGAAGGTTTAGGGCACCAGGTTTTAAAGATTTTCACCATATACCCCTCAGACCTTGCTCGGGTTTCAAGGCAAGTAAAACATTTTTTTTTTTTTTTTTTCTTTCTTTTTCCAAAGGCTCATTGGCCTTTTATAAGGTGTCTCAACACTATTAAAATGAGGTCAAAGGTACCAAGTCTAAATTTTCCTAAGTAAAGGGGGAAATTAGTTTTCCATCTTATAATTGGAACCTATTGTGCACAGTGTGTGAATAGCTTAAAGTGGAAGACATAAGGTTGAATTCAAAAGGAGTTTCATAATTCATCAACTTCAATAAGCATAATACAACTCTAAGTTTCAAGTAAAAAGACAAAAATTCAATTTCTCCCATTTCATTTTGAAAATTTTTCCTTAATAACCATGGAGAGTAGAATAAAAACTTTAAAAATTTTAAAAATTAAGCAAAAACAACTAAATTACCAAAATAAACCTAGCATTAATAACAAAAACTTCCTTCCTCAACTCTCCCCCCAACCAAGCTGAACATTGTCCTCAATGTTTCAAGAGCGATTAAAAAATAAAGGGAGGAAGTGGTACCTCCTGAGTGACATGGAGTCTGAGTCGTTTAGGAGAAACCACATGTTTCAAAAAAAACAAAAGATTGAGTGAGTAGAGGAAATAAAAAAAAAAAAATGCCAAGTTTGAACAAAAATGATGTTTATATATTAATCTGAGAAAATAGAATATAATATATGATCATGCAATACATCCAATCCCAGAATATAAAACATCAAAACATGGAATTATCTATACTAATATAATAAGTAAATACAAAAATTAAAGAGATGATCAAGTAGTGGCCTCCTGAGTGGGTCCTGTGGAGATGATGGCTCTGTGGCGGCCTCCTGAGATGGCATAGTCTCCTTAGCTGGAGCTCTCAGTTGGAGCTATGGGCTGTGATGGTTTAGGGAGGTCAAAAATGGAGTGAGAGACTTTGTGTGTGATCCCAAGGTCCGTGTTGGGTGCTCCTCTAGTCTTGGCCATGGCTTGATTTCCATTTTTCGCAACTTGGATCAGTTTTCGCAAGTTGGTTCGCATCGTGCCAATTTGTCCTTCAGCTAGACGAATTTTCAAGGTGTTGTGCGAATTTCGCACAAGCCTGGAGCAGTTGTCTTCCGAAGGCCATAAATTCTTCATTTCAGATCCAAATTGCACACCGTTGGAAGCATTGGATTCTTGACTTCAAGAGCTTTCCAAAGGTATATAGAATGTAGAAAATTGACTTCGGGAAGTGCTCCAAAAGTGGGAAAGAAGACTGCAGCTGAAAAATTCGCACAAGGGGGGGTGTTGTGCGAAAATTTCGCACAAGGGAGAGTGTTGTGCGAATTTCGCACAAGGTTCGCACTCCTGTGAAATTCGCACTGAGGGACCGAGAGCATGTTTTTTTAAATTTTGTCACAAAAGAAAATTCGCACAAGGGATGTGTTGTGCGAAAATTTCGCACAAGGGGAATGGGTAGTGCGAATTTTGCTGTCAGCTAGGCGCACTTTTCTTGCGATGAGCATAACTTCTTCGTCTCAACTCCGATTTGGACACCGTTTGAAGCATTGGATTCTTGACTTCCCAAGCTTCTAAACGGTATATGGCATGTATAAAATAGACTCGAGAAAGTGCTCCAAATATAAGAAAAAAGACTGCAGCTGCTCTCGTTGGCCATGACTTTATACGCCCAGCTGTTTTCCCTTGTTTTCACCTTGACTTCATTCTTCAAGCTTTCCTACCACGCATGTTAACACAAAAAACCAATTCAAACCACATTAGAATGAAATTAAAGTCAAAAACAAAAATCAAAACATGCATAAACACAAGAAAAAAACTAGATTAAACTAAAATCAACTTAAAAGAAAACAAAAAAAGGATGAACTTTTTAGTCTTTGAAGAGACTAAGTTCAATCATGAACCAAGTGTTTTCATGTTGGAGGTGGATCAAGGAGGATGAATTCCTCCTTGTCTCGGGAAAATGATTCCATGTAGGGCTTGAGACGATGCCCATTCACTTTGAAAGTTCGAGTGCTATTGAAGTTGAGTAGTTCCACTACTCCATTTGGTTGCACATCATGAATTATGAAAGGACCCGTCCACCTTGATTTCAATTTTTCCGGAAAAAGATGAAGCTTAGAGTCATAAAGCAAGAGTCTTTGCCCCTTGGCAAAATTCTTCTGATTTACCAACTGATCATGCCATTTCTTCAACCTCTCTTTTGCAATTTTTGAATTGAGGTAAGCATCATTCCTCATTTCCTCCAAATATGCATACTTCAAATCAACAAGAAGTGGCTTCAAAACTAGCTTTGGAGGGTCCTCCGTGGCTGCTCCTTGTGAGTCCTCCTTATTGAACAAGGGTAAGATCTCTTCCCTTCTCCTCCAAGGAGACATGATGGCTAACACATCAGAGGGTTCAGGTAACCCTTCTTCAAGCACCCCAAGGCTTTCGTTCAAGCTCTCTTCTAGATTCTTGTCATAATGCTCTTCGACCAAAGTGTTGATCAAGCACACCTCCTCCAATCCTTCCTCCTCTTCGGGGTGAAGATGCCTCTTGCATAGGTGGAATACGTTTAGATCCAAGGTCATGTTTCCAAATGTGAGCTGCATCACCCCATTCCTACAATTGATGATGGCATTGGAGGTAGCTAGGAAAGGTCTCCCAAGGATGATTGGCACATAATTTTCTTCCTTAACAGTGGGATCGGTATCAAGCACCACAAAATCCACGGGATAGTAGAATTTGTCCACTTGAACTAGAACATCCTCTATCACCCCCCTTGGGATTTTGACTGACCTATCAGCTAAGGAGAGAGTGATGGCTGTGGGCTTCATTCCTCCAAGTCCCAGTTGCTTGTACACAGAGTATGGGAGAAAATTCACACTTGCCCCCAAGTCTAGTAAAGCCTTATCCACATGTGTCCCTCCAATGTTGACTGAAATGGTGGGACATCCCGGATCTTTGTACTTAACTGGAGACTTACTCTGGATGATGGCACTTACTTGCTCAGTGAGGAATGCATTCTTTGTCACATGTAACCCTCTCTTGACCGTGCACAAGTCCTTTAAAAATTTTGCATAGGTGGGGACTTGCTTGATCATATCAAGTAAGGGTATATTCACCTTCACTTGTCTCAAGACTTCAAGAATTTCTGATGAATTCTTGACTCCCTTCTTTCCATGTAAAGCTTGAGGAAAAGGGGGAGGCATATGTTTCTTCATCATATCCTCTTTAATCACTATCCTTGGCTCTTCTTCAATGCTTGATTTAGATGCATTTTTCTTCCCACTCTCCTCTTCTTGGTTATTGCTCTCTTTAACCAAGGTTCTCCTTGACACGAGTTCCTCATCTTGCTTCACCTTAGGCAAGGGTTGATCAACCTCCTTTCCACTCCTCAAGGTGATCACAGCTTTGACCTCCCTCAACTTTGAAGACTCCCCATCTTGGGTTTCAACTTCATGAACACCCTTTGGATTTTGGCTTGGTTGAGAGGGAAACTTTCCTTTCTCATTCACTGTGTTGAGGTTGGTAAGCCTAGAGATGGAGTATTGAATATTATCTATCTTCTGAGATAGATCATTTCGCATCCCATCCATTCTCTTAATTAGAGAACTCTCAACATTTTCAATCTTTTGGTGCAATTGGGAGTTGATTGCCTTTTGTTCACCCATAAAGTCACCCATGACTTTACTTAGGTTCACAATGGCTTGCTCCACTGAAGAGGTTTGTTGAGGTGCTTGGTTTTGGGCTTGTGGTTGGTATGGAGGTGGTCTTGGTTTCCAAGAAAAGTTTGGATGGTTACTCCAGCTTGAATTATAGGTGTTTCCATAAGGTGCATTGTTGTTGGGCCTAAATTGCTCCACAACATTGGCTTGATCACCTAACATTTCCCTCACAGCTGGGATGGTTGGGCACTCATCTACCACATGATCACATGATTGGCAAATGGTGCATGGGATGACATGGGCTTGTGTCTCGGAAATGGCTTGGACTTCATGCATCTTTTTCAACTCAAGTTCTTCCAACCTCCTTGCTATTGTTGCCACCTTAGCTTTCATGTCCATGTCTTCACTTAACATGTACATTCCACCCTTTGGATTTACAGGAGCTTTCATCTTTCCCATTTCTCTTGAGTTGGGCTCATCCCATCCTCTTGATACCTCAGATACATAGCTTAAAAAGTCCATGGCTTCTTCCGGATTCTTACTCATAAAATCTCCCCCACACATGGTTTCAAGAATTTGCTTCATGGAGGAAGACATCCCATCATAAAAATAGCTCACCAAGAGCCATGTATCAAAGCCATGATGAGGACAAGCATTGATGGCCTCCATATACCTTTCCCAACATTCATGGAACTTCTCATTTTCTTTTGCAGAAAAGTTTGAGATTTGTCTCTTCAACCCATTGGTCCTATGGGTGGGGAAAAATTTCTTCAAAAATTCGGCCTGAAGATCAACCCAATTCCTTATGCTCCTTGGCCTTAAAGAGTTAAGCCATATTTTTGCCTTGTCCTTCAAAGTAAAAGGGAATAGCTTGAGTCTCATCAAGTCTATTGAAGCTCCTCCCTCTCTAAAGGTATTGCACACCGCCTCAAACTCCTTGATGTGGGCATATGGATTCTCACTCTCCATTCCATGGAAGTTTGGTAGAAGGGGCACAATATGGGGCCTTATAATCAGCTGCTCAAGAGGAGGTACGATGCATGAGGGTGCACTCATCCTTGGTGGGTGCATTCTATCCCTCATGGATAGATATGCATTTGGATTACCCCCTTGATCGTGTTGAGAACTCTGATCCTCTTGTGGAGGGTCCATGATGTTTACACAGATATCCAACTCTGTGTCTTGAGGATTCTCTATCCTTACTAGTCTTCCCTCTTGGTCCCGAATCCAATAGGGCATGCACAAGTTACAACTTACCTGAAAACAAAACAAAGACAACAAAAACAAAAGAAAACTAGAAGAAAGTTAAGGTTAGAAAAAAAAACAAAAGGAATTCTACAATTAAAAGAAAGGAAATGAAGTTAGTGAAAAAGGAATTCACCAAACTTGTGATGAAAATCACAAGTAGCCTCTAAAAGGTTGTATCACTGCATTGTGGCACCATCCCCGGCAACGGCGCCATTTTGATTCGCGCGAACCCAGTCGGGTCTTTTAATCAAAAACATTTATAAAACCTATGACCTCATACTGGCGTAGCAACGCTACTATAGTATAGCGGCTCTAGGGTCGAACTCTGGGATGGGTTTTCACTCTACCAGTGATAGACTCAAGATTAGAAATTAAATTTGATGATCTCCTTTGTCAAAAACTCAAAGTTTAAAAGAAAATAAAATTTGTTTTGAAAGTGGTTTTTGAAACTAAACTAACATAGAACTAAATAAAAATGGAAGAAAGAAAGTCTCCCGGAGCTAAGGGTTGCTAGGATTAAGTTCAGAATGCAAAGTGGAAAATTCCGGATTTTTCTCCTCGCATTGGGGATTTAACCTATAGTTATTTCCCGAACCGGTATAGGTTTAACAATAAAGATTTAATCCATAAAAAGTCGATAGAAATGGTAGTCAAGGTCCATTAATGGCTTTAAACACTATAGGTCTTCACCTTGAGCCACTTTCCAATGGCTCGTACATGATAACTAATGGACTGATATGGATCTAGCAATAAGCATCCATAGAGACCTGAAGCTTACCATGTATTGGCCATTCAAAGTGATTCTAAGGGAGTTAAAGCAAAACTTTGGATTGGAAAGCCATTAATGAACTCCAACTACCGGTATTTAAGGCACGGGAGTTTTCCACCTTTGCATCTGGACTTTTCACCTAGCTTCCTTCACTCCAAGAAACCGAAGGTTTAGCCTCTCATCCTCCGGGAAATCATCCTCAGAGGTTGTTTGGCTTCCAAGAAAAAGAAAATAGTAGAGAGAAGAGGAAAAACGAGAGAGCCCTGTTTTTTTCCAAGTGTGAAAAATCACACAGCATCCATTTCATCCGAGAGGTGATTACCACCCCTCTTATAGTCTTTACAAAAGCCAAGCTTGTAATTGGCTAGTTACAAGGATAGGAAAGGAATTTCCATCAAAAAAATACAAAAGAAAAGATCTAAAGTGGAGTCGGCGGAACAGGGGAAAGTTCGCACCACGCGAAGCTGGTGCGGAGGTGGTGCGAAGTTGGTGCGAAGCTGGTGCGAAATTCGCTCTCAGCTTGACACAGTTGTCTTCCGAAGACCATATCTTCCTCATTTCAGCTCCAAATCGTACACGGTTTGAAGCGTTGGATTCTTGACTTCCAGAGCTTTCCAACGGTATATAGCATGAAAAAAATGGACTTCGGGAAGTGCTCCAAAAGTGTGAAGAAAGACTGCAGTTGCAGTCCTCTGTTTCAGCTTCACTCCGTTTTCTTCTTTTTGCTCGATTTTCCTCTTTGCTTCTCTCCTTTACTTGACTTGTCTTAATGATCCAAAAAGCTGTCAAAACACTAAAACTAGCCACAAATATGATTAGAAGTCATTGCTAGGTCCTTAACATGCCAATTGGAATAAAAATGGAGAACTACTACACAAAAGTGCTCAAAACATAATGACTTAAAGGTGTAAAAATGCACTTTTTGGGTAGTAATCAGAACTTTGTGAGTAAGGGTATGAACTTTGTTAGAGATGGTACGAACATTGTTAGAGAGGTTACAAACTTCATTAGAGGATGTACGAACTTTGTTAGAGAGGGTACGAACTTTGTTAGAGATGGTACGAACTTTGTTAGAGAGGTAGGAACTTTGTTAGAGAGGGTACGAACTTTGTTAGAGAGGGTACAAACTTTGTTAGAGAGGGTACGAACTTTGTTAGAGATGGTACAAACTTTGTTAGAGAGGTACAAACTTTGTTAGAGAGGTTACGAACTTTGTTAGAGAATGTATGAACTTTGTTGGAGATGGTACAAACTTTGTTAGAGATGTACGAACATCGTTAGAGAGGGTACGAACTTTGTTAGAGAGAGTACGAACTTTGTTAGAAAGGTTACGAACTTTGTTAGAGAGGGTACGAACTTTGTTAAAGAGGGTACGAACTTCGTGAGAGAGGGTACGAACTTTGTGAAAGAGGGTACGGACTTTGTGAGTGAGGGTACAAACTTTGTTAGAGGGGTTACGAACTTTGTTTGAGAGGTACGGACAGTCTTTGAAAGATTACGAACATTGTTAGAGAGTGTACGAACTTTGTTAGAGAGGCACGAACTTTGTTAGAGAGGGTACCAACTTTGCTAGAGAGGGTACGAACTTTGTGAGAGAGGGCACGAACTTTGTTAGAGAGGTACGGACTTTGTTAGAGAGGTTACGAACTTTGTTAGAGAATGTACGAACTTTGTTAGAGATGGTACAAACTTTGTTATAGATGTACGAACATCGTTAGAGATTGTACGAACTTTGTTAGAGATGGTACAAACTTTGTTAGAGAGGTACGGACTTTGTTAGAGAGGTTACGAACTTTGTTAGAGAATGTATGAACTTTTTTGGAGATGGTACAAACTTTGTTAGAGATGTACGAACATCGTTAGAGAGGGTACGAACTTTGTTAGAGAGGGTACAAACTTTGCTAGAGAGGGTACGAACTTTGTTGGAGAGGATACGAACTTTGTTAGAGAGGTACGGACTTTGTTAGAGAGGTTACGAACTTTGTTAGAGAATGTACGAACTTTGTTAGAGATGGTACAAACTTTATTAGAGATGTACGAACATCGTTAGAGAGGGTACGAACTTTGTTAAAGAGAGTACGAACTTTGTTAGAAAGGTTACAAACTTTGTTAGAGAATGTACGAACTTTGTTAAAGAGGGTACGAACTTCGTTAGAGAGGATACGAACTTTGTTAAAGAGGGTATGAACTTTGTGAGCGAGGGTACGAACTTTGTTAGAGAGGGTACAAACTTTGTTTGAGAGGGTACGAACTTTGTTAGAGATGGTACGAACTTTGTTAGAGTGTTCGAACATTGTGTGAGATAGTATAAACTTTGTTAGTGAGGTACGAAATTTTTTAAAGATGGTACAAACTTTGTGAGAGAAGGTACGAGCTTTGTTAGAGATGGCTTGAACTTTATTAGAGAGGCACGAAATTTGTTGGAAAGGGTACGAACTAATTTTTAGAGGGTAGAAACTTTGTTCGAGAGTGTACGAACTTTTCTAAAGAGGGTACAAAATTTGTTAGAGAAGGTACGAACTTTGTTAGTGGGGTTACGAACTTTGTTTGAGAGGTACGGACAGTCTTAGAAAGATTTCGAACATTGTTAGAGAATGTACGAACTTTGTTAGAGAGGTACGAACTTAGTTAGAGAGCTACGAACTTTGTTAAAGAGGGTACGAACTTTGTTAGAGAAGTACGAACTTTGTTATAATGGTACGTACATTGTTAGAGAGGTTACGAACTTTGTTAGAGATGGTACGAACATTGTTAGTTAGGGTCCAAACTTTGTTAGAGATGTACGAACATCGTTAGAGAGGGTACGAACTTTGTTAGAGAGAGTACGAACTTTGTTAGAAAGGTTATGAACTTTGTTAGAGACTGTACGAACTTTGTTAGAGAGGGTACGAACTTCGTTAGAGAGGGTAGGAACATCGCTTAACAGTAACTTTGAATTAAAAAGGCATTGAACTAGGCTCTCTGATAGTCCCAATAGTTGAAGAATCTTGGTCTTGAGGGTTTAGAAAATTCCCTTGACAGATTGGGATTTCCCCATTGCTTAACAGTAAGAATTTTGTAAATATGGCAAGTGGAGAATGCCAGATCAGAATTGCTGAATTTATCAGCATTGTGCTTAATCTTAACAGAGCCAGTTTCCACAAGGATAGTTTCAAAAAATCCTCTTGTTTTTAAAAGGTCACCAGAGGGATAGTGAAAGTTTTCATGGAAAACTTTTGCTGCTATCTCTCTGGGATTTTCAGAGAAAAATTCCCTTTCAATTGTAAAAAGAGGCTGATTAAGATCTTTTTGCCAATACCTTGATTTTGCTGAAAGAGGTGTGGGGTTGGCAGCCACCACAATTTGCTTGTTTGAAAATGATGAGCTTGGAACTAATTCCTTTTGAGAGGGATTAGTTGTAGCAATTTGCTTAAAGGTCTGAGACCCTGAAATGGTTGGAGCTTGGGTTAATTTGGATTGATTAGAATGCTCATAGTATAAGGATAGCATTTTGCTTGATAAAGGGTTAGAAGAAAGAAGCCTTGCTTCTTCTTCTTCCACTTGTTGGCTCCAAAGCATTTTATGAGGAGAAGGAGAAGGGGTTTTTCTTGGTTGGGAATCAGATGTCTTAGGAGGAGCTTGGATATTCTTTTTGGGGGCCATGATCTTGTGAATCCTGCAAAATTCACGGATTAGGAAATCAGGATTCTGGAAATGATCTCCTTTAATATACTTGAGTTGCAAATTTCTTAAAATAGTTTGGTAAATATTAAAATAATCTTTATCAAAGCTTTGAAAAATTTTTTCATTTTGAAAAGATGGAATGTATGAGGCAATCTTACCATTGGGAATGTTTGATCCTACAAAATTAATCTCCTTATCCGAGGGATCAATATTGTTATCCCTGATCTGAATGCTTTGATCCTTAAAATTGCTGATCCCTTTAACATCAGGAGGATTAGCAAATTCAAACAGGATTTCCTTATCTAGGAGCTTAGTTTTTATTCCTTTGCTATCTACCCAAATAGTATATATGGAGCTTAAAAAGGGAATACCTAAAAGGACCTTCTCTTTAAGATCTTTGACTAGAAAGAAGGTTTGCTTAATGCAGATTCCTTGGTTGCTAATGTGGGTATCTGACAGCTTATATCTGATATCAAGGCTTTTACCATTGGCTCCAAAAAGAGCTTTAGTGGTATCCTTACAAAGCTTAATGGGCACAAGGTTCTCTTGGATGCAGTTTGAAGCTGCTCCAGAATCAATTAAAGCAATAACATTAATAGCAAATTTATTCTTAATTACTATAGTAAGAGAAACTTCCCACCTCTGGAAAATAACCCTACTGACAGTATTTAAGTATGTACTTGCTTCATCATCATTAGCTTGTGAGGATTCTGGAATTTCTTCATTGTTATCCTGGTTAACAAGATTACCCTCAATAATCTTGTTGACTTGTTCTTGCAGATCTGTTAATCCTAAAGTTGTGAATTCTTTTAGGACACTAATCTCTTTCTTAATCTGCCCTACTTCTTCTTGGAGATCCTTAATGGTGGCTTCTTTGGCAGGCTGTTGGCTGAATCGAGTAAAGATTTCATTCAAGTTATAAGGATTAACAGTCTTTTTAACTTCTTGCTTACTGACTGACTTCTTAAAGACATCATAGAGGTCTTGCTTGGTTTTTTCATCTTCAACCTTTCTTAGGACGTCCAGAACTAACTCTTGCTCCTGGCTTATAACATTAATGGTCTTTGGTCTGCAATCACAACTACCTTTAACACAATTTGCTTGGTCACTAGAAGTTTGGCTTAAGATCTCCTCACCACTACTATCTAGTTGATTAATATCATCTTCATTATCTGAATCAGTCCTTGATTCAGATTCTGTGGAGTTTAATAAGACCTTTTTAAGCATATTTTTTAGGTCCTCAGCAGCATTCAAGTTGTTAATTTCCTGCTTAACCCTACAATCTTTTTTATAGTGGCCAACCTTGCCACACTTAAAGCAAACTGGTTTAGACGAAGGTTCTTCTGGCTTAATCTGGGCCTTTTGGGTATCCTTGTTCATTCTTCTTTGAACATGTCTATTATGCTTAGTTTCATTCATTCTATAGTTACCATAAGTTCCACGCTTACTATGGTAAAATTTGTCTTTACTGGGTTTTCTAACATGCTTCTTTCTTTGCTTAGAGGGAGGTATGGTTTCTTTCTGACTAAACCCAAATTGGCTACAAAATGAGCCAAATTCATTCTTATAGATTTTTTGCTCATTTTTTATTTGCTGCTTAAGCTTAAAGTCGTTGCACAGTTTGATTCCTTCTGCTGTGACAATGCTTATGATTTCTCCATAGGTAAGCTTATCATAAGGGATTTGTCCATTAAACTGTTCCCTTATCTTAATTCTAATTTTCTCAGAGAAAAGCTTAGGTAGTCCTGAGATAAATTTTTCTTTCCAAAAAGACTGATTACAGTCTAACCTTAACATGACTTTGGTTAGGAATACTTCCTTATACCATCTAAAATCATGAAGCTTAGGGCACTTAAGGTTGGTTAAGAGATCTACAGTCTTATCTTTAATTTTTGCAGGATCTCCAATGAACTGCTTGGATATGGAATAGATAAGAGTGGCCACTGCATCCTCAATATCTTGTCCATCTTCGTCCTTAACAATTTCATTGTTTTCATTAATCCTATAGGCTTTAAGGATATTATTCCTATCATCATAAGTGAGATAATTATCCCACCAACCCTTAAGTTGACCTGTGAACCCAGCAACAATTGTCTGAGCTACAGCATGGTCTGACAATCTATTGTTTAACTTATAGGCTGTGCTTACCATGGTCATTTCTTGAAGCTTAGTGAGCACATTATATTCAGTCATGCCATCTATGTTCCATTCATAGATAGTGCCACTAGTGTAAGATGCTTGTGTGTACTGGTTTCTTTCCTCATACTGCATGTCAGGAAAAGTAGGTCTAGGATAATAATTCCTAGATCTAGGTGGTTCTTGGTTCCCTATAATCCTCATGACTGCTTGATTTGGAGGTTCCTCAAAAATCTTAATTAATTCATCAGCTTCGGCTTCAGAATTAATTTCTCCTTTAACCATATTAACTCTCCTTTGAGAAGTCTGAGGTGTCTCAGGGATCATTATGGCGTCTCTAACCTTTTGACTTATCCTATCGACCAAGGCTTGGTCAACATGAGGATTTTCTTGAAATTTCTTAGAGAATTCAAAAGGTTTAAATAAAGGCTTATTATCTTTTTTAATAAATGTTGTCTTAATGTGGTCTTGTGTTTCTATGATCTCTTCAACCCTGTTGAATTGATCACCAAGAGTTCTAAGAAACATATTAGTGTAATTGAGTTGTTCCATGATTCTTTTAACATCAACTGCACTAGCATTTCCTTTTTCCTCATGCTTGGTCTTAAAAGGTGAAGCTATGACGATGGTTCCATTAATATCCTTTTCTATCTTAGCTTCAGGAGGATGGATTGACTCAATGACAGTGTCATCACTGGTTTTCCATATCTTAGTTTTACTGGATATGACATTAATACGCTTACAGGGATAATTTGGATGATCATCTTGTTTGAAGAGTTCAAACCAGATCCAATACTTAACGTTTTTCTTTTCTTGTCTTAAGTAAGAGTAAAACTCTTCTTGATAAATGGTTCTAATGACCTTAGGGACGGATCTAAAGAACCAGTCACGTTTTTCCTTGTTGGCTTCAGAATAGAAGTCTTTTCTTAAGAGATCTTTGTTAATCTCAAAGTTCTTATCACTTTCACTTACAGTGCCAATCATCTGGGAGTATGTGGGAGACACATCAGGAGATGCTTCCTGATTATCAACCGGCTGAGATCCTTGGGTAGACTCTTGATCAACTGTATAGTAGGGTCTGGCCACATTGGTTTGACTCCTAACACCAGTTAGCTTAATATTCTTAGGATTAGCTGAAGTAGATCCTTCTTCTGTCCTGAAGATTCTTACAGGGATAGAAGAAGCTGAAGCTCTAGAGGGCTCAAAATCTGAAAATCTAGGGATGCTAGAATGACGGAAAGAGTTGGAGAAAATCAGATCTCCTCCTTCATCCTGATATTGAACAATTTGTTCGATATCTTCAGATCTTTGCTCAATAGTTGGGACAACATTAGAAAAGTGCCAAGATTCAGGAAACTCAACATCCTTCCACATGATTTGCTTAGGAACTATGAAATTGGACTTACTTAGCATATCTGAATGGAAAAGAGTGGTTTCACCTTTGGGGCTGGTGCACAATGCTCCAGAACCAACGCTTGTAGTCATACTCTTGTAGGCGAACCTGATTATGATGGAAACAGGACTATTTCCTTCCTTAAACTTAAAACCATGAGTCTTAACATGAAGAACTACCGAATCTAAGATGTCGGCATCTTTTAATCTGACGGTGAATTTAGGAAAACACTGGAAATAAACAGGACCAGCATTTAATCTTGCTTGGACTGCTCCAATAATAGAATCTCGATAATCGAGATGCCTATTATCCCTTAAACACATGACAATTGAGGTGTTTAATCCTAATCTTGTCAAAGGCTTGGCTGCTACTCAGACGACTCCACTACTAATTATCTCCAAGACAATGAAGATGATTGTGAAGGCATTCTCCTTCCCATAAGAAAATCAACCAACTAATGATGCTCAACTCTTTTCAAGCTCGTACAAGCAGATGGCATATTAGTCAGCATGACAGCCTAGCAAGCAGCCTTCTCAGCCGAAAGCACCGACAAAAGCAATATTTAAGATGACCGCTACAGTAACGGTCAAAGGGTAAATAGTAACGTCGGTTACTATTCACGCGTCACTATTCACTACTATGCAAGATTCCAACTTTGTTAAAGAGGGTACGAACATCGTTAGAGAGGGTAGGAACTTTATTAGAGAGGCACGAACTTTGTTAGAGAGGGTACGAACTTTGTTATAGAGGAAACGAACTTTGTTAGAGAGGCACGAACTTTGTTAGGGAGGGTACAAACTTTGTTAGAGAGGGTACGAACTTTGTTAGAGAGGTACGGACTTTGTTAGAGAGGTTACGAACTTTGTTAGAGATGGTACAAACTTTATTAGAGATGTACGAACATCGTTAGAGAGGTTACGAACTTTGTTAGAGAGAGTACGAACTTTGTTAGAAAGGTTACGAACTTTGTTAGAGAATGTACGAACTTTGTTAGAGAGGGTACGAACTTCGTTAGAGAGGGTACGAACTTTGTTAAAGAGGGTACGAACATCGTTAGAGAGGGTACGAACTTTATTAGAGAGGCACGAACTTTGTTAGAGAGGGTACGAACTTTGTTATAGAGGATACAAACTTTGTTAGAGAGGCACGAACTTTGTTAGGGAGGGTACAAACTTTGCTAGAGAGGGTACGAACTTTGTTAGAGAGGTACGGACTTTGTTGGAGAGGTTACGAACTTTGTTAGAGAATGTACGAACTTTGTTAGAGATGGTACAAACTTTATTAGAGATGTACGAACATCGTTAGAGAGGGTACGAACTTTGTTAGAGAGAGTACGAACTTTGTTAGAAAGGTTACGAACTTTGTTAGAGAATGTACGAACTTTGTTAGAGAGGGTACGAACTTCGTTAGAGAGGGTACGAACTTTGTTAAAGAGGGTATGAACATCGTTAGAGAGGGTAGGAACTTTATTAGAGAGGCACGAACTTTGTTAGAGAGGGTACGAACTTTGTTATAGAGGATACGAACTTTGTTAGAGAGGCACGAACTTTGTTAGGGAGGGTACAAACTTTGCTAGAGAGGGTACGAACTTTGTTAGAGAGGTATGGACTTTGTTAGAGAGGTTACGAACTTTGTTAGAGATGGTACAAACTTTATTAGAGATGTACGAACATCGTTAGAGAGGGTACGAACTTTGTTAGAGAGAATACGAACTTTGTTAGAAAGGTTACGAACTTTGTTAGAGAATGTACGAACTTTGTTAGAGAGGGTACGAACTTTGTTAGAGAGGGTACGAACTTTGTTAAAGAGGGTACGAACATCGTAAGAGAGGGTAAGAACTTTATTAGAGAGGCACGAACTTTGTTAGAGAGGGTACGAACTTTGTTAGAGAGGCACGAACTTTGTTAGAGAGGGTACAAACTTTGCTAGAGAGGGTACGAACTTTGTTGGAGAGGATACGAACTTTGTTAGAGAGGTACGGACTTTGTTAGAGAGGTTACGAACTTTGTTAGAGAATGTACGAACTTTGTTAGAGATGGTACAAACTTTATTAGAGATGTACGAACATTGTTAGAGAGGGTACGAACTTTGTTAAAGAGAGTATGAACTTTGTTAGAAAGGTTACGAACTTTGTTAGAGAATGTACGAACTTTGTTAAAGAACGTACGAACTTCGTTAGAGAGGATACGAACTTTGTTAAAGAGGGTATGAACTTTGTGAGCGAGGGTACGAACTTTTTTGAGAGGGTACAAACTTTGTTTGAGAGGGTACGAACTTTGTTAGAGATGGTACGAACTTTGTTAGAGTGTTCGAACATTGTGTGAGATAGTATAAACTTTGTTAGAGAGGTACGAAATTTTTTAAAGATGGTACAAACTTTGTGAGAGAAGGCACGAGCTTTGTTAGAGATGGCCTGAACTTTATTAGAGAGGCACGAAATTTGTTGTAAAGGGTACGAACTAATTTTTAGAGGGTAGAAACTTTGTTCGAGAGTGTACGAACTTTTCTAAAGAGGGTACGAACTTTGTTAGAGAAGGTACAAACTTTATTAGAGATGTACGAACATCGTTAGAGAGGGTACGAACTTTGTTAGAGAGAGTACGAACTTTGTTAGAAAGGTTACGAACTTTGTTAGAGAATGTACGAACTTTGTTAGAGAGGGTACGAACTTTGTTAGAGAGGGTACGAACTTTGTTAAAGAGGGTACGAACATCGTAAGAGAGGGTAAGAACTTTATTAGAGAGGCACGAACTTTGTTAGAGAGGGTACGAACTTTGTTAGAGAGGCACGAACTTTGTTAGAGAGGGTACAAACTTTGCTAGAGAGGGTACGAACTTTGTTGGAGAGGATACGAACTTTGTTAGAGAGGTACGGACTTTGTTAGAGAGGTTACGAACTTTGTTAGAGAATGTACGAACTTTGTTAGAGATGGTACAAACTTTATTAGAGATGTACGAACATTGTTAGAGAGGGTACGAACTTTGTTAGAGAGGGTACGAACTTTATTAGAGAGGGTACGAACTTTGTTAGAGAGGTACGGACTTTTTTAGAGAGGTTACGAACTTTGTTATAGAATGTACGAACTTTGTTAGAGATGGTACAAACTTTGTTAGAGATGTACGAACATCATTAGAGAGGGTACGAATTTTGTTAGAGAGAGTACGAACTCTGTTGGAAAGGTTACGAACTTTGTTAGAGAATGTACGAACTTTGTTAGAGAGGGTAAGAACTTCGTTAGAGAGGGTACGAACTTTGTGAAAGAGGGTATGAACTTTATTAGTGAGGGTACGAACTTTCTTAGAGATCGTACGAACATTGTTAGAGAGGTTACGAACTTTGTTGGAGGATGTACGAACTTTGTTAGAGATGGTACGAACTTTGTTAGAGAGGTACGAAATTTGTTAGAGAGGTTACGAACTTTGTTGGAGAATGTACGAACTTTGTTAGAAAATGTACGAACTTTGTTAGAGATGGTACAAACTTTGTTAGAGATGTACGAACAAAGTTAGAGATGGTACGAACTTTGTTAGAGAGAGTATGAACTTTGTTAGAAAGGTTACGAACTTTGTTAGAGAGGGTACGAACTTCGTTAGAGAGGGTAGGAACTTTGTTAAAGAGGGTACGAACCTTGTGAGTAAGGGTACGAACTTTGTTAGCGATAGTACGGACATTGTTAGAGAGGTTACGAACTTTGTTAGAGGATGTACAAACTTTGTTAGAGAGGGTACGAACTTTGTTAGAGTGTTCGAACATTGTGTGAGATAGTACGAACTTTGTTAGAGAGGCACGAAAGTTTTTAAAGAGGGTACGAACTTTTTGAGAGAAGGTATGAACTTTGTTAGAAAAGGTACGAACTTTGTTAAATCGCATACGAACTTTGTTAGAGGGTTTACGAACTTTGTTACAGAGGTACGAACAGTCTTAGAAAGGTTATGAACATTGTTAGAGATGTACGAACTTTGTCAGAGAGCTACGAACTTTGTTAGAAAGGGTACAAACTTTGTTAGAGATGGTACGAACTTTGTTAGAGAGGTACGGACATTGTTCGAGAGGTTACGAACTTTGCTAGAGAGGGTACGAACTTCGTTAGAGAGGGTACGAACTTTGTGAGTGAGGGTACGAACTTTGCTAGAGATAATACGGACATTGTTAGAGAGGTTACGAAATTTGTTAGAGGATGTACGAACTTTGTTAGAGAGGGTACGAACTTTGTTACAGTGTTCGAACATTGTGTGAGATAGTACGAACTTTGTTAGAGAGGTACGAAATTTTTTAAATAGGGTACGAACTTTGTTAGAGAGGGTAAGAACTTTGTGAAAGAGGGTACGAACTTTGTTAGAGAGGGTACGAATTTTATTAGAGAGGGTACGAACTTTGTTAGAGAGGTACAAACTTTGTTAGAGAGGTTACGAACTTTGTTAGAGAATGTACGAACTTTATTAGAGATGGTACAAACTTTGTTAGAGATGTACGAACATCGTTAGAGAGGGTACGAACTTTGTTAGAGAGAGTACGAACTTTGTTAAAAGATGTACGAACTTTGTTAAGGAGGGTACGAACTTTGTGAGAGTGTTCGAAAATTGTGTGAGATAGTACGAACTTTGTTAGAGAATGTAGGAACATTGTTAGAGAATGTACGAACTTTGTTAGAGGGGGTACAAACTTTGTTAGAGAGGGTACGAACTTCGTTAGAGAGGGTACGAACTTATTTAAAGAGGGTACGAACTTTGTGAGTGAGGGTACGAACAATGTTAGAGATAGTACGAACTTTGTTAGAGAGGTATGGACATTGTTAGAAAGGTTACGAACTTTGTTAGAGAGGGTACGAACTTCGTTAGAGAGGGTATGAACTTTGTTAAAGAGGGTACGAACTTTGTGAGTGAGGGTATGAACATTGTTAGAGAGGTTACGAACTTTGTTAGAGGATGTACGAACTTTGTTAGAGAGGGTACGAACTTTATTAGAGAGGGTACGAACGTTGTTAGAGAATGTATGAACTTTGTTAGAGAATGTATGAACTTTGTTAGAGATGGTACAAACTTTGTTAGAGATGTACGAACATTGCTAGGGAGGGTACGAACTTTGTTAGAGAGAGAACGAACTTTGTTAGAATGGTTACGAACTTTATTAGAGAATGTACGAACTTTGTTAGAGATGGTACAAACTTCGTTAGAGATGTAGGAATATTTTTATAGAGGGTATGAACTTTGTTATAGTGGTACGGACATTGTTAGAGAGGTTACGAACTTTGTTAGAGAATGTACGAACTTTGTTAGAGATGTACGAATATTGTTAGAGAGGTACTAGCATTGTTAGAGAGGTTACGAACTTTGTTAGAGAATGTACGAACTTTGTTAGAGAGCTACGAACTTTTTTAGAGAGGGTACGAACTTTGTTAGAGATGGTACGAACTTTGTTAGAGAGGTACGGACATTGTTAGTGTGGTTACGAACTTTGTTAGAGATGTACGAACATTGTTAGAGAGGGTACAAACTTTGTTAGAGAGAGTACGAACTTTGTTAGAGAGGTACGAACATTGTGAGAAAGGTTACAAACTTTGTTAGAGAATGTTCGGACTTTGTTAGAGATGTACGAATATTGTTAGAGAGGTACTAGCATTGTTAGAGAGGTTTCGAACTTTGTTAGAGAATGTACGAACTTTGTTAGAGAGCTACGAACTTTGTTAGAGAGGGTACGAACTTTGTTAGAGATGGTACGAACTTTGTTAGAGAGGTACGGACATTATTAGAGAGGTTACGAACTTTGTTAGAGATGTACGAACATTGTTAGAGAGGGTACAAACTTTGTTAGAGAGAGTACGAACTTTGTTAGAGAGGTACGAACATTGTGTGAAAGGTTACAAACTTTGTTAGAGAATGTACGAACTTTGTTAGAGATGTACGAATATTGTTAGAGAGGTACTAGCATTGTTAGAGAGGTTACGAACTTTATTAGAGAATGTACGAACTTTGTTAGAGAGCTACGAACTCTGTTAGAAAGCTACGAACTTTGTTAGAGAGGGTATGAATTTTGTTAGAGATGGTACGAACTTTGTTAGAGAGGTACGGACATTGTTAAAGATGTTACGAACTTTGTTAGAGATGTACGAACATTGTTAGAGAGGGTACAAACTTTGTTAGAGAGAGTACGAACTTTGTTAGAGAGGTACGAACATTGTGAGAAAGGTTACAAACTTTGTTAGAGAATGTACGAACTTTGTTAGAGAGGGTACGAACTTCGTTAGAGAGCGTACGAACTTTGTGAGTGAGGGTACGAACTTTATTAGAGATAGTACAAACATTGTTAGAGAGGTTACGAACTTTGTTAGAGAATGTACGAACGTTGTTAGAGAGGGTACGAACTTTGTTAGAGTGTTCAAACATTGTGTGAGATAGTACGAACTTTGTTAGAGAATGTACGAACTTTGTTAGAGAGGGTACGAACTTCGTTAGAGAGGCTACGAACTTTGTCAGTGACGGTACGAACATTGTTAGAGAGAGTACGAACTTTGTTAGAGAGGTACGAACATTGTTAGAAAGGTTACGAACTTTTTCAGAGAATGTACGAACTTTGTTAGAGAGGGTACGAACCTTTTTAAAGAGGGTACGAACATTGTCAGTGAGGGTACGAATTTTGTTAGAGATAGTACGAATTTTGTTAGAGAGGGAACTAACTTTATTTGGGAGGTACGAACATTGTTAGAGAGATTATGAACTTTGTTAGAGAGGTACAAACATTGTTATAGAGGGGATACGAACCTTGTTAGAGAGGGTACGAACTTTATTAGGGAGGTACGAACATTGTTAGAGAGATTAGGAACTTTGTTAGGGAGGTACAAACATTGTTATAGAGGGGTTACGAACCTTGTTAGAGAGGGTATGGACTTTTATAGAGAGGCTACAAACTTTGTGAAAGAGGGTACGAACTTTGTTTGAGAGGGTACGAATTTTGTGAAAGGGGTCACGAATTTGTTAGATAGGGTACGAACTTTGTTAGAGAGGGAACAAACTTTGTTGGAGAGGTACGACCATTATTAGAGAGGGTACGAAGTTTGTTAAAGAGGGTACGAACTTTGTTAGTGAGGGTATAAACTTTGTTAGAGTGGTACAAACTTTGTTAGAAAGGTTACGCACTATGTGAGAGGGGTTACGAACTTTGTTAGAGAATGTACGAACTTTGTTAGAGAGTTACGAATGTTGTTAGAGAGGGTACGGACTTTGTTAGAGAGGGAACGAACTTTGTTAAAGGGGTAGGAACATTGTTAGAGACGTTACGAACTTTGTTAGAGATGGTAGGAACTCTTTTAGAGAGGGACGAACTTTCTTAGAGAGGGTACGAACTTTGTTATGGAGGTACGAACATTGTTATAGAGGGGTTACGAACCTTGTTAGAGAGGGTACGAACTTTGTTAGAGAGTGTACGAACTTTGCTAAAGAGGCTACGAACTTTGTTAGAGAAGGTACGAACTTTGTTAGAGAGGGTACGAACTTTGTTAGAGATGGTACGAACTTTGTTAGAGAGGTACGGACATTGTTTGAGAGGTTACGAACTTTGTTAGAGAATGTACGAATTTTTTTTAGAGATGTACGAACTTTGTTAGAGAGCCACGAACTTTGTTAGAGAGGGTACGAACTTTGTTAGAGAGGTTACGAACTTTGTTAGAGAATGTACGAACTTTGTTAGAGATGGTACAAACTTTGTTAAAGAGGGTATGAACTTTGTTAGAGAGGGTAGGAACTTTGTTAGAAAGGTTACGAACTTTGTTAGAGAATGTACGAACTTTGTTAGAGAGGGTACGAACTTCGTTAGAGAGGGTACGAACTTTGTTAAAGAGGGTATGAACTTTATGAGTGAGGGTACGAACTTTGTTAGAGATAGTACGAACATTGTTAGAGAGGTTACGAACTTTGTTAGAGGATGTACGAACTTTGTTAAAGTGTTCGAACATTGTGTGAGATAGTACGAACTTTGTTAGAGAGGTATGAAATTTTTTAAAAAGGGTATGAACTTTGTTAGAGAAGGTACGAGCTTTGTTAGAGAGGGTACGAACTTTGCTACAGAGGGTACAAACTTTGTTAGAGAAGGTACGAACTTTTTTAAGGAGGGTTCGAACATTGTGTGAGATAGTACGAGCTTTGTTAGAGTGGTACGAAATTTTTTAAAGAGGGTACGGACTTTGTTAGAGAAGGTATGAGCTTTGTTAGAGATTGCCTGAACTTTATTAGAGAGGCACGAACTTTGTTGGAGAGGGTACGAACTTTGCTAAAGAGGGTACGAACTTTGTTAGAGGGGTTACGAACTTTGTTTGAGAGGTACGAACTTTGTTAGAGGGGTTACGAACTTTGTTTGAGAGGTACGTACAGTCTTAGAAAGGTTTACGAACATTGTTAAAGAATGTACGAACTTTGTTAGAGGGGTACGAACTTTGTAAGAGAGCTACGATCTTTGTTAGAGTGGGTATAAACTTTGTTAGAGAGGGCACGAACTTTGTTAGAGATGGTACGAACTTTTTTAGAGAGGTACGGACATTGTTTGAGAGGTTACGAACTTTGTTAGAGAATGTACGAATTTTGTTTAGAGAGATACGAACTTTGTTAGAGAGTTACGAACTTTGTTAGAGAGGGTACGAACTTTGTTAGAAATGGTACGAACTTTGTTAGAGAGGTTACGAACTTTTTTAGAGAATGTACGAACTTTGTTAGAGAGGGTACGAACTTCGTTAGAGAGGGTACAAACTTTGTTAAAGAGGGTAAGAACTTTATGAGTGAGGGTACGAACTTTTTTAGAGATAGTACGAACATTGTTAGAGAGGTTACGAACTTTGTTAGAGGATGTACGAACTTTGTTAGAGAGGGTACGAACTTTGTTAGAGAGGGTACGAACTTTGTTAGAGAGGTATGAAATTTTTTAAAAAGGGTACGAACTTTGTTAGAGAAGGTACGAGCTTTGTTGGAGAGGGTACGAACTTTGCTACAGAGGGTACGAACTTTGTTAGAGAAGGTACGAACTTTTTTAAGGAGGGTTCGAATATTGTGTGAGATAGTACGAGCTTTGTTAGAGTGGTATGAAATTTTTTAAAGAGGGTACGGACTTTGTTAGAGAAGGTATGAGCTTTGTTAGAGATGGCCTGAACTTTATTAGAGAGGCACGAACTTTGTTAGAGAGGGTACGAACTTTGCTAAAGAGGGTACGAACTTTGTTAGAAAAGGTACGAACTTTTTTAAAGAGGGTACGAACTTTGTTAGAGGGGTTACGAACTTTGTTTGAGAGGTACGAACTTTGTTAGAGGGGTTACGAACTTTGTTTGAGAGGTACATACAGTCTTAGAAAGGTTTACGAACATTGTTAAAGAATGTACGAAATTTGTTAGAGGGGTACGAACTTTGTTAGAGAGCTACGATCTTTGTTAGAGTGGGTATGAACTTTATTAGAGAGGGTACGAACTTTGTTAGAGATGGTACGAACTTTGTTAGAGAGGTACGGACATTGTTTGAGAGGTTACGAACTTTATTAGAGAATGTACGAATTTTTTTTAGAGAGGTACGAACTTTGTTAGAGAGCTACGAACTTTGTTAGAGAGGGTACGAACTTTGTTAGAAATGGTACGAACTTTGTTAGAGAGGTTACGAACTTTTTTAGAGAATGTACGAACTTTGTTTGAGATGGTACAAACTTTGTTAGAGATGTACAAACATCGTTAGAGAGGGTACGAACTTTGTTAGAGAGAGTACAAACTTTCTTAGAACGGTTACGAACTTTGTTAGAGATTGTACGAACTTTGTTAGAGAGGGTACGAACTTCGTTAGAGAGGGTACGAACTTTGTTAAAGAGGGTATGAACTTTATGAGTGAGGGTACGAACTTTGTTAGAGATAGTACGAACATTGTTAGAGAGGTTACGAACTTTGTTAGAGGATGTACGAACTTTGTTAGAGAGGGTACGAACTTTGTTAGAGATAGTACGAACATTGTTAGAGAGGTTACGAACTTTGTTAGAGGTTGTACGAACTTTGTTAGAGAGGGTACGAATTTTGTTAGAGTGTTCGAACCTTGTGTGAGATAGTACGAACTTTGTTAGAGAGGTATGAAATTTTTTAAAAAGGGTACGAACTTTGTTAGAGAAGGTATGAGCTTTGTTAGAGAGGGTACGAACTTTGCTACAGAGGGTACGAACTTTGTTAGAGAAGGTACGAACTTTGTTAAGGAGGGTTCGAACATTGTGTGAGATAGTACGAGCTTTGTTAGAGTGGTACGAAATTTTTTAAAGAGGGTACGAACTTTGTTAGAGAAGGTATGAGCTTTGTTAGAGATGGCCTGAACTTTATTAGAGAGGCACGAACTTTGTTAAAGAGGGTACGAACTTTGTTAGAGAGGGTACGAACTTTGCTAAAGAGGGTACGAACTTTGTTAGAAAAGGTACGAACTTTTTTAAAGAGGGTACGAAATTTGTTAGAGGGGTTACGAACTTTGTTTGAGAAGTACGAACTTTGTTAAAGAGGTTACGAACTTTGTTAGAGAGGGTAGGAATTTTTATAGAGAGGGTATGAACTTTGTTAGAGATGTTACGAACTTTGTTAGATAGTGTACGAACTTTGTGAGGGAGGATACGAACTTTTTTAGGGAGGGAACGAACTTTGTTAGAGTGTACGAATATTGTCAGAGAGGTACGAACTTTGTTAAAGAGGGTACGAACTTTGTTAAAAAGGGCTTACGAACCTTGTTAGAGAGGGTACGAACTTTTTTAGAGAATGTACGAACTTTGTTAGAGAGGGTAGAAACTTTGTTAGAGATGTACGAACATCGTTAGAGAGGGTACGAACTTTATTAGAGAGAGTACAAACTTTCTTAGAAAGGTTACGAACTTTGTTAGAGATTGCACGAACTTTGTTAGAGAGGGTACGAACTTTGTTAAAGTGGGTATGAACTTTATGAGTGAGGGTACGAACTTTGTTAGAGATAGTACGAACATTGTTAGAGAGGTTACGAACTTTGTTAGAGGTTGTACGAACTTTGTTAGAGAGGGTACGAACTTTGTTAGAGATAGTACGAACATTGTTAGAGAGGTTACGAACTTTGTTAGAGGTTGTACGAACTTTGTTAGAGAGGGTACGAACTTTGTTAGAGAGGGTACGAACTTTGTTAGAGAGGGTACGAATTTTGTTAAAGAGGGTACGAACTTTGTTAGAGAGGGTACGAACTTTGCTAAAGAGGGTACGAACTTTGTTAGAGAGGGTACGAACTTTGTTAGAGAGGGTACGAACTTTGCTAAAGAGGGTACGAACTTTGTTAGAAAAGGTACGAACTTTTTTAAAGAGGGTACGAAATTTGTTAGAGGGGTTACGAACTTTGTTTGAGAGGTACGAACTTTGTTAAAGAGGTTACGAACTTTGTTAGAGAGGGTAGGAATTTTTATAGAGAGGGTATGAACTTTGTTAGAGATGTTACGAACTTTGTTAGATAGTGTACGAACTTTGTGAGGGAGGATACGAACTTTTTTAGGGAGGGAACGAACTTTGTTAGAGTGTACGAATATTGTCAGAGAGGTACGAACTTTGTTAAAGAGGGTACGAACTTTGTTAAAGAGGGCTTACGAACCTTGTTAGAGAGGGTACGAACTTTTTTAGAGAATGTACGAACTTTGTTAGAGAGGGTAGAAACTTTGTTAGAGATGTACGAACATCGTTAGAGAGGGTACGAACTTTATTAGAGAGAGTACAAACTTTCTTAGAAAGGTTACGAACTTTGTTAGAGATTGCACGAACTTTGTTAGAGAGGGTACGAACTTTGTTAAAGTGGGTATGAACTTTATGAGTGAGGGTACGAACTTTGTTAGAGATAGTACGAACATTGTTAGAGAGGTTACGAACTTTGTTAGAGGATGTACGAACTTTGTTAGAGAGGGTACGAACTTTGTTAGAGATAGTACGAACATTGTTAGAGAGGTTACGAACTTTGTTAGAGGTTGTACGAACTTTGTTAGAGAGGGTACGAACTTTGTTAGAGAGGGTACGAATTTTGTTAGAGTGTTCGAACCTTGTGTGAGATAGTACGAACTTTGTTAGAGAGGTATGAAATTTTTTAAAAAGGGTACGAACTTTGTTAGAGAAGGTATGAAATTTTTTAAAAAGGGTACGAACTTTGTTAGAGAAGGTATGAGCTTTGTTAGAGAGGGTACGAACTTTGCTACAGAGGGTACGAACTTTGTTAGAGATGGTACGAACTTGTTAAGGAGGGTTCGAACATTGTGTGAGATAGTACGAGCTTTGTTAGAGTGGTACGAAATTTTTTAAAGAGGGTACGGACTTTGTTAGAGAAGGTATGAGCTTTGTTAGAGATGGCCTGAACTTTATTAGAGAGGCACGAACTTTGTTAAAGAGGGTACGAACTTTGTTAGAGAGGGTACGAACTTTGCTAAAGAGGGTACGAACTTTGTTAGAAAAGGTACGAACTTTTTTAAAGAGGGTACGAAATTTGTTAGAGGGGTTACGAACTTTGTTTGAGAGGTACGAACTTTGTTAAAGAGGTTACGAACTTTGTTAGAGAGGGTAGGAATTTTTATAGAGAGGGTATGAACTTTGTTAGAGATGTTACGAACTTTGTTAGATAGCGTACGAACTTTGTGAGGGAGGATACGAACTTTTTTAGGGAGGGAACGAACTTTGTTAGAGTGTACGAATATTGTTAGAGAGGTACGAACTTTGTTAAAGAGGGTACGAACTTTGTTAAAGAGGGCTTACGAACCTTGTTAGAGAGGGTACGAGTTTTTATAGAGATGGTATGAACTTTGTTAGAGATGGTACGAACTTTGTTAGAGAGGGTACAAACTTTGTGAGAGGGGTTATGAACTTTGTTAGAGAGGTACGAACTTTATTAGAGATGGTACGAACTTTTTGAGAGGGGTTATGAATCTTGTTAGAGAGGTTACGAACTTTGTTATCGAAGGTACGAACTTTGTTCGAGAGGTACGAACTTTGTTAGAGATGGCACAAACTTTATTAGAGAGGCACAATCTCTGTTAGAGAGGGTACGAACTTTATGAGAGGGGGTATGAACTTTGTTAGAGAGGGTACGAACTTTGTTATTGACGGTACGAACATTGTCAGAACGGGAACGGACATTGTTAGAGAGGGTACGAACTTTGTTAGAGAGGGTCTGAACTTATTTACTGAGGGTACAAACTTTGTTAAAAAGGGTATGAACTTTGCTAGAGATGGTATGAACTTTGTTAGAGAGGTACGAACTTTGCTCGACAGGGTATGAACTTTGTGAGAGGAGGTACGAACTTTGTTAGAGACGGTACGAACATTGTCAGAAGGGGTACGAACTTTATTAGAGAGGGTACGAAATTGTCAGAGATGGTTCGAACTTCGTTAGAGAGGTACGAACTTTGTTAGAGAGGGTATGAACTTTGTTAGAGTGGGTATGAACTTTGTTAGAGAGGGTACGAACTTCGTTAGAGAGGTACAAACTTTGTTAGAGAGGGTACGAAACTTGTTAGAGAGGGTACGAACTTTTGTAGAGAGGGCATGAAGTTTGTTAGAGAGGGTACGAACATTTTTAGAGAGGGCACGAACTTTGTTAGAGAGGGTGCGAATTTTATGAGACGGGTCACGAATTTGTTAGATAGGGTACCGACATTGTTAGAGAGGGTACGAACTTTGTTAGAGATGGCACGAACTTTGTTAGAGAGGGGGTACGAACTTTGTTAGAGAGGGTACGAACATTGTTAGAGAGGTACAAACTTTGTTAGAAAGGGTATGAACTTTGTGAGATGGGATACGAACTTTGTGAAAGAGGGTACGAACTTTGTTGTAGAAGGTACGAACTTTGTTAGAGAAGGTACGAACTTTGTTAGAGAGGTTACGAACTTTCTTAGAGAGGGTACGAACTTTGTGAGAGGGGTCACGAATTTGTTAGATGGGGTGCGAACTTTGTGAGAGAGGGTACGAACTTTGTGAGAGGGGTAACGAATTGGTTAGATCGGGTATGAACTTTTTTAGAGAGGGTACCAACTTTTATAGAGTGTACGAACATTATTTGAGATAGTACGAACATTGTTAGAGAGGTACAAACTTTGTTAGAAAGGGTATGAACTTTGTGAGAGGGGGTACGAACTTTGTTAAAGAGGGTACAGACTTTGTTGGAAAAGGTACGAACTTTGTTAGAGAAGGTACGAACTTTCTTGGAGAGGGTACGAACTTTGTGAGAGGGGTCACGAATTTGTTAGATAGGGTGCGAACTTTGTGAGAGAGGGCACGAACTCTGTTAGAGAGGGTACGAACTTTCTTAAAGAGGGTATGAACTTTGTTAGAGTGGTTACGAACTTTGCTGAAGGATGTATGAACTTTGTTAGAGAGGGTACGAACTTTGTTAGAGATGGCACGAACTTTATTACAGAGGCACGAACTTTGTTAGATAGGGTACGAACTTTGTGAGAGACGGTACGAGCTTTGTTAGAGAAGGTACAAACTTTATTAGGGATGGTACGAACTTTGTGAGAGGGGTTACGAACTTTGTTAGAGAGGTTACGAACTTTGTTAGAGGGGTTACGAACTTTATTAGAGATGGTACGAACTTTGTGAGAGGGGTTATGAACTTTGTTAGAGAGGTCCGAAATTTTTTAGAGAGGTAAGAACATTGTTAGAGAGATTACGAAATTTGTTAGAGATGGTACGAACTTTGTAAGAGAGGGTGTGAACTCTATACAGAGGTCACAAACTTTGATAGAGATGGTACGAACTTTGTGAGAGAGGTACGAACTTTTTTAGAGAGGTACGAACATTGTTAGAGAGGTGACGAATTTTGTTAGAGATGGTACGAACTTTGTTAGAGAGGTCCAAAATTTTTTATAGAGGTACGAACATTGTTAGAGAGGTTACGAACTTTGTTAGAGATGGTACAAACTTTGTTAGAGTGTACGAAAATTTTTGAAGATAGTACGAACTTTGTTAGAAAGGGTATGAACTTTTTGAGATGGGGTACGAACTTTGTTAAAGAGTGTACGAACTTTGTTGGAGAAGGTACGAAGTTTGTTAGAGAGGTTAGGAACTTTGTTAGAGAGGTACAAACTTTGTTAGAGAGGTTACAAGCTTTGCTAGAGATGGTACGAACTTTTTTAGAGAGGTAGGAACATTGTTAGAGAGGTTACAAACTTTGTTAGAGATGGTACGAACTTTGTTAGAGAGGGTACGAACTTTGGTAAATAGAGTACGAACTTTATTAGGAGGTACAAACATTGTTAAAGAGGGTATGAACTTTGTTAGAGTGGTAAGAACTTTGACAGAGAGGGTACGAACTTTGTTAGAGAGGGTACGAACTTTGTTAGAGAGGTTACGAACTTTGTTAGAGAAGGTACGAACTTTATTAGAGATGGTACGAACTTTGTGAGAGGGGTTACGAACTTTGTTAGAGAAGTTACGAACATTATTAGGGAAGGTATGAACT
Organism: Vitis rotundifolia; assembly: GCA_030254885.1. Lineage (NCBI taxonomy): Eukaryota > Viridiplantae > Streptophyta > Magnoliopsida > Vitales > Vitaceae > Vitis > Vitis rotundifolia. The sequence goes on from CM058160.1 coordinate 17,285,083, forward strand.
TTGTTCAAGAGGTACGAACTTTGTTAGAGATGGTACAAACTTTATTAGAGAGGCACGAACTTTGTTAGAGAGGGTACGAACTTTGTGAGAGGGGGTATGAACTTTGTTAGAGAGGGTACGAACTTTGTTAGAGAGGGTACGAACTTTGTTAGAGAGGTTACGAACTTTGTTAGAGAAGGTACGAATTTTGTTAGAGAAGGTATGAACTTTATTAGAGATGGTACGAACTTTGTGAGAGGGGTTATGAACTTTGTTAGAGAGGTACGAACATTGTTAGAGAGATTACGAAATTTGTTAGAGATGGTACGAACTTTGTTAGAGAGGGTGTGAACTCTATACAGAGGTTACGAACTTTGATAGAGATGGTACGAACTTTGTGAGAGAGGTACGAACTTTTTTAGAGAGGTACGAACATTGTTAGAGAGGTGACGAACTTTGTTAGAGATGGTACGAACTTTGTTAGAGAGGTCCGAAATTTTTTATAGAGACACGAACATTGTTAGAGAGGTTACGAACTTTGTTAGAGATGGTATAAACTTTGTTAGAGTGTACGAACATTGTTTGAGATAGTAGGAACTTTGTTAGAAAGGGTATGAACTTTTTGAGAGAGGTTACAAACTTTGTTAGAGAGGTCCGAACTTTTTTAGAGAGGTACGAACATTGTTACAGAGGTTACAAACTTTTTTAGAGAGTTACGAACATTGTGAGAGAGGTTACAAACTTTGTTAGAGATGGTAAGAACTTTGTTAGAGAGTGTACGAGCTTTTTACAGAGGTTACGAACTTTGATAAAGATGGTACGAACTTAGTTAGAGAGGTACGAACATTGTTAGAGAGGTTACGAACTTTGTTAGAGACGGTACAAACTTTGTTAGAGAGGTTCGAACTTTTTTAGAGAGGTACGAACATTGTTAGAGAGGTCCGAACTTTTTTAGAGAGGTACGAACATTGTTAGAGAGGTTACGAACTTTATTAGAGATGGTACGAACTTTCTTAGAGAGGGTACGAGCTTTATACAGAGGTTACGAACTTTGATAGAGATGGTACGAAATGTGTTAGAGAGGGTACAAACTTTGTATAAGGGGTTACAAAACTTCTTGGAGAGGTTACAAACTTTGTTAGAGAAGGTTCGAACTTTGTTAGAGAGGTACGAACTTTCTTAGAGAGGTATGAACACTATTAGACGGGTTACGAACTTTGTTAGAGAAGGTTGGAACTTTGTAAGAGAGGTACGAACTTTGTTAGAGAGGTACAAACATTATTAGAGTCGTTACGAACTTTGTTAGAGATGGTACGAACTTTGTTAGAGAGGTCCGAACTTTTTTAGAGAGGTACGAACATTGTTAGAGAGGTTACGAACTTTGTTAGAGAGGTCCGAACTTTTTTAGAGTGGTACGAACATTGTTAGAGAGGTTACGAATTTTGTTAGAGATGGTACCAACTTTGTTAGAGAGGGTGCGAACTTTATACCGAGGTTACGAACTTTGATAGGGATGGTACGAACTTTGTTAGAGAGGTCCGAACTTTTTTAAAGAGGTACAAACATTTTTAGAGAGGTTACGAACTTTGTTAGAGAGGTCCGAACTTTTTTAGAGTGGTACGAACATTGTTAGAGAGGTTACTAATTTTGTTAGAGATGGTACCAACTTTGTTAGAGAGGGTGCGAACTTTATACCGAGGTTACGAACTTTGTTAAAGAGGTTACGAACTTTGTGAGAGGGGTCACGAATTTGTTAGATAGGGTACGAACTTTGTTAGAGAGGGAACGAACTTTCCTAGAGTGTATGAACATTGTTTGAGATAGTACAACTTTGTTAGAGAGGTACGAACTTTATTAAAGATTGTACGTACTTTGTTAGAAAGGGTACGAACTTTGTTAGAGAAGGTACGAACTTTGCTAGAGTGTACCAACATTGTTTTAGATAGTATGAACTTTGTTAGAAATGTATGAACTTTGTTAGAGATGATACAAAATTTGTTAGAGGGGTACGAACTTGGTTAGAGGGGGTACGAATTTTGTGAGGGAGCGTACAAATTTTATGAGACGGATCACGAATTTGTTAGATAGGGTACCGACATTGTTAGAGAGGGTACAAACTTTGTTAGAGAGGGAACAAACTTTGTTAGAGAGGTACGAACATTGTTAGAGAGGTTACGAACATTGTTAGAGAGGTACGAACATTGTTAAAGAGGTACAAACTTTGTTAGAGATGTACGAACATTGTTTGAGAGGTTACGAACTTTGTTAGAGATGGTACGAACTTTGTTAGAGAGGGTATGAGCTTTGTTAGAGAGGGTACGAACTTTGCTAGAGTGTACGAACATTGTTTTAGATAGTACGAACTTTGTTAGTCAAGTATAAACTTTGTTAGAGATGGTACAAACTTTGTTAGAGGGGTACGAACTTTGTTAGAGAGATTACAAACTTTGATAGAGATGGTACAAACTTTGTTTGAGAGGTTACGAACTTTATTAGAGAAGGTACGAACTTTGTTAAAAATGGTACAAACTTTGTTAGAGATGGTACGAACTTTGTTAGAGAGGTCTGAGCTTTTTTAGAGAGGTACGAACATTGATAGAGAGGTTACGAACTTTGTTAGAGATGGTACGAACTTTGTTAGAGAGGTTATGAACTTTGTTAGAGAAGGTCCGAACTTTGTGAGAGGGGTTACAAATTTGTTAGATAGAGTACGGACTTTGTAAGAGACGTCCAAACTTTGTTAGAGAGCTACAAACATTGTTAGAGAGATTTCGAACTTTGTTAGAGATGGTACGAACTTTGTTAGAGATAATACGAGCGTTATACAGAGGTTACGAACTTTGTTAGAGAGAGTACGAACTTTATACAAAGGTTACGAGCTTTTTTAGAGAGGTACGAACATTGTTAGAGAGGTTACGAACTTTGGTGGAGATGGTACGAACTTTGTTAGACAGGTCTGAACTTTTTTAGGGAGGTACGAACATTGTTAGAGAGGTTAAGAACTTTGTTCGAGATGGTACGAACTTTGTTAGAGAGGGTACGAACTTTGTGAGAAGGGTCACGAATTTGTTAGATAGGGTACAAATTTTGTTAAAGAGGTCCAAACTTTGTTGGAGAGGTACGAACATTGTTAGAGAGGTTACGAACTTTGTTAGAGATGGTACGAACTTTGTTAGAGAGGGTACAAACTTTGTGAGAGGGGTCACGAATTTGTTAGATCGGATACGAACTTTGTTAGAGAGGGTACGAACTTTGTGAGAGGGGTTACGAACTTTGTTAGAGAGGTTACGAACTTTGTTAGAGAAGGTTCGAACTTTGTTAGAGAGGTATGAACTTTGTGAGAGAGGTACGGACATTGTTAGAGAGGTACGAACTCTGTTAGAGAGGTACGAACATTATTAGAGAGGCTACGAACTTTGGTAGAGATGGTACGAACTTTGTTAGAGAGGTCCGAACATTTTTAAGGAGGTACGAACATTGTTAGAGAGGTTACGAACATTTTTAGAGATGTACGAACATTGTTAGAGAGGTACGAACTTTGTTAGAGAGGCTACGAACTTTGTGAAAAGAAGGTACGAACTTTGTGAGAAAGGTCTCGAATTTGTTAGATAGAGTACAAACTTTGTTAGAGAGGTTCAAACTTTGTTAGAGAGGTACGAACATTCATAGACAGGTTACGAACTTTGTTAGAGAGGGTACAAACTTTGTGAGAGGGGTCACGAATTTGTTAGATAGGATACGAAATTTGTTAAAGAGGGTACAAACTTTGTGAGAGGGGTTACGAACTTTGTTAGAGAGGTTACAAACTTTGTTAGAGAAGGTTCGAACTTTGTTAGAGAGGTATGAACTTTGTTAGAGAGGTACGAACATTACTAGAGGGGTTACGAACTTTGTTAGAGAGGTTACGAACTTGGTTAGAGAAGGTTCGAACTTTGTTAGAGAAGTATGAACTTTGTTAGACAGGTACGAACATTATTAGAGAGGTACGAACTCTGTTAGAGGGGTACGAACATTGTTAGAGAGGTTACGAACTTTGGTAGAGATGGTACGAACTTTGTTAGAGAGGTCCGAACATTTTTAAGGAGGTACGAACATTGTTAGAAAGGGAACGAACTTTGCTAGAGTGTACGAACATTGTTAGAGAGGTACGAACATTGTTAGAGAGGCTACGAACTTTGTTAAAGAAGGTACGAACTTTGTGAGAAGGGTCTCGAATTTGTTAGATAGAGTATAAATTTTGTTAGAGAGGTCCAAACATTGTTGGAGAGGTACGAACATTATTAGAGAGGTTACGAACTTTGTTAGAGATGGTACGAACTTTGTTAGAGAGGGTACAAACTTTGTGAGAGGGGTCACGAATTTGTTAGATAGGATACGAACTTTGTTAGAGAGGGTACGAACTTTGTGAGAGGGGTTACGAACTTTGTTAGAGAGGTTACGAACTTTGTTAGAGAAGGTTCGAACTTTGTTAGAGAGGTATGAACTTTGTTAGAGAGGTACGAACATTGTTAGAGAGGTACGAACTTTGTTAGAGAGGTACGAACATTGTTAGAGAGGTTACGAACTTTGTTAGAGATGGTACGAACTTTGTTAGAGAGGGTACGAACTTATTGAGAGGGGTCATAAATTTGTTAGATAGGGTACGAACTTTGTTAGAGAGGGAACGAACTTTGCTAGAGTGTACGAACATTGTTAGAGAGGTACGAACTTTGTTAGAGATGTACGAACATTGTTAGAGAGGTACGAACTTTGTTAGAGAGGTATGAACTTTGTTAGAGAGGTACGAACATTGTTAGAGAGGTACGAACTCTGTTAGCGAGGTACGAACATTGTTAGAGGGGTTACGAACTTTGGTAGAGATGGTACGAACTTTGTTAAAGAGGTCCAAACGTTTTTAAGGAGGTACGAACATTGTTAGAGAGGTTACGAACATTTTTACAGATGTACGAACATTGTTAGAGAGGTACGAACTTTGTTAGAGAGGCTACGAACTTTGTTAAAGAAGGTACGAACTTTGTGAGAAGGGTCTCGAATTTGTTAGATAGAGTACAAACTTTGTTAAAGAGGTTCAAACTTTGTTAGAGAGGTACGAACATTCATAGAGAGGTTACGAACTTTGTTAGAGATGGTACGAACTTTGTTAGAGAGGGTACAAACTTTGTGAGAGGGGTCACGAATTTGTTAGATAGGATACGAAATTTGTTAAAGAGGGTACAAACTCTCTGAGAGGGGTTACGAACTTTGTTAGAGAGGTTACAAACTTTGTTAGAGAAGGTTCAAACTTTGTTAGAGAGGTATGAACTTTGTTAGAGAGGTACGAACATTGTTAGAGGGGTTACGAACTTTGTTAGAGAGGTTACGAACTTGGTTAGAGAAGGTTCGAACTTTGTTAGAGAAGTATGAACTTTGTTAGAGAGGTACGAACATTGTTAGAGAGGTACGAACTCTGTTAGAGGGGTACGAACATTGTTAGAGAGGTTACGAACTTTGGTAGAGAGGTACGAACATTGTTAGAGGGGTTACGAACTTTGTTAGAGAGGTTACGAACTTGGTTAGAGAAGGTTCGAACTTTGTTAGAGAAGTATGAACTTTGTTAGAGAGGTACGAACATTGTTAGAGATGTACGAACATTGTTAGAGGGGTACGAACTTTGTTAGAGAGGCTACGAACTTTGTTAAAGAAGGTACAAACTTTGTGAGAAGGGTCTCGAATTTGTTAGATAGAGTACAAACTTTGTTAGAGAGGTTCAAACTTCTTTAGAGAGGTACGAACATTCATAGAGAGGTTACGAACTTTCTTAGAGATGGCACGAACTTTGTTAGAGAGGGTACAAACTTTGTGAAAGGGGTCACGAATTTGTTAGATAGGATACGAACTTTGTTAGAGAGGGTACAAACTTTGTGAGAGGGGTTACGAACTTTGTTAGAGAGGTTACAAACTTTGTTAGAGAAGGTTCGAACTTTGTTAGAGAGGTATAAACTTTGTTAGAGAGGTACGAACATTGTTAGAGAGGTACGAACTTTGTTAGAGAGGTACGAACATTGTTAGAGAGATTACGAACTTTGTTAGGGATGGTACAAACTTTGTTTGAGAGGGTATGAACTTTGTGAGAGGGGTCACAAAATTTTTTAGATGGGGTACGAACTTTGTTAGAGAGGGAACGAACTTTGCTAGAGTGTAGGAACATTGTTAGAGAGGTATGAACTTTGTTAGAGAGGTACGCACATTGTTAGAGAGGCTATGAACTTTGTTAAAGAAGGTACGAACTTTGTGAGAAGGGTCTTGGATTTGTTAGATTGAGTACAAACTTTGTTAGAGAGGTCCAAACTTTGTTAGAGAGGTACGAACATTGTTAGAGAGGTTACGAACTTTGTTAGAGGTGGTACGAACTTTGTTAGAGAGGGTACAAACTTTGTGAGAGGGGTCACGAATTTGTTAGATAGGGTACGAACTTTGTTAAAGAGGGTACGAACTTTGTGAGAGGGGTTACGAACTTTGTTAGAGTGGTTACGAACTTTGTTAGAGAAGGTTCGAACTTTGTTAGAGAGGTATGAACTTTGTTTGAGAGGTACGAACATTGTTAGAGAGGTACGAACATTGTTAGAGAGGTACGAACTTTGTTAGAGGGGTACGAACTTTGTTAGAGAGGTTCGATTTTTGTTAGAGAGGTACGAACATTGTTAGAGAGGTTACGAACTTTGGTAGAGATCGTACGAACTTTGCTAGAGAGGGTACGAACTTTGTGAGAGGGGTCATGAATTTGTTAGATAGGGTCCGAACTTTTTTAGGGAGGTACGAACATTGTTAGAGAGGTTACGAACTTTGTTAGAGATGGTACGAACTTTGTTATAGAGTGTACGAACTTTGTGAGAGGGTCACGAATTTGTTAGATAGGGTACGAAATTTATTAGAGAGGTAACGAACTTTGCTAGAGTGTACGAACATTGTTAGAGAGGTAAGAACTTATTTAGAGATGTACGAACATTGTTAGAGATGTACGAACTTTGTTAGAGAGGTACAAACATTGTTAGAGAGGCTACGAATTTTGTTAAAGAAGGTACGAACTTTGTGAGAAGGTCTCGAATTTGTTAGATAGAGTACAAACTTTGTTAGAGAGGGTCAAACTTTGTTAGAGAGGTACGAACATTGTTAGAGAGGTTACAAACTTTGTTAGAGATGGTACGAACTTTATTTGGGATGGTACAAACTTTGTTGGAGAGGTTATGAACTTTATACAGAGGTTACGAACATTGTTAGACATGGTACGAACTTTGTTAGAAAGGGTACGAACTTTGTGAGAGGGGTCATGAATTTGTTAGATAGGGTACGAACTTTGTTAGAGAGGGTATGAGCTTTGTGAGAGGGGTTACGTACCTTGTTGGAGAGGTTACGAACTTTGTTAGAGAAGGTTTGAACTTTGTTAAAGAGGTAGGAACATTGTTAGAGAGGTTACAAACTTTGCTAGAGATGTTGCGAGCTTTGATAGAGAGGTCCAAACTTTTTTAGAGAGGTACGAACATTGTTAGAGAGGTTACGAACTTTGTTAGAGATGGTACGAACTTTGTTAGAGAGGGTACGAACTTTATACAGAGGTTACGAACTTTGATAGAGATGGTACGAACTTTGTTAGAGAGGTACGAACTTTTTTAGAGAGGTACAAACATTGTTAGAGATGTTACGAACTTTGTTAGAGAGGTACGAACATTATTAGAGAGGTTACGAACTTTGTTAGAGAGGTACGAACTTTGTTAGAAAGGTACGAACATTGTTAGAGAGGTTACGAACTTTATTAGAGAGGTACGAACATTGTTAGAGAGGTTACAAACTTTGTTAGAGAGGTCCGAACTTTTTTAGAGAGGTACGAACATTGTTAGAGAGGTTACGAACTTTGTTAGAGATGTACGAACAATTTTCACGAAGTCACAAAGTTTGTTCGAGATGGTACAAACTTTGTTAGAGCGGGTATGAACTTTGTTAGAGAGGGTACGAACTTTGTATGAGGGGTTATGAACCTTGTTAGAGAGGTTACGATCTTTATTAGAGAAGGTTCGAACTTTTTTAGAGAGGTTGTGAACCATGTTAGAGATGGTATGAACCTTGTTAAAGAGGCTACGAACTTTGTTAAAGAAGGTACGAACTTTATTAGAGATGGTACGAACTTTGTTAGAGAGGGTATGAACTTTGCTAGAGAGGGTACGAACTTTGTGAGAGGGGTTACGAACCTTGTTAGAGAGGTTATGAACTTTCTTTAGAGAGGTTACGAACTTTGTTAGAGAAGGTACAAACTTTGTGAGAGGGGTCACGAATTTGTTAGATAGAATACGAACTTTGTTAGAGAGGGTACCAACTTTGTAAGAGGCGTTACGAACCTTGTTGGCAAGGTTACGAACTTAGTTAGAGAAAGTTCGAACTTTGTTAGAGAGGTACGAAGTATGTTAGAGAGGTTACAAACTTTGTTAGAGAAGGTTCGACCTTTGTTAGAGAGGTACAAACTTTGTTAGAGAGGTACGAACATTATTAGAGAGGTTGCGAACTTTATTAGAGATGGTACGAACTTTGTTAGAGAGGTTCAAACCTTTTTAGAGAGGTTCGAACATTATTATAGAGGTTACGGACTTTGTTAGAGAAGGTTCGAACTTTGTTAGAGAGGTACGAACTTTATTAGAGCGGTACGAACATTGTTAGAGAGGTTACGAACTTTGTTAGAGAGGTACGAATATTGTTCGAGAGGTTAGGAACTTTTTAGAGAGGTACGAACATTCTTAGAGAGGTTACGAACTTTGTTAGAGATGTACGAACATTGTTAGAGAGGGTACGAACTTTGTTAGAGATGGTACAAACTTTGTTAGAGCGGGTATGAACTTTGTTAGAGAGGGTACGAACTTTGTATGAGGGGTTACGAACCTTGTTAGAGAGGTTACGAACTTTGTTAGAGAAGGTTCGAACTTTGTTAGAGAGGTTATGAACTTTGTTATAGATAGTACGAACTTTGTTAGAGAGGCTACGAACTTTGTTAGAGAAGGTACGAACTTTGTGAGAGTGGTTACGAACCTTGTTAGAGAGGTTATGAACTATGTTAGAGAGGTTACGAACTTTGTTAGAGAAGGTAGAAACTTTGTGAGAGGGGTCATGAATTTCTAAGATAGAGTACGAACTTTATTAGAGAGGGTACAAACTTTGTGAGAGAGGTTACGAACCTTGTTGGAGAGGTTACGAACTTTGTTAAAGAAGGTTCGAACTTTGTTAGTGAGGTACGAACTTTGTTACAGAGGTACGTACATTGTTAAGGAGGTTACAAACTTTGTTAGAGATGGTGCGAACTTTGTTAGAGAGGTCCAAACTTTTTTAGAGAGGTACGAACATTGTTAAAGAAGATACGAACTTTGTTAGAGATGGTACGAACTTTGTTAGAGAGGTTACGAACTTTGTTCGAGAAGGTACGAACTTTGTAGGAGGGGTCACGAATTTGTTAGATAGAGTACGAACTTTGTTGGACAGGGTACAAACTTTGTGAGAGGGGTTACGAACCTTGTTGGAGAGGTTACGAACTTTGTTAGAGAAGTTTCGAACTTTGTTAGAGAGGTACGTACATCGTTAGAGAGGTTACAAACTTTATTAGAGATGGTGCGAACTTTGTTAGAGAGGTACGAACATTGTTAGAGAGGTTACAAACTTTGTTAGAGAAGTTTCGAACTTTGTTAGAGAGGTACGTACATTGTTAGAGAGGTTACAAACTTTGTTAGAGATGGTGCGAACTTTGTTAGAGAGGCCCAAACTTTTTTAGAGAGGTACGAACACTGTTCGAGAGGTTACGAACTTTTTTAGAGATCGTACGAACTTTGTTAGAAAGGTACGAACTTTTTTAGAGAGGTACGAACATTGTTAGAGAGGTTACGAACTTTGTTAGAGAGGGTACGAACTTTATACAGAGGTTACGAACTTTGATAGACATGGTACGAACTTTGTTAGAAAGGTACAAACTTTTTTAGAGAGGTACGAACATTGTTAGAGAGGTGACGAACTTTGTTAGAGATGGTACGAACTTTGTTAGAGAGGTCCGAACCTTTTTAGAGAGGTATGAACATTGTTAGAGAGGTTAGGAACTTTGTTAGAGATGGTACGAACTTTGTTACAGAGGGTACGAGCTTTGATAGAGATGGTACGAACTTTGTTAGAGAGGTACGAACTATTTTAGAGGGGTACGAACATTGTTAAAGAGGTTACAAACTTTGTTAGAGAAGGTTCGAACTTTATTAGAGAGGTACGAACTTTGTTAAAGATGGTGCGAACTTTGTTAGAGAGGTTACGAACTTTGATAGAGATGGTACGAACTTTGTTAGAGAGGTACGAACTTTTTTAGAGAGGTACGAACATTGTTAGAGAAGTTACAAACTTTGTTAGAGAAGGTTCAAACTTTATTAGAGAGGTACGAACTTTGTTAGAGATGTACGAACATTATTAGAGAGGTTACAAACTTTGTGAGATATGGTATAAACTTTGTTAGAGAGGGTATGAACCTTGTTAGAGAGGGTACGAACTTTATGAGAGGGGTTACGAACCTTTTAGAGAGGTTATGAACTTTTTTAGAGAGGTTACGAACTTTGTTAGAGAAGGTACGAACTTTGTGAGAGGGGTCACGAATTTCTTAGATAGAGTAGGAACTTTGTTAGAGAGGGTACAAACTTTGTGAGAGGGGTTACGAACCTTGTTGGAGGGGTTACGGACTTTGTTAGAGAAGGTTCGGACTTTGTTAGTAAGGTACGCACTTTGTTAGAGAGGTACGTACATTGTTAGAGAGGTTACAAACTTTGTTACGGATGGTGCAAACTTTGTTAGAGAGGTTCGAACTTTTTTAGAGAGGTACGAACATTATTAGAGAGGTTACGAACTTTGTTAGAGAAGGTTCGAACTTTGTTAAAGAGGTACGAGCTTTCTTAGAGAGGTACGAACGTTGTTAGAGAGGTTACAAACTTTGTTAAAGAGGTACGAACATTGTTAGAGAGGTTACAAACTTTGTTAGATAGGTCCAAACTTTTTTAGAGAAGTACGAACATTGTGAGAGAGGTTACGAACTTTGTTAGAGAAGGTTCAAACTTTGTTAGAGAGGTACGAACTTTGATAGAAAGATACGAACATTGTTAGAGAGATTCGAAATTTTTTAGAGAGGTACGAACATTATTAGAGAGGTTACGAACTTTATTAGAGAGGTACGAACTTTGATAGAGATGGTACGAACTTTGTTAGAGAGGTACGAACTTTTTTAGAGAGGTACGAACCTGGTTAGAGAGGTTACGAACTTTGTTAGAGAAGGTTCGAACTTTGTTAGAGAAGGTTCGAACTTTGTTAGAGAGGCACGAACTTTGTTAGAGACGTACGAACATTATTAGAGAGGTTACGAACTTTGTTAGAGATGGTACGAACTTTGTTAGAGAGGTTACGAACTTTGTTAGAGAAGGTTCGAACTTTGTTAAAGAGGTACGAACTCTCTTAGAGAGGTACGAACATTGTTAGAGAGGTTACGACCTTTGTTAAAGAGGTACGAACATTGTTAGAGAGGTTAGGAACTTTCTTAGATAGGTCCGAACTTTTTTAGAGAAGTACGAACATTGTGAGAGAGGTTACGAACTTTGTTAGAGAAGTTTCGAACTTTTTTAGAGACCTATGAACATTGTTAGAGCACTTACGAACTTTGTTGGAGATGGTATGAACTTTTTGAGAGAGGGTAGAACAATTTACAATCTTTGACAGAGATGGTACGAACTTTGTTAGAGAGGTTACGAACTTTATTAGAGAAGGTACGAACTTTGTTAGAGTGAGTAGGAACTTTGTTAGAGAGGGTACGAACTTTGTGAGAGGCGTTACGAACCTTGTTAGAGAGGTTTCGAACTTTGTTAGAGATGGTACGAACTTTGTTAGAGAGGGTACGAACTTTGTGAGAGGGGTCACGTATTTTTAGATAGGGTACGAACTTTGTAAGAGAAGGTACGAACTTTGTTAGGGTGTACGAACATTATTTGAGATAGTACGAACTTTTTTAGAGAGGGTATGAACTTTGTTTGAGAGGTACGAACTTTGTTAGAGAGAGTATGAACTTTGTTAGAGAGGTACGAACATTGTTAGAGAGGTTACGAACTTTGTTAGAGATGGTACGAACTTTGTTAGAGAGGGTACGAACTTTATATAGAGGTTACGAACTTTGGTAGACATTGTACGAACTTTGTTAAAAAGGTACAAGCTTTTATAGAGAGGTACGAACATTGTTAGAGAGGTGATGAACTTTGTTAGAGATGGTACGAACATTGTTAGAGAGGTTACGAACTTTGTTAGAGATGGTACGAACTTTGTTAGAGAGGTTCGAACTTTTTTGGAGAGGTACGAACATTATTAGAGAGGTTACGAACTTTGTTAGAGAGGTACGAACATTGTTAGAGAGGTTACGAACTTTGTTAAAGAGGTACGAACATTGTTAGAGAGGTTACGAACTTTGTTCGAACGGTCCAAACTTTTTTAGAGAAGTACGAACATTGTTAGCGAGGTTACGAACTTTGTTAGAGAGGGTATGAATTTTGTTCGAGAGGTACGAACGTTGTTAGAGAGGTTACGAACTTTGTTAGAGATGGTACGAACTTTTTGAGAGAGGGTATGAACTTTGTACAGAGATTACAAACTTTGATAAAGATGGTACGAACTTTTTTAGAGAGGTTACGAACTTTATTAAAGAAGGTACGAACTTTGTGAGAGATGATGGGAACTTTGTTAGAGAGGATATGAACTTTGTTGGAGAGGGTACGAACTTTGTGAGAGGGGTTACAAACCTTGTTATAGAGGTTACGAACTTTTTGAAAGAGGTACGAACGTTATTAGAGAGGTTACGAACTTTGTTAGAGAGGTACGAACATTGTTAGAGAGGTTACGAACTTTGTTAAAGAGGTACGAACATTGTTAGAGAGGTTACGAACTTTGTTCGAACGGTCCGAACTTTTTTATAGAGGTACGAACATTGTTAGCGAGGTTACGAACTTTCTTAGAGAGGGTATGAACTTTGTTCGAGAGGTACGAACTTTGTTAGAGATGGTATGAACTTTGTGAGAGGGGTCACGTATTTTTAGATAGGGTACGAACTTTGTAAGAGAAGGTACGAACATTTTTAGAGTGTATGAACATTGTTTGAGATAGTACGAACTTTTTTAGAGAGGGTATGAACTTTGTTTGAGAGGTACAAACTTTGTTTGAGAGGTACGAACTTTGTTAGAGAGGGTATGAACTTTGTTAGAGAGGTACGAACGTTGTTAGAGAGGTTACGAACTTTGTTAGAGATGGTACGAACTTTGTGAGAGAGGGTATGAACTTTGTACAGAGGTTACGAACTTCGATAAAGATGGTACGAACTTTTTTAGAGAGGTTACGAACTTTATTAAAGAAGGTACGAACTTTGTGAGAGATGGTGGGAACTTTGTTAGAGAGGATATGAACTTTGTTAGAGAGGGTACGAACTTTGTGAGACGGGTTACAAACCTTGATAGAGAGGTTACGAACTTTTTTAGAGAGGTACGAACATTATTAGAGAGGTTACGAACTTTATTGGAGGTTACGAACTTTGTTAAAGAGGTACGAACATTGTTAGAGAGGTTACGAACTTTGTTAGAACGGTCCGAACTTTTTTAGAGAGGTACGAACATTGTTAGCGAGGTTACGAACTTTGTTAGAGAGGGTATGAACTTTGTTCGACAGGTACGAACGTTGTTAGAGAGGTTACGAACTTTGTTAGAGATGGTACGAACTTTTTGAGAGAGGGTACGAACTTTGTACAGAGATTACAAACTTTGATAAAGATGGTACGAACTTTTTTAGAGAGGTTACGAACTTTATTAAAGAAGGTACAAACTTTGTGAGAGATGATGGGAACTTTGTTAGAGAGGATATGAACTTTGTTGGAGAGGGTACGAACTTTGTGAGAGGGGTTACAAACCTTGTTAGAGAGGTTACGAACTTTTTGAAAGAGGTACGAACATTATTAGAGAGGTTACGAACTTTGTTAGAGAGGTACGAACATTGCTAGAGAGGTTACGAACTTTGTTAAAGAGGTACGAACATTGTTAGAGAGGTTACGAACTTTGTTCGAACGGTCCGAACTTTTTTATAGAGGTACGAACATTGTTAGCGAGGTTACGAACTTTGTTAGAGAGGGTATGAACTTTGTTCGAGAGGTACGAACTTTGTTAGAGATGGTATGAACTTTGTGAGAGGGGTCACGTATTTTTAGATAGGGTACGAACTTTGTAAGAGAAGGTACGAACATTTTTAGAGTGTATGAACATTGTTTGAGATAGTACAAACTTTTTTAGAGAGGGTATGAACTTTGTTTGAGAGGTACAAACTTTGTTTGAGAGGTACGAACTTTGTTAGAGAGGGTATGAACTTTGTTAGAGAGGTACGAACGTTGTTAGAGAGGTTACGAACTTTGTTAGAGATGGTACGAACTTTGTTAGAGAGGGTACGAACTTTATATAGAGGTTACGAACTTTGGTAGACATTGTACGAACTTTGTTAGAAAGGGACAAGCTTTTATAGAGAGGTACGAACATTGTTAGAGAGGTGACGAACTTTGTTAGAGATGGGACGAACATTGTTACAGAGGTTACGAACTTTGTTAGAGATGGTACGAACTTTGTTAGAGAGGTTCGAACTTTTTTGAAGAGGTACGAACATTATTAGAGAGGTTACGAACTTTGTTAGAGAGGTACGAACATTGTTAGAGAGGTTATGAACTTTGTTAAAGAGGTACGAACATTGTTAGAGAGGTTACGAACTTTGTTAGAACGGTCCAAACTTTTTTAGAGAGGTACGAACATTGTTAGCGAGGTTACGAACTTTGTTAGAGAGGGTATGAATTTTGTTCGAGAGGTACGAACGTTGTGAGAGAGGTTGCGAACTTTGTTAGATATGGTACGAACTTTTTGAGAGAGGGTACGAACTTTGTACAGAGGTTACAAACTTTGATAAGGATGGTACGAACTTTTTTAGAGTGTATGAACATTGTTTGAGATAGTACGAACTTTTTTAGAGAGGGTATGAACTTTGTTTGAGAGGTACAAACTTTGTTTGAGAGGGTATGAACTTTGTTAGAGAGGTACGGACGTTGTTAGAGAGGTTACGAACTTTGTTAGAGATGGTACGAACTTTGTGAGAGAGGGTATGAACTTTGTACAGAGGTTACGAACTTCGATAAAGATGGTACGAACTTTTTTAGAGAGGTTACGAACTTTATTAAAGAAGGTACGAACTTTGTGAGAGATGGTGGGAACTTTGTTAGAGAGGATATGAACTTTGTTAGAGAGGGTACGAACTTTGTGAGACGGGTTACAAACCTTGATAGAGAGGTTACGAACTTTTTTAGAGAGGTACGAACATTATTAGAGAGGTTACGAACTTTGTTGGAGGTTACGAACTTTGTTAAAGAGGTACGAACATTGTTAGAGAGGTTACGAACTTTGTTAGAACGGTCCGAACTTTTTTAGAGAGGTACGAACATTGTTAGCGAGGTTACGAACTTTGTTAGAGAGGGTATGAACTTTGTTCGACAGGTACGAACGTTGTTAGAGAGGTTACGAACTTTGTTAGAGATGGTACGAACTTTTTGAGAGAGGGTACGAACTTTGTACAGAGATTACAAACTTTGATAAAGATGGTACGAACTTTTTTAGAGAGGTTACGAACTTTATTAAAGAAGGTACGAACTTTGTGAGAGATGATGGGAACTTTGTTAGAGAGGATATGAACTTTGTTGGAGAGGGTACGAACTTTGTGAGAGGGGTTACAAACCTTGTTAGAGAGGTTACGAACTTTTTGAAAGAGGTACGAACATTATTAGAGAGGTTACGAACTTTGTTAGAGAGGTACGAACATTGTTAGAGAGGTTACGAACTTTGTTAAAGAGGTACGAACATTGTTAGAGAGGTTACGAACTTTGTTAGAGTCTACGAACATTGTTTGAGATAGTACGAACTTTGTTAGACAGGTATGAACTTTCTTAGAGAGGTACGAACTTTGTTAGAGGATGTACGAACTTTGTGAGAGAGGGTACGAACTTTGTGAGAGATGGCACGAACTTTATTAGAGAGGCATGAACTTTGTTAGAGAGGTACGAACATTGTTAGAGAGGTTACTAACTTTGATAGAGATGGTACGAACTTTGTGAGAGTGGTACAAACTTTGTTAGAGAGGTACAAACATCGTTAGAGAGATTATGAACATTGTTAGGGAGGTACGAACATTGTTATAGAGGGGTTACGAACCTTGTTAGAGAGGCTACGAACTTTGTTAAAGAGGGTACGAACTTTGTTAAAGAGGGTACGAACTTTGTTGGAGGGGGTACGAACTTTATTAGAGAAGGTTTGAACTTTGTTAAAGAGGTACGAACTTTGTTAGAGAGGTTACCAACTTTGTTAGACATGGTAGAACATTGTTAGAGAGGTACGACCTTTGTTAGAGAGGGTACGAACTTTGTTAGAGATGGTACGAACTTTGTTAGAGAGGTACGAACTTTGTTAGAGAGGTACGAACTTTGTTAGAGAAGGTACGAGCATTGTTAGAGATGGCACGAACTTTATTTGAGAGGCACCAACTTTGTTAGAGAGGGTACGAACTTTGTGAGAAGGTTACGAACTTTGTTAGAGAAGATACAAACTTTGTGAGAAGGGGTACGACCTTTGTTAGAGATGGTACGAACTGTGTTACAGAGGGTACGAACTTTGTGAGAGGGGTTACGAACCTTGTTAGAGAGGTTACGAGCTTTGTTAGAGAAGGTACGGACTTTGTTAGAGAAGGTACGAACTTTTTTAGAGAGGTACGAACTTTGTTAGAAAGGTACGAACATTGTTAAAGAGGTTACAAACTTTGTTAGAGAAGGTACGAACTTTGTTAGAGAGGTACGAACTTTGTTAGAGATGCTACGAACTTTGTGAGAGGGGTTACGAGCTTTGTTAGAGAGGTTACGAACTTTGTTAGAGAAGGTACGAACTTTGTTCGAGAGGTACGAACTTTGTAAGAGGGGTTACGAACCTTGTTAGAGAGTCTACAAGCTTTGTTAGAGAAGGTACGGACTTTGTTAGAGAAGGTACGGACTTTGTTAGAGAGGTACGAACTTTGTTGGAGAGGTATGAACATTGTTAGAGAGGTGACGAACTTTGTTAGAGATCGTACGAACTTTGTTAGAGAGGGTACGAACTTTGTCAGAGAGGTACGAACTTCGTTAGAAAGGTACAGACATTGTTAGAGAGGTTACGAACTTGGTTAGAGAATGTACAAAATTTTTCAGAGAGGTACGAACTTTGTTAAAGAACTACGAGCATTGTTAGAGAGGGTACAAACTTTGTTAGAGAGGGTACGAACTTTGTTAGAGGATGTACCAACTTTGTTATAGAGGGTACGAACTTTGTTAGAGTGTTCGGACATTGTTTGAGAGAGTACGAACTTTGTTAGAGTCGTACGAACTTTGTTAGAGAAGGTACAAACTTTGTTAGAGATGGCACGAACTTTATTAGAGAGGCACAAACTTTATTAGAGAGGGTACGAGCTTTGTGAGAGGGGGTATGAACTTTGGTAAAGAGGGTACGAACTTTGTTAAAGAGGTACGAAGTTTGTGAGAAGGTTACGAACTTTGTTTGAGAAGGTACGAACTTTGTGAGAGAGGTACGAACATTGTTAGAGAGGTTACGAACTTTGTTAGAGAGCTACGAACTTTGTGAGAGAGCTACGAACATTGTTAGAGAGGGTATGAACTTTGTTAGAGTGGGTACGAACTTTGTTAGAGAGGTACGAACTTTGTTAGAGAAGGTACGAGCATTGTTAGAGATGGCACGAACTTTATTAGAGAGGCACCAACTTTGTTAGAGAGAGTACAAACTTTGTGAGAAGGTTACGAACTTTGTTAGAGAAGGTACAAACTTTGTTAGAGAGGGTACGAAGTTTGTTAGAGAATGTACGAACTTTGTTAGAGAGGTACGAACTTTGTTAGAGAGCTACGAACATTGTTAGAGGGGGTACGAACTTTGTTAGAGAGGGTACGAAATTTGTTAGATATAGTACGAACTTTGTTAGAGAGGGAATGAACTTTTTGAGAGGGGTTACGAACATTGTTAGAGGGTACGAACTTTGTTAGAGAGGTTACGAACTTTGTTAGAGAGTGTACGAACTTTGTTAGAGAGGTACGAACATTGTTAGAGAGGTTACGAACTTTGTTGGAGTGGTACGAACATTGTTAGAGAGGTTCGAACTTTGTTAGAGAAATAAGGACATTATTAGAGAGGGTACGAACTTTGTGAGAAGGGGTATGACCTTTGTTAGAGATGGTACGAACTTTGTTACAAAGGGTACGAACTTTGTGAGAGGGGTTACGAACCTTGTTAGAGAGGTTACGAGCTTTGTTAGAGAAGGTACGGACTTTGTGAGAGAAGGTACAAACTTTTTTAGACAGGTACTAACTTTGTTAGAAAGGTACGAACATTGTTAGAGAGGTTACAAACTTTGTTAGAGATGGTACGAACTTTGTTAGAGAAGGTACGAACTTTGTTAGAGAGGTACGAACTTTGTTAGAGATGCTACGAACTTTATGAGAGGGGTTACGAGCTTAGTTAGAGAGGTTACAAACTTTTTTAGAGAAGGTACGAACTTTGTTCGAGAGGTACGAACTTTGTGAGAGGGGTTACGAACCTTGTTAGAGAGGCTACAAGCTTTGTTAGAGAAGGTACAGACTTTGTTAGAGAGGTACGAACTTTGTTGGAGAGGTACGAACATTGTTAGAGAGGTTACGAACTTTGTTAGAGACGGTACGAACTTTGTTAGAGAAGGTACGAACTTTGTTAGAGAGGTACGAACTTCGTTAGAGAGGTACGGACGTTGTTAGAGAGGTTACGAACTTGGTTAGAGAATGTACGAACTTTGTCAGAGAGGTACGAACTTTGTTAAAGAACTACGAGCATTGTTAGAGAGGGTACAAACTTTGTTATAGAGGGTACGAACTTTGTTAGAGGATGTACCAACTTTGTTATAGAGGGTACGAACTTTGTTAGAGTGTTTAGACATTGTTTGAGAGAGTACGAACTTTGTTAGAGTCGTACGAACTTTGTTAGAGAAGGTACGAACTTTGTTAGAGATGGCACAAACTTTATTAGAGAGGCACGAACTTTATTAGAGAGGGTACGAGCTTTGTGAGAGGGGGTATGAACTTTGGTAAAGAGGGTACGAACTTTGTTAAAGAGGTACGAAGTTTGTGAGAAGGTTACGAACTTTGTTTGAGAAGGTACGAACTTTGTGAGAGAGGTACGAACTTTGTTAGAGAGGTACGAACATTGTTAGAGAGGTTACGAACTTTGTTAGAGAGGTACGAACTTTGTTAGAGAGCTACGAACATTGTTAGAGAGAGTACGAACTTTGTTTGAGAGGTACGAACTTTGTTTGAGAAGGTACGAGCATTGTTAGAGATGTGATTACTACTCAAAAGTGCTATTTTGTAAGCTTGTAATTAATCTTTTAAACACTTTTGAGTAGTAGTTATTACCTTTTAACCGAATTAACATATTAAGGACCCTTGCAATCAATTCTAACCAAAGTGTGCAAGTTTTGGTGTTTTTGTTAGTATTTTGATCACCAAAGCAATCCAAGATTGAGGAGAGTTCTTTGGAATCCATGGCAAAGCTTTTGGAAAGCTCAGAAATATGAAGAACCAAAGCCTTGAAGCTTTAAAGTCCTTTGCCATAAGCAAATCCGGAATGCAAGGAGGGGAGCAAAGAGAAATCTGCCATGAAGCAAAACAGTGGACAGCAGCTGCAGTCTTCTTGGGCACTTTTGGAGCACTTTCCGGAGTCCATTTTCTACATGCTATATACCATTTCAAAGCTCAGGAAGTCAAAAATCTAATGCTTCAAACGGTGCATGATTCGGAGTTGAAATGAAGGAGTTACAGCCATTGCAAGCAGATCACTCCAAGCTGAAGGCAGAATGTTGCACGGCTGCGAAATCAGCCTTTGGCTGAGAAAATGTTGTCCTTTTGCTGCGAAATTTCGCAGCCATTTTGCACAGTGCCGCGGTGTCCTCCTGAAGCTACCCGATAGCTACAACCGACATCTTGAGATCTTTTTGCTTTAGATATTTGATGTCTAAATTCCCAAACTCTCCTTGTAACCCACCTATCATAGGATTCCTTAGTCTTTAAGCAAGAACAAAGGGTGAATAACCCCTTATATATAGTTTGTAATTTTCTTTATATATAATCTCTCGGGAGCTTGTTCTCAGAGACAACTTTTTGTATAGTTTTGGAAGGAAGTGAAATACAGAGCCTTGCTCTGCTTTTTCTTAGCATCTTTGTTTTCTTTTTTTATTTTCTTTCTAGCCAAACATCCTTTGAGGATGTTTCCTCTGAGGATGAGTGACTAGGCTTTTTGTTTCTTGGGTGAAGGAAGCCAGGTAAGGTGCCGGCATGCATAAGTGTGAGTTTTTGTTGTTTCCATTTTTAATGAAAAGAAAGTGTGACCCGTTAATGATTTCTATGTTTTTAGTTAACTTAAAACACCTTGCAATTCACCTGAGCCAACACTTGGTAAGGCAAGTGATCTCCGTCCGTGGAGATGCACTAGTTTACCTCTTGCGAGCTTTTGGGAGGTGACTTGAAGGTGGGATTTTCTTAAATTGCCAACACTTAGTAAGCTTTTGGACTCCAAGGAGACATCCATTAGTTATCTCTTGCGAGCTTGAGAAGGGAAGTCCAAGGTTAAAGATCCCCTTGAATGACAAATGCTAGGTGAGAGGCACGAGCCATTGCAAGATGGATCAGTGAGAGGGATTTAGTGTTGAAACCATTAATGGTAAGCATCTGTACCACACCGGTTTGGGAAATAACTATATGTTAAATCCCCAATGCGAGGAAAAGAAACAAGTGACCGGAATCTCCTCTTTTGTAGATGGCACCTGATCCTAGTAACCTGAGATCCCAAGAAACACTTTTCTTCCTAGTTAAAATCAGTTACTAATTTTGGTTAGCTTAAAACCAACCTTTTCAAACATCTTTATGTTTTCTTTTAAAGCTAACCTTGAAATGAAAAAGCACTAATTCATCTTTGAACTAATATCAATTGTGAAGTGAAAACCCATCTCTGTGGACGATCTAGAGCCACTATGCTATGCTAGCTATGCTACCCTAGTATATGGTGAAATAGGTTTATAAATTTTGTTGATTACTCCCGTCTGAGGATTGAGATCAAAGCATACCAGTTGATTGAACAAGAATCAAATTGGAACACCAATTGGGGACGAATCAAGATGGCACGAACTTTATTACAGAGGCACCAACTTTGTTAGAGAGGGTACGAACTTTGTGAGAGGGGGTATGAACTTTCTTAAAGAGGGTACGAACTTTGTTAGAGAGGGTACGAACTTTGTGAGAAGGTTACGAACTTTGTTAGAGAAGGTACAAACTTTGTTAGAGAGGTAGGGACATTGTTAGAGAGGTTACGAAGTTTGTTAGAGAATGTACGAACTTTGTTTCAGAGGTACGAACTTTGTTAGAGAGCTACGAACATTGTGAGAGGGGGTACGAACTTTGTTAGATATAGTACGAACTTTGTGAGAGGGGTTACGAACATTGTTAGAGAGGGTACGAACTTTGTTAGAGAGGTTACGAACTTTGTTAGAGAATGTATGAACATTGTTAGAGAGATTACGAACTTTGTTGGAGAGGTACGAACATTGTTAGAGAGGTTCGAACTTTGTTAGAGAGGTAGGGACATTGTTAGAGAGGTTACGAAGTTTGTTAGAGAGCTACAAACATTCTGAGAGGGGGTACGAACTTTGTTAGTGAGGGTACGAACTTTGTTAGTGAGGGTACGAACTTTGTTAGAGAAGGTACGAACTTTATCAGAGAGGGTACGAACTTTGTGAGAGAGGTTACGAACTTTGTTAGAGAGGTTACGAACTTTGTTAGAGAAGGTACGAACTTTGTTAGAGAGGTACGAACTTTGTTAGAGATGGTACGAACTTTGTTATAGAGGGTACGAACCTTATTAGAGTGTTCGAACATTGTTTGAGAGAGTACGAACTTTGTTAGAGAGGTACGAACTTTGTTAAAGAGGTACAAACTTTGTTAGAGTGTACGAACATTGTTTGAGATAGTGCGAACTTTGTTAGAGAGGGTAAGAACTTTGTTAGAGAGGTAAGAACTTTCTTAGAGAGGGTATGAACTTTCTTAGAGAGGTACGAACGTTGTTCGAGAGGCTACGAACTTTGTTAGAGATGATACAAACTTTGTTAGAGAGGGTACGAACTTTGTGAGAAGGGTTACGAACTTTGTTAGAGATGGTACGAAATTTGTTAGAGAGGCACGAACTTCATTAGAGAGGGTATGAACTTTGTTAGAGGGGGTACGAACTTTGTTAAAGAGGGTCTGAACTTTGTGAGAGGGGTTACGAACTTTGTTAGAGAGGTTACAAACTTTGTTAGAGAAGGTACGAATTTTGTTAGAGAGCTACGAACATTGTTCGAGAGGGTACGAACTTTGTTAGAGATGGTACAAACTTTGTTAAAGAGAGTACGAACTTTGTTAAAGAGCGTACGAACCTTGTTAGAGAGGGTACGAACTTTGTTAAAGAGGGTACGAACTTTGTGAGAGGGGTTATGAACTTTGTTAGAGAGTGTACGATCTTTGTTAGAGAGGTACGAACATTGTTAGAGAGGTTACGAACTTTGTTAGAGAATGTACGAACTTTGTCAGAGAGTGTACGAACTTTGTTAGAGAACTACGAGCATTGTTAGAGAGGGTACGAACTTTGTTAGAGAGGGTACAGACATTGTTAGAGAGATTACGAACTTTGTTAGAGAATGTACGAACTTTGTCAGAGAATGTACGAACTTTTTCAGAGAGGTACGAACTTTGTCAGAGAGTGTACGAACTTTGTTAGAGAGGGTACAAACTTTGTTAGAGAGGTACGGATATTGTTAGAGAGGTTACGAACTTTGTTAGAAAATGTACGAACTTTGTCGGAGGATGTACGAACTTTGTTATAGAGGGTACGAACTTTGTTAGAGTGTTCAAACATTGTTTGAGAGAGTACGAACTTTGTTAGAGAGGTACGAACTTTGTTAGAGAAGGTACGAACTTTGTTAGAGAAGGTATGAGCATTGTTAGAGATGGCACGAACTTTGTTAGAGAGGGTACGAACTTTGTGAGAGGGGGTATGAACTTTGGTAAAGAGGGTACAAACGTTGTTAAAGAGGTACGAACTTTGTTAGAGAAGGTACGAGCATTGTTAGAGATGCCACGAACTTTATTAGAGAGGCAAAAACTTTGTTAGAGAGGGTACGAACTTTGTGAGAGGGGGTATGAACTTTCGTAAAGAGGGTACAAACGTTGTTAAAGAGGTATGAACTTTGTTAGAGAAGGTACGAACTTTATTAGAGAGGCACAAACTTTGTTAGAGAGGGTACGAACTTTGTTAGAGAGGGTACGAACTTTGTTAGAGGATGTACGAACTTTGTTATAGAGGGTACGAACTTTGTGAGAGTGTTCGAACATTGTTTGAGAGAGTACGAACTTTGTTAGAGAGGTACGAACTTTGTTAGAGAAGGTACGAGCATTGTTAGAGATGGCCCGAACTTTGTTAGAGAGAGTATTAACTTTGTGAGAGGGGGTATGAACTTTGTTAAAGAGGGTACGAACTTTGTTAGAGAGGGTACGAATTTTGTGAGAAGGACACGAACTTTGTTTGAGAAGGTACGAACTTTGTTAGAGAGGTATGAACTTTGTTAGAGATGTACGGACATTGTTAGAGAGGTTACGAAGTTTGTTATAGAATGTACGAACTTTGTTAGAGAGGTACAAAATTTGTTAGAGAGCTACGAACATTGTTAGAGAGGGTACGAACTTTGTTAGAGAGGGTACGAACTTTGTTAGAGATGGTACGAACTTTGTTAGAGAGGTACGGACATTGTTAGAGAGGTTACAAACTTTGTTAGAGAGGTACGAACTTTGTTAGAGAGCTACGAACATTATTAGAAAGGGTACGAACTTTGTTACATAAGGTACGAGCATTGTTAGAGATGACACGAACTTTATTAGATAGGCACAAACTTTGTTAGAGAGGGTACGAACTTTGTGAGAGGGGGTATGAACTTTGTTAAAGAGGGTACGAACTTTGTTAAAGTGGTATTAACTTTGTTAGAGAGTGTACAAACTTTGTTAGAGAGGTACGAACATTGTTAGAGAGGTTACGAAGTTTGTTAGAGAATGTACAATCTTTGTTAGAGAGGTACGAACTTTGTTAGAGAGCTACGAACATTGTTAGAGAGGTTACGAACTTTGTTAGAGAGGGTACGGACTTTGTGAGAGAGGGTACGAACTTTGTTAGAGTGGTACGAACATTGTTAGAGAGGTTACGAAGTTTGTTAGAGAATGTATGAACTTTGTTAGAGAGGTACGAACTTTTTTAGATAACTACGAGCATTGTTAGAGAGGGTACGAACTTTGTTTAAGGATGTACGAACTTTGTTATAGAGGGTATGAACTTTGTTAGAGTGTTCGAACATTGTTTGAGAGAGTATGAACTTTGTTAGAGAGGTACGAACTTTGTTAGAGAAGGTACGAGCATTGTTAGAGACGGCACGAACTTTATTAGAGAGGTACGAACTTTGCAAGAGGGGGTATGAACTTCAGTAAAGAGGGTACAAACTTTGTTAGGGAGGTACGAACATTGTTATAGAGGGGTTACGGACCTTGTTAGAGAGGGTACGAACTTTGTTAGAGAGGTACGAAATTTGTTAGAGAGTTACGGACATTGTGAGAGAGGCTACGAACTTTGTTAGAGAATGTACGAACTTTGTTAGAGAGGTATTTACTTTGTTAGAGAGGTATGAACTTTGTTAGAGAAGGTACAAGCTTTGTTAGAGATGGCACGAACTTTCTTAGAGAGGCACGAACTTCGTTAGAAAGGGTACGAACTTTGTGAGAGGGGTACGAACTTTGTTAATGAGGGTACGAACTTTGTTAAAGATGGTACGAACTTTGTTAGAGAGGTATGAACTTTGTTAGAGAAGGTACGAGCTTTGTTAGAGATGGCACGAACTTTATTAGAGAGGCACGAACTTTGTTAGAGTGGGTATGAACTTTGTGAGAGGGGGTATGAACTTTGTTAAAGAGGGTTTGAACTTTGTTAATGAGGTACGAACTTTGTGAGAGAGGGTACAAACTTTGTGAGAGGGGTTACGACTTTGTTAGTGATGGTACAAACATTGTTACAGAGGTTACGAACTTTGTTAGAGATGGTTCGAACTTTGTGAGAGGGTACGAACGTTGTTAGGGAGGTGCGAACATTGTTATAGAGGGGTTACGAACCTTGTTAGAGAGGGTACAAACTTTGTTAGAGAGGATATGAACTTTGTTAGAGAATGTACGAACTTTGTTAGAGAGGTACGAACATTGTTAGAGAGGGTACGAACTTTGTTAGAGAGGCACGAACTTCGTTAGAGAGGGTACGAACTTGGTGAGAGGGGGTATGAACTTTTTTAGTGAGGGTACAAACTTTTTTAGAGATGGTACGAACTTTGTTAGAGAGGGTACGAACTTTGTTAGGGATGTACGAACGTTGTTATAGAGGGGTTACGAACCTTGTTAGAGAGGGTACTAACTTTGTTAGAGAATGTACGAACTTTGTTAGAGAGGTACGAAGTTTGTTAGAGAGGTACGGACATTGTTAGAGAGGCTATGAACTTTGTTAGAGAATGTACGAACTTTTTTAGAGAGGTATGAACTTTGTTAGAGAGGTACGAACTTTGTGAGAGAGGGTACGAACTTTGTGAGAGGGGTTACGAACTTTGTTAGAGAGGTTACGAACTTTGTTAGAGAAGGTACGAACTTTGTTAGAGAGGTACAAACTTTGTTAGAGAGGGTACGAACTTTGTGAGTGGAGTTACAAATTTGTTAGAGATGGTACGAACTTTGTTGGAGAGGTACGAACTTTGTGAGAGGGTACGAACATTGTTAGAGGATACGAACTTTGTTAGAGGGTACGAACTTTATTAAAGAGGGTACGAACTTTTTAGAGAGGTTATGAACTTTGTTAGAGAGGTACGAACATTGTTAGAGAGGTTACGAACTTCTTTAGAGATGGTACGAACTTTGTTAGAGAGGGTACGAACATTGTCTAAGATAGTACGAACTTTGTATGAGAGGTACGAACTTTGTTAGAAAGGGTATGAACTTTGTTAGAGAAGGTACGAATACTGTTACAGAGGTTACAAACTTTATGAGAGATGGTTTGAACTTTGTTAGAGAGGGTACGAACTTTGTTGGAAAGGGTATGAACTTTGTGAGAGGGAGTACGAACTTTATTAAAGAGGGTACGAACTTTGTTAGAGTGGCTACGAACTTTGCAAGAGAGGATACGAACTTTGTTAGAGGTGGTACGAACTTTGTTAGAGACTGTACAAACTTTGTGAGAGAGTATACAAACTTTGTTAAAATTGGCACGAACTTTGTTAGAGAGGAACGAACTTTGTTGGAGAGGGTACGAACTTTGTTAGAGTGGATACAAACTTTTTTAGAGATGGTACGAACTTTGTGAGAGACGGTACGAACTTTGTTAGAGACGGTACAAGCTTTGTTAGAGAGTATACGAACTTTGTTAGAGAGGCAGGAACTTTGTGAGAGAAGATACGAACTTTGTTAGAGAAGGTACGAACTTTGTTAGAGAGGTACGAACTTTGTTAGAGAGGTACGAACTTTGTTAGAGACGGTACAAACTTTGTTAGAGAGTATACAAACTTTGTTAAAATTGGCACGAACTTTGTTAGAGAGGAACGAACTTTGTTGGAGAGGGTACGAACTTTGTTAGAGTGGATACGAACTTTTTTAGAGATGGTACGAACTTTGTTAGAGACGGTACAAACTTTGTTAGAGACGGTACAAGCTTTGTTAGAGAGTATACGAACTTTGTTAGACATGGCACGAACTTTGTTAGAGAGGCACGATTTTTGTGACTTTGTTAGAGATGGTACGAACTTTGTTAGAGAGGCAGGAACTTTGTGAGAGAAGGTACGAACTTTGTTAGAGAAGGTACAAACTTTGTTAGAGAGGTACGAACTGATTCGTGTTTCCTAATTGGTGTCTCAGCTGATTCACGTCCAGCTGCTGTTCCTTGATTGAGGGAGTAATCAACAAAATTTATAACTAATATCAGCATGCATTAGGATAGCTTTAGCTAATATAGCATAGTGGCTCTAGGATCGTTCACAGGGAAGGGTTTTCAACTCACAATTGATACCAATTCACAGTTAAATTGGTGCTTTTTCATTTCAAGGTTAGCTTAAGAAAAAACACTAACTTGGTTGAAAAAGGTTTTGTTTCAAGCTAACTAAAAAGAAAGTAATGGAAATTACTTATGAAGAAAAGCATTCCTTGGAGGTTTAGGTTCACAGGGGAGGCTCCTTATGCAAAAACAGAGCTCCGGTCACTTGGTTCATTTCCTCGCATTAGAGAATTAACATATAGTCAATTCTCTAACCGGTGTTGTACAGATGCTTCCCTTTAATGGATTTCAGCACTAATTCCCTCTCACTGATGCAACTTGCAATGGCTCGTGCCTCTTACCTAGCATTTGCCATTCAAGGTGATCATTAACCTTAGACTTCCCTTCTCAAGCTCGCAAGAGATAACTAATGGATGTCTCTTCGAAGTCCAAAAGCTTACCAAGTGTTGGCAATTCTAGAAAATCCTACCTTCAAGTCACCTCCCAAAAGCATGCAAGAGGTAAACTAGTGCATCTCCATGGACGGAGATCACTTGCCTTACCAAGTGTTGGCTCAGGTGAATTGAAGGTGTTTTAAGTTAACTAAAAACATAGAAATCATTAATGGGTCACACTTTCTCTTCATTAATGGTTGAAACAACAAAACTACCAATTCTTGCAGTTGAAACCTTTCTCGGCAACCTTAGCTCCAAGGAACTAAAAGCCTAGCCACTCATTCTCTGAGGAAACTTCCTCAGAGCTTGTTTGGCTAGTAAGAAAAATTAAAATAAATATATACAATCAAAACAAGTAGGTAAGGCAGAGCAAAGGCCCTGAATTTTACTTCCTTCAAAAACTATATATAATATAATCTGTGTACAAGCTTCCATCCTTCTTTTATGGAAATTTACAAGCATTAAATATGGGTTTATTTACCCTTTATTCTTACTTAAAGACTAAGGAATCCTATGATAGGTGGGTTACAAGGAGAGTTTGGGGATTTAGACATCAAATATCTAAAGCAAAAAAATCTCAAAATGTCGGTCCAAATATCGGGAAGCTTCAGGAGAATTTCGCAGTTGTGCAAGAGGGCTGCGAAATTTCGCAGCATAAAGGACACCATTTCGCAGCCCAAGGCTGATTTCGCAGCCGTGCGAAATTTGCCTTTAGCTTGGAGTGATCAGTTTCCAATGGCTGTAACTCCTTCATTTCAACTCTGAATCGCGTACCGTTAGAAGCATTGGATTGCTAACTTCCCGAGCTTCGAAAAGACATATAGTATGCATAAATTGAACTCCAGGAAGTACTCTAAAAGTGTCTGACAGTGACTGTCCTCTAGAATGCTTCATGGCAGATTTCTCTTTGCTTCCCCTCCTTGCATTTCGGATTTGCTTATGGCAAAGGACTTTAAAGCTTCAAGGCTTTGGTTCTTCATGTTTCTGAGCTTTCCATTGCTTTGCCATGGATTCCAAAGAACTCTCCTCAATCTTGGATTGCTTTGGTCATCAAATTACTAACAAAAACACCAAAACTTAAACACTTTGATTAGAAATGATTGCAAAGGTCCTTACTATGTTAATTGGGTTAAAAGGTAATAACTACTACTCAAAAGTGTTTAACAGAGTTAATTACAAGCTATAAAATAGCACTTTTTGAGTAGTAATCACGAACTTTGTTAAAAAGGTACAAACTTTGTTAGAGAGGGTACGAACTTTGTTAGAGAGGGTACGAACTTTGTGAGTGGGTATATGAATTTGTTAGAGATGGTACGAACTTTGTCAGAGAGGTACAAACTTTGTGAGAGGGGCTACGAACTTTTTAGAGAGGTTACGAACTTTGTTAGAGAGGTACGAACATTGTTAGAGAGGTTACGAACTTCTTTAGAGATGGTACAAACTTTTTTAGAGAGTGTACGAACTTTGTTAGAGAGGGTACGAATTTTTTAAAGAGGATACGAACTTTGTGAGTAGGGTTACGAATTTGTTAGAGATGGTACGAACTTCCTTAGAGAGGTACGACTTTTGTTAGAAAGGGTACGAACTTTGTTAGAGAGGGTACGAACTTTGTTAGAGAGGGTACGAGCTTTGTTAGAGTGTATGAACATTGTTTGAAATAGTACGAACGTTGTGAGAGAGGTACGAACTTTGTTAGAAAGGGTATGAGCTTTGTGAGAGAAGATACGAACTTTGTTAAAGAGGGTATCAACTATGTCAGAGGGGGTACAAACTTTGTTAGAGAGGATACCAACTTTGCTAGGGATGGCATGAACTTTGTTAGAGAGGCACGAACTTTATTAGAGAGGGTATGAACTTTTTGAGAGGGGGTATGAACTTTGTTAAAGAGGGTACGAACTTTGCGACAGGGGTTATGAATTTGTTAGAGATGGTACGAACTTTGCGATATGGGTTACGAATTTGTTAGAGATGGTACGAACTTTGTTAGAGAGGTACGAACTTTGTGAGAGGGGTTACAAACTTTTTAGAGAGGTTGCGAACTTTGTTAGAGAGGTACGAACATTGTTAGAGAGGTTACGAACTTCTTTAGAGATGGTACGAACTTTTTTAGAGAGTGTACGAACTTTGTTAGAGAGGATACGAACTTTGTGAGTAGGGTTATGAATTTGTTAGAGATGGTACGAACTTTGTTAGAGATGGTATGAACTTCGTTAGAAAGGTACGAACATTGTTAGAGAGGTTACGAACTTTGTTAGAGATGGTACGAACTTTGTTAGAGTGTACGAACATTGTTTGAAATTGTACGAACGTTGTTAGAGAGGTACGAACTTTGTTGCAAAGGGTATGAGCTTTGTGAGAGGGGGTACGAACTTTGTTAAAGAGGGTATGAACTATGTCAGAGAAGGTACGAACTTTTGTTAGATAGGTTACGAACTTTTTTAGAGAGGTACGAACATTGTTAAAGAGGTTACGAACTTTGTGACATATAGTACGAAGATTGTTAGAGAGGTACGAACTTTGTTGGAAAGGGTATGACCTTTGTGAGAGGGGGTCCGTACTTTGTTAGAGAGGTTATGAACTTTGTTAGACCAGGAACAAACTTTGTTGGAGAGGTACGAACTTTCTTGAAAAGGGCATGAAATTTTTTAGAGGGGGTACGAACTTTGTTAGAGAGGGTACGACCTTTGTTAGCGATGGTACGAATGTTGTTAGAGAGTTTACGAACTTTGTTAGAGAAGGTACGTACTTTGTTAGAGAGGTACGAACTTTGTTAGAGAGGGTATGAACTTTGTGAGAGGGGTTACGAACCTTGTTAGAGAGGTTACAAACTTTGTCAGAGAAGGTTTGAACTTCGTTAGAGGGGTACAAACATTGTTAGAGAGGTTACGAAGTTTGTTAGAGATGGTACAAACATTGTGAGAAAGGTTACGAACATTGCTAGCGATAGTACGAACTTTGTTAGAGAGGGTACGAACTTTATGAGTGGGGTTATGAATTTGTTAGAGATGGTAGGAACTTTGTTAGAGAGGTACGAACTTTTTTAAAGAGGGTACGAACTTTGTGAGAGGGGCTACGAACTTTGTTAAAGAGGTTACGAACTTTGTTAGAGCAGGTACGAACATTGTTAGAGAGGGTACGAACTTTGTTAGAGAGGGTATGAACGTTGTGAGAGAGGTACGAACTTTGTTAGAGAGGTACGAACTTTGTTAGAGAGGTTACGAACTTTGTTAGAGAGGGTACAAACTTTGTGAGAGGGGTTGCGAATCTTGTTAGAGAGGTTACAAACTTTTTTAGAGAAGGTTCGAACGTTGTTAGAGAGGTACAAACATTGTTAGAGAGGTTACGAACTTTGTTAGAGATGGTACGAACATTGTTAGAGAGGGTACGAACTTTGTTAAGGATGGAACGAACTTTGTTAGAGAGGCAGGAACTTTGTTAGAGAGGGTACGAACTTTGTGAGAGGGGGTACGAACTTTGTTAGAGAGGGTACGAACTTTGTTAGCGATGGTACGAACGTTGTTAGAGAGATACGAACTTTTTAGAGATGGTACGAACTTTGTTAGAGAGTTACGAACTTTGTTAGAGAGGTTATGAACTTTGGTAGAGAAGGGTACGAACCTTGTTAGAGAGGGTACGAACTTTGTTAGAGAGGGTACGGGCTTTGTTAGAGTGTACGAACATTGTTTGAAATAGTACGAACGTTGTGAGAGAGGTACGAACTTTGTTAGAAAGGGTATGAGCTTTGTGAGAGAAGATACGAACTTTGTTAAAGAGGGTATCAACTATGTCAGAGGGGGTACAAACTTTGTTAGAGAGGATACCAACTTTGCTAGGGATGGCACGAACTTTGTTAAAGAGGCATGAACTTTATTAGAGAGGGTATGAACTTTTTGAGAGGGGGTATGAACTTTGTTAGAGAGGGTACGAACTTTGCGACAGGGGTTATGAATTTGTTAGAGATGGCATGAACTTTGCGATAGGGGTTACGAATTTGTTAGAGATGGTACGAAATTTGTTAGAGAGCTACGAACTTTGTGAGAGGGGTTACAAACTTTTTGGAGAGGTTACGAACTTTGTTAGAGAGGTACGAACATTGTTAGAGAGGTTACGAACTTCTTTAGAGATGGTTACGAACTTTTTTAGAGAGTATGAACTTTGTTAGACCAGGAACGAACTTTGTTGGAGAGGTACGAACTTTCTTGAAAAGGGTATGAAATTTTTGAGAGGGGGTACGAACTTTGTGAAACAGGGTACGAACTTTGTTAGAGAGGGTACGACCTTTGTTAGCGATGGTACGAATGTTGTTAGAGAGTTTACGAACTTTGTTAGAGAAGGTACATACTTTGTTAGAGAGGTACGAACTTTGTTAGAGAGGGTATGAACTTTGTGAGAGGGGTTACGAACCTTGTTAGAGAGGTTACAAACTTTGTCAGAGAAGGTTTGAACTTCGTTAGAGGGGTACGAACTTTGTTAGAGAGGTACAAACATTGTTAGAGAGGTTACGAAGTTTGTTAGAGATGCTACGAACATTGTTAGAGATAGTACGAACTTTGTTAGAGAGGGTACGAACTTTGTGAGTGGGGTTATGAATTTATTAGAGATGGTAGGAACTTTGTTAGAGAGGTACAAACTTTTTAGAGAGGGTACGAACTTTGTGAGAGGGGCTACGAACTTTGTTAAAGAGGTTACGAACTTTGTTAGAGAGGGTACGAACGTTGTGAGAGAGGTACGAACTTTGTTAGAGAGGTACGAACTTTGTTAGAGAGGTTACGAACTTTGTTAGAGAGGTTACGAACTTTGTTAGAGAGGATACAAACTTTGTGAGAGGGGTTGCGAATCTTGTTAGAGAGGTTACGAACTTTTTTAGAGAAGGTTCGAACGTTGTTAGAGAGGTACAAACATTGTTAGAGAGGTTACGAACTTTGTTAGAGATGGTACGAACATTGTTAGAGAGGGTACGAACTTTGTTAGGGATGGAACGAACTTTGTTAGAGAGGTAGGAACTTTGTTAGAGAGGGTACGAACTTTGTGAGAGGGGGTACGAACTTGGTTAGAGAGGGTACGAACTTTGTGAGCGATGGTACGAACGTTGTTAGAGAGATACGAACTTTTTAGAGATGGTACGAACTTTGTTAGAGAGTTACGAACTTTGTTACAGAGGTTATGAACTTTGGTAAAGAAGGTACGAACTTTGTTAGAGATGGTACGAACTTTGTTAGAGAGGGTACGAACTTTGTTAGAAAAGGTACGAACTTTATTAGAGAGGGGCTATGAAATTTGTTAGAGAGGGTACGAACTTTGTTAAAGAGGGTATGAACTTTGTGAGAGGGGTTACGAACTTTGTTAGAGAGGTTACGAACTTTATTAGAGATGTACGATCTTTGTTAGAGAGGGTATGAACTTTGTGAGAGGGGTTACGAACTTTGTTAGAGAGGTTACGAACTTTGTTAGAGATGGTACAAACTTTGTGAGAGAGGGTACGAACTTTGTTACAGATAGCACGAACTTTGTGAGAGAAGGTACGAACTTTGTTAGAGAAGGTACGAACATTGTTAGACATGGCACGAACTTTGTTAAAGACGGTATGAAGTTTGTTAGAGAGGGTACGAACTTTGTTAGATAAGGTACGAACTTTGTTAGAGAGGATACGAACTTTGTTAGAGAGGGATCAAACTTTGTGAGAGGGGTTACGAACTTTGTTAAAGAGGGTACGAACTTTGTTAGAGATGGTTTGAACGTTGTTAGAGAGGTACGAACTTTGTTAGATAGGGTACGAACTTTGTGAGAGGGGTTACAAACTTTGTTTGAGAGGTTACGAACTTAGTGAGAGAAGGTACGAACTTTGTTAGAGAGGTTACGACCTTTGTTAGAGAGGGTACAAACTTTGTGAGAGGGGTTGCGAATCTTGTTAGAGAGGTTACAAACTTTTTTAGAGAAGGTTCAAACGTTGTTAGAGAGGTACAAACATTGTTGGAGAGGTTACGAACTTTGTTAGAGATGGTACGAACATTGTTAGAGAGTGTACAAACTTTGTTAGGGTTGGAACGAATTTTGTTAGAGAGGCAGGAACTTTGTTAGAGAGGGTACGAACTTTGTGAGAGGGGGTACGAATTTTGTTCGAGAGGGTACGAACTTTGTTAGCGATGGTACGAATGTTGTTAGAGAGGTACGAACTTTTTAGAGAGGGTACTAACTTTGTTAGAGAAGGTACAAACTTTGTGAGAGGGGTTAAGAACTTTGTTAGAGACGTTACGAACTTTGTTAGAGAGGTTACGAACTTTGTGACATATAGTACGAACATTGTTAGAGAGGTACGAACTTTGTTGGAAAGGGTATGACCTTTGTGAGAGGAGGTACGAACTTTGTTAGAGAGGTTATGAACTTTGTTGGACTAGGTATGAACTTTGTTAGAGAGGTTACGAACTTTGTTAGAGAGGGTACAAACTTTGTCAAAGGGGTTATGAATTTGTTAGACATGGTAGCAACTTTTTTAGAGAGGTACAAACTTTGTTAGAGAGGTTACGAACTTTGTTAGAGATGGTTCAAACTTTGTTGGAGAGGTACAAACTTTGTGAGAGGGGTTACGAACCTTGTTAGAGAGGTTACAAACTTTGTTAGAGAAGGTTTGAACTTTGTTAGAGAGGTACGAACTTTGTTAGAGAGGTACAAACATTGTTAGAGAGGTTACGAACTTTGTTAGAGATGGTATGAACATTGTGAGAAAGGTTACGAACTTTGTTAGAGAGGGTACGAACTTTGTGAGTGGGGTTATGAATTTGTTAGAGATGGTAAGAACTTTGTTAGAGAGGTACGAACTTTGTTAAAGAGGGTACGAACTTTGTGAGAGGGGTTACGAACTTTGTTAAAGAGGTTACGAACTTTGTTAAAGAAGGTACGAACACTGTTAGAGAGGTTACGAACTTTGTTAGAGATGGTACGAACATTGTTAGAGAGGCTACGAACTTTGTTGGAGAGGGTACGAACTTTGTGAGAGGGGTTATGAATTTGTTAGAGATGGTAGGAACTTAGTTAGAGAGGTACGAACTTTGTTAGAAAGGGTATGAACTTTGTGAGAGGGGTTACGAACTTTGTTAGAGATGGTACGAACATTGTGAGAAAGGTTACGAACTTTGTTAGAGAGGGTACGAACTTTGTGAGTGGAGTTATGAATTTGTTAGAGATGGTAGGAACTTTGTTAGAGAGGTACGCACTTTGTTAGAGAGGGTACGAACTTTGTGAGAGGGGTTACGAACTTTGTTAAAGAGGTTACGAACTTTGTTAGAGAAGGTACGAACACTGTTAGAGAGGTTACGAACTTTGTTAGAGATGGTACGAACATTGTTAGTGAGGGTACGAACTTTGTTGGAGAGGGTACAAACTTTGTGAGAGGGGTTATGAATTTGTTAGAGATGGTAGGAACTTAGTTAGAGAGGTACGAACTTTGTTAGAAAGGGTACGAACTTTGTGAGAGGGGTTACGAACTTTGTTAGAGAGGTTACGAACTTTGTTAGAGATGGTACGAACTTTCTAAGAGGGGTTACGAACTTTGTTAGAGAGGTTACGAACTTTGTTGGAGATTGTACGAACTTTGTTAGAGAGGGTACGAACTTTGTCAGAGGGATTATAAATTTTTTATAGATGGTAGCAACTTTGTTAGAGAGGTACTAACTTTGTTAGAGACGTTACGAACTTTGTTAGAGAAGGTACGAACTTTGTTAGAAATGGCACGAACTTTGTTAGAGAGGGTACGAATATTGTGAGAGGGGGTAAGAACATAGTTAAAGAGGGTACGAACTTTGTTAGAGAAGGTACGAACTTTGTTAAAGAGGTTACAAACTATGTTAGAGAGGATACAAACTTTGTTAGAGAGTATACGAACTTTGTTAGAGAGGGCACTAACTTTATTTGAGAGGCACGAACTTTGTGAGAGGGGGTACGAACTTTGTTAAAGAGGTTACGAACTTTGTTAGAGAAGGTACGAACACTGTTAGAGAGGTTACGAACTTTGTTAGAGATGGTACGAACATTGTTAGTGAGGGTACGAACTTTGTTGGAGAGGGTACAAACTTTGTGAGAGGGGTTATGAATTTGTTAGAGATGGTAGGAACTTAGTTAGAGAGGTACGAACTTTGTTAGAAAGGGTACGAACTTTGTGAGAGGGGTTACGAACTTTGTTAGAGAGGTTACGAACTTTGTTAGAGATGGTACGAACTTTCTAAGAGGGGTTACGAACTTTGTTAGAGAGGTTACGAACTTTGTTGGAGATTGTACGAACTTTGTTAGAGAGGGTACGAACTTTGTCAGAGGGATTATAAATTTTTTATAGATGGTAGCAACTTTGTTAGAGAGGTACTAACTTTGTTAGAGACGTTACGAACTTTGTTAGAGAAGGTACGAACTTTGTTAGAAATGGCACGAACTTTGTTAAAGAGGGTACGAATATTGTGAGAGGGGGTAAGAACATAGTTAAAGAGGGTACGAACTTTGTTAGAGAAGGTACGAACTTTGTTAAAGAGGTTACAAACTATGTTAGAGAGGATACAAACTTTGTTAGAGAGTATACGAACTTTGTTAGAGAGGGCACTAACTTTATTTGAGAGGCACGAACTTTGTGAGAGGGGGTACGAACTTTGTTAGAGGGGGTATGAACTTTGTTGGAGATAGTACGAACTTTGTTAGAGGCGTACGAACTTTGTTAAAGACGGTATAAACTTTGTGAGTGGGGTTACGAATTTGCTAGAGATGGTACGAACTTTTTTAGAGAAGGCTCGAACTTTGTGAGAGGGGTTACGAACCTTGTTAGAGAGGTTATGAACTTTGTTAGAGAAGGTTCAAACTTTGTTAGAGAGGGATAAACATTCTTAGAGAGGTTACCAACTTTGTTAGAGAGGGTACGAACTTTGTTAGACAGGGAACGAACTTTGTTGGAGTGTATGAACATTGTTTAAGATAGTACGAACTTTCTTAGAGAGGTGCGAACTTTGTGAGAGGGGGTAAGAACTTTGTTAAAGAGGGTACGAACTTTGTTAGAGAAGGTACGAACTTTGTTAGAGATGGCACGAACTTTATTAGAGAGGAACGAACTTTGTTAGAGAAGGTACGAACTTTGTGAGAGGGGGTATGAACTTTGTTAGAGAGGATACAAACTTTGTTAGAGATGGTACGAACTTTGTTAGAGAGGCACGAACTTTGTTAGAGAGAGTACAAACTTTGCTAGAGAGGGTATGAACTTTCTTAGAGAGGTTACCAACTTTGTTAGAGGTACTACAAACTTTGTCATATAAGGTACGAACTTTGTTGGAGAGGGTACGAAATTTGTTAGAGAAGGTATGAACTTTGTGAGAGGGGTTACGAACCTTGTTAGATAGGGTACGAACTTTGTGAGAGAGGGTACGAACTTTATTAGAGAGGGAACGAACTTTGTTAGAGTGTACGAACATTGTTTGAGATGGTACGAACGTATTTAGAAAGGGTATGAACTTTGTGAGACGGGGTACGAACTTTGTTAGAGGGGGTACGACTTTTGTGAAATAGGGTATGAACTTTGTTTGAGAGGATACAAACTTTGTTAGAGATGGTACAAACTTTGTTAGAGAGATACGAACTTTGTTAGAAAGGGTATGAGCTTTGTGAGAGGGGGTACAAACTTTGTTAGAGAAGGTACGAACTTTGTTAGAGATGGCACGAACTTTATTAGAGAGGTACAAACTTTGTTAGAGAGGTTACGAACTTTATTAGAGAGGGAACAAAATTTATTAGAGTGTACGAACATTGTTTGACATGGTACGAACTTTGTTAAAGAGGTACGAACTTTGTTAGAGAGGATACGATTTTTTTAGAGATAGTACGAACTTTGTTGGAGAGTATCCGAACTTTGTTAGAAATGGCACGAACTTTGCTAGAGAGGCACAAACTTTGTTAGAGAGGGTACGAACTTTGTTAGAGAGGGTACGAACTTTGTTAGCGGGGGTACAAACTTTGTTAGAGAGGGTTCGAACTTTGTTAGAGAAGGTACGAACATTGTGAGATGGGTTACGAACTTTGTTAGAGAGGTTACAAACTTTGTTAGAGAAGGTACGAACTTTGTTAGAGAGGTTACAAACTTTGTTAGAGATGGTACGAACTTTGTGAGAGAGGGTACGAACTTTGTTAGGCAGGGTACGAACTTTGTTAGAGTGTATGAACATTGTTTAAGATAGTACGAACTTAGTTAGAGAGGTACGAACTTTGTTAGAGAGGTTAGAAACTTTGTTAGAGAAGGTACGAACTTTGTTAGAGAGGTATGAACTTTGTTAGAGAGGTTACAAACTTTGTTAGAGATGGTACGATCTTTGTTAGAGAGGGTACGAACTTTGTTAGATAGTGCGAACTTTGTTAGAGAGGTACGAACTTTGTTAGAAAGGGTATGAACTTTGTGAGAGGTGGTACGAACTTTGTTAAAGAGGGTACGAACTTTGTTAGAGAAGGCACAAACTTTTTCAGAGAGGTTACGAACTGTATTAAAGAGGGGACGAACTTTGTTAGAGTGTACGAACATTGTTTGAGATAGTACAAACTTTGTTAAAGAGGTACGAACTTTGTTAGAGAGGATACGAACTTTGTTAGAGATAGTACGAACTTAGTTGGAGAGTATCCGAACTTTGTTAGAGATGGCACGACCTTCGCTAGAGAGGCACGAACTTTGTTAGAGAGGGTACGAACTTTGTTAGCAGGGGTACGAACTTTGTGAGAGAGTGTTTGAACTTTGTTAGAGAGGGTACGAACTTTCTTAAAGATGGTACGAACTTGATTGAAGAGGTACGAACTTTGTTAGAGAGGGTACGAACTTTGTTAGAGAGGCACGAACATTGTTAGAGAGAGTACAAACTTTGTTGGAGAAGGTACGAACTTTGTTAGAGAGGTACGAACATTGTTAGAGAGGTTACGAACTTTGTTAGAGATGGTACGTACTTTGTTAGAGAGGGTACGAATTTTCTTGGAGTGTACGAACATTGTTTGAGATAGTACGAACTTTGTTAGAGAGGTACAAACTTTGTTAGAAAGGGTATGAACTTTGTGAGACGGGGTACGAACTTTGTTAAAGAGGGTACGGACTTTGTTAGAGAAGGTACGAACTTTGTTAGAGAGGTTACAAACTTTGTTGAGAGGATACGTACTTTGTTAGAGATTGTACGAACTTTGTTGGAGAGTATCCGAACTTTGTAGATGGGATGAACTTTGCTAGAGAGGCACGAACTTTTTTAGAGAGGGAACAAACTTTGTTGGAGATGGAACGAACTTTGTTGGAGATGGTCTGAACTTTCTTAGAGATGTTACGAACTTTGTTAGAGATGGTACAAACATTGTTAGAGAGGGTATGCACTTTGTGAGAGGGGTTACGAATTTTTTAGATAGGGTACGAACTTTGAGAGAGAGGGTACGAACTTTGTTAGAGAGGGAACGAACTTTGTTAGAGTGTACGAACATTGTTTGAGATAGTACGAACTTTGTTAAAGAGGTATGAACTTTGTTAGAGATAGTACGAACTTTGTCGGAGAGTAGCCGAACTTTGTTAGAGATGGCACGAACTTTGCTAGAGAGGCACGAACTTTGTTAGAGAGGGTATAAACTTTGTTAGCGGGGGTACGAACTTTGTTAGAGAGGGTTCGAACTTTGTTGGAGATGGAACGAACTTTGTTGGAGAGGCAACAAACTTTTTTAGAGAGGACACGAACTTTGTTGGAGAGGTACGAACTTTGTTAGAGAGGTTACAAACTTTGTTAGAGAGGTACGAACTTTGTTAGAGAGGGTACGAACTTTGTTAAACTGTACAAACATTGTTTAAGATAGTACGAACTTTGTTAGAGAGGTACGAACTTTGTTAGAAAGGGTATGAAGTTTGTGAGAGGGGGTACGAACTTTGTTAGAGAGGGTACGAACTTTGTTAGAGAAGGTACGAACTTTGTTAGAGAGGTTACGAACTTTTTTAGAGAGGATACGAACTTTGTTAGAGATAGTACGAACTTTGTTGGAGAGTATCCGAACTTTGTTAGAGATAACACGAACTTTGCTAGAGAGGCACGAACTTTGTTAGAGAGGGTACGAACTTTGTTAGCGAGGGTACGAACTTTGTTAGAGAGGGTTCAAACTTTGTTAGAGAGGGTACGAACTTTCTTAGAGATTGTACGAGCTTGATTAAAGAGGTACGAAATTTGTTAGAGAGGGTACGAACTTTGTTAGAGAGGCACGAACATTGTTAGAGAGAGTACAAACTTTGTTGGAGAAGGTACGAACTTTGTTAGAGTGGTACGAAGATTATTAAAGAGGTTACGAACTTTGTTAGAGATGGCACGTACTTTGTTAGAGAGGGTACGAATTTTGTTAGAGTGTACGAACAATGTTTGAGATAGTACGAACTTTGTTAGAGAGGTACGAACTTTGTTGGAATGGGTATGAACTTTGTGAGAGGGGGTATGAACTTTGTTAAAGAGGGTACGAACTTTGTTAGAGAAGGTACGAACTTTGTTAGAGATGGCACGAACTTTATTAGAGAGGCACGAACTTTGTTAGAGATGGCACGAACTTTGTGAGAGGGGGTACGAACTATGTGAGACAGGGTACGAACTTTCTTAGAGATGGTATGAGCTTTGTTAAAGAGGTACGAAATTTGTTAGAGAGGGTACAAACTTTATGAGATGGGTTACGAACTTCGTTAGAGAGGTTACAAACTTTGTTAGAGAAGGTACGAACTTTGTTAGAGAGGTACGAACTTTGTTAGAGAGGTTACAAACTTTGTTAGAGATGGTACAAACTTTGTTAGAGAGGGTACGAACTTTGTTAGAAAGGGTATGAACTTTGTGAGAGGGGGTACGAACTTTGTTAAAAAGGGTACGAACTTTGTTAGAGAAGGTACGAACTTTGTTAGAGATGGCACGAACTTTATTAAAGAGGCACGGACTTTGTTGGAGAGGCTACGAACTTTATTAAAGAGGAAACGTACTTTGTTAGAGTGTACGAACATTGTTTGAGATATTACGAACTTTGTTAAAGAAGCACGAACTTTGTTAGAGAGGATACGAACATTGTTGGAGAAGGTACGAACATTGTTGAAGAAGGTACGAACTTTGCTAGAGAGGTATGAACTTTGTTAGAGAGGTACGAACATTGTGAGAGAGCTTACGAACTTTGTTTGAGATGGTACGAACCTTGTTAGAGAGGTTACGAACTTTATTAGAGAGGGAACGAACTTTGTTAGAGAGGATACGAACTTTGTTAGAGATAGTATGAACTTTGTTGGAGAGTATCCGAACTTTGTTAGAGATGGCACGAACTTTGCTAGAGAGGCACGAACTTTGTGAGAGAGGGTACGAACTTTGTTAGAGATAGTACGAACTTTCTTAGAGATGGTATGAACTTGATTAAAGAGGTACGAAATTTGTTAGAGAGGGTACGAACTTTGTTAGAGAGGCACGAACATTGTTAGAGAGAGTACAAACTTTCTTGGAGAAGGTACCAGCTTTGTTAGAGAGGTACGAACTTTCTTAGCGAGGTACGAACATTGTTAGAGGGGTTACGAACTTTGTTAGAGATGACACGTACTTTATTAGAGAGGATACGAATTTTGTTAGAGTGTACGAACATTGTTTTAAATAGTACGAACTTTGTTAGAGAGGTACGAACTTCATTGGAAAGGGTATGATCTTTGTGAGAGGGGGTACAAAATTTGTTAAAGAGGGTACGAACTTTGTTAGAGAAGGTACGAACTTTGTTAGAGATGGCACGAACTTTATTAGAGAGGCACGAACTTTGTTAGAAATGGCACGAACTTTGTAAGAGAGGGTACGAACTTTGTGAGGGGCGGTACGAACTTTGTTAGAGAGGGTACGAACTTTCTTAGAGATGGTACGAGCTTTGTTAAAGAGGTACGAAATTTATTAGAGAGGGTACAAACTTTGTGAGATGGTACGAACTCTATTAGATGGGGTATGAACTTTATTAGAGATGGTACGAACTTTGTTAGAGATGGTACGAACTTTGTTGGAGATAGTACGAACTTTGTTAGAAGGGGTACGAACTTTGTGAAAGAGGGTACGAACTCTATTAGAGGGGGTACGAACTTTGTTAGAGATGGTACGAAATTTGTTCGAGATGGTACGAACTTTGTTAGAGAGGGTACGAACTTTGTTAGAGTGTACAAACATTGTTTAAGATAGTTCGAACTTTGTTAGAGAGGTACGAACTTTGTTAGAAAGGGTATGAACTTTGTGAGAGGGGGTACCAACTTTGTTAAAGAGGGTACGAACTTTGTTAGAGAAGGTACGAACTTTGTTAGAGATGGCATGAACTTTATTAGAGAGGCATGAACTTTGTTAGAGAGGTTACGAACTTTGTTAGAGTGTACGAACAATGTTTGAAATAGCACGAACTTTGTTAAAGAGGTACGAACATGGTTAGAGAGGATACGAACTTTGTTGGAGAGTATCTGAACTTTGTTAAAGATGGCACGAACTTTGTTAGAGAGGGTACGAACTTTGTTAGCGGGGGTACGAACTTTGTTAGAGAGGGTTCGAACTTTGTTAGAGAGGGTACGAACTTTCTTAGAGATGGTACGAACTTGATTGAAGAGGTAGGAACTTTGTTAAAGTGGGTACGAGCTTTGTTAGAGAGAGTACAAACTTTTTTAGAGAGGTACGAACTTTGTTAGAAAGGGTATGAACTTTGTGAGACGGGGAACGAACTTTGTTAAAGAGAGTATGAACTTTGTTAAAGAAGGTACGAACTTTGTTAGAGATGGCACGAACTTTATTAGAGAGGCACGAACTTCGTTAGAGAGGATACGAACTTTGTTGGAGAGTATCTGAACTTTGTTAAAGATGGCACGAACTTTGTTAGAGAGGGTACGAACTTTGTTAGCGGGGGTATGAACTTTGTTAGAGAGGGTTCGAACTTTGTTAGAGAGGGTACGAACTTTCTTAGAGATGGTACGAACTTGATTGAAGAGGTAGGAACTTTGTTAGAGTGGGTACGAGCTTTGTTAGAGAGAGTACAAACTTTTTTAGAGAGGTACGAACTTTGTTAGAAAGGGTATGAACTTTGTGAGACGGGGAACGAACTTTGTTAAAGAGAGTATGAACTTTGTTAAAGAAGGTACGAACTTTGTTAGAGATGGCACGAACTTTATTAGAGAGGCACGAACTTCGTTAGAGAGGGTACGAACTTTGTGAGAGAGGGTATAAACTTTGTTAGAGAGGATACAAACTTTGTTAGAGATGGTACGAACTTTGTTAGAGAGGCATGAACTTTGTTAGAAAGGGTATGAACTTTGTGAGAGGGGGTACGAACTTTGTTAAAGGGGGTACGAACTTTGTTACAGATGGCACGAACTTTATTAGAGACGCACGAACTTTGTTAGAGTGGGTACGAACTTTGTGAGAGGGGTTACGAACTTTGTTAGAGAGGTTACAAACTTTGTTAGAGAAGGTACAAACTTTGTTAGAGAGGTACGAACTTTGTTAGAGAGGTTACAAACTTTGTTAGAGTGGGTACGAACTTTGTTAGAGTGTACGAACATTGTTTAAGATAGTTCGAACTTTGTTAGAGAGGTACGAACTTTGTTAGAAAGGGTATGAACTTTGTGAGAGGGGGTACGAACTTTGTTAGAGAAGGTACGAACTTTGTTAGAGATGGCATGAACTTTATTAGAGAGGCATGAACTTTGTTAGAGAGGTTACGAACTTTGTAAGAGTGTACGAACAATGTTTGAAATAGCACGAACTTTGTTAAAGAGGTATGAACATGGTTAGAGAGGATACGAACGTTGTTGGAGAGTATCTGAACTTTGTTAGAGATGGCACGAACTTTGTTAGAGAGGGTACGAACTTTGTTAGCGGGGGTACGAACTTTGTTAGAGAGGGTTCGAACTTTGTTAGAGAGGGTACGAACTTTCTTAGAGATGGTACGAACTTGATTGAAGAGGTACGAACTTTGTTAGAGTGGGTACGAGCTTTGTTAGAGAGAGTACAAACTTTTTTAGAGAGGTACGAACTTTGTTAAAAAGGGCATGAACTTTGTGAGACGGGGAACGAACTTTGTTAAAGAGGGTATGAACTTTCTTAGAGAAGGTACGAACTTTGTTAGAGATGGCACGAACTTTATTAGAGAGGCACGAACTTCGTTAGAGGGGGTACGAACTTTGTGAGAGAGGGTATAAACTTTGTTAGAGAGGATACAAACTTTGATAGAGATGGTACGAACTTTGTTAGAGATGGTACGAACTTTGTTAGAGAGGCACGAACTTTGTTAGAAAGGGTATGAACTTTGTGAGAGGGGGTACGAACTTTGTTAAAGGGGGTACGAACTTGTTAGAGAAGGTACGAACTTTGTTACAGATGGCACAAACTTTATTAGAGACGCACGAACTTTGTTAGAGAGGGTACGAACGTTGTTAACGGGGGTACGAAATTTGATAGAGAGGGTTCGAACTTTGTTAGAGAGGGTACAAACTTTCTTAGAGATGGTACGAACTTGATTAAAGAGGTACGAAATTTATTAGAGCGGGTACGAACTTTGTTTGAGAGGCACGAACATCGTTAGAGAGAGTACAAACTTTGTTGGAGAAGGTACCAACTTTGTTAGAGAGGTACGAACTTTCTTAGCGAGGTACGAACATTGTTAGAGGGGTTACGAACTTTGTTAGAGATGGCACGTACTTTGTTAGAGAGGGTACGAATTTTGTTAGAGTGTACGAACATTGTTTTAGATAGTACGAACTTTGTTAGAGAGGTACGAACTTCGTTGGAAAGGGTATGAACTTTGTGAGAGGGGGTACGAAATTTGTTAAAGAGGGTACGAACTTTGTTAGAGAAGGTACGAACTTTGTTAGACATGGCACGAACTTTATTAGAGAGGCACGAACTTTGTTAGAGATGGCACGAACTTTGTTAGAGAGGGTACGAACTGTGTGAGGGGCGGTACGAACTTTGTTAGAGAGGGTACGAACTTTCTTAGAGATGGTACGAGCTTTGTTAAAGAGGTACAAAATTTGTTAGAGAGGGTACAAACTTTGTGAGATGGTACGGACTCTATTAGAGGGGGTACGAACTCTATTAGAGATGGTACGAACTTTGTTAGAGATGGTACGAACTTTGTTAGAGGAGGTACGAACTTTGTGAAAGAGGGTACGAACTCTATTAGAGGGGGTACGAACTTTGTTAGAGATGGTACGAA
Organism: Vitis rotundifolia; assembly: GCA_030254885.1. NCBI lineage: Eukaryota > Viridiplantae > Streptophyta > Magnoliopsida > Vitales > Vitaceae > Vitis > Vitis rotundifolia. The sequence goes on from CM058160.1 coordinate 17,329,991, forward strand.
ATTTGTTAGAGATGGTACAAACTTTGTTAGAGATAGTACGAACTTTGTTAGAGAGGGTACGAACTTTGTTAGAGTGTACGAACATTGTTTAAGATAGTTCGAACTTTGTTAGAAAGGTACGAACTTTGTTAGAAAGGGTATGAACTTTGTGAGAGGGGGTACGAACTTTGTTAAAAAGGGTACGAACTTTGTTAGAGAATGTACGAACTTTGTTAGAGATGGCACGAACTTTATTAGAGAGGCATGAACTTTGTTAGAGAGGTTACGAACTTTGTTAGAGTGTACGAACAATGTTTGAAATAGCACGAACTTTGTTAAAGAGGTACGAACATGGTTAGAGAGGATACGAACTTTGTTGGAGAGTATCTGAACTTTGTTAGAGATGGCACGAACTTTGCTAGAGAGGCACAAACTTTGTTAGAGAGGGTACGAACTTTGTTAGCGGGGGTACGAACTTTGTTAGAGTGGGTTCGAACTTTGTTAGAGAGGGTACGAACTTTCTTAGAGATGGTACGAACTTGATTGAAGAGGTAGGAACTTTGTTAGAGTGGGTACGAGCTTTGTTAGAGAGAGTACAAACTTTTTTAGAGAGGTACGAACTTTGTTAGAAAGGGTATGAACTTTGAGAGACGGGGAACGAACTTTGTTAAAGAGGGTATGAACTTTGTTAGAGAAGGTACGAACTTTGTTAGAGATGGCACGAACTTTATTAGAGAGGCATGAAATTCGTTAGAGAGGGTGCGAACTTTGTGAGAGAGGGTATAAACTTTGTTAGAGAGGATACAAACTTTGATAGAAATGTTACGAACTTTGTTAGAGATGGTACGAACTTTGTTAGAGAGGCACGAATTTTGTTAGAAAGGGTATGAACTTTGTGAGAGGGGGTACGAACTTTGTTAAAGGGGGTACGAACTTATTAGAGAAGGTACGAACTTTGTTACAGATGGCACAAACTTTATTAGAGACGCACGAACTTTGGTAGAGAGGGTACGAAATTTGTTAGAGAGGGTTCGAACTTTGTTAGAGAGGGTATGAACTTTCTTAGAGATGGTACGAACTTGATTAAAGAGGTACGAAATTTGTTAGAGAGGCACGAACATTGTTAGACAGAGTACAAACTTTGTTGGAGAAGGTACCAACTTTGTTAGAGAGGTATGAACTTTTTTAGCGAGGTACGAACATTGTTAGAGGGGTTACGAACTTTGTAAGAGATGGCACGTACTTTGTTAGAGAGGGTACGAATTTTGTTAGAGTGTACGAACATTGTTTTAGATAGTACGAACTTTGTTAGAGAGGTACGAACTTCGTTGGAAAGGGTATGAACTTTGTGAGAGGGGGTACGAACTTTATTAAAGAGGGTACGAACTTTGTTAGAGAGGCACGAACTTTGGTAGAGAGGCACGAACTTTGTTAGAGAGGCACGAACTTTGATAGAAAGGGTAGGAACTTTGTGAGAGGGGGTACGAACTTTGTTAAAGGGGGTACGAACTTCTTAGAGAAGGTACGAACTTTGTTACAAATGGCACGAACTTTATTAGAGATGCACGAACTTTGTTAGAGAGGGTACGAACTTTGTGACAGGGGTTATGAACTTTGTTAGAGACGTTACAAACTTTGTTAGAGAAGGTACGAACTTTGTTACAGAGGTACGAACTTTGTTATAGATCGTACGAACCTTGTTAGAGAGGCACGAACTTTGTTAGAGAGAGTACAAACTTTGCTAGAAAGGGTACGAACTTTGTTAGAGAGGATATGAACTTTGTTAGAGATAGTATGAACTTTGTTGGAGAGTATCCGAACTTTGTTAGAGATGGCACGAACTTTGCTAGAGAGGGTACGAACTTTGTTAACGGGGGTACGAAATTTGTTAGAGAGGGTTCGAACTTTCTTAGAGATGGTACGAACGTGATTAAAGAGGTACGAAATTTGTTAGAGAGGGTACGAACTTTGTTAGAGAGGCACGAACATTGTTAGAGAGAGTACAAACTTTGTTGGAGAAGGTACCAACTTTGTTAGAGAGGTACGAACTTTTTTAGCGAGGTACGAACATTGTTAGAGGGGTTACGAACTTTGTTAGAGATGGCACGTACTTTGTTAGAGAGGGTACGAATTTTGTTAGAGTGTACGGACATTGTTTTAGATAGTACGAACTTTGTTAGAGAGGTACGAACTTCGTTGGAAAGGGTATGAACTTTGTGAGAGGGGGTACGAAATTTGTTAAAGAGGGTACGAACTTTGTTAGAGAAGGTACGAACTTTGTTAGACATGGCACGAACTTTATTAGAGAGGCACGAACTTTGTTAGAGATGGCACGAACTTTGTTAGAGAGGGTACGAACTGTGTGAGGGGCGGTACGAACTTTGTTAGAGAGGGTACGAACTTTCTTAGAGATGGTACGAGCTTTGTTAAAGAGGTACAAAATTTGTTAGAGAGGGTACAAACTTTGTGAGATGGTACGGACTCTATTAGAGGGGGTACGAACTCTATTAGAGATGGTACGAACTTTGTTAGAGATGGTACGAACTTTGTTAGAGGAGGTACGAACTTTGTGAAAGAGGGTACGAACTCTATTAGAGGGGGTACGAACTTTGTTAGAGATGGTACGAAATTTGTTAGAGATGGTACGAACTTTGTTAGAGATAGTAAGAACTTTGTTAGAGAGGGTACGAACTTTGTTAGAGTGTACGAACATTGTTTAAGATAGTTCGAACTTTGTTAGAGAGGTACGAACTTTGTTAGAAAGGGTATGAACTTTGTGAGAGGGGGTACGAACTTTGTTAAAAAGGGTACGAACTTTGTTAGAGAATGTACGAACTTTGTTAGAGATGGCACGAACTTTATTAGAGAGGCATGAACTTTGTTAGAGAGGTTACGAACTTTGTTAGAGTGTACGAACAATGTTTGAAATAGCACGAACTTTGTTAAAGAGGTACGAACATGGTTAGAGAGGATACGAACTTTGTTGGAGAGTATCTGAACTTTGTTAGAGATGGCACGAACTTTGCTAGAGAGGCACAAACTTTGTTAGAGAGGGTACGAACTTTGTTAGCGGGGGTACGAACTTTGTTAGAGTGGGTTCAAACTTTGTTAGAGAGGGTACGAACTTTCTTAGAGATGGTACGAACTTGATTGAAGAGGTAGGAACTTTGTTAGAGTGGGTACGAGCTTTGTTAGAGAGAGTATAAACTTTTTTAGAGAGGTACGAACTTTGTTAGAAAGGGTATGAACTTTGAGAGACGGGGAACGAACTTTGTTAAAGAGGGTATGAACTTTGTTAGAGAAGGTACGAACTTTGTTAGAGATGGCACGAACTTTATTAGAGAGGCATGAACTTCGTTAGAGAGGGTGCGAACTTTGTGAGAGAGGGTATAAACTTTGTTAGAGAGGATACAAACTTTGATAGAAATGTTACGAACTTTGTTAGAGATGGTACGAACTTTGTTAGAGAGGCACGAACTTTGTTAGAGAGGCACGAATTTTGTTAGAAAGGGTATGAACTTTGTGAGAGGGGGTACGAACTTTGTTAAAGAGGGTACGAACTTATTAGAGAAGGTACGAACTTTGTTACAGATGGCACAAACTTTATTAGAGACGCACGAACTTTGGTAGAGAGGGTACGAAATTTGTTAGAGAGGGTTCGAACTTTGTTAGAGAGGGTATGAACTTTCTTAGAGATGGTACGAACTTGATTAAAGAGGTACGAAATTTGTTAGAGAGGCACGAACATTGTTAGACAGAGTACAAACTTTGTTGGAGAAGGTACCAACTTTGTTAGAGAGGTATGAACTTTTTTAGCGAGGTACGAACATTGTTAGAGGGGTTACGAACTTTGTAAGAGATGGCACGTACTTTGTTAGAGAGGGTACGAATTTTGTTAGAGTGTACGAACATTGTTTTAGATAGTACGAACTTTGTTAGAGAGGTACGAACTTCGTTGGAAAGGGTATGAACTTTGTGAGAGGGGGTACGAACTTTATTAAAGAGGGTACGAACTTTGTTAGAGAGGCACGAACTTTGGTAGAGAGGCACGAACTTTGTTAGAGAGGCACGAACTTTGATAGAAAGGGTAGGAACTTTGTGAGAGGGGGTACGAACTTTGTTAAAAGGGGTACGAACTTCTTAGAGAAGGTACGAACTTTGTTACAAATGGCACGAACTTTATTAGAGATGCACGAACTTTGTTAGAGAGGGTACGAACTTTGTGACAGGGGTTATGAACTTTGTTAGAGACGTTACAAACTTTGTTAGAGAAGGTACGAACTTTGTTACAGAGGTACGAACTTTGTTATAGATCGTACGAACCTTGTTAGAGAGGCACGAACTTTGTTAGAGAGAGTACAAACTTTGCTAGAAAGGGTACGAACTTTGTTAGAGAGGATATGAACTTTGTTAGAGATAGTATGAACTTTGTTGGAGAGTATCCGAACTTTGTTAGAGATGGCACGAACTTTGCTAGAGAGGGTACGAACTTTGTTAACGGGGGTACGAAATTTGTTAGAGAGGGTTCGAACTTTCTTAGAGATGGTACGAACGTGATTAAAGAGGTACGAAATTTGTTAGAGACGGTACGAACTTTGTTAGAGAGGCACGAACATTGTTAGAGAGAGTACAAACTTTGTTGGAGAAGGTACCAACTTTGTTAGAGAGGTACGAACATTGTTAGAGGGGTTACGAACTTTGTTAGAGAGGGTACGAATTTTGTTAGAGTGTACGAACCTTGTTTTAGATAGTACGAACTTTGTTAGGGAGGTATGAACTTCATTGGAAAGGGTATGAACTTTGTGAGAGGGGGTACGAACTTTGTTAAAGAGGGTACGAACTTTGTTAGAGAAGGTATGAACTTTGTTAGAGATGGCACGAACTTTATTAGAGAGGCACGAACTTTGTTAGAGATGGCACGAACTTTGTTAGAGAGGGTACGAACTTTGTGAGGGGCGATACGAACTTTGTTAGAGAGTGTACGAACTTTCTTAGAGATGGTACGAGCTTTGTTAAAGAGGTACGAAATTTGTTAGAGAGGGTACAAACTTTGTGAGATGGTACGAACTCTGTTAGAGGGGGTACGAACTCTATTAGAGATGGTACGAACTTTGTTAGAGATGGTACGAACTTTGTTAGAGATGGTACGAACTTTGTTGGAGATAGTACAAACTTTGTTAGAGGGGGTACGACCTTTGTTAGAGGGGGTACGAACTTTGTTAGAGATGGTACGAAATTTGTTAGAGATGGTACGAACTTTGTTAGAGAGTATCTGAACTTTGTTAGAGATGGCACGAACTTTGCTAGAGAGGGTACGAACTTTGTTAGCGAGGGTACGAACTTTGTTAGAGAGGGTTCGAACTTTGTTAGAGAGGGTACGAACTTTCTTAGAGATGGTACGAACTTGATTGAAGAGGTACGAACTTTGTTAGAGTGGGTACGAGCTTTGTTAGAGAGAGTACAAACTTTTTTAGAGAGGTACGAACTTTGTTAGAAAGGGTATGAACTTTGTGAGACGGGGAACGAACTTTGTTAAAGAGAGTATGAACTTTGTTAAAGAAGGTACGAACTTTGTTAGAGATGGCACGAACTTTATTAGAGAGGCACGAACTTCGTTAGAGAGGGTACGAACTTTGTGAGAAAGGGTATAAACTTTGTTAGAGAGGATACAAACTTTGTTAGAGATGGTACGAACTTTGTTAGAGATGGTACGAACCTTGTTAGAGAGGCACGAACTTTGTTAGAAAGGGTATGAACTTTGTGAGAGGGGGTACGAACTTTGTTTCAGATGGCACGAACTTTATTAGAGACGCACGAACTTTGTGAGAGGGGTTACGAACTTTGTTAGAGAGGGTACAAACTTTGTTAGAGAGGTACGAACTTTGTTAGAGAGGTTACAAACTTTGTTAGAGAAGGTACGAACCTTGTTAGAGAGGTACGAACTTTGGTATAGATCGTACGAACCTTGTTAGAGAGGCACGAACTTTGTTAGAGAGAGTACAAACTTTGCTAGAGAGGGTACGAACTTTGTTAGAGAGGGTATGAACTGTGTGAGAGGGGGTATGAACTTTGTTAGAAAGGATACAAACTTTGTTAGAGATGGTACGAACTTTGTTAGAGAGGGTATGAACTTTGTGAGAGGGTACGAACTTTCTTAGAGATGGCACGAAGTTTTTTAAAGAGGTACGAAATTTGTTAGAGAGGTTACGAACTTTGTGGGAGGGGTTACGAACTTTGTTAGAGAGGTTACAAACTTTGTTAGAGAAGGTACGAACTTTGTTAGAGAGGTACGAACTTTGTTAGAGAGGTTACGAACTTTGTGGGAGGGGTTACGAACTTTGTTAGAGAGGTTACAAACTTTGTTAGAGAAGGTACGAACTTTGTTAGAGAGGTACGAACTTTGTTAGAGAGGTAAGAACTTTGTTAAAGAGGTTACAAACTTTTTTACAGATGGTACGAACTTTTTTAGAGAGGGTACGAACTTTGATAGAGTGTACGAATATTGTTTAAGATATAATGATCTTTGTTAGAGAGGTACGAACTTTGTTAGAAAGGAAATGAACTTTGTGAGAGGGGGTACGAACATTGTTAAAGCGAGTATGAACTTTGTTAAAGAAGGTACAAACTTTGTTAGAGATGGCACGAACTTTATTAGAGAGGCACAAACTTCGTTAGAGATGGTACGAACTTTGTGAGAGGGGGTATGAACTTTGTTAGAGAGGATACGAACTTTGTTATCGTGTACAAACATTGTTTGAGATAGTACGAACTTTGTTAGAGAGGTACGAACTTTATAAGAAAGGGTATGAACTTTGTGAGAGGGCGTACGAACTTTGTTAAAGAGGGTACGAACTTTGTTCGAGACGTTACAAACTTTGTTAGAGAGGATACAAACTTTGTTAGACATGGTACGAACTTGATTAAAGAGGGTATGAACTTTGTTGTAGAGGGTACGAAAATTGTGAGACGGGTTACGAATTTGTTAGAGATGGTATGAAATTTGTGAAAGAGGGTACGAACTTTGTGAAAGGGGTTATGAACTTTGTTATAGAGGTTACGAACTTTGTTAGAGAGGTAGGAACTTTGTTAGAGATGGTACGAAATTTTTTAGAGATGGTACAAACTTTGTTAAAGTGTACGAACTTTGTTAGAAAGGTACGAACGTTGTTAGAAAGGGTATGAACTTTTTGAGACGGGGTACGAAGTTTGTTAGACAGATTACGAACTTTGTAAAAGATGGTACGAACTTTGTTAGAGATGACACGAACTTTGTTAGAGAGGCACGAACTTTGTTAGAGAGGGTACGACTTTTGTGAGAGGGGGTATGAACTTTGTTAGAGAGGATACAAACTTTGTTAGACATGGTACGAACTTTGTTAGAGATCGTACGAACTTTGTTAGAGTGGCACGAACTTTGTTAGAGAGAGTACAAACTTTGTGAGAGGGGGTACGAACTTTGTTAGAGAGGGTTCAAACTTTGTTAGAGAGGTACGAACTTTGTTAGAGAGGGTATGAACTTTCTTAAAGAGGTTACAAAATTTGTTAGAGGTACTACAAACTTTGTTAGAGAGGGTACAAATTTTATTTAACAGGGTAAGAACTTTGTTAGAGAGGGTATGAACTTTGTGAGAGGGGTTACAAACCTTATTAGATAGGGTACGAACTTTGTGAGAGAGGGTACAAACTTTTTTAGAGAGGGAACGAACTTTGTTAGAGATGGAACAAACTTTGTTGGAGATGGTCTGACTTAGAGATGTTACGAACTTTGTTAGAGAAGGTACAAACATTGTTAGAGAGGTTATGAACTTTGTGAGAGGGCTTACGAATTTGTTAGATAGGGTACGAACTTTGTGAGAGGGTTTACAAATTTTTTAGAGATGGTACGAACTTTGGTAGAGAGGTACGAACATTATTAGACAGGTGACGAACTTTGTTTGAGATGGTACGAACTTTGTTTGAGATGGAACGAACTTTGTGAGAGTGTACGAATATTCTTTGAGATAGTACGAACTTTGTTAGAGAGGTACGAACTTTGTTAGAGAGGGTATGAACTTTCTTAAAGAGGTTACGAAATTTGTTAGAGGTGCTACAAACTTTCTTAGAGAGGGTACAAACTTTATTTAACAGGGTACGAACTTTGTTAGAGAGGGTATGAACTTTGTGAGAGGGGTTACAAACCTTATTAGATAGGGTACGAACTCTGTGAGAGAGGGTACGAACTTTTTTAGAGAGGGAATGAACTTTGTTAGAGATGGAACGAACTTTGTTGGAGATGGTCTGACTTAGAGATGTTACGAACTTTGTTAGAGATGGTACAAACATTGTTAGAGAGGGTATGAACTTTGTGAGAGGGGTTACGAATTTGTTAGATAGGGTACGAACTTTGTGAGAGGGGTTACAAATTTGTTAGAGATGGTACGAACTTTGTTAGAGAGGTACGAACATTGTTAGACAGGTGACGAACTTTGTTTGAGATGGTATGAACTTTGTTAGAGGGGGTACGAACTTTGTGAGAGTGTACGAATATTCTTCGAGATAGTACGAACTTTGTTAGAGAGGTACGAACTTTGTTAGAAAGGGTATGAACTTTGTGAGAGGTGGTACGAACTTTGTTAAAGAGGGTACGAACTTTGTTGGAGAAGGTACAAACTTTGTGAGAGAAGGTGCGAACATTGTTCGAGATAGTACAAACTTTGTTAGAGAAGGTACGAACTTTGTCAGAGATGGCACGAACTTTATTAGAGAGGCACGAATTTTTTTAGAGAGGATACAAACTTTGTTAGAGATGGTACGAACTTGGTTAGAGATCGTACAAACTTTGTTAGAGAGGCACGAACTTTGTTAGAGAGAGTACAAACTTTGTGAGAGGGGTTACGAACTTTGTTAGTGAGGGTACGAACTTTGTTAGAGAGGTACGAACTTTGTTAGAGAGGGTATTAACTTTCTTAGAGAGGTTACAAACTTTGTTAGAGGTGCTACAAACTTTGTTATATAGGGTACAAACTTTGTTAGATACGTTACGAACTTTGTTAGAAATGGTAAGAACTTTGTTAGAGAGGGTACAACCTTTATTAAAGAAGGTATGAACTTTGTTAGAAAGGGTAAGAACTTTGTTAGAGAGGGTACGAACTTTGTTAGAGAGGGTACGAACTTTCTTAGAGATGGCACAAACTTGGTTAAAGAGGTACGAAATTTATTAGAGAGGTTACGAACTTTGTGAGAGGGGTTACTAACTTTGTTAGAGAGGTTACAAACTTTGTTAGAGAAGGTACGAACTTTGTTAGAGAGGTTACAAACTTTGTTAGAGATGGTATGAACTTTTTTAAAGAGGGTATGAACTTTGATAGAGTGTACGAACATTGTCTAAGATATTACGTTCTTTGTTAGTGAGGTACGAACTTTGTTAGAAAGGGTATGAACTTTGTGAGAAGGGGTACAAACTTTGTTAAAGCGGGTATGAACTTTGTTAGAGAAGGTACGAACTTTGTTAGAGATGGCACGAACTTTATTAGAGAGGCACGAACTTCGTTAGAGATGGTATGAACTTTGTGAGAGGAGGTATGAACTTTGTTAGAGAGGGTACGACTTTTGTGAAAGGGGGTATGAACTTTGTAAGAGAGGATACAAACTTTCTTAGAGATGGTACGAACTTTTTTAGAGATTGTACGAACTTTGTTAGAGAGGCACAAATTTTGTTAAAGAGAGTACAAACTTTGTGAGAGGGGATATGAACTTTGTTAGAGAGGATACAAACTTTGTTAGAGATCGTACGAACTTTGTTAGAGAGGCACGAACTTTGTTAGAGAGAGTACAAACTTTGTGAGAGGGGGTACGAACTTTGTTAGAGAGGGTTCAAACTTTGTTAGAGAGGGTATGAACTTTCTTAAAGAAGTTACGAAATTTGTTAGAGGTGCTACAAACTTTGTTAGAGAGAGTACAAACTTTATTTAACAGGGTACGAGCTTTGTTAGAGAGGGTATGAACTTTGTGAGAGGGGTTACAAACCTTATTAGATAGGGTACGAACTTTGTAAGAGAGGGTACGAACTTTTTTAGAGAGGGAACGAACTTTGTTAAAGATGGAACGAACTTTGTTGGAGATGGTCTGACTTAGAGATGTTACGAACTTTGTTAGAGATGGTACAAACATTGTTAGAGAGGGTATGAACTTTGTGAGAGGGGTTACGAATTTGTTAGATAGGGTACCAACTTTGTGAGAGAGGGTACGAACTTTGTTAGAGAGGGAACGAACTTTGTTAGAGTGTATGAACATTGTTTGAGATAGTACGAACTTTGTTAAAGATGTACGAACTTTGTTAGAAAGGGTATGAACTTTTTGAGAGGGGGTACGAACTTTGTTAAAGAGGGTACGAACTTTGTTAGAGAAGGTACGAACTTTGTTCGAGAGGTTACAAACTTTCTTAGAGGATACGAACTTTGTTAGAGAGGGTACGAACATTGTGAGAGGGGTTACGAATTTGTTAGAGATGGTACGAACTTTGTTAGAGATGGTATGAAATTTTTTAGAGACGATACGAAATTTGTTAGAGTGTACAAATTTTGTTTGGGATAGTACGAACTTTGTTAGAGAAGTATGAACGTATTTAGAAAGGGTATGAACTTTGTGAGACGAGGTACGAACTTTGTGGAAGAGGGTACGAACTTTGTTAGACAGGTTACAAATGTTGTTAGAGATGGTACGGACATTGTTAAAGAGGGTACGAACCGTGTTAGAGAGGTAGGAACTTTTTGAGAGGGGTTATGAATATGTTAGAGAGGGTACGAACTTTGTGAGAGGGGTTATGAACTTTGTTAAAGAGGTTACGAACTTTGTTAGAGAAGGTACGAACATTGATAGAGAGGTTACGAACTTTGTTAGAGATGGTACGAACTTGGTTAGAGAGGTTACAAACTTTGTTAGAGATGGTATGAACTTTTTTAAAGAGGGTATGAACTTTGATAGAGTGTACGAACATTGTCTAAGATATTACGTTCTTTGTTAGTGAGGTACGAACTTTGTTAGAAAGGGTATGAACTTTGTGAGAAGGGGTACAAACTTTGTTAAAGCGGGTATGAACTTTGTTAGAGAAGGTACGAACTTTGTTAGAGATGGCACGAACTTTATTAGAGAGGCACGAACTTCGTTAGAGATGGTATGAACTTTGTGAGAGGAGGTATGAACTTTGTTAGAGAGGGTACGACTTTTGTGAAAGGGGGTATGAACTTTGTAAGAGAGGATACAAACTTTCTTAGAGATGGTACGAACTTTTTTAGAGATTGTACGAACTTTGTTAGAGAGGCACAAATTTTGTTAAAGAGAGTACAAACTTTGTGAGAGGGGATATGAACTTTGTTAGAGAGGATACAAACTTTGTTAGAGATCGTACGAACTTTGTTAGAGAGGCACGAACTTTGTTAGAGAGAGTACAAACTTTGTGAGAGGGGGTACGAACTTTGTTAGAGAGGGTTCAAACTTTGTTAGAGAGGGTATGAACTTTCTTAAAGAAGTTACGAAATTTGTTAGAGGTGCTACAAACTTTGTTAGAGAGAGTACAAACTTTATTTAACAGGGTACGAGCTTTGTTAGAGAGGGTATGAACTTTGTGAGAGGGGTTACAAACCTTATTAGATAGGGTACGAACTTTGTAAGAGAGGGTACGAACTTTTTTAGAGAGGGAACGAACTTTGTTACAGATGGAACGAACTTTGTTGGAGATGGTCTGACTTAGAGATGTTACGAACTTTGTTAGAGATGGTACAAACATTGTTAGAGAGGGTATGAACTTTGTGAGAGGGGTTACGAATTTGTTAGATAGGGTACCAACTTTGTGAGAGAGGGTACGAACTTTGTTAGAGAGGGAACGAACTTTGTTAGAGTGTATGAACATTGTTTGAGATAGTACGAACTTTGTTAAAGATGTACGAACTTTGTTAGAAAGGGTATGAACTTTTTGAGAGGGGGTACGAACTTTGTTAAAGAGGGTACGAACTTTGTTAGAGAAGGTACGAACTTTGTTCGAGAGGTTACAAACTTTCTTAGAGGATACGAACTTTGTTAGAGAGGGTACGAACATTGTGAGAGGGGTTACGAATTTGTTAGAGATGGTACGAACTTTGTTAGAGATGGTATGAAATTTTTTAGAGACGATACGAAATTTGTTAGAGTGTACAAATTTTGTTTGGGATAGTACGAACTTTGTTAGAGAAGTATGAACGTATTTAGAAAGGGTATGAACTTTGTGAGACGAGGTACGAACTTTGTGGAAGAGGGTACGAACTTTGTTAGACAGGTTACAAACGTTGTTAGAGATGGTACGGACATTGTTAAAGAGGGTACGAACCGTGTTAGAGAGGTAGGAACTTTTTGAGAGGGGTTATGAATATGTTAGAGAGGGTACGAACTTTGTGAGAGGGGTTATGAACTTTGTTAAAGAGGTTACGAACTTTGTTAGAGAAGGTACGAACATTGATAGAGAGGTTACGAACTTTGTTAGAGATGGTACGAACTTGGTTAGAGATCGTACAAACTTTGTTAGAGAGGCACGAACTTTGTTAGAGAGAGTACAAACTTTGTGAGAGGGGTTACGAACTTTGTTAGTGAGGGTACGAACTTTGTTAGAGAGGTACGAACTTTGTTAGAGAGGGTATTAACTTTCTTAGAGAGGTTACAAACTTTGTTAGAGGTGCTACAAACTTTGTTATATAGGGTACAAACTTTGTTAGATACGTTACGAACTTTGTTAGAAATGGTAAGAACTTTGTTAGAGAGGGTACAAACTTTATTAAAGAAGGTATGAACTTTGTTAGAAAGGGTAAGAACTTTGTTAGAGAGGGTACGAACTTTGTTAGAGAGGGTACGAACTTTCTTAGAGATGGCACAAACTTGGTTAAAGAGGTACGAAATTTGTTAGAGAGGTTACGAACTTTGTGAGAGGGGTTACGAACTTTGTTAGAGAGGTTACAAACTTTGTTAGAGAAGGTACGAACTTTGTTAGAGAGGTTACAAACTTTGTTAGAGATGGTATGAACTTTTTTAAAGAGGGTACGAACTTTGATAGAGTGTACGAACATTGTCTAAGATATTACGTTCTTTGTTAGTGAGGTACGAACTTTGTTAGAAAGGGTATGAACTTTGTGAGAGGGGGTACAAACTTTGTTAAAGCGGGTATGAACTTTGTTAGAGAAGGTACGAACTTTGTTAGAGATGACACGAACTTTATTAGAGAGGCACGAACTTCGTTAGAGATGGTATGAACTTTGTGAGAGGAGGTATGAACTTTGTTAGAGAGGGTACGACTTTTGTGAAAGGGGGTATGAACTTTGTAAGAGAGGATACAAACTTTCTTAGAGATGGTACGAACTTTTTTAGAGATTGTACGAACTTTGTTAGAGAGGCACAAATTTTGTTAAAGAGAGTACAAACTTTGTGAGAGGGGATATGAACTTTGTTAGAGAGGATACAAACTTTGTTAGAGATCGTACGAACTTTGTTAGAGAGGCACGAACTTTGTTAGAGAGAGTACAAACTTTGTGAGAGGGGGTACGAACTTTGTTAGAGAGGGTTCAAACTTTGTTAGAGAGGGTATGAACTTTCTTAAAGAAGTTACGAAATTTGTTAGAGGTGCTACAAACTTTGTTAGAGAGAGTACAAACTTTATTTAACAGGGTACGAACTTTGTTAGAGAGGGTATGAACTTTGTGAGAGGGGTTACAAACCTTATTAGATAGGGTACGAACTTTGTAAGAGAGGGTACGAACTTTTTTAGAGAGGGAACGAACTTTGTTAGAGATGGAACGAACTTTGTTGGAGATGGTCTGACTTAGAGATGTTACGAACTTTGTTAGAGATGGTACAAACATTGTTAGAGAGGGTATGAACTTTGTGAGAGGGGTTACGAATTTGTTAGATAGGGTACCAACTTTGTGAGAGAGGGTACGAACTTTGTTAGAGAGGGAACGAACTTTGTTAGAGTGTATGAACATTGTTTGAGATAGTACGAACTTTGTTAAAGATGTACGAACTTTGTTAGAAAGGGTATGAACTTTTTGAGAGGGGGTACGAACTTTGTTAAAGAGGGTACGAACTTTGTTAGAGAAGGTACGAACTTTGTTCGAGAGGTTACAAACTTTCTTAGAGGATACGAACTTTGTTAGAGAGGGTACGAACATTGTGAGAGGGGTTACGAATTTGTTAGAGATGGTACGAACTTTGTTAGAGATGGTATGAAATTTTTTAGAGACGATACGAAATTTGTTAGAGTGTACAAATTTTGTTTGGGATAGTACGAACTTTGTTAGAGAAGTATGAACGTATTTAGAAAAGGTATGAACTTTGTGAGACGAGGTACGAACTTTGTGGAAGAGGGTACGAACTTTGTTAGACAGGTTACAAACGTTGTTAGAGATGGTACGGACATTGTTAAAGAGGGTACGAACCGTGTTAGAGAGGTAGGAACTTTTTGAGAGGGGTTATGAATATGTTAGAGAGGGTACGAACTTTGTGAGAGGGGTTATGAACTTTGTTAAAGAGGTTACGAACTTTGTTAGAGAAGGTACGAACATTGATAGAGAGGTTACGAACTTTGTTAGAGATGGTACGAACTTTGTTAGAGAGGGTACGAACTTTCTTAGAGATGGTATGAACTTTGTTAAAGAGGGTACGAACTTTGTTAGAGAGGGTACGAACTTTGTGAGAGAGGGTGTGCACTTTGTGAGAGCGGTTATGAATTTGTTAGATTGGGTACGAACTTTGTGAGAGAGGGTACGAACTTTGTTAGAGAGGAAACGAACTTTGTTAGAGAGGGAACGAACTTTTTTACAGTGTACGAACTTTGTTTGAGATAGTATGAACTTTGTTTGTGAGGTACGAACTTTGTTAGAAAGGGTATGAACTTTGTGAGAGGGGATACGAACTTTGTTAGAGAAGGTACGATTTTTTTTAGAGAGGTTATGAACTTTGTTAGAGATAGTACGAACTTTGTGAGAGAGTATACGAACTTTGTTAGAGATGGCACCAACTTTTTTAGAGAGGGTACAAACTTTATTAAAGAAGGTTTGAACTTTGTTAGTGAGGGTACGAAATTTGTTAGAGGGGGTACGAACTTTGATAGAGAGCGTACGAACTTTCTTAGAGATGGTACGAACTTTGTTAAAGAGGTACGAAATTTGTTAGAAAGGTTACGAACTTTGTGAGAGGGATTACGAACTTTGTTAGAGAGGTTACAAACTTTGTTAGAGAAGGTACGAACTTTTCTAGAGAGGTACGAACATTGTTAGAGAGATTACGAACTTTGTTAGAGAGGGTACGAACTTTGTTAGAGGGGTTATGAATTTGTTAGAGATGGTACGAACTTTATTAGAGAGGTACGAACATTGTTAGACAGGTGACGAACTTTGTTTGAGAGGTTACGAACTTTATTAGAGGTGGCACGAACTTTGTTAGAGAGGGTATAAACTTTATCAAAGAAGGTATGAACTTTGTTAGAGAGGGTACGAAATTTGTTAGAAAGGGTATGAACTTTGTGAGAGGGGTTACGAACCTTGTTAGATAGGGTATGAACTTTGTGAGAGAGGGTACGAACTTTTTTAGAGAAGGAACGAACTTTGTTGGAGATGGAACGAACTTTGTTGGAGATGGTATGAACTTTCTTAGAGTTGTTACGAACTTTGTTAGAGATGGTACAAACTTTGTTAAAGAGGGTATGAACTTTGTGAGAGGGGTTACAAATTAGTTAGATAGGGTACGAACCTTGTGAGAGAGGGTACGAACTTTGTTAGAGTGGGAACGAACTTTGTTTGAAATGCTAGGAACTTTGTTAGAGAGGGTACGAACTTTGTTAGACGGGGTATGACCTTTGCTAGAAAGGTTACCAACTTTGTGAGAAGTGTTACGAATTTGTTAGATAGGGTACGAACTTTGTAAGAGAGGGTACGAACTTTATTAGAGGGGGAACGAACTTTGTTAGAGATGGTACGAACTTTATTAGAGAGGGTATGAACTTTGTTAGAGAGGGTATGACCTTTGTTAGAGAGGTTACGAACTTTGTGAGAGAAGGTACGAACTTTGTTAGATAGCGTACGGACTTTTTTAGAGGTGGTACGAACTTATTTCTAAAGGTTTCAAACTTTGTTAGAGAGGATACGAACTTTGTGAGAGTATACGAAGTTTGTTCGAGATGGTACGAACTTTGTTGGAGAGTACACGAACTTTGTTGGAGATGGTACGAACGTTATTAGAGAGGTACGAACTTTTTTAGAGAGGATACGAATTTTTTGAGAGGGGTTATGAGCCTTGATAATAGAGAGGGTACGAACTTTGTTAGAGAAGGTGCGAACTTTTTTAGAGATGGTACAAACTTTGTATGAAGGGTTATGGACTTTTTGATAGGGGGTACGAACTTTGTGAGAGATGGTACGAACTTTGTTAGAGAAGGTACGAACTTTGTTAGAGATGGTACGAACTTTTTAAGGGAGGTACGAACTTTGTTAGATAGGTTTTCAACTTTGTTAGAGAGGATACGAACGTTGTTAGAGATGAGACGAACTTTTTCTAGAGAGGGTACGAACTTTGTTAAAGATGGTACGAACTTTGTTAGAGAGGTACAAACTTTGTTAGCGAGTTTTCAACTTTGTTAGAGGATACGAACTTTGTGAGAGTATACAGAGTTTGTAAGAGAGGGAATGAACTTTGTTAGAGAAGGTACGAGCTTTGTTAGAGAGGATACGAACGTTATTAGAGATGGGACGAACTTTTTCTAGAGAGGGTACGAACTTTGTTAGAGATGGTACGAACTTTGTTAGAGAGGGTATGAACTTTGTGAGAGGGGTTACGAACTTTGTTAGAGAGGTTACAAACTTTATTAGAGAAGGTACAAACTTTGTTAGAGAAGGTACGAACTTTGTTAAAGAGGTACGAACTTTTTTAGAGAGGATACGAACTTTGTTAGACATGGTACAAACTTTGTTGGAGAGTATACGAACTTTGTTAGAGAGGGTACGAACTTTGTGAGAGGGGTTACAAATTTGTTAGATAAGGTACAAACTTTGTGAGAGAGGGTACGAACTCTGTTGGAGAGGGAATGAACTTTGTTAGAGAGGGTGTGAACATTGTTCGAGATAATACGAACTTTGTTAGAGACGGTATGAACTTTTTGAGAGGGGGTACGAACATTGTTAAAGAGGGTACGAATTTTGTTAGAGAGGGTATGAACATTGTTTGAGATAGTACGAACTTGGTTAGAGAGGTACGAACTTTGTTAGAGAGGGTATGAACTTTGTGAGAGGGGTACTAACTTTGTTAAAGAGGTACGAACTTTGTTAGAGAGGGCAAACTTTGTGAGAGGGGGTATGAACTTTGTTAAAGAAGGTACGAACTTTGTCAGAGAGGGTATGAACTTTGTCAAAGGGGGTACGAACTTTGTTAAAGAAGGTACGAATTTTGTTAGAGAGGTTACGAACTTTGTTAAAGAGGACACGAACTTTGTTAGAGATGGGACGAAGTTTGTTAGAGAGGGTATGAACTTTCTTAGAGAGGGTACGAATTTTGTAAGAGAGGGTACAAACTTTGTTAGAGAGGAAACGGACTTTGTTAGAGATGGTACGAACTTTGTAAGGGAGGTACGAACTTTGTTTGACAAGTTTTGAACTTTATGAGAGAGGATACGAACTTTGTGAGAGTATACGCAGTTTGTTAGAGAGGGAACGAACTTTGTTAAAGGAGGTACGAACTTTGTTAAAATGGTTATGAACTTTGTTAGAGACGATACGAACGTTGTTAGAGATAGGACAAACTTTTTCTAGAGAGGGTACCAACTTTGTTAGAGATGGTACGAACTTTGTTAGAGAGGGTACAAACTTTTTGAGAGGGGTTACAACCTTTGTTAGAGAGGTTACGAACTTTGTTAGAGAAGGTATGAACTTTGTTAGAGATGATACCAACTTTGTTAGAGAGGGTACGAACTTTGTGAGAGGGGTTACAAATTTGTTAGATACGGTGCAAACTTTGTGAGAGAGGGTACGAACTGTGTTAGAGAGGTACGAACATTGTTCGAGATAGTACAAACTTTGTTAGAGAGGTACGAACTTTGTTAGAGAGGGTATGAACTTTGTGAGACGGGGTACGAACTTTGTTAAAGAGTGTAAGAACTTTGTTAGAGAGGATAGGAACTTTGTTAGAGATGGGACGAACTTTGTTCGAGATAGTACAAATTTTGTTAAAGAGGGTGCGACATTGTTCGAGATAGTACGAACTTTGTTAGAGAGGTATGAACTTTTTTAGAAAGGGTATGAACTTTATGAGAGGGGTTACGAACTTTGTGAGAGGGGTTACGAACTTTGTGAGAGAGAGTACGAACTTTGTTAAAGGGGGAACGAACTTTGTTAGAGATGGTACGAACTTTGTAAGGGAGGTACGAACTTTGTTAGAGAGGATACGAACTTTGTGATAGTATACGAAGTTTAATAGAGAGGTTTCGAACTTTGTTAGAGATGGTACAAACTTTGTTAGACAGTACATGAACTTGATTAGAGATGGTACGAACTTTTTTAGAGAGGTATGAACTTTGTTAAAGAAGATACGAATTTTTTTAGTGGGGTTACGAACCTTGTTAGAGAGGATACGAACTTTGTTAGAGATGGTACAAACTTTGTTATATAGGGTACGAACTTTGTGAGAGGGGTTATGAACTTTTTGATAAGGCATACGAACTTTGTGAGAGATGGTACGAACTTTGTTAGAGAGTGTAGAACTTTGTTAGAGATGGTACAGACTTTGTTAGAAAGGTATGAACATTGTTAGAGAGGGTACGAACTCTATGAGAGGGGTTAAGAACTTTGTTAGACATGGTATGAACTTTGTTGAAGAAGTTACAAACTTCGTTAGTGAGGGTAACACTTTGTGAGAGGGGGTAGAAACTTTATTAGAGAAGGGGTACGAACTTTATTAGAGAGGGTACGAACTTTGTTACAGAGGGTTCAAACTTTCTTAGAGATGATACGAACTTTGTTAGAGAAGTACGAACTTTGTTAGAGATGGTACGAAATTTGTTAGAGAGGTACGAACTTTGTTTGAGAGGGGTTACGAATTTTGTTAGAGAGGTTACGAACTTTGTTAGCGAAGGTACGAACTTTGTTAGACAGGTATAAACATTGTTATAGAGGATACGAACTTTGTTAGAAATGGTACAAACTTTGTGAGAGAGGGTACGAACTTCCTTGGAGAGGGAACAAACTTTTTAAGAGAGGTATGAACATTGTTCGAGATAGTACGAACTTCGTTAGAGAGGTACGAACTTTCTTTGGGAGGGTATGAACTTTGTGAGAAGGGGTACGAACTTTGTTAGAGATGGTATGGACTTTGTTAGAGAAGGTACGAACTTTGTTAGAGATGGTACGAACTTTGTTAGAGAGTATACTATCTTTGTTAGAGATGGCATGAACTTTGTTGGAGATGGTACGAACTTTGTTAGAGAGGTACGAACTTTCTTTAGAGAGGGTACGAACTTTGTGAGAGGGGTTACGAACTTTGTTAGAGAGGTTCCGAACTTTGTTAGAGAAGCTGCGAACTTTGTTGGAGAGGTACGAACTTTGTTAGAGAGGTTACAAACTTTGTTAGAGATGGTACAAACATTGTTAGAGAGGGTACGAACTTTGTGAGAAGGGTTACAAATTTGTGAGATAGGGTACAAACTTTGTGACAGAGGGTACGAACTTTGTTGGAGAGGGAACGAACATTGTTAGAGATGGTACGAACTTTGTTCGAGAGTATACAAACTTTGTTAGAGAGGGTACGGACTTTGTTAGAGAGGATACGAACTCTGTGAGAGGGGTTACAAATTTGTTAGATAGGGTACAAATTTTGTGAGAGAGCGTACGAACTCTGTTGAAGAGGGAACGAACTTTGTTAAAGAGGGTACGAACTTTGTCAGAGAGGTATGAACTTTGTTAGAGAGAGTATGAACTTTGTGAGAGGCGGTACGAACATTGTTAAAGAGGGTACGAACTTTGTTAGAGAGGGTATGAACATTATTAGATAGGTACGAACTTTGTTAGAGAGGGTATGAACTTTGTGAGAAGGGGTCCTAACTTTGTTAGAGAGGTACGAACTTTGTTAGAGAGGTTACGAACTTTGTTAGAGAGGATATTAACTTTGTTAGAGATGGGACGAACTTTGTTAGAGAGGGTACGAACATTGTTCGAGATAGTACGAACTTTGTTAGAGAGGTACGAACTTTCTTAGAGAGGGTATGAACTTTGTGAGAGGGGGTACGAACTTTGTGAAAGAGGGTACGAACTTTGTTAAAGAAGGTACGAACTTTGTTAGAGAGGTTACGAACTTTGTTAGAGAGGATATTAACTTTGTTAGAGATGGGACGAACTTTGTTAGAGAGGGTACAAACATTGTTCGAGATAGTACGAACTTTGTTAGAGAGGTACGAACTTTCTTAGAGAGGGTATGAACTTTGTGAGAGGGGGTACGAACTTTGTGAAAGAGGGTACGAACTTTGTTAGAGAAGGTACGAACTTTGTTAGAGAGGATACGAACTTTGTTAGAGAGAATACGAACATTATTCGAGATAGTATGAACTTTCTTAGAGAGGGTATGAACTTTGTGAGAGGGGCCACAAACTTTGTGAGAGAGGGTAAGAACTTTGTTGGAGAGGGAACGAACTTTGTTACAAAGGGTACGAACACAGTTCGAGATAGTACGAACTTGGTTAGAGAGGTACAAACTTTGTTAGAAAGGGTATGAACTTTGTGAGAGGGTGTACAAGCATTGTTAAAGAGGGTACGAACTTTGTTAGAGAGGTACGAACTTTGCTAGAGAGGGTATGATCTTTGTGAGAAGGGGTACTAACTTTGTTAGAGAGGTACGAACTTTGTTAGAGAGGGTATGAACTTTGTGAGAGGGGGTACGAACCTTGTTAAAGTGGGTACGAACTTTGTTCGAGAAGGTACGAACTTTGTTAGAGACGTTACGAACTTTGTTAGAGAGGATACGATCTTTGTTAGACATGGGACGAACATTGTTAGAGAGGGTACGAACATTGTTCGAGATAGTACGAACTTTGTTAGAGAGGAACGAACTTTCTTAGAGAGGGTATGAACTTTGTGAGAGGGGTTACGAACATTTTTAAAGAGGGTACAAACTTTGTTAGAGAAGGTACGAACTTTTTCAGAGAGGGTACGAACTTTGTGAGAGGGGTTACAAATTTCTTAGATAGGGTGCAAACTTTGTGAGAGAGGGTACGAACTCTGTTGAAGAGGGAACGAACTTTGTTAGAGAGGGTACGAACATTGGTCGAGATGGTACAAACTTTGTTAGAGAGGGTATGAACTTTGTGAGAGGGGGTACAAACATTGTTAAAGTGGGTACGAACTTTGTTAAAGATGGTACGAACTTTGTTAGAGAGTATACTAACTTTGTTAGAGATGGCATGAACTTCGTTGGAGATGGTACGAACTTTGTGAAAGAGGGTACAAACTTTGTTAGAGAGGATACGAACATTATTCGAGATAGTACGAACTTTCTTAGAGAGGGTATGAACTTTGTGAGAGGGGCTACAAACTTTGTGAGAGAGGGTATGAACTTTGTTGGAGAGGGAACGAACTTTGTTACAAAGGGTACGAACACAGTTCGAGATAGTACGAACTTGGTTAGAGAGGTACAAACTTTGTTAGAAAGGGTATGAACTTTGTGAGAGGGGGTACAAACATTGTTAAAGAGTGTACGAACTTTGTTAGAGAGGGTATGAACTTTGTGAGAGGGGGTACAAACATTGTTAAAGTGGGTACAAACTTTGTTAGAGAGGGTACGAACATTGTTCGAGATAGTACGAACTTTGTTAGAGAGGTACGAAATTTTTTAGAGAGGGTATGAACTTTGTGAGAGGGGATACTAAGTTTCTTAGAGAGGTACGAACTTTGTTAAAGAGGGTATGAACTTTGTGAGAAGGGGTACGAACTTTGTCAAAAAGGGTACGAACTTTGTTAGAGAAGGTAAGAACTTTGTTAGAAAGGTTACGAACTTTGTTAGAAAGGATACGAACTTTGTTAGAGATGGGACGAACTTTGTTAGAGAGGGTACGAACATTGTTCTTTATAGTACGAACTTTGTTAGAGAGGTACGAACATTCATAGAGAGGGTATGAACTTTATGAGAGGGGGTACGAACTTTGTGAGAGAGGGTATGAACTTTGTTAGAGAGGGAACGAAATTTGTTAGAGAGGGTACGAACATTGTTCGAGATAGTACGAACTTTGTTAGAGAGGTACGAACTTTGTTAGAGAGGGTATGAACTTTGTAAGAGGGGGTAGGAACATTTTTAAAGAGGGTACAAACTTTGTTAGAGAAGGTACGAACTTTCTTAGAGACATTACAAACTTTTTCAGAGACGATACGAACTTTGTGAGAGGGGTTACAAATTTCTTAGATAGGGTGCAAACTTTGTGAGAGAGGGTACGAACTCTGTTGAAGAGGGAACGAACTTTGTTAGAGAGGGTACAAATATTGTTCGAGATAGTACGAACTTTGTTAGAGAGGGTATGAACTTTGTGAGAGGGAGTACAAACATTGTCAAAGTGGGTACGAACTTTGTTAGAGAGGGTACGAACATTGTTCGAGATAGTACGAACTTTGTTAGAGAGGTACGAAATTTTTTAGAGAGGGTATGAACTTTGTGAGAGGGGATACTAAGTTTCTTAGAGAGGTACGAACTTTGTTAGAGAGGGTATGAACTTTGTGAGAGGGGGTACGAACTTTGTTAGAGAAGGTAAGAACTTTGTTAGAAAGGTTACGAACTTTGTTAGAAAGGATACGAACTTTGTTAGAGATGGGACGAACTTTGTTAGAGAGGGTACGAACATTGTTCTTTATAGTACGAACTTTGTTAGAGAGGTACGAACATTCTTAGAGAGGGTATGAACTTTGTGAGAGGGGGTGCGAACTTTGTGAGAGAGGGTACGAACTTTGTTGGAGAGGGAACGAAATTTGTTAGAGAGGGTACGAACATTGTTCGAGATAGTACGAACTTTGTTAGAGAGGTACGAACTTTGTTAGAGAGGTACGAACTTTGTTATAAGGGTATGAACTTTGTGAGAGGGGGTAGGAACATTTTTAAAGAGGGTATAAACTTTGTTAGAGAAGGTACGAACTTTCTTAGAGACGTTACGAACTTTTTCAGAGACGATACGAACTTTGTGAGAGGGGTTACAAATTTCTTAGATAGGGTGCAAACTTTGTGAGAAAGGGTACGAACTCTGTTGAAGAGGGAACGAACTTTGTTAGAGAGGGTACGAATATTGTTCGAGATAGTACGAACTTTGTTAGAGAGGTACGAACTTTGTTAGAGAGGGTATGAACTTTGTGAGAGGGAGTACAAACATTGTCAAAGTGGGTACGAACTTTGTTAGAGAGGGTACGAACATTGTTCGAGATAGTACGAACTTTGTTAGAGAGGTATGAAATTTTTTAGAGAGGGTATGAACTTTGTGAGAGGGGATACTAAGTTTCTTAGAGAGGTACGAACTTTGTTAGAGAGGGTATGAACTTTGTGAGAGGGGGTACGAACTTTGTTAGAGAAGGTAAGAACTTTATTAGAAAGGTTACGAACTTTGTTAGAAAGGATACGAACTTTGTTAGAGATGGGACGAACTTTGTTAGAGAGGGTACGAACATTGTTCTTTATAGTACGAACTTTGTTAGAGAGGTACGAACATTCTTAGAGAGGGTATGAACTTTGTGAGAGGGGGTACGAACTTTGTGAGAGAGGGTACGAACTTTGTTGGAGAGGGAACGAACTTTGTTAGAGAGGGTACGAACATTGTTCGAGATAGTACGAACTTTGTTAGAGAGGTACGAACTTTGTTAGAGAGGGTATGAACTTTGTGAGAGGGGGTACTAACTTTGTTAGAGAGGTACGAACTTTGTTAGAGAGGGTGTGGACTTTGTGAGAGGGGATACGAACTTTGTGAAAGAGGGTACGAACTTTGTTAGAGAAGGTACGAACTTTGTTAGACAGGGTACGAACATTATTCGAGATAGTACGAACTTTCTTAGAGAGCGTATGAACTTTGTGAGAGAGGGTACGAACTTTGTTGAAAAGGGACGAACTTTGTTAGAGGAGGTACGAACTTTGTTAGAGAGGATACGAATTTTGTTAGATATGGGACGAACTTTGTTAGAAAGGGTACGAACTTTGTTAGAGAGGGTATGAACTTTGTGAGAGGGGGTACGAACTTTGTTAAGGAGGGTACGAACTTTGTTAGAGAAGGTACGGACTTTGTTAGAAAGGTTACGAACTTTGTTTGAGAGGATACGAACTTTGTTAGAGATGGGACAAACTTTGTTAGAGAGGGTATGAACTTTGTTAGATATGGTACAAACTTTGTTAGAGATGGTACGAACTTTGTTAGAGAGGTACGAACTTTGTTAGAGAGGTACAAACATTGTTAGAGAGATTACGAACTTTATTAGAGATCGTACGAACTTTGTTAGAGTGTACAAACATTTTTTGAGATAGTACGAACTTTTTAAGAGATGCATAAACTTTGTTAGAAAGGGTATGAACTTTTTGAGACGGGGTACAAACTTTTTTAAAGAAGGTACAAACTTTGTTAGAGAGGATACTAACTTTCTTAAAGATGGTACAAACTTTGTTAGAGAGGGTATGAACTTTGTTAGAGAGGGTACGAACGTTGTGAGATGGGTTACGAATTTTGTGTAAGAAGTTACGAACTTTGTTAGAGGAGGTACGAACTTTGTTAGAGAGGTAAAAAATTGTTGGGGATGGACGAACATTGTTAGAGAGGTTACGACCTTTGTGAGAGATGGTACGAACTTTGTTAGAGAGGGTACGAACTTTGTTAGAGAGGGTACGAGCTTTGTTGGAGAGGGAGCCAAATTTATTAGAGAGGGTACGAACATTGTTCGAGATAGTACGAACTTTGTTAGAGAGGTTCGAACTTTCTTATAGAGGTACGAACTTTCTTAGTGAGGGTATGAACTTTGTGAGAGGAGGTATGAACTTTGTTAGAGAAGGTACAAACTTTGTGAGAGATGGTACGAACTTTGTTAGAGAGTATACGAACTTTGTTAGAGAGGCACGATTTTTGTTAGAGAGGCTACGAACTTTGGGAGAAGGGTTACGAATTTGTTACACAGGGTACGAACTTTGCTATAGAAGGTACGAACTTTGTTAGAGAGGTTACGAACTTTGTTAGAGAGGGTATGAACATTTTGAGAGGGGGTACGAACTTTGTTAGGGAGGGTACAAACATTGTTCGAGATGGTACAAACTTTGTTAGAGAGGTACGAACTTTGTTAAAGAGGGTACGAACTTTGTGACAGGGGTTACAAACTTTGTTAGAAAGGGTACGAACTTTCTTATAGAAGGTACGAACTTTGTTAGAGATCGCACGAACTTTGTTAGAGAGGATACAAACTTTGTGAGAAGGGTTACAAACTTTGTTAGAGAGGGTACAAACTTTTTGAGAGGAGTTACGAACTTTGTTATAGGGGTTACGAACATTGTTAAAGAGGGTACGAACTTTGTTAGCGAGGGTACGAACATTGTTCGAGGTAGTACGAACTTTGTTAGAGAGGTACGAACTTTGTTGAAGAGGGTATGAACTTTGTGAAAGGGGGTTCTAACTTTGTTAGAGAGGTACGAACTATGTTATAGAGGGTATGGACTTTGTGAGAGGGGGTACGAACTTTGTTAAAGAGGGTACGAACTTTGTTAGAGAAGGTACGAACTCTGTTAAAGAGGGTACGAACTTTGTTAGAGAGGATACGAACTTTGTTAGAGATGGGACGAACTTTGTTAGAGAGTCTACGAACATTGTTCGAGATAGTACGAACCTTGTTAGAGAGTTACGAACTTTCTTAGAGAGCGTATGAACTTTGTGAGAGGGGGTACGAACTTTGTTAAAAAGGGACGAACTTTGTTAGAGAAGGTACGAACTTCATTACAGACGTTACGAACTTTGTTAGAGAGGATACAAATTTTGTTAGATATGGGACGAACTTTGTTAGAGAGGGTATGAACTTTATGAGAGGGGGTACGAACTTTGTTAAAGAGGGTACGAACTTTGTTAGAGAAGGTACGAACTTTGTTAGAGAGGTTACGAACTTTGTTTGAGAGGATACGAACTTTGTTAAAGATGGGACAAACTTTGTTAGAGAGGGTCAAACTTTGTTAGATATGGTACAAACTTTGTGAGAGGGGTTACAAATCTGTTAAAGATGGTACGAACATTGTTAGAGAGGTACAAACTTTGTTAGGGAGGGTATGAACTTTGTGAGAGAGGATACGAACATTGTTAATGAGGGTACGAACTTTGTTAGAGAGGGTACGAAAATTGTTCGAGATAGTACGAACTTTGTGAGAGAGGTACAAACTTTGTTAGAGAGGGTGTGAACTTTGTGAAAGGGGGTACTAACTTTTTTAGAGAGGTACGAACTTTGTTATAGAGGGTATGGACTTTGTGAGAGGGGGTACAAACTTTGTTAAAGAAGGTACGAACTTTGTTAGAGAACGTACGAACTTTGTTAGAGAGGTTACAAACTTTGTTAGAGAGGATACGAACTTTGTTAGAGATGGGACGACCTTTATTAGAGAGGCTACGAACATAGTTCGAGATAGTACGAACCTTGTTAGAGAGGTACGAACTTTCTTAGAGAGCGTATGAACTTTGTGAGAGGGGGTACGAATTTTGTTAAAAAGGGACGAACTTTGTTAGAGAAGGTATGAACTTTGTTACAGACGTTACGAACTTTGTTAGAGAGGATACGAATTTTGTTAGATATGGGACGAACTTTGTTAGAGACGGTACGAACTTTTTTAGAGAGGGTATGAACGTTATGAGAGGGGGTACAAACTTTGTTAAAGAGTGTACGAATTTTGTTCGAGAAGGTACGAACTTTGTTAGAGAGGTTACGAACGTTGTTTGAGAGGATACGAACTTTATTAGAGATGGGACAAACTTTGTTGGAGAGGGTCAAACTGTGTTAGTATGGTACAAAGTTTGTGAGGGGGGTTACAAATTTGTTAGAGATGGTACGAACTTTGTTAGAGAGGGTACGAACATTGTTCGAGAGAGTACGAACTTTGTTAAAGAGGGTATGAACTTTGTGAAAGGGGGTACAAACTTTCTTAGAGAGGTACGAACTTTGTTGTAGAGGGTATGGACTTTGTGAGAGGGGGTACAAACTTTGTTAAAGAGGGTAAGAACTTTGTTAGAGATGGTACGAACTTTGTTACAAAGGTTACGAACTTTGTTAGAGAGGATACGAACTTTGTTAGAGATGGGACGACTTTTGTTAGAGAGGCTACGAACATTGTTCGAGATAGTACGAACCTTGTTCGAGATAGTACGAACCTTGTTAGAGGGGTACAAACTTTCTTAGAGAGCGTATGAACTTTGTGAGAGGGGGTACAAACTTTGTTAAAAAGGGACGAACTTTGTTAGAAAAGGTACGAACTTTGTTACAGACGTTACGAACTTTGTTAGAGAGGATACGAATTTTGTTAGATATGGGACGAACTTTGTTAGAGAGGGTATGAACTTTATGAGAGGGGGTACAAACTTTGTTAAAGAGGGTACGAATTTTGTTAGAAAATGTACGAACTTTGTTAGAGAGGTTACGAACTTTGTTTGAGAGGATACGAACTTTGTTAAAGATGGGACGAACTTTGTTAGAGAGGCTACGAACATTGTTCGAGATAGTACGAACCTTGTTACAGAGGTACGAACTTTCTTAGAGAGCGTATGAACTTTGTGAGAGGGGGTACGAACTTTGTTAAAAAGGGATGAACTTTGTTAGAGAAGGTACGAACTTTGTTACAGACGTTACGAACTTTGTTAGAGAGGATACGAATTTTGTTAGATATGGGACGAACTTTGTTAGAGAGGGTACGAAATTTCTTAGAGAGGGTATGAACTTTATGAGAGGGGGTAGGAACTTTTTTAAAGAGGGTACGAACTTTGTTAGAGAAGGTACAAACTTTGTTAGAGAGGTTATGAACTTTGTTTGAGGGGATACGAACTTTGTTAGGGATGGGACAAATTTTTTTAGAGAGGGTCAAACTTTGTTAGATATGGTACAAACTTTGTGAGAGGGGTTACAAATTTGTTAGAGATGGTACGAACTTTGTTAGAGAGGTTACGATCTTTGTTAGAGAGGATACGAAATTTGTTAGAGATGGGACGAGCTTTATTAGAGAGGCTATGAACATTGTTCGAGATAAGACGAACCTTGTTAGAGAGGTACAAACTTTCTTAGAGAGCGTATGAACTTTGTGAGAGGGGGTACGAACTTTGTTAAAAAGGGACGAACTTTGTTAGAGAAGGTACGAACTTTGTTAACGACGTTACGAACTTTGTATGAGAGGAGACGAATTTTGTTAGATATAGGACGAACTTTGTGAGAGAGGGTACGAACTTTGTTAGAGAGGGTATGAACTTTGTGAGAGGGGGTACGAACTTTGTTAAGGAGGGTACGAACTTTGTTGGAGAAGGTACGGACTTTGTTAGAGAGGTTACGAACTTTGTTTGAGAGGATACGAACTTTGTTAGAGATGGGACAAACTTTGTTAGAGAGGGTACGAACTTTGTTAGAGATGGTACAAACTTTGTTAGAGATGGTACGAACTTTGTTAGAGAGGTTACGATCTTTGTTAGAGAGGATACGAAATTTGTTAGAGATGGGACGAGCTTTATTAGAGAGGCTATGAACATTGTTCGAGATAAGACGAACCTTGTTAGAGAGGTACGAACTTTCTTAGAGAGCGTATGAACTTTGTGAGAGGGGGTACGAACTTTGTTAAAAAGGGACGAACTTTGTTAGAGAAGGTACGAACTTTGTTAACGACGTTACGAACTTTGTATGAGAGGAGACGAATTTTGTTAGATATGGGACGAACTTTGTGAGAGAGGGTACGAACTTTGTTAGAGAGGGTATGAACATTGTTAGAGAGGGTACGAACTTTGTTAAGGAGGGTACGAACTTTATTGGAGAAGGTACGGACTTTGTTAGAGAGGTTACGAACTTTGTTTGAGAGGATACGAACTTTGTTAGAGATGGGACAAACTTTGTTAGAGAGGGTACGAACTTTGTTATATACGGTACAAACTTTGTTAGAGATGATACGAACTTTGTTAGAGAGGTACGAACTTTGTTAGAGAGGGTATGAACTTTCTGAGAGGGGTTACGAACTTTGTTAGAGAGGTTACGAACTTTGTTAGAGAGGTACGAACTTTGTTAGAGAGGTACAAACATTGTTAGAGAAGTTACGAACTTTATTAGAGATCGTACGAACTTGGTTAGAGTGTACGAACATTTTTTGAGATAGTACGAACTTTTTTAAGAGGTATGAACTTTTTGAGACGGGGTACAAACTTTGTTAAAGAAGGTACAAACTTTGTTAGAGAGGATACTAACCTTCTTAAAGATGGTAGAAACTTTGTCAGAGAGGGTATGAACTTTGTTAGAGAGGGTACGAACTTTGTGAGATGGGTTACGAATTTTGTGTCAGAGGTTACGAACTTTGTTAGAGAGGTACGAACTTTGTTGGGGAGGGACGAACATTATTAGAGAGGTTACGAACTTTGTGAGAGATGGTACGAACTTTGTTAGAGAGGGTACAAACTTTGTTAGAGAGGGTACGAGCTTTGTTGGAGAGGGAACCAAATTTGTTAGAGAGGGTACGAACATTGTTCGAGATAGTACGAACTTTGTTAGAGAGGTATGAACTTTCTTAGAGGGGGTATGAACTTTGTGAGAAGGGGTATGAACTTTGTTAGAGAAAGTACAAATTTTGTGAGAGATGGTACGAACTTTATTAGAGATGGCACGAACTTTGTTAGAGAAGCACGATTTTTGTTAGAGAGGGTACGAACTTTGGGAGAAGGGTTACGAATTTGTTACAGAGGGTACGAACTTTGCTATAGAAGGTACGAACTTTGATAGAGAGGTTACGAACTTTGTTAGAGAGGGTATGAACTTTTTGAGAGGGGGTACGAATTTAATTAGAGAGGGTACGAACATTGTTCGAGATGGTACAAACTTTGTTAGAGAGGTACGAACTTTGTTAGAGATGGTTACAAACTTTGTTAGAGAGGGTACGAACTTTCTTCGAGAAGGTACGAACTTTGTTAGAGATAGCACGAACTTTGTTAGAGAGGGTACAAACTTTTTTGAGAGGGGTTACGAACTTTGTTAGGGAGGTTACGAGCTTTCTTAGAGATGGTATGAACTCTGTTAGAGAGTATACGAACTTTGTTAGAGAGGGTACAAACTTTGTGAGAGGGGTTACGAACTTTGTTAAAGAGGTTACAAACTTTGTTAGAGATTGTACGAACTTTGTTAGAGAGGGTATGTATTTTTTTAGAGATGGTACGAACTTTGTTAGAGTGGGTAAAAACTTTGTGAGAGCCGGTACGATCTTTGTGAGACACGGTACGAACTTTTTTGAAGCTATGAACTTTTTTGGAGATGGTAAAAACTTTGTTAGAGAGGGTACGAACTTTGTGAGAGGGGTTACAAACTTTGTAAGAGAGGGTACGAACTTTGTGAGAGGGGTTACGAACTTTGTTTGAGAGGGTACGAACTTTGTGATAGAGGGAACGAACTTTGTTAGAGATGGTACAAAGTTTGTAAGAGATGTATGAACTTTGTTGGAGAGGGCTACGAACTTTTTTAGAGAGGTACGATTTTTGTTAGAGAGGTTACAAACTTTGTTAGAGATGGTACGAACTTTGTGAGAGGGGGAACGAACTTTGTTTGACAGTTTATGACCTTTGTTAGAGAGGGTACGAACTTTGTTCGAGATAGTACGAACTTTGTTAGAGAGGGTATGAACTTTGTGAGAAGGGGTACGAACTTTGTGAGAGGGAGTACGAACTTTGTTAGAAAGGGTACGAACTGTGTTTTAGAATTAACGACCTTTGTTAGAGAGGGTACGAACTTTGTTAGAGAGGGTATGAACTTTGTGAGAACGGGTACGAACTTTCTTAAAGAGGCTATGAACTCTTTTAGAGAAGGTACGAACTTTGTTAGAGATAATACGGACTTTATTAGAGAAGGTACGAACTTTGTTTGAGTGGGTA
Source organism: Vitis rotundifolia (assembly GCA_030254885.1). NCBI lineage: Eukaryota > Viridiplantae > Streptophyta > Magnoliopsida > Vitales > Vitaceae > Vitis > Vitis rotundifolia. The sequence continues at coordinate 17,361,075 of CM058160.1, forward strand.
CGAACTTTGTTTGAGATGGTACGAATTTTGTTATAGAGGTACAAACTTTGTTAGAGAGGGTAAGAACTTTGTAAGAGGGGTTGGGAACCTTGTTAGACACGGTACGAACTTTGTTAGAGATGGTATAAACTTTGTTAACGAGGGTACGAACTTTGTGAGAGGGTTTCGAACTTTGTTAGAGAGGGTTCGAACTTTGTAAGAGGGGTTATGAATTTTGTTTGAGAGGGTACAAAGTTTATTAGAGAGATTACGAACTTTGTTAGAAAAGGTACGAACTTTTTTAGAGAAGGTACGAACTTTGTTAGAGAGGGTACGAACTTTGTTAAAGAGGTTATGAACTTTGTTAGGGATGGTACAAACTTTGTTAGAGATGGTACGAACTTTGTTAGAGATGGTACAAAGTTTGTAAGAGAGGTATGAACTTTGTTAGAGAGGGCTACGAACTTTTTTAGTGAGGTACGATTTTTTTTAGAGAGGTTACAAACTTTGTTAGAGATGGTACGAACTTTGTGAGAGGGGGAACGAACTTTGTTTGACAGTTTATGACCTTTGTTAGAGAGGGTACGAACTTTGTTTGAGATAGCACGAACTTTGTTAGAGAGGGTATGAACTTTGTGAGAACGGGTACGAACTTTTTTTGAGAAGGTCCAAAATTTGTTAGAGAGGGTATGAACTTTGTTAGAGATGGTACGAACTTTGTTAGAGAGGGTAATAACTTTGTGAGAGGGAGTACGAACTTTGTTAGAAAGGGTACGAGCTTTGTTCGAGATAGTACGAACTTTGTTAGAGAGGTACGAACTTTGTTAGAGAGGGTATGAACTTTGTGAGAAGGGGCACGAACTTTGTTAAAGAGGCTACGAACTTTGTTAGAGAAAGTACGAGCTTTGGTAGAAAGGTTACCAACTTTGTTAGAGATAATACGAACTTTGTTAGAGAAGGTAAAAACTTTATTAGAGAGGGTACAAACTTTGTTAGAGATGATACAAACTTTGTTAGAGAGGGTAAGAACTTTGTGAGAGGGAGTACGAACTTTGTTAAACACGGTATAACCTTTCTTGAAGAAGTTACGAACTTTGTTGGATATGGTAAAAACTTTGTTAGAGAGGGTACAAACTTTGTTGGAGATGGTAAAAACTTTGTTAGAGAGGCTACGAACTTTGTGAGAGGGGTTACGAACTTTGTTTGAGAGGGTACGAACTTTGTTTGAGAGGTTACGAACTCTGTTTTAGAGGGTATGAACTTTGTTTGAGAGGTTACGAACTTTGTTAGAGATAATACGAACTTTATTAGAGAAGGTACGAACTTTGTTAGAGATGGTACGAACTTTGTTAGAGAGGTTATGAACTTTGTTAGAGATGGTACGAACTTTGTGAGAGAAGGTACGAACTTTGTTAGAGAGGGGGTACGAACTTTGTTAGAGAGGTTATAAACTTTGTGAGAGGGGTTACGAACTTTGTGAGCGAGGGTACGAACTTTGTTCGAGAGGGAACGAACTTTGTTAGAGAAGGTACGAACTTTGTTCGAGAAGGTACGAACTTTGTTAGAGAAGGTACGAACTTTGTTAGAGGGGGTATGAACTTTGTGAGAGGGGGTACGAACTTTGTTAAAGAGGTATGAACATTGTTAGAGAGGGTACGAACTTTGTTAAGGAGGGTACGAACTTTGTTGGAGAAGGTACGGACTTTGTTAGAGAGGTTACGAACTTTGTTAGAGAGGTTATGAACTTTGTTAGAGTTGGTACGAACTTTGTGAGAGAAGGTACGAACTTTGTTATAGAGGGTACGAACTTTGTTAAATAGGGTACGAACTTTGTTAGAGAAGGTACGAACTTTGTTAGAGAGGGAACGAACTTTATTAGAGAAGGCACGAACTTTGTTAGAGAGGGTATGAACTTTGTTAAAGATGGTACGAACTTTGTTAGAGAGGTTACGAAATTTGTTGGAGAGGTTACGAACTTTGTTAGAGAAGGTATGAACTTTGTTAAAGAGGGTACGAACTTCGTTAGAGAAGGTACGAACTTTGTTAGAGACGGAACGAACTTTGTTAAAGAAGGTACGAACTTTGTTAAAGAGGGTATGAACTTTGTTAAAGATGGTACGAACTTTGTTAAAGATGGTACGAACTTTTTTAGAGAGGTTACGAACTTTGTTAGAGAAGGTACGAACTTTGTTAAAGAGGGTACGAACTTCGTTAGAGAAGCTACGAACTTTGTTAAAGAGGTTACGAACTTTGTTAGAGAAGGTACGAACTTTTTTAGAGAGGTTATGAACTTTGTTAGAGAGGTTATGAACTTTGTTAGAGATGGTACGAACTTTGTGAGAAAAGGTACGAACTTCGTTAGAGATGGTAAGAACTTTGTTTTAGAGTTTATGACCTTTTTTAGAGAGGGAACGAACTTTTTTAGAGAAGGTTTGATCTTTATTCGAGAGGGTACAAACTTTTTTAGAGAAGTTATGAACTTTGTTAGAAAGGTTACGAACTTTGTTAGAGAGGGTATGAATTTTATGAGAAGGGGTACGAACTTTGTTAAAGGGGCTACGAACTGATTTAGAGATAATACGAACTTTGTTAGAGAAGGTACAAACTTTGTTAAAGAGGGTACGAACTTTGTTATAGATGGTACAAACTTTGTTAAAGAGGTTACGAACTTTGTTAGAGAAGGTACGAACTTTTTTAGAGAGGGTGTGAACTTTGTTAGAGAGGTTATGAACTTTGTTAGAAATGGTATGAACTTTGTGAGAAATGGTACGAACTTCAATAGAGATGGTAAGAACTTTGTTTTAGAGTTTATGACCTTTGTTAGAGATGGTACGAACTTTGTTAGAGAGGTTACGAACTTTGTTAACGATAATACGAACTTTGTAATAGAAGGTACGAACTTTGTAAGAGGGTTTCGAACTGTGTTAGAGGGGGCACAAACTTTGTTAGAGGGGTTACGACCTTTGTTAGAGATGGTACGAACTTTGTAAGAGAACGTACGAACTTTTATAGAGAGGCTATGAACTTTGTTAGAGATGGTACGAACTTTGTGAGAGAGGTTAAAAACTTTGTTAGAGATAATACGAACTTTGTTAGAAAAGGTATGAACTTTGTAAGAGGGTTTCAAACTTAGTTAGAGAGGGTACGAACTTTGTTAGAGGGGTTATGAACTTTGTTTGAGAGGGTACGAATTTTTTTAGAGAGGTTACGAACTTTGTTAGAGAGGGTACGAACTTTATTAGAGAAGGTACGAACTTTGTTATAGATGGTACAAACTTTGTGAGAGATGGTACGAACTTCGGTAGAGATGGTACGAACTTTGTTTGAGAGTTTATGACCTTTGTTAGAGATGGTACGAACTTTGTTATAGAGGTTACGAACTTTGTTCGAGAGGTTATGAACTTTGTTAGGGAGGTATGAACTTTATTAGAGAGGGTATGAACTTTGTGAGAAGGGGTACGAACTTTGTTGAAGGGGCTACGAACTTTGTTAAAGAAGGTACGAACTTTGTTAGAGATAATACGAACTTTTTTAGAGAAGGTACAAAATTTGTTAGAGAGGGTACGAACTTTGTTAGAGATGGTACAAACTTTGTTAAAGAGGGTAAGAACTTTGTGAGAGGGAGTACGAACTTTGTTAGAGAGGGTACGAGCTTTGTTCGAGATAGTACGAACTTTGTTAGAGAAGGTACGAACTTTGTTAGAGAGGGTATGAATGATTACTACTCAAAAATGCTATTTTGGAAGCTTGTAATTAACTCTTTTAATCAATTTTGAGTAGTAGTTATCACCTTTTAACCCAATTAACATATTAAGGACCCTTGCAATCAATTCTAATCAAATTGTGTAAGTTTTGGTGTTTTTGATAGCTTTTTGCTCACCAAAGCAATCCAAGATTGAGGAGAGTTCTTTGGAATCCATGGCAAAGCTTTTGGAAAGCTCAGAAACATGAAGAACCGAAGCTTTAAAGTCCTTTGCCATAAGCAAATCCGGAATGCAAGGAGGGAAGCAAAGAGGAAAAACAGAGTGAAGCAAAACAGGGGACAAAAGTTGCAGTCTTCTTGGCCACTTTTGGAGCACTTCCCGAAGTCCAATTCATGCACGCTATATACCATTTCAAAGCTCAGGAAGTCAAGAATCCAATTCTTCAAACGGTGCACGATTCCGAGTTCAAATGAAGAAGTTACAGCCATTGGAATCTGATCGCTCCAAGCTGAAAGAGAATTTCGCAGGGCTGCGAAATTTGGTCCTTTGGCTGCGAAATTTCGCAGCGCTACAGTGCCGGCTGCGAAACGCTTCCTGAAGCACCCGATAGCTGCAACCGACATCTTGAGATATTTTTGCTTTAGATATTTGATGTCTAAATTTCCCAAACTCTCCTTGTAACCCTCCTATCACATGATTCCTTAGTTAGGAAGTAAGAAGCAAAGGGTGAATAACCCCTTATAAATGTAACACATCTCGGGAGCTTTTCCAGAGACCGAACTTTGTATAGTTTTTAAAGGAAGTAAAATTCAGAGCCTTGCTCTGCCTTTCCTTCCCATTTTGTTTTCTCTTTTATTTTCTTTCTAGCCAAACATCCTCTGAGGATGTTTCCTCAGAGGATGAGAGGCTAGGCTTTTGTCTCTTGGGTGAAGGAAGCTAGGTAAGGTGCCGGCATGCATGAGGGTGAGTTTTTGTTGTTTCCATTTTTAATGAAGAGAAAGTGTGACCCGTTTATGGTTTTTATCTTTTTAGTTAACTTAAAACGCCTTTGAATCACCTGGGCCAACACTTGGTAAGGCAAGTGGACTCCGTCCATTGAGTTTCACTAGTTTACCTCTTGCGAGCCTTTGGGAGGTGATTCAGAGGTAGGATTTTCTAGAATAGCCAACACTTGGTAAGCTTTTGGACTCCAAGGAGACATCCATTAGTTATCTCTTGCGAGCTTTTGAAGGATAATCCAAGGTTAAAGATCCCCTTGAATGGCAAATGCTAGGTGAGAGGCACGAGCCATTGCAAGGTGTATCAGTGAGAGGGATTTAGTGTTGAAACCATTAATGGTAAGCATCTGTACCACACCGGTTCGGGAAATAACTATATGTTAAATCCCCAATGCGAGGAAAAGAAACAAGTGACCGGAATCTCCTCTTTTGTTTATGGCACCTGATCCTAGTGACCTGAAATCCCAAGAAACACTTTTCTTTGTAATTACTTTCAGTTACTTTTAGTTTGGTTAGCTTAAAACCATACGTTTTCAATTCAAACTTATGTTTTCTTTTAAAGCTAACCTTGAAATGAAAAACCACCAATTCATCTTTGAAGTAATATCAATTGTGAAGTGAAAACCCATCTCTGTGGACGATCCTAGAGCCACTATGCTATGCTAGCTATGCTACCCTAGTATATGGTGAAATAGGTTTATAAATTTTGTTGATAACTCCCGTCTGAGGATTGAAATCAAAGCACATCAGTTGATTGATCTGAATCAATCAGAACACCAATTGGGGACGAATCAAATGGCGTCGTTGCCGGGGATGGTGCCACTTTACAGTGATATGATCTTTTCAGAGTACTTGTGATCTTCATCACAAGTTTGGTGACTTTTCTTTTCTTTTTACTAACTCTTTTTATATGTTTATTTTTTCTTTGTTCATATTTTAGTATACCTTTTATTTAGTTTTTAGTTAATCTTAATTTTTTTAGAATTTTTTTTCTTTTGTTTTCTTTTGTTTTCTCTGTTTTTAATTCACAAATTGCTAGTTGTGCATGCCATATTGAATACGAGATAGCAGAGGAAGCCATGAACTTCATGAGTTATGTGGCTGAAATTTCAAGAGGATGGGATGAACCAAATGCTAGAGATATGGGGAGAAAGACGTCTCAACCTAATGCTAAGGGTGAGATGTATATTTTGAATGATGACATAGATATGAAGGCAAAGATTGCAGCTATGGCAAGGAGATTGGAAGAGCTAGAAATGAAAGAGATTCAAGAAGTGCAAGCCATCTCTCAAACACCATTGCAAGCTATGCCTTGTGCCATTTGTCTATCTTATGAGCACTTGGTGGATGAGTGTCCTACCATTCCAACGGTGAGGGGGTACGAACTTTTTTGGAGAGGTTACAAACTTTGTGAGAGGGGTTACGAACTTTGTGAGTGGGGGTACGAACCTTGTTAGAGAGGGAACGAACTTTGTTAGAGAAGGTATGAACTTTGTTCAAGAAGGTACGAACTTTGTTAGAGAAGGTACAAACTTTTTTTGAGAGGTTACGAACTTTGTGAGAGGGTTTCAAACTTTGTTAGAGAAGGTACGAACTTTGTTAAAGAGGGTACGAACTTTGTTAGAGAGGGTATGAACTTTGTGAGAGGGGGTACGAACTTTGTTAGAGAGGTTACGAACTTTGTTAGAAAGGTTACAAACTTTGTTAGAGAAGGTACGAACTTTGTTAAAGAGGGTACGAACTTTGTTAGAGAAGGTACGACTTTTGTTTGAGATGGTACAAACTTTTTTTGAGAGGTTAGGAACTTTGTTAGAGATAATACGAACTTTGTTACAGAAGGTACAAACTTTGTTAAAGAGGGTACGAACTTTGTTAGAGAAGCTACGAACTTTGTTAGAGAGGTTACGAACTTTGTTAGAGAAGGTGCGAACCTTGTTAGAGAGGGTATGAACTTTGTTAAAGATGGTACGAACTTTGTTAGAGAGGTTACGAACTTTGTTAGAGAAGGCACGAACTTTGTTAAAGAGTGTACGAACTTCGTTAGAGAAGCTACGAACTTTGTTAAAGAGGTTACGAACTTTGTTAGAGAAGGTACGAACTTTTTTGGAGAGGGTATGAACTTTGTTAGAGAGGTTATGAACTTTGTTAGAGATGGTATGAACTTTGTTAGAAAAGGTACGAACTTTGTTAGAGAAGGTACGACTTTTGTTTGAGAGGGTACGAACTTTGTTAGAGAAGGTACAAACTTTTTTTGAGAGGTTACGAACTTTGTGAGAGGGTTTCAAACTTTGTTAGAGAAGGTACGAACTTTGTTAAAGAGGGTACGAACTTTGTTAAAGAGGGTATGAACTTTGTGAGAGGGGGTATGATCTTTGTTAGAGAGGTTATGAACTTTGTTATAGAGGTTAGGAACTTTGTTAGAGATGGTACGAACTTTGTGAGAGAAGGTACGAACTTTTTTAGAGAGGGTACGAACTTTGTTAAAGAGGGTACGAACTTTGTTAGAGAAGGTACGAACTTTTTTAGAGAGGGAACGAACTTTGTTAGAGAAGGTACGAACTTTGTTAGAGAGGGTATGAACTTTGTTGGAGATGGTACGAACTTTGTTAGAGAGGATATGAACTTTGTTAGAGAGGTTACGAACTTTGCTAGAGAGGTTATGAACTTTGTTAGAGAAGGTATGAACTATGTTAAAGAGGGTACGAACTTTGTTAGAGATGGTACGAACTTTGTTAAAGAGGTTATGAACTTTCTTAGAGATGGTCCGATGTTTGTGAGAGAAGGTACGAACTTTGTTAGAGAGGGTACGAACTTTGTTAAAGAGGGTACGAACTTTGTTAGAGAAGGTACGAACTTTGTTAGTTAGATAGGTGATGAACTTTCTTAGAGTGGGTATGAACTTTGTTAGAGATAGTACAAACTTTGTGCGAGAGGTTACGAACTTAGTTAGATTTGGTACATACTATGTGAGAGGGGGTACGAACTTTTTTTAGGGAGGGTAAAAACTCTTATAGAGAGGTTACGAACTTTGTTAGGCAGGGTACGAACTTTGTTATAGAATGTACGGACTTTGTTAAAGATGGTACGGACTTTTTGCGAAAGGTTACGAAGTTCATTAGATTGGGTACAAACTTTGTGAGAGGGGCTACAAACTTTGTTAGAGAGGGTACGAACTTTGTTAGAGAGGTTACGAACTTTGTTAGAGAAGGTACGTACTTTGTTACAAATGGTACGATTTTGTGCGAGAGGTTACCAACTTTGTGAGAGGGGGTACGAACTTTGTTATAGAGGGTACGAACTTTGTTAGAGAGGTTACGAACTTTGTTAGAGAGGGTACAACCTTTGTTAGAGAAGGTACGAACTTTGTTAGAGATGGTACGAACTTTGTTAGAGAGGGTACGAACTTTTGTTACAGAATGTACGGACTTTGTTAGAGATGGTACGAACTTTTTGCGAGAGGTTGCGAAGTTCGTTAGATTGGGTACGACCTTTGTGAGAGGGGTACAAACTTTGTTATAGAGGGTACGAACTTTGTTAGAGAGGGTACGAACTTTGTGAGATGGGGTACGAACTTTGTTAGAGAGGGTACAAACTTTGTTAGGGATGGTACGAACTTTGTGAGAGGGGGTACGAACTTTGTGAGAGAGGGTACGAACTTTGTTAGAGAGGGTACGAACTTTGTTAGAGGGGGTACGAACTTTGTTAGAGATGGTACCAACATTTTTTGAGATGGTAAAAACTTTGTGCGAGAGGTTATGAAGTTCGTTAGATTTGGTACGAACTTTGTGAGAGGGGGTACGAATTTTGTTAGAGACGTTACGAACTCTGTTAGATTGGGTACGAACTGTGTGAGAGAGGGTACGAACTTTGTTATAGTGGGTACGAACTTTGTTAGAAAGGGTACGAACTTTGTTAGAGATGGTACGACCTTTGTTAGAGAGGGTACGAACTTTGTTAGAGAGGTTACGAATTTTTTGGAGAGGTTACGAAGTTCATTAGATTGCGTACGAACTTTGTGAGAGGGGGTACGAACTTTGTTAGAGATGGTACAAATATTTTTTGAGATGGTGAAAACTTTGTGCGAGAGGTTACGAACTTTGTTAGATTGGGTACGAACTTTGTGAGAGGGGGTGTGAACTTTGTTTGAGAGGCTATGAACTTTGTTAGATTAGGAACGAACTTTGTGAGAGAGCGTGTGAACTTTGTTAGAGAGGTTACGAACTTTGTTAGAGAGGGTACGACCTTTGTCAGAGAAAGTATGAACTTTTTTAGATATGGTACGAACTTTGTGAAAGAAGGTACGAACTTTGTTAGAGAGGGTATGAATTTTGTTAGAGATTGTACAAACTTTGTGCGAGAGGTTACGAAGTTCGTTAGATTTGGTACGAACTTTGTTAGAGGGGGTACGAACTTTGTTAGAGAGGGGGTACGAACTTTGTTCGAGAGGTCACGATCTTTGTTAGAGAGGGTACGACCTTTGTTATGGACGGTACGCACTTTGTTAGAGAGGGTACGAACTTTGTTAGAGAGGGTACGACCTTTGTTAGAGAGGGTACGAACTTTATTAGAGAGGTTACGAACTTTGTGAGAGGGGGTACGAACTTTGTTAGGGAGGGTACGAACTTTGTTAGAGAGGTGACGAACTTTGTTAGAGAGGTTACGAACTTTGTGCGAGAGGTTACGAAATTCGTTAGATTGGGTACGAACTTTGTGAGAGGGGGTACGAACTTTGTTAGAGAGGGTACGAACTTTGTGAGAGAGTGTAAAACTTTTTTAAATAGGGTACGAACTTTGTTAGAGGGGGTATGAACTTTTTTAGAGATGGTACAAACATTTTTTGAGATGGTAAAAACTTTGTGCGAGAGGTTATGAAGTTCGTTAGATTTGGTACGAACTTTGTGAGAGGGGGTACGAACTTTGTTAGAAAGGTTACGAACTCTGTTAGATTGGGTACGAACTGTGTGAGAGGGGGTACGAACTTTGTTAGAAAGGGTACGACCTTTGTTAGAGAGGGTACGACCTTTGTTAGAGAAGGTACGAACTTTGTTAGAGAGGTTACGAATTTTTTGGAGAGGTTACGAAGTTCGTTAGATTGCGTACGAACTTTGTTAGAGAGGGTACGAACTTTGTTTGAGATGGTACAAACATTTTTTGAGATGATAAAAACTTTGTGCGAGAGGTTACGAACTTTGTTAGATTGGGTACGAACTTTGTGAGAGGGGGTATGAACTTTCTTTGAGAGGCTACGAAATTTGTTAGATTAGGTACGAACTTTGTTAAAGAGGGTACGACCTTTGTTAGAGAAAGTATGAACTTTGTTAGAGAAGGTACGAACTTTTTTAGATATGGTACGAACTTTGTGAAAGAAGGTACGAACTTTGTTAGAGAAGGTACGAACTTTGTAAGAGAGGGTATGAATTTTGTTAGAGATTGTACAAACTTTGTGCGAGAGGTTACGAAGTTCGCTAGATTTGGAACGAACTTTGTTAGAGGGGGTACGAACTTTGTTAGAGAGGTTACGAACTGTGTGAGAGGGGGTACGAACTTTGTTAGATAGGTTACGAACTTTCTTAGAGAGGGTATGAACTTTGTAAGAGATGGGACAAACTTTGTGCGACAGGCTACGAACTTTTTTAGATTTGGTACGTACTTTGTGAGAGGGGGTACGAACTTTTTTTAGAGAGGGTACGAACTCTGTTAGAGAGGTTACGAACTTTGTTAGAGAAGGTATGAATTTTTTTAGAGATGGTACTAACTTTGTGCGAGAGGTTACGAACTTTGATAGATTAGGTACGAACTTTGTTCGAGAAGTCACGAACTTTGTTAGAGAGGGTACGACCTTTGTTATGGACGGTACGCACTTTGTTAGAGAGGGTACGAACTTTGTTAGAGAGGGTACGAACTTTGTTAGAGAGGTTACGAACTTTATTAAAGAGGGTAGGACCTTTGTTATAGAAGGTACGAACTTTGTTAGAGGTTGTACAAATTTTGTGCGAGAGGTTACGAAGTTCGTTAGATTGGGTACGAACTTTGTGAGAGGGGGTATGAACTTTGTGAAAGAGGGTACAAACTTTGTTAGATAGGTTACGGACTTTGTTAGAGATGGTACGAACTTTGTTAGAGATGGTACAAACTTTGTGTGCGAGGTTACGAACTTTACTAGACTGGGTACGAACTTTGTGAGAGGGGGTATGAACTTTGGTAGAGAGGTTACGAACTTTGTTAGATTGGGTACGAACTTTGTGAGAGAGCGTATAAACTTTGTGCGAGTGGTTACGAAGTTTGTTAGATTGGGTACGAACTTTGTGAGAAAGCGTATGAACTTGGTTAGAGAGGGTACGACCTTTGTTAGAGAACGTATGAACTTTTCTTAGAGAAGGTACGAACATTGTTAGATATGGTACAAACTTTGTGAAAGAAGGTAGAACTTTGTTAGAGAACGTACGAACTTTGTAAGAGAGGGTATGAATTTTGTTAGAGATGGTACGAACTTTGTGCAAGAGGTTACGAACTTTGTTAGATAGGGTACGAACTTTGTTACAGAATGTACAGACTTTGTTAGAGATGGTACAAACTTTTTACAAGAGGTTGCGAAGTTCGTTAGATTGGGTACGAACTTTGTGAGAGGGGTACAAACTTTTTTATAGAGGGTACAAACTTTGTTAGAGAGGTTACGAACTTTGTGAGAGGGGGTACGAACTTTGTTAGAGAGGGTACGAACTTTGTTAAAGAGGTTACGAACTTTGTTAGAGAGGGTATGACCTTTGTTAGAGAAGGTACAAACTTTGTTAGAGATGGTACGAACTTTGTGGGAGAGGTTACGAAGTTCGTTAGATTGGGTACGAACTTTGTGAGAGGGGGTATGAACTTTGTTAGAGAGGGTACGAACTTTGTTAGAGATGGTACAAACTTTGTTTGAGATGGGACAAACTTTGTGCGTGAGGTTACGAACTTTGTTCGAGAAGGTACGAACTTTATTAGAGAAGGTACGAACTTTGTTAGAGATGGTACGAACTTTGTGAAAGAAGGTACGAACTTTGTGAAAGAAGGTACGAACTTTGTTCGAAAAGGTACAAACTTTGTTAGAGATGGTACGAACTTTATGATATGGCATACGAACTTTGTTATAGCGGGTAAACACTTTGTTAGAGATGGTACAAACTTTGTTAACGAGGTACGAATTTTTTTCGAGCGGGTATGAACTTTGATTGAGAAGGTACGAACTTTGTTAGAGAGGTAAGAACTTTGTTTGGGAGGGTACGAACTTTGTGGGAGGGGTTACGAACTTTGTTAGAGAAGGTACGCACTTTGTTAGAGATAGCACCAACTTTGTGCGAGAGGTTACGAACTTTGTTAGAGATGATGTACGAACTTTTTGAGAGGGTGTACGAACTTTTTTAGAGAGGGTACAAACTTTGTTAGAGAGGTTACGAACTTTGCTAGAGAGGGTACGACCTTTGTTAGAGAAGGTACGAATTTTGTTAGATTGGGTACGAATTGTGTGAGAGGGGGTATGAACTGTGTGAGAGGGGGTACGAACTTACTTAAAGAGCGTACTAACTTTGTTAGAGAGGTTACGAACTTTGTTAGATTAGGTACGAACTTTGTGAGAGAGTGTATGAACTTTGTTAGAGAGGTTACGAACTTTGTTAGAGAGGGTACGACCTTTGTTAGAGAAAGTATGAACTTTGTTAGAGAAGGTACGAACTTTTTTAGATATGGTACGAACTTTGTGAAAGAAGGTACGAACTTTGTTAGAGAAGGTACGAACTTTGTAAGAGAGGGTATGAATTTTTTTAGAGATTGTACAAACTTTGTGCGAGAGGTTACGAAGTTCGTTAGATTTGGTACGAACTATGTGAGAGGGGGTACGAATTTTGTTAGAGAGGTTACGAACTTTGTTAGATTGGGTACGAACTGTGTGAGAGGGGGTACGAACTTTGTTGGATAGGTTACGAACTTTCTTAGAGAGGGTATGAACTTTGTAAAAGATGGTACAAACTTTGTGCGACAGGCTATGAACTTTTTTAGATTTGGTACATACTTTGTGAGAGGGGGTACGAACTTTTTTTAGAGAGGGTACGAACTCTGTTAGAGAGGTTACGGACTTTGTTAGAGAAGGTACGAACTTTTTGCGAAAGGTTACGAACTTTGATAGATTGGGTACGAACTTTGTGAGAGGGGGTACGAACTTTGTTCGAGAGGTCACGAACTTTGTTAAAGAGGGTACGACCTTTGTTATGGACGGTACGCACTTTGATAGAGAGGGTACGAACTTTGTTAGAGAGGGTATGAACTTTCTTAGAGAGGTTACGAACTTTGTTAGAGAGGGTAGGACCTTTGTTTTAGAAGGTACAAACTTTGTTAGAGTTGGTACGAACTTTATGCGAGAGGTTACGAAGTTCGTTAGATTGGGTACGAACTTTGTAAGAGGGGGTTGAACTTTGTTAAAGAGGGTACAAACTTTGTTAGATAGGTTACGGACTTTGTTAGAGATGGTACAAACTTTGTGTGCGAGGTTACGAACTTTGTTAGACTAGGTACGAACTTTGGGAGAGGGGGTATGAACTTTCTTAGAGAGGGTATGAACTTTGTAAGAGATTGTACAAACTTTGTGCGAGAGGCTATGAACTTTTTTAGATTTGGTACGTACTTTTTGAGAGGGGGTATGAACTTTTTTTGGAGAGGGTACGAACTCTGTTAGAGAGGTTACGAACTTTGTTAGAGAAGGTACGAATTTTTTTAGAGATGGTACGAACTTTGTGCGAGAGGTTACGAACTTTGTTAGATTTGGTACGAACTTTGTTAGATAGGGTACGAACTTTGTTAGAGAGGTTACGAACTTTGATAAAGAGGGTACAACCTTTGTTATGGATGGTACGAACTTTGTTAGAGAGGGTACGAACTTTGTTAGAGAGGGTTCAAACTTTGTTAGAGAGGGTACGACCTTTGTTATAGAAGATACGAACTTTGTTAGAGATGGTACGAACTTTGTGCGAGAGGTTATGAACTTTGTTAGAGAAGGTACGAACTTTGTTAGATAAGGTACGAACTTTGTTAGATATGGTACGAACTTTGTGAAAGAAGGTACGAACTTTGTTAGAGAAGGTACGAACTTTGTACGAGACGGTATGAATTTTGTTAGTGATGGTACGAACTTTGTGCGAGAAGTTACGAAGTTCATTAGATTTGGTACGAACTTTGTGAGAGGGGGTATGAACTTTGTTAGAGAGGTACGAACTTTGTTCGATTGGGTACGAACTGTGTGAGAGGGGGTACGAACTTTGTTAGAGAGGGTACGAACTTTGTTAGATAGGTTACGAACTTTCTTAGAGAGGGTATGAACTTTGTAAGAGATTGTACAAACTTTGTGTGCAAGGTTACGAACTTTGTTAGACTAGGTACGAACTTTGTGAGAGGGGGTATGAACTTTGTTAGAGAGGGTATGAACTTTGTAAGAGATTGTACAAACTTTGTGCGAGAGGCTATGAACTTTTTTAGATTTGGCACGTACTTTGTGAGGGGGGGTATGAACTTTTTTTAGAGAGGGTACGAACTCTGTTAGAGAGGATACGAACTTCGTTAGAGAAGGTACGAATTTTTTTACAGATGGTACGAACTTAGTGCGAGAGGTTACGAACTTTGTGAGATAGGGTACGAACTTTGTTAGAGAGGTTACGAACTTTGTTAGAGAGGGTACAACCTTTGTTATGGACGGTACAAACTTTGTTAGAGAGGGTACGAACTTTGTTAGAGAGGGTACGACCGTTGTTATAGAAGGTACGAACTTTGTTAGAGATGATACGAACTTTGTGCGAGAGGTTACGAACTTTGTTAGAGAAGGTATGAACTTTGTTAGATAAGGTACGAACTTTGTGAAAGAAAGTACAAACTTTGTTAGTGATGGTACGAACTTTGTGCGAGAAGTTATGAAGTTCATTAGATTTGGTATGAACTTTGTGAGAGGGGGTATGTACTCTGTTAGAGAGGTTACGAACTTTGTTAGATTTGGTACGAACTTTGTTAGATAGGGTACGAACTTTTTTAGAGAGGTACGAACTTTGTTAGAGAGGGTACAACCTTTGTTATGGACGGTACGAACTTTGTTAGAGAGGGTTCAAACTTTGTTAGAGAGGGTACGACCTTTGTTATAGAAGGTACGGACTTTGTTAGAGATGATACGAACTTTGTGCGAGAGGTTACGAACTTTGTTAGATTTGGTACGAACTTTGTGAGAGGGGGTACGAACTTTGTTATATAAGGTACGAACTTTGTTAAAGAGGTTACGAACTTTTTTAGAGAGGGTACAACCATTGTTATGGACGGTACGAATTTTGTTAGAGAGGATACGACCTTTGTTATAGAAGGTACGAACTTTGTTAGAGTTGGTACGAACTTTGTGCGAGAGGTTACGAAGTTCGTTAGATTGGGTACGAACTTTGTGAGAGAGGGTACGAACTTTGTTAGAGAGGGTACGAACTTTATTAGATAGGTTACGAACTTTGTTAGAGAGGGTACGAACTTTGTTTGAGAGGGTATGAACTTTGTAAGAGATTGTACAAACTTTGTGCGAGAGGCTATGAACTTTTTTAGATTTGGTACGTACTTTGTGAGAGGGGGTATGAACTTTTTTTAGAGAGGGTTCAAACTTTGTTAGAGAGGGTACGACCGTTGTTATAGAAGGTACGAACTTTGTTAGAGATGGTACGAACTTTGTGCGAGAGGTTACGAACTTTGTTAGATAAGGTACGAACTTTGTGAAAGAAGGTACAAACTTTGTTAGTGATGGTATGAACTTTGTGCGAGAAGTTACGAAGTTCATTAGATTTGGTATGAACTTTGTGAGAGGGGGTATGAACTCTGTTAGAGAGGTTACGAACTTTGTTAGATTTGGTACGAACTTTGTTAGATAGGGTACGAACTTTTTTAGAGAGGTACGAACTTTGTTAGAGAGGGTACACCCTTTGTTATGGACGGTACGAACTTTGTTAGAGAGGGTTCAAACTTTGTTAGAGAGGGTACGACCTTTGTTATAGAAGGTACGGACTTTGTTAGAGATGATACGAACTTTGTGCGAGAGGTTACGAACTTTGTTAGATTTGGTACGAACTTTGTGAGAGGGGGTACAAACTTTGTTATATAAGGTACGAACTTTGTTAAAGAGGTTACGAACTTTGTTAGAGAGGGTACAACCATTGTTATGGACGGTACGAACTTTGTTAGAGAGGATACGAACTTTGTTAGAGAAGGTACGAATTTTTTACAGATGGTACGAACTTTGTTAGATTGGGTACGAACTTTGTGAGAGGGGGTACGAACTTTGTTAAATAGGGTGCAAACTTTGTTAGAGAGGTTACGAACTTTGTTAGAGAGGGTACGACCTTTGTTATGGACGGTACGAACTTTGTTAGAGAGGGTATGAACTTTGTTAGAGAGGGTATGAACTTTGTTAGAGAGGGTACGAACTTTGTTATAGAAGGTACGAACTTTGTTAGAGTTGGTACGAACTTTGTACGAGAGGTTACGAAGTTAGTTAGATCAGGTACGAACTTTGTGACAGGGTGTACGAACTTTGTTAGAGAGGGTATGAACTTTGTTAGAGAGGTTACGAACTTTGTTAGAGAAGGTACGAACTTTGTTAGAGTTGGTACGAACTTTGTGCGAGAGGTTACGAAGTTCGTTAGATCAGGTACGAACTTTGTGACAGGGTGTACGAACTTTGTCAGAGAGGGTACGACCTTTGTTAAAGATAGTACGAACTTTGTTAGAGAGGGTACGAACTTTGCGAGAAGGGGTACGAACGTTTTTAGAGACGGTACAAAATTTGTTAGAGATGGTACGAACTATGTGAGAGGGGGTACAAACGTTGTTAGAGAGGGTACGAACATTGTTAGGGATGGTACGAAGTTTGTGAGAGGAGGTATGAGCTTTGTGGGAGGGTGTACGAACTTTGTTAGAGAGGGTACGGACTTTGTTAGAGAGGATATGAACTTTGTTAGAGATGGTACGAACTGTTTGTGAGGGGATACGAACTTTGTTAGAGATGCCACGAACTTTTTTAGAGAGTGTACGAACTTTGTTAGAGAGGGTACGAAATTTGTAAGAGATGGTATGAACTTTGTTAGAGAGGGTACGAAATTTGTAAGAGATGGTATGAACTTTGTTAGAGAGGGTACGAACTTTTTTAGAGAGAGTACGACTTTTGTGAGAGACGGTACGAACATTGTTAGAGAGGGTACGAACTTTGTTAGAGAGGGTACGACTTTTGTTAGAGATGGTACGAACATTGTTAGAGAGGGTACGAACTTTGTGAGAAGGGGTACGAACGTTGTTAGATTCGGCCCGAAATTTGTTAGAGAGGGTACAAACTTTGTTAGAGAGGGTATAAACTTTTTAAGAGATGATATGAACTTTATTAGAGAGGGTACGAACTTTGTTAAAGAGAGTACAACTTTTGTTAGAGAGGGTACGAACATTGTTAGAGAGGGTACGAACTTTGTGAGAAGGGGTACGAATGTTGTTAGATTCGGTACGAACTTTGTTAGGGATGGTACAAAGTTTGTGAGAGGAGGTATGAACTTATTTAGACATAGTACGAACTTTGTGAGGGGGGGTACAAACTTTGTTAGACAGGGTACGAACTTTGCTGAAAAAGTTACGAACTTTGTTAAAGATGGTACAAACTTTGTGAGAGAGGGTACGAACATTGATGAGAAACCAATCGATTAATTGATTAAGGTAAAGTAAAACTTAGGAAGGTGTCCCAATGATGAGAAACCAATTCATTAATTGATTAAGCTAAACTAAAACTTAGGAAGTTGTCCCAAAGATGAGAAACTAATTGATTAATTGATTAAGCTAAAGTAAAGCTTATGAAGGTGTCCTAATAATAAGAAACCAATTTATTAATTGATTAAGCTAAAGTAAAGCTCAGGAAGGTATCCCAATGATAAGAAAACAATTGATTAATTGATTAAGCTAAACTAAAACTTCGGATGGTGTCCCAATGATGAGAAACCAATTGAATAATTGATTAAGCTAAATTGAAAGTGAGGAAGGTCTCCCAATGATGAGAAAGCAATCGATTAATTGATTAAGGTAAAGTAAAACTTAGGAAGGTGTCCCAATGATGAGAAACCAATTCATTAATTGATTAAGCTAAACTAAAACTTAGGAAGATGTCCCAAAGATGAGAAACTAATTGATTAATTGATTAAGCTAAAGTAAAGCTTATGAAGGTGTCCTAATAATAAGAAACCAATTTATTAATTGATTAAGCTAAAGTAAAGCTCAGGAAGGTATCCCAATGATAAGAAAACAATTGATTAATTGATTAAGCTAAACTAAAACTTCGGATGGTGTCCCAATGATGAGAAACCAATTGAATAATTGATTAAGCTAAATTGAAAGTGAGGAAGGTCTCCCAATGATGAGAAAGCAATCGATTAATTGATTAAGGTAAAGTAAAACTTAGGAAGGTGTCCCAATGATGAGAAACCAATTCATTAATTGATTAAGCTAAACTAAAACTTAGGAAGTTGTCCCAAAGATGAGAAACTAATTGATTCATTGATTAAGCTAAAGTAAAGTCTATGAAGGTGTCCTAGTGGTAAGAAACCAATTGATTAATGGATTAAGCTAAACTTAAACTTAGGATGGTGTCCCAATGTGGAGAAACCATTTGAATAATTGATTAAGCGAAAATAAAACTTAGGAAGGTGTCCCAATGATGAGAAACCAATTGATTAATTGATTAAGATAAAGTAAAACATAGGAAGGTGTCCCAATGATGAGAAACCAATTCATTAATTGATTAAGCTAAACTAAAACTTAGGAAGATGTCCCAATAATGAGAAACTAATTGATTAATTGATTAAGCTAAAGTAAAGCTTGTGAAGTTGTCCTAATAATAAGAAACCAATTTATTAATTGATTAAGCTAAAGTAAAGCTTAGGAAGGTATCCCAATGATAAGAAAACAATTGATTAATTGATTAAGCTAAACTAAAACTTCGAATGGTGTCCCAATGATGAGAAACCAATTGAATAATTGATTAAGCTAAATTGAAAGTGAGGAAGGTGTCCCAATGATGAGAAACCAATTGATTAATTGATTAAGGTAAAGTAAAACTTTGGAAGGTATCCCAATGATGACAAACCAATTCATTAATTGATTAAGCTAAACTAAAACTTAGGAAATTGTCCCAAAGATGAGAAACTAATTGATTAATTGATTAAGCTAAAGTAAAGCTTATGAAGGTGTCCTAATGATAAGAAACCAATTCATTAATTGATTAAGCTAAACTAAAACTTAGGATGGTGCGCAGATGTGGGAAACCAATTGAATAATTGATTAAGCTAAATTGAAAGTTAGGAAGGTCTCCCAATAAAAAGAAAACAATTGATTAATTGATTAAGCTAAACTAAAACTTAGGAAAGTGTCCCAATGCGGGGAAACCAATTAATTAATTGATTATGCTAAAATAAAACTTAGGAAGATGTCCCAATGATGAGAAACCAATTGATTAATTGATTAAGCTAAACTAAAACTTAAGATGGTGTCCCAATGATGAGAAACCAATTGTATAATTGATTAAGCTAAATTTAAAGTTAGGAAGGTCTCCCAATGATGAGAAACCAATTGATTAATTGATTAAGGTAAAGTAAAACTTTGGAAGGTGTCCCAATGATGACAAACCAATTCATTAACTAATTAAGCTAAACTAAAACTTTGGAAATTGTCCCAAAGATGAAAAACTAGTTGATTAATTGATTAAGCCAAAGTAAAGCTTATGAAGGTGTCCTAATGATAAGAAACCAATTCATTAATGGATTAAGCTAAACTAAAACTTAGGATGGTGCCCAGATGTAGAGAAACCAATTGAATAATTGATTAAGCTAAATTGAAAGTTAAGAAGGTCTCCCAATAAAGAGAAAACAATTGATTAATTGATTAAGTTAAACTAAAACTTAGGAACGTGTCCCAATGCGGAGAAACCAATTGATTAATTGATTAAGCTAAAATAAAACTTAGGAAGGTGTCCCAATGAAGAGAAACCAATTGATTAATTGAGTAAGCTAAAATAAAACTTAGGAAGGTGTCCCAATGATGAGAAGCCAATTGATTAATTGATTAAGCTCAACTAAAACTCAGGATGGTAGATGAGAAACAAATTAAATAATTGATTAAGCTAAATTTAAAGTTAGGAAGGTCTCCCAATGATGAGAAACCAATTGATTAACTGATTAAGGTAAAGTAAAACTTAGGAAGGTGTCCCAATGATCAGAAACCAATTCATTAATTGATTAAGCTCAACTAAAACTTAGGAACGTGTCCCAAAGATGAGAAACCAATTGAATAATTGATTAAGCTAAATTGAAAGTTAGGAAGGTCTCCCAATGATGAGAAACCAATTGATTAATTGATTAAGGTAAAGTAAAACTTAGGAAGGTGTCCCAATGATGAGAAACCAATTCATTAATTGATTAAGCTAAACTAAAACTTAGGAAGATGTCCCAAAGATGAGAAACTAATTAATTAATTGATTAAGCTAAAGTAAAACTTGCTAAGGTGTCCCAATGATAAGAAACCAATTGATTAATTGATTAAGCAAAACTAAAACTTAGGATGGTGTCACAATGTGGAGAAACCAATTGATTAATTGATTAAGCTAAAATAAAACTTAGGAAGGTGTCCCAATAATGAGAAACCAATTGATTAATTGATTAAGCTAAAATAAACCTTAGGAACGTGTCCCAATAATGAGAAGCCAATTGAATAATTGATTAAGCTAAACTAAAACTTAGGATGGTGTCCCAATGATGAGAAACCAATTGAATAATTGATTAAGCTAAAGTGAAGGTTGGGAAGGTCTCCCAATGACGAGAAACGAATTGATTAATTGATTAAGGTAAAGTAAAACTTAAGAAGGTGTCCCAATGATCAGAAACCAATTCATTAATTGATTAAGCTAAATTAAAACTTAGGAAGTTGTCCCAAATATGAGAAATCAATTGATTCATTCATTAAGCTAAAGTAAAGCTTAGGAAGGTTTCCTAATGATAAGAAACCAATTGATTAATCGATTAATCAACAGTAAAGCTTGGGAAGGTATCCCTATGATAAGAAAACAATTGATTAATTGATTAAGTTAAACTAAAACTTAGGATGGTGTCCCAAAGATGAGAAACCAATTGAATAATTGATTAAGCTAAATTGAAAGTGAGAAAGGTCTCCCAATGATGAGAAACCAAGCCACTAATTGATTAAGGTAAAGTAAAACTTAGGAAGGTGTCCCAATGATGAGAAACCAATTCATTAATTGATTAAGCTAAACTAAAACTTAGGAAGTTGCCCCAAAGATGAGAAACTAATTGATTAATTAATTAAGCTAAAGTAAAGCCTATGAGGGTGTCCTAGTGATAAGAAACCAATTGATTAATGGATTAAGCTAAACTTAAACTTAGGATGGTGTCCCAATGTGGAGAAACCATTTGAATAATTGATTAAGTGAAAATAAAACTTAGGAAGGTGTCCCAATGATGAGAAACCAATTGATTAATTGATTAAGATAAAGTAAAACTTAGGAAGGTGTCCCAATGATGAGAAACCAATTCATTAATTGATTAAGCTAAACTAAAACTTAGGAAGATGTCCCAAAGATGAGAAACTAATTGATTAATTGATTAAGCTAAAGTAAAGCTTATGAAGGTGTCCTAATAATAAGAAACCAATTTATTAATTGATTAAGCTAAACTAAAACCTAGGATGGTGTCCCAATGAGGAGAAACCAATTGAATAATTGATTAACCTAAAATAAAACTTAGGAGGTGTCCCAATGGTGAGAAACCAATTGAATAATTGATTAAGCTAAATTGAAAGTTAGGAAGGTCTCCCAATGACGAGAAAACAATTGATTAATTGATTAAACTAAACTAAAACTTAATAACGTGTCCCAATGGTGAGAAACGAATTGAATTATTGATTAAGCTAAATGGAAAGTTAGGAAGGTCTCCTAATGATGAGAATCCCATTGATTAATTGATTAAGGTAAAGTAAAACTTAGCAAGGTGTCCCAATGATGAGAAACCAATTTATTAATTGATTAAGCTAAACTTAAACTTAGGAAGTTGTCCCAAAGATGAGAAACTAATTGATTAATTGATTAAGCTAAAGTAAAGCTTATGAAGGTGTCCTAATGATAAGAAACCAATTGATTAATTGATTCAGCTAAACTAAAACTTAGGATGGTGTCCCAATCTGGAGAAACCAGTTGAATAATTGATTAAGCTAAAATAAAACTTAGGAAGTTGTCCCAATGATGAGAAACCAATTGATTAATTGATTAAGCTAAACTAAAACTTAGGAAGTGGTCCCAAAGATGAGAAACCAATTAAATAATTGATTAAGCTAAATTGAAAGTTAGGAAGGTCTCCTAATTATGAGAAACCAATTGATTAATTGATTAAGGTAAAGTAAAACTTAAGAAGGTGTCTCAATGATGAGAAACCAATTCATTAATTGATTAAGTTAAACTAAAACTTAGGAAGTTGTCCCAAAGATGAGAAACCAATTGATTAATTGATTAAGCTAAAGTAAAGCTTATGAAGGTGTCCTAATGATAAGAAATCAATTGGTTAATTGATTAAGCTAAACTAAAACTTAGGATGGTGTCCCAATCTGGAGAAACCAGTTGAATAATTGATTAAGCTAAAATAAAACTTAGGAAGTTGTCCCAATGATGAGAAACCAATTGATTAATTGATTAAGCTAAATTGAAAGTTAGGAAGGTCTCCCAATGATGAGAAACCAATTGATTAATTGATTAAGGTAAAGTAAAACTTAGGAAGGTGTCCTAATGATAAGAAACCAATTGATTAATTGATTAAGCTAAATTAAAAGTCAGGAAGGTCTCCCAATGTGGAGAAACCAATTGATTAAGGTAAAGTAAAACTTCGGAAGGTGTCCCAATGATAAGAAACATATTCATTAATTATATAAGTTAAACTAAAACTTACGAAGGTGTCCCAATGATTAGAAACCAATTGATTAATTGATTAAGGTAAAGTAAAACTTAGGATGGTGTCCAAATGTGGAGAAACCAATTGACTAATTGATTAAGCTAAAATAAAACTTAGGAAGGTGTCCCA
Organism: Vitis rotundifolia; assembly: GCA_030254885.1. Classification (NCBI taxonomy): domain Eukaryota; kingdom Viridiplantae; phylum Streptophyta; class Magnoliopsida; order Vitales; family Vitaceae; genus Vitis; species Vitis rotundifolia. Next base: position 17,383,905 of record CM058160.1, read on the forward strand.
ATGATGAAAAATGAATAAATTAATTGATTAAGCTAGACTAAAACTTAGGAACGTGTCCCAATGATGAGAAACCATTTGAATAATTGATTAAGCTAAATTGAAAGTTAGGAAGGCCTCCCAAAGATGTGAAACCATTTCATTAATTCATTAAGCTAATATAAAACTTAGGAAGGTGTCCCAATGATGAGAAATCAATTGATTAATTGATTAAGGAAAAGTAGAGCTTACGAAGGCGTCCCAATGATTATAAACATTTTAATTAATTGATTTAGCGAAAATAAAACTTGGGAAGGTGTCCCAATGATGAGAAACCAATTGAATAATTGATTAAGCTAAACTAAAACTTAGGAAGTTGTCCCAAAGATGAGAAACCAATTGATTAATTGATTAAGCTAAAGTAAAGCTTATGAAGGTGTCCTAATGATAAGAAACCAATTGATTAATTGATTAAGCTAACTAAAACTTAGGATGGTGTCCCAATCTGGAGAAACCAGTTGAATAATTGATTAAACTAAAATAAAACTTAGGAAGTTGTCCCAATGATGAGAAACCAATTAATTAATTGATTAAGCTACACTAAAACTTAGGAAGTTGTCCCAAAGATGAGAAACCAATTAAATAATTGATTAAGCTAAATTGAAAGTTAGGAAGGTCTCCCAATTATGAGAAACCAATTGATTAATTGATTAAGGTAAAGTAAAACTTAGGAATGTGTCCCAATGATGAGAAGCCAATTCATTAATTGATTAAGCTAAACTAAAACTTAGGAAGTTGTCCCAAAGATGAGAAACCAATTGATTAATTCATTAAGCTAAAGTAAAGTTTATGAAGGTGTCCTAATGATAAGAAACCAATTGATTAATTGATTAAGCTAAACTAAAACTTAGGATGGTGTGCCAATGACGAGAAACCAATTGAATAATTGATTAAGCTAAATTGAAAGTTAGGAAGGTCTCCCAATGATCAGAAACCAATTGATTAAGGTAAAGTAAAACTTAGGAAGGTGTCCCAATGATGAGAAACATATTCATTAATTAATTAAGTTAAACTAAAACTTAGGAAGGTGTCCCAATGATTAGAAACCAATTGATTAATTGATTAAAGTAAAGTAAAACTTAGGATGGTGTCCCAATGTGGAGAAACCAATTGACTAATTGATTCAAATAAAATAAAACTTAGGAAGGTGTCCCAATGATGAAAAACGAACAAATTAATTAATTAAGCTAGACTAAAACTTAGGAACGTGTCCCAATTATGAGAAACCATTTGAATAACTGATTAAGCTAAATTGAAAGTTAGGAAAACCTCCCAATGATTAGAAACCAATTGATTAATTGATTACGGTAAAGTAAAACTTAGGAAGGTGTCCCAATGATGAGAAACATATTCATTAATTGATTAAGTTAAACTAAAACTTAGAAAGTTGTCCCAAAGATGAGAAACCAATTGATTAATTGATTAAGCTAAAGTAAAGCTTAGGAAGGTGTCCCCATGATCATAAAACCAACTGATTAATTGATTAAGCTAAACTAAAACATAGGAAGGTATCCCAATCATGAGAAACCAGTTGAATAATTGATTAAGCTAAATTGAAAGTTAGGAAGGTCTCCCAATGATGAGAAACCAATTGATTAATTGATTAAGGTAAAGTAAAACTTAAGAAGGTATCCCAATAATGACAAACCAATTGATTAATTGATTAAGCTAAACTAAAACTTAGGATGGTGTCCCAATGTGGAGAAACCACTTCAATAATTGATTAAGCTAAAATAAAACTAAGGAAGGTGTCCCAATGATGAGAAACCAATTGATTAATTGGCTAAGCTAAACTAAAATTTAGGAAGTTGTCCCAAACACGAGAAACCAATTGATTAATTTATTAAGCTAAAGTAAAGCTTAGGAAGTTGTCCCAAAGATTAGAAACCAATTAATTTATTGATTAAGCTAAAGTAAAACTTAAGATGGTGTCCCAATGATGAGAAACTAGTTGAATAATTGATTAAGCTAAATTGAAAGTTAGGAAGGTCGTCCAATGATGAGACACCAATTGATTAATTGATTAAGGTAAAATAAAACTAAAGAAGGTCTCCCAATAATGACAAACCAATTGATTAATTGAATAATTTTACTTTAGCTTAATCAATTAATGAAATGGTTTCTCATCTTTGGGACAACTTCCTAAGTTTTACTTTAATTTAATCAATTAATCAATTGGTTTCTCATCATTGCGACACTTTCCTAAGTTTTATTTTAGCTTAATCAATTAATCAATTGGTTTCTCATTATTGGGACACCTTCCTAAGTTTTATTTTAGCTTAATCAATTAATCAATTGGTTTCTCCACATTGTGATACCATCCTAAGTTTTAGTTTTGCTTAATCAATTAATCAATTGGTTTCTTATCATTAGGACACCTTAGCAAGTTTTACTTTAGCTTAATCAATTAATTAATTAGTTTCTCATCTTTGGGACAGCTTCCTAAGTTTTAGTTTAGCTTAATCAATTAATGAATTGGTTTCTCATCATTGGGACACCTTCCTAAGTTTTACTTTACCTTAATTAATTAATCAATTGGTTTCTCATCATTGGGAGACCTTCCTAACTTTCAATTTAGCTTAATCAATTATTCAATTGGTTTCTCATCTTTGGGACACGTTCCGAAGTTTTAGTTTAGCTTAATCAATTAATGAATTGGTTTCTGATCATTGGGACACCTTCCTAAGTTTTACTTTACCTTAATCAGTTAATCAATTGGTTTCTCATCATTGGGAGACCTTCCTAACTTTAAATTTAGCTTAATCAATTATTTAATTTGTTTCTCATCTACCATCCTGAGTTTTAGTTGAGCTTAATCAATTAATCAATTGGCTTCTCATCATTGGGACACCTTCCTAAGTTTTATTTTAGCTTAATCAATTAATCAATTGGTTTCTCATCATTGGGACACCTTCCTAAGTTTTATTTTAGCTTAATCAATTAATCAATTGGTTTCTCCGCATTGGGACACGTTCCTAAGTTTTAGTTTAGCTTAATCAATTAATCAATTGTTTTCACTTTATTGGGAGACCTTCTTAACTTTCAATTTAGCTTAATCAATTATTCAATTCGTTTCTCTACATCTGGGCACCATCCTAAGTTTTAGTTTAGCTTAATCCATTAATGAATTGGTTTCTTATCATTAGGACACCTTCATAAGCTTTAATTTGGCTTAATCAATTAATCAATTAGTTTCTCATCTTTGGGACAATTTCCAAAGTTTTAGTTTAGCTTAATCGGTTAAAGAATTGGTTTGTCATCATTGGGACACCTTCCAAAGTTTTACTTTACCTTAATCAATTAATCAATTGGTTTCTCATCATTGGGAGACCTTCCTAACTTTAAATTTAGCTTAATCAATTATACAATTGGTTTCTCATCATTGGGACACCATCTTAAGTTTTAGTTTAGCTTTATCAATTAATCAATTGGTTTCTCATCATTGGGACATCTTCCTAAGTTTTATTTTAGCATAATCAATTAATCAATTGGTTTCTCATCATTTGGACATCTTCCTAAGTTTTATTTAGCCATAATCAATTAATTAATCGGTTTCCCCGCATTGGGACACTTTCCTAAGTTTTAGTTTAGCTTAATCAATTAATCAATTGTTTTCTTTTTATTGAGAGACCTTCCTAGCTTTCAATTTAGCTTAATCAATTATTCAATTGGTTTCCCACATCTGCGCACCATCCTAAGTTTTAGTTTAGCTTAATTCATTAATCAATTGGTTTCTTATCACTAGGACACCTTCATAGGTTTTACTTTAGCTTAATCAATTAATCAATTAGTTTCTCATCTTTGGGACAATTTCCTAAGTTTTAGTTTAGCTTAATCAATTAATGACTTGGTTTCTCATCATTGGGACACCTTCCTAAGTTTAAGTTTAGCTTAATTCATTAATCAATTGGTTTCTTATCACTAGGACACCTTCATAGGTTTTACTTTAGCTTAATCAATTAATCAATTAGTTTCTCATCTTTGGGACATCTTCCTAAGTTTTACTTTACCTTAATCAATTAATCGATTGGTTTCTCATCATTGGGAGACCTTCCTCACTTTCAATTTAGCTTAATCAATTAATCAATTGGTTTCTCATCATTGGGACACCTTCCTTAGTTTTATTTTCGCTTAATCAATTATTCAAATGGTTTCTCCACATTGGGACACCATCCTAAGTATAAGTTTAGCTTAATTCATTAATCAATTGGTTTCTTATCACTAGGACACCTTCATAGGTTTTACTTTAGCTTAATCAATTAATCAATTCGTTTCTCATCTTTGAGACAACTTCCTAAGTTTTAGTTTAACTTAATCAATTAAAGAATTGGTTTCTCATCATTGGCACACCTTCCTAAGTTTTACTTTATCTTAATCAATTAATCAATCGGTTTCTCATCATTGGGACACCTTCCAAAGTTTTATTTTCGCTTAATCAATTATTCAAATGGTTTCTCCACGTTGGGACACCATCCTAAGTTTAAGTTTAGCTTAATTCATTAATCAATTGGTTTCTTATCACTAAGACACCTTCATAGGTTTTACTTTAGCTTAATCAATTAATCAATTAGTTTCTCATCTTTGGGGCAACTTCCTAAGTTTTAGTTTAACTTAATCAATTAAAGAATTGGTTTCTTATCATTGGGACACCTTCCTAAGTTTTACTTTATCTTAATCAATTAATCAATCAGTTTCTCATCATTGGGACACCTTCCTAAGTTTTATTTTCACATAATCAATTATTCAAATGGTTTCTCCACATGGGGACACCATCCTAAGTTTAAGTTTAGCTTAATCCATTAATCAATTGGTTTCTTATCAGTAGGACACCTTCATAGGCTTTACTTTAGCTTAATCAATGAATCAATTTGTTTCTCATCTTTGGGACAACTTCCTAAGTTTTAGTTTAGCTTAATCAATTAATAAATTGGATTCTCATCATTGGGACACCCTCCTAAGTTTTACTTTATCTTAATCAATTAATCGATTGGTTTCTCATCGTTGGGAGACCTTCCTCACTTTCCATTGGGCTTAATCAATTATTCAATTGGTTTCTCATCATTGGGACACCATTCGAAGTTTTAGTTTAGCTTAATCAATTAATCAATTGTTTTCTTATCATTGGGATACCTTCCTAAGCTTTACTTTAGCTTAATCAATTAATAAATTGGTTTCTTATTATTAGGACACCTTCATAAGCTTTACTTTAGCTTAATCAATTAATCAATTAGTTTCTCATCTTTGGGACATCTTCCTAAGTTTTAGTTTAGCTTAATAAATTAATGAATTGGTTTCTCATCTTTGGGACAACTTCCTAAGTTTTACTTTATCTTAATCAATTAATCAATTGGTTTCTCATCATTGGGACACCTTCCTAAGTTTTATTTTCGCTTAATCAATTATTCAAATGGTTTCTCCACATTGGGACACCATCCTAAGTTTAAGTTTAGCTTAATCCATTAATCAATTGGTTTCTTATCACTGGGACACCTTCATAGACTTTACTTTAGCTTAATCAATGAATCAATTAGTTTCTCATCTTTGGGACAACTTCCTAAGTTTTAGTTTAGCTTAATCAATTAATGACTTGGTTTCTCATCATTGGGACACCTTCCTAAGTTTTACTTTACCTTAATCAATTAATCGATTGGTTTCTCATCATTGGGAGACCTTCCTCACTTTCAATTTAGCTTAATCAATTAATCAATTGGTTTCTCATCATTGGGACACCTTCCTTAGTTTTATTTTCGCTTAATCAATTATTCAAATGGTTTCTCCACATTGGGACACCATCCTAAGTTTAAGTTTAGCTTAATTCATTAATCAATTGGTTTCTTATCACTAGGACACCTTCATAGGTTTTACTTTAGCTTAATCAATTAATCAATTAGTTTCTCATTTTTGGGACATCTTCCTAAGTTTTAGTTTAGCTTAATCAATTAATGGATTGGTTTCTCATCATTGGGGCACCTTCCTAAGTTTTACTTTATCTTAATCAATTAATCAATTGGTTTCTCATCATTGGGACACCTTCCTAAGTTTTATTTTCGCTTAATCAATTATTCAAATGGTTTCTCCACATTGGGACACCATCCTAAGTTTAAGTTTAGCTTAATCCATTAATCAATTGGTTTCTTATCACTAGGACACCTTCATAGGCTTTACTTTAGCTTAATCAATGAATCAATATGTTTCTCATCTTTGGGACAACTTCCTAAGTTTTAGTTTAACTTAATCAATTAAAGAATTGGTTTCTCATCATTGGCACACCTTCCTAAGTTTTATTTTCGCTTAATCAATTATTCAAATGGTTTCTCCACATTGGGACACCATCCTAAGTTTAAGTTTAGCTTAATCCATTAATCAATTGGTTTCTTATAACTAGGACACCTTCATAGGCTTTACTTTAGCTTAATCAATGAATCAATTTGTTTCTCATCTTTGGGACAACTTCCTAAGTTTTAGTTTAGCTTAATCAATTAATTAATTGGATTCTCATCATTGGGACACCCTCCTAAGTTTTACTTTATCTTAATCAATTAATCGATTGGTTTCTCATCGTTGGGAGACCTTCCTCACTTTCCATTGAGCTTAATCAATTATTCAATTGGTTTCTCATCATTGGGACACCATTCGAAGTTTTAGTTTAGCTTAATCAATTAATCAATTGTTTTCTTATCATTGGGATACCTTCCTAAGCTTTACTTTAGCTTAATCAATTAATAAATTGGTTTCTTATTATTAGGACACCTTCATAAGCTTTACTTTAGCTTAATCAATTAATCAATTAGTTTCTCATCTTTGGGACATCTTCCTAAGTTTTAGTTTAGCTTAATAAATTAATGAATTGGTTTCTCATCATTGGGACACCTTCCTAAGTTTTACTTTATCTTAATCAATTAATCAATTGGTTTCTCATCATTGGGACACCTTCCTAAGTTTTATTTTCGCTTAATCAATTATTCAAATGGTTTCTCCACATTGGGACACCATCCTAAGTGTAAGTTTAGCTTAATCCATTAATCAATTGGTTTCTTATCACTAGGACACCTTCATAGACTTTACTTTAGCTTAATCAATGAATCAATTAGTTTCTCATCTTTGGGACAACTTCCTAAGTTTTACTTTATCTTAATCAATTAATCAATTGGTTTCTCATCATTGGGACACCTTCCTAAGTTTTATTTTCGCTTAATCAATTATTCAAATGGTTTCTCCACATTGGGACACCATCCTAAGTTTAAGTTTAGCTTAATCCATTAATCAATTGGTTTCTTATCACTATGACACCTTCATAGCCTTTACTTTAGCTTAATCAATGAATCAATTAGTTTCTCATCTTTGGGACAACTTCCTAAGTTTTAGTTTAGCTTAATCAATTAATGACTTGGTTTCTCATCATTGGGACACCTTCCTAAGTTTTACTTTACCTAAATCAATTAATCGATTGGTTTCTCATCATTGGGAGACCTTCCTCACTTTCAATTTAGCTTAATCAATTAATCAATTGGTTTCTCATCATTGGGACACCTTCCTTAGTTTTATTTTCGCTTAATCAATTATTCAAATGGTTTCTCCACATTGGGACACCATCCTAAGTTTAAGTTTAGCTTAATTCATTAATCAATTGGTTTTTTATCACTAGGACACCTTCATAGGTTTTACTTTAGCCTAATCAATTAATCAATTAGTTTCTCATCTTTGGGACATCTTCCTAAGTTTTAGTTTAGCTTAATCAATTAATGAATTGGTTTCTCATCATTGGGACACCTTCCTAAGTTTTACTTTATCTTAATCAATTAATCAATCAGTTTCTCATCATTGGGACACCTTCCTAAGTTTTATTTTCACATAATCAATTATTCAAATGGTTTCTCCACATGGGGACACCATCCTAAGTTTAAGTTTAGCTTAATCCATTAATCAATTGGTTTCTTATCAGTAGGACACCTTCATAGGCTTTACTTTAGCTTAATCAATGAATCAATTTGTTTCTCATCTTTGGGACAACTTCCTAAGTTTTAGTTTAGCTTAATCAATTAATAAATTGGATTCTCATCATTGGGACACCCTCCTAAGTTTTACTTTATCTTAATCAATTAATCGATTGGTTTCTCATCGTTGGGAGACCTTCCTCACTTTCCATTGGGCTTAATCAATTATTCAATTGGTTTCTCATCATTGGGACACCATTCGAAGTTTTAGTTTAGCTTAATCAATTAATCAATTGTTTTCTTATCATTGGGATACCTTCCTAAGCTTTACTTTAGCTTAATCAATTAATAAATTGGTTTCTTATTATTAGGACACCTTCATAAGCTTTACTTTAGCTTAATCAATTAATCAATTAGTTTCTCATCTTTGGGACATCTTCCTAAGTTTTAGTTTAGCTTAATAAATTAATGAATTGGTTTCTCATCTTTGGGACAACTTCCTAAGTTTTACTTTATCTTAATCAATTAATCAATTGGTTTCTCATCATTGGGACACCTTCCTAAGTTTTATTTTCGCTTAATCAATTATTCAAATGGTTTCTCCACATTGGGACACCATCCTAAGTTTAAGTTTAGCTTAATCCATTAATCAATTGGTTTCTTATCACTGGGACACCTTCATAGACTTTACTTTAGCTTAATCAATGAATCAATTAGTTTCTCATCTTTGGGACAACTTCCTAAGTTTTAGTTTAGCTTAATCAATTAATGACTTGGTTTCTCATCATTGGGACACCTTCCTAAGTTTTACTTTACCTTAATCAATTAATCGATTGGTTTCTCATCATTGGGAGACCTTCCTCACTTTCAATTTAGCTTAATCAATTAATCAATTGGTTTCTCATCATTGGGACACCTTCCTTAGTTTTATTTTCGCTTAATCAATTATTCAAATGGTTTCTCCACATTGGGACACCATCCTAAGTTTAAGTTTAGCTTAATTCATTAATCAATTGGTTTCTTATCACTAGGACACCTTCATAGGTTTTACTTTAGCTTAATCAATTAATCAATTAGTTTCTCATTTTTGGGACATCTTCCTAAGTTTTAGTTTAGCTTAATCAATTAATGGATTGGTTTCTCATCATTGGGGCACCTTCCTAAGTTTTACTTTATCTTAATCAATTAATCAATTGGTTTCTCATCATTGGGACACCTTCCTAAGTTTTATTTTCGCTTAATCAATTATTCAAATGGTTTCTCCACATTGGGACACCATCCTAAGTTTAAGTTTAGCTTAATCCATTAATCAATTGGTTTCTTATCACTAGGACACCTTCATAGGCTTTACTTTAGCTTAATCAATGAATCAATATGTTTCTCATCTTTGGGACAACTTCCTAAGTTTTAGTTTAACTTAATCAATTAAAGAATTGGTTTCTCATCATTGGCACACCTTCCTAAGTTTTATTTTCGCTTAATCAATTATTCAAATGGTTTCTCCACATTGGGACACCATCCTAAGTTTAAGTTTAGCTTAATCCATTAATCAATTGGTTTCTTATAACTAGGACACCTTCATAGGCTTTACTTTAGCTTAATCAATGAATCAATTTGTTTCTCATCTTTGGGACAACTTCCTAAGTTTTAGTTTAGCTTAATCAATTAATTAATTGGATTCTCATCATTGGGACACCCTCCTAAGTTTTACTTTATCTTAATCAATTAATCGATTGGTTTCTCATCGTTGGGAGACCTTCCTCACTTTCCATTGAGCTTAATCAATTATTCAATTGGTTTCTCATCATTGGGACACCATTCGAAGTTTTAGTTTAGCTTAATCAATTAATCAATTGTTTTCTTATCATTGGGATACCTTCCTAAGCTTTACTTTAGCTTAATCAATTAATAAATTGGTTTCTTATTATTAGGACACCTTCATAAGCTTTACTTTAGCTTAATCAATTAATCAATTAGTTTCTCATCTTTGGGACATCTTCCTAAGTTTTAGTTTAGCTTAATAAATTAATGAATTGGTTTCTCATCATTGGGACACCTTCCTAAGTTTTACTTTATCTTAATCAATTAATCAATTGGTTTCTCATCATTGGGACACCTTCCTAAGTTTTATTTTCGCTTAATCAATTATTCAAATGGTTTCTCCACATTGGGACACCATCCTAAGTGTAAGTTTAGCTTAATCCATTAATCAATTGGTTTCTTATCACTAGGACACCTTCATAGACTTTACTTTAGCTTAATCAATGAATCAATTAGTTTCTCATCTTTGGGACAACTTCCTAAGTTTTACTTTATCTTAATCAATTAATCAATTGGTTTCTCATCATTGGGACACCTTCCTAAGTTTTATTTTCGCTTAATCAATTATTCAAATGGTTTCTCCACATTGGGACACCATCCTAAGTTTAAGTTTAGCTTAATCCATTAATCAATTGGTTTCTTATCACTATGACACCTTCATAGCCTTTACTTTAGCTTAATCAATGAATCAATTAGTTTCTCATCTTTGGGACAACTTCCTAAGTTTTAGTTTAGCTTAATCAATTAATGACTTGGTTTCTCATCATTGGGACACCTTCCTAAGTTTTACTTTACCTAAATCAATTAATCGATTGGTTTCTCATCATTGGGAGACCTTCCTCACTTTCAATTTAGCTTAATCAATTAATCAATTGGTTTCTCATCATTGGGACACCTTCCTTAGTTTTATTTTCGCTTAATCAATTATTCAAATGGTTTCTCCACATTGGGACACCATCCTAAGTTTAAGTTTAGCTTAATTCATTAATCAATTGGTTTTTTATCACTAGGACACCTTCATAGGTTTTACTTTAGCCTAATCAATTAATCAATTAGTTTCTCATCTTTGGGACATCTTCCTAAGTTTTAGTTTAGCTTAATCAATTAATGAATTGGTTTCTCATCATTGGGACACCTTCCTAAGTTTTACTTTATCTTAATCAATTAATCAATCAGTTTCTCATCATTGGGACACCTTCCTAAGTTTTATTTTCACATAATCAATTATTCAAATGGTTTCTCCACATGGGGACACCATCCTAAGTTTAAGTTTAGCTTAATCCATTAATCAATTGGTTTCTTATCAGTAGGACACCTTCATAGGCTTTACTTTAGCTTAATCAATGAATCAATTTGTTTCTCATCTTTGGGACAACTTCCTAAGTTTTAGTTTAGCTTAATCAATTAATAAATTGGATTCTCATCATTGGGACACCCTCCTAAGTTTTACTTTATCTTAATCAATTAATCGATTGGTTTCTCATCGTTGGGAGACCTTCCTCACTTTCCATTGGGCTTAATCAATTATTCAATTGGTTTCTCATCATTGGGACACCATTCGAAGTTTTAGTTTAGCTTAATCAATTAATCAATTGTTTTCTTATCATTGGGATACCTTCCTAAGCTTTACTTTAGCTTAATCAATTAATAAATTGGTTTCTTATTATTAGGACACCTTCATAAGCTTTACTTTAGCTTAATCAATTAATCAATTCGTTTCTCATCTTTGGGACATCTTCCTAAGTTTTAGTTTAGCTTAATAAATTAATGAATTGGTTTCTCATCATTGGGACACCTTCCTAAGTTTTACTTTATCTTAATCAATTTATCAATTGGTTTCTCATCATTGGGACACCTTCCTAAGTTTTATTTTCGCTTAATCAATTATTCAAATGGTTTCTCCACATTGGGACACCATCCTAAGTGTAAGTTTAGCTTAATCCATTAATCAATTGGTTTCTTATCACTAGGACACCTTCATAGACTTTACTTTAGCTTAATCAATGAATCAATTAGTTTCTCATCTTTGGGACAACTTCCTAAGTTTTACTTTATCTTAATCAATTAATCAATTGGTTTCTCATCATTGGGACACCTTCCTAAGTTTTATTTTCGCTTAATCAATTATTCAAATGGTTTCTCCACATTGGGACACCATCCTAAGTTTAAGTTTAGCTTAATCCATTAATCAATTGGTTTCTTATCACTAGGACACCTTCATAGACTTTACTTTAGCTTAATCAATGAATCAATTAGTTTCTCATCTTTGGGACAACTTCCTAAGTTTTAGTTTAGCTTAATCAATTAATGACTTGGTTTCTCATCATTGGGACACCTTCCTAAGTTTTACTTTACCTTAATCAATTAATCGATTGGTTTCTCATCATTGGGAGACCTTCCTCACTTTCAATTTAGCTTAATCAATTAATCAATTGGTTTCTCATCATTGGGACACCTTCCTTAGTTTTATTTTCGCTTAATCAATTATTCAAATGGTTTCTCCACATTGGGACACCATCCTAAGTTTAAGTTTAGCTTAATTCATTAATCAATTGGTTTCTTATCACTAGGACACCTTCATAGGTTTTACTTTAGCTTAATCAATTAATCAATTAGTTTCTCATTTTTGGGACATCTTCCTAAGTTTTAGTTTAGCTTAATCAATTAATGGATTGGTTTCTCATCATTGGGGCACCTTCCTAAGTTTTACTTTATCTTAATCAATTAATCAATTGGTTTCTCATCATTGGGACACCTTCCTAAGTTTTATTTTCGCTTAATCAATTATTCAAATGGTTTCTCCACATTGGGACACCATCCTAAGTTTAAGTTTAGCTTAATCCATTAATCAATTGGTTTCTTATCACTAGGACACCTTCATAGGCTTTACTTTAGCTTAATCAATGAATCAATTTGTTTCTCATCTTTGGGACAACTTCCTAAGTTTTAGTTTAACTTAATCAATTAAAGAATTGGTTTCTCGTCATTGGCACACCTTCCTAAGTTTTACTTTATCTTAATCAATTAATCAATCGGTTTCTCATCAATGGGACACCTTCCAAAGTTTTATTTTCGCTTAATCAATTATTCAAATGGTTTCTCCACATTGGGACACCATCCTAAGTTTAAGTTTAGCTTAATTCATTAATCAATTGGTTTCTTATCACTAAGACACCTTCATAGGTTTTACTTTAGCTTAATCAATTAATCAATTAGTTTCTCATCTTTGGGGCAACTTCCTAAGTTTTAGTTTAACTTAATCAATTAAAGAATTGGTTTCTTATCATTGGGACACCTTCCTAAGTTTTACTTTATCTTAATCAATTAATGAATTGGTTTCTCATCATTGGGGCACCTTCCTAAGTTTTACTTTATCTTAATCAATTAATCAATTGGTTTCTCATCATTGGGACACCTTCCTAAGTTTTATTTTCGCTTAATCAATTATTCAAATGGTTTCTCCACATTGGGACACCATCCTAAGTTTAAGTTTAGCTTAATCCATTAATCAATTGGTTTCTTATCACTAGGACACCTTCATAGGCTTTACTTTAGCTTAATCAATGAATCAATTTGTTTCTCATCTTTGGGACAACTTCCTAAGTTTTAGTTTAGCTTAATCAATTAATTAATTGGATTCTCATCATTGGGACACCCTCCTAAGTTTTACTTTATCTTAATCAATTAATCAATTGGTTTCTCATCATTGGGACACCTTCCTAAGTTTTATTTTTGCTTAATCAATTATTCAAATGGTTTCTCCACATTGGGACACCATCCTAAGTTTAAGTTTAGCTTAATCCATTAATCAATTGGTTTCTTATCACTAGGACACCTTCATAGACTTTACTTTAGCTTAATCAATGAATCAATTAGTTTCTCATCTTTGGGACAACTTCCTAAGTTTTAGTTTAGCTTAATCAATTAATGACTTGGTTTCTCATCATTGGGACACCTTCCTAAGTTTTACTTTACCTTAATCAATTAATCGATTGGTTTCTCATCATTGGGAGACCTTCCTCACTTTCAATTTAGCTTAATCAATTAATCAATTGGTTTCTCATCATTGGGACACCTTCCTTAGTTTTATTTTCGCTTAATCAATTATTCAAATGGTTTCTCCACATTGGGACACCATCCTAAGTTTAAGTTTAGCTTAATTCATTAATCAATTGGTTTCTTATCACTAGGACACCTTCATAGGTTTTACTTTAGCTTAATCAATTAATCAATTAGTTTCTCATCTTTGGGACATCTTCCTAAGTTTTAGTTTAGCTTAATCAATTAATGGATTGGTTTCTCATCATTGGGGCACCTTCCTAAGTTTTACTTTATCTTAATCAATTAATCAATTGGTTTCTCATCATTGGGATACCTTCCTAAGCTTTACTTTAGCTTAATCAATTAATAAATTGGTTTCTTATTATTAGGACACCTTCATAAGCTTTACTTTAGCTTAATCAATTAATCAATTAGTTTCTCATCTTTGGGACATCTTCCTAAGTTTTAGTTTAGCTTAATAAATTAATGAATTGGTTTCTCATCATTGGGACACCTTCCTAAGTTTTACTTTATCTTAATCAATTAATCAATTGGTTTCTCATCATTGGGACACCTTCCTAAGTTTTATTTTCGCTTAATCAATTATTCAAATGGTTTCTCCACATTGGGACACCATCCTAAGTGTAAGTTTAGCTTAATCCATTAATCAATTGGTTTCTTATCACTAGGACACCTTCATAGACTTTACTTTAGCTTAATCAATGAATCAATTAGTTTCTCATCTTTGGGACAACTTCCTAAGTTTTACTTTATCTTAATCAATTAATCAATTGGTTTCTCATCATTGGGACACCTTCCTAAGTTTTATTTTCGCTTAATCAATTATTCAAATGGTTTCTCCACATTGGGACACCATCCTAAGTTTAAGTTTAGCTTAATCCATTAATCAATTGGTTTCTTATCACTAGGACACCTTCATAGGCTTTACTTTAGCTTAATCAATGAATCAATTTGTTTCTCATATTTGGGACAACTTCCTAAGTTTTAGTTTAACTTAATCAATTAAAGAATTGGTTTCTCATCATTGGCACACCTTCCTAAGTTTTACTTTATCTTAATCAATTAATCAATCGGTTTCTCATCAATGGGACACCTTCCAAAGTTTTATTTTCGCTTAATCAATTATTCAAATGGTTTCTCCACATTGGGACACCATCCTAAGTTTAAGTTTAGCTTAATTCATTAATCAATTGGTTTCTTATCACTAAGACACCTTCATAGGTTTTACTTTAGCTTAATCAATTAATCAATTAGTTTCTCATCTTTGGGGCAACTTCCTAAGTTTTAGTTTAACTTAATCAATTAAAGAATTGGTTTCCTATCATTGGGACACCTTCCTAAGTTTTACTTTATCTTAATCAATTAATGAATTGGTTTCTCATCATTGGGGCACCTTCCTAAGTTTTACTTTATCTTAATCAATTAATCAATTGGTTTCTCATCATTGGGACACCTTCCTAAGTTTTATTTTCGCTTAATCAATTATTCAAATGGTTTCTCCACATTGGGACACCATCCTAAGTTTAAGTTTAGCTTAATCCATTAATCAATTGGTTTCTTATCACTAGGACACCTTCATAGGCTTTACTTTAGCTTAATCAATGAATCAATTTGTTTCTCATCTTTGGGACAACTTCCTAAGTTTTAGTTTAGCTTAATCAATTAATTAATTGGATTCTCATCATTGGGACACCCTCCTAAGTTTTACTTTATCTTAATCAATTAATCAATTGGTTTCTCATCATTGGGACACCTTCCTAAGTTTTATTTTTGCTTAATCAATTATTCAAATGGTTTCTCCACATTGGGACACCATCCTAAGTTTAAGTTTAGCTTAATCCATTAATCAATTGGTTTCTTATCACTAGGACACCTTCATAGACTTTACTTTAGCTTAATCAATGAATCAATTAGTTTCTCATCTTTGGGACAACTTCCTAAGTTTTAGTTTAGCTTAATCAATTAATGACTTGGTTTCTCATCATTGGGACACCTTCCTAAGTTTTACTTTACCTTAATCAATTAATCGATTGGTTTCTCATCATTGGGAGACCTTCCTCACTTTCAATTTAGCTTAATCAATTAATCAATTGGTTTCTCATCATTGGGACACCTTCCTTAGTTTTATTTTCGCTTAATCAATTATTCAAATGGTTTCTCCACATTGGGACACCATCCTAAGTTTAAGTTTAGCTTAATTCATTAATCAATTGGTTTCTTATCACTAGGACACCTTCATAGGTTTTACTTTAGCTTAATCAATTAATCAATTAGTTTCTCATCTTTGGGACATCTTCCTAAGTTTTAGTTTAGCTTAATCAATTAATGGATTGGTTTCTCATCATTGGGGCACCTTCCTAAGTTTTACTTTATTTTAATCAATTAATCAATTGGTTTCTCATCATTGGGATACCTTCCTAAGCTTTACTTTAGCTTAATCAATTAATAAATTGGTTTCTTATTATTAGGACACCTTCATAAGCTTTATTTTAGCTTAATCAATTAATCAATTAGTTTCTCATCTTTGGGACATCTTCCTAAGTTTTAGTTTAGCTTAATAAATTAATGAATTGGTTTCTCATCATTGGGACACCTTCCTAAGTTTTACTTTATCTTAATCAATTAATCAATTGGTTTCTCATCATTGGGACACCTTCCTAAGTTTTATTTTCGCTTAATCAATTATTCAAATGGTTTCTCCACATTGGGACACCATCCTAAGTGTAAGTTTAGCTTAATCCATTAATCAATTGGTTTCTTATCACTAGGACACCTTCATAGACTTTACTTTAGCTTAATCAATGAATCAATTAGTTTCTCATCTTTGGGACAACTTCCTAAGTTTTACTTTATCTTAATCAATTAATCAATTGGTTTCTCATCATTGGGACACCTTCCTAAGTTTTATTTTCGCTTAATCAATTATTCAAATGGTTTCTCCACATTGGGACACCATCCTAAGTTTAAGTTTAGCTTAATCCATTAATCAATTGGTTTCTTATCACTAGGACACCTTCATAGGCTTTACTTTAGCTTAATCAATGAATCAATTTGTTTCTCATCTTTGGGACAACTTCCTAAGTTTTAGTTTAACTTAATCAATTAAAGAATTGGTTTCTCATCATTGGCACACCTTCCTAAGTTTTACTTTATCTTAATCAATTAATCAATCGGTTTCTCATCAATGGGACACCTTCCAAAGTTTTATTTTCGCTTAATCAATTATTCAAATGGTTTCTCCACATTGGGACACCATCCTAAGTTTAAGTTTAGCTTAATTCATTAATCAATTGGTTTCTTATCACTAAGACACCTTCAAAGGTTTTACTTTAGCTTAATCAATTAATCAATTAGTTTCTCATCTTTGGGGCAACTTCCTAAGTTTTAGTTTAACTTAATCAATTAAAGAATTGGTTTCTTATCATTGGGACACCTTCCTAAGTTTTACTTTATCTTAATCAATTAATCAATCAGTTTCTCATCATTGGGACACCTTCCTAAGTTTTATTTTCACATAATCAATTATTCAAATGGTTTCTCCACATGGGGACACCATCCTAAGTTTAAGTTTAGCTTAATCCATTAATCAATTGGTTTCTTATCAGTAGGACACCTTCATAGGCTTTACTTTAGCTTAATCAATGAATCAATTTGTTTCTCATCTTTGGGACAACTTCCTAAGTTTTAGCTTAGCTTAATCAATTAATAAATTGGATTCTCATCATTGGGACACCCTCCTAAGTTTTACTTTATCTTAATCAATTAATCGATTGGTTTCTCATCGTTGGGAGACCTTCCTCACTTTCCATTGGGCTTAATCAATTATTCAATTGGTTTCTCATCATTGGGACACCATTCGAAGTTTTAGTTTAGCTTAATCAATTAATCAATTGTTTTCTTATCATTGGGATACCTTCCTAAGCTTTACTTTAGCTTAATCAATTAATAAATTGGTTTCTTATTATTAGGACACCTTCATAAGCTTTACTTTAGCTTAATCAATTAATCAATTAGTTTCTCATCTTTGGGACATCTTCCTAAGTTTTAGTTTAGCTTAATAAATTAATGAATTGGTTTCTCATCTTTGGGACAACTTCCTAAGTTTTACTTTATCTTAATCAATTAATCAATTGGTTTCTCATCATTGGGACACCTTCCTAAGTTTTATTTTCGCTTAATCAATTATTCAAATGGTTTCTCCACATTGGGACACCATCCTAAGTTTAAATTTAGCTTAATCCATTAATCAATTGGTTTCTTATCACTAGGACACCTGCATAGACTTTACTTTAGCTTAATCAATGAATCAATTAGTTTCTCATCTTTGGGACAACTTCCTAAGTTTTAGTATAGCTTAATCAATTAATGACTTGGTTTCTCATCATTGGGACACCTTCCTAAGTTTTACTTTACCTTAATCAATTAATCGATTGGTTTCTCATCATTGGGAGACCTTCCTCACTTTCAATTTAGCTTAATCAATTAATCAATTGGTTTCTCATCATTGGGACACCTTCCTTAGTTTTATTTTCGCTTAATCAATTATTCAAATGGTTTCTCCACATTGGGACACCATCCTAAGTTTAAGTTTAGCTTAATTCATTAATCAATTGGTTTCTTATCACTAGGACACCTTCATAGGTTTTACTTTAGCTTAATCAATTAATCAATTAGTTTCTCATCTTTGGGACATCTTCCTAAGTTTTAGTTTAGCTTAATCAATTAATGGATTGGTTTCTCATCATTGGGGCACCTTCCTAAGTTTTACTTTATCTTAATCAATTAATCAATTGGTTTCTCATCATTGGGACACCTTCCTAAGTTTTATTTTCGCTTAATCAATTATTCAAATGGTTTCTCCACATTGGGACACCATCCTAAGTTTAAGTTTAGCTTAATCCATTAATCAATTGGTTTCTTATAACTAGGACACCTTCATAGGCTTTACTTTAGCTTAATCAATGAATCAATTTGTTTCTCATCTTTGGGACAACTTCCTAAGTTTTAGTTTAGCTTAATCAATTAATTAATTGGATTCTCATCATTGGGACACCCTCCTAAGTTTTACTTTATCTTAATCAATTAATCGATTGGTTTCTCATCGTTGGGAGACCTTCCTCACTTTCCATTGAGCTTAATCAATTATTCAATTGGTTTCTCATCATTGGGACACCATTCGAAGTTTTAGTTTAGCTTAATCAATTAATCAATTGTTTTCTTATCATTGGGATACCTTCCTAAGCTTTACTTTAGCTTAATCAATTAATAAATTGGTTTCTTATTATTAGGACACCTTCATAAGCTTTACTTTAGCTTAATCAATTAATCAATTAGTTTCTCATCTTTGGGACATCTTCCTAAGTTTTAGTTTAGCTTAATAAATTAATGAATTGGTTTCTCATCATTGAGACACCTTCCTAAGTTTTACTTTATCTTAATTAATTAATCAATTGGTTTCTCATCATTGGGACACCTTCCTAAGTTTTATTTTCGCTTAATCAATTATTCAAATGGTTTCTCCACATTGGGACACCATCCTAAGTGTAAGTTTAGCTTAATCCATTAATCAATTGGTTTCTTATCACTAGGACACCTTCATAGACTTTACTTTAGCTTAATCAATGAATCAATTAGTTTCTCATCTTTGGGACAACTTCCTAAGTTTTACTTTATCTTAATCAATTAATCAATTGGTTTCTCATCATTGGGACACCTTCCTAAGTTTTATTTTCGCTTAATCAATTATTCAAATGGTTTCTCCACATTGGGACACCATCCTAAGTTTAAGTTTAGCTTAATCCATTAATCAATTGGTTTCTTATCACTAGGACACCTTCATAGACTTTACTTTAGCTTAATCAATGAATCAATTAGTTTCTCATCTTTGGGACAACTTCCTAAGTTTTAGTTTAGCTTAATCAATTAATGACTTGGTTTCTCATCATTGGGACACCTTCCTAAGTTTTACTTTACCTTAATCAATTAATCGATTGGTTTCTCATCATTGGGAGACCTTCCTCACTTTCAATTTAGCTTAATCAATTAATCAATTGGTTTCTCATCATTGGGACACCTTCCTTAGTTTTATTTTCGCTTAATCAATTATTCAAATGGTTTCTCCACATTGGGACACCATCCTAAGTTTAAGTTTAGCTTAATTCATTAATCAATTGGTTTCTTATCACTAGGACACCTTCATAGGTTTTACTTTAGCTTAATCAATTAATCAATTAGTTTCTCATCTTTGGGACATCTTCCTAAGTTTTAGTTTAGCTTAATCAATTAAGGGATTGGTTTCTCATCATTGGGGCACCTTCCTAAGTTTTACTTTATCTTAATCAATTAATCAATTGGTTTCTCATCATTGGGACACCTTCCTAAGTTTTATTTTCGCTTAATCAATTATTCAAATGGTTTCTCCACATTGGGACACCATCCTAAGTTTAAGTTTAGCTTAATCCATTAATCAATTGGTTTCTTATCACTAGGACACCTTCATAGGCTTTACTTTAGCTTAATCAATGAATCAATTTGTTTCTCATATTTGGGACAACTTCCTAAGTTTTAGTTTAACTTAATCAATTAAAGAATTGGTTTCTCATCATTGGCACACCTTCCTAAGTTTTACTTTATCTTAATCAATTAATCAATCGGTTTCTCATCAATGGGACACCTTCCAAAGTTTTATTTTCGCTTAATCAATTATTCAAATGGTTTCTCCACATTGGGACACCATCCTAAGTTTAAGTTTAGCTTAATTCATTAATCAATTGGTTTCTTATCACTAAGACACCTTCATAGGTTTTACTTTAGCTTAATCAATTAATCAATTAGTTTCTCATCTTTGGGGCAACTTCCTAAGTTTTAGTTTAACTTAATCAATTAAAGAATTGGTTTCTTATCATTGGAACACCTTCCTAAGTTTTACTTTATCTTAATCAATTAATGAATTGGTTTCTCATCATTGGGGCACCTTCCTAAGTTTTACTTTATCTTAATCAATTAATCAATTGGTTTCTCATCATTGGGACACCTTCCTAAGTTTTATTTTCGCTTAATCAATTATTCAAATGGTTTCTCCACATTGGGACACCATCCTAAGTTTAAGTTTAGCTTAATCCATTAATCAATTGGTTTCTTATCACTAGGACACCTTCATAGGCTTTACTTTAGCTTAATCAATGAATCAATTTGTTTCTCATCTTTGGGACAACTTCCTAAGTTTTAGTTTAGCTTAATCAATTAATTAATTGGATTCTCATCATTGGGACACCCTCCTAAGTTTTACTTTATCTTAATCAATTAATCAATTGGTTTCTCATCATTGGGACACCTTCCTAAGTTTTATTTTTGCTTAATCAATTATTCAAATGGTTTCTCCACATTGGGACACCATCCTAAGTTTAAGTTTAGCTTAATCCATTAATCAATTGGTTTCTTATCACTAGGACACCTTCATAGACTTTACTTTAGCTTAATCAATGAATCAATTAGTTTCTCATCTTTGGGACAACTTCCTAAGTTTTAGTTTAGCTTAATCAATTAATGACTTGGTTTCTCATCATTGGGACACCTTCCTAAGTTTTACTTTACCTTAATCAATTAATCGATTGGTTTCTCATCATTGGGAGACCTTCCTCACTTTCAATTTAGCTTAATCAATTAATCAATTGGTTTCTCATCATTGGGACACCTTCCTTAGTTTTATTTTCGCTTAATCAATTATTCAAATGGTTTCTCCACATTGGGACACCATCCTAAGTTTAAGTTTAGCTTAATTCATTAATCAATTGGTTTCTTATCACTAGGACACCTTCATAGGTTTTACTTTAGCTTAATCAATTAATCAATTAGTTTCTCATCTTTGGGACATCTTCCTAAGTTTTAGTTTAGCTTAATCAATTAATGGATTGGTTTCTCATCATTGGGGCACCTTCCTAAGTTTTACTTTATCTTAATCAATTAATCAATTGGTTTCTCATCATTGGGATACCTTCCTAAGCTTTACTTTAGCTTAATCAATTAATAAATTGGTTTCTTATTATTAGGACACCTTCATAAGCTTTACTTTAGCTTAATCAATTAATCAATTAGTTTCTCATCTTTGGGACATCTTCCTAAGTTTTAGTTTAGCTTAATAAATTAATGAATTGGTTTCTCATCATTGGGACACCTTCCTAAGTTTTACTTTATCTTAATCAATTAATCAATTGGTTTCTCATCATTGGGACACCTTCCTAAGTTTTATTTTCGCTTAATCAATTATTCAAATGGTTTCTCCACATTGGGACACCACCCTAAGTGTAAGTTTAGCTTAATCCATTAATCAATTGGTTTCTTATCACTAGGACACCTTCATAGACTTTACTTTAGCTTAATCAATGAATCAATTAGTTTCTCATCTTTGGGACAACTTCCTAAGTTTTACTTTATCTTAATCAATTAATCAATTGGTTTCTCATCATTGGGAAACCTTCCTAAGTTTTATTTTCGCTTAATCAATTATTCAAATGGTTTCTCCACATTGGGACACCATCCTAAGTTTAAGTTTAGCTTAATCCATTAATCAATTGGTTTCTTATCACTAGGACACCTTCATAGGCTTTACTTTAGCTTAATCAATGAATCAATTTGTTTCTCATCTTTGGGACAACTTCCTAAGTTTTAGTTTAACTTAATCAATTAAAGAATTGGTTTCTCATCATTGGCACACCTTCCTAAGTTTTACTTTATCTTAATCAATTAATCAATCGGTTTCTCATCAATGGGACACCTTCCAAAGTTTTATTTTCGCTTAATCAATTATTCAAATGGTTTCTCCACCTTGGGACACCATCCTAAGTTTAAGTTTAGCTTAATTCATTAATCAATTGGTTTCTTATCACTAAGACACCTTCATAGGTTTTACTTTAGCTTAATCAATTAATCAATTAGTTTCTCATCTTTGGGGCAACTTCCTAAGTTTTAGTTTAACTTAATCAATTAAAGAATTGGTTTCTTATCATTGGGACACCTTCCTAAGTTTTACTTTATCTTAATCAATTAATGAATTGGTTTCTCATCATTGGGGCACCTTCCTAAGTTTTACTTTATCTTAATCAATTAATCAATTGGTTTCTCATCATTGGGACACCTTCCTAAGTTTTATTTTCGCTTAATCAATTATTCAAATGGTTTCTCCACATTGGGACACCATCCTAAGTTTAAGTTTAGCTTAATCCATTAATCAATTGGTTTCTTATCACTAGGACACCTTCATAGGCTTTACTTTAGCTTAATCAATGAATCAATTTGTTTCTCATCTTTGGGACAACTTCCTAAGTTTTAGTTTAGCTTAATCAATTAATTAATTGGATTCTCATCATTGGGACACCCTCCTAAGTTTTACTTTAGCTTAATCAATTAATCAATTGGTTTCTCATCATTTGGACACCTTCCTAAGTTTTATTTTTGCTTAATCAATTATTCAAATGGTTTCTCCACATTGGGACACCATCCTAAGTTTAAGTTTAGCTTAATCCATTAATCAATTGGTTTCTTATCACTAGGACACCTTCATAGACTTTACTTTAGCTTAATCAATGAATCAATTAGTTTCTCATCTTTGGGACAACTTCCTAAGTTTTAGTTTAGCTTAATCAATTAATGACTTGGTTTCTCATCATTGGGACACCTTCCTAAGTTTTACTTTACCTTAATCAATTAATCGATTGGTTTCTCATCATTGGGAGACCTTCCTCACTTTCAATTTAGCTTAATCAATTAATCAATTGGTTTCTCATCATTGGGACACCTTCCTTAGTTTTATTTTCGCTTAATCAATTATTCAAATGGTTTCTCCACATTGGGACACCATCCTAAGTTTAAGTTTAGCTTAATTCATTAATCAATTGGTTTCTTATCACTAGGACACCTTCATAGGTTTTACTTTAGCTTAATCAATTAATCAATTAGTTTCTCATCTTTAGGACATCTTCCTAAGTTTTAGTTTAGCTTAATCAATTAATGGATTGGTTTCTCATCATTGGGGCACCTTCCTAAGTTTTACTTTATCTTAATCAATTAATCAATTGGTTTCTCATCATTGGGACACCTTCCTAAGTTTTATTTTCGCTTAATCAATTATTCAAATGGTTTCTCCACATTGGGACACCATCCTAAGTTTAAGTTTAGCTTAATCCATTAATCAATTGGTTTCTTATCACTAGGACACCTTCATAGGCTTTACTTTAGCTTAATCAATGAATCAATTTGTTTCTCATCTTTGGGACAACTTCCTAAGTTTTAGTTTAGCCTAATCAATTAATTAATTGGATTCTCATCATTAGGACACCCTCCTAAGTTTTACTTTATCTTAATCAATTAATCGATTGGTTTCTCATCGTTGGGAGACCTTCCTCACTTTCCATTGAGCTTAATCAATTATTCAATTGGTTTCTCATCATTGGGACACCAGTCGAAGTTTTAGTTTAGCTTAATCAATTAATCAATTGTTTTCTTATCATTGGGATACCTTCCTAAGCTTTACTTTAGCTTAATCAATTAATAAATTGGTTTCTTATTATTAGGACACCTTCATAAGCTTTACTTTAGCTTAATCAATTAATCAATTAGTTTCTCATCTTTGGGACATCTTCCTAAGTTTTAGTTTAGCTTAATAAATTAATGAATTGGTTTCTCATCATTGGGACACCTTCCTAAGTTTTACTTTATCATAATCAATTAATCAATTGGTTTCTCATCATTGGGACACCTTCCTAAGTTTTATTTTCGCTTAATCAATTATTCAAATGGTTTCTCCGCATTGGGACACCATCCTAAGTGTAAGTTTAGCTTAATCCATTAATCAATTGGTTTCTTATCACTAGGACACCTTCATAGACTTTACTTTAGCTTAATCAATGAATCAATTAGTTTCTCATCTTTGGGACAACTTCCTAAGTTTTAGTTTAGCTTAATCAATTACTGAATTGGTTTCTCACCATTGGGACACCTTCCTAAGTTTTACTTTACCTTAATCAATTAATCGATTGGTTTCTCATCATTGGGTGACCTTCCTCACTTTCAATTTGGCTTTATGAATTATTCAATTGGTTTCTCATCATTGGGACACCATCCGAAGTTTTAGTTTAGCTTAATCAATAAATGAATTGGTTTCTCATCATTGGGACACCTTCCTAAGTTTTACTTTACCTTAATCAATTAATCGATTGGTTTCTCATCATTGGGAGACCTTCCTCACTTTCAATTTAGCTTAATCAATTATTCAATTGGTTTCTCATCATTGGGACACCATCCGAGGTTTTGGTTTAGCTTAATCAATTAATCAATTGTTTTCTTATCATTGGGATACCTTCCTAAGCTTTACTTTAGCTTAATCAATTAATAAATTGGTTTCTTATTATTAGGACACCTTCATAAGCTTTACTTTAGCTTAATCAATCAATCAATTAGTTTCTCATCTTTGGGACATCTTCCTAAGTTTTAGTTTAGCTTAATCAATTAATGAATTGGTTTCTCATCATTGGGACACCTTCCTAAGTTTTACTTTATCTTAATCAATTAATCAATTGGTTTCTCCTTATTGGGACACCTTCCTAAGTTTTATTTTCGCTTAATCAATTATTCAAATGGTTTCTCCACATTGGGACACCATCCTAAGTTTAAGTTTAGCTTAATCCATTTCTCAATTGGTTTCTTATCACTAGGAAACCTTCATAGGCTTTACTTTAGCTTAATCAATGAATCAATTAGTTTCTCATCTTTGGGACAACTTCCAAAGTTTTAGTTTAGCTTAATCAATTAATGAATTGGTTTTTCACCAATGGGACACCTTCCTAAGTTTTAATTTACCTTAATCAATTAATCGATTGGTTTCTCATCATTGGGAGACCTTCCTCACTTTCAATTTAGCTTAATCAATTAATCAATTGGTTTCTCATCATTGGAACACCTTCCTTAGTTTTATTTTCGCTTAATCAATTATTCAAATGGTTTCTCCACATTGGGACACCATCCTAAGTTTAAGTTTAGCTTAATTCATTAATCAATTGGTTTCTTATCACTAGGACACCTTCATAGGTTTTACTTTAGCTTAATCAATTAATCAATTAGTTTCTCATCTTTGGGACAACTTCCTAAGTTTTAGTTTAACTTAATCAATTAAAGAATTGGTTTCTCATCATTGGCACACCTTCCTAAGTTTTACTTTATCTTAATCAATTAATCAATCGGTTTCTCATCAATGGGACACCTTCCAAAGTTTTATTTTCGCTTAATCAATTATTCAAATGGTTTCTCCACATTGGGACACCATCCTAAGTTTAAGTTTAGCTTAATTCATTAATCAATTGGTTTCTTATCACTAAGACACCTTCATAGGTTTTACTTTAGCTTAATCAATTAATCAATTAGTTTCTCATCTTTGGGGCAACTTCCTAAGTTTTAGTTTAACTTAATCAATTAAGGAATTGGTTTCTTATCATTGGGACACCTTCCTAAGTTTTACTTTATCTTAATCAATTAATGAATTGGTTTCTCATCATTGGGGCACCTTCCTAAGTTTTACTTTATCTTAATCAATTAATCAATTGGTTTCTCATCATTGGGACACCTTCCTAAGTTTTATTTTCGCTTAATCAATTATTCAAATGGTTTCTCCACATTGGGACACCATCCTAAGTTTAAGTTTAGCTTAATCCATTAATCAATTGGTTTCTTATCACTAGGACACCTTCATAGGCTTTACTTTAGCTTAATCAATGAATCAATTTGTTTCTCATCTTTGGGACAACTTCCTAAGTTTTAGTTTAGCTTAATCAATTAATTAATTGGATTCTCATCATTGGGACACCCTCCTAAGTTTTACTTTATCTTAATCAATTAATCAATTGGTTTCTCATCATTGGGACACCTTCCTAAGTTTTATTTTTGCTTAATCAATTATTCAAATGGTTTCTCCACATTGGGACACCATCCTAAGTTTAAGTTTAGCTTAATCCATTAATCAATTGGTTTCTTATCACTAGGACACCTTCATAGACTTTACTTTAGCTTAATCAATGAATCAATTAGTTTCTCATCTTTGGGACAACTTCCTAAGTTTTAGTTTAGCTGAATCAATTAATGACTTGGTTTCTCATCATTGGGACACCTTCCTAAGTTTTACTTTACCTTAATCAATTAATCGATTGGTTTCTCATCATTGGGAGACCTTCCTCACTTTCAATTTAGCTTACTCAATTAATCAATTGGTTTCTCATCATTGGGACACCTTCCTTAGTTTTATTTTCGCTTAATCAATTATTCAAATGGTTTCTCCACATTGGGACACCATCCTAAGTTTAAGTTTAGCTTAATTCATTAATCAATTGGTTTCTTATCACTAGGACACCTTCATAGGTTTTACTTTAGCTTAATCAATTAATCAATTAGTTTCTCATCTTCAGGACATCTTCCTAAGTTTTAGTTTAGCTTAATAAATTAATGAATTGGTTTCTCATCATTGGGACACCTTCCTAAGTTTTACTTTATCTTAATCAATTAATCAATTGGTTTCTCATCATTGGGACACTTTCCTAAGTTTTATTTTTGCTTAATCAATTATTCAAATGGTTTCTCCACATTGGGACACCATCCTAAGTTTAAGTTTAGCTTAATCCATTAATCAATTGGTTTCTTATCACTAGGACACCTTCATAGACTTTACTTTAGCTTAATCAATGAATCAATTAGTTTCTCATCTTTGGGACAACTTCCTAAGTTTTAGTTTAGCTTAATCAATTAATGAATTGGTTTCTCATCATTGGGACACCTTCCTAAGTTTTACTTTACCTTAATCAATTAATCGATTGGTTTCTCATCATTGGGAGACCTTCCTCACTTTCAATTTAGCTTAATCAATTATCTAATTGGTTTCTCATCTTTGGGACACCATCCGAAGTTTTAGTTTAGCTTAATCAATTAATGAATTGGTTTCTCATCATTGGGACACCTTCCTAAGTTTTACTTTACCTTAATCAATTAATCGATTGGTTTCTCATCATTGGGAGACCTTCCTCACTTTCAATTTAGCTTAATCAATTATTCAATTGGTTTCTCATCATTGGGACACCATCCGAAGTTTTAGTTTAGCTTAATCAATTAATGAATTGGTTTCTCATCATTGGGACACCTTCCTAAGTTTTACTTTACCTTTATCAATTAATCGATTGGTTCTCATCATTGGGAGACCTTCCTCACTTTCAATTTAGCTTAATCAATTATTCAATTGGTTTCTCATCATTGGGACACCATCCGAGGTTTTGGTTTAGCTTAATCAATTAATCAATTGCTTTCTTATCATTGGGATACCCTCCTAAGCTTTACTTTAGCTTAATCAATTAATAAATTGGTTTCTTATTATTAGGACACCTTCATAAGCTTTACTTTAGCTTAATCAATCAATCAATTAATTTCTCATCTTTGGGACATCTTCCTAAGTTTTAGTTTAGCTTAATCAATTAATGAATTGGTTTCTCATCATTGGGACACCTTCCTAAGTTTTACTTTATCTTAATCAATTAATCAATTGGTTTCTCCTTATTGGGACACCTTCCTAAGTTTTATTTTCGCTTAATCAATTATTCAAATGGTTTCTCCACATTGGGACACCATCCTAAGTTTAAGTTTAGCTTAATCCATTTCTCAATTGGTTTCTTATCACTAGGAAACCTTCATAGGCTTTACTTTAGCTTAATCAATGAATCAATTAGTTTCTCATCTTTGGGACAACTTCCTAAGTTTTAGTTTAGCTTAATCAATTAATGAATTGGTTTTTCACCAATGGGACACCTTCCTAAGTTTTAATTTACCTTAATAAATTAATCGATTGGTTTCTCATCATTGGGAGACCTTCCTCACTTTCAATTTAGCTTAATCAATTAATCAATTGGTTTCTCATCATTGGGACACCTTCCTAAGTTTTATTTTTGCTTAATCAATTATTCAAATGGTTTCTCCACATTGGGACACCATCCTAAGTTTAAGTTTAGCTTAATCCATTAATCAATTGGTTTCTTATCACTAGGACACCTTCATAGACTTTACTTTAGCTTAATCAATGAATCAATTAGTTTCTCATCTTTGGGACAACTTCCTAAGTTTTAGTTTAGCTTAATCAATTAATGAATTGGTTTCTCATCATTGGGACACCTTCCTAAGTTTTACTTTACCTTAATCAATTAATCGATTGGTTTCTCATCATTGGGAGACCTTCCTCACTTTCAATTTAGCTTAATCAATTATCTAATTGGTTTCTCATCTTTGGGACACCATCCGAAGTTTTAGTTTAGCTTAATCAATTAATGAATTGGTTTCTCATCATTGGGACACCTTCCTAAGTTTTACTTTACCTTAATCAATTAATCGATTGGTTTCTCATCATTGGGAGACCTTCCTCACTTTCAATTTAGCTTAATCAATTATTCAATTGGTTTCTCATCATTGGGACACCATCCGAAGTTTTAGTTTAGCTTAATCAATTAATGAA
Organism: Vitis rotundifolia; assembly: GCA_030254885.1. NCBI lineage: Eukaryota > Viridiplantae > Streptophyta > Magnoliopsida > Vitales > Vitaceae > Vitis > Vitis rotundifolia. The sequence goes on from CM058160.1 coordinate 17,413,287, forward strand.
TTGGTTTCTCATCATTGGGACACCTTCCTAAGTTTTACTTTACCTTAATCAATTAATCGATTGGTTTCTCATCATTGGGAGACCTTCCTCACTTTCAATTTAGCTTAATCAATTATTCAATTGGTTTCTCATCATTGGGACACCATCCGAGGTTTTGGTTTAGCTTAATCAATTAATCAATTGCTTTCTTATCATTGGGATACCCTCCTAAGCTTTACTTTAGCTTAATCAATTAATAAATTGGTTTCTTATTATTAGGACACCTTCATAAGCTTTACTTTAGCTTAATCAATCAATCAATTAGTTTCTCATCTTTGGGACATCTTCCTAAGTTTTAGTTTAGCTTAATCAATTAATGAATTGGTTTATCATCATTGGGACACCTTCCTAAGTTTTACTTTATCTTAATCAATTAATCAATTGGTTTCTCCTTATTGGGACACCTTCCTAAGTTTTATTTTCGCTTAATCAATTATTCAAATGGTTTCTCCACATTGGGACACCATCCTAAGTTTAAGTTTAGCTTAATCCATTTCTCAATTGGTTTCTTATCACTAGGAAACCTTCATAGGCTTTACTTTAGCTTAATCAATGAATCAATTAGTTTCTCATCTTTGGGACAACTTCCTAAGTTTTAGTTTAGCTTAATCAATTAATGAATTGGTTTTTCACCAATGGGACACCTTCCTAAGTTTTAATTTACCTTAATCAATTAATCGATTGGTTTCTCATCATTGGGAGACCTTCCTCACTTTCAATTTAGCTTAATCAATTAATCAATTGGTTTCTCATCATTGGGACACCTTCCTAAGTTTTATTTTCGTTTAATCAATTATTCAAATGGTTTCTCCACATTGGGACACCATCCTAAGTTTAAGTTTAGCTTAATTCATTAATCAATTGGTTTCTTATCACTAGGACACCTTCATAGGTTTTACTTTAGCTTAATCAATCAATCAATTAGTTTCTCATCTTTGGGACAACTTCCTAAGTTTTAGTTTAACTTAATCAATTAAAGAATTGGTTTCTCATCATTGGGACACCTTCCTAAGTTTTACTTTATCTTAATCAATTAATCAATTGGTTTCTCCTTATTGGGACACCTTCCTAAGTTTTATTTTCGCTTAATCAATTATTCAAATGGTTTCTCCACATTGGGACACCATCCTAAGTTTAAGTTTAGCTTAATCCATTAATCAATTGGTTTCTTATCTCTAGGACACCTTCATAGGCTTTACTTTAGCTTAATCAATGAATCAATTAGTTTCTCATCTTTGAGACAACTTCCTAAGTTTTAGTTTAGCATAATCAATTAATGAATTGGTTTCTCATCATTGGGACACCTTCCTAAGTTTTACTTTACCTTAATCAATTAATCGATTGGTTTCTCATCATTGGGAGACCTTCCTCACTTTCAATTTAGCTTAATCAATTAATCAATTGGTTTTTCACCATTGGGATACCTTCCTAAGTTTTATTTTCGCTTAATCAATTATTCAAATGGTTTCTCCACATTGGGACACCATCCTAAGTTTAAGTTTAGCTTAATCCATTTCTCAATTGGTTTCTTATCACTAGGAAACCTTCATAGGCTTTACTTTAGCTTAATCAATGAATCAATTAGTTTCTCATCTTTGGGACAACTTCCTAAGTTTTAGTTTAGCTTAATCAATTAATGAATTGGTTTTTCACCAATGGGACACCTTCCTAAATTTTAATTTACCTTAATTAATTAATCGATTGGTTTCTCATCATTGGGAGACCTTCCTCACTTTCAATTTAGCTTAATCAATTAATCAATTGGTTTCTCATCATTGGGACACCTTCCTAATTTTTATTTTCGCTTAATCAATTATTCAAATGGTTTCTCCACATTGCGACACCATCCTAAGTTTAAGTTTAGCTTAATTCATTAATCAATTGGTTTCTTATCACTAGGACACCTTCATAGGTTTTACTTTTGCTTAATCAATCAATCAATTAGTTTCTCATCTTTGGGACAACTTCCTAAGTTTTAGTTTAACTTAATCAATTAAAGAATTGGTTTCTCATCATTGGGACACCTTCCTAAGTTTTACTTTATCTTAATCAATTAATCAATCGGTTCCTCATCATTGGGACACCTTCCTAAGTTTTATTTTCGCTTAATCAATTATTCAAATGGTTTCTCCATTTTGGGACAGCATCCTAAGTTTAAGTTTAGCTTAATCCATTAATCCATTGGTTTCTTATCACTAGGACACCTTCATAGGCTTTACTTTAGCTTAATCAATGAATCAATTAGTTTCTCATCTTTGGGACAACTTCCTAAGTTTTAGTTTAGCATAATCAATTAATGAATTGGTTTCTCATCATTGGGACACCTTCCTAAGTTTTAGTTTACCGTAATCAATTAATCGATTGGTTTCTCATCATTGGGAGACCTTCCTCACTTTCAATTTAGCTTAATCAATTAATCAATTGGTTTCTCACCATTGGGACACCATCCGAAGTTTTACTTTAGCATAATCAATTAATGAATTGGTTTCTCATCATTGGGACACCTTCCTAAGTTTTACTTTACTTTAATCAATTAATCGATTGGTTTCTCATCATTGGGAGACCTTCCTCACTTTCAATTTAGCTTAATCAATTATTCAATTGGTTTCTCATCATTGGGACACCTTCCTAAGTTTTATTTTCGCTTAATCAATTATTCAAATGGTTTCTCCACATTGGGACACCATCCTAAGTTTAAGTTTAGCTTAATTCATTAATCAATTGGTTTCTTATCACTAGGACACCTTCATAGGTTTTACTTTAGCTTAATCAATTAATCAATTAGTTTCTCATCTTTGGGACAACTTTCTAAGTTTTAGTTTAACTTAATCAATTAAAGAATTGGTTTCTCATCATTGGGACACCTTCCTAAGTTTTACTTTATCTTAATCAATTAATCAATCGGTTTCTCATCATTGGGACACCTTCCTAAGTTTTATTTTCACCTAATCAATTATTCAAATGGTTTCTCCACATTGGGATACCTTCCTAAGCTTTACTTTAGCTTAATCAATTAATAAATTGGTTTCTTATTATTAGGACACCTTCATAAGCTTTACTTTGGCTTAATCAATTAATCAATTAGTTTCTCATCTTTGGGACATCTTCCTAAGTTTTAGTTTAGCTTAATCAATTAATGAATTGGTTTCTCATCATTGGGACACCTTCCTAAGTTTTACTTTATCTTAATCAATTAATCGATTGGTTTCTCATCATTAGGAGACCTTCCTCACTTTCAATTTAGCTTAATCAATTATTCAATTGGTTTCTCATCATTGGGACACCATCAGATGTTTTAGTTTAGCTTAATCAATTAATCAATTGTTTTCTTATCATTCGGATACCTTCTTAAGCTTTACTTTATCTTAATCAATTAATCGATTGGTTTCTCATCATTAGGAGACCTTCCTCACTTTCAATTTAGCTTAATCAATTATTCAATTGGTTTCTCATCATTGGGACACCATCCGAAGTTTTACTTTAGCTTAATCAATGAATCAATTAGTTTCTCATCTTTGGGACATCTTCCTAAGTTTTGGTTTAGTTTCATCAATTAATCAATTGTTTTCTTATCATTGGGATACCTTCCTAAGCTTTACTTTGGCTTAATCAATTAATCAATTGGTTTCTCATCATTGGGACGCCTCCCTAAGTTTTATTTTCGCTTCATCAATTATTCAAATGGTTTCTCCACATTGGGACACCATCCTATGTTTAAGTTTAGCTTAATCCATTAATCAATTGGTTTCTTATCACTAGGACACCTTCATAGGTTTTACTTTAGCTTAATCAATTAACCAATTAGTTTCTCATCTTTGGGACAACTTCCTAAGTTTTAGTTTAGCTTAATCAATTAATGAATTGGTTTCTCATCATTGGGACACCTTCCTAAGTTTTACTTTACCTTAATCAATTAATGGATTGGTTTCTCATCATTTGGAGACCTTCCTCACTTTCAATTTAGCTTAATCAATTATTCAATTGGTTTCTCATCATTGGGACACCATCCGAAGTTTTGGTTTAGCTTAATCAATTAATCAATTGTTTTCTTATCATTGGGATACCTTCCTAAGCTTTACTTTAGCTTAATCAATTATTCAATTGGTTTCTTATTTTTAGGACACCTTCATAAGCTTAACTTTAGGTTAATCAATTAATCAATTAGCTTCTCATCTATCGGACATCTTCCTAAGTTTTAGTTTAGCTTAATCAATTAATGAATTGGTTTCTCATCATTGGGACACCTTCCTAAGTTTTACTTTATCTTAATCAATGAATGAATTGGTTTCTCATCATTGGGACACCTTCCTAAGTTTTACTTTACCTTAATCAATTAATCGATTGGTTTCTCATCATTGGGAGACCTTCCTCACTTTCAATTTAGCTTAATCAATTATTCAATTGGTTTCTCATCTTTGGGACACCATCCGAAGTTTTAGTTTAGCTTAATCAATTAATGAATTGGTTGCTCATCATTGGGACACCTTCCTATGTTTTACTTTACCTTAATCAATTAATCGATTGGTTTCTCATCATTGGGAGACCTTCCTCACTTTCAATTTAACTTAACAATTATTCAATTGGTTTCTCATCATTGGGACACCACCCGAAGTTTTGGTTTAGCTTAATCAATTAATCAATTGTTTTCTTATCATTGGGATACCTTCCTAAGCTTTGCTTTGGCTTAATCAATTAATAAATTGGTTTCTTATTATTAGAACACCTTCATAAGCTTTACTTTAGCTTAATCAATGAATCAATTAGTTTCTCATCTTTGGGACAACTTCCTAAGTTTTGGTTTAGCTTAATCAATTAATCAATTGTTTTCTTATCATTGGGATAACTTCCTAAGCTTTACTTTGGCTTAATCAATTAATCAATTGGTTTCTCATCATTGGGACGCCTCCCTAAGTTTTATTTTCGCTTAATCAATTATTCAAATGGTTTCTCCACATTGGGACACCATCCTAAGTTTAAGTTTAGCTTAATCCATTAATCAATTGGTTTCTTATCACTAGGACACCTTCATAGGTTTTACTTTAGCTTAATCAATTAACCAATTAGTTTCTCATCTTTGGGACAACTTCCTAAGTTTTAGTTTAGCTTAATCAATTAATGAATTGGTTTCTCATCATTGGGACACTTTCCTAAGTTTTACTTTACCTTAATCAATTAATCGATTGGTTTCTCATCATTGGGAGACCTTCCTCACTTTCAATTTAGCTTAATCAATTATTCAATTGGTTTCTCATCATTGGGACACCATCCGAAGTTTTGGTTTAGCTTAATCAATTAATCAATTGTTTTCTTATCATTGGGATACCTTCCTCAGCTTTACTTTGGCTTAATCAATTAATAAATTGGTTTCTTATTGTTAGAACACCTTCATAAGCTTTACTTTAACTTAATCAATGAATCAATTAGTTTCTCATCTTTGGGACAACTTGCTAAGTTTTACTTTACCTTAATCAATTAATCGATTGGTTTCTCATCATTGGGAGACCTTCCTCACTTTCAATTTAGCTTAATCAATTATTCAATTGGTTTCTCATCTTTGGGACACCATCCGAAGTTTTAGTTTAGCTTAATCAATTAATGAATTGGTTTCCCATCATTGGGACACCTTCCTAAGTTTTACTTTACCTTAATCAATTAATCGATTGGTTTCTCATCATTGGGAGACCTTCCTCACTTTCAATTTAGCTTAATCAATTATTCAATTGGTTTCTCATCTTTGGGACACCATCCGAAGTTTTGGTTTAGCTTAATCAATTAATCAATTGTTTTCTTATCATTGGGATACCTTCCTCAGCTTTACTTTGGCTTAATCAATTAATAAATTGGTTTCTTATTATTAGAACACCTTCATAAGCTCTACTTTAGCTTAATCAATGAATCAATTAGTTTCTCATCTTTGGGACAACTTCCTAAGTTTTGGTTTAGCTTAACCAATTAATCAATTGTTTTCTTATCATTGGGATACCTTCCTAAGCTTTACTTTGGCTTAATCTATTAATAAATTGGTTTCTTATTATTAGAACACCTTCATAAGCTTTACTTTCGCTTAATCAATGAATCAATTAGTTTCTCATCTTTGGGACAACTTCCTAAGTTTTAGTTTAGCTTAATCAATTAATGACTTGGTTTCTCATCATTGGGACACCTTCCTAAGTTTTACATTACCTTAATCAATTAATCGATTGGTTTCTCATCATTGGGAGACCTTCCTCACTTTCAATTTAGCTTAATCAATTATTCAATTGGTTTCTCATCATTGGGACACCATCCGAAGTTTTGGTGTAGCTTAATCAATTAATCAATTGTTTTCTTATCATTCGGATACCTTCTTAAGCTTTACTTTAGCTTAATCAATGAATCAATTAGTTTCTCATCTTTGGGACAACTTCCTAAGTTTTGGTTTAGCTTAATCAATTAATCAATTGTTTTCTTATCATTCGGATACCTTCTTAAGCTTTACTTTAGCTTAATCAATGAATCAATTAGTTTCTCATCTTTGGGACAACTTCCTAAGTTTTAGTTTAGCATAATCAATTAATGAATTCATTTCTCATCATTGGGACACCTTCCTAAGTTTTACTTTTCCTTAATTAATTAATCGATTGGTTTCTCATCATTAGGAGACCTTCCTCCCTTTCAATTTAGCTTAATCAATTATTCAATTGGTTTCTCATCATTGGGACACCCTCCGAAGTTTTGGTTTAGCTTAATCAATTAATCAATTGTTTTCTCATCATTGGGATACCTTCCTAAGCTTTACTTTAGCTTAATCAATTAATAAATTGGTTTCTTATTTTTAGGACACCTCCATAAGCTTAACTTTAGCTTAATCAATTAATCAATTAGCTTCTCATCTTTGGGACATCTTCCTAAGTTTTAGTTTAGCTTAATCAATTAATGAATTGGTTTCTCATCATTGGGACACCTTCCTAAGTTTTACTTTATCTTAATCAATTAATGAATTGGTTTCTCATCATTGGGACACTTTCCTAAGTTTTACTTTACCTTAATCAATTAATCGATTGGTTTCTCATCATTGGGAGACCTTCCTAACTTTCAATTTAGCTTAATCAATTATTCAATTGGTTTCTCATCATTGGGACACCATCCGAAGTTTTGGTTTAGCTTAATCAATTAATCAATTGTTTTCTTATCATTGGGATACCTTCCTCAGCTTTACTTTGGCTTAATCAATTAATAAATTGGTTTCTTATTATTAGAACACCTTCATAAGCTTTACTTTAACTTAATCAATGAATCAATTAGTTTCTCATCTTTGGGACAACTTCCTAAGTTTTAGTTTAGCTTAATCAATTAATGACTTGGTTTCTCATCATTGGGACACCTTCCTAAGTTTTAGTTTAGCTTAATCAATTAATGAATTGGTTTCTCATCATTGGGACACCTTCCTAAGTTTTACTTTATCTTAATCAATTAATCAATTGGTTTCTCATCATTGGGACGCCTCCCTAAGTTTTATTTTCGCTTAATCAAATATTCAAATGGTTTCTCCACATTGGGACACCATCCTAAGTTTAAGTTTAGCTTAATCCATTAATCAATTGGTTTCTTATCACTAGGACACCTTCATAGGTTTTACTTTAGCTTAATCAATTAACCAATTAGTTTCTCATCTTTGGGACAACTTCCTAAGTTTTAGTTTAGCTTAATCAATTAATGACTTGGTTTCTCATCATTGGGACACCTTCCTAAGTTTTACTTTACCTTAATCAATTAATCGATTGGTTTCTCATCATTGGGAGACCTTCCTCACTTTCAATTTAGCTTAATCAATTATTCAATTGGTATCTCATCATTGGGACACCATCCGAAGTTTTGGTTTAGCTTAATCAATTAATCAATTGTTTTCTTATCATTGGGATACCTTCCTCAGCTTTACTTTGGCTTAATCAATTAATAAATTGGTTTCTTATTATTAGAACACCTTCATAAGCTTTACTTTAACTTAATCAATGAATCAATTAGTTTCTCATCTTTGGGACAACTTCTTAAGTTTTAGTTTAGCTTAATCAATTAATGACTTGGTTTCTCATCATTGGGACACCTTCCTAAGTTTTAGTTTAGCTTAATCAATTAATGAATTGGTTTCTCATCATTGAGACACCTTCCTAAGTTTTACTTTATCTTAATCAATTAATCAATTGGTTTCTCATCATTGGGACGCCTCCCTAAGTTTTATTTTCGCTTAATCAAATATTCAAATGGTTTCTCCACATTGGGACACCATCCTAAGTTTAAGTTTAGCTTAATCCATTAATCAATTGGTTTCTTATCACTAGGACACCTTCATAGGTTTTACTTTAGCTTAATCAATTAACCAATTAGTTTCTCATCTTTGGGACAACTTCCTAAGTTTTAGTTTAGCTTAATCAATTAATGAATTGGTTTCTCATCATTGGGACACCTTCCTAAGTTTTACTTTACCTTAATCAATTAATCGATTGGTTTCTCATCATTGGGAGACCTTCCTCACTTTCAATTTAGCTTAATCAATTATTCAATTGGTTTCTCATCATTGGGACACCATCCGAAGTTTTGGTTTAGCTTAATCAATTAATCAATTGTTTTCTTATCATTGGGATACCTTCCTCAGCTTTACTTTGGCTTAATCAATTAATAAATTGGTTTCTTATTATTAGAACACCTTCATAAGCTTTACATTAGCTTAATCAATGAATCAATTAGTTTCTCATCTTTGGGACAACTTCCTAAGTTTTGGTTTAGCTTAATCAATTAATCAATTGTTTTCATATCATTGGGACACCTTCCTAAGTTTTACTTTACCTTAATCAATTAATCGATTGGTTTCTCATCATTAGGAGACCTTCCTCCCTTTCAATTTAGCTTAATCAATTATTCAATTGGTTCCTCATCATTGGGACACCGTCCGAAGTTTTGGTTTAGCTTAATCAATTAATCAATTGTTTTCTTGTCATTCGGATACCTTCTTAAGCTTTACTTTAGCTTAATCAATGAATCAATTAGTTTCTCATCGTTGGGACAACTTCCTAAGTTTTAGTTTAGCATAATCAATTAATGAATTCGTTTCTCATCATTGGGACACCTTCCTAAGTTTTAGTTTACCTTAATTAATTAATCGATTGGTTTCTCATCATTAGGAGACCTTCCTCCCTTTCAATTTAGCTTAATCAATTATTCAATTGGTTTCTCATCATTGGGACACCATCCGAAGTTTTGGTTTAGCTTAATCAATTAATCAATTGTTTTCTTATCATTGGGATACCTTCCTAAGCTTTACTTTAGCTTAATCAATTAATAAATTGATTTCTTATTTTTAGGACACCTCCATAAGCTTAACTTTAGCTTAATCAATTAATCAATTAGCTTCTCATCTTTGGGACATCTTCCTAAGTTTTAGTTTAGCTTAATCAATTAATGAATTGGTTTCTCATCATTGGGACACCTTCCTAAGTTTTACTTTATCTTAATCAATTAATGAATTGGTTTCTCATCATTGGGACACCTTCCTAAGTTTTACTTTACCTTAATCAATTAATCGATTGGTTTCTCATCATTGGGAGACCTTCCTCACTTTCAATTTAGCTTAATCAATTATTCAATTGGTTTCTCATCTTTGGGACACCATCCGAAGTTTTAGTTTAGCTTAATCAATTAATGAATTGGTTTCCCATCATTGGGACACCTTCCTAAGTTTTACTTTACCTTAATCAATTAATCGATTGGTTTCTCATCATTAGGAGACCTTCCTCCCTTTCAATTTAGCTTAATCAATTATTTAATTGGTTTCTCATCATTGGGACACCATCCGAAGTTTTGGTTTAGCTTAATCAATTAATCAATTGTTTTCTTATCATTCGGATACCTTCTTAAGCTTTACTTTAGCTTAATCAATGAATCAATTAGTTTCTCATCTTTGGGACAACTTCCTAAGTTTTAGTTTAGCATAATCAATTAATGAATTCGTTTCTCATCATTGGGACACCTTCCTAAGTTTTACTTTACCTTAATTAATTAATCGATTGGTTTCTCATCATTAGGAGACCTTCCTCCCTTTCAATTTAGCTTAATCAATTATTCAATTGGTTTCTCATCATTGGGACACCATCCGAAGTTTTGGTTTAGCTTAAGCAATTAATCAATTGTTTTCTTATCATTGGGATACCTTCCTAAGCTTTACTTTAGCTTAATCAATTAATAAATTGGTTTCTTATTTTTAGGACACCTCCATAAGCTTAACTTTAGCTTAATCAATTAATCAATTAGCTTCTCATCTTTGGGACATCTTCCTAAGTTTTAGTTTAGCTTAATCAATTAATGAATTGGTTTCTCATCATTGGGACACCTTCCTAAGTTTTACTTTATCTTAATCAATTATTGAATTGGTTTCTCATCATTGGGACACCTTCCTAAGTTTTACTTTACCTTAATCAATTAATCGATTGGTTTCTCATCATTGGGAGACCTTCCTAACTTTCAATTTAGCTTAATCAATTATTCAATTGGTTTCTCATCATTGGGACACCATCCGAAGTTTTGGTTTAGCTTAATCAATTAATCAATTGTTTTCTTATCATTGGGATACCTTCCTCAGCTTTACTTTGGCTTAATCAATTAACAAATTGGTTTCTTATTATTAGAACACCTTCATAAGCTTTACTTTAACTTAATCAATGAATCAATTAGTTTCTCATCTTTGGGACAACTTCCTAAGTTTTAGTTTAACTTAATCAATTAATGACTTGGTTTCTCATCATTGGGACACCTTCCTAAGTTTTAGTTTAGCTTAATCAATTAATGAATTGGTTTCTCATCATTGGGACACCTTCCTAAGTTTTACTTTATCCTAATCAATTAATCAATTGGTTTCTCATCATTGGGACGCCTCCCTAAGTTTTATTTTCGCTTAATCAAATATTCAAATGGTTTCTCCACATTGGGACACCATCCTAAGTTTAAGTTTAGCTTAATCCATTAATCAATTGGTTTCTTATCACTAGGACACCTTCATAGGTTTTACTTTAGCTTAATCAATTAACCAATTAGTTTCTCATCTATGGGACATCTTCCTAAGTTTTAGTTTAGCTTAATCAATTAATGAATTGGTTTCCAATCATTGGGACACCTTCCTAAGTTTTACTTTACCTTAATCAATTAATCGATTGGTTTCTCATCATTAGGAGACCTTCCTCCCTTTCAATTTAGCTTAATCAATTATTCAATTGGTTTCTCATCATTGGGACACCTGATTCGTGCGGACCCAGTCGGGTCTTTTAATCAAAAACATTTATAAAACCTATGACCTCATACTGGCGTAGCAAAGCTACTATAGTATAGCGGCTCTAGGGTCGAACTCTGGGATGGGTTTTCACTCTACCAGTGATAGACTCAAGATTAGAAATTGAATTTGATGATTTCCTTTGTCAAAAACTCAAAATTTAAAAGAAAATAAAATTTGTTTTGAAAGTGGTTTTTGAAACTAAACTAACATAGAACTAAATAAAAATGGAAGAAAGAAAGTCTCCCGGAGCTAAGGGTTGCTAGGATTGAGTTCAGAATGCAAAGTGGAAAATTCCGGATTTTTCTCCTCGCATTGGGGATTTAACCTATAGTTATTTCCCGAACCGGTATGGGTTTAACAATGAAGATTTAATCCATAAAAAGTTGATAGAAATGGTAGTCAAGGTCCATTAATGGCTTTAAACACTATGGGTCTTCACCTTGAGCCACTTTCCAATGGCTTGTACATGATAACTAATGGACTGATATGGATCTAGCAATAAGCATCCATAGAGACCTGAAGCTTACCATGTATTGGCCATTCAAAGTGATTCTAAGGGAGTTAAAGCAAAACTTTGGATTGGAAAGCCATTAATGAACTCCAACTACCGGTATTTAAGGCACGAGAGTTTTCCACCTTTGCATCTGGACTTTTCACCTAGCTTCCTTCACTCCAAGAAACCGAAGGTTTAGCCTCTCATCCTCTGGGAAAACATCCTCAGAGGTTGTTTGGCTTCCAAGAAAAAGAAAATAGAAAAGAGAAAAGGAAAGCAAAGAGAGCCCTGTTTTTTTCTCCCCGAGAGGAATTTTTCTAAGTGTAAAATTTTTACATAGCAACCGAGAGGTGATTACCACCCCTCTTATAGTCTTTACAAAAGCCAAGCTTGTAATTGGCTTGTTACAAGGATAGGAAAGGAATTTCCATCAAAAACTACAAAAGAAAAGATCTAAAGTGGAGTCGGCGGAACAGGGGAAAGTTCGCACCACGCGAAGCTGGTGCGGAGGTGGTGCGAAGTTGGTGCGAAGCTGGTGCGAAATTCGCTCTCAGCTTGACACAGTTGTCTTCCGAAGGCCATATCTTCCTCATTTCAGCTCCAAATCGTACACGGTTTGAAGCGTTGGATTCTTGACTTCCAGAGCTTTCCAACGGTATATAGCATGCAAAAAATAGACTTCGGGAAGTGCTCCAAAAGTGTGAAGAAAGACTGCAGTTGCAGTCCTCTGTTTCAGCTTCACTCCGTTTTCCTCTTTTTGCTTGATTTTCCTCTTTGCTTCTCTCCTTTACTTGGCTTGTCTTAATGATCCAAAAAGCTGTCAAAACACTAAAACTAGCCACAAATATGATTAGAAGTCATTGCTAGGTCCTTAACATGCCAATTGGAATAAAAATGGAGAACTACTACACAAAAGTGCTTAAAACATAATGACTTAAAGGTGTAAAAATGCACTTTTTGGGTAGTAATCAACACCATCCGAAGTTTTGGTTTAGCTTAATCAATTAATCAATTGTTTTCTTATCATTGGGATACCTTCCTAAGCTTTACTTTAGCTTAATCAATTAATAAATTGGTTTCTTATTTTTAGGACACCTCCATAAGCTTAACTTTAGCTTAATCAATTAAACAATTAGCTTCTCATCTTTGGGACATCTTCCTAAGTTTTAGTTTAGCTTAATCAATTAATGAATTGGTTTCTCATCATTGGGACACCTTCCCAAGTTTTACTTTACCTTAATCAATTAATCGATTGGTTTCTCATCATTGGGAGACCTTCCTCACTTTCAATTTAGGTTAATCAATTATTCAATTGGTTTCTCATCATTGGGACACCATCCGAAGTTTTGGTTTAGCTTAATCAATTAATCAATTGTTTTCCTATCATTGGGATACCTTACTAAGCTTTACTTTGGCTTAATCAATAAATAAATTGGTTTCTTATTATTAGAACTCCTTCATAAGCTTTACTTTAGCTTAATCAATGAATCAATTAGTTTCTCATCTTTGGGACAACTGCCTAAGTTTTGGTTTAGCTTAATCAATTAATGAATTGGTTTCTCATCATTGGGAGACCTTCCTAAGTTTTACTTTATCTTAATCAATTAATCAATTGGTTTCTCATCAATGGGACACCTTCCTAAGTTTTATTTTCGCTTAATCAATTATTCAAATGGTTTCTCCACATTGGGACACCATCCTAAGTTTAAGTTTAGCTTAATCCATTAATCAATTGGTTTCTTATCACTAGGACACCTTCATAGGTTTTACTTTAGCTTAATCAATTAACCAATTAGTTTCTCATCTTTGGGACAACTTCCTAAGTTTTAGTTTAGCTTAATCAATTAATGAATTGGTTTCTCATCATTGGGACACCTTCCTAAGTTTTACTTTACCTTAATCAAATAATCGATTGGTTTCTCATCATTGGGAGACCTTCCTCACTTTCAATTTAGCTTAATCAATTATTCAATTGGTTTATCATCTTTGGGACACCATCCGAAGTTTTAGTTTAGCTTAATCAATTAATGAATTGGTTTCCCATCATTGGGACACCTTCCTAAGTTTTACTTTACCTTAATCAATTAATCAATTGGTTTCTCATCATTAGGAGACCTTCCTCCTTTTCAATTTAGCTTAATCAATTATTCAATTGGTTTCTCATCATTGGGACATCATCCGAAGTTTTGGTTTAGCTTAATCAATTAATCAATTGTTTTCTTATCATTGGGATACCTTCCTAAGCTTTACTTTAGCTTAATCAATTAATAAATTGGTTTCTTATTTTTAGGACACCTTCATAAGCTTTACTTTAGCTTAATCAATGAATCAATTAGTTTCTCATCTTTGGGACAACCTCCTAAGTTTTAGTTTAGCTTAATCAATTAATGAATTGGTTTCTGATCATTGGAACACCTTCCTAAGTTTTCCTTTATCTTAATCAATTAATCAATTGGTTTCTCATCAATGGGACACCTTCCTAAGTTTTATTTTCGCTTAATCAATTATTCAATTGGTTTCTCCACATTGGGACACCATCCAAAGTTTAGGTTTAGCTGAATCCATTAATCAATTGGTTTCTTATCACTAGGACACCTTCATAGGTTTTACTTTAGCTTAATCAATTAACCAATTAGTTTCTCATCTTTGGGACAACTTCCTAAGTTTTAGTTTAGCTTAATCAATTAATGAATTGGTTTCTCATCATTGGGACACCTTCCTAAGTTTTACTTTACCTTAATCAAATAATCGATTGGTTTCACATCATTGGGAGACCTTCCTCACTTTCAATTTCGCTTAATCAATTATTCAATTGGTTTCTCATCTTTGGGACACCATCCGAAGTTTTGGTTTAGCTTAATCAATTAATCAATTGTTTTCTTATCATTGGGATACCTTCCGGAGCTTGAGTTTAGCTTAATCAATTAATAAATTGGTTTCTTATTATTAGGACACCTTGATAAGCTTTACTTTAGCTTAATCACTGAATCAATTAGTTTTTCATCTTTGGGACAACTTCCTAAGTTTTAGTTTAGCTTAATCAATTAATGAATTGGTTTCTCATCATTGGGACACCTTCCTAAGTTTTACTTTACCTTAATCAATTAATCGATTGGTTTCTCATCATTGGGAGACCTTCCTAGCTTTGAATTTAGCTTAATCAATTATTCAATTGGTTTCTCATCATTGGCACAACTTCCTAAGTTTTAGTTTAGCTTAATCAATTAATGAATTGGTTTCCCATCATTGGGACACCTTCCTAAGTTTTACTTTACCTTAATCAATTAATCGATTGGTTTCTCATCATTAGGAGACCTTCCTCCCTTTCAATTTAGCTTAATCAATTATTCAATTGGTTTCTCATCATTGGGACACCATCCGAAGTTTTGGTTTAGCTTAATCAATTAATCAATTGTTTTCTTATCATTGGGATACCTTCCTAAGCTTTACTTTAGCTTAATCAATTAATAAATTGGTTTCTTATTTTTAGGACACCTTCATAAGCTTAACTTTAGCTTAATCAATTAATCAATTAGCTTCTCATCTTTGGGACATCTTCCTAAGTTTTAGTTTAGCTTAATCAATTAATGAATTGGTTTCTCATCATTGGGACACCTTCCTAAGTTTTACTTTATCTTAATCAATTATTCAATTGGTTTCTCATCATTGGGACACCATCCGAAGTTTTGGTTTAGCTTAATCAATTAATCAATTGTTTTCTTATCATTGGGATACCTTCCTAAGCTTTACTTTGGCTTAATCAATTAATAAATTGGTTTCTTATTTTTAGGACACCTTCATAAGCTTAACTTTAGCTTAATCAATTAATCAATTAGTTTCTCATCTTTGGGACATCTTCCTAAGTTTTAGTTTAGCTTAATCAATTAATGAATTGGTTTCTCATCACTGGGACACCTTCCTAAGTTTTACTTTATCTTAATCAATTAATCAATTAGCTTCTCATCTTTGGGACATCTTCCTAAGTTTTAGTTTAGCTTAATCAATTAATGAATTGGTTTCTCATCACTGGGACACCTTCCTAAGTTTTACTTTATCTTAATCAATTATTCAATTGGTTTCTCATCATTGGGGCACCATCCGAAGTTTTGGTTTAGCTTAATCAATTAATCAATTGTTTTCTCATCATTGGGACGCCTCCCTAAGTTTTATTTTCGCTTAATCAATTATTCAAATGGTTTCTCCACATTGGGACACCATCCTAAGTTTAAGTTTATCTTAATCCATTAATCAATTGGTTTCTTATCACTAGGACACCTTCATAGGTTTTACTTTAGCTTAATCAATTAACCAATTAGTTTCTCATCTTTGGGACAACTTCCTAAGTTTTAGTTTAGCTTAATCAATTAATGAATTGGTTTCTCATCACTGGGACACCTTCCTAAGTTTTACTTTATCTTAATCAATTATTCAATTGGTTTCTCATCATTGGGGCACCATCCGAAGTTTTGGTTTAGCTTAATCAATTAATCAATTGTTTTCTTATGATTGGGATACCTTCCTAAGCTTTACTTTGGCTTAATCAATTAATAAATTGGTTTCTTATTATTAGAACACCTTCGTAAGCTTTACTTTAGCTTAATCAATGAATCAATTAGGTTCTCATCTTTGGGACAACTTCCTAAGTTTTGGTTTAGCTTAATCAATTAATCAATTGTTTTCTTAGCATTGGGATACCTTCCTAAGCTTTACTTTGGCTTAATCAATTAATCAATTGGTTTCTCATCATTGGGACGCCTCCCTAAGTTTTATTTTCGCTTAATCAATTATTCAAATGGTTTCTCCATATTGGGACACCATCCTAAGTTTAAGTTTATCTTAATCCATTAATCAATTGGTTTCTTATCACTAGGACACCTTCATAGGTTTTACTTTAGCTTAATCAATTAACCAATTAGTTTCTCATCTTTGGGACAACTTCCTAAGTTTTAGTTTAGCTTAATCAATTAATGAATTGGTTTCTCATCATTGGGACACCTTCCTAAGTTTTACTTTACCTTAATCAATTAATCGATTGGTTTCTCATCATTGGGAGACCTTCCTCACTTTCAATTTGGCTTTATGAATTATTCAATTGGTTTCTCATCATTGGGACACCATCCGAAGTTTTAGTTTAGCTTAATCAATTAATGAATTGGTTTCTCATCATTGGGACACCTTCCTAAGTTTTACTTTACCTTAATCAATTAATCGATTGGTTTCTCATCATTGGGAGACCTTCCTCACTTTCAATTTAGCTTAATCAATTATTCAATTGGTTTCTCATAATTGGGACACCATCAGAAGTTTTAGTTTAGCTTAATCAATTAATCAATTGTTTTCTTATCATTCGGATACCTTCTTAACCTTTACAAAAGCTTAATCAATGAATTAATTAGTTTCTCATCTTTGGGACAACTTCCTAAGTTTTAGTTTAGCATAATCAATTAATGAATTGGTTTCTCATCATTGGGACACCTTCCTAAGTTTTACTTTACCTTAATCAATTAATCGATTGGTTTCTCATCATTGGGAGACCTTCCTCACTTTCAATTTAGCTTAATCAATTATTCAATTGGTTTCTCATCATTGGGACACCATCAGAAGTTTTGGTTTAGCTTAATCAATTAATCAATTGTTTTCTTATCATTCGGATACCTTCTTAAGCTTTACTTTAGCTTAATCAATGAACCAATTAGTTTCTCATCTTTGGGACAACTTCCTAAGTTTTAGTTTAGCATAATCAATTAATGAATTGGTTTGACATCATCGGGACACCTTCCTAAGTTTTACTTTACCTTAATCAATTAATCGATTGGTTTCTCATCATTGGGAGACCTTCCTCACTTTCAATTTAGCTTAATCAATTATTCAATTGGTTTCTCATCATTGGGACACCATCCGAAGTTTTGGTTTTGCTTAATCAATTAATCAATTATTTTCTTATCATTGGGATACCTTCCTAAGCTTTACTTTGGCTTAATCAATTAATCAATTGGTTTCTCATCATTGGGACGCCTCCCTAAGTTTTATTTTCGCTTAATCAATTATTCAAATGGTTTCTCCACATTGGGACACCATCCTAAGTTTAAGTTTATCTTAATCCATTAATCAATTGGTTTCTTATCACTAGGACACCTTCATAGGTTTTACTTTAGCTTAATCAATTAACCAATTAGTTTCTCATCTTTGGGACAACTTCCTAAGTTTTAGTTTAGCTTAATCAATTAATGAATTGGTTTCTCATCACTGGGACACCTTCCTAAGTTTTACTTTATCTTAATCAATTATTCAATTGGTTTCTCATCATTGGGGCACCATCCGAAGTTTTGGTTTAGCTTAATCAATTAATCAATTGTTTTCTTATGATTGGGATACCTTCCTAAGCTTTACTTTGGCTTAATCAATTAATAAATTGGTTTCTTATTATTAGAACACCTTCGTAAGCTTTACTTTAGCTTAATCAATGAATCAATTAGGTTCTCATCTTTGGGACAACTTCCTAAGTTTTGGTTTAGCTTAATCAATTAATCAATTGTTTTCTTAGCATTGGGATACCTTCCTAAGCTTTACTTTGGCTTAATCAATTAATCAATTGGTTTCTCATCATTGGGACGCCTCCCTAAGTTTTATTTTCGCTTAATCAATTATTCAAATGGTTTCTCCATATTGGGACACCATCCTAAGTTTAAGTTTATCTTAATCCATTAATCAATTGGTTTCTTATCACTAGGACACCTTCATAGGTTTTACTTTAGCTTAATCAATTAACCAATTAGTTTCTCATCTTTGGGACAACTTCCTAAGTTTTAGTTTAGCTTAATCAATTAATGAATTGGTTTCTCATCATTGGGACACCTTCCTAAGTTTTACTTTACCTTAATCAATTAATCGATTGGTTTCTCATCATTGGGAGACCTTCCTCACTTTCAATTTGGCTTTATGAATTATTCAATTGGTTTCTCATCATTGGGACACCATCCGAAGTTTTAGTTTAGCTTAATCAATTAATGAATTGGTTTCTCATCATTGGGACACCTTCCTAAGTTTTACTTTACCTTAATCAATTAATCGATTGGTTTCTCATCATTGGGAGACCTTCCTCACTTTCAATTTAGCTTAATCAATTATTCAATTGGTTTCTCATAATTGGGACACCATCAGAAGTTTTAGTTTAGCTTAATCAATTAATCAATTGTTTTCTTATCATTCGGATACCTTCTTAAGCTTTACTTTAGCTTAATCAATGAATTAATTAGTTTCTCATCTTTGGGACAACTTCCTAAGTTTTAGTTTAGCATAATCAATTAATGAATTGGTTTCTCATCATTGGGACACCTTCCTAAGTTTTACTTTACCTTAATCAATTAATCGATTGGTTTCTCATCATTGGGAGACCTTCCTCACTTTCAATTTAGCTTAATCAATTATTCAATTGGTTTCTCATCATTGGGACACCATCAGAAGTTTTGGTTTAGCTTAATCAATAAATCAATTGTTTTCTTATCATTCGGATACCTTCTTAAGCTTTACTTTAGCTTAATCAATGAACCAATTAGTTTCTCATCTTTGGGACAACTTCCTAAGTTTTAGTTTAGCATAATCAATTAATGAATTGGTTTGACATCATCGGGACACCTTCCTAAGTTTTACTTTACCTTAATCAATTAATCGATTGGTTTCTCA
This sequence comes from Vitis rotundifolia, assembly GCA_030254885.1. Classification (NCBI taxonomy): domain Eukaryota; kingdom Viridiplantae; phylum Streptophyta; class Magnoliopsida; order Vitales; family Vitaceae; genus Vitis; species Vitis rotundifolia. Next base: position 17,432,801 of record CM058160.1, read on the forward strand.
TCATTGGGAGACCTTCCTCACTTTCAATTTAGCTTAATCAATTATTCAATTGGTTTCTCATCATTGGGACACCATCCGAAGTTTTGGTTTTGCTTAATCAATTAATCAATTATTTTCTTATCATTGGGATACCTTCCTAAGCTTTGCTTTGGCTTAATCAATTAATCAATTGGTTTTTCATCATTGGGACGCCTCCCTAAGTTTTATTTTCGCTTAATCAATTATTCAAATGGTTTCTCCACATTGGGACACCATCCTAAGTTTAAGTTTATCTTAATCCATTAATCAATTGGTTTCTTATCACTAGGACACCTTCATAGGTTTTACTTTAGCTTAATCAATTAACCAATTAGTTTCTCATCTTTGGGACAACTTCCTAAGTTTTAGTTTAGCTTAATCAATTAATGAATTGGTTTCTCATCACTGGGACACCTTCCTAAGTTTTACTTTATCTTAATCAATTATTCAATTGGTTTCTCATCATTGGGGCACCATCCGAAGTTTTGGTTTAGCTTAATCAATTAATCAATTGTTTTCTTATGATTGGGATACCTTCCTAAGCTTTACTTTGGCTTAATCAATTAATAAATTGGTTTCTTATTATTAGAACACCTTCGTAAGCTTTACTTTAGCTTAATCAATGAATCAATTAGGTTCTCATCTTTGGGACAACTTCCTAAGTTTTGGTTTAGCTTAATCAATTAATCAATTGTTTTCTTAGCATTGGGATACCTTCCTAAGCTTTACTTTGGCTTAATCAATTAATCAATTGGTTTCTCATCATTGGGACGCCTCCCTAAGTTTTATTTTCGCTTAATCAATTATTCAAATGGTTTCTCCATATTGGGACACCATCCTAAGTTTAAGTTTAGCTTAATCCATTAATCAATTGGTTTCTTATCACTAGGACACCTTCATAGGTTTTACTTTAGCTTAATCAATTAACCAATTAGTTTCTCATCTTTGGGACAACTTCCTAAGTTTTAGTTTAGCTTAATCAATTAATGAATTGGTTTCTCATCATTGGGACACCTTCCTAAGTTTTACTTTACCTTAATCAATTAATCGATTGGTTTCTCATCATTGGGAGACCTTCCTCACTTTCAATTTGGCTTTATGAATTATTCAATTGGTTTCTCATCATTGGGACACCATCCGAAGTTTTAGTTTAGCTTAATCAATTAATGAATTGGTTTCTCATCATTGGGACACCTTCCTAAGTTTTACTTTACCTTAATCAATTAATCGATTGGTTTCTCATCATTGGGAGACCTTCCTCACTTTCAATTTAGCTTAATCAATTATTCAATTGGTTTCTCATCATTGGGACACCATCAGAAGTTTTGGTTTAGCTTAATCAATTAATCAATTGTTTTCTTATCATTCGGATACCTTCTTAAGCTTTACTTTAGCTTAATCAATGAATCAATTGGTTCTCATCTTTGGGACAACTTCCTAAGTTTTAGTTTAGCATAATCAATTAATGAATTGGTTTGTCATCATCGGGACACCTTCCTAAGTTTTACTTTACCTTAATCAATTAATCGATTGGTTTCTCATCATTGGGAGACCTTCCTCACTTTCAATTTAGCTTAATCAATTATTCAATTGGTTTCTCATCATTGGGACACCATCCGAAGTTTTGGTTTTGCTTAATCAATTAATCAATTGTTTTCTTATCATTGGGATACCTTCCTAAGCTTTACTTTGGCTTAATCAATTAATAAATTGGTTTCTTATTATTAGAACACCTTCATAAGCTTTACTTTCGCTTAATCAATGAATCAATTAGTTTCTCATCTTTGGGAGAACTTCCTAAGTTTTAGTTTAGCTTAATCAATTAATGACTTGGTTTCTCATCATTGGGACACCTTCCTAAGTTTTACATTACCTTAATCAATTAATCGATTGGTTTCTCATCATTGGGAGACCTTCCTCACTTTCAATTTAGCTTAATCAATTATTCAATTGGTTTCTCATCATTGGGACACCATCAGAAGTTTTGGTTTAGCTTAATCAATTAATCAATTGCTTTCTTATCATTCGGATACCTTCTTAAGCTTTACTTTAGCTTAATCAATGAATCAATTAGTTTCTCATCTTTGGGACAACTTCATAAGTTTTAGTTTAGCATAATCAATTAATGAATTCGTTTCTCATGATTGGGACACCTTCCTAAGTTTTACTTTACCTTAATCAATTAATCGATTGGTTTCTCATCATTGGGAAACCTTCCTCGCTTTCAATTTAGCTTAATCCATTATTCAATTGGTTTCTCATCATTGGGACACCATCCGAAGTTTTAGTTTAGCTTAATCAATTAATGAATTGGTTTCTCATCAATGGGACACCTTCCTAAGTTTTACTTTACCTTAATCAAATAATCGATTGGTTTCTCGTCATTGAGAGACCTTCCTCACTTTCAATTTAGCTTAATCAATTATTCAATTGGTTTCTCATCATTGGGACACCATCCGAAGTTTTGGTTTAGCTTAATCAATTAATCAATTGTTTTCTTATCATTGGGATACCTTCCTAAGCTTTACTTTGGCTTAATCAATTAATAAATTGGTTTCTTATTATTAGAACACCTTCATAAGCTTTACTTTAGCTTAATCAATGAATCAATTAGTTTCTCATCTTTGGGACAACTTCCTAAGTTTTGGTTTAGCTTAATCAATTAATCAATTGTTTTCTTATCATTGGGATACCTTCCTAAGCTTTACTTTGCCTTAATCAATTAATCAATTGGTTTCTCATCATTGGGACGCCTCCCTAAGTTTTATTTTCGCTTAATCAATTATTCAAATGGTTTCTCCATATTGGGACACCATCCTAAGTTTAAGTTTATCTTACTCCATTAATCAATTGGTTTCTTATCACTAAGACACCTTCATAGGTTTTACTTTAGCTTAATCAATTAACCAATTAGTTTCTCATCTTTGGGACAACTTCCTAAGTTTTAGTTTAGCTTAATCAATTAATGAATTGGTTTCTCATCATTGGGACACCTTCCTAAGTTTTACTTTACCTTAATCAATTAATCGATTGGTTTCTCATCATTGAGAGACCTTCCTCACTTTCAATTTAGCTTAATCAATTATTCAATTGGTTTCTCATCATTGGGACACCATCCGAAGTTTTGGTTTAGCTTAATCAATTAATCAATTGTTTTCTTATCATTGGGATACCTTCCTAAGCTTTACTTTGGCTCAATCAATTAATATATTGGTTTCTTATTATTAGAACACCTTCATAAGCTTTACTTTAGCTTAATCAATGAATCAATTAGTTTCTCATCTTTGGGACAACTTCCTAAGTTTTGGTTTAGCTTAATCAATTAATCAATTGTTTTCTTATCATTGGGATACCTTCCTAAGCTTTACTTTGCCTTAATCAATTAATCAATTGGTTTCTCATCATTGGGACGCCTCCCTAAGTTTTATTTTCGCTTAATCAATTATTCAAATGGTTTCTCCATATTGGGACACCATCCTAAGTTTAAGTTTATCTTAATCCATTAATCAATTGGTTTCTTATCACTAGGACACCTTCATAGGTTTTACTTTAGCTTAATCAATTAACCAATTAGTTTCTCATCTTTGGGACAACTTCCTAAGTTTTAGTTTAGCTTAATCAATTAATGAATTGGTTTCTCATCATTGGGACACCTTCCTAAGTTTTACTTTACCTTAATCAATTATTCGTTTGGTTTCTCATCATTGGGAGACCTTCCTGACTTTCAATTTAGCTTAATCAATTATTCAATTGGTTTCTCATTATTGGGACACCATCCGAAGTTTTGGTTTAGCTTAATCAATTAATCAATTGTTTTCTTATCATTGGGATACCTTCCTAAGCTTTACTTTAGCTTAATCAATTAATAAATTGGTTTCTTATTTTTAGGACACCTTCATAAGCTTAACTTTAGCTTAATCAATTAATCAATTAGTTTCTCATCTTTGGGACATCTTCCTAAGTTTTAGTTTAGCTTAATCAATTAATGAATTGGTTTCTCATCACTGGGACACCTTCCTAAGTTTTATTTTATCTTAATCAATTAATCAATTGGTTTCTCATCATTGGGACACCTTCCTAAGTTTTATTTTCGCTTAATCAATTATTCAAATGGTTTCTCCACATTGGGAAACCATCCTAAGTTTAAGTTTAGCTTAATCCATTAATCAATTGGTTTGTTATCACTAGGACACCTTCATAGACTTTACTTTAGCTTAATCAATGAATCAATTAGTTTCTCATCTTTGGGACAACTTCCTAAGTTTTAGTTTAGCTTAATCAATTAATGAATTGGTTTCTGATCATTGGAACACCTTCCTAAGTTTTACTTTATCTTAATCAATTAATCAATTGGTTTCTCATCAATAGGACACCTTCCTAAGTTTTATTTTCGCTTAATCAATTATTCAAATGGTTTCTCCACATTGGGACACCATCCTAAGTTTAAGTTTAGCTTAATCCATTAATCAATTAGTTTCTTATTATTAGGACACCTTCATAAGCTTTACTTTAGCTTAATCAATCAATCAATTAGTTTCTCATCTTTGGGACACCATCCGAAGTTTTAGTTTAGCATAATCAATTAATGAATTGGTTTCTCATCATTGGGACACCTTCCTAAGTTTTACTTTACCTTAATCAATTAATCGATTGGTTTCTCATCATTGGGAAACCTTCCTCGCTTTCAATTTAGCTTAATCAATTATTCAATTGGTTTCTCATCATTGGGACACCATCCGAAGTTTTAGTTTAGCTTAATCAATTAATGAATTGGTTTCTCATCAATGGGACACCTTCCTAAGTTTTACTTTACCGTAATCAAATAATCGATTGGTTTCTCATCATTGGGAGACCTTCCTCACTTTCAATTTAGCTTAATCAATTATTCAATTGGTTTCTCATCATTGGGACACCATCCGAAGTTTTGGTTTAGCTTAATCAATTGTTTTCTTATCATTAGGATACCTTCCTAAGCTTTACTTTGGCTTAATCAATTAATAAATTGGTTTCTCATTATTAGAACACCTTCATAAGCTTTACTTTAGCTTAATCAATGAATCAATTAGTTTCTCATCTTTGGGACAACTTCCTAAGTTTTAGTTTAGCTTAATTAATTAATGACTTGGTTTCTCATCATTGGGACACCTTCCTAATTTTTACTTTACCTTAATCAATTAATCGATTGGTTTCTCATCATTGGGAGACCTTCCTCACTTTCAATTTAGCTTAATCAATTATTCGATTGGTTTCTCATCATTGGGACACCATCCGAAGTTTTGGTTTAGCATAATCAACTAATCAATTGTTTTCTTATCATTGGGATACCTTCCTAAGCTTTACTTTGGCTTAATCAATTAATCAATTGGTTTCTCATCATTGGGACGCCTCCCTAAGTTTTATTTTCGCTTAATCAATTATTCAAATGGTTTCTCCACATTGGGACACCATCCTAAGTTTAAGTTTAGCTTAATCCATTAATCAATTGGTTTCTTATCACTAGGACACCTTCATAGGTTTTACTTTAGCTTAATCAATTAACCAATTAGTTTCTCATCTTTGGGACAACTTCCTAAGTTTTAGTTTAGCTTAATCAATTAATGAATTGGTTTCTCATCATTGGGACACCTTCCTAAGTTTTACTTTACCTTAATCAATTGATCGATTGGTTTCTCATCATTGGGAGACCTTCCTAGCTTTGAATTTAGCTTAATCAATTATTCAATTGGTTTCTCATCATTGGGACAACTTCCTAAGTTTTAGTTTAGCATAATCAATTAATGAATTGGTTTCTCATCACTGGGACACCTTCCTAAGTTTTACTTTACCTTAATCAATTAATCGATTGGTTTCTCATCATTGGGAGACCTTCCTAGCTTTGAATTTAGCTTAATCAATTATTCAATTGGTTTCTCATCATTGGGACAACTTCCTAAGTTTTAGTTTAGCATAATCAATTAATGAATTGGTTTCTCATCATTGGGACACCTTCCTAAGTTTTACTTTACCTTAATCAATTAATCGATTGGTTTCTCATCATTGGGAGACCTTCCTCACTTTCAATTTAGCTTAATCAATTAATAAATTGGTTTCTTATTATTAGGACACCTTCTTAAGCTTTACTTTAGCTTAATCAATGAATCAATTAGTTTCTCACTTTTGGGACAACTTCCTAAGTTTTAGTTTAGCTTAATCAATTAATGAATTGGTTTCTCATCATTGGGACACCTTCCTAAGTTTTACTTTACCTTAATCAATTAATCGATTGGTTTCTCATCATTGGGAGACCTTCCTCACTTCCAATTTAGCTTAATCAATTATTCAATTGGTTTCTCATCATTGGGACACCATCCGAAGTTTTGGTTTAGCTTAATCAATTAATCAATTGTTTTCTTATCATTGGGATACCTTCCGGAGCTTGACTTTAGCTTAATCAATTAATAAATTGGTTTCTTATTATTAGGACACCTTCATAAGCTTTACTTTAGCTTAATCAATGAATCAATTAGTTTCTCATCTTTGGGACAACTTCCTAAGTTTTAGTTTAGCTTAATCAATTAATGAATTGGTTTCTCATCATTGGGACACCTTCCTAAGTTTTACTTTACCTTAATCAATTAATCAATTGGTTTCTCATCATTGGGAGACCTTCCTAGCTTTGAATTTAGCTTAATCAATTATTCAATTGGTTTCTCATCATTGGGACAACTTCCTAAGTTTTAGTTTAGCATAATCAATTAATGAATTGGTTTCTCATCATTGGGACACCTTCCTAAGTTTTACTTTACCTTAATCAATTAATCAAATGGTTTCTCATCATTGGGAGACCTTCCTCACTTTCAATTTAGCTTAATCAATTATTCAATTGGTTTCTCATCATTGGGACACCATCCGAAGTTTTGGTTTCGCTTAATCAATTAATCAATTGTTTCTTATCATTGGGATACCTTCCGGAGCTTGACTTTAGCTTAATCAATTAATAAATTGGTTTCTTATTATTAGGACACCTTCATAAGCTTTACTTTAGCTTAATCACTGAATCAATTAGTTTCTCATCTTTGGGACAACTTCCTAAGTTTTAGTTTAGCTTAATCAATTAATGAATTGGTTTCTCATCATTGGGACACCTTCCTAAGTTTTACTTTACCTTAATCAATTAATCGATTGGTTTCTCATCATTGGGAGACCTTCCTCACTTTCAATTTAGCTTAATCAATTATTCAATTGGTTTCTCATCATTGGGACACCATCCGAAGTTTTGGTTTAGCTTAATCAATTAATCAATTGTTTTCTTATCATTGGGATACCTTCCGGAGCTTGACTTTAGCTTAATCAATTAATAAATTGGTTTCTTATTATTAGGACACCTTCTTAAGCTTTACTTTAGCTTAATCAATGAATCAATTAGTTTCTCATTTTTGGGACAACTTCCTAAGTTTTAGTTTAGCATAATCAATTAATGAATTGGTTTCTCATCATTGGGACACCTTCCTAAGTTTTACTTTACCTTAATCAATTAATCGATTGGTTTCTCATCATTGGGAGACCTTCCTAGCTTTGAATTTAGCTTAATCAATTATTCAATTGGTTTCTCATCATTGGGACAACTTCCTAAGTTTTAGTTTAGCATAATCAATTAATGAATTGGTTTCTCATCATTGGGACACCTTCCTAAGTTTTACTTTACCTTAATCAATTAATCGATTGGTTTCTCATCATTGGGAGACCTTCCTCACTTTCAATTTAGCTTAATCAATTATTCAATTGGTTTCTCATCATTGGGACACCATCCGAAGTTTTGGTTTAGCTTAATCAATTAATCAATTGTTTTCTTATCATTGGGATACCTTCCGGAGCTTGACTTTAGCTTAATCAATTAATAAATTGGTTTCTTATTATTAGGACACCTTCTTAAGCTTTACTTTAGCTTAATCAATGAATCAATTAGTTTCTCATTTTTGGGACAACTTCCTAAGTTTTAGTTTAGCATAATCAATTAATGAATTGGTTTCTCATCATTGGGACACCTTCCTAAGTTTTACTTTACCTTAATCAATTAATCGATTGGTTTCTCATTATTGGGAGACCTTCCTAGCTTTGAATTTAGCTTAATCAATTATTCAATTGGTTTCTCATCATTGGGACAACTTCCTAAGTTTTAGTTTAGCATAATCAATTAATGAATTGGTTTCTCATCATTGGGACACCTTCCTAAGTTTTACTTTACCTTAATCAATTAATCGAATGGTTTCTCATCATTGGGAGACCTTCCTCACTTTCAATTTAGCTTAATCAATTATTCAATTGGTTTCTCATCATTGGGACACCATCCGAAGTTTTGGTTTAGCTTAATCAATTAATCAATTGTTTTCTTATCATTGGGATACCTTCCGGAGCTTGACTTTAGCTTAATCAATTAATAAATTGGTTTCTTATTATTAGGACACCTTCTTAAGCTTTACTTTAGCTTAATCAATGAATCAATTAGTTTCTCACTTTTGGGACAACTTCCTAAGTTTTAGTTTAGCTTAATCAATTAATGAATTGGTTTCTCATCATTGGGACACCTTCCTAAGTTTTACTTTACCTTAATCAATTAATCGATTGGTTTCTCATCATTGGGAGACCTTCCTCACTTCCAATTTAGCTTAATCAATTATTCAATTGGTTTCTCATCATTGGGACACCATCCGAAGTTTTGGTTTAGCTTAATCAATTAATCAATTGTTTTCTTATCATTGGGATACCTTCCGGAGCTTGACTTTAGCTTAATCAATTAATAAATTGGTTTCTTATTATTAGGACACCTTCATAAGCTTTACTTTAGCTTAATCAATGAATCAATTAGTTTCTCATCTTTGGGACAACTTCCTAAGTTTTAGTTTAGCTTAATCAATTAATGAATTGGTTTCTCATCATTGGGACACCTTCCTAAGTTTTACTTTACCTTAATCAATTAATCAATTGGTTTCTCATCATTGGGAGACCTTCCTAGCTTTGAATTTAGCTTAATCAATTATTCAATTGGTTTCTCATCATTGGGACAACTTCCTAAGTTTTAGTTTAGCATAATCAATTAATGAATTGGTTTCTCATCATTGGGACACCTTCCTAAGTTTTACTTTACCTTAATCAATTAATCAAATGGTTTCTCATCATTGGGAGACCTTCCTCACTTTCAATTTAGCTTAATCAATTATTCAATTGGTTTCTCATCATTGGGACACCATCCGAAGTTTTGGTTTCGCTTAATCAATTAATCAATTGTTTCTTATCATTGGGATACCTTCCGGAGCTTGACTTTAGCTTAATCAATTAATAAATTGGTTTCTTATTATTAGGACACCTTCATCAGCTTTACTTTAGCTTAATCAATGAATCAATTAGTTTCTCATCTTTGGGACAACTTCCTAAGTTTTAGTTTAGCTTAATCAATTAATGAATTGGTTTCTCATCATTGGGACACCTTCCTAAGTTTTACTTTACCTTAATCAATTAATCGATTGGTTTCTCATCATTGGGAGACCTTCCTAGCTTTGAATTTAGCTTAATCAATTATTCAATTGGTTTCTCATCATTGGGACAACTTCCTAAGTTTTAGTTTAGCATAATCAATTAATGAATTGGTTTCTCATCATTGGGACACCTTCCTAAGTTTTACTTTACCTTAATCAATTAATCAAATGGTTTCTCATCATTGGGAGACCTTCCTCACTTTCAATTTAGCTTAATCAATTATTCAATTGGTTTCTCATCATTGGGACACCATCCGAAGTTTTGGTTTCGCTTAATCAATTAATCAATTGTTTCTTATCATTGGGATACCTTCCGGAGCTTGACTTTAGCTTAATCAATTAATAAATTGGTTTCTTATTATTAGGACACCTTCATAAGCTTTACTTTAGCTTAATCACTGAATCAATTAGTTTCTCATCTTTGGGACAACTTCCTAAGTTTTAGTTTAGCTTAATCAATTAATGAATTGGTTTCTCATCATTGGGACACCTTCCTAAGTTTTACTTTACCTTAATCAATTAATCGATTGGTTTCTCATCATTGGGAGACCTTCCTCACTTTCAATTTAGCTTAATCAATTATTCAATTGGTTTCTCATCATTGGGACACCATCCGAAGTTTTGGTTTAGCTTAATCAATTAATCAATTGTTTTCTTATCATTGGGATACCTTCCGGAGCTTGACTTTAGCTTAATCAATTAATAAATTGGTTTCTTATTATTAGGACACCTTCATCAGCTTTACTTTAGCTTAATCAATGAATCAATTAGTTTCTCATCTTTGGGACAACTTCCTAAGTTTTAGTTTAGCTTAATCAATTAATGAATTGGTTTCTCATCATTGGGACACCTTCCTAAGTTTTACTTTACCTTAATCAATTAATCGATTGGTTTCTCATTATTGGGAGACCTTCCTAGCTTTGAATTTAGCTTAATCAATTATTCAATTGGTTTCTCATCATTGGGACAACTTCCTAAGTTTTAGTTTAGCATAATCAATTAATGAATTGGTTTCTCATCATTGGGACACCTTCCTAAGTTTTACTTTACCTTAATCAATTAATCGATTGGTTTCTCATCATTGGGAGACCTTCCTCACTTTCAATTTAGCTTAATCAATTATTCAATTGGTTTCTCATAATTGGGACACCATCCGAAGTTTTGGTTTAGCTTAATCAATTAATCAATTGTTTTCTTATCATTGGGATACCTTCCGGAGCTTGACTTTAGCTTAATCAATTAATAAATTGGTTTCTTATTATTAGGACACCTTCATAAGCTTTACTTTAGCTTAATCAATGAATCAATTAGTTTCTCATCTTTGGGACAACTTCCTAAGTTTTAGTTTAGCTTAATCAATTAATGAATTGGTTTCTCATCATTGGGACACCTTCCTAAGTTTTACTTTACCTTAATCAATTAATGGATTGGTTTCTCATCATTGGGAGACCTTCCTAGCTTTGAATTTAGCTTAATCAATTATTCAATTGGTTTCTCATCATTGGGACAACTTCCTAAGTTTTAGTTTAGCATAATCAATTAATGAATTGGTTTCTCATCATTGGGACACCTTCCTAAGTTTTACTTTACCTTAATCAATTAATCGAATGGTTTCTCATCATTGGGAGACCTTCCTCACTTTCAATTTAGCTTAATCAATTATTCAATTGGTTTCTCATCATTGGGACACCATCCGAAGTTTTGGTTTAGCATAATCAATTAATCAATTGTTTTCTTATCATTGGGATACCTTCCGGAGCTTGACTTTAGCTTAATCAATTAATAAATTGGTTTCTTATTATTAGGACACCTTCATAAGCTTTACTTTAGCTTAATCAATGAATCAATTAGTTTCTCATCTTTGGGACAACTTCCTAAGTTTTAGTTTAGCTTAATCAATTAATGAATTGGTTTCTCATCATTGGGACACCTTCCTAAGTTTTACTTTACCTTAATCAATTAATCAATTGGTTTCTCATCATTGGGAGACCTTCCTAGCTTTGAATTTAGCTTAATCAATTATTCAATTGGTTTCTCATCATTGGGACAACTTCCTAAGTTTTAGTTTAGCATAATCAATTAATGAATTGGTTTCTCATCATTGGGACACCTTCCTAAGTTTTACTTTACCTTAATCAATTAATCAAATGGTTTCTCATCATTGGGAGACCTTCCTCACTTTCAATTTAGCTTAATCAATTATTCAATTGGTTTCTCATCATTGGGACACCATCCGAAGTTTTGGTTTCGCTTAATCAATTAATCAATTGTTTCTTATCATTGGGATACCTTCCGGAGCTTGACTTTAGCTTAATCAATTAATAAATTGGTTTCTTATTATTAGGACACCTTCATAAGCTTTACTTTAGCTTAATCACTGAATCAATTAGTTTCTCATCTTTGGGACAACTTCCTAAGTTTTAGTTTAGCTTAATCAATTAATGAATTGGTTTCTCATCATTGGGACACCTTCCTAAGTTTTACTTTACCTTAATCAATTAATCGATTGGTTTCTCATCATTGGGAGACCTTCCTCACTTTCAATTTAGCTTAATCAATTATTCAATTGGTTTCTCATCATTGGGACACCATCCGAAGTTTTGGTTTAGCTTAATCAATTAATCAATTGTTTTCTTATCATTGGGATACCTTCCGGAGCTTGACTTTAGCTTAATCAATTAATAAATTGGTTTCTTATTATTAGGACACCTTCATCAGCTTTACTTTAGCTTAATCAATGAATCAATTAGTTTCTCATCTTTGGGACAACTTCCTAAGTTTTAGTTTAGCTTAATCAATTAATGAATTGGTTTCTCATCATTGGGACACCTTCCTAAGTTTTACTTTACCTTAATCAATTAATCGATTGGTTTCTCATTATTGGGAGACCTTCCTAGCTTTGAATTTAGCTTAATCAATTATTCAATTGGTTTCTCATCATTGGGACAACTTCCTAAGTTTTAGTTTAGCATAATCAATTAATGAATTGGTTTCTCATCATTGGGACACCTTCCTAAGTTTTACTTTACCTTAATCAATTAATCGATTGGTTTCTCATCATTGGGAGACCTTCCTCACTTTCAATTTAGCTTAATCAATTATTCAATTGGTTTCTCATAATTGGGACACCATCCGAAGTTTTGGTTTAGCTTAATCAATTAATCAATTGTTTTCTTATCATTGGGATACCTTCCGGAGCTTGACTTTAGCTTAATCAATTAATAAATTGGTTTCTTATTAATAGGACACGTTCATAAGCTTTACTTTAGCTTAATCAATGAATCAATTAGTTTCTCATCTTTGGGACAACTTCCTAAGTTTTAGTTTAGCATAATCAATTAATGAATTGGTTTCTCATCATTGGGACACCTTCCTAAGTTTTACTTTACCTTAATCAATTAATCAAATGGTTTCTCATCATTGGGAGACCTTCCTCACTTTCAATTTAGCTTAATCAATTATTCAATTGGTTTCTCATCATTGGGACACCATCCGAAGTTTTGGTTTCGCTTAATCAATTAATCAATTGTTTCTTATCATTGGGATACCTTCCGGAGCTTGACTTTAGCTTAATCAATTAATAAATTGGTTTCTTATTATTAGGACACCTTCATAAGCTTTACTTTAGCTTAATCACTGAATCAATTAGTTTCTCATCTTTGGGACAACTTCCTAAGTTTTAGTTTAGCTTAATCAATTAATGAATTGGTTTCTCATCATTGGGACACCTTCCTAAGTTTTACTTTACCTTAATCAATTAATCGATTGGTTTCTCATCATTGGGAGACCTTCCTCACTTTCAATTTAGCTTAATCAATTATTCAATTGGTTTCTCATCATTGGGACACCATCCGAAGTTTTGGTTTAGCTTAATCAATTAATCAATTGTTTTCTTATCATTGGGATACCTTCCGGAGCTTGACTTTAGCTTAATCAATTAATAAATTGGTTTCTTATTATTAGGACACCTTCATCAGCTTTACTTTAGCTTAATCAATGAATCAATTAGTTTCTCATCTTTGGGACAACTTCCTAAGTTTTAGTTTAGCTTAATCAATTAATGAATTGGTTTCTCATCATTGGGACACCTTCCTAAGTTTTACTTTACCTTAATCAATTAATCAAATGGTTTCTCATCATTGGGAGACCTTCCTCACTTTCAATTTAGCTTAATCAATTATTCAATTGGTTTCTCATCATTGGGACACCATCCGAAGTTTTGGTTTCGCTTAATCAATTAATCAATTGTTTCTTATCATTGGGATACCTTCCGGAGCTTGACTTTAGCTTAATCAATTAATAAATTGGTTTCTTATTATTAGGACACCTTCATAAGCTTTACTTTAGCTTAATCACTGAATCAATTAGTTTCTCATCTTTGGGACAACTTCCTAAGTTTTAGTTTAGCTTAATCAATTAATGAATTGGTTTCTCATCATTGGGACACCTTCCTAAGTTTTACTTTACCTTAATCAATTAATCGATTGGTTTCTCATCATTGGGAGACCTTCCTCACTTTCAATTTAGCTTAATCAATTATTCAATTGGTTTCTCATCATTGGGACACCATCCGAAGTTTTGGTTTAGCTTAATCAATTAATCAATTGTTTTCTTATCATTGGGATACCTTCCGGAGCTTGACTTTAGCTTAATCAATTAATAAATTGGTTTCTTATTATTAGGACACCTTCATCAGCTTTACTTTAGCTTAATCAATGAATCAATTAGTTTCTCATCTTTGGGACAACTTCCTAAGTTTTAGTTTAGCTTAATCAATTAATGAATTGGTTTCTCATCATTGGGACACCTTCCTAAGTTTTACTTTACCTTAATCAATTAATCGATTGGTTTCTCATCATTGGGAGACCTTCCTCACTTTCAATTTAGCTTAATCAATTATTCAATTGGTTTCTCATCATTGGGACACCATCCGAAGTTTTGGTTTAGCTTAATCAATTAATCAATTGTTTTCTTATCATTGGGATACCTTCCGGAGCTTGACTTTAGCTTAATCAATTAATAAATTGGTTTCTTATTATTAGGACACCTTCATCAGCTTTACTTTAGCTTAATCAATGAATCAATTAGTTTCTCATCTTTGGGACAACTTCCTAAGTTTTAGTTTAGCTTAATCAATTAATGAATTGGTTTCTCATCATTGGGACACCTTCCTAAGTTTTACTTTACCTTAATCAATTAATCGATTGGTTTCTCATTATTGGGAGACCTTCCTAGCTTTGAATTTAGCTTAATCAATTATTCAATTGGTTTCTCATCATTGGGACAACTTCCTAAGTTTTAGTTTAGCATAATCAATTAATGAATTGGTTTCTCATCATTGGGACACCTTCCTAAGTTTTACTTTACCTTAATCAATTAATCGAATGGTTTCTCATCATTGGGAGACCTTCCTCACTTTCAATTTAGCTTAATCAATTATTCAATTGGTTTCTCATCATTGGGACACCATCCGAAGTTTTGGTTTAGCATAATCAATTAATCAATTGTTTTCTTATCATTGGGATACCTTCCGGAGCTTGACTTTAGCTTAATCAATTAATAAATTGGTTTCTTATTATTAGGACACCTTCATCAGCTTTACTTTAGCTTAATCAATGAATCAATTAGTTTCTCATCTTTGGGACAACTTCCTAAGTTTTAGTTTAGCTTAATCAATTAATGAATTGGTTTCTCATCATTGGGACACCTTCCTAAGTTTTACTTTACCTTAATCAATTAATCGATTGGTTTCTCATTATTGGGAGACCTTCCTAGCTTTGAATTTAGCTTAATCAATTATTCAATTGGTTTCTCATCATTGGGACAACTTCCTAAGTTTTAGTTTAGCATAATCAATTAATGAATTGGTTTCTCATCATTGGGACACCTTCCTAAGTTTTACTTTACCTTAATCAATTAATCGATTGGTGTCTCATAATTGGGAGACCGTCCTAGCTTTGAATTTAGCTTAATCAATTATTCAATTGGTTTCTCATCATTGGGACAACTTCCTAAGTTTTAGTTTAGCATAATCAATTAATGAATTGGTTTCTCATCATTGGGACACCTTCCTAAGTTTTACTTTACTTTAATCAATTAATCGATTGGTTTCTCATCATTGGGAGACCTTCCTAGCTTTGAATTTAGCTTAATCAATTATTCAATTGGTTTCTCATCATTGGGACAACTTCCTAAGTTTTAGTTTAGCATAATCAATTAATGAATTGGTTTCTCATCATTGGGACACCTTCCTAAGTTTTACTTTACCTTAATCAATTAATCGAATGGTTTCTCATCATTGGGAGACCTTCCTCACTTTCAATTTAGCTTAATCAATTATTCAATTGGTTTCTCATCATTGGGACACCATCCGAAGTTTTGGTTTAGCTTAATCAATTAATCAATTGTTTTCTTATCATTGGGATACCTTCCGGAGCTTGACTTTAGCTTAATCAATTAATAAATTGCTTTCTTGTTATTAGGACACCTTCATAAGCTTTACTTTAACTTAATCAATGAATCAATTAGTTTCTCATCTTTGGGACAACTTCCTAAGTTTTAGTTTAGCTTAATCAATTAATGAATTGGTTTCTCATCATTGGGACACCTTCCTAAGTTTTACTTTACCTTAATCAATTAATCGATTGGTTTCTCATCATTGGGAGACCTTCCTAGCTTTGAATTTAGCTTAATCAATTATTCAATTGGTTTCTCATCATTGGGACAACTTCCTAAGTTTTAGTTTAGCATAATCAATTAATGAATTGGTTTCTCATCATTGGGACACCTTCCTAAGTTTTACTTTACCTTAATCAATTAATCGATTGGTTTCTCATCATTGGGAGACCTTCCTCACTTTCAATTTAGCTTAATCAATTATTCAATTGGTTTCTCATCATTGGGACACCATCCGAAGTTTTGGTTTAGCTTAATCAATTAATCAATTGTTTTCTTATCATTGGGATACCTTCCGGAGCTTGACTTTAGCTTAATCAATTAATAAATTGGTTTCTTATTATTAGGACACCTTCTTAAGCTTTACTTTAGCTTAATCAATGAATCAATTAGTTTCTCATCTTTGGGACAACTTCCTAAGTTTTAGTTTAGCATAATCAATTAATGAATTGGTTTCTCATCATTGGGACACCTTCCTAAGTTTTACTTTACCTTAATCAATTAATCGATTGGTTTCTCATCATTGGGAGACCTTCCTCGCTTTCAATTTAGCTTAATCAATTATTCAATTGGTTTCTCATCATTGGGACACCATCCGAAGTTTTAGTTTAGCTTAATCAATTAATGAATTGATTTCTCATCATTGGGACACCTTCCTAAGTTTTACTTTACCTGAATCAATTAATCGATTGGTTTCTCATCATTGGGAGACCTTCCTCACTTTCAATTTAGCTTAATCAATTATTCAATTGGTTTCTCATCATTGGGACACCATCCGAAGTTTTGGTTTAGCTTAATCAATTAATCAATTGTTTTCTTATCATTAGGATACCTTCCTAAGCTTTACTTTGGCTTAATCAATTAATAAATTGGTTTCTTATTATTAGAACACCTTCATAAGCTTTACTTTAGCTTAATCAATGAATCAATTAGTTTCTCATCTTTGAGACAACTTCCTAACTTTTAGTTTAGCTTAATCAATTAATGACTTGGTTTCTCATCATTGGGACACCTTCCTAAGTTTTACTTTACCTTAATAAATTAATCGATTGGTTTCTCATCATTGGGAGACCTTCCTCCCTTTCAATTTAGCTTAATCAATTATTCGATTGGTTTCTCATCATTGGGACACCATCCCAAGTTTTGGTTTAGCATAATCAATTAATCAATTGTTTTCTTATCATTCGGATACCTTCTTAAGCTTTTCTTTAGCTTAATCAATGAATCAATTAGTTTCTCATCTTTGGGACAACTTCCTAAGTTTTAGTTTAGCATAATCAATTAATGAATTGGTTTCTCATCATTGGGACACCTTCCTAAGTTTTACTTTACCTTAATCAATTCATCGATTGGTTTCTCATCATTGGGAGACCTTCCTCGCTTTGAATTTAGCTTAATCAATTATTCAATTGGTTTCTCATCATTGGGACACCATCCGAAGTTTTGGTTTAGCTTAATCAATTAATCAATTGTTTTCTTATCATTGGGATACCTTCCTAAGCTTTACTTTGGCTTAATCAATTAATAAATTGGTCTCTTATTATTAGAACACCTTCGTAAGCTTTACTTTAGCTTAATCAATGAATCAATTAGTTTCTCATCTTTGGGACAACTTCCTAAGTTTTAGTTTAGCATAATCAATTAATGAATTGGTTTCTCATCATTGGGACACCTTCCTAAGTTTTACTTTACCTTAATCAATTAATCGATTGGTTTCTCATCATTGGGAGACCTTCCTCACTTTCAATTTAGCTTAATTAATTAATGAATTGGTTCCTCATCATTGGGACACCTTCCTAAGTTTTACTTTACCTTAATCAATTAATCGATTGGTTTCTCATCATTGGGAGACCTTCCTCACTTTCAATTTAGCTTAATCAATTATTCGATTGGTTTCTCATCATTGGGACACCATCCGAAGTTTTGGTTTAGCATAATCAATTAATCAATTGGTTTCTTATCAATGGGATACCTTCCTAAGCTTTACTTTGGCTTAATCAATTAATCAATTGGTTTCTTATTATTAGAACACCTTCGTAAGCTTTACTTTAGCTTAATCAATGAATCAATTAGTTTCTCATCTTTGGGACAACTTCCTAAGTTTTAGTTTAGCATAATCAATTAATGAATTGGTTTCTCATCATTGGGACACCTTCCTAAGTTTTACTTTACCTTAATCAATTAATCGATTGGTTTCTCATCATTGGGAGACCTTCCTCACTTTCAATTTAGCTTAATCAATTAATGAATTGGTTCCTCATCATTGGGACACCTTCCTAAGTTTTACTTTACCTTAATCAATTAATCGATTGGTTTCTCATCATTGGGAGACCTTCCTCACTTTCAATTTAGCTTAATCAATTATTCGATTGGTTTCTCATCATTGGGACACCATCCGAAGTTTTGGTTTAGCATAATCAATTAATCAATTGTTTTCTTATCAATGGGATACCTTCCTAAGCTTTACTTTGGCTTAATCAATTAATCAATTGGTTTCTCATCATTGGGACGCCTCCCTAAGTTTTATTTTCGCTTAATCAATTATTCAAATGGTTTCTCCACATTGGGACACCATCCTAAGTTTAAGTTTAGCTTAATCCATTAATCAATTGGTTTCTTATCACTAGGACACCTTCATAGGTTTTACTTTAGCTTAATCAATTAACCAATTAGTTTCTCATCTTTGGGACAACTTCCTAAGTTTTAGTGTAGCATAATCAATTAATGAATTGGTTTCTCATCATTGGGACACCTTCCTATGTTTTACTTTACGTTAATCAATTAATCGATTGGTTTCTTATCATTGGGAGACCTTCCTGACTTTCAATTTAGCTTAATCAATTATTCAATTGGTTTCTCATCATTGGGACACCATCCGAAGTTTTGGTTTAGCTTAATCAATTAATCAATTGTGTTCTTATCATTGGGATACCTTCCTAAGCTTTACTTTGTCTTAATCAATTAATAAATTGGTTTCTTATTATTAGAATACCTTCATAAGCTTTACTTTAACTTAATCAATGAATCAATTGGTTTCTCATCTTTGGGACAACTTCCTAAGTTTTAGTTTAGCATAATCAATTAATGAATTGGTTTCTCATCATTGGGACACCTTCCTAAGTTTTACTTTACCTTAATCAATTAATCGATTGGTTTCTCATCATTGGGAGACCTTCCTCGCTTTCAATTTAGCTTAATCAATTATTCAATTGGTTTCTCATCATTGGGACACCATCCGAAGTTTTAGTTTAGCTTAATCAATTAATGAATTGATTTCTCATCATTGGGACACCTTCCTAAGTTTTACTTTACCTTAATCAATTAATCGATTGGTTTCTCATCATTGGGAGACCTTCCTCGCTTTCAATTTAGCTTAATCAATTATTCAATTGGTTTCTCATCATTGGGACACCATCCGAAGTTTTAGTTTAGCTTAATCAATTAATGAATTGATTTCTCATCATTGGGACACCTTCCTAAGTTTTACTTTACCTTAATCAATTAATCGAATGGTTTCTCATCATTGGGAGACCTTCCTCACTTTCAATTTAGCTTAATCAATTATTCGATTGGTTTCTCATCATTGGGACACCATCCGAAGTTTTGGTTTAGCATAATCAATTAATCAATTGTTTTCTTATCATTCGGATACCTTCTTAAGCTTTACTTTAGCTTAATCAATGAATCAATTAGTTTCACATCTTTGGGACAACTTCCTAAGTTTTAGTTTAGCATAATCAATTAATGAATTGGTTTCTCATCATTGGCACACCTTCCTAAGTTTTACTTTACCTTAATCAATTCATCGATTGGTTTCTCACCATTGGGAGACCTTCCTCGCTTTGAATTTAGCTTAATCAATTATTCAATTGGTTTCTCATCATTGGGACACCATCCGAAGTTTTGGTTTAGCTTAATCAATTAATCAATTGTTTTCTGATCCTTGGGATACCTTCCTAAGCTTTACTTTGGCTTAATCAATTAATAAATTGGTTTCTTATTATTAGAACACCTTCGTAAGCTTTACTTTAGCTTAATCAATGAATCAATTAGTTTCTCATCTTTGGGACAACTTCCTAAG
Source organism: Vitis rotundifolia (assembly GCA_030254885.1). NCBI lineage: Eukaryota > Viridiplantae > Streptophyta > Magnoliopsida > Vitales > Vitaceae > Vitis > Vitis rotundifolia. The sequence continues at coordinate 17,453,087 of CM058160.1, forward strand.
TTTTAGCTTAGCATAATCAATTGATGAATTGGTTTCTCATCATTGGGACACCTTCCTAAGTTTTACTTTACCTTAATCAATTAATCGATTGGTTTCTCATCATTGGGAGACCTTCCTCACTTTCAATTTAGCTTAATAAATTAATGAATTGGTTTCTCATCATTGGGACACCTTCCTAAGTTTTACTTTACCTTAATCAATTAATCGATTGGTTTCTCATCGTTGGGAGACCTTCCTCACTTTCAATTTAGCTTAATCAATTATTCGATTGGTTTCTCATCATTGGGACACCATCCGAAGTTTTGGTTTAGCATAATGAATTAATCAATTGTTTTCTTATCATTGGGATACCTTCCTAAGCTTTACTTTGGCTTAATCAATTAATCAATTGGTTTCTCATCATTGGGACGCCGCCCTAAGTTTTATTTTCGCTTAATCAATTATTCAAATGGTTTCTCCACATTGGGACACCATCCTAAGTTTAAGTTTAGCTTAATCCATTAATCAATTGGTTTCTTATCACTAGGGCACCTTCATAGGTTTTACTTTAGCTTAATCAATTAATCAATTAGTTTCTCATCTTTGGGACAACTTCCTAAGTTTTAGTTTAGCTTAATCCATTAATGAATTGGTTTCTCATCATTGGGACACCTTCCTAAGTTTTACTTTACCTTAATCAATTAATCGATTGGTTTCTCATCATTGGGAGACCTTCCTCACTTTCAATTTAGCTTAATCAATTATTCGATTGGTTTCTCATCATTGGGACACCATCCGATGTTTTGGTTTAGCATAATGAATTAATCAATTGTTTTCTTATCATTGGGATACCTTCCTAAGCTTTACTTTGGCTTAATCAATTAATCAATTGGTTTCTCATCATTGGGACGCCGCCCTAAGTTTTATTTTCGCTTAATCAATTATTCAAATGGTTTCTCCACATTGGGACACCATCCTAAGTTTAAGTTTAGCTTAATCCATTAATCAATTAATTTCTTATCACTAGGACACCTTCATAGGTTTTACTTTAGCTTAATCAATTAACCAATTAGTTTCTTATCTTTGGGACAACTTCCTAAGTTTTAGTTTAGCTTAATCAATTAATGAATTGGTTTCTCATCATTGGGACACCTTCCTAAGTTTTACTTTACCTTAATCAATTAATCGATTGGTTTCTCATCATTGGGAGACCTTCCTCGCTTTGAATTTAGCTTAATCAATTATTCAATTGGTTTCTCATCATTGGGACAACTTCCTAAGTTTTAGTTTAGCATAATCAATTAATGAATTGGTTTCTCATCATTGGGACACCTTCCTAAGTTTTACTTTACCTTAATCAATTAATCGATTGGTTTCTCATCATTGGGAGACCTTCCTCACTTTCAATTTAGCTTAATCAATTATTCAATTGGTTTCTCATCATTGGGACACCATCCGAAGTTTTGGTTTAGCTTAATCAATTAATCAATTGTTTTCTTATCATTGGGATACCTTCCAGAGCTTGACTTTAGCTTAATCAATTAATAAATTGGTTTCTTATTATTAGGACACCTTCTTAAGCTTTACTTTAGCTTAATCAATGAATCAATTAGTTTCTCATCTTTGGGACAACTTCCTAAGTTTCAGTTTAGCATAATCAATTAATGAATTGGTTTCCCATCATTGGGACACCTTCCTAAGTTTTACTTTACCTTAATCAATTAATCGATTGGTTTCTCATCATTGGGAGATCTTCCTCGCTTTCAATTTAGCTTAATATATTATTCAATTGGTTTCTCATCATTGGGACACCATCCGAAGTTTTAGTTTAGCTTAATCAATTAATGAATTGATTTCTCATCATTGGGACACCTTCCTAAGTTTTACTTTACCTTAATCAATTAATCGATTGGTTTCTCATCATTGGGAGACCTTCCTCACTTTCAATTTAGCTTAATCAATTATTCAATTGGTTTCTCATCATTGGGACACCATCCGAAGTTTTGGTTTAGCTTAATCAATTAATCAATTGTTTTCTTATCATTGGGATACCTTCCGGAGCTTGACTTTAGCTTAATCAATTAATAAATTGGTTTCTTATTATTAGGACACCTTCTTAAGCTTTACTTTAGCTTAATCAATGAATCAATTAGTTTCTCATCTTTGGGACAACTTCCTAACTTTTAGTTTAGCTTAATCAATTAATGACTTGGTTTCTCATCATTGGGACACCTTCCTAAGTTTTACTTTACCTTAATCAATTAATCGATTGGTTTCTCATCATTGGGAGACCTTCCTCGCTTTCAATTTAGCTTAATCAATTATTCGATTGGTTTCTCATCATTGGGACACCATCCTAAGTTTAAGTTTAGCTTAATCCATTAATCAATTGGTTTCTTATCACTAGGACACCTTCATAGGTTTTACTTTAGCTTAATCAATTAACCAATTAGTTTCTCATCTTTGGGACCACTTCCTAAGTTTTAGTGTAGCATAATCAATTAATGAATTGGTTTCTCATCATTGGGACACCTTCCTATGTTTTACTTTACGTTAATCAATTAATCGATTGGTTTCTTATCATTAGGAGACCTTCCTCACTTTCAATTTAGCTTAATCAATTATTCAATTGGTTTCTCATCATTGGGACACCATCCGAAATTTTGGGTTTGCTTAATCAATTAATCAATTGTTTTCTTATCATTGGGATACCTTCCTAAGCTTTACTTTGTCTTAATCAATTAATAAATTGGTTTCTTATTATTAGAACACCTTCATAAGCTTTACTTTAGCTTAATCAATGAATCAATTAGTTTCTCATCTTTGGGACAACTTCCTAACTTTTAGTTTAGCTTAATCAATTAATGACTTGGTTTCTCATCATTGGGACACCTTCCTAAGTTTTACTTTACCTTAATCAATTAATCGATTGGTTTCTCATCATTGGGAGACCTTCCTCGCTTTCAATTTAGCTTAATCAATTATTCGATTGGTTTCTCATCATTGGGACACCATCCCAAGTTTTGGTTTAGCATAATCAATTAATCAATTGTTTTCTTATCATTCGGATACCTTCTTAAGCTTTTCTTTAGCTTAATCAATGAATCAATTAGTTTCTCATCTTTGGGACAACTTCCTAAGTTTTAGTTTAGCACAATCAATTAATGAATTGGTTTCTCATCATTGGGACACCTTCCTAAGTTTTACTTTACCTTAATCAATTAATCGATTGGTTTCTCATCATTGGGAGACCTTCCTCGCTTTGAATTTAGCTTAATCAATTATTCAATTGGTTTCTCATAATTGGGACACCATCCGAAGTTTTGGTTTAGCTTAATCAATTAATCAATTGTTTTCTTATCATTGGGATACCTTCCTAAGCTTTACTTTGGCTTAATCAATTAATAAATTGGTTTCTTATTATTAGAACACCTTCGTAAGCTTTACTTTAGCTTAATCAATGAATCAATTAGTTTCTCATCTTTGGGACAACTTCCTAAGTTTTAGTTTAGCATAATCAATTAATCAATTGTTTTCTTATCATTCGGATACCTTCTTAAGCTTTTCTTTAGCTTAATCAATGAATCAATTAGTTTCTCATCTTTGGGACAACTTCCTAAGTTTTAGTTTAGCATAATCAATTAATGAATTGGTTTCTCATCATTGGGACACCTTCCTAAGTTTTACTTTACCTTAATCAATTAATCGATTGGTTTCTCATCATTGGGAGACCTTCCTCACTTTCAATTTAGCTTAATCAATTATTCAATTGGTTTCTCATCATTGGGACACCATCCGAAATTTTGGTTTAGCATAATCAATTAATCAATTGTTTTCTTATCATTCCGATACCTTCTTCAGCTTTACTTTAGCTTAATCAATGAATCAATTAGTTTCTCATCTTTGGGACAACTTCCTAAGTTTTAGTTTAGCATAATCAATTAATGAATTGGTTTCTCATCATTGGGACACCTTCCTAAGTTTTACTTTACCTTAGTCAATTAATCGATTGGTTTCTCATCATTGGGAGACCTTCCTCACTTTCAATTTAGCTTAATCAATTATTCAATTGGTTTCTCATCATTGGGACACCATCCGAAGTTTTGGTTTAGCTTAATCAATTAATCAATTGTTTTCTTATCATTGGGATACCTTCCTAAGCTTGACTTTAGCTTAATCAATTAATAAATTGGTTTCTTATTATTAGGACACCTTCATAAGCTTTACTTTAGCATAATCAATGAATCAATTAGTTTCTCATCTTTTGGACAACTTCCTAAGTTTTAGTTTAGCTTAATCAATTAATGAATTAGTTTCTCATCATTGGCACACCTTCCTAGGTTTTACTTTACCTTAATCAATTAATCGATTGGTTTCTCATCATTGGGAGACCTTCCTCACTTTCAATTTAGCTTAATCAATTATTCAATTGGTTTCTCATCATTGGGACACCATCCGAAGTTTTAGTTTAGCTTAATCAATTAATGAATTGGTTTCTCATCATTGGGACACCTTCCTAAGTTTTACTTTACCTTAATCAATTAATCGATTGGTTTCTCATCATTGGGAGACCTTCCTCACTTTCAATTTAGCTTAATGAATTATTCAATTGGTTTCTCATCATTGGGACACCATCCGAAGTTTTGGTTTAGCTTAATCAATTAATCAATTGTTTTCTTATCATTGGGATACCTTCCGAAGCTTGACTTTAGCTTAATCAATTAATAAATTGGTTTCTTATTATTAGGACACCCTCGTAAGCTTTACTTTAGCTTAATCAATGAATCAATTAGTTTCTCATCTTTGGGACAACTTCCTAAGTTTTAGTGTAGCATAATCAATTAATGAATTGGTTTCTCATCATTGGGACACCTTCCTAAGTTTTACTTTACCTTAATCAATTAATCGAATGGTTTCTTGTCATTGGGAGACCTTCCTCACTTTCAATTTAGCTTAATCAATTATTCAATTGGTTTCTCATCATTGGGACAGCATCCGAAGTTTTGGTTTAGCTTAATCAATTAATCAATTGTTTTCTTATCATTGGGATACCTTCCTAAGCTTTACTTTGGCTTAATCAATTAATAAATTGGTTTCTTATTATTAGAACACCTTCGTAAGCTTTACTTTAGCTTAATCAATGAATCAATTAGTTTCTCATCTTTGGGACAACTTCCTAAGTTTTAGTTTAGCATAATCAATTAATGAATTGGTTTCTCATCATTGGGACACCTTCCTAAGTTTTACTTTACCTTAATCAATTAATCGATTGGTTTCTCATCATTGGGAGACCTTCCTCACTTTCAATTTAGCTTAATCAATTAATGAATTGGTTCCTCATCATTGGGACACCTTCCTAAGTTTTACTTTACCTTAATCAATTAATCGATTGGTTTCTCATCATTGGGAGACCTTCCTCACTTTCAATTTAGCTTAATCAATTATTCGATTGGTTTCTCATCATTGGGACACCATCCGAAGTTTTGGTTTAGCATAATCAATTAATCAATTGTTTTCTTATCAATGGGATACCTTCCTAAGCTTCACTTTGTCTTAATCAATTAATAAATTGGTTTCTTATTATTAGAATACCTTCATAAGCTTTACTTTAACTTAATCAATGAATCAATTGGTTTCTCATCTTTGGGACAAGTTCCTAAGTTTTAGTTTAGCTTAATCAATTAATGACTTGGTTTCTCATCATTGGGACACCTTCCTAAGTTTTAGTTTAGCTTAATCAATTAATGAATTGGTTTCTCATCATTGGGACACCTTCCTAAGTTTTACTTTATCTTAATCAATTAATCAATTGGTTTCTCATCATTGGGATGCCTCCCTAAGTTTTATTTTTGCTTAATCAATTACTCAAATGGTTTCTCCACATTGGGACACCATCCTAAGTTTAAGTTTAGCTTAATCCATTAATCAATTGGTTTCTTATCACTAGGACACCTTCATAGGTTTTACTTTAGCTTAATCAATTAATCAATTAGTTTCTCATCTTTGGGACAACTTCCTAAGTTTTAGTTTAGCTTAATCAATAAATGAATTGGTTTCTCATCATTGGGACACCTTCCTAAGTTTTACTTTACCTTAATCAATTAATCGATTGGTTTCTCATCATTGGGAGACCTTCCTCACTTTCAATTTAGCTTAATCAATTATTCAATTGGTTTCTCATCATTGGGACACCATCCGAAATTTTGGTTTAGCATAATCAATTAATCAATTGTTTTCTTATCATTCCGATACCTTCTTAAGCTTTACTTTAGCTTAATCAATGAATCAATTAGTTTCTCATCTTTGGGACAACTTCCTAAGTTTTAGTTTAGCATAATCAATTAATGAATTGGTTTCTCATCATTGGGACACCTTCCTAAGTTTTACTTTACCTTAGTCAATTAATCGATTGGTTTCTCATCATTGGGAGACCTTCCTCACTTTCAATTTAGCTTAATCAATTATTCAATTGGTTTCTCATCATTGGGACACCATCCGAAGTTTTGGTTTAGCTTAATCAATTAATCAATTGTTTTCTTATCATTGGGATACCTTCCTAAGCTTGACTTTAGCTTAATCAATTAATAAATTGGTTTCTTATTATTAGGACACCTTCATAAGCTTTACTTTAGCATAATCAATGAATCAATTAGTTTCTCATCTTTTGGACAACTTCCTAAGTTTTAGTTTAGCTTAATCAATTAATGAATTAGTTTCTCATCATTGGCACACCTTCCTAGGTTTTACTTTACCTTAATCAATTAATCGATTGGTTTCTCATCATTGGGAGACCTTCCTCACTTTCAATTTAGCTTAATCAATTATTCAATTGGTTTCTCATCATTGGGACACCATCCGAAGTTTTAGTTTAGCTTAATCAATTAATGAATTGGTTTCTCATCATTGGGACACCTTCCTAAGTTTTACTTTACCTTAATCAATTAATCGATTGGTTTCTCATCATTGGGAGACCTTCCTCACTTTCAATTTAGCTTAATGAATTATTCAATTGGTTTCTCATCATTGGGACACCATTCGAAGTTTTGGTTTAGCTTAATCAATTAATCAATTGTTTTCTTATCATTGGGATACCTTCCGAAGCTTGACTTTAGCTTAATCAATTAATAAATTGGTTTCTTATTATTAGGACACCGTCGTAAGCTTTACTTTAGCTTAATCAATGAATCAATTAGTTTCTCATCTTTGGGACAACTTCCTAAGTTTTAGTTTAGCTTAATCAATTAATGAATTGGTTTCTCATCATTGGGACACCTTCGTAGGTTTTACTTTACCTTAATCAATTAATCGATTGGTTTCTCATCATTGGGAGATCTTCCTCACTTTCAATTTAGCTTAATCAATTATTCAATTGGTTTCTCATCATTGGGACACCATTCGAAGTTTTGGTTTAGCTTAATCAATTAATCAATTGTTTTCTTATCATTGGGATACCTTCCTAAGTTTTACTTTAGCTTAATCAATTAATAAATTGGTTTCTTATTATTAGGACACCTTCATAAGCTTTACTTTAGTTTAATCAATGAATCAATTAGTTTCTCATCTTTGGGACAACTTCCTAAGTTTTAGTTTAGCTTAATCAATTAATGACTTGGTTTCTCATCATTGGGGCACCTTCCTAAGTTTTACTTTACCTTAATCAATTAATCGATTGGTTTCTCATCATTGGGAGACCTTCCTCACTTTCAATTTAGCTTAATCAATTATTCAATTGGTTTCTCATCATTGGGACACCATCCGAAGTTTTGGTTTAACTTAATCAATTAATCAATTGTTTTCTTATCATTGGGATACCTTCCTAAGCTTGACTTTAGCTTAATCAATTAATAAATTGGTTTCTTATTATTAGGACACCTTCATAAGCTTTACTTTAGTTTAATCAATGAATCAATTAGTTTCGCATCTTTGGGACAACTTCCTAAGTTTTAGTTTAGCTTAATCAATTAATGACTTGGTTTCTCATCATTGGGACACCTTCCTATGTTTTACTTTACCTTAATCAATTAATCGATTGGTTTCTCATCATTGGGAGACCTTCCTCACTTTCAAATTAGCTTAATCAATTATTCAATTGGTTTCTCATCATTTGGACACCATTCGAAGTTTTAGTTAAGCTTAATCAATTAATGAATTGGTTTCTCATCATTGGGACACCTTCCTAAGTTTTACTGTACCTTAATCAATTAATCGATTGGTTTCTCATCATTGGGAGACCTTCCTCACTTTCAATTTAGCTTAATCAATTATTCAATTGGTTTCTCATCATTGGGACACCATTCGAAGTTTTGGTTTAGCTTAATCAATCAATCAATTGTTTTCTTATCATTGGGATACGTTCCTAAGCTTGACTTTAGCTTAATCAATTAATAAATTGGTTTCTTATTATTAGGACACCTTCATAAGCTTTACTTTAGCTTAATCAATGAATCAATTAGTTTCTCATCTTTGGGACAACTTCCTAAGTTTTAGTTTAGCTTAATCAATTAATGACTTGGTTTCTCATCATTGGGACACCTTTCTAAGTTTTACTTTACCTTAATCAATTAATCGATTGGTTTCTCATCATTGGGAGACCTTCCTCACTTTCAATTTAGCTTAATCAATTATTCGATTGGTTTCTCATCATTCGGACACCATCCGAAGTTTTCGTTTAGCGTAATCAATTAATCAATTGTTTTCTTATCATTCGGATACCTTCTTAAGCTTTACTTTAGCTTAATCAATGAATCAATTAGTTTCCCATCTTTGGGACAACTTCCTAAGTTTTAGTTTCGCATAATCAATTAATGAATTGGTTTCTCATTATTGGGACACCTTCCTAAGTTTTACTTTACCTTAATCAATTAATCGATTGGTTTCTCATCATTGGGAGACCTTCCTCGCTTTCAATTTAGCTTAATCAATTATTCAATTGGTTTCTCATCATTGGGACACCATCCGAAGTTTTAGTTTAGCTTAAACAATTAATGAATTGGTTTCTCATCATTGGGACACCTTCCTAAGTTTTACTTTACCTTAATCAATTAATCGATTGGTTTCTCATCATTGGGAGACCTTCCTCACTTTCAATTTAGCTTAATCAATTATTCAATTGGTTTCTCATCATGGGGACACCATCCGAAGTTTTGGTTTAGCTTAATCAATTAATCAATTGTTTTCTTATCATTGGGATACCTTCCGAAGCTTGACTTTAGCTTAATCAATTAATAAATTGGTTTCTTATTATTATGACACCTTCATAAGCTTTACTTTAGCTTAATCAATGAATCAATTAGTTTCTCATCTTTGGGACAACTTCCTAAGTTTTGGCGTAGCATAATCAATTAATGAATTGGTTTCTCATCATTGGGACACCTTCCTAGGTTTTACTTTACCTTAATCCATTAATCGATTGGTTTCTTATCATTGGGAGACCTTCCTCACTTTCAATTTAGCTTAATCAATTATTCAATTGGTTTCTCATCATTGGGACACCATCCGAAGTTTTGGTTTAGCTTAATCAATTAATCAATTGTTTTCTTATCATTGGGATACCTTCCAAAGCTTTACTTTGGCTGAATCAATTAATAAATTGGTTTCTTATTATTAGAATACCTTCATAAGCTTTACTTTAACTTAATCAATGAATCAATTGGTTTCTCATCTTTGGGACAACTTCCTAAGTTTTAGTTTAGCTTAATCGATTAATGACTTGGTTTCTCATCATTTGGACACCTTCCTAAGTTTTACTTTTCCTTAATCAATTAATCGATTGGTTTCTCCTCATTGGGAGACCTTCCTCACTTTCAATTTAGCTTAATCAATTATTCGATTGGTTTCTCATCATTGGGACACCATCCGAAGTTTTCGTTTAGCATAATCAATTAATCAATTGTTTTCTTATCATTCGGATACCTTCTTAAGCTTTACTTTAGCTTAATCAATGAATCAATTAGTTTCTCATCTTTGGGACAACTTCCTAAGTTTTAGTTTCGCATAATCAATTAATGAATTGGTTTCTCATCATTGGGACACCTTCCTAAGTTTTACTTTACCTTAATCAATTAATCGATTGGTTTCTCATCATTGGGAGACCTTCCTCGCTTTCAATTTAGCTTAATCAATTATTCAATTGGTTTCTGATCATTGGGACACCATCCGAAGTTTTAGTTTAACTTAAACAATTAATGAATTGGTTTCTCATCATTGGGACACCTTCCTAAGTTTTACTTTACCTTAATCAATTAATCGATTGGTTTCTCATCATTGGGAGACGTTCCTCACTTTCAATTTAGCTTAATCAATTATTCAATTGGTTTCTCATCATTGGGACATCATCCGAAGTTTTGGTTTAGCTTAATCAATTAATCAATTCTTTTCTTATCATTGGGATACCTTCCTAAGCTTCACTTTAGCTTAATCAATTAATAAATTGGTTTCTTATTATTACAACACCTTCATAAGCTTTACTTTAGCTTAATCAATGAATCAATTAGTTTCTCATCTTTGGGACAACTTCCTAAGTTTTAGTTTAGCATAATCAATTAATGAATTGGTTTCTCGTCATTGGGACACCTTCCTAAGTTTTACTTTACCCTAATCAATTAATCGATTGGTTTCTCATCATTGGGAGACCTTCCTCACTTTCAATTTAGCTTAATCAATTATTCAATTGGTTTCTCATCATTGGGACACCATTCGAAGTTTTGGTTTAGCTTAATCAATCAATCAATTGTTTTCTTATCATTGGGATACCTTCCTAAGCTTGACTTTAGCTTAATCAATTAATAAATTGGTTTCTTATTATTAGGACACCTTCATAAGCTTTACTTTAGCTTAATCAATGAATCAATTAGTTTCTGATCTTTGGGACAACTTCCTAAGTTTTAGTTTAGCTTAATCAATTAATGACTTGGTTTCTCATCATTGGGACACCTTCCTAAGTTTTACTTTACCTTAATCAATTAATCGATTGGTTTCTCATCATTGGGAGACCTTCCTCACTTTCAATTTAGCTTAGTCAATTATTCAATTGGTTTCTCATCATTGGGACACCATCCGAAGTTTTGGTTTAGCTTAATCAATTATTCAATTGTTTTCTTATCATTGGGATACCATCCGAAGCTTGACTTTAGCTTAATCAATTAATAAATTGGTTTCTTATTATTAGGACACCTTCATAAGCTTTACTTTAGCTTAATCAATGAATCAATTAGTTTCTCATCTTTGGGACAACTTCCTAAGTTTTAGTGTAGCATAATCAATTAATGAATTGGTTTCTCATCATTGGGACACCTTCCTAAGTTTTACTTTACCTTAATCAATTAATCGATTGGTTTCTCATCATTGGGAGACCTTCCTCGCTTTCAATTTAGCTTAATCAATTATTCAATTGGTTTCTCATCATTGGGACACCATCCGAAGTTTTAGTTTAACTTAAACAATTAATGAATTGGTTTCTCATCATTGGGACACCTTCCTAAGTTTTACTTCACCTTAATCAATTAATCGATTGGTTTCTCATCATTGGGAGACCTTCCTCACTTTCAATTTAGCTTAATCAATTATTCAATTGGTTTCTCATCATTGGGACACCATCCGAAGTTTTGGTTTAGCTTAATCAATTAATCAGTTGTTTTCTTATCATTGGGATACCTTCCTAAACTTGACTTTAGCATAATCAATTAATAAATTGGTTTCTTATTATTAGGACACCTTCATAAGCTTTACTTTAGCTTAATCAATGAATCAATTAGCTTCTCATCTTTGGGACAACTTCCTAAGTTTTAGTTTAGCATAATCAATTAATGAATTGGTTTCTCATCATTGGGACACCTTCCAAAGTTTTACTTTACCTTAATGATTTAATCGATTGGTTTCTCATCATTGGGAGACCTTCCTCACTTTCAATTTAGCTTAATCAATTATTCAATTGTTTTCTTATCATTGGGATACCATCCGAAGCTTGACTTTAGCTTAATCAATTAATAAATTGGTTTCTTATTATTAGGACACCTTCATAAGCTTTACTTTAGCTTAATCAATGAATCAATTAGTTTCTCATCTTTGGGACAACTTCCTAAGTTTTAGTGTAGCATAATCAATTAATGAATTGGTTTCTCATCATTGGGACACCTTCCTAAGTTTTACTTTACCTTAATCAATTAATCGATTGGTTTCTCATCATTGGGAGACCTTCCTCGCTTTCATTTTAGCTTAATCAATTATTCAATTGGTTTCTCATCATTAGGACACCATCCGAAGTTTTAGTTTAACTTAAACAATTAATGAATTGGTTTCTCATCATTGGGACACCTTCCTAAGTTTTACTTTACCTTAATCAATTAATCGATTGGTTTCTCATCATTGGGAGACCTTCCTCACTTTCAATTTAGCTTAATCAATTATTCAATTGGTTTCTCATAATTGGGACACCATCCGAAGTTTTGGTTTAGCTTAATGAATTAATTAATTGTTTTCTTATCATTGGGATACCTTCCTAAGCTTGACTTTAGCTTAATCAATTAATAAATTGGTTTCTTATTATTAGGACACCTTCATAAGCTTTACTTTAGCTTAATCAATGAATCAATTAGTTTCTCATCTTTGGGACAACTTCCTAAGTTTTAGTTTAGCATAATCAATTAATGAATTGGTTTCTCATCATTGGGACACCTTCCTAAGTTTTACTTTACCTTAATCAATTAATCGATTGGTTTCTCATCATTGGGAGACCTTCCTCACTTTCAATTTAGCTTAATCAATTATTCAATTGGTTTCTCATCATTGGGACACCATCCGAAGTTTTGGTTTAGCTTAATCAATTAATCAATTGTTTTCTTATCATTGGGATACCTTCCGAAGCTTGACTTTAGCTTAATCAATTAATAAATTGGTTTCTTTTTTTTAGGACACCTTCATAAGCTTTACTTTAGCTTAATCAATGAATCAATGAGTTTCTCATCTTTGGGACAACTTTCTAAGTTTTAGTGTAGCATAATCAATTAATGAATTGGTTTCTCATCATTGGGACACCTTCCTAAGTTTTACTTTACCTTAATCAATTAATCGAATGGTTTCTTGTCATTGGGAGACCTTCCTCACTTTCAATTTAGCTTAATCAATTATTCAATTGGTTTCTCATCATTGGGACACCATCCGAAGTTTTGGTTTAGCTTAATCAATTAATCAATTGTTTTCTTATCATTGGGATACCTTCCTAAGCTTTACTTTGGCTGAATCAATTAATAAATTGGTTTCTTATTATTAGAATACCTTCATAAGCTTTACTTTAACTTAATCAATGAATCAATTGGTTTCTCATCTTTGGGACAACTTCCTAAGTTTTAGTTTAGCTTAATCAATTAATGACTTGGTTTCTCATCATTTAGACACCTTCCTAAGTTTTACTTTTCCTTAATCAATTAATCGATTGGTTTCTCGTCATTGGGAGACCTTCCTCACTTTCAATTTAGCTTAATCAATTATTCGATTGGTTTCTCATCATTGGGACACCATCCGAAGTTTTGGTTTAGCTTAATCAATTGTTTTCTTATCATTAGGATACCTTCCTAAGCTTTACTTTGGCTGAATCAATTAATAAATTGGTTTCTTATTATTAGAATACCTTCATAAGCTTTACTTTAACTTAATCAATGAATCAATTGGTTTCTCATCTTTGGGACAACTTCCTAAGTTTTAGTTTAGCTTAATCAATTAATGACTTGGTTTCTCATCATTTAGACACCTTCCTAAGTTTTACTTTTCCTTAATCAATTAATCGATTGGTTTCTCGTCATTGGGAGACCTTCCTCACTTTCAATTTAGCTTAATCAATTATTCGATTGGTTTCTCATCATTGGGACACCATCCTAAGTTTTCGTTTAGCATAATCAATTAATCAATTGTTTTCTTATCATTCGGATACCTTCTTAAGCTTTACTTTAGCTTAATCAATGAATCAATTAGTTTCTCATCTTTGGGACAACTTCCTAAGTTTTAGTTTCGCATAATCAATTAATGAATTGGTTTCTCATCATTGGGACACCTTCCTAAGTTTTACTTTACCTTAATCAATTAATCGATTGGTTTCTCATCATTGGGAGACCTTCCTCGCTTTCAATTTAGCTTAATCAATTATTCAATTGGTTTCTCATCATTGGGACACCATCCGAAGTTTTAGTTTAGCTTAAACAATTAATGAATTGGTTTCTCATCATTGGGACACCTTCCTAAGTTTTACTTTACCTTAATGAATTAATCGATTGGTTTCTCATCATTGGGAGACCTTCCTCACTTTCAATTTAGCTTAATCAATTATTCAATTGGTTTCTCATCATTGGGACACCATCCGAAGTTTTGGTTTAGCTTAATCAATTAATCAATTGTTTTCTTATCATTGGGATACCTTCCTAAGCTTGACTTTAGCTTAATCAATTAATAAATTGGTTTCTTATTATTAGGACACCTTCATAAGCTTTACTTTAGCTTAATCAATGAATCAATTAGTTTCTCATCTTTGGGACAACTTCCTAAGTTTTAGTTTAGCATAATCAATTAATGAATTGGTTTCTCATCATTGGGACACCTTCGTAAGTTTTACTTTACCTTAATCAATTAATCGATTGGTTTCTCATCATTAAGAGACCTTCCTCACTTTCAATTTAGCTTAATCAATTATTCAATTGGTTTCTCATCATTGGGACACCATCCGAAGTTTTGGTTTAGCTTAATCAATTAATCAATTGTTTTCTTATCATTGGGATACCTTCCACAGCTTGACTTTTGCTTAATCTATTAATAAATTGGTTTCTTATTATTAGGACACCTTCATAAGCTTTACTTTAGCTTAATCAATGAATCAATTAGTTTCTCATCTTTGGGACAACTTCCTAAGTTTTAGTTTCGCTTAATCAATTAATGAATTGGTTTCTCATCATTGGGACACCTTCCTAAGTTTTACTTTACCTTAATCAATTAATCGATTGGTTTCTCATCATTGGGAGACCTTCCTCGCTTTCAATTTAGCTTAATCAATTATTCAATTGGTTTCTCATCATTGGGACACCATCCGAAGTTTTAGTTTAGCTTAAACAATTAATGAATTGGTTTCTCATCATTGGGACACCTTCCTAAGTTTTACTTTACCTTAATCAATTAATCGATTGGTTTCTCATCATTGGGAGACCTTCCTCACTTTCAATTTAGCTTAATCAATTATTCAATTGGTTTCTCATCATTGGGACACCATCCGAAGTTTTGGTTTAGCTTAATCAATTAATCAATTGTTTTCTTATCATTGGGATACCTTCCTAAGCTTGACTTTAGCTTAATCAATTAATAAATTGGTTTCTTATTATTAGGACACCTTCATAAGCTTTACTTTAGCTTAATCAATGAATCAATTAGTTTCTCATCTTTGGGACAACTTCCTAAGTTTTAGTTTAGCATAATCAATTAATGAATTGGTTTCTCATCATTGGGACACCTTCGTAAGTTTTACTTTACCTTAATCAATTAATCGATTGGTTTCTCATCATTGGGAGACCTTCCTCACTTTCAATTTAGCTTAATCAATTATTCAATTGGTTTCTCATCATTGGGACACCATCCGAAGTTTTGGTTTAGCTTAATCAATTAATCAATTGTTTTCTTATCATTGGGATACCTTCCGCAGCTTGACTTTTGCTTAATCTATTAATAAATTGGTTTCTTATTATTAGGACACCTTCATAAGCTTTACTTTAGCTTAATCAATGAATCAATTAGTTTCTCATCTTTGGGACAACTTCCTAAGTTTTAGTGTAGCATAATCAATTAATGAATTGGTTTCTCATCATTGGGACACCTTCCTAAGTTTTTCTTTACCTTAATCCATTAATCGATTGGTTTCTCATCATTGGGAGACCTTCCTCGCTTTCAATTTAGCTTAATCAATTATTCAATTGGTTTCTCATCATTGGGACACCATCCGAAGTTTTAGTTTAGCTTAAATAATTAATGAATTGGTTTCTCATCATTGGGACACCTTCCTAAGTTTTACTTTACCTTAATCAATTAATCGATTGGTTTCTCATCATTGGGAGACCTTCCTCACTTTCAATTTAGCTTAATCAATTATTCAATTGGTTTCTCATCATTGGGACACCATCCGAAGTTTTGGTTTAGCTTAATCAATTAATCAATTGTTTTCTTATCATTGGGATACCTTCCTAAGCTTTACTTTGGCTTAATCAATTAATAAATTGGTTTCTTATTATTAGAATACCTTCATAAGCTTTACTTTAACTTAATCAATGAATCAATTGGTTTCTCATCTTTGGGACAACTTCCTAAGTTTTAGTTTAGCTTAATCAATTAATGACTTGGTTTCTCATCATTTGGACACCTTCCTAAGTTTTACTTTTCCTTAATCAATTAATCGATTGGTTTCTCCTCATTGGGAGACCTTCCTCACTTTCAATTTAGCTTAATCAATTATTCGATTGGTTTCTCATCATTGGGACACCATCCGAAGTTTTCGTTTAGCATAATCAATTAATCAATTGTTTTCTTATCATTCGGATACCTTCTTAAGCTTTACTTTAGCTTAATCAATGAATCAATTAGTTTAGCTTAATCAATTAATGACTTGGTTTCTCATCATTGGGACACCTTCCTAAGTTTTAGTTTAGCTTAATCAATTAATGAATTGGTTTCTCATCATTGGGACACGTTCCTAAGTTTTACTTTATCTTAATCAATTAATCAATTGGTTTCTCATCATTGGGACGCCTCCCTAAGTTTTATTTTTGCTTAATCAATTACTCAAATGGTTTCTCCACATTGGGACACCATCCTAAGTTTAAGTTTAGCTTAATCCATTAATCAATTGGTTTCTTATCACTAGGACACCTTCATAGGTTTTACTTTAGCTTAATCAATTAATCAATTAGTTTCTCATCTTTGGGACAACTTCCTAAGTTTTAGTTTAGCTTAATCCATTAATGAATTGGTTTCTCATCATTGGGACACCTTCCTAAGTTTTACTTTACCTTAATCAATTAATCGATTGGTTTCTCATCATTGGGAGACCTTCCTCACTTTCAATTTAGCTTAATCAATTATTCGATTGGTTTCTCATCATTGGGACACCATCCGAAGTTTTGGTTTAGCATAATCAATTAATCAATTGTTTTCTTATCATTCCGATACCTTCTTAAGCTTTACTTTAGCTTAATCAATGAATCAATTAGTTTCTCATCTTTGGGACAACTTCCTAAGTTTTAGTTTAGCATAATCAATTAATGAATTGGTTTCTCATCATTGGGACACCTTCCTAAGTTTTACTTTACCTTAGTCAATTAATCGATTGGTTTCTCATCATTGGGAGACCTTCCTGACTTTCAATTTAGCTTAATCAATTATTCAATTGGTTTCTCATCATTGGGACACCATCCGAAGTTTTGGTTTAGCTTAATCAATAAATCAATTGTTTTCTTATCATTGGGATACCTTCCTAAGCTTGACTTTAGCTTAATCAATTAATAAATTGGTTTCTTATTATTAGGACACCTTCATAAGCTTTACTTTAGCATAATCAATGAATCAATTAGTTTCTCATCTTTTGGACAACTTCCTAAGTTTTAGTTTAGCTTAATCAATTAATGAATTAGTTTCTCATCATTGGCACACCTTCCTAGGTTTTACTTTACCTTAATCAATTAATCGATTGGTTTCTCATCATTGGGAGACCTTCCTCACTTTCAATTTAGCTTAATCAATGAATCAATTAGTTTCTCATCTTTGGGACAACTTCCTAAGTTTTAGTTTAGCTTAGTCAATTAATAAATTGGTTTCTCATCATTGGGACACCTTCGTAGGTTTTACTTTACCTTAATCAATTAATCGATTGGTTTCTCATCATTGGGAGACCTTCCTCACTTTCAATTTAGCTTAATCAATTATTCAATTGGTTTCTCATCATTGGGACACCATTCCAAGTTTTGGTTTAGCTTAATCAATTAATCAATTGTTTTCTTATCATTGGGATACCTTCCTAAGTTTTACTTTAGCTTAATCAATTAATAAATTGGTTTCTTATTATTAGGACACCTTCATAAGCTTTACTTTAGTTTAATCAATGAATCAATTAGTTTCTCATCTTTGGGACAACTTCCTAAGTTTTAGTTTAGCTTAATCAATTAATGACTTGGTTTCTCATCATTGGGCCACCTTCCTAAGTTTTACTTTACCTTAATCAATTAATCGATTGGTTTCTCATCATTGGGAGACCTTCCTCACTTTCAATTTAGCTTAATCAATTATTCAATTGGTTTCTCATCATTGGGACACCATCCGAAGTTTTGGTTTAACTTAATCAATTAATCAATTGTTTTCTTATCATTGGGATACCTTCCTAAGCTTGACTTTAGCTTAATCAATTAATAAATTGGTTTCTTATTATTAGGACACCTTCATAAGCTTTACTTTAGTTTAATCAATGAATCAATTAGTTTCTCATCTTTGGGACAACTTCCTAAGTTTTAGTTTAGCTTAATCAATTAATGACTTGGTTTCTCATCATTGGGACACCTTCCTAAGTTTTACTTTACCTTAATCAATTAATCGATTGGTTTCTCATCATTGGGAGACCTTCCTCACTTTCAATTTAGCTTAATCAATTATTCAATTGGTTTCTCATCATTGGGACACCATCCGAAGTTTTGGTTTAACTTAATCAATTAATCAATTGTTTTCTTATCATTGGGATACCTTCCTAAGCTTGACTTTAGCTTAATCAATTAATAAATTGGTTTCTTATTATTAGGACACCTTCATAAGCTTTACTTTAGTTTAATCAATGAATCAATTAGTTTCTCATCTTTGGGACAACTTCCTAAGTTTTAGTTTAGCTTAATCAATTAATGACTTGGTTTCTCATCATTGGGACACCTTCCTAAGTTTTACTTTACCTTAATCAATTAATCGATTGGTTTCTCATCATTGGGAGACCTTCCTCACTTTCAATTTAGCTTAATCAATTATTCAATTGGTTTCTCATCATTGGGACACCATCCGAAGTTTTGGTTTAACTTAATCAATTAATCAATTGTTTTCTTATCATTGGGATACCTTCCTAAGCTTGACTTTAGCTTAATCAATTAATAAATTGGTTTCTTATTATTAGGACACCTTCATAAGCTTTACTTTAGTTTAATCAATGAATCAATTAGTTTCTCATCTTTGGGACAACTTCCTAAGTTTTAGTTTAGCTTAGTCAATTAATGACTTGGTTTCTCATCATTGGGACACCTTCCTAAGTTTTACTTTAGCTTAATCAATTAATCGATTGGTTTCTCATCATTGGGAGACCTTCCTCACTTTCAATTTAGCTTAATCAATTATTCAATTGGTTTCTCATCATTGGGACACCATTTGAAGTTTTAGTTTAGCTTAATCAATTAATGAATTGGTTTCTCATCATTGGGACACCTTCCTAAGTTGTACTTTACCTTAATCAATTAATCGATTGGTTTCTCATCATTGGGAGACCTTCCTCACTTTCAATTTAGCTTAATCAATTAATAAATTGGTTTCTTATTATTAGGACACCTTCATAAGCTTTACTTTAGCTTAATCAATGAATCAATTAGTTTCTCATCTTTGGCACAATTTCCTAAGTTTTAGTTTAGCTTAATCAATTAATGAATTGGTTTCTCATCATTGGGACACCTTCCTAAGTTTTACTTTACCTTAATCAATTAATCGATCGGTTTCTCATCATTGGGAGACCTTCCTCACTTTCAATTTAGCTTAATGAATTACTCAATTGGTTTCTCATCATTGGGACACCATCCGAAGTTTTGGTTTAGCTTAAGCAATTAATCAACTGTTTTCTTATCATTGGGATACCTTCCTTAGCTTTACTTTAGCTTAATCAATTAATAAATTGGTTTCTTATTATTAGGACCCCTTCATAAGCTTAACTTTAGCTTAATCAATCAATCAATGAGTTTCTCATCTTTGGGACATCTTCCTAACATTTAGTTAAGGTTAATCAATTAATGAATTGGTTTCTCATCATTGGGACACCTTCCTAAGTTTTACTTTACCTTAATCAATTAATCGATTGGTTTCTCATCATTGGGAGACCTTCCTCACTTTCAATTTAGCTTAATCAATTACTCAATTGGTTTCTCATCATTGGGACACCATCCGAAGTTTTAGTTTAGCTTAATCAATTAATGAATTGGTTTCTCATCATTGGGACACCTTCCTAAGTTTTACTTTACCTTAATGAATTAATCGATTGGTTTCTCATCATTGGGAGACCTTCCTCACTTTCAATTTAGCTTAATCAATTATTCAATTGGTTTCTCATCATTGGGACACCATCCGAAGTTTTGGTTTAGCTTAATCAATTAATCAATTGTTTTCTTTTCATTGGGATACCTTCCTAAGCTTGACTTTAGCTTAATCGAATAATAAATTGGTTTCTTATTATTAGGACACCTTCATAAGCTTTACTTTAGCTTAATCAATGAATCAATTAGTTTCTCATCTTTGGGACAACTTCCTAAGTTTTAGTTTAGCTTAATCGATTAATGACTTGGTTTCTCATCATTAGGACACCTTCCTAAGTTTTACTTTACCTTAATCAATTAATCGATTGGTTTCTCATCATTGGGAGACCTTCCTCACTTTCAATTTAGCTTAATCAATTATTCAATTGGTTTCTCATCATTGGGACACCATCCGACGTTTTAGTTTAGCTTAATCAGTTAATGAATTGGTTTCTCATCATTGGGACACCTTAGTAAGTTTTACTTTACCTTAATCAATTAATCGATTGGTTTCTCATCATTGGGAGACCTTCCTCAC
This sequence comes from Vitis rotundifolia, assembly GCA_030254885.1. NCBI lineage: Eukaryota > Viridiplantae > Streptophyta > Magnoliopsida > Vitales > Vitaceae > Vitis > Vitis rotundifolia. The sequence goes on from CM058160.1 coordinate 17,473,925, forward strand.
TTTCAATTTAGCTTAATCAATTATTAAATTGGTTTCTTATTATTAGGACCCCTTCATAAGCTTAACTTTAGCTTAATCAATTAATCAATTAGTTTCTCATCTTTGGGACATCTTCCTAAGTTTTAGTTAAGCTTAATCAATTAATGAATTGGTTTCTCATCATTGGGACACCTTCCTAAGTTTTACTTTACCTTAATCAATTAATCGATTGGTTTCTCATCATTGGGAGACCTTCCTCACTTTCAATTTAGCTTAATCAATTATTAAATTGGTTTCTTATTATTAGGACCCCTTCATAAGCTTAACTTTAGCTTAATCAATTAATCAATTAGTTTCTCATCTTTGGGACAACTTCCTAAGTTTTAGTTTAGCTTAATCAATTAATGACTTGGTTTCTCATCATTTGGACACCTTCCTAAGTTTTACTTTTCCTTAATCAATTAATCGATTGGTTTCTCATCATTGGGTGACCTTCCTCACTTTCAGTTTAGCTTAATCAATTACTCAATTGGTTTCTCATCATTGGGACACCATCCGAAGTTTTGGTTTAGCTTAATCAATTAATCAATTGTTTTCTTATCATTGGGATACCTTCCTAAGCTTTACTTTGGCTTAATCAATTAATAAATTGGTTTCTTATTATTAGGACCCCTTCATAAGCTTAACTTTAGCTTAATCAATTAATCAATGAGTTTCTCATCTTTGGGACATCTACCTAAGTTTTAGTTAAGCTTAATCAATTAATGAATTGGTTTCTCATCATTGGGACACCTTCCTAAGTTTTACTTTACCTTAATCAATTAATCGATTGGTTTCTCATCATTGGGAGACTTTCCTCACTTTCAATTTAGCTTAATCAATTACTCAATTGGTTTCTCATCTTTGGGACAACTTCCTAAGTTTTAGTTTAGCTTAATCAATTAATGACTTGGTTTCTCATCATTGGGACACCTTCCTAAGTTTTACTTTACCTTAATCAATTAATCGATTGGTTTCTCATCATTGGGAGACCTTCCTCACTTTCAATTTAGCTTAATCAATTACTCAATTGGTTTCTCATCATTGGGACACCATCCGAAGTTTTAGTTTAGCTTAATCATTTAATGAATTGGTTTCTCATCATTGGGACACCTTCCTAAGTTTTACTTTACCTTAATCAATTAATCAATTGGTTTCTCATCATTGGGAGACCTTCCTCACTTTCAATTTAGCTTAATCAATTACTCAATTGGTTTCTCATCATTGGGACACCATCCGAAGTTTTTGTTTAGCTTAAGCAATTAATCAATTGTTTTCTTATCATTGGGATACCTTCCTAAGCTTGACTTTAGCTTAATCCATTAATAAATTGGTTTCTTATTATTAGGAGACCTTCATAAGCTTTACTTTAGCTTAATCAATGAATCAATTAGTTTCTCATCTTTGGGACAACTTCCTAAGTTTTAGTTTAGCTTAATCAATTAATGACTTGGTTTCTCATCATTGGGACACCTTCCTAAGTTTTACTTTACCTTAATCAATTAATCAATTGGTTTCTCATCATTGGGAGACCTTCCTCACTTTCAATTTAACTTAATCATTTATTCAATTGGTTTCTCATCATTGGGACACCATCCGACGTTTTAGTTTAGCTTAATCAATTAATGAATTGGTTTCCCATCATTGGGACACCTTCCTAAGTTTTAGTTAAGCTTAATCAATTAATGAATTGGTTTCTCATCATTGGGACACCTTCCTAAGTTTTACTTTACCTTAATCAATTAATCGATTGGTTTCTCATCATTGGGAGACCTTCCTCACTTTCAATTTAGCTTAATCAATTAATCAATTAGTTTCTCATCTTTGGGACAACTTCCTAAGTTTTAGTTTAGCTTAATCAATTAATGACTTGGTTTCTCATCATTGGGACACCTTCCTAAGTTTTACTTTTCCTTAATCAATTAATAGATTGGTTTCTCATCATTGGGAGACCTTCCTCACTTTCAATTTAGCTTAATCAATTACTCAATTGGTTTCTCATCATTGGGACACCATCCGAAGTTTTGGTTTAGCTTAATCAATTAATCAATTGTTTTCTTATCATTGGGATACCTTCTTAAGCTTTACTTTAGCTTAATCAATTAATAAATTGGTTTCTTATTATTAGGACCCCATCATAAGCTTAACTTTAGCTTAATCAATTAATCAATGAGTTTCTCATCTTTGGCACATCTTCCTAAGTTTTAGTTAAGCTTAATCAATTAATGAATTGGTTTCTCATCATTGGGACACCTTCCTAAGTTTTACTTTACCTTAATCAATTAATCGATTGGTTTCTCATCATTGGGAGGCCTTCCTCACTTTCAATTTAGCTTAATCAATTACTCAATTGGTTTCTCATCATTGGGACACCATCCGAAGTTTTAGTTTAGCCTCATCAATTAATGAATTGGTTTCTCATCATTGGGACACCTTCCTAAGTTTTACTTTACCTTAATCAATTAATCGATTGGTTTCTCATCATTGGGAGACCTTCCTCACTTTCAATTTAGCTTAATCAATTATTAAATTGGTTTCTTATTATTAGGACCCCTTCATAAGCTTAACTTCAGCTTAATCAATTAATCAATTAGTTTCTCATCTTTGGGACATCTTCCTAAGTTTTAGTTAAGCTTAATCAATTAATAAATTGGTTTCTTATTATGAGGACCCCTTCGTAAGCTTAACTTTAGCTTAATCAATTAATCAATTAGTTTCTCATCTGTGGGACATCATTCTAAGTTTTAGTTAAGCTTAATCAATTAATGAATTGGTTTCTCATCATTGGGACACCTTCCTAAGTTTTACTTTATCTTAATCAATTAATCAATTGGTTTCTCTTCATTGGGACACCTTCCTAAGTTTTATTTTCGCTAAATCAATTATTCAAATCGTTTCTCCACATTGTGACACCATCCTAAGTTTAAGTTTAGCTTAATCCATTAATCAATTGATTTCTTATCACTAGGACACCTTCATAGTCTTTACTTTAGCTTAATCAATGAATCAATTAGTTTCTCAACTTTGGGACGACTTCCTAAGTTTTAGTTTAGCTTAATCAATTAATGAATTGGTTTCTCATCATTGGGACACCTTCCTAAGTTTTACTTTACCCTAATCAATTAATCGATTGGTTACTCATCATTGGGAGACCTTCCTCACTTTCAATTTAGCTTAATCAATTACTCAATTGGTTTTTCATCATTGGGACACCATCCGAAGTTTTAGTTTAGCTTAATCAATTAATGAATTGGTTTCTCATCATTGGGACACCTTCCTAAGTTTTACTTTACCTTAATCAATTAATCGATTGGTTTCTCATAATTGGGAGACCTTCCTCACTTTCAATTTAGCTTAATGAATTACTCAATTGGTTTCTCATCATTGGGACACCATCCGAAGTTTTGGTTTAGCTTAAGCAATTAATCAATTGTTTTCTTATCATTGGGATACCTTCCTAAGCTTGACTTTAGCTTAATCAATTAATAAATTGGTTTCTTATTATTAGGACACCTTCATAAGCTTTACTATAGCTTAATCAATGAATCAATTAGTTTCTCATCTTTGGGACAACTTCCTAAGTTTTAGTTTAGCTTAATCAATTAATGACTTGGTTTCTCATCATTTGGACACCTTCCTAAGTTTTACTTTTCCTTAATCAATTAATCGATTGGTTTCTCATCATTGGGAGACCTTCCTCACTTTCAATTTAGCTTAATCAAATATTCAATTGGTTTCTCATCATTGGGACACCATCCGAAGTTTTTCTTTAGCTTAATCCATTAATCAATTGTTTTCTTATATTTGGGATACCTTCCTAAGCTTTACTTTAGCTTAATCAATTAATAAATTGGTTTCTTATTATTAGGACACCTTCATAAGCTTTACTTTAGCTTAATCAATGAATCAATTAGTTTCTCATCTTTGGCACAATTTCCTAAGTTTTAGTTTAGCTTAATCAATTAATGAATTGGTTTCTCATCATTGGGACACCTTCCTAAGTTTTACTTTACCTTAATCAATTAATCGATCGGTTTCTCATCATTGGGAGACCTTCCTCACTTTCAATTTAGCTTAATGAATTACTCAATTGGTTTCTCATCATTGGGACACCATCCGAAGTTTTGGTTTAGCTTAAGCAATTAATCAATTGTTTTCTTATCATTGGGATACCTTCCTAAGCTTGACTTTAGCTTAATCAATTAATAAATTGGTTTCTTATTATTAGGACACCTTCATAAGCTTTACTATAGCTTAATCAATGAATCAATTAGTTTCTCATCTTTGGGACAACTTCCTAAGTTTTAGTTTAGCTTAATCAATTAATGACTTGGTTTCTCATCATTTGGACACCTTCCTAAGTTTTACTTTTCCTTAATCAATTAATCGATTGGTTTCTCATCATTGGGAGACCTTCCTCACTTTCAATTTAGCTTAATCAAATATTCAATTGGTTTCTCATCATTGGGACACCATCCGAAGTTTTTCTTTAGCTTAATCCATTAATCAATTGTTTTCTTATATTTGGGATACCTTCCTAAGCTTTACTTTAGCTTAATCAATTAATAAATTGGTTTCTTATTATTAGGACACCTTCATAAGCTTTACTTTAGCTTAATCAATGAATCAATTAGTTTCTCATCTTTGGCACAATTTCCTAAGTTTTAGTTTAGCTTAATCAATTAATGAATTGGTTTCTCATCATTGGGACACCTTCCTAAGTTTTACTTTACCTTAATCAATTAATCGATCGGTTTCTCATCATTGGGAGACCTTCCTCACTTTCAATTTAGCTTAATCAATTATTCAATTGGTTTCCAATCATTGGGACACCATCCGAAGTTTTGGTTTAGCTTAATCAATTAATCAATTGTTTTCTTATCATTGGGATACCTTCCTAAGCTTTACTTTAGCTTAATCAATTAATAAATTGGTTTCTTATTATTAGAACACATTCATAAGCTTTACTTTCGCTTAATCAATGAATCAATTAGTTTCTCATCTTTGGGACAACTTCCTAAGTTTTAGTTTAGCTTAATCAATTAATGACTTGGTTTCTCATCATTGGGACACCTTCCTAAGTTTTACTTTACATTAATCAATTAATCGATTGGTTTCTCATCATTGGGAGACCTTCCTCACTTTCAATTTAGCTTAATCAATTATTCAATTGGTTTCTCATCATTGGGACACCATCAGAAGTTTTGGTTTAGCTTAATCAATTAATCAATTGTTTTCTTATCATTCGGATACCTTCTTAAGCTTTACTTAAGCTTAATCAATGAATCAATTAGTTTCTCATCTTTGGGACAACTTCCTAAGTTTTAGTTTGGCTTAATCAATTAATGACTTGGTTTCTCATCATTGGGACACCTTCCTAAGTTTTACTTTACCTTAATCATTTAATCGATTGGTTTCTCATCATTGGGAGACCTTCCTCACTTTCAATTTAGCTTAATCAAATATTCAATTGGTTTCTCATCATTGGGACACCATCTGAAGTTTTTGTTTAGCTTAATCAATTAATCACTTGTTTTCTTATATTTGGGATACCTTCCTAAGCTTTACTTTAGCTTAATCAATTAATAAATTGGTTTCTTATTATTAGGACACCTTCATAAGCTTTACTTTAGCTTAATCAATGAATCAATTAGTTTCTCATCTTTGGGACAATTTCCTAAGTTTTAGTTTAGCTTAATCAATTAATGAATTGGTTCTCATCATTGGGACACCTTCCTAAGTTTTACTTTACCTTAATCAATTAATCGATTGGTTTCTCATCATTGGGAGACCTTCCTCACTTTCAATTTAGCTTAATCAATTATTCAATTGGTTTCTCATCATTGGGAAACCATCCGAAGTTTTGGTTTAGCTTAATCAATTAATCAATTGTTTTCTTATCATTTGGATACCTTCCTAAGCTTTACTTTAGCTTAATCAATTAATAAATTGGTTTCTTATTATTAGAACACATTCATAAGCTTTACTTTCGCTTAATCAATGAATCAAATAGTTTCTCATCTTTGGGACAACTTCCTAAGTTTTAGTTAAGCATAATCAATTAATGAATTCGTTTCTCATCATTGGGACACCTTCCTAAGTTTTACTTTACCTTAATCAATTAATCGATTGGTTTCTCATCATTGGGAGACCTTCCTCACTTTCAATTTAGCTTAATCAATTATTCAATTGGTTTCTCATCATTGGGACACCATCCGAAGTTTTGGTTTTGCTTAATCAATTAATCAATTGTTTTCTTATCATTGGGATACCTTCCTCAGCTTTACTTTGGCTTAATCAATTAATAAATTGGCTTCTTATTATTAGAACACCTTCATAAGCTTTACTTTCGCTTAATCAATGAATCAATTAGTTTCTCATCTTTGGGACAACTTCCTAAGTTTTAGTCTAGCTTAATCAATTAATGACTTGGTTTCTCATCATTGGGATACCTTCCTAAGTTTTACTTTACCTTAATCAATTAATCGATTGGTTTCTCATCATTGGGAGACCTTCCTCACTTTCAATTTAGCTTAATCAATTATTCAATTGGTTTCTCATCATTGGGACACCATCAGAAGTTTTGGTTTAGCTTAATCAATTAATCAATTGTTTTCTTATCATTCGGATACCTTCGTAAGCTTTACTTTAGCTTAATCAATGAATCAATTAGTTTGTCATCTTTGGGACAACTTCCTAAGTTTAAGTTTAGCATAATCAATTAATGAATTCGTTTCTCATCATTGCGACACCTTCCTAAGTTTTACTTTACCTTAATCAATTAATCGAATGGTTTCTCATCAATGGGACACCTTCCTAACTTTTACTTTACCTTAATCAATTAATCGATTGGTTTCTCATCATTGGGAGACCTTCCTCACTGTCAATTTAGCTTAATCAATTATTCAATTGGTTTCTCATCATTGGGACACCATCCGAAGTTTTGGTTTAGCTTAATCAATTAATCAATTGTTTTCTTATCATTGGGATACCTTCCGGAGCTTGACTTTAGCTTAATCAATTAATAAATTGGTTTCTTATTATTAGGACACCTTCATAAGCTTTACTTTAGCTTAATCACTGAATCAACTAGTTTCTCATCTTTGGGAGAACTTCCTAAGTTTTAGTTTAGCTTAATCAATTAATGAATTGGTTTCTCATCATTGGGACACCTTCCTAAGTTTTACTTTACCTTAATCAATTAATCGATTGGTTTCTCATCATTGGGAGACCTTCCTCACTTTCAATTTAGCTTAATCAATTATTAAATTGGTTTCTTATTATTAGGACCCCTTCATAAGCTTAACTTTAGCTTAATCAATTAATCAATTAGTTTCTCATCTTTGGGACATCTTCCTAAGTTTTAGTTAAGCTTAATCAATTAATGAATTGGTTTCTCATCATTGGGACACCTTCCTAAGTTTTACTTTACCTTAATCAATTAATCGATTGGTTTCTCATCAGTGGGAGACCTTCCTCACTTTCAATTTAGCTTAATCAATTATTAAATTGGTTTCTTATTATTAGGACCCCTTCATAAGCTTAACTTTAGCTTAATCGATTATTCAATTGGTTTCTCATCATTGGGACACCATCCGAAGTTTTGGTTTAGCTTAATCAATTAATCAATTGTTTTCTTATCATTGGGATACCTTCCGGAGCTTGACTTTCGCTTAATCAATTAATAAATTGGTTTCTTATTATTAGGACACCTTCATAAGCTTTACTTTAGCTTAATCACTGAATCAATTAGTTTCTCATCTTTGGGACAACTTCCTAAGTTTTAGTTTAGCTTAATCAATTAATGAATTGGTTTCTCATCATTGGGACACCTTCCTAAGTTTTACTTTACCTTGATCAATTAATCGATTGGTTCTCATCATTGGGAGACCTTCCTCACTTTCAATTTAGCTTAATCAATTATTCAATTGGTTTCTCATCATTGGGACAACTTCCTAAGTTTTAGTTTAGCATAATCAATTAATGAATTGGTTTCTCATCATTGGGACACCTTCCTAAGTTTTACTTTACCTTAATCAATTAATCGATTGGTTTCTCATCATTGGGAGACCTTCCTCACTTTCAATTTAGCTTAATCAATTATTCAATTGGTTTCTCATCATTGGGACACCATCCGAAGTTTTGGTTTAGCTTAATCAATTTATCAATTGTTTTCTTATCATTAGGATACCTTCCGGAGCTTGACTTTAGCTTAATCAATTAATAAATTGGTTTCTTATTATTAGGACACCTTCTTAAGCTTTACTTTAGCTTAATCAATGAATTAATTAGTTTCTCATCTTTGGGACAAACTTCCTAAGTTTTAATTTAGCATAATCAACTAATGAATTGGTTTCTCATCATTGGGACACCTTCCTAAGTTTTACTTTACCTTAATCAATTAATCGATTGGTTTCTCATCATTGGGAGACCTTCCTCGCTTTCAATTTAGCTTAATCAATTATTCAATTGGTTTCTCATCATTGGGACACCATCCGAAGTTTTAGTTTAGCTTAATCAATAAATGAATTGATTTCTCATCATTGGGACACCTTCCTAAGTTTTACTTTACCTTAATCAATTAATCGATTGGTTTCCCATCATTGGGAGACCTTCCTCACTTTCAATTTAGCTTAATCAATTATTCAATTGGTTTCTCATCATTGGGACACCATCCGAAGTTTTGGTTTTGCTTAATCAATTAATCAATTGTTTTCTTATCATTGGGATACCTTACTAAGCTTTACTTTGGCTTAATCAATTAATAAATTGGTTTCTTATTATTAGAACACCTTCATAAGCTTTACTTTAGCATAATCAATGAATCAATTAGTTTCTCATCTTTGGGACAACTTCCTAAGTTTTAGTTTAGCTTAATCAATTAATGACTTGGTTCCTCATCATTGGGACACCTTCCTAAGTTTTACTTTACCTTAATCAATTAATCGATTGGTTTCTCATCATTGGGAGACCTTCCTCACTTTCAATTTAGCTTAATCAATTATTAAATTGGTTTCTTATTATTAGGACCCCTTCATAAGCTTAACTTTAGCTTAATCAATTAATCAATTAGTTTCTCATCTTTGGGACATCTTCCTAAGTTTTAGTTAAGCTTAATCAATTAATGAATTTGTTTCTCATCATTGGGACACCTTCCTAAGTTTTACTTTACCTTAATCAATTAATCGATTGGTTTCTCATCATTGGGAGACCTTCCTCACTTTCAATTTAGCTTAATCAATTATTAAATTGGTTTCTTATTATTAGGACCCCTTCATAAGCTTAACTTTAGCTTAATCAATTATTCAATTGGTTTCTCATCATTGGGACACCATCCGAAGTTTTGGTTTAGCTTAATCAATTAATCAATTGTTTTCTTATCATTGGGATACCTTTCGGAGCTTGACTTTCGCTTAATCAATTAATAAATTGGTTTCTTATTATTAGGACACCTTCATAAGCTTTACTTTAGCTTAATCACTGAATCAATTGGTTTCTCATCTTTGGGACAACTTCCTAAGTTTTAGTTTAGCTTAATCAATTAATGAATTGGTTTCTCATCATTGGGACACCTTCCTAAGTTTTACTTTACCTTGATCAATTAATCGATTGGTTCTCATCATTGGGAGACCTTCCTCGCTTTGAATTTAGCTTAATCAATTATTCAATTGGTTTCTCATCATTGGGACAACTTCCTAAGTTTTAGTTTAGCATAATCAATTAATGAATTGGTTTCTCATCATTGGGACACCTTCCTAAGTTTTACTTTACCTTAATCAATTAATCGATTGGTTTCTCATCATTGGGAGACCTTCCTCACTTTCAATTTAGCTTAATCAATTATTCAATTGGTTTCTCATCATTGGGACACCATCCGAAGTTTTGGTTTTGCTTAATCAATTAATCAATTGTTTTCTTATCATTGGGATACCTTACTAAGCTTTACTTTGGCTTAATCAATTAATAAATTGGTTTCTTATTATTAGAACACCTTCATAAGCTTTACTTTAGCTTAATCAATGAATCAATTAGTTTCTCATCTTTGGGACAACTTCCTAAGTTTTAGTTTAGCTTAATCAATTAATGACTTGGTTTCTCATCATTTGGACACCTTCCTAAGTTTTACTTTACCTTAACCAATTAATCGATTGGTTTCTCATCATTGGGATACCTTCCTCACTTTCAATTTAGCTTAATCAATTATTCGATTTGTTTCTCATCATTGGGACACCATCCGAAGTTTTCGTTTAGCATAATCAATTAATCAATTGTTTTCTTATCATTCGGATACCTTCTTAAGCTTTACTTTAGCTTAATCAATGAATCAATTAGTTTCTCATCTTTGGGACAACTTCCTAAGTTTTAGTTTAGCATAATCAATTAATGAATTGGTTTCTCATCATTGGGACACCTTCCTAAGTTTTACTTTACCTTAATCAATTAATCGATTGGTTTCTCATCATTGGGAGACCTTCCTCACTTTCAATTTGGCTTAATCAATTATTCAATTGGTTTCTCATCATTGGGACACCATCCGAAGTTTTGGTTTAGCTTAATCAATTAATCAATTGTTTTCTTATCATTAGGATACCCTCCGGAGCTTGACTTTAGCTTAATCAATTAATAAATTGGTTTCTTATTATTAGCACACCTTCTTAAGCTTTACTTTAGCTTAATCAATGAATCAATTAGTTTCTCATCTTTGGGACAACTTCCTAACTTTTAGTTTAGCATAATCAACTAATGAATTGGTTTCTCATCATTGGGACACATTCCTAAGTTTTACTTTACCTTAATCAATTAATCGATTGGTTTCTCATCATTGGGAGACCTTCCTCGCTTTCAATTTAGCTTAATCAATTATTCAATTGGTTTCTCATCATTGGGACACCATCCGAAGTTTTAGTTTTGCTTAATCAATTAATGAATTAATTTCTCATCATTGGGACACCTTCCTAAGTTTTACTTTACCTTAATCAATTAATTGATTGGTTTCTCATCATTGGGAGACCTTCCTCACTTTCAATTTAGCTTAATCAATTATTCAATTGGTTTCTCATCATTGGGACACCATCCGAAGTTTTGGTTTTGCTTAATCAATTAATCAATTGTTTTCTTATCATTGGGATACCTTACTAAGCTTTACTTTGGCTTAATCAATCAACAAATTGGTTTCTTATTATTAGAACACCTTCATAAGCTTTACTTTAGCTTAATCAATTTATCAATTAGTTTCTCATCTTTGGGACAACTTCCTAAGTTTTAGTTTAGCTTAATCAATTAATGACTTGGTTTCTCATCATTGGGACACCTTCCTAAGTTTTACTTTACCTTAATCAATTAATCGATTGGTTTCTCATCATTGGGAGACCTTCCTCACTTTCAATTTAGCTTAATCAATTATTCCATTGGTTTCTCATCATTGGGACACCATCCGAAGTTTTCGTTTAGCATAATCAATTAATCAATTGTTTTCATATCATTCGGATACCTTCTTAAGGTTTACTTTAGCTTAATCAATGAATCAATTAGTTTCTCATCTTTGGGACAACTTCCTAAGTTTTAGTTTAGCATAATCAATTAATGAATTGGTTTCTCATCATTGGGACACCTTCCTAAGTTTTACTTTACCTTAACCAATTAATCGATTGGTTTCTCATCGTTGGGAGACCTTCCTCACTTTCAATTTAGCTTAATCAATTATTCGATTGGTTTCTCATCATTGGGACACCATCCGAAGTTTTGGTTTAGCTTAATCAATTAATAAATTGGTTTCTTATTATTAGGACACCTTCATACGCTTTAGTTTAGCTATTACAATGAATCAATTAGTTTCTCATCTTTGGGACAACTTCCTAAGTTTTAGTTTAGCATAATCAATTAATGACTTGGTTTCTCATCATTGGGACACCTTCCTAAGTTTTACTTTACCTTAATCAATTAATCGATTGGTTTCTTATCATTGGGAGACCTTCCTCACTTTCAATTTAGCTTAATCAATTATTCAATTGGTTTCTCATCTTTGCGACACCATCCGAAGTTTTGGTTTAGCTTAATCAATTAATCAATTGTTTTCTTATCATTCGGATACCTTCTTAAGCTTTACTTTAGCTTAATCAATGAATCAATTAGTTTCTCATCTTTGGGACAACATCCTAAGTTTTAGTTTAGCATAATCAATTAATGACTTGGTTTCTCATCATTGGGACACCTTCCTAAGTTTTACTTTACCTTAATCAATTAATCGATTGGTTTCTTATCATTGAGAGACCTTCCTCACTTTCAATTTAGCTTAATCAATTATTCCATTGGTTTCTCATCTTTGGGACACCATCCGAAGTTTTGGTTTAGCTTAATCAATTAATCAATTGTTTTCTTATCATTCGGATACCTTCTTAAGCTTTACTTTAGCTTAATCAATGAATCAATTAGTTTCTCATCTTTGGGACAACTTCCTAAGTTTTAGTTTAGCATAATCAATTAATGAATTCGTTTCTCATCATTGGGACACCTTCCTAAGTTTTACTTTACCTTAATCAATTAATCGATTGGTTTCTCATCATTGGGAAACCTTCCTCGCTTTCAATTTAGCTTAGTCAATTATTCAATTGGTTTCTCATCATTGGGACACCATCCGAAGTTTTAGTTTAGCTTAATCAATTAATGAATTGGTTTCTCATCAATGGGACACCTTCCTAACTTTTACTTTACCTTAATCAATTAATCGATTGGTTTCTCATCATTGGGAGACCTTCCTCACTTTCAATTTAGTTAATCAATTACTCAATTGGTTTCTCATCATTGGGACACCATCCGAAGTTTTGGTTTAGCTTAATCAATTAATCAATTGTTTTCTTATCATTCGGATACCTTCTTAAGGTTTACTTTAGCTTAATCAATGAATCAATTAGTTTCTCATCTTTGGGACAACTTCCTAAGTTTTAGTTTAGCATAATCAATTAATGAATTGGTTTCTCATCATTGGGACACCTTCCTAAGTTTTACTTTACCTTAATCAATTAATCGATTGGTTTCTCATCATTGGGATACCTTCCTCGCTTTCAATTTAGCTTAATCAATTATTCAATTGGTTTCTCATCATTGGGACACCATCCGAAGTTTTGGTTTACCTTAATCAATTAATGAATTAATTTCTCATCATTGGGACACCTTCCTAAGTTTTACTTTACCTTAATCAATTAATTGATTGGTTTCTCATCATTGGGAGACCTTCCTCACTTTCAATTTAGCTTAATCAATTATTCAATTGGTTTCTCATCATTGGGACACCATCCGAAGTTTTGGTTTTGCTTAATCAATTAATCAATTGTTTTCTTATCATTGGGATACCTTACTAAGCTTTACTTTGGCTTAATCAATCAACAAATTGGTTTCTTATTATTAGAACACCTTCATAAGCTTTACTTTAGCTTAATCAATTTATCAATTAGTTTCTCATCTTTGGGACAACTTCCTAAGTTTTAGTTTAGCTTAATCAATTAATGACTTGGTTTCTCATCATTGGGACACCTTCCTAAGTTTTACTTTACCTTAATCAATTAATCGATTGGTTTCTCATCATTGGGAGACCTTCCTCACTTTCAATTTAGCTTAATCAATTATTCCATTGGTTTCTCATCATTGGGACACCATCCGAAGTTTTCGTTTAGCATAATCAATTAATCAATTGTTTTCATATCATTCGGATACCTTCTTAAGGTTTACTTTAGCTTAATCAATGAATCAATTAGTTTCTCATCTTTGGGACAACTTCCTAAGTTTTAGTTTAGCATAATCAATTAATGAATTGGTTTCTCATCATTGGGACACCTTCCTAAGTTTTACCTTACCTTAACCAATTAATCGATTGGTTTCTCATCATTGGGAGACCTTCCTCACTTTCAATTTAGCTTAATCAATTATTCGATTGGTTTCTCATCATTGGGACACCATCCGAAGTTTTGGTTTAGCTTAATCAATTAATAAATTGGTTTCTTATTATTAGGACACCTTCATACGCTTTAGTTTAGCTATTACAATGAATCAATTAGTTTCTCATCTTTGGGACAACTTCCTAAGTTTTAGTTTAGCATAATCAATTAATGACTTGGTTTCTCATCATTGGGACACCTTCCTAAGTTTTACTTTACCTTAATCAATTAATCGATTGGTTTCTCATCATTGGGAGACCTTCCTCACTTTCAATTCAGCTTAATCAATTACTCAATTGGTTTCTCATCATTGGGACACCATCCGAAGTTTTGGTTTAGCTTAATCAATTAATCAATTGTTTTCTTATCATTCGGATACCTTCTTAAGGTTTACTTTAGCTTAATCAATGAATCAATTAGTTTCTCATCTTTGGGACAACTTCCTAAGTTTTAGTTTAGCATAATCAATTAATGAATTGGTTTCTCATCATTGGGACACCTTCCTAAGTTTTACTTTACCTTAATCAATTAATCGATTGGTTTCTCATCATTGGGATACCTTCCTCGCTTTCAATTTAGCTTAATCAATTATTCAATTGGTTTCTCATCATTGGGACACCATCCGAAGTTTTGGTTTACCTTAATCAATTAATGAATTAATTTCTCATCATTGGGACACCTTCCTAAGTTTTACTTTACCTTAATCAATTAATTGATTGGTTTCTCATCATTGGGAGACCTTCCTCACTTTCAATTTAGCTTAATCAATTATTCAATTGGTTTCTCATCATTGGGACACCATCCGAAGTTTTGGTTTTGCTTAATCAATTAATCAATTGTTTTCTTATCATTGGGATACCTTACTAAGCTTTACTTTGGCTTAATCAATCAACAAATTGGTTTCTTATTATTAGAACACCTTCATAAGCTTTACTTTAGCTTAATCAATTTATCAATTAGTTTCTCATCTTTGGGACAACTTCCTAAGTTTTAGTTTAGCTTAATCAATTAATGACTTGGTTTCTCATCATTGGGACACCTTCCTAAGTTTTACTTTACCTTAATCAATTAATCGATTGGTTTCTCATCATTGGGAGACCTTCCTCACTTTCAATTTAGCTTAATCAATTATTCCATTGGTTTCTCATCATTGGGACACCATCCGAAGTTTTCGTTTAGCATAATCAATTAATCAATTGTTTTCATATCATTCGGATACCTTCTTAAGGTTTACTTTAGCTTAATCAATGAATCAATTAGTTTCTCATCTTTGGGACAACTTCCTAAGTTTTAGTTTAGCATAATCAATTAATGAATTGGTTTCTCATCATTGGGACACCTTCCTAAGTTTTACCTTACCTTAACCAATTAATCGATTGGTTTCTCATCATTGGGAGACCTTCCTCACTTTCAATTTAGCTTAATCAATTATTCGATTGGTTTCTCATCATTGGGACACCATCCGAAGTTTTGGTTTAGCTTAATCAATTAATAAATTGGTTTCTTATTATTAGGACACCTTCATACGCTTTAGTTTAGCTATTACAATGAATCAATTAGTTTCTCATCTTTGGGACAACTTCCTAAGTTTTAGTTTAGCATAATCAATTAATGACTTGGTTTCTCATCATTGGGACACCTTCCTAAGTTTTACTTTACCTTAATCAATTAATCGATTGGTTTCTCATCATTGGGAGACCTTCCTCACTTTCAATTTAGCTTAATCAATTATTCAATTGGTTTCTCATCTTTGGGACACCATCCGAAGTTTTGGTTTAGCTTAATCAATTAATCAATTGTTTTCTTATCATTCGGATACCTTCTTAAGCTTTACTTTAGCTTAATCAATGAATCAATTAGTTTCTCATCTTTGGGACAACTTCCTAAGTTTTAGTTTAGCATAATCAATTATTGACTTGGTTTCTCATCATTGGGACACCTTCCTAAGTTTTACTTTACCTTAATCAATTAATCGATTGGTTTCTTATCATTGAGAGACCTTCCTCACTTTCAATTTAGCTTAATCAATTATTCAATTGGTTTCTCATCTTTGGGACACCATCCGAAGTTTTGGTTTAGCTTAATCAATTAATCAATTGTTTTCTTATCATTCGGATACCTTCTTAAGCTTTACTTTAGCTTAATCAATGAATCAATTAGTTTCTCATCTTTGGGACAACTTCCTAAGTTTTAGTTTAGCATAATCAATTAATGAATTCGTTTCTCATCATTGGGACACCTTCCTAAGTTTTACTTTACCTTAATCAATTAATCGATTGGTTTCTCATCATTGGGAAACCTTCCTCGCTTTCAATTTAGCTTAGTCAATTATTCAATTGGTTTCTCATCATTGGGACACCATCCGAAGTTTTAGTTTAGCTTAATCAATTAATGAATTGGTTTCTCATCAATGGGACACCTTCCTAACTTTTACTTTACCTTAATCAATTAATCGATTGGTTTCTCATCATTGGGAGACCTTCCTCACTTTCAATTTAGTTAATCAATTACTCAATTGGTTTCTCATCATTGGGACACCATCCGAAGTTTTGGTTTAGCTTAATCAATTAATCAATTGTTTTCTTATCATTCGGATACCTTCTTAAGGTTTACTTTAGCTTAATCAATGAATCAATTAGTTTCTCATCTTTGGGACAACTTCCTAAGTTTTAGTTTAGCATAATCAATTAATGAATTGGTTTCTCATCATTGGGACACCTTCCTAAGTTTTACTTTACCTTAATCAATTAATCGATTGGTTTCTCATCATTGGGATACCTTCCTCGCTTTCAATTTAGCTTAATCAATTATTCAATTGGTTTCTCATCATTGGGACACCATCCGAAGTTTTGGTTTACCTTAATCAATTAATCAATTGTTTTCTTATCATTGGGATACCTTCCGGAGCTTGACTTTAGCTTAATCAATTAATAAATTGGTTTCTTATTATTAGGACACCTTCTTAAGCTTTACTTTAGCTTAATCAATGAATCAATTTGTTTCTCATCTTTGGGACAACTTCCTAAGTTTTAGTTTAGCATAATCAATTAATGAATTGGTTTCTCATCATTGGGACACCTTCCTAAGTTTTACTTTACCTTAATCAATTAATCGATTGGTTTCTCATCATTGGGAGACCTTCCTCGCTTTCAATTTAGCTTAATCAATTATTCAATTGGTTTCTCATCATTGGGACACCATCCGAAGTTTTAGTTTAGCTTAATCAATTAATGAATTGATTTCTCATCAATGGGACACCTTCCTAAGTTTTACTTTAACTTAATCAATTAATCGATTGGTTTCTCATCATTGCGAGACCTTCCTCACTTTCAATTTAGCTTAATCAATTATTCAATTGGTTTCTCATCATTGGGACACCATCCGAAGTTTTGGTTTTGCTTAATCAATTAATCAAATGTTTTCTTATCATTGGGATACCTTCCTAAGCTTTACTTTGGCTTAATCAATTAATAAATTGGTTTCTTATTATTAGAACACCTTCATAAGCTTTACTTTAGCTTAATCAATGAATCAATTAGTTTCTCATCTTTGAGACAACTTCCTAAGTTTTAGTTTAGCTTAATCAATTAATGACTTGGTTTCTCATCATTGGGACACCTTCCTAAGTTTTACTTTACCTTAATCAATTAATCGATTGGTTTCTCATCATTGGGAGACCTTCCTCACTTTCAATTCAGCTTGATGAATTATTCCATTGGTTTCTCATCATTGGGACACCATCCGAAGTTTTGGTTTAGCTTAATCAATTAATAAATTGGTTTCTTATTATTAGGACACCTTCATACGCTTTAGTTTAGCTATTACAATGAATCAATTAGTTTCTCATCTTTGGGACAACTTCCTAAGTTTTAGTTTAGCATAATCAATTAATGACTTGGTTTCTCATCATTGGGACACCTTCCTAAGTTTTACTTTACCTTAATCAATTAATCGATTGGTTTCTTATCATTGGGAGACCTTCCTCACTTTCAATTTAGCTTAATCAATTATTCAATTGGTTTCTCATCTTTGGGACACTATCCGAAGTTTTGGTTTAGCTTAATCAATTAATCAATTGTTTTCTTATCATTCGGACACCTTCTTAAGCTTTACTTTAGCTTAATCAATGAATCAATTAGTTTCTCATCTTTGGGACAACTTCCTAAGTTTTAGTTTAGCATAATCAATTAATGAATTCGTTTCTCATCATTGGGACACCTTCCTAAGTTTTACTTTACCTTAATCAATTAATCGATTGGTTTCTCATCATTGGGAAACCTTCCTCGCTTTCAATTTAGCTTAATCAATTATTCAATTGGTTTCTCATCATTGGGACACCATCCGAAGTTTTAGTTTAGCTTAATCAATTAATGAATATGTTTCTCATCAATGGGACACCTTCCTAACTTTTACTTTACCTTAATCAATTAATCGATTGGTTTCTTATCATTGGGAGACCTTCCTCACTTTCAATTTAGCTTAATCAATTATTCAATTGGTTTCTCATCTTTGGGACACCATCCGAAGTTTTAGTTTAGCTTAATCAATTAATGAATTGGTTTCCCATCATTGGGACACCTTCCTAAGTTTTACTTTACCTTAATCAATTAATCGATTGGTTTCTCATCATTGGGAAACCTTCCTCGCTTTCAATTTAGCTTAATCAATTATTCAATTGGTTTCTCATCATTGGGACACCATCCGAAGTTTTAGTTTAGCTTAATCAATTAATGAATATGTTTCTCATCAATGGGACACCTTCCTAACTTTTACTTTACCTTAATCAATTAATCGATTGGTTTCTCATCATTGGGAGACCTTCCTCACTTTCAATTTAGCTTAATCAATTATTCAATTGGTTTCTCATCATTGGGACACCATCCGAAGTTTTGGTTTAGCTTAATCAATTAATCAAATGTTTTCTTATCATTGGGATACCTTCCGGAGCTTGACTTTAGCTTAATCAATTAATAAATTGGTTTCTTATTATTAGGACACCTTCATACGCTTTAGTTTAGCTATTACAATGAATCAATTAGTTTCTCATCTTTGGGACAACTTCCTAAGTTTTAGTTTAGCATAATCAATTAATGACTTGGTTTCTCATCATTGGGACACCTTCCTAAGTTTTACTTTACCTTAATCAATTAATCGATTGGTTTCTCATCATTGCGAGACCTTCCTCACTTTCAATTTAGCTTAATCAATTATTCAATTGGTTTCTCATCATTGGGACACCATCCGAAGTTTTGGTTTTGCTTAATCAATTAATCAAATGTTTTCTTATCATTGGGATACCTTCCTAAGCTTTACTTTGGCTTAATCAATTAATAAATTGGTTTCTTATTATTAGAACACCTTCATAAGCTTTACTTTAGCTTAATCAATGAATCAATTAGTTTCTCATCTTTGAGACAACTTCCTAAGTTTTAGTTTAGCTTAATCAATTAATGACTTGGTTTCTCATCATTGGGACACCTTCCTAAGTTTTACTTTACCTTAATCAATTAATCGATTGGTTTCTCATCATTGGGAGACCTTCCTCACTTTCAATTCAGCTTGATGAATTATTCCATTGGTTTCTCATCATTGGGACACCATCCGAAGTTTTGGTTTAGCTTAATCAATTAATAAATTGGTTTCTTATTATTAGGACACCTTCATACGCTTTAGTTTAGCTATTACAATGAATCAATTAGTTTCTCATCTTTGGGACAACTTCCTAAGTTTTAGTTTAGCATAATCAATTAATGACTTGGTTTCTCATCATTGGGACACCTTCCTAAGTTTTACTTTACCTTAATCAATTAATCGATTGGTTTCTTATCATTGGGAGACCTTCCTCACTTTCAATTTAGCTTAATCAATTATTCAATTGGTTTCTCATCTTTGGGACACTATCCGAAGTTTTGGTTTAGCTTAATCAATTAATCAATTGTTTTCTTATCATTCGGACACCTTCTTAAGCTTTACTTTAGCTTAATCAATGAATCAATTAGTTTCTCATCTTTGGGACAACTTCCTAAGTTTTAGTTTAGCATAATCAATTAATGAATTCGTTTCTCATCATTGGGACACCTTCCTAAGTTTTACTTTACCTTAATCAATTAATCGATTGGTTTCTCATCATTGGGAAACCTTCCTCGCTTTCAATTTAGCTTAATCAATTATTCAATTGGTTTCTCATCATTGGGACACCATCCGAAGTTTTAGTTTAGCTTAATCAATTAATGAATATGTTTCTCATCAATGGGACACCTTCCTAACTTTTACTTTACCTTAATCAATTAATCGATTGGTTTCTTATCATTGGGAGACCTTCCTCACTTTCAATTTAGCTTAATCAATTATTCAATTGGTTTCTCATCTTTGGGACACCATCCGAAGTTTTAGTTTAGCTTAATCAATTAATGAATTGGTTTCCCATCATTGGGACACCTTCCTAAGTTTTACTTTACCTTAATCAATTAATCGATTGGTTTCTCATCATTGGGAAACCTTCCTCGCTTTCAATTTAGCTTAATCAATTATTCAATTGGTTTCTCATCATTGGGACACCATCCGAAGTTTTAGTTTAGCTTAATCAATTAATGAATATGTTTCTCATCAATGGGACACCTTCCTAACTTTTACTTTACCTTAATCAATTAATCGATTGGTTTCTCATCATTGGGAGACCTTCCTCACTTTCAATTTAGCTTAATCAATTACTCAATTGGTTTCTCATCATTGGGACACCATCCGAAGTTTTGGTTTAGCTTAATCAATTAATCAATTGTTTTCTTATCATTCGGATACCTTCTTAAGCTTTACTTTAGCTTAGTCAATTAATAAATTGGTTTCTTATTATTAGGACACCTTCATAAGCTTTACTTTAGTTTAATCAATGAATCAATTAGTTTCTCATCTTTGGGACAACTTCCTAAGTTTTAGTTTAGCTTAATCAATTAATGACTTGGTTTCTCATCATTGGGACACCTTCCTAAGTTTTACTTTACCTCAATCAATTAATCGATTGGTTTCTCATCATTGGGAGACCTTCCTCACTTTCAATTTAGCTTAATCAATTATTCAATTGGTTTCTCATCTTTGGGACACCATCCGAAGTTTTAGTTTAGCTTAATCCATTAATGAATTGGTTTCTCATCATTGGGACACCTTCCTAAGTTTTACTTTACCTTAATCAATTAATCGATTGGTTTCTTATCATTGGGAGACCTTCCTCACTTTAAATTTAGCTTAATCAATTATTCAATTGGTTTCTCATCTTTGGGACACCATCCGAAGTTTTAGTTTAGCTTAATCAATTAATGAATTGGTTTCCCATCATTGGGACACCTTCCTAAGTTTTACTTTACCTTAATCAATTAATCGATTGGTTTCTCATCATTGGGAAACCTTCCTCGCTTTCAATTTAGCTTAATCAATTATTCAATTGGTTTCTCATCATTGGGACACCATCCGAAGTTTTAGTTTAGCTTAATCAATTAATGAATATGTTTCTCATCAATGGGACACCTTCCTAACTTTTACTTTACCTTAATCAATTAATCGATTGGTTTCTCATCATTGGGAGACCTTCCTCACTTTCAATTTAGCTTAATCAATTACTCAATTGGTTTCTCATCATTGGGACACCATCCGAAGTTTTGGTTTAGCTTAATCAATTAATCAATTGTTTTCTTATCATTCGGATACCTTCTTAAGCTTTACTTTAGCTTAGTCAATTAATAAATTGGTTTCTTATTATTAGGACACCTTCATAAGCTTTACTTTACCTTAATCAATGAATCAATTAGTTTCTCATCTTTAGGACAACTTCCTAAGTTTTAGTTTAGCTTAATCAATTAATGACTTGGTTTCTCATCATTGGGACACCTTCCTAAGTTTTACTTTACCTTAATCAATTAATCGATTGGTTTCTTATCATTGGGAGACCTTCCTCACTTTCAATTTAGCTTAATCAATTATTCAATTGGTTTCTCATCATTGGGACACCATCCGAAGTTTTTGTTTAGCTTAATCAATTAATCAATTGTTTTCTTATCATTGGGATACCTTCCGGAGCTTGACTTTAGCTTAATCAATTAATAAATTGGTTTCTTATTATTAGGACACCTTCATAAGCTTTACTTTACCTTAATCAATGAATCAATTAGTTTCTCATCTTTAGGACAACTTCCTAAGTTTTAGTTTAGCTTAATCAATTAATGACTTGGTTTCTCATCATTGGGACACCTTCCTAAGTTTTACTTTACCTTAATCAATTAATCGATTGGTTTCTCATCATTGGGATACCTTCCTCGCTTTCAATTTAGCTTAATCAATTATTCAATTGGTTTCTCATCTTTGGGACACCATCCGAAGTTTTAGTTTAGCTTAATCAATTAATGAATTGGTTTCCCATCATTGGGACACCTTTCTAAGTTTTACTTTACCTTAATCAATTAATCGATTGGTTTCTCATCATTGGGAAACCTTCCTCGCTTTCAATTTAGCTTAATCAATTATTCAATTGGTTTCTCATCATTGGGACACCATCCGAAGTTTTAGTTTAGCTTAATCAATTAATGAATATGTTTCTCATCAATGGGACACCTTCCTAACTTTTACTTTACCTTAATCAATTAATCGATTGGTTTCTCATCATTGGGAGACCTTCCTCACTTTCAATTTAGCTTAATCAATTACTCAATTGGTTTCTCATCATTGGGACACCATCCGAAGTTTTGGTTTAGCTTAATCAATTAATCAATTGTTTTCTTATCATTCGGATACCTTCTTAAGCTTTACTTTAGCTTAGTCAATTAATAAATTGGTTTCTTATTATTAGGACACCTTCATAAGCTTTACTTTAGTTTAATCAATGAATCAATTAGTTTCTCATCTTTGGGACAACTTCCTAAGTTTTAGTTTAGCTTAATCAATTAATGACTTGGTTTCTCATCATTGGGACACCTTCCTAAGTTTTACTTTACCTCAATCAATTAATCGATTGGTTTCTCATCATTGGGAGACCTTCCTCACTTTCAATTTAGCTTAATCAATTATTCAATTGGTTTCTCATCTTTGGGACACCATCCGAAGTTTTAGTTTAGCTTAATCAATTAATGAATTGGTTTCTCATCATTGGGACACCTTCCTAAGTTTTACTTTACCTTAATCAATTAATCGATTGGTTTCTTATCATTGGGAGACCTTCCTCACTTTCAATTTAGCTTAATCAATTATTCAATTGGTTTCTCATCTTTGGGACACCATCCGAAGTTTTAGTTCAGCTTAATCAATTAATGAATTGGTTTCCCATCATTGGGACACCTTCCTAAGTTTTACTTTACCTTAATCAATTAATCGATTGGTTTCTCATCATTGGGAAACCTTCCTCGCTTTCAATTTAGCTTAATCAATTATTCAATTGGTTTCTCATCATTGGGACACCATCCGAAGTTTTAGTTTAGCTTAATCAATTAATGAATATGTTTCTCATCAATGGGACACCTTCCTAACTTTTACTTTACCTTAATCAATTAATCGATTGGTTTCTCATCATTGGGAGACCTTCCTCACTTTCAATTTAGCTTAATCAATTACTCAATTGGTTTCTCATCATTGGGACACCATCCGAAGTTTTGGTTTAGCTTAATCAATTAATCAATTGTTTTCTTATCATTCGGATACCTTCTTAAGCTTTACTTTAGCTTAGTCAATTAATAAATTGGTTTCTTATTATTAGGACACCTTCATAAGCTTTACTTTAGTTTAATCAATGAATCAATTAGTTTCTCATCTTTGGGACAACTTCCTAAGTTTTAGTTTAGCTTAATCAATTAATGACTTGGTTTCTCATCATTGGGACACCTTCCTAAGTTTTACTTTACCTCAATCAATTAATCGATTGGTTTCTCATCATTGGGAGACCTTCCTCACTTTCAATTTAGCTTAATCAATTATTCAATTGGTTTCTCATCTTTGGGACACCATCCGAAGTTTTAGTTTAGCTTAATCCATTAATGAATTGGTTTCTCATCATTGGGACACCTTCCTAAGTTTTACTTTACCTTAATCAATTAATCGATTGGTTTCTTATCATTGGGAGACCTTCCTCACTTTCAATTTAGCTTAATCAATTATTCAATTGGTTTCTCATCTTTGGGACACCATCCGAAGTTTTAGTTCAGCTTAATCAATTAATGAATTGGTTTCCCATCATTGGGACACCTTCCTAAGTTTTACTTTACCTTAATCAATTAATCGATTGGTTTCTCATCATTGGGAAACCTTCCTCGCTTTCAATTTAGCTTAATCAATTATTCAATTGGTTTCTCATCATTGGGACACCATCCGAAGTTTTAGTTTAGCTTAATCAATTAATGAATATGTTTCTCATCAATGGGACACCTTCCTAACTTTTACTTTACCTTAATCAATTAATCGATTGGTTTCTCATCATTGGGAGACCTTCCTCACTTTCAATTTAGCTTAATCAATTACTCAATTGGTTTCTCATCATTGGGACACCATCCGAAGTTTTGGTTTAGCTTAATCAATTAATCAATTGTTTTCTTATCATTCGGATACCTTCTTAAGCTTTACTTTAGCTTAGTCAATTAATAAATTGGTTTCTTATTATTAGGACACCTTCATAAGCTTTACTTTAGTTTAATCAATGAATCAATTAGTTTCTCATCTTTGGGACAACTTCCTAAGTTTTAGTTTAGCTTAATCAATTAATGACTTGGTTTCTCATCATTGGGACACCTTCCTAAGTTTTACTTTACCTCAATCAATTAATCGATTGGTTTCTCATCATTGGGAGACCTTCCTCACTTTCAATTTAGCTTAATCAATTATTCAATTGGTTTCTCATCTTTGGGACACCATCCGAAGTTTTAGTTTAGCTTAATCAATTAATGAATTGGTTTCTCATCATTGGGACACCTTCCTAAGTTTTGCTTTACCTTAATCAATTAATCGATTGGTTTCTTATCATTGGGAGACCTTCCTCACTTTCAATTTAGCTTAATCAATTATTCAATTGGTTTCTCATCTTTGGGACACCATCCGAAGTTTTAGTTTAGCTTAATCAATTAATGAATTGGTTTCCCATCATTGGGACACCTTCCTAAGTTTTACTTTACCTTAATCAATTAATCGATTGGTTTCTCATCATTGGGAAACCTTCCTCGCTTTCAATTTAGCTTAATCAATTATTCAATTGGTTTCTCATCATTGGGACACCATCCGAAGTTTTAGTTTAGCTTAATCAATTAATGAATATGTTTCTCATCAATGGGACACCTTCCTAACTTTTACTTTACCTTAATCAATTAATCGATTGGTTTCTCATCATTGGGAGACCTTCCTCACTTTCAATTTAGCTTAATCAATTACTCAATTGGTTTCTCATCATTGGGACACCATCCGAAGTTTTGGTTTAGCTTAATCAATTAATCAATTGTTTTCTTATCATTCGGATACCTTCTTAAGCTTTACTTTAGCTTAGTCAATTAATAAATTGGTTTCTTATTATTAGGACACCTTCATAAGCTTTACTTTACCTTAATCAATGAATCAATTAGTTTCTCATCTTTAGGACAACTTCCTAAGTTTTAGTTTAGCTTAATCAATTAATGACTTGGTTTCTCATCATTGGGACACCTTCCTAAGTTTTACTTTACCTTAATCAATTAATCGATTGGTTTCTTATCATTGGGAGACCTTCCTCACTTTCAATTTAGCTTAATCAATTATTCAATTGGTTTCTCATCATTGGGACACCATCCGAAGTTTTTGTTTAGCTTAATCAATTAATCAATTGTTTTCTTATCATTGGGATACCTTCCGGAGCTTGACTTTAGCTTAATCAATTAATAAATTGGTTTCTTATTATTAGGACACCTTCATAAGCTTTACTTTACCTTAATCAATGAATCAATTAGTTTCTCATCTTTAGGACAACTTCCTAAGTTTTAGTTTAGCTTAATCAATTAATGACTTGGTTTCTCATCATTGGGACACCTTCCTAAGTTTTACTTTACCTTAATCAATTAATCGATTGGTTTCTTATCATTGGGAGACCTTCCTCACTTTCAATTTAGCTTAATCAATTATTCAATTGGTTTCTCATCTTTGGGACACCATCCGAAGTTTTAGTTTAGCTTAATCAATTAATGAATTGGTTTCCCATCATTGGGACACCTTCCTAAGTTTTACTTTACCTTAATCAATTAATCGATTGGTTTCTCATCATTGGGAGACCTTCCTCACTTTCAATTTAGCTTAATCAATTATTCAATTGGTTTCTCATCATTGGGACACCACCCGAAGTTTTGGTTTAGCTTAATCAATTAATCAATTGTTTTCTTTTCATTGGGATACCTTCCTAAGCTTGACTTTAGCTTAATCAATTAATAAATTGGTTTCTTATTATTAGGACACCTTCATACGCTTTAGTTTAGCTTAATCAATGAATCAATTAGTTTCTGATCTTTGGGACAACTTCCTAAGTTTTAGTTTAGCTTAATCAATTAATGACTTGGTTTCTCATCATTGGGACACCTTCCTAAGTTTTACTTTACCTTAATCAATTAATCGATTGGTTTCTCATCATTGGGAGACCTTCCTCACTTTGAATTTAGCTTAATCAATTATTCAATTGGTTTCTCATCATTGGGACACCACCCGAAGTTTTGGTTTAGCTTAATCAATTAATCAATTGTTTTCTTTTCATTGGGATACCTTCCTAGCTTGACTTTAGCTTAATCAATTAATAAATTGGTTTCTTATTATTAGAACACCTTCATACGCTTTAGTTTAGCTTAATCAATGAATCAATTAGTTTCTGATCTTTGGGACAACTTCCTAAGTTTTAGTTTAGCTTAATCAATTAATGACTTGGTTTCTCATCATTGGGACACCTTCCTAAGTTTTACTTTACCTTAATCAATTAATCGATTGGTTTCTCATCATTGGGAGACCTTCCTCACTTTCAATTTAGCTTAATCAATTATTCAATTGGTTTCTCATCATTGGGACACCACCCGAAGTTTTGGTTTAGCTTAATCAATTAATCAATTGTTTTCTTTTCATTGGGATACCTTCCTAGCTTGACTTTAGCTTAATCAATTAATAAATTGGTTTCTTATTATTAGGACACCTTCATACGCTTTAGTTTAGCTTAATCAATGAATCAATTAGTTTCTGATCTTTGGGACAACTTCCTAAGTTTTAGTTTAGCTTAATCAGTTAATGACTTGGTTTCTCATCATTGGGACACCTTCCTAAGTTTTACTTTACCTTAATCAATTAATCGATTGGTTTCTCATCATTGGGAGACCTTCCTCACTTTCAATTCAGCTTAATCAATTACTCAATTGGTTTCTCATCATTGGGACACCATCCGAACTTTTAGTTTAGCTTAATCAATTAATGAATTGGTTTCCCATCATTGGGACACCTTCCTAAGTTTTACTTTACCTTAATCAATTAATCGATTGGTTTCTCATCATTGGGAGACCTTCCTCACTTTCAATTTAGCTTAATCAATTATTCAATTGGTTTCTCATCATTGGGACACCACCCGAAGTTTTGGTTTAGCTTAATCAATTAATCAATTGTTTTCTTTTCATTGGGATACCTTCCTAAGCTTGACTTTAGCTTAATCAATTAATAAATTGGTTTCTTATTATTAGGACACCTTCATACGCTTTAGTTTAGCTTAATCAATGAATCAATTAGTTTCTGATCTTTGGGACAACTTCCTAAGTTTTAGTTTAGCTTAATCAATTAATGACTTGGTTTCTCATCATTGGGACACCTTCCTAAGTTTTACTTTACCTTAATCAATTAATCGATTGGTTTCTCATCATTGGGAGACCTTCCTCACTTTGAATTTAGCTTAATCAATTATTCAATTGGTTTCTCATCATTGGGACACCACCCGAAGTTTTGGTTTAGCTTAATCAATTAATCAATTGTTTTCTTTTCATTGGGATACCTTCCTAGCTTGACTTTAGCTTAATCAATTAATAAATTGGTTTCTTATTATTAGAACACCTTCATACGCTTTAGTTTAGCTTAATCAATGAATCAATTAGTTTCTGATCTTTGGGACAACTTCCTAAGTTTTAGTTTAGCTTAATCAATTAATGACTTGGTTTCTCATCATTGGGACACCTTCCTAAGTTTTACTTTACCTTAATCAATTAATCGATTGGTTTCTCATCATTGGGAGACCTTCCTCACTTTCAATTTAGCTTAATCAATTATTCAATTCGTTTCTCATCATTGGGACACCACCCGAAGTTTTGGTTTAGCTTAATCAATTAATCAATTGTTTTCTTTTCATTGGGATACCTTCCTAGCTTGACTTTAGCTTAATCAATTAATAAATTGGTTTCTTATTATTAGGACACCTTCATACGCTTTAGTTTAGCTTAATCAATGAATCAATTAGTTTCTGATCTTTGGGACAACTTCCTAAGTTTTAGTTTAGCTTAATCAGTTAATGACTTGGTTTCTCATCATTGGGACACCTTCCTAAGTTTTACTTTACCTTAATCAATTAATCGATTGGTTTCTCATCATTGGGAGACCTTCCTCACTTTCAATTCAGCTTAATCAATTACTCAATTGGTTTCTCATCATTGGGACACCATCCGAACTTTTAGTTTAGCTTAATCAATTAATGAATTGGTTTCCCATCATTGGGACACCTTCCTAAGTTTTACTTTACCTTAATCAATTAATCGATTGGTTTCTCATCATTGGGAGACCTTCCTCACTTTCAATTTAGCTTAATCAATTATTCAATTGGTTTCTCATCATTGGGACACCACCCGAAGTTTTGGTTTAGCTTAATCAATTAATCAATTGTTTTCTTTTCATTGGGATACCTTCCTAAGCTTGACTTTAGCTTAATCAATTAATAAATTGGTTTCTTATTATTAGGACACCTTCATACGCTTTAGTTTAGCTTAATCAATGAATCAATTAGTTTCTGATCTTTGGGACAACTTCCTAAGTTTTAGTTTAGCTTAATCAATTAATGACTTGGTTTCTCATCATTGGGACACCTTCCTAAGTTTTACTTTACCTTAATCAATTAATCGATTGGTTTCTCATCATTGGGAGACCTTCCTCACTTTGAATTTAGCTTAATCAATTATTCAATTGGTTTCTCATCATTGGGACACCACCCGAAGTTTTGGTTTAGCTTAATCAATTAATCAATTGTTTTCTTTTCATTGGGATACCTTCCTAGCTTGACTTTAGCTTAATCAATTAATAAATTGGTTTCTTATTATTAGAACACCTTCATACGCTTTAGTTTAGCTTAATCAATGAATCAATTAGTTTCTGATCTTTGGGACAACTTCCTAAGTTTTAGTTTAGCTTAATCAATTAATGACTTGGTTTCTCATCATTGGGACACCTTCCTAAGTTTTACTTTACCTTAATCAATTAATCGATTGGTTTCTCATCATTGGGAGACCTTCCTCACTTTCAATTTAGCTTAATCAATTATTCAATTGGTTTCTCATCATTGGGACACCACCCGAAGTTTTGGTTTAGCTTAATCAATTAATCAATTGTTTTCTTTTCATTGGGATACCTTCCTAGCTTGACTTTAGCTTAATCAATTAATAAATTGGTTTCTTATTATTAGGACACCTTCATACGCTTTAGTTTAGCTTAATCAATGAATCAATTAGTTTCTGATCTTTGGGACAACTTCCTAAGTTTTAGTTTAGCTTAATCAATTAATGACTTGGTTTCTCATCATTGGGACACCTTCCTAAGTTTTACTTTACCTTAATCAATTAATCGATTGGTTTCTCATCATTGGGAGACCTTCCTCACTTTCAATTTAGCTTAATCAATTATTCAATTGCTTTCTCATCATTGGGACACCATCCGAAGTTTTGGTTTGGCTTAATCAATTAATCAATTGTTTTCTTATCATTGGGATACTTCCTAAGCTTGACTTTAGCTTAATCAATTAATAAATTGTTTTCTTATTATTAGGACACCTTCATACGCTTTAGTTTAGCTTAATCAATGAATCAATTAGTTTCTCATCTTTGGGACAACTTCCTAAGTTTTAGTTTAGCTTAATCAATTAATGAATTGGTTTCTCAACATTGGGACACCTTCTTAAGTTTTACTTTACCTTAATCAATTAATCAATTGGTTTCTCATCATTGGGAGACCTTCCTCACTTTCAATTTAGCTTAATCAATTATTCAATTGGTTTCTCATCATTGGGACACCATCCGAAGTTTTGGTTTATCTTAATCAATTAATCAATTGTTTTCTTTTCATTGGGATACCTTCCTAAGCTTGACTTTAGCTTAATCAATTAATAAATTGGTTTCTTATTATTAGGACACCTTCAGAAGCTTTACTTTACTTTAATCAATGAATCAATTAGTTTCTCATCTTTGGGACAACTTCCTAAGTTTTAGTTTAGCATAATCAATTAATGACTTGGTTTCTCATCATTGGGACACCTTCCTAAGTTTTTCCTTACCTTAATCAATTAATCTATTGGTTTCTCATCATTGGGAGACCTTTCTCACTTTCAATTTACCTTAATCAATTATTCCATTGGTTTCTCATCATTGGGACACCATCCGACGTTTTAGTTTAGCTTAATCAATTAATGAATTGGTTTCTCATCATTGGGACACCTTCCTAAGTTTTACTTTACCTTAATCAATTAATCGATTGGTTTCTCATCATTGGGAGACCTTCCTCACTTTCAATTTAGCTTAATCAAATATTCAATTGGTTTCTCATCAATCGGACACCACCCGAAGTTTTGGTTTAGCTTAATCAATTAATCAATTGTTTTTTTTTCATTGGGATACCTTCCTAAGCTTGACTTTAGCTTAATCAATTAATAAATTGGTTTCTTATTATTAGGACACCTTCAGAAGCTTTACTTTACTTTAATCAATGAATCAATTAGTTTCTCATCTTTGGGACAACTTCCTAAGTTTTAGTTTAGCTTAATCAATTAATGAATTGGTTTCTCATCATTGGGACACCTTCCTAAGTTTTACTTTACCTTATTCAATTAATCGATTGGTTTCTCATCATTGGGAGACCTTCCTCACTTTCAATTTAGCTTAATCAATTATTCAATTGGTTTCTCATCATTGGGACACCATCCGAAGTTTTGGTTTATCTTAATCAATTAATCAATTGTTTTCTTTTCATTGGGATACCTTCCTAAGCTTGACTTTAGCTTAATCAATTAATAAATTGGTTTCTTATTATTAGGACACCTTCAGAAGCTTTACTTTACTTTAATCAATGAATCAATTAGTTTCTCATCTTTGGGACAACTTCCTAAGTTTTAGTTTAGCTTAATCAATTAATGAATTGGTTTCTCATCATTGGGACACCTTCCTAAGTTTTACTTTACCTTATTCAATTAATCGATTGGTTTCTCATCATTGGGAGACCTTCCTCACTTTCAATTTAGCTTAATCAATTATTCAATTGGTTTCTCATCATTGGGACACCATCCGAAGTTTTGGTTTAGCTTAATCAATTAATCAATTGTTTTCTTTTCATTGGGATACCTTCCTAAGTTTGACTTTAGCTTAATCAATTAATAAATTGGTTTCTTATTATGAGGACACCTTCATAAGCTTTACTTTAGCTTAATCAATGAATCAATTAGTTTCTCATCTTTGAGACAACTTCCTAAGTTTTAGTTTAGCTTAATCAATTAATGACTTGGTTTTTCCTCATTGGGACACCTTCCTAAGTTTTACGTTACCTTAATCAATTAATCGATTGGTTTCTCATCATTGGGAGACCTTTCTCACTTTCAATTTACCTTAATCAATTATTCCATTGGTTTCTCATCATTGGGACACCATCCGACGTTTTAGTTTAGCTTAATCAATTAATGAATTGGTTTCTCATCATTGGGACACCTTCCTAAGTTTTACTTTACCTTAATCAATTAATCGATTGGTTTCTCATCATTGGGAGACCTTCCTCACTTTCAATTTAGCTTAATCAATTATTCAATTGGTTTCTCATCATTGGGACACCACCCGAAGTTTTGGTTTAGCTTAATCAATTAATCAATTGTTTTCTTTTCATTGGGATACCTTCCTAAGCTTGACTTTAGCTTAATCAATTAATAAATTGGTTTCTTATTATTAGGACACCTTCAGAAGCTTCACTTTACCTTAATCAATGAATCAATTAGTTTCTCATCTTCGGGACAACTTCCTAAGTTTTAGTTTAGCATAATAAATTAATGACTTGGTTTCTCATCATTGGGACACCTTCCTAAGTTTTACTTTACCTTAATAAATTAATCGATTGGTTTCTCATCATTGGGAGACCTTCCTCACTTTCAATTTAGCTTAATCAATTATTCAATTGGTTTCTCATCATTGGGACACCTTCTTAAGTTTTACTTTACCTTAATCAATTAATCAATTGGTTTCTCATCATTGGGAGACCTTCCTCACTTTCAATTTAGCTTAATCAAGTACTCAATTGGTTTCTCATCATTGGGACAACATCCGAAGTTTTGGTTTAGCTTAATCAATTAATCAATTGTTTTCTTATATTTGGGATACCTTCCTAAGCTTTACTTTAGCTTAATCAATTTATAAATTGGTTTCTTATTATTAGGACACCTTCATAAGCTTTACTTTAGCTTAATCAATGAATCAATTAGTTTCTCATCTTTGGGACAACTTCCTAAGTTTTAGTTTAGCTTAATCAATTAATGAATTGGTTTCTCATCATTGGGACACCTTCCTAAGTTTTACTTTACCTTATTCAATTAATCGATTGGTTTCTCATCATTGGGAGACCTTCCTCACTTTCAATTTAGCTTAATCAATTATTCAATTGGTTTCTCATCATTGGGACACCATCCGAAGTTTTGGTTTAGCTTAATCAATTAATCAATTGTTTTCTTATCATTGGGATACTTCCTAAGCTTGACTTAAGCTTAATCAATTAATAAATTGGTTTCTTATTATGAGGACACCTTCATACGCTTTAGTTTAGCTTAATCAATGAATCAATTAGTTTCTCATCTTTGAGACAGCTTCCTAAGTTTTAGTTTAGCTTAATCAATTAATGACTTGGTTTTTCCTCATTGGGACACCTTCCTAAGTTTTACGTTACCTTAATCAATTAATCGATTGGTTTCTCATCATTGGGAGACCTTTCTCACTTTCAATTTACCTTAATCAATTATTCCATTGGTTTCTCATCATTGGGACACCATCCGACGTTTTAGTTTAGCTTAATCAATTAATGAATTGGTTTCTCATCATTGGGACACCTTCCTAAGTTTTACTTTACCTTAATCAATTAATCGATTGGTTTCTCATCATTGGGAGACCTTCCTCACTTTCAATTTAGCTTAATCAATTATTCAATTGGTTTCTCATCATTGGGACACCACCCGAAGTTTTGGTTTAGCTTAATCAATTAATCAATTGTTTTCTTTTCATTGGGATACCTTCCTAAGCTTGACTTTAGCTTAATCAATTAATAAATTGGTTTCTTATTATTAGGACACCTTCAGAAGCTTCACTTTACCTTAATCAATGAATCAATTAGTTTCTCATCTTTGGGACAACTTCCTAAGTTTTAGTTTAGCATAATAAATTAATGACTTGGTTTCTCATCATTGGGACACCTTCCTAAGTTTTACTTTACCTTAATAAATTAATCGATTGGTTTCTCATCATTGGGAGACCTTCCTCACTTTCAATTTAGCTTAATCAATTATTCAATTGGTTTCTCATCATTGGGACACCTTCTTAAGTTTTACTTTACCTTAATCAATTAATCAATTGGTTTCTCATCATTGGGAGACCTTCCTCACTTTCAATTTAGCTTAATCAAGTACTCAATTGGTTTCTCATCATTGGGACAACATCCGAAGTTTTGGTTTAGCTTAATCAATTAATCAATTGTTTTCTTTTCATTGGGATACCTTCCTAAGTTTGACTTTAGCTTAATCAATTAATAAATTGGTTTCTTATTATGAGGACACCTTCATAAGCTTTACTTTAGCTTAATCAATGAATCAATTAGTTTCTCATCTTTGAGACAACTTCCTAAGTTTTAGTTTAGCTTAATCAATTAATGACTTGGTTTTTCCTCATTGGGACACCTTCCTAAGTTTTACGTTACCTTAATCAATTAATCGATTGGTTTCTCATCATTGGGAGACCTTTCTCACTTTCAATTTACCTTAATCAATTATTCCATTGGTTTCTCATCATTGGGACACCATCCGACGTTTTAGTTTAGCTTAATCAATTAATGAATTGGTTTCTCATCATTGGGACACCTTCCTAAGTTTTACTTTACCTTAATCAATTAATCGATTGGTTTCTCATCATTGGGAGACCTTCCTCACTTTCAATTTAGCTTAATCAATTATTCAATTGGTTTCTCATCATTGGGACACCACCCGAAGTTTTGGTTTAGCTTAATCAATTAATCAATTGTTTTCTTTTCATTGGGATACCTTCCTAAGTTTGACTTTAGCTTAATCAATTAATAAATTGGTTTCTTATTATTAGGACACCTTCATACGCTTTAGTTTAGCTTAATCAATGAATCAATTAGTTTCTCATCTTTGGGACAACTTCCTAAGTTTTAGTTTAGCTTAATCAATTAATGAATTGGTTTCTCATCATTGGGACACCTTCTTAAGTTTTACTTTACCTTAATCAATTAATCAATTGGTTTCTCATCATTGGGAGACCTTCCTCACTTTCAATTTAGCTTAATCAATTATTCACTTGGTTTCTCATCATAGGGACACCATCCAAAGTTTTGGTTTAGCTTAATCAATTAATCAATTGTTTTCTTTTCATTGGGATACCTTCCTAAGTTTGACTTTAGCTTAATCAATTAATAAATTGGTTTCTTATTATGAGGACACCTTCATAAGCTTTACTTTAGCTTAATCAATGAATCAATTAGTTTCTCATCTTTGAGACAACTTCCTAGGTTTTAGTTTAGCTTAATCAATTAATGACTTGGTTTTTCCTCATTGGGACACCTTCCTAAGTTTTACGTTACCTTAATCAATTAATCGATTGGTTTCTCATCATTGGGAGACCTTTCTCACTTTCAATTTACCTTAATCAATTATTCCATTGGTTTCTCATCATTGGGACACCATCCGACGTTTTAGTTTAGCTTAATCAATTAATGAATTGGTTTCTCATCATTGGGACACCTTCCTAAGTTTTACTTTACCTTAATCAATTAATCGATTGGTTTCTCATCATTGGGAGACCTTCCTCACTTTCAATTTAGCTTAATCAATTATTCAATTGGTTTCTCATCATTGGGACACCACCCGAAGTTTTGGTTTAGCTTAATCAATTAATCAATTGTTTTCTTTTCATTGGGATACCTTCCTAAGCTTGAGTTTAGCTTAATCAATTAATAAATTGGTTTCTTATTATTAGGACACCTTCAGAAGCTTCACTTTACCTTAATCAATGAATCAATTAGTTTCTCATCTTTGGGACAACTTCCTAAGTTTTAGTTTAGCATAATCAATTAATGACTTGGTTTCTCATCATTGGGACACCTTCCTAAGTTTTACTTTACCTTAATAAATTAATCGATTGGTTTCTCATCATTGGGAGACCTTCCTCACTTTCAATTTAGCTTAATCAATTATTCAATTGGTTTCTCATCATTGGGACACCTTCTTAAGTTTTACTTTACCTTAATCAATTAATCAATTGGTTTCTCATCATTGGGAGACCTTCCTCACTTTCAATTTAGCTTAATCAATTATTCACTTGGTTTCTCATCATAGGGACACCATCCAAAGTTTTGGTTTAGCTTAATCAATTAATCAATTGTTTTCTTTTCATTGGGATACCTTCCTAAGTTTGACTTTAGCTTAATCAATTAATAAATTGGTTTCTTATTATGAGGACACCTTCATAAGCTTTACTTTAGCTTAATCAATGAATCAATTAGTTTCTCATCTTTGAGACAACTTCCTAAGTTTTAGTTTAGCTTAATCAATTAATGACTTGGTTTTTCCTCATTGGGACACCTTCCTAAGTTTTACGTTACCTTAATCAATTAATCGATTGGTTTCTCATCATTGGGAGACCTTTCTCACTTTCAATTTACCTTAATCAATTATTCCATTGGTTTCTCATCATTGGGACACCATCCGACGTTTTAGTTTAGCTTAATCAATTAATGAATTGGTTTCACATCATTGGGACACCTTCCTAAGTTTTACTTTACCTTAATCAATTAATCGATTGGTTTCTCATCATTGGGAGACCTTCCTCACTTTCAA
Source organism: Vitis rotundifolia (assembly GCA_030254885.1). Classification (NCBI taxonomy): domain Eukaryota; kingdom Viridiplantae; phylum Streptophyta; class Magnoliopsida; order Vitales; family Vitaceae; genus Vitis; species Vitis rotundifolia. The sequence continues at coordinate 17,510,219 of CM058160.1, forward strand.
TTTAGCTTAATCAATTATTCAATTGGTTTCTCATCATTGGGACACCACCCGAAGTTTTGGTTTAGCTTAATCAATTAATCAATTGTTTTCTTTTCATTGGGATACCTTCCTAAGTTTGACTTTAGCTTAATCAATTAATAAATTGGTTTCTTATTATTAGGACACCTTCATACGCTTTAGTTTAGCTTAATCAATGAATCAATTAGTTTCTCATTTTTGGGACAACTTCCTAAGTTTTAGTTTAGCTTAATCAATTAATGAATTGGTTTCTCATCATTGGGACACCTTCTTAAGTTTTACTTTACCTTAATCAATTAATCAATTGGTTTCTCATCATTGGGAGACCTTCCTCACTTTCAATTTAGCTTAATCAATTATTCACTTGGTTTCTCATCATAGGGACACCATCCAAAGTTTTGGTTTAGCTTAATCAATTAATCAATTGTTTTCTTTTCATTGGGATACCTTCCTAAGTTTGACTTTAGCTTAATCAATTAATAAATTGGTTTCTTATTATGAGGACACCTTCATAAGCTTTACTTTAGCTTAATCAATGAATCAATTAGTTTCTCATCTTTGAGACAACTTCCTAGGTTTTAGTTTAGCTTAATCAATTAATGACTTGGTTTTTCCTCATTGGGACACCTTCCTAAGTTTTACGTTACCTTAATCAATTAATCGATTGGTTTCTCATCATTGGGAGACCTTTCTCACTTTCAATTTACCTTAATCAATTATTCCATTGGTTTCTCATCATTGGGACACCATCCGACGTTTTAGTTTAGCTTAATCAATTAATGAATTGGTTTCTCATCATTGGGACACCTTCCTAAGTTTTACTTTACCTTAATCAATTAATCGATTGGTTTCTCATCATTGGGAGACCTTCCTCACTTTCAATTTAGCTTAATCAATTATTCAATTGGTTTCTCATCATTGGGACACCACCCGAAGTTTTGGTTTAGCTTAATCAATTAATCAATTGTTTTCTTTTCATTGGGATACCTTCCTAAGCTTGACTTTAGCTTAATCAATTAATAAATTGGTTTCTTATTATTAGGACACCTTCAGAAGCTTCACTTTACCTTAATCAATGAATCAATTAGTTTCTCATCTTTGGGACAACTTCCTAAGTTTTAGTTTAGCATAATCAATTAATGACTTGGTTTCTCATCATTGGGACACCTTCCTAAGTTTTACTTTACCTTAATAAATTAATCGATTGGTTTCTCATCATTGGGAGACCTTCCTCACTTTCAATTTAGCTTAATCAATTATTCAATTGGTTTCTCATCATTGGGACACCTTCTTAAGTTTTACTTTACCTTAATCAATTAATCAATTGGTTTCTCATCATTGGGAGACCTTCCTCACTTTCAATTTAGCTTAATCAAGTACTCAATTGGTTTCTCATCATTGGGACAACATCCGAAGTTTTGGTTTAGCTTAATCAATTAATCAATTGTTTTCTTATATTTGGGATACCTTCCTAAGCTTTACTTTAGCTTAATCAATTTATAAATTGGTTTCTTATTATTAGGACACCTTCATAAGCTTTACTTTAGCTTAATCAATGAATCAATTAGTTTCTCATCTTTGGGACAACTTCCTAAGTTTTAGTTTAGCTTAATCAATTAATGAATTGGTTTCTCATCATTGGGACACCTTCCTAAGTTTTACTTTACCTTATTCAATTAATCGATTGGTTTCTCATCATTGGGAGACCTTCCTCACTTTCAATTTAGCTTAATCAATTATTCAATTGGTTTCTCATCATTGGGACACCATCCGAAGTTTTGGTTTAGCTTAATCAATTAATCAATTGTTTTCTTATCATTGGGATACTTCCTAAGCTTGACTTAAGCTTAATCAATTAATAAATTAGTTTCTTATTATGAGGACACCTTCATACGCTTTAGTTTAGCTTAATCAATGAATCAATTAGTTTCTCATCTTTGGGACAACTTCCTAAGTTTTAGTTTAGCTTAATCAATTAATGAATTGGTTTCTCATCATTGGGACACCTTCTTAAGTTTTACTTTACCTTAATCAATTAATCAATTGGTTTCTCATCATTGGGAGACCTTCCTCACTTTCAATTTAGCTTAATCAATTATTCACTTGGTTTCTCATCATAGGGACACCATCCAAAGTTTTGGTTTAGCTTAATCAATTAATCAATTGTTTTCTTTTCATTGGGATACCTTCCTAAGTTTGACTTTAGCTTAATCAATTAATAAATTGGTTTCTTATTATGAGGACACCTTCATAAGCTTTACTTTAGCTTAATCAATGAATCAATTAGTTTCTCATCTTTGAGACAACTTCCTAAGTTTTAGTTTAGCTTAATCAATTAATGACTTGGTTTTTCATCATTGGGACACCTTCCTAAGTTTTACTTTACCTTAATCAATTAATCGATTGGTTTCTCATCATTGGGAGACCTTCCTCACTTTCAATTTAGCTTAATCAATTATTCAATTGGTTTCTCATCATTGGGACACCATCCGACGTTTTAGCTTAGCTTAATCAATTAATGAATTGGTTTCTCATCATTGGGACACCTTCCTAAGTTTTACTTTACCTTAATCAATTAATCGATTGGTTTCTCACCATTGGGAGACCTTCCTCACTTTCAATTTAGCTTAATCAATTATTAAATTGGTTTCTTATTATTAGGACCCCTTCATAAGCTTAACTTTATCTTAATCAATTAATCAATTAGTTTCTCATCTTTGGGACATCTTCCTAAGTTTTAGTTAAGCTTAATCAATTAATGGATTGGTTTCTCATCATTGGGACACCTTCCTAAGTTTTACTTTGCCTTAATCAATTAATCGATTGGTTTCTCATCATTGGGAGACCTTCCTCACTTTCAATTTAGCTTAATCAATTATTAAATTGGTTTCTTATTATTAGCACCCCTTCATAAGCTTAACTTTAGCTTAATCAATTAATCAATTAGTTTCTCATCTTTGGGACAACTTCCTAAGTTTTAGTTTAGCTAAATCAATTAACGACTTGGTTTCTCATCATTTGGACACCTTCCTAAGTTTTACTTTTCCTTAATCAATTAATCGATTGGTTTCTCATCATTGGGAGACCTTCCTCACTTTCAATTTAGCTTAATCAATTACTCAATTGGTTTCTCATCATTGGGACACCATCCGAAGTTTTGGTTTAGTTTAATCAATTAATCAATTGTTTTCTTATCATTGGGACACCTTCCTAAGCTTTACTTTAGCTTAATCAATTAATAAATTAGTTTCTTATTATTAGGACCCCTTCATAAGCTTAACTTTAGCTTAATCAATTAATCAATTGGTTTCTCATCTTTGGGACATCTTCCTAAGTTTTAGTTAAGCTTAATCAATTAATGAATTGGTTTCTCATCATTGGGACACCTTCCTAAGTTTTACTTTACCTTAATCAATTAATCGATTGGTTTCTCATCATTGGGAGACCTTCCTCACTTTCAATTTACCTTAATCAATTATTCCATTGGTTTCTCATCATTGGGACACCATCCGACGTTTTAGTTTAGCTTAATCAATTAATGAATTGGTTTCTCATCATTGGGACACCTTCCTAAGTTTTACTTTACCTTAATCCATTAATCGATTGGTTTCTCATCATTGGGAGACCTTCCTCACTTTCAATTTAGCTTAATCAATTATTCAATTAGTTTCTCATCATAGGGACACCATCCGAAGTTTTGGTTTAGCTTAATCAATTAATCAATTGTTTTCTTTTCATTGGGATACCTTCCTAAGCTTGACTTTAGCTTAATCAATTAATAAATTGGTTTCTTATTATTAGGACACCTTCATGAGCTTTACTTTACCTTAATCAATGAATCAATTAGTTTCTCATCTTTGGGACAACTTCCTAAGTTTTAGTTTAGCTTAATCAATTAATGACTTGGTTTCTCATCATTGGGACACCTTCCTAAGTTTTACTTTACCTTAATCAATTAATCGATTAGTTTCTCATCATTGGGAGACCTTCCTCACTTTCAATTTAGCTTAATCAATTATTCAATTGGTTTCTCATCATTCGGACACCATCCGACGTTTTAGTTTAGCCTAATCAATTAATGAATTGGTTTCTCATCATTGGGACACCTTCCTAAGTTTTACTTTACCTTAATCAATTAATCGATTGGTTTCTCACCATTGGGAGACCTTCCTCACTTTCAATTTAGCTTAATCAATTATTAAATTGGTTTCTTATTATTAGGACCCCTTCATAAGCTTAACTTTAGCTTAATCAATTAATCAATTAGTTTCTCATCTTTGGGACATCTTCCTAAGTTTTAGTTAAGCTTAATCAATTAATGAATTGGTTTCTCATCATTGGGACACCTCCCTAAGTTTTACTTTACCTTAATCAATTAATCGATTGGTTTCTCATCATTGGGAGACCTTCCTCACTTTCAATTTCCCTTAATCAATTATTCCATTGGTTTCTCATCATTGGGACACCATCCGACGTTTTAGTTTAGCTTAATCAATTAATGAATTGGTTTCTCATCATTGGGACACCTTCCTAAGTTTTACTTTACCTTAATCAATTAATCGATTGGTTTCTCATCATTGGGAGACCTTCCTCACTTTCAATTTAGCTTAATCAATTATTCAATTAGTTTCTCATCATAGGGACACCATCCGAAGTTTTGGTTTAGCTTAATCAATTAATCAATTGTTTTCTTTTCATTGGGATACCTTCCTAAGCTTGACTTTAGCTTAATCAATTAATAAATTGGTTTCTTATTATTAGGACACCTTCATGAGCTTTACTTTACCTTAATCAATGAATCAATTAGTTTCTCATCTTTGGGACAACTTCCTAAGTTTTAGTTTAGCTTAATCAATTAATGACTTGGTTTCTCATCATCGGGACACCTTCCTAAGTTTTACTTTACCTTAATCAATTAATCGATTAGTTTCTCATCATTGGGAGACCTTCCTCACTTTCAATTTAGCTTAATCAATTATTCAATTGGTTTCTCATCATTGGGACACCATCCGACGTTTTAGTTTAGCTTCATCAATTAATGAATTGGTTTCTCATCATTGGGACACCTTCCTAAGTTTTACTTTACCTTAATCAATTAATCGATTGGTTTCTCATCATTGGGAAACCTTCCTCACTTTCAATTTAGCTTAATCAATTATTAAATTGGTTTCTTATTATTAGGACCCCTTCATAAGCTTAACTTTAGCTTAATCAATTAATCAATTAGTTTCTCATCTTTGGGACATCTTCCTAAGTTTTAGTTAAGCTTAATCAATTAATGAATTGGTTTCTCATCATTGGGACACCTTCCTAAGTTTTTCTTTGCCTTAATCAATTAATCGATTGGTTTCTCATCATTGGGACACCTTCCTCACTTTCAATTTAGCTTAATCAATTATTAAATTGGTTTCTTATTATTAGGACCCCTTCATAAGCTTAACTTTAGCTTAATCAATTAATCAATTAGTTTCTCATCTTTGGGACAACTTCCTAAGTTTTAGTTTAGCTTAATCAATTAATGACTTGGTTTCTCATCATTTGGACAACTTCCTAAGTTTTACTTTTCCTTAATCAATTAATCGATTGGTTTCTCATCATTGGGAGACCTTCCTCACTTTCAATTTAGCTTAATCAATTACTCAATTGGTTTCTCATCATTGGGACACCATCCGAAGTTTTGGTTTAGCTTAATCAATTAATCAATTGTTTTCTTATCATTGGGACACCTTCCTAAGCTTTACTTTAGCTTAATCAATTAATAAATTAGTTTCTTATTATTAGGACCCCTTCATAAGCTTAACTTTAGCTTAATCAATTAATCAATTGGTTTCTCACCTTTGGGACATCTACCTAAGTTTTAGTTAAGCTTAATCAATTAATGAATTGGTTTCTCATCATTGGGACACCTTACTAAGTTTTACTTTACCTTAATCAATTAATCGATTGGTTTCTCATCATTGGGAGACCTTCCTCACTTTCAATTTACCTTAATCAATTATTCCATTGGTTTCTCATCATTGGGACACCATCCGACGTTTTAGTTTAGCTTAATCAATTAATGAATTGGTTTCTCATCATTGGGACACCTTCCTAAGTTTTACTTTACCTTAATCAATTAATCGATTGGTTTCTCATCATTGGGAGACCTTCCTCACTTTCAATTTAGCTTAATCAATTATTCAATTGGTTTCTCATCATTGGGACACCACCCGAAGTTTTGGTTTAGCTTAATCAATTAATCAATTGTTTTCTTTTCATTGGGATACCTTCCTAAGCTTGACTTTAGCTTAATCAATTAATAAATTGGTTTCTTATTATTAGGACACCTTCATAAGCTTTACTTTAGCTTAATCAATGAATCAATTAGTTTCTCATCTTTGGGACAACTTCCTAAGTTTTAGTTTAGCTTAATCAATTAATGACTTGGTTTCTCATCATTGGGACACCTTCCTAAGTTTTACTTTACCTTAATCAATTAATCGATTGGTTTCTCAACATTGGGAGACCTTCCTCACTTTCAATTTAGCTTAATCAATTATTCAATTGGTTTCTCATCATTCGGACACCATCCGACGTTTTAGTTTAGCTTAATCAATTAATGAATTGGTTTCTCATCATTGGGACACCTTCCTAAGTTTTACTTTACCTTAATCAATTAATCGATTGGTTTCTCATCATTGGGAGACCTTCCTCACTTTCAATTTAGCTTAATCAATTATTCAATTGGTTTCTCATCATTCGGACACCATCCGAAGTTTTGGTTTAGCTTAATCAATTAATCAATTGTTTTCTTTTCATTGGGATACCTTCCTAAGCTTGACTTTAGCTTAATCAATTAATAAATTGGTTTCTTATTATGAGGACACCTTCATAATCTTTACTTTAGCTTAATCAATGAATCAATTAGTTTCTCATCTTTAGGACAACTTCCTAAGTTTGAGTTTAGCTTAATCAATTAATGACTTGGTTTCTCATCATTGGGACACCTTCCTAAGTTTTACTTTACCTTAATCAATTAATCGATTGGTTTCTCATCATTGGGAGACCTTCCTCACTTTCAATTTAGCTTAAGCAATTATTCAATTGGTTTCTCATCATTCGGACACCATCCGACGTTTTAGTTTAGCCTAATCAATTAATGAATTGGTTTCTCATCATTGGGACACCTTCCTAAGTTTTACTTTACCTTGATCAATTAATCGATTGGTTCTCACCATTGGGAGACCTTCCTCACTTTCAATTTAGCTTAATCAATTATTAAATTGGTTTCTTATTATTAGGACCCCTTCATAAGCTTAACTTTAGCTTAATCAATTAATCAATTAGTTTCTCATCTTTGGGACATCTTCCTAAGTTTTAGTTAAGCTTAATCAATTAATGAATTGGTTTCTCATCATTGGGACACCTTCCTAAGTTTTACTTTGCCTTAATCAATTAATCGATTGGTTTCTCATCATTGGTAGACCTTCCTCACTTTCAATTTAGCTTAATCAATTATTAAATTGGTTTCTTATTATTAGGACCCCTTCATAAGCTTAACTTTAGCTTAATCAATTAATCAATTAGTTTCTCATCTTTGGGACAACTTCCTAAGTTTTAGTTTAGCTTAATCAATTAATGAATTGGTTTCTCATCACTGGGACACCTTCTTAAGTTTTACTTTACCTTAATCAATTAATCAATTGGTTTCTCATCATTGGGAGACCTTCCTCACTTTCAATTTAGCTTAATCAATTATTCAATTGGTTTCTCATCATTGGGACACCATCCGAAGTTTTGGTTTAGCTTAATCAATTAATCAATTGTTTTCTTTTCATTGGGATACCTTCGTAAGCTTGACTTTAGCTTAATCAATTAATAAATTGGTTTCTTATTATTAGGACACCTTCATAAGCTTTACTTTACCTTAATCAATGAATCAATTAGTTTCTCATCTTTCGGACAACTTCCTAAGTTTTAGTTTAGCTTAATCAATTAATGACTTGGTTTCTCATCATTGGGACACCTTCCTAAGTTTTACTTTACCTTAATCAATTAATCGATTGGTTTCTCATCATTGGGAGACCTTCCTCACTTTCAATTTAGCTTAATCAATTATTCAATTGGTTTCTCATCATTCGGACACCATCCGACGTTTTAGTTTAGCTTAATCAATTAATGAATTGGTTTCTCATCATTGGGACACCTTCCTAAGTTTTACTTTACCTTAATCAATTAATCGATTGGTTTCTCATCATTGGGAGACCTTCCTCACTTTCAATTTAGCTTAATCAATTATTCAATTGGTTTCTCATCATTGGGACACCATCCGAAGTTTTGGTTTAGCTTAATCAATTAATCAATTGTTTTCTTATCATTGGGATACTTCCTAAGCTTGACTTTACCTTAATCAATTAATAAATTGGTTTCTTATTATTAGGACACCTTCATACGCGTTAGTTTAGCTTAATCAATGAATCAATTAGTTTCTCATCTTTGGGACAACTTCCTAAGTTTTAGTTTAGCTTAATCAATTAATGAATTGGTTTCTCATCATTGGGACACCTTCTTAAGTTTTACTTTACCTTAATCAATTAATCAATTGGTTTCTCATCATTGGGAGACCTTCCTCACTTTCAATTTAGCTTAATCAATTATTCAATTGGTTTCTCATCATTGGGACACCATCCGAAGTTTTGGTTTAGCTTAATCAATTAATCAATTGTTTTCTTTTCATTGGGATACCTTCCTAAGCTTGACCTTAGCTTAATCAATTAATAAATTGGTTTCTTATTATTAGGACACCTTCATAAGCTTTACTTTAGCTTAATCAATGAATCAATTAGTTTCTCATCTTTGGGACAACTTCCTAAGTTTTAGTTTAGCTTAATCAATTAATGAATTGGTTTCTCATCATTGGGACACCTTCCTAAGTTTTACTTTACCTTAATCAATTAATCAATTGGTTTCTCATCATTGGGAGACCTTCCTCACTTTCAATTTAGCTTAATCAATTGTTCAATTGGTTTCTCATCATTGGGACACCATCCGAAGTTTTGGTTTAGCTTAATCAATTAATCAATTGTTTTCTTTTCATTGGGATACCTTCCTAAGCTTGACTTTAGCTTAATCAATTAATAAATTGGTTTCTTATTATTAGGACACCTTCATAAGCTTTACTTTACCTTAATCAATGAATCAATTAGTTTCTCATCTTTGGGACAACTTCCTAAGTTTTAGTTTAGCTTAATCAATTAATGACTTGGTTTCTCATCATTGGGACACCTTCCTAAGTTTTACTTTACCTTAATCAATTAATCGATTGGTTTCTCATCATTGGGAGACCTTCCTCACTTTCAATTTAGCTTAATCAATTATTCAATTGGTTTCTCATCATTGGGACACCATCTGAAGTTTTGGTTTAGCTTAATCAATTAATCAATTGTTTTCTTATCATTGGGATACTTCCTAAGCTTGACTTTAGCTTAATCAATTAATAAATTGGTTTCTTATTATTAGGACACCTCCATACGCGTTAGTTTAGCTTAATCAATGAATCAATTAGTTTCTCATCTTTGGGACAACTTCCTAAGTTTTAGTTTAGCTTAATCTATTAATGAATTGGTTTCTCATCATTGGGACACCTTCTTAAGTTTTACTTTACCTTAATCAATTAATCAATTGGTTTCTCATCATTGGGAGACCTTCCTCACTTTCAATTTAGCTTAATCAATTGTTCAATTGGTTTCTCATCATTGGGACACCATCCGAAGTTTTGGTTTAGCTTAATCAATTAATCAATTGTTTTCTTTTCATTGGGATACCTTCCTAAGCTTGACTTTAGCTTAATCAATTAATAAATTGGTTTCTTATTATTAGGACACCTTCAGAAGCTTTACTTTACCTTAATCAATGAATCAATTAGTTTCTCATCTTTGGGACAACTTCCTAAGTTTTAGTTTAGCATAATCAATTAATGACTTGGTTTCTCATCATTGGGACACCTTCCTAAGTTTTACTTTACCTTAATCAATTAATCGATTGGTTTCTCATCATTGGGAGACCTTCCTCACTTTCAATTTAGCCTAATCAATTATTCAATTGGTTTCTCATCATTGGGACACCTTCTTAAGTTTTACTTTACCTTAATCAATTAATCAATTGGTTTCTCATCATTGGGAGACCTTCCTCACTTTCAATTTAGCTTAATCAATTATTCAATTGGTTTCTCATCATTGGGACACCATCTGAAGTTTTGGTTTAGCTTAATCAATTAATCAATTGTTTTCTTTTCATTGGGATACCTTCCTAAGCTTGACTTTAGCTTAATCAATTAATAAATTGGTTTCTTATTATTAGGACACCTTCATAAGCTTTACTTTAGCTTAATCAATGAATCAATTAGTTTCTCATCTTTGGGACAACTTCCTAAGTTTTAGTTTAGCTTAATCAATTAATGAATTGGTTTCTCATCATTGGGACACCTTCTTAAGTTTTACTTTACCTTAATCAATTAATCAATTGGTTTCTCATCATTGGGAGACCTTCCTCACTTTCAATTTAGCTTAATCAATTGTTCAATTGGCTTCTCATCATTGGGACACCATCCGAAGTTTTGGTTTAGCTTAATCAATTAATCAATTGTTTTCTTTTCATTGGGATACCTTCCTAAGCTTGACTTTAGCTTAATCAATTAATAAATTGGTTTCTTATTATTAGGACACCTTCAGAAGCTTTACTTTACCTTAATCAATGAATCAATTAGTTTCTCATCTTTGGGACAACTTCCTAAGTTTTAGTTTAGCATAATCAATTAATGACTTGGTTTCTCATCATTGGGACACCTTCCTAAGTTTTACTTTACCTTAATCAATTAATCGATTGGTTTCTCATCATTGGGAGACCTTCCTCACTTTCAATTTAGCTTAATCAATTATTCAATTGGTTTCTCATCATTGGGACACCTTCTTAAGTTTTACTTTACCTTAATCAATTAATCAATTGGTTTCTCATCATTGGGAGACCTTCCTCACTTTCAATTTAGCTTAATCAATTACTCAATTGGTTTCTCATCATTGGGACACCATCCGAAGTTTTGGTTTAGCTTAATCAATTAATCAATTGTTTTCTTATATTTGGGATACCTTCCTAAGCTTTACTTTAGCTTAATCAATTTATAAATCGGTTTCTTATTATTAGGACACCTTCATAAGCTTTACTTTAGCTTAATCAATGAATCAATTAGTTTCTCATCTTTGGGACAACTTCCTAAGTTTTAGTTTAGCATAATCAATTAATGACTTGGTTTCTCATCATTGGGACACCTTCCTAAGTTTTACTTTACCTTAATCAATTAATCGATTGGTTTCTCATCATTGGGAGACCTTCCTCACTTTCAATTTAGCTTAATCAATTGTTCAATTGGTTTCTCATCATTGGGACACCATCCGAAGTTTTGGTTTAGCTTAATCAATTAATCAATTGTTTTCTTTTCATTGGGATACCTTCCTAAGCTTGACTTTAGCTTAATCAATTAATAAATTGGTTTCTTATTATTAGGACACCTTCAGAAGCTTTACTTTACCTTAATCAATGAATCAATTAGTTTCTCATCTTTGGGACAACTTCCTAAGTTTTAGTTTAGCTTAATCAATTAATGACTTGGTTTCTCATCATTGGGACACCTTCCTAAGTTTTACTTTACCTTAATCAATTAATCGATTGGTTTCTCATCATTGGGAGACCTTCCTCACTTTCAATTTAGCTTAATCAATTATTCAATTGGTTTCTCATCATTGGGACACCTTCTTAAGTTTTACTTTACCTTAATCAATTAATCAATTGGTTTCTCATCATTGGGAGACCTTCCTCACTTTCAATTTAGCTTAAACAATTGTTCAATTGGCTTCTCATCATTGGGACACCATCCGAAGTTTTGGTTTAGCTTAATCAATTAATCAATTGTTTTCTTTTCATTGGGATACCTTCCTAAGCTTGACTTTAGCTTAGTCAATTAATAAATTGGTTTCTTATTATTAGGACACCTTCAGAAGCTTTACTTTACCTTAATCAATGAATCAATTAGTTTCTCATCTTTGGGACAACTTCCTAAGTTTTAGTTTAGCATAATCAATTAATGACTTGGTTTCTCATCATTGGGACACCTTCCTAAGTTTTACTTTACCTTAATCAATTAATCGATTGGTTTCTCATCATTGGGAGACCTTCCTCACTTTCAATTTAGCTTAATCAATTATTCAATTGGTTTCTCATCATTGGGACACCTTCTTAAGTTTTACTTTACCTTAATCAATTAATCAATTGGTTTCTCATCATTGGGAGACCTTCCTCACTTTCAATTTAGCTTAATCAATTACTCAATTGGTTTCTCATCATTGGGACACCATCCGAAGTTTTGGTTTAGCTTAATCAATTAATCAATTGTTTTCTTATCTTTGGGATACCTTCCTAAGCTTGACTTTAGCTTAATCAATTAATAAATTGGTTTCTTATTATTAGGACACCTTCATAAGCTTTACTTTACCTTAATCAATGAATCAATTAGTTTCTCATCTTTGGGACAACTTCCTAAGTTTTAGTTTAGCTTAATCAATTAATGACTTGGTTTCTCATCATTGGGACACCTTCCTAAGTTTTACTTTACCTTAATCAATTAATCGATTGGTTTCTCATCATTGGGAGACCTTCCTCACTTTCAATTTAGCTTAATCAATTATTCAATTGGTTTCTCATCATTGGGACACCATCCGAAGTTTTGGTTTAGCTTAATCAATTAATCAATTGTTTTCTTATCATTGGGATACATCCTAAGCTTGACTTTAGCTTAATCAATTAATAAATTGGTTTCTTATTATTAGGACACCTCCATACGCGTTAGTTTAGCTTAATCAATGAATCAATTAGTTTCTCATCTTTGGGACAACTTCCTAAGTTTTAGTTTAGCTTAATCAATTAATGAATTGGTTTCTCATCATTGGGACACCTTCTTAAGTTTTACTTTACCTTAATCAATTAATCAATTGGTTTCTCATCATTGGGAGACCTTCCTCACTTTCAATTTAGCTTAATCAATTGTTCAATTGGTTTCTCATCATTGGGACTCCATCCGAAGTTTTGGTTTAGCTTAATCAATTAATCAATTGTTTTCTTATCATTGGGATACCTTCCTAAGCTTGACTTTAGCTTAATCAATTAATAACTTGGTTTCTTATTATTAGGACACCTTCATAAGCTTTACTTTAGCTTAATCAATGAATCAATTAGTTTCTCATCTTTGGGACCACTTCCTAAGTTTTAGTTTAGCTTAATCAATTAATGAATTGGTTTCTCATCATTGGGACACCTTCCTAAGTTTTACTTTACCTTAATCAATTAATCGATTGGTTTCTCATCACTGGGAGACCTTCCTCACTATCAATTTAGCTTAATCAATTACTCAATTGGTTTCTCATCATTGGGACACCATCCGAACTTTTAGTTTAGCTTAATCAAATAATGAATTGGTTTCTCATCATCAGGACACCTTCCTAAGTTTTACTTTACCTTAATCAATTAATCGATTGGTTTCTCATCATTGGGAGACCTTCCTCACTTTCAATTTAGCTTAATCAATTATTCAATTGGTTTCTCATCATTGGGACACCATCCGAAGTTTTGGTTTAGCTTAATCAATTAATCAATTGTTTTCTTATCATTGGGATACTTCCTAAGCTTGACTTTAGCTTAATCAATTAATAAATTGGTTTCTTATTATTAGGACACCTCCATACGCGTTAGTTTAGCTTACTCAAGGAATCAATTAGTTTCTCATCTTTGGGACAACTTCCTAAGTTTTAGTTTAGCTTAATCAATTAATGAATTGGTTTCTCATCATTGGGACACCTTCTTAAGTTTTACTTTACCTTAATCAATTAATCAATTGGTTTCTCATCATTGGGAGACCTTCCTCACTTTCAATTTAGCTTAATCAATTGTTCAATTGGCTTCTCATCATTGGGACACCATCCGAAGTTTTGGTTTAGCTTAATCAATTAATCAATTGTTTTCTTTTCATTGGGATACCTTCCTAAGCTTGACTTTAGCTTAATCAATTAATAAATTGGTTTCTTATTATTAGGACACCTTCAGAAGCTTTACTTTACCTTAATCAATGAATCAATTAGTTTCTCATCTTTGGGACAACTTCCTAAGTTTTAGTTTAGCTTAATCAATTAATGAATTGGTTTCTCATCATTGGGACACCTTCTTAAGTTTTACTTTACCTTAATCAATTAATCAATTGGTTTCTCATCATTGGGAGACCTTCCTCACTTTCAATTTAGCTTAATCAATTACTCAATTGGTTTCTCATCATTGGGACACCATCCGAAGTTTTGGTTTAGCTTAATCAATTAATCAATTGTTTTCTTATCATTGGGATACCTTCCTAGGCTTGACTTTAGCTTAATCAATTAATAACTTGGTTTCTTATTATTAGAACACCTTCATAAGCTTTACTTTAGCTTAATCAATGAATCAATTAGTTTCTTATCTTTGGGACCACTTCCTAAGTTTTAGTTTAGCTTAATGAATTAATGAATTGGTTTCTCATCATTGGGACACCTTCCTAAGTTTTACATTACCTTAATCAATTAATCGATTGGTTTCTCATCATTGGGAGACCTTCCTCACTTTCAATTTAGCTTAATCAATTACTCAATTGGTTTCTCATCATTGGGACACCATCCGAAGTTTTGGTTTAGCTTAATCAATTAATCAATTGTTTTCTTATCATTGGGATACCTTCCTAAGCTTGACTTTAGCTTAATCAATTAATAAATTGGTTTCTTATTATTAGGACACCTTAATATGCTTTACTTTAGCCTAATCAATGAATCAATTAGGTTCTCATCTTTGGGACAACTTCCTAAGTTTTAGTTTAGCTTAATCAATTAATGACTTGGTTTCTCATCATTTGGACACCTTCCTAAGTTTTACTTTTCCTTAATCAATTAATCGATTGGTTTCTCATCATTGGGAGACCTTCCTCACTTTCAATTTAGCTTAATCAATTGCTCAATTGGTTTCTCATCATTGGGACACCATCCGAACTTTTAGTTTAGCTTAATCAATTAATAAATTGGTTTCTCATCATTGGGACACCTTCCTAAGTTTTACTTTACCTTAATCAATTAATCGATTGGTTTCTCATCATTGGGAGACCTTCCTCACTTTCAATTTAGCTTAATCAATTACTCAATTGGTTTCTCATCATTGGGACACCATCCGAAGTTTTGGTTTAGCTTAATCAATTAATCAATTGTTTTCTTATCATTGGGATACCTTCCTAAGCTTGACTTTAGCTTAATCAATTAATAAATTGGTTTCTTATTATTAGGACACCTTCATAAGCTTTACTTTAGCTTAATCAATGAATCAATTAGTTTCTCATCTTTGGGACCACTTCCTAAGTTCTAGTTTAGCTTAATCAATTAATGAATTGGTTTCTCATCATTGGGACACCCTCCTAAGTTTTATTTTACCTTAATCAATTAATCGATTGGTTTCTCATCATTGGGAGACCTTCCTCACTTTCAATTTAGCTTAGTCAATTACACAATTGGTTTCTCATCATTGGGACACCATCCGAACTTTTAGTTTAGCTTAATCAATTAATGAATTGGTTTGTCATCATGGGGACACCTTCCTAAGTTTTACTTTACCTTAATCAATTAATCGATTGGTTTCTCATCATTGGGAGACCTTCTTCACTTTCAATTTAGCTTAATCAATTATTCGATTGGTTTCTCATCATTGGGACACCATACGAAGTTTTGGTTTAGCATAATCCATTAATCAATTGTTTTCTTATCATTCCGATACCTTCTTAAGCTTTACTTTAGCTTAATCAATGAATCAATTAGTTTCTCGTCTTTGGGACAACTTCCTAAGTTTTTGTTTAGCTTAATCAATTAATGACTTGGTTTCTCATCATTTGGACACCTTCCTAAGTTTTACTTTTCCTTAATCAATTAATCGATTGGTTTCTCATCATTGGGAGACCTTCCTCACTTTCAATTTAGCTTAATCAAATATTCAATTGGTTTCTCATCATTGGGACACCATCCGAAGTTTTGGTTTAGCTTAATCAATTAATCAATTGTTTTCTTATAATTGGGATACCTTCCTAAGCTTTACTTTAGCTTAATCAATTAATAAATTGGTTTCTTATTATTAGGACCCCTTCATAAGCTTAACTTTAGATTAATCAATTAATCAATTAGTTTCTCATCTTTGGGACATCTTCCTAAGTTTTAGTTAACCTTAATCAATTAATGAAATGGTTTCTCATCATTGGGACACCTTCCTAAGTTTTACTTTATCTTAATCAATTAATCAATTGGTTTCTCATCATTGGGACACCTTCCTAAGTTTTATTTTCGCTTAATCAATTATTCAAATCGTTTCTCCACATTGGGACACCTACCTAAGTTTAAGTTTAGCTTAATCCAATAATCAATTGGTTTCTTATCACTAGGACACCTTCATAGACTTGACTTTAGCTTAATCAATGAATCAATTAGTTTCTCATCTTTGGGACGACTTCCTAAGTTTTAGTTTAGCTTAATCAATTAATAAATTGGTTTCTCATCATTGGGACACCTTCCTAAGTTTTACTTTACCTTAATCAATTAATCGATTGGTTTCTCATCATTGGGAGACCTTCCTCACTTTCAATTTAGCTTAATCAATTACTCAATTGGTTTCTCATCATTGGGACACCATCCGAAGTTTTGGTTTAGCTTAATCAATTAATCAATTGTTTTCTTATCATTGGGATACCTTCCTAAGCTTGACTTTAGCTTAATCAATTAATAAATTGGTTTCTTATTATTAGGACACCTTCATAAGCTTTACTTTAGCTTAATCAATGAATCAATTAGTTTCTCATCTTTGGGACCACTTCCTAAGTTTTAGTTTAGCTTAATCAATTAATGAATTGGTTTCTCATCATTGGGACACCTTCCTAAGTTTTACTTTACCTTATTCAATTAATCGATTGGTTTCTCATCATTGGGAGACCTTCCTCACTTTCAATTTAGCTTAATCAATTAATCAATTGGTTTCTCATCATTGGGAGACCTTCCTCACTTTCAATTTAGCTTAATCAATTGTTCAATTGGTTTCTCATCATTTGGACACCATCCGAAGTTTTGGTTTAGCTTAATCAATTAATCAATTGTTTTCTTTTTATTGGGATACCTTCCTAAGCTTGACTTTAGCTTAATCAATTAATAAATTGGTTTCTTATTATTAGGACACCTTCATAAGCTTTACTTTACCTTAATCAATGAATCAATTAGTTTCTCATCTTTGGGACAACTTCCTAAGTTTTAGTTTAGTTTAATCAATTAATGACTTGGTTTCTCATCATTGGGACACCTTCCTAAGTTTTACTTTACCTTAATCAATTAATCGATTGGTTTCTCATCATTGGGAGACCTTCCTCACTTTCAATTTAGCTTAATCAATTACTCAATTGGTTTCTCATCATTGGGACACCATCCGAAGTTTTGGCTTAGCTTAATCAATTAATCAATTGTTTTCTTATCATTGGGATACCTTCCTAAGCTTGACTTTAGCTTAATCAATTAATAAATTGGTTTCTTATTATTAGGACACCTTCATAAGCTTTACTTTAGCTTAATCAATGAATCAATTAGTTTCTCATCTTTGGGACCACTTCCTAAGTTTTAGTTTAGCTTAATCAAATAATGAATTGGTTTCTCATCATTGGGACACCTTCCTAAGTTTTACTTTACCTTATTCAATTAATCGATTGGTTTCTCATCATTGGGAGACCTTCCTCACTTTCAATTGAGCTTAATCAATTAATCAATTGGTTTCTCATCATTGGGAGACCTTCCTCACTTTCAATTTAGCTTAATCAATTGTTCAACTGGTTTCTCATCATTTGGACACCATCCGAAGTTTTGGTTTAGCTTAATCAATTAATCAATTGTTTTCTTTTCATTGGGATACCTTCCTAAGCTTGACTTTAGCTTAATCAATTAATAAATTGGTTTCTTATTATTAGGACACCTTCATAAGCTTTACTTTACCTTAATCAATGAATCAATTAGTTTCTCATCTTTGGGACAACTTCCTAAGTTTTAGTTTAGTTTAATCAATTAATGACTTGGTTTCTCATCATTGGGACACCTTCCTAAGTTTTACTTTACCTTAATCAATTAATCGATTGGTTTCTAATCATTGGGAGACCTTCCTCACTTTCAATTTAGCTTAATCAATTACTCAATTGGTTTCTCATCATTGGGACACCATCCGAAGTTTTGGCTTAGCTTAATCAATTAATCAATTGTTTTCTTATCATTGGGATACTTCCTAAGCTTGACTTTAGCTTAATCAATTAATAAATTGGTTTCTTATTATTAGGACACCTCCATACGCGTTAGTTTAGCTTAATCAATGAATCAATTAGTTTCTCATCTTTGGGACAACTTCCTAAGTTTTAGTTTAGCTTAATCAATTAATGAATTGGTTTCTCATCATTGGGACACCTTCTTAAGTTTTACTTTACCTTAATCAATTAATCAATTGGTTTCTCATCATTGGGAGACCTTCCTCACTTTCAATTTAGCTTAATCAATTGTTCAATTGGTTTCTCATCATTGGGACACCATCCGAAGTTTTGGTTTAGCTTAATCAATTAATCAATTGTTTTCTTATCATTGGTATACCTTCCTAAGCTTGACTTTAGCTTAATCAATTAATAACTTGGTTTCTTATTATTAGGACACCTTCATAAGCTTTACTTTAGCTTAATCAATGAATCAATTAGTTTCTCATCTTTGGGACCACTTCCTAAGTTTTAGTTTAGCTTAATCAATTAATGAATTGGTTTCTCATCATTGGGACACCTTCCTAAGTTTTACTTTACCTTAATCAATTAATCAATTGGTTTCTCATCATTGGGAGACCTTCCTCACTTTCAATTTAGCTTAATCAATTGTTCAATTGGTTTCTCATCATTGGGACACCATCCGAAGTTTTGGTTTAGCTTAATCAATTAATCAATTGTTTTCTTATCATTGGGATACCTTCCTAAGCTTGACTTTAGCTTAATCAATTAATAACTTGGTTTCTTATTATTAGGACACCTTCATAAGCTTTACTTTAGCTTAATCAATGAATCTATTAGTTTCTCATCTTTGGGACCACTTCCTAAGTTTTAGTTTAGCTTAATCAATTAATGAATTGGTTTCACATCATTGGGACACCTTCCTAAGTTTTACTTTACCTTATTCAATTAATCGATTGGTTTCTCATCATTGGGAGACCTTCCTCACTTTCAATTTAGCTTAATCAATTAATCAATTGGTTTCTCATCATTGGGAGACCTTCCTCACTTTCAATTTAGCTTAATCAATTGTTCAATTGGTTTCTCATCATTGGGACACCATCCGAAGTTTTGGTTTAGCTTAATCAATTAATCAATTGTTTTCTTTTCATTGGGATACCTTCCTAAACTTGACTTTAGCTTAATCAATTAATAAATTGGTTTCTTATTATTAGGACACCTTCATAAGCTTTACTTTACCTTAATCAATGAATCAATTAGTTTCTCATCTTTGGGACCACTTCCTAAGTTTTAGTTTAGCTTAATCAATTAATGAATTGGTTTCTCATCATTGGGACACCTTCCTAAGTTTTACATTACCTTAATCAATTAATCAATTGGTTTCTCATCATTGGGAGACCTTCCTCACTTTCAATTTAGCTTAATCAATTACTCAATTGGTTTCTCATCATTGGGACACCATCCGAAGTTTTGGTTTAGCTTAATCAATTAATCAATTGTTTTCTTATCATTGGGATACCTTCCTAAGCTTGACTTTAGCTTAATCAATTAATAAATTGGTTTCTTATTATTAGGACACCTTCATAAGCTTTACTTTAGCTTAATCAATGAATCAATTAGTTTCTCATCTTTGGGACCACTTCCTAAGTTTTAGTTTAGCTTAATCAATTAATGAATTGGTTTCTCATCATTGGGACACCTTCCTAAGTTTTACTTTACCTTAATCAATTAATCGATTGGTTTCTCATCACTGGGAGACCTTCCTCACTTTCAATTTAGCTTAATCAATTACTCAATTGGTTTCTCATCATTGGGACACCATCCGAAGTTTTGGTTTAGCTTAATCAATTAATCAATTGTTTTCTTATCATTGGGATACCTTCCTAAGCTTGACTTTAGCTTAATCAATTAATAAATTGGTTTCTTATTATTAGGACACCTTAATATGCTTTACTTTAGCCTAATCAATGAATCAATTAGGTTCTCATCTTTGGGACAACTTCCTAAGTTTTAGTTTAGCTTAATCAATTAATGACTTGGTTTCTCATCATTTGGACACCTTCCTAAGTTTTACTTTACCTTAATCAATTAATCGATTGGTTTCTCATCACTGGGAGACCTTCCTCACTATCAATTTAGCTTAATCAATTACTCAATTGGTTTCTCATCATTGGGACACCATCCGAAATTTTAGTTTAGCTTAATCAATTAATGAATTGGTTTCTCATCATCAGGACACCTTCCTAAGTTTTACTTTACCTTAATCAATTAATCGATTGGTTTCTCATCATTGGGAGACCTTCCTCACTTTCAATTTAGCTTAATCAATTATTCAATTGGTTTCTCATCATTGGGACACCATCCGAAGTTTTGGTTTAGCTTAATCAATTAATCAATTGTTTTCTTATCATTGGGATACCTTCCTAAGCTTGACTTTAGCTTAATCAATTAATAAATTGGTTTCTTATTATTAGGACACCTTAATATGCTTTACTTTAGCCTAATCAATGAATCAATTAGGTTCTCATCTTTGGGACAACTTCCTAAGTTTTAGTTTAGCTTAATCAATTAATGACTTGGTTTCTCATCATTTGGACACCTTCCTAAGTTTTACTTTTCCTTAATCAATTAATCGATTGGTTTCTCATCATTGGGAGACCTTCCTCACTTTCAATTTAGCTTAATCAATTGCTCAATTGGTTTCTCATCATTGGGACACCATCCGAACTTTTAGTTTAGCTTAATCAATTAATAAATTGGTTTCTCATCATTGGGACACCTTCCTAAGTTTTACTTTACCTTAATCAATTAATCGATTGGTTTCTCATCATTGGGAGACCTTCCTCACTTTCAATTTAGCTTAATCAATTACTCAATTGGTTTCTCATCATTGGGACACCATCCGAAGTTTTGGTTTAGCTTAATCAATTAATCAATTGTTTTCTTATCATTGGGATACCTTCCTAGGCTTGACTTTAGCTTAATCAATTAATAACTTGGTTTCTTATTATTAGAACACCTTCATAAGCTTTACTTTAGCTTAATCAATGAATCAATTAGTTTCTCATCTTTGGGACCACTTCCTAAGTTTTAGTTTAGCTTAATCAATTAATGAATTGGTTTCTCATCATTGGGACACCTTCCTAAGTTCTACATTACCTTAATCAATTAATCAATTGGTTTCTCATCATTGGGAGACCTTCCTCACTTTCAATTTAGCTTAATCAATTACTCAATTGGTTTCTCATCATTGGGACACCATCCGAAGTTTTGGTTTAGCTTAATCAATTCATCAATTGTTTTCTTATCATTGGGATACCTTCCTAGGCTTGACTTTAGCTTAATCAATTAATAACTTGGTTTCTTATTATTAGAACACCTTCATAAGCTTTACTTTAGCTTAATCAATGAATCAATTAGTTTCTCATCTTTGGGACCACTTCCTAAGTTTTAGTTTAGCTTAATCAATTAATGAATTGGTTTCTCATCATTGGGACACCTTCCTAAGTTTTACATTACCTTAATCAATGAATCAATTGGTTTCTCATCATTGGGAGACCTTCCTCACTTTCAATTTAGCTTAATCAATTACTCAATTGGTTTCTCATCATTGGGACACCATCCGAAGTTTTGGTTTAGCTTAATCAATTAATCAATTGTTTTCTTATCATTGGGATACCTTCCTAAGCTTGACTTTAGCTTAATCAATTAATAAATTGGTTTCTTATTATTAGGACACCTTCATAAGCTTTACTTTAGCTTAATCAATGAATCAATTAGTTTCTCATCTTTGGGACCACTTCCTAACTTTTAGTTTAGCTTAATCAATTAATGAATTGGTTTCTCATCATTGGGACACCCTCCTAAGTTTTATTTTACCTTAATCAATTAATCGATTGGTTTCTCATCATTGGGAGACCTTCCTCAGTTTCAATTTAGCTTAATCAATTACTCAATTGGTTTCTCATCATTGGGACACCATCCGAACTTTTAGTTTAGCTTAATCAATTAATGAATTGGTTTGTCATCATGGGGACACCTTCCTAAGTTTTACTTTACCTTAATCAATTAATCGATTGGTTTCTCATCATTGGGGGACCTTCCTCACTTTCAATTTAGCTTAATCAATTACTCAATTGGTTTCTCATCATTGGGACACCATCCGAAATTTTATTTTAGCTTAATCAATTAATGAATTGGTTTCTCATCATTGGGACACCTTCCTAAGTTATGGTTTACCTTAATCAATTAATCGATTGGTTTCTCATCATTGGGAGACCTTCCTCACTTTCAATTTAGCTTAATCAATTACTCAATTGGTTTCTCATCATTGGGACACCATCCGAAGTTTTGGTTTAGCTTAATCAATTAATCAATTGTTTTCTTATCATTGGGATACCTTCCTAAGCTTGACTTTAGCTTAATCAATTAATAACTTGGTTTCTTATTATTAGGACACCTTCATAAGCTTTACTTGAGCTTAATCAATGAATCAATTAGTTTCTCATCTTTGGGACAACTTCCTAAGTTTTAGTTTACCTTAATCAATTAATGACTTGGTTTCTCATCATTTGGACACCTTCCTAAGTTTTACTTTTCCTTAATCAATTAATCGATTGGTTTCTCGTCATTGGGAGACTTTCCTCACTTTCAATTTAGCTTAATCAAATATTCAATTGGTTTGTCATCATTGGGACACCATCCGAAGTTTTGGTTTAGCTTAATCAATTAATCAATTGTTTTCTTATAATTGGGATACCTTCCTAAGCTTTACTTTAGCTTAATCAATTAATAAATTGGTTTCTTATTATTAGGACCCCTTCATAAGCTTAACTTTAGCTTAATCAATTAATCAATTAGTTTCTCATCTTTGGGACATCTTCCTAAGTTTTAGTTAACCTTAATCAATTAATGAAATGGTTTCTCATCATTGGGACACCTTCCTAAGTTTTATTTTCGCTTAATCAATTATTCAAATCGTTTCTCCACATTGGGACACCTACCTAAGTTTAAGTTTAGCTTAATCCAATAATCAATTGGTTTCTTATCACTAGGACACCTTCATAGACTTTACTTTAGCTTAATCAATGAATCAATTAGTTTCTCATCTTTGGGACGACTTCCTAAGTTTTAGTTTAGCTTAATCAATTAATAAATTGGTTTCTCATCATTGGGACACCTTCCTAAGTTTTACTTTACCTTAATCAATTAATCGATTGGTTTCTCATCATTGGGAGACCTTCCTCACTTTCAATTTAGCTTAATCAATTACTCAATTGGTTTCTCATCATTGGGACACCATCCGAAATTTTATTTTAGCTTAATCAATTAATGAATTGGTTTCTCATCATTGGGACACCTTCCTAAGTTATGCTTTACCCTAATCAATTAATCGATTGGTTTCTCATCATTGGGAGACCTTCCTCACTTTCAATTTAGCTTAATCAATTACTCAATTGGTTTCTCATCATTGGGACACCATCCGAAGTTTTGGTTTAGCTTAATCAATTAATCAATTGTTTTCTTATCATTGGGATACCTTCCTAAGCTTGACTTTAGCTTAATCAATTAATAACTTGGTTTCTTATTATTAGGACCCCTTCATAAGCTTAACATTAGCTTAATCAATTAATCAATTAGTTTCTCATCTTTGGGACATCTTCCTAAGTTTTAGTTAAGCTTAATCAATTAATGAATTGGTTTCTCATCATTGGGACACCTTCCTAAGTTTTACTTTATCTTAATCAATTAATCAATTGGTTTCTCATCATTGGGACACCTTCCTAAGTTTTATTTTCGCTTAATCAATTATTCAAATCGTTTCTCCACATTGGGACACCATCCTAAGTTTAAGTTTAGCTTAATCCATTAATCAATTGGTTTCTTATCACTAGGACACCTTCATAGACTTTACTTTAGCTTAATCAATGAATCAATTAGTTTCTCATCTTTGGGACACCTTCCTAAGTTATGCTTTACCTTAATCAATTAATCGATTGGTTTCTCATCATTGGGAGACCTTCCTCACTTTCAATTTAGCTTAATCAATTACTCAATTGGTTTCTTATCATTGGGACACCATCCGAAGTTTTGGTTTAGCTTAATCAATTAATCAATTGTTTTCTTATCATTGGGATACCTTCCTAAGCTTGACTTTAGCTTAATCAATTAATAAATTGGTTTCTTATTATTAGGACACCTTCATAAGCTTTACTTTAGCCTAATCAATGAATCAATTAGGTTCTCATCTTTGGGACAACTTCCTAAGTTTTAGTTTGGCTTAATCAATTAATGACTTGGTTTCTCATCATTTGGACACCTTCCTAAGTTTTACTTTTCCTTAATCAATTAATCGATTGGTTTCTCATCATTGGGAGACCTTCCTCACTTTCAATTTAGCTTAATCAATTACTCAATTGGTTTCTCATCATTGGGACACCATCCGAACTTTTAGTTTAGCTTAATCAATTAATAAATTGGTTTCTCATCATTGGGACACCTTCCTAAGTTTTACTTTACCTTAATCAATTAATTGATTGGTTTCTCATCATTGGGAGACCTTCCTCACTTTCAATTTAGCTTAATCAATTACTCAATTGGTTTCTCATCATTGGGACACCATCCGAAGTTTTGGTTTAGCTTAATCAATTAATCAATTGTTTTCTTATCATTGGGATACCTTCCTAAGCTTGACTTTAGCTTAATCAATTAATAAATTGGTTTCTTATTATTAGGACACCTTCATAAGCTTTACTTTAGCTTAATCAATGAATCAATTAGTTTCTCATCTTTGGGACCACTTCCTAAGTTTTAGTTTAGCTTAATCAATTAATGAATTGGTTTCTCATCATTGGGACACCCTCCTAAGTTTTACTTTACCTTAATCAATTAATCGATTGGTTTCTCATCATTGGGAGACCTTCCTCACTTTCAATTTAGCTTAATCAATTACTCAATTGGTTTCTCATCATTGGGACACCATCCGAACTTTTAGTTTAGCTTAATCAATTAATGAATTGGTTTGTCATCATTGGGACACCTTCCTAAGTTTTACTTTACCTTAATCAATTAATCGATTGGTTTCTCATCATTGGGAGACCTTCCTCACTTTCAATTTAGCTTAATCAATTATTCGATTGGTTTCTCATCATTGGGACACCATCCGAAGTTTTGGTTTAGCATAATCCATTAATAAATTGTTTTCTTATCATTCCGATACCTTCTTAAGCTTTACTTTAGCTTAATCAATGAATCAATTAGTTTCTCATCTTTGGGACAACTTCCTAAGTTTTTGTTTAGCTTAATCAATTAATGACTTGGTTTCTCATCATTTGGACACCTTCCTAAGTTTTACTTTTCCTTAATCAATTAATCGATTGGTTTCTCATCATTGGGAGACCTTCCTCACTTTCAATTTAGCTTAATCAATTACTCAATTGGTTTCTCATCATTGGGACACCATCCGAACTTTTAGTTTAGCTTAATCAATTAATAAATTTGTTTCTCATCATTGGGACACCTTCCTAAGTTTTACTTTACCTTAATCAATTAATCGATTGGTTTCTCATCATTGGGAGACCTTCCTCACTTTCAATTTAGCTTAATCAATTACTCAATTGGTTTCTCATCATTGGGACACCATCTGAAGTTTTGGTTTAGCTTAATCAATTAATCAATTGTTTTCTTATAATTGGGATACCTTCCTAAGCTTTACTTTAGCTTAATCAATTAATAAATTGGTTTCTTATTATTAGGACCCTTTCATAAGCTTAACTTTAGCTTAATCAATTAATCAATTAGTTTCTCATCTTTGGGACATCTTCCTAAGTTTTAGTTAACCTTAATCAATTAATGAATTGGTTTCTCATCATTGGGACACCTTCCTAAGTTCTACTTTATCTTATTCAATTAATCAATTGGTTTCTCATCATTGGGACACCTTCCTAAGTTTTATTTTCGCTTAATCAATTATTCAAATCGTTTCTCCACATTGGGACACCATCCTAAGTTTAAGTTTAGCTTAATCCATTAATCAATTGGTTTCTTATCACTAGGACACCTTCATAGACTTTACTTTAGCTTAATCAATGAATCAATTAGTTTCTCATCTTTGGGACGACTTCCTAAGTTTTAGTTTAGCTTAATCAATTAATAAATTGGTTTCTCATCATTGGGACACCTTCCCAAGTTTTACTTTACCTTAATCAATTAATCGATTGGTTTCTCATCATTGGGAGACCTTCCTCACTTTCAATTTAGCTTAATCAATTACTCAATTGGTTTCTCATCATTGGGACACCATCCGAAATTTTAGTTTAGCTTAATCAATTAATGAATTGGTTTCTCATCATTGGGACACCTTCCTAAGTTATGCTTTACCTTAATCAATTAATCGATTGGTTTCTCATCATTGGGAGACCTTCCTCACTTTCAATTTAGCTTAATCAATTACTCAATTGGTTTCTCATCATTGGGACACCATCAGAAGTTTTGGTTTAGCTTAATCAATTAATCAATTGTTTTCTTATCATTGGGATACCTTCCTAAGCTTGACTTTAGCTTAATCAATTAATAAATTGGTTTCTTATTATTAGGACACCTTCATAAGCTTTACTTTAGCTTAATCAATGAATCAATTAGTTTCTCATCTTTGGGACAACTTCCTAAGTTTTAGTTTAGCTTAATCAATTAATGAATTGGTTTCTCATCATTGGGACACCTTCCTAAGTTTTACTTTACCTTAATCAATTAATCGATTGGTTTCTCATCATTGGGAGACCTTCCTCACTTTCAATTTAGCTTAATCAATTATTCAATTAGTTTCTCATCATTGGGACACCATCCGAAGTTTTGGTTTAGCTTAATCAATTAATCAATTGTTTTCTTATCATTGGGATACCTTCCTAAGCTTTACTTTAGCTTAATCAATTAATAAATTCGTTTCTTATTATTAGGACCTCTTCATAAGCTTAACTTTAGCTTAATCAATTAATCAATTAGTTTCTCTTCTTTGGGACATCTTCCTAAGTTTTAGTTAAGCTTAATCAATTAATGAATTGGATTCTCATCATTGGGACACCTTCCTAAGTTTTACTTTATCTTAATCAATTAATCAATTGGTTTCTCATAATTGGGAGACCTTCCTAAGTTTTATTTTCGCTTAATCAATTATTCAAATCGTTTCTCCACATAGGGACACCATCCTAAGTTTAAGTTTAGCTTAATCCATTAATCAATTGGTTTCTTATCACTAGGACACCTTCATAGGTTTTTCCTTAGCTTAATCAATTAATCAATTAGTTTCTCATCTTTGGGACAACTTCCTAAGTTTTAGTTTAGCTTAATCAATTAATGAATTGGTTTCTCATCATTGGGACACCTTCCTAAGTATGCTTTACCTTAATCAATTAATCGATTGGTTTCTCATCATTGGGAGACCTTCCTCACTTTCAATTTAGCTTAATCAATTACTCAATTGGTTTCTCATCATTGGGACACCATCAGAAGTTTTGGTTTAGCTTAATCAATTAATCAATTGTTTTCTTATCATTGGGATACCTTCCTAAGCTTGACTTTAGCTTAATCAATTAATAAATTGGTTTCTTATTATTAGGACCGCTTCATAAGCTTTACTTTAGCTTAATCAATGAATCAATTAGTTTCTCATCTTTGGGACAACTTCCTAAGTTTTAGTTTAGCTTAATCAATTAATGAATTGGTTTTTCATCATTGGGACACCTTCCTAAGTTTTACTTTACCTTAATCAATTAATCGATTGGTTTCTCATCATTGGGAGACCTTCCTCACTTTCAATTTAGCTTAATCAATTACTCAATTGGTTTCTCATCATTGGGAGACCATCCGAAGTTCTGGTTTAGCTTAATCAATTAGTCAATTGTTTTCTTATCATTGGGATACCTTCCTAAGCTTGACTTTAGCTTAATCAATTAATAAATTGGTTTCTTATTATTAGGACACCTTCATAAGCTTTACTTTAGCTTAATCAATGAATCAATTAGTTTCTCATCTTTGGGACAACTTCCTAAGTTTTAGTTTAGCTTAATCAATTAATGACTTGGTTTCTCATCATTTGGACACCTTCCTAAGTTTTACTTTTCCTTAATCAATTAATCGATTGGTTTCTCATCATTGGGAGACCTTCCTCACTTTCAATTTAGCTTAATCAAATATTCAATTGGTTTCTCATCATTGGGACACCATCCGA
Source organism: Vitis rotundifolia (assembly GCA_030254885.1). NCBI lineage: Eukaryota > Viridiplantae > Streptophyta > Magnoliopsida > Vitales > Vitaceae > Vitis > Vitis rotundifolia. Next base: position 17,538,823 of record CM058160.1, read on the forward strand.
AGTTTTGGTTTAGCTTAATCAATTAATCAATTGTTTTCTTATATTTGGGATACCTTCCTAAGCTTTACTTTAGCTTAATCAATTAATAAATTGGTTTCTTATTATTAGGACACCTTCATAAGCTTTACTTTAGCTTAATCAATGAATCAATTAGTTTCTCATCTTTGGGACAACTTCCTAAGTTTTAGTTTAGCTTAATCAATTAATGAATTGGTTTCTCATCATTGGGACACCTTCCTAAGTTTTACTTTACCTTAATCAATTAATCGATTGGTTTCTCATCATTGGGAGACCTTCCTCACTTTCAATTTAGCTTAATCAATTATTCAATTAGTTTCTCATCATTGGGACACCATCCGAAGTTTTGGTTTAGCTTAATCAATTAATCAATTGTTTTCTTATCATTGGGATACCTTCCTAAGCTTTACTTTAGCTTAATCAATTAATAAATTCGTTTCTTATTATTAGGACCTCTTCATAAGCTTAACTTTAGCTTAATCAATTAATCAATTAGTTTCTCATCTTTGGGACATCTTCCTAAGTTTTAGTTAAGCTTAATCAATTAATGAATTGGATTCTCATCATTGGGACACCTTCCTAAGTTTTACTTTATCTTAATCAATTAATCAATTGGTTTCTCATAATTAGGAGACCTTCCTAAGTTTTATTTTCGCTTAATCAATTATTCAAATCGTTTCTCCACATAGGGACACCATCCTAAGTTTAAGTTTAGCTTAATCCATTAATCAAATGGTTTCTTATCACTAGGACACCTTCATAGGTTTTTCCTTAGCTTAATCAATTCATCAATTAGTTTCTCATCTTTGGGACAACTTCCTAAGTTTTAGTTTAGCTTAATCAATTAATGAATTGGTTTCTCATCATTGGAACACCTTCCTAAGTTTTACTTTACCTTAATCAATTAATCGATTGGTTTCTCATCATTGGGAGACCTTCCTCACTTTCAATTTAGCTTAATCAATTATTCAATTGGTTTCTCATCATTGGGACAACTTCCTAAGTTTTAGTTTAGCATAATCAATTAATGAATTGGTTTCTCATCATTGGGACACCTTCCTAAGTTTTACATTACCTTAATCAATTAATCAATTGGTTTCTCATCATTGGGAGACCTTCCTCACTTTCAATTTAGCTCAATAAAATATTCAATTGGTTTCTCATCATTGGGACACCATCCGAAGTTTTGGTTTAGCTTAATCAATTAATCAATTGTTTTCTTATCATTGGGCTACCTTCCTAAGCTTAACTTTAGTTAATCAATTAATCAATTAGTTTCTCATCTTTGGGACATCTTCCTAAGTTTTAGTTAAGCTTAATCAATTAATGAATTGGTTTCTCATCATTGGGACACCTTCCTAAGTTTTACTTTACCTTAATCAATTAATCGATTGGTTTCTCATCATTGGGAGACCTTCCTCACTATCAATTTAGCTTAATCAATTACTCAATTGGTTTCTCATCATTGGGACACCATCCGAACTTTTAGTTTAGCTTAATCAATTAATGAAATTGTTTCTCATGATTGGGACACCTTCCTAAGTTTTACTTTATCTTAATCAATTAATCAATTGGTTTCTCCACATTGGGACACCATCCTAAGTTTAAGTTTAGCTTAATCCATTAATCAATTGGTTTCTTATCACTAGGACACCTTCATAGACTTTACTTTAGCTTAATCAATGAATCAATTAGTTTCTCATCTTTGGGACAACTTCCTAAGTTTTAGTTTAGCTTAATCAATTAATGACTTGGTTTCTCATCATTTGGACACCTTCCTAAGTTTTACTTTTCCCTAATAAATTAATCGATTGGTTTCTCATCATTGGGAGACCTTCCTCACTTTCAATTTAGCTTAATCAAATATTCAATTGGTTTCTCATCATTGGGACACCATCCGAAGTTTTGGTTTAGCTTAATCAATTAATCAATTGTTTTCTTATCATTGGGATACCTTCCTAAGCTTGACTTTAGCTTAATCAATTAATAAATTGGTTTCTTATTATTAGGACACCTTCATAAGCTTTACTTTAGCTTAATCAATGAATCAATTAGTTTCTCATCTTTGGGACAACTTCCTAAGTTTTAGTTTAGCTTAATCAATTAATGAATTGGTTTCTCATCATTGGGACACCTTCCTAAGTTTTACTTTACCTTAATCAATTAATCGATTGGTTTCTCATCATTGGGAGACCTTCCTCACTTTCAATTTAGCTTAATCAATTATTCAATTGGTTTCTCATCATTGGGACACCATCCGAAGTTTTGGTTTAGCTTAATCAATTAATCAATTGTTTTCTTATCATTGGGATACCTTCCGAAGCTTGACTTTAGCTTAATCAATTAATAAATTGGTTTCTTATTATTAGGAGACCTTCATGAGCTTTACTTTAGCTTAATCACTGAATCAATTAGTTTCTCATCTTTAGGACAACTTCCTAGGTTTTAGTTTAGCTTAATCAATTAATGACTTGGATTCTCATCAATGGGACACCTTCCTAAGTTTTACTTTACCTTAATCAATTAATCGATTGGTTTCTCATCATTGGGAGACCTTCCTCACTTTCAATTTAGCTTAATCAATTATTCAATTGGTTTCTCATCATTGGGACACTATCCGACGTTTTAGTTTAGCTTAATCAATTAATGAATTGGTTTCTCATCATTGGGACACCTTCCTAAGTTTTACTTTACCTTAATCAATTAATCGATTGGTTTCTAATCATTGGGAGACCTTCCTCACTTTCAATTTAGCTTAATCAATTATTCAATTGGTTTCTCATCATTGGGACACCATCCGAAGTTTTGGTTTAGCTTAATCAAGTAATCAATTGTTTTCTTATCATTGGGATACCTTCCTAAGCTTGACTTTAGCGTAATCAATTAATAAATTGGTTTCTTATTATTAGGACACCTTCATAAGCTTTACTTTAGCTTAATCAATGAATCAATTAGTTTCTCATCTTTGGGAAAACTTCCTAAGTTTTAGTTTAGCTTAATCAATTAATGAATTGGTTTATCATCATTGGGACACCTTCCTAAGTTTTACTTTACCTTAATCAATTAATCGATTGGTTTCTCATCATTGGGAGACCTTCCTCACTTTTAATTTAGCTTAATCAATTATTCAATTGGTTTCTCATCTTTGGGACACCATCCGAAGTTTTAGTTTAGCTTAATCAATTAATGAATTGGTTTATCATCATTGGGACACCTTCCTAAGTTTTACTTTACCTTAATCAATTAATCGATTGGTTTCTGATCATTGGGAGACCTTCCTCACTTTCAATTTAGCTTAATCAATTATTCAATTAGTTTCTCATCTTTGGGACATCTTCCTAAGTTTTAGTTTAGCTTAATCAATTAATGAATTGGTTTCTCATCATTGGGACACCTTCCTAAGTTTTACTTTATCTTAATCAATTAATCAATTGGTTTCTCATCATTGGGACACCTTACTAAGTTTTATTTTTGCTTAATCAATTATTCAAGTCTTTTCTCCACATTGGGACACCATCCTAAGTTTAAGTTTAGCTTAATCCATTAATCAATTGGTTTCTTATCACTAGGACACCTTCATAGACTTTACTTTAGCTTAATCAATGAATCAATTAGTTTCTCATCTTTGGGACACCATCCCAAGTTTTAGTTTAGCTTAATCAATTAATGAATTGGTTTATCATCATTGGGACACCTTCCTAAGTTTTACTTTACCTTAATCAATTAATCGATTGGTTTCTGATCATTGGGAGACCTTCCTCACTTTCAATTTAGCTTAATCAATTATTCAATTAGTTTCTCATCTTTGGGACATCTTCCTAAGTTTTAGTTTAGCTTAATCAATTATTCAATTGGTTTCTCATCATTGGGACACCATCCGAAGTTTTGGTTTAGCTTAATCAACTAATCAATTGTTTTGTTATCATTGGGATACCTTCCTAAGCTTGACTTTAGCTTAATCAATTAATAAATTGGTTTCTTATTATTAGGACACCTTCATAAGCTTTACTTTAGCTTAATCAATGAATCAATTAGTTTCTCATCTTTAGGACAACTTCCTAAGTTTTAGTTTAGCTTAATCAATTAATGACTTGGATTCTCATCATTGGGACACCTTCCTAAGTTTTACTTTACCTTAATCAATTAATCGATTGTTTTCTCATCATTGGGAGACCTTCCTCACTTTCAATTTAGCTTAATCAATGATTCAATTGGTTTCTCAACATTGGGACACCATCCGACGTTTTAGTTTAGCTTAATCAATTAATGAATTCGTTTCTCATCATTGGGACACCTTCCTAAGTTTTACTTTACCTTAATCAATTAATCGATTGGTTTCTCATCATTGGGAGACCTTCCGCACTTTCAATTTAGCTTTATCAAATATTCAATTGGTTTCTCATCATTGAGACACCATCCGAAGTTTTGGTTTAGCTTAATCAATTAATCAATTGTTTTCTTATCATTGGGATACCTTCCTAAGGTTGACTTTAGCTTAGTCAATTAATAAATTGGTTTCTTATTATTAGGACACCTTCATAAGCTTTACTTTAGCTTAATCAATGAATCAATTAGTTTCTCATCTTTGGGACAACTTCCTAAGTTTTAGTTTAGCATAATCAACTAATGAATTGGTTTCTCATCATTGGGACACCTTCCTAAGTTTTACTTTACCTTAATCAATTAATCGATTGGTTTCTCATCATTGGGAGACCTTCCTCACTTTCAATTTAGCTTAATCAAATATTCAATTGGTTTCTCATCATTGGGACACCATCCGAAGTTTTGGTTTAGCTTAATCAATTAATCAATTGTTTTCTTATAATTGGGATACCTTCCTAAGCTTTACTTTAGCTTAATCAATTAATCAATTGTTTTCTTATAATTGGGATACCTTCCTAAGCTTTACTTTAGCTTAATCAATTAATAAATTGGTTTCTTATTATTAGGACACCTTCATAAGCTTTACTTTAGCTTAATCAATGAATCAATTAGTTTCTCATCTTTGGGAAAACTTCCTAAGTTTTAGTTTAGCTTAATCAATTAATGAATTGGTTTCTCATCATTGGGACACCTTCCTAAGTTTTACTTTACCTTAATCAATTAATCGATTGGTTTCTGATCATTGGGAGACCTTCCTCACTTTCAATTTAGCTTAATCAATTATTCAATTAGTTTCTCATCTTTGGGACATCTTCCTAAGTTTTAGTTTAGCTTAATCAATTAATGAATTGGTTTCTCATCATTGGGACACCTTCCTAAGTTTTACTTTATCTTAATCAATTAATCAATTGGTTTCTCATCATTGGGACACCTTCCTAAGTTTTATTTTCGCTTAATCAATTATTCAAATCGTTTCTCCACATTGGGACACCGTCCTAAGTTTAAGTTTAGCCTAATCCATTAATCAATTGGTTTCTTATCACTAGGACACCTTCATAGACTTTACTTTAGCTTAATCAATGAATCAATTAGTTTCTCATCTTTGGGACGACTTCCTAAGTTTTAGTTTAGCTTAATCAATTAATAAATTGGTTTCTCATCATTGGGACACCTTCCTAAGTTTTACTTTACCTTAATCAATTAATCGATTGGTTTCTCATCATTGGGAGACCTTCCTCACTTTCAATTTAGCTTCATCAATTACTCAATTGGTTTCTCATCATTGGGACACCATCCGAAATTGTAGTTTAGCTTAATCAATTAATGAATTGGTTTCTCATCATTGGGACACCTTCCTAAGTTTTACTTTACCTTAATTAATTAATCGATTGGTTTCTCATCATTGGGAGACCTTCCTCACTTTCAATTTAGCTTAATCAATTACTCAATTGGTTTCTCATCATTGGGACACCATCCGAAGTTTTGGTTTAGCTTAATCAATTAATCAATTGTTTTCTTATCATTGGGATACCTTCCTAAGCTTGACTTTAGCTTAATCAATTAATAAATTGGTTTCTTATTATTTGGACACCTTCATTAGCTTTACTTTAGCTTAATCAATGAATCAATTAGTTTCTCATCTTTGGGACAACTTCCTAAGTTTTAGTTTAGCATAATCAACTAATGAATTGGTTTCTCATCATTGGGACACCTTCCTAAGTTTTACTTTACCTTAATCAATTAATCGATTGGTTTCTCATCATTGGGAGACCTTCCTCACTTTCAATTTAGCTTAATCAAATATTCAATTGGTTTCTCATCATTGGGACACCATCCGAAGTTTTGGTTTAGCTTAATCAATTAATCAATTGTTTTCTTATAATTGGGATACCTTCCTAAGCTTTACTTTAGCTTAATCAATTAATCAATTGTTTTCTTATAATTGGGATACCTTCCTAAGCTTTACTTTAGCTTAATCAATTAATAAATTGGTTTCTTATTATTAGGACACCTTCATAAGCTTTACTTTAGCTTAATCAATGAATCAATTAGTTTCTCATCTTTGGGACAACTTCCTAAGTTTTAGTTTAGCTTAATCAATTAATAAATTGGTTTCTCATCATTGGGACACCTTCCTAAGTTTTACTTTACCTTAATCAATTAATCGATTGGCTTCTCATCATTGGGAGACCTTCCTCACTTTCAATTTAGCTTAATCAATTATTCAATTGGTTTCTCATCTTTGGGACACCATCCAAAGTTTTAGTTTAGCTTAATCAATTAATGAATTGGTTTATCATCAGTGGGACACCTTCCTAAGTTTTACTTTACCTTAATCAATTAATCGATTGGTTTCTCATCATTGGGAGACCTTCCTCACTTTCAATTTAGCTTAATCAATTACTCAATTGGTTTCTCATCATTGGGACACCATCCGAAATTTTAGTTTAGCTTAATCAATTAATGAATTGGTTTCTCATCATTGGGACACCTTCCTAAGTTTTACTTTACCTTAATCAATTAATCGATTGGTTTCTCATCATTGGGAGACCTTCCTCACTTTCAATTTAGCTTAATCAATTATTCAATTAGTTTCTCATCTTTGGGACATCTTCCTAAGTTTTAGTTTAGCTTAATCAATTAATGAATTGGTTTCTCATCATTGGGACACCTTCCTAAGTTTTACTTTATCTTAATCAATTAATCAATTGGTTTCTCATCATTGGGACACCTTCCTAAGTTTTATTTTCGCTTAATCAATTATTCAAATCGTTTCTCCACATTGGGACACCGTCCTAAGTTTAAGTTTAGCCTAATCCATTAATCAATTGGTTTCTTATCACTAGGACACCTTCATAGACTTTACTTTAGCTTAATCAATGAATCAATTAGTTTCTCATCTTTGGGACGACTTCCTAAGTTTTAGTTTAGCTTAATCAATTAATAAATTGGTTTCTCATCATTGGGACACCTTCCTAAGTTTTACTTTACCTTAATCAATTAATCGATTGGTTTCTCATCATTGGGAGACCTTCCTCACTTTCAATTTAGCTTCATCAATTACTCAATTGGTTTCTCATCATTGGGACACCATCCGAAATTGTAGTTTAGCTTAATCAATTAATGAATTGGTTTCTCATCATTGGGACACCTTCCTAAGTTTTACTTTACCTTAATTAATTAATCGATTGGTTTCTCATCATTGGGAGACCTTCCTCACTTTCAATTTAGCTTAATCAATTACTCAATTGGTTTCTCATCATTGGGACACCATCCGAAGTTTTGGTTTAGCTTAATCAAATAATCAATTGTTTTCTTATCATTGGGATACCTTCCTAAGCTTGACTTTAGCTTAATCAATTAATAAATTGGTTTCTTATTATTTGGACACCTTCATTAGCTTTACTTTAGCTTAATCAATGAATCAATTAGTTTCTCATCTTTGGGACAACTTCCTAAGTTTTAGTTTAGCATAATCAACTAATGAATTGGTTTCTCATCATTGGGACACCTTCCTAAGTTTTACTTTACCTTAATCAATTAATCGATTGGTTTCTCATCATTGGGAGACCTTCCTCACTTTCAATTTAGCTTAATCAAATATTCAATTGGTTTCTCATCATTGGGACACCATCCGAAGTTTTGGTTTAGCTTAATCAATTAATCAATTGTTTTCTTATAATTGGGATACCTTCCTAAGCTTTACTTTAGCTTAATCAATTAATCAATTGTTTTCTTACAATTGGGATACCTTCCTAAGCTTTACTTTAGCTTAATCAATTAATAAATTGGTTTCTTATTATTAGGACACCTTCATAAGCTTTACTTTAGCTTAATCAATGAATCAATTAGTTTCTCATCTTTGGGACAACTTCCTAAGTTTTAGTTTAGCTTAATCAATTAATAAATTGGTTTCTCATCATTGGGACACCTTCCTAAGTTTTACTTTACCTTAATCAATTAATCGATTGGCTTCTCATCATTGGGAGACCTTCCTCACTTTCAATTTAGCTTAATCAATTATTCAATTGGTTTCTCATCTTTGGGACACCATCCAAAGTTTTAGTTTAGCTTAATCAATTAATGAATTGGTTTATCATCAGTGGGACACCTTCCTAAGTTTTACTTTACCTTAATCAATTAATCGATTGGTTTCTCATCATTGGGAGACCTTCCTCACTTTCAATTTAGCTTAATCAATTACTCAATTGGTTTCTCATCATTGGGACACCATCCGAAATTTTAGTTTAGCTTAATCAATTAATGAATTGGTTTCTCATCATTGGGACACCTTCCTAAGTTTTACTTTACCTTAATCAATTAATCGATTGGTTTCTCATCATTGGGAGACCTTCCTCACTTTCAATTTAGCTTAATCAATTACTCAATTGGTTTCTCATCATTGGGACACCATCCGAAGTTTTGGTTTAGCTTAATCAATTAATCAATTGTTTTCTTATCATTGGGATACCTTCCTAAGCTTGACTTTAGCTTAATCAATTAATAAATTGGTTTCTTATTATTAGAACACCTTCATTAGCTTTACTTTAGCTTAATCAATGAATCAATTAGTTTCTCATCTTTGGGACAACTTCCTAAGTTTTAGTTTAGCTTAATCAATTAATGACTTGGTTTCTCATCATTTGGACTCCTTCCTAAGTTTTACTTTTCCTTAATCAATTAATCGATTGGTTTCTCATCATTGGGAGACCTTCCTCACTTTCAATTTACCTTAATCAAATATTCAATTGGTTTCTCATCATTGGGACACCATCCGAAGTTTTGGTTTAGCTTAATCAATTAATCAATTGTTTTCTTATCATTGGGATACCTTCCTAAGCTTGACTTTAGCTTAATCAATTAATAAATTGGTTTCTTATTATTAGGACACCTTCATAAGCTTTACTTTAGCTTAATCGATGAATCAATTAGTTTCTCATCTTTGGGACAACTTCCTAAGTTTTAGTTTAGCTTAATCAATTAATGAATTGGTTTCTCATCATTGGGACACCTTCCTAAGTTTTACTTTACCTTAATCAATTAATCGATTGGTTTCTCATCATTGGGAGACCTTCCTCACTTTCAATTTAGCTTAATCAATTATTCGATTGGTTTCTCATCATTGGGACACCATCCGAAGTTTTGGTTTAGCATAATCAATTAATCAATTGTTTTCTTATCATTCCGATACCTTCTTAAGCTTTACTTTAGCTTAATCAATGAATCAATTAGTTTCTCATCTTTAGGACAACTTCCTAAGTTTTAGTTTAGTTTAATCAATTAATGACTTGGTTTCTCATCATTTGGACACCTTCCTAAGTTTTACTTTTCCTTAATCAATTAATCGATTGGTTTCTCATCATTGGGAGACCTTCCTCACTTTCAATTTAGCTTAATCAAATATTCAATTGGTTTCTCATTATTGGGACACCATCCGAAGTTTTGGTTTAGCTTAATCAATTAATCAATTGTTTTCTTATAATTGGGATACCTTCCTAAGCTTTACTTTAGCTTAATCAATTAATAAATTGGTTTCTTATTATTAGGACCCCTTCATAAGCTTAACTTTACCTTAATCAATTAATCAATTAGTTTCTCATCTTTGGGACATCTTCCTAAGTTTTAGTTAAGCTTAATCAATTAATGAATTGGTTTCTCATTATTGGGACACCTTCCTAAGTTTTACTTTATCTTAATCAATTAATCAATTGGTTTCTCATCATTGGGACACCTTCCTAAGTTTTATTTTCGCTTAATCAATTATTCAAATCGTTTCTCCACATTGGGACACCATCCTAAGTTTAAGTTTAGCCTAATCCATTAATCAATTGGTTTCTTATCACTAGGACACCTTCATAGACTTTACTTTAGCTTAATCAATGAATCAATTAGTTTCTCATCTTTGGGAGGACTTCCTAAGTTTTAGTTTAGCTTAATCAATTAATAAATTGGTTTCTCATCATTGGGACACCTTCCTAAGTTTTACTTTACCTTAATCAATTAATCGATTGGTTTCTCATCATTGGGAGACCTTCCTCACTTTCAATTTAGCTTAATCAATTACTCAATTGGTTTCTCATCATTGGGACACCATCCGAAATTTTAGTTTAGCTTAATCAATTAATGAATTGGTTTCTCATCATTGGGACACCTTCCTAAGTTTTACTTTACCTTAATCAATTAATCGACTGGTTTCTCATCATTGGGAGACCTTCCTCACTTTCAATTTAGCTTAATCAATTACTCAATTGGTTTCTCATCATTGGGACACCATCCGAAGTTTTGGTTTAGCTTAATCAATTAATCAATTGTTTTCTTATCATTGGGATACCTTCCTAAGCTTGACTTTAGCTTAATCAATTAATAAATTGGTTTCTTATTATTAGGACACCTTCATAAGCTTTACTTTAGCTTAATCAATGAATCAATTAGTTTCTCATCTTTGGGACAACTTCCTAAGTTTTAGTTAAGCTTAATCAATTAATGAATTGGTTTCTCATTATTGGGACACCTTCCTAAGTTTTACTTTATCTTAATCAATTAATCAATTGGTTTCTCATCATTGGGACACCTTCCTCAGTTTTATTTTCGCTTAATCAATTATTCAAATCGTTTCTCCACATTGGGACACCATCCTAAGTTTAAGTTTAGCCTAATCCATTAATCAATTGGTTTCTTATCACTAGGACACCTTCATAGACTTTACTTTAGCTTAATCAATGAATCAATTAGTTTCTCATCTTTGGGACGACTTCCTAAGTTTTAGTTTAGCTTAATCAATTAATAAATTGGTTTCTCATCATTGGGACACCTTCCTAAGTTTTACTTTACCTTAATCAATTAATCGATTGGTTTCTCATCATTGGGAGACCTTCCTCACTTTCAATTTAGCTTAATCGATTGCTCAACTGGTTTCTCATCATTGGGACACCATCCGAAATTTTAGTTTAGCTTAATCAATTAATGAATTGGTTTCTCATCATTGGGACACCTTCCTAAGTTTTACTTTACCTTAATCAATTAATCGATTGGTTTCTCATCATTGGGAGACCTTCCTCACTTTCAATTTAGCTTAATCAATTACTCAATTGGTTTCTCATCATTGGGACACCATCCGAAGTTTTGGTTTAGCTTAATCAATTAATCAATTGTTTTCTTATCATTGGGATACCTTCCTAAGCTTGACTTTAGCTTAATCAATTAATAAATTGGTTTCTTATTATTAGGACACCTTCATAAGCTTTACTTTAGCTTAATCAATGAATCAATTAGTTTCTCATCATTTGGACACCTTCCTAAGTTTTACTTTTCCTTAATCAATTAATCGATTGGTTTCTCATCATTGGGAGACCTTCCTCACTTTCAATTTACCTTAATCAAATATTCAATTGGTTTCTCATCGTTGGGACACCATCCGAAGTTTTGGTTTAGCTTAATCAATTAATCAATTGTTTTCTTATCATTGGGATACCTTCCTAAGCTTGACTTTAGCTAAATCAATTAATAAATTGGTTTCTTATTATTAGGACACCTTCATAAGCTTTACTTTAGCTTAATCAATGAATCAATTAGTTTCTCATCTTTGGGACAACTTCCTAAGTTTTAGTTTAGCTTAATCAATTAATGAATTGGTTTCTCATCATTGGGACACCTTCCTAAGTTTTACTTTACCTTAATCATTTAATCGATTGGTTTCTCATCATTGGGAGACCTTCCTCACTTTCAATTTAGCTTCATCAATTACTCAATTGGTTTCTCATCATTGGGACACCATCCGAAGTTTTAGTTTAGCTTAATCAATTAATGAATTGGTTTCTCATCATTGGGACACCTTCCTAAGTTTTACTTTACCTTAATCAATTAATCGATTGGTTTCTCATCATTGGGAGACCTTCCTCACTTTCAATTTAGCTTAATCAATTACTCAATTGGTTTCTCATCATTGGGACACCATCCGAAGTTTTGGTTTAGCTTAATCAATTAGTCAATTGTTTTCTTATCATTGGGATACCTTCCTAAGCTTGACTTTAGCTTAATCAATTAATAAATTGGTTTCTTATTATTAGGACACCTTCATAAGCTTTACTTTAGCTTAATCAATGAATCAATTAGTTTCTCATCTTTGGGACAACTTCCTAAGTTTTAGTTTAGCTTAATCAATTAATGAATTGGTTTCTCATCATTGGGACACCTTCCTAAGTTTTACTTTACCTTAATCAATTAATCGATTGGTTTCTCATCATTGGGAGACCTTCCTCACTTTCAATTTAGCTTCATCAATTACTCAATTGGTTTCTCATCATTGGGACACCATCCGAAGTTTTAGTTTAGCTTAATCAATTAATGAATTGGTTTCTCATCATTGGGACACCTTGCTAAGTTTTACTTTTCCTTAATCAATTAATCGATTGGTTTCTCATCATTGGGAGACCTTCCTCACTTTCAATTTACCTTAATCAAATATTTAATTGGTTTCTCTTCATTGGGACACCATCCGAAGTTTTGGTTTAGCTTAATCAATTAATCAATTGTTTTCTTATCATTGGGATACCTTCCTAAGCTTGACTTTAGCTTAATCAATTAATAAATTGGTTTCTTATTATTAGGACACCTTCATAAGCTTTACTTTAGCTTAATCAATGAATCAATTAGTTTCTCATCTTTGGGACAACTTCCTAAGTTTTAGTTTAGCTTAATCAATTAATGAATTGGTTTCTCATCATTGGGACACCTTCCTAAGTTTTACTTTACCTTAATCAATTAATCGATTGGTTTCTCATCATTGGGAGACCTTCCTCACTTTCAATTTAGCTTAATCAATTATTCGATTGGTTTCTCATCATTGGGACACCATCCGAAGTTTTGGTTTAGCATAATCAATTAATCAATTGTTTTCTTATCATTCCGATACCTTCTTAAGCTTTACTTTAGCTTAATCAATAAATCAATTAGTTTCTCATCTTTGGGACAACTTCCTAAGTTTTAGTTTAGTTTAATCAATTAATGACTTGGTTTCTCATCATTTGGACACCTTCCTAAGTTTTACTTTTCCTTAATCAATTAATCGATTGGTTTCTCATCATTGGGAGACCTTCCTCACTTTCAATTTAGCTTACTCAAATATTCAATTGGTGTCTCATCATTGGAACACCATCCGAAGTTTTGGTTTAGCTTAATCAATTAATCAATTGTTTTCTTATAATTGGGATACCTTCCTAAGCTTTACTTTAGCTTAATCAATTAATAAATTGGTTTCTTATTATTAGGAGCCCTTCATAAGCTTAACTTTACCTTAAACAATTAATCAATTAGTTTCTCATCTTTGGGACATCTTCCTAAGTTTTAGTTTAGCTTAATCAATTAATGAATTGGTTTCTCATCATTGGGACACCTTCCTAAGTTTTACTTTACCTTAATCAATTAATCGATTGGTTTCTCATCATTGGGAGACCTTCCTCACTTTCAATTTAGCTTAATCAATTACTCAATTGGTTTCTCATCATTGGGACACCATCCGAAGTTTTAGTTTAGCTTAATCAATTAATGAATTGGTTTCTCATCATTGGGACACCTTCCTAAGTTTTACTTTACCTTAATCAATTAATCGATTGGTTTCTCATCATTGGGAGACCTTCCTCACTTTCAATTTAGCTTAATCAATTACTCAATTGGTTTCTCATCATTGGGACAACATCCGAAGTTTTGGTTTAGCTTAATCAATTAATCAATTGTTTTCTTATCATTGGGATACCTTCCTAAGCTTGACTTTAGCTTAATCAATTAATAAATTGGTTTCTTATTATTTGGACACCTTCATTAGCTTTACTTTAGCTTAATCAATGAATCAATTAGTTTCTCATCTTTGGGACAACTTCCTAAGTTTTACTTTAGCTTAATCAATTAATAAATTGGTTTCTCATCATTGGGACACCTTCCTAAGTTTTACTTTACCTTAATCAATTAATCGATTGGCTTCTCATCATTGGGAGACCTTCCTCACTTTCAATTTAGCTTAATCAATTATTCAATTGGTTTCTCATCTTTGGGACACCATCCAAAGTTTTAGTTTAGCTTAATCAATTAATGAATTGGTTTATCATCATTGGGACACCTTCCTAAGTTTTACTTTACCTTAATCAATTAATCGATTGGTTTCTCATCATTGGGAGACCTTCCTCACTTTCAATTTAGCTTAATCAATTACTCAATTGGTTTCTCATCATTGGGACACCATCCGAAATTTTAGTTTAGCTTAATCAATTAATGAATTGGTTTCTCATCATTGGGACACCTTCCTAAGTTTTACTTTACCTTAATCAATTAATCGATTGGTTTCTCATCATTGGGAGACCTTCCTCACTTTCAATTTAGCTTAATCAATTACTCAATTGGTTTCTCATCATTGGGACACCATCCGAAGTTTTGGTTTAGCTTAATCAATTAATCAATTGTTTTCTTATCATTGGGATACCTTCCTAAGCTTGACTTTAGCTTAATCAATTAATAAATTGGTTTCTTATTATTAGAACACCTTCATTAGCTTTACTTTAGCTTAATCAATGAATCAATTAGTTTCTCATCTTTGGGACAACTTCCTAAGTTTTAGTTTAGCTTAATCAATTAATGACTTGGTTTCTCATCATTTGGACTCCTTCCTAAGTTTTACTTTTCCTTAATCAATTAATCGATTGGTTTCTCATCATTGGGAGACCTTCCTCACTTTCAATTTACCTTAATCAAATATTCAATTGGTTTCTCATCATTGGGACACCATCCGAAGTTTTGGTTTAGCTTAATCAATTAATCAATTGTTTTCTTATCATTGGGATACCTTCCTAAGCTTGACTTTAGCTTAATCAATTAATAAATTGGTTTCTTATTATTAGGACACCTTCATAAGCTTTACTTTCGCTTAATCAATGAATCAATTAGTTTCTCATCTTTGGGACAACTTCCTAAGTTTTAGTTTAGTTTAATCAATTAATGACTTGGTTTCTCATCATTTGGACACCTTCCTAAGTTTTACTTTTCCTTAATCAATTAATCGATTGGTTTCTCATCATTGGGAGACCTTCCTCACTTTCAATTTAGCTTAATCAAATATTCAATTGGTTTCTCATCATTGGGACACCATCCGAAGTTTTGGTTTAGCTTAATCAATTAATCAATTGTTTTCTTATAATTGGGATACCTTCCTAAGCTTTACTTTAGCTTAACCAATTAATAAATTGGTTTCTTATTATTAGGACCCCTTCATAAGCTTAACTTTACCTTAATCAATTAATCAATTAGTTTCTCATCTTTGGGACATCTTCCTAAGTTTTAGTTAAGCTTAATCAATTAATGAATTGGTTTCTCATTATTGGGACACCTTCCTAAGTTTTACTTTATCTTAATCAATTAATCAATTGGTTTCTCATCATTGGGACACCTTCCTAAGTTTTATTTTCGCTTAATCAATTATTCAAATCGTTTCTCCACATTGGGACACCATCCTAAGTTTAAGTTTAGCCTAATCCATTAATCAATTGGTTTCTTATCACTAGGACACCTTCATAGACTTTACTTTAGCTTAATCAATGAATCAATTAGTTTCTCATCTTTGGGACGACTTCCTAAGTTTTAGTTTAGCTTAATCAATTAATAAATTGGTTTCTCATCATTGGGACACCTTCCTAAGTTTTACTTTACCTTAATCAATTAATCGATTGGTTTCTCATCATTGGGAGACCTTCCTCACTTTCAATTTAGCTTAATCAATTACTCAATTGGTTTCTCATCATTGGGACACCATCCGAAATTTTAGTTTAGCTTAATCAATTAATGAATTGGTTTCTCATCATTGGGACACCTTCCTAAGTTTTACTTTACCTTAATCAATTAATCGATTGGTTTCTCATCATTGGGAGACCTTCCTCACTTTCAATTTAGCTTAATCAATTACTCAATTGGTTTCTCATCATTGGGACACCATCCGAAGTTTTGGTTTAGCTTAATCAATTAATCAATTGTTTTCTTATCATTGGGATACCTTCCTAAGCTTGACTTTAGCTTAATCA